>JAUCBN010000066.1:5306875-6727500 GCA_035048815.1 Abelmoschus esculentus
TTCCCGAGGTGGTAGTCCATCACTGGGAAGATGATCTTTGCCTAGAGTTCATCAATTTGTCCCAGGGAGTCTACTGTCCTTTCTGGGATTGTTCGGCCCCATTGTTGATCGATGATGTAGAAGTTATTACAGAATCCGAGTACCCCTTTTGCCATAGGTTGTTTTGTGCTCAATGTTATGTAGGATGGCATCCGGGATAGGTTGCCAAGATTTCCAGAGGCTTAATGAGGACGAAAAAGGGAGAGAGAACCTGATGGTGAGGGAACTTTCCAGTTGCCGAGGAAAATAAATGGCGTAGGTGCCCCAACTGCAAATACTATGTCGAAAGAACTGAAAGCTGTCCACATATGACTTGCAGGTCAGTTAATGGTGTTATCTTTTATCATAGACAATAATATTTATTTGCATTAGTCATTTATCCGAATGGTGTTATCTAAATGTTGTTCACTGTGCACCAAAGCAACCAGGACAGCAACTGCAAGAGGTTCAACAAATGTTTCTTCCTTTATAGGTAGAAGAAGACAGAATGTTATTGCAGAATTTACTATATTTAGAAAGCCCTGTCACCACAACTGAAATCCCACTTATTAGGTCGAATTAAACTCATCAAACTTACAAATATAGGGTTGAATTGGTATCCACATGTTTTGCATATAAACCCTTCCTTCTACCCTAAACTTCATATTTCTCATTTCTCAAATAACAAGAAATAATGTTTCCCATGTCTTCTCCAGCTGTTGCATTTTTCTTTACCTTTTCGTTTCTCTTATCAGCTGCTGTTGATGCTGCTGCTTTTGACATCGTTAAGATCCTCAGCAACTTCTCGGACTTCTCCGATTTCAGCGACATGTTGAAGGAAACGGGTGTCGCCGATGATATCAACAACAGGGAAACCGTCACTGTTCTTGTTGTCTCTAATGGAAATCTAGGTGCACTGTCTGGCCAATCCTCGGAAGCAAAGAAGATGGTGATGAGCGTGCATGTGGTAATGGATTATTATGACGAAACCAAGCTCAACAAATCGCATTCCAAGAAGGTAAAGATTCTCACCACACTCTACCAACAAAGCGGGATGGCCCGGAATCAGCTAGGTTTCTTGAACATGTCGAACACAGGCAAAGGTCCGGTGGTTTTTTCATCCGCGTCTCCAAACTCTCACCTTGAATCTCAACTTGTTAAAGAAGTTACTTCAAAACCATATGAATTCTCAGTGCTGCAAATCAATAATCTTATAAATATTGCATCCATTTCACCTGCTTCATCTCTCGCTCCTGTTCCTGCTCCCCCTCCGAGGAAGGTTCTAGGACCAGCACCGGCTTCTACACCTAGTGTTGAAGAAGAGGAGGACGCCAAGTCTCCGGCTACACCCAAGACTAAACCAAGCAGTACATTGCCGCCTGTTGCTGATGCTCCTGCTAGTGAGGAAGAAAAGTCTGCTGTTTCTGTACCTTCTGGGGATTATCTTGCCTCTACTGTTCTTATGGTTTTCACTTGCGCGTGGTTACTGCTTACGATGATTTGAAAGAGTGGTGGGGAGTTTGGGTTCATTTCATATTTGAAATTCTGGTTTGTTTTCACCCTGCCATGGGAGGCTGTAAATCCATTTTTTCAAAATGCTAATAAATTCAAGCTTTTGGGTTTTGGCTAAACTCTTGTTTCAAATTCCTACAAGTTATATATAACCAATGTTCTTGTTGTTCCCATTGTCACTTTGGTGATTGGTCCATGTTCACACACACTCTCTTCTACACGTTTCCACTTCCTACATCCTCTGAGAACCAGAATCTTCTGTGTTTTACATTCTTTTTCTGTTTTGTTACACAATCTTTCTTCACTTGTAAGAACAAGGCTCGGTTCTTAACAAAAAAGAAAAGACCAAAAAAACTCGTGGATATTTTCTTCTTGCTTTTATTGCTTTGAATTGAGAACAAAGTTGGAAACTTTTGGCTGGGATTTTAATTTTTATTTCTTTTCACTTTTTACCTTCCCTTGGATTCCAGTTCTTATGAAGAAAAGTTGGTTGCTTTATTGGAATCTTAGCTTCATTGCTGATGGGTCTTTTCTTATTAAAACTCTGATATACGTAAAGCACAGATCAAGGAAAGGGAAAAGACAATGGGGGAAAAGTGACAATGGGAACAACAAGAATTACCAGAACAAAGCATGATTTTATGATATTTTGAAAAATTGGAACATCCCATCATGGTAGGATGTGTACAGACCAAAAATCCAAACATAAAATAACCCAGACTTTCTCCTCTTATTTTATCCTAGCCAAATCATAGCAGGAAGAAACCAAACCCATGTGAAACCATAAGAATGGTGAAGCCAATATAATCCCCATAACCTAAAGATCCATCAGAAGGAGCAGGGGCAGGGGCAGGAGCAGGAGCAGGAGACTTCTTAAGACGAGTACCTTCTGCTGGTGCTAGGACCTTCCTTGGAGAAGAAGCAACAGGAAGTGGAGCCGGGGAAGCTGAATTTGAAGGATGGATAATATTGCTGACTTGTAGTACAGAAACACGATCGGGAAGAGTAGTAATTTGTTTAACAAAGGTGGTATCAAGTTTAGAACCTGGTGCAGCCGATCCAAAAGCCACTTCGCCATTGCTCTCATCTTTCAGTCTCAAGAAACCTTGCTGGTTTGGGGGCTTCCCACTTATCTCGTACAGCGTGGTGAGAAGCAATGGTTTTTTTGAATCCATTTTTTTCAGCTTCGCTTCATCGTAATAGTCGAGCACCACATGGAGGCTCAAGGTGTTCTTCACCGTATTCGGCAATTGACTTGAAAGTTCAGACATATGAGCATTGTCGACGACAAGAACCGTACAACTCGGCTGCTGGTTGATTTCATTGGCAACACCGGTTTCAGACAGCAACTTGTTAAAGTCTGAGAAATCCGGGTATGGGACGAGGATCTTGTTGATATCTATCTCTATAACATTAGTAGCTTCAGCAGCTGATAAGAGAAGTAGAAAGCTAAAGGAAAGTGCAGCAGCTGGAGAAGCGGCCATGGGAGACATAATAATTAAATATGAAGCTGTTATTTACTTTTTTTTTCTTTTTTTTTAAATTTTTTTTCAGAATCTGTTGGTGCTTAGAACGAAGGTGTAACTAAGGATTTATATGAAAACATGGAGACTATATTTGTCGTTTTGAGTTAGTTTCGGTCTGATGAAACAAAGAATGCAAATACTGAACATGTGGATTCTGTAACTTAGACTTTCTAAATATATAAGTTCTAAAACTACTGGTTGAGGCTTGGATATCTCTCAAGCCTTTAAACTTCCATGTACAAATCATACCCTATCTCTCGACCCTTTTAACTCAACTCGAAATTTTATAAACTTGGCTCGACTCAAAAACTTTCAAATAAAATTTGAGTCGTAAAGTAAAAACTTGAATAACTCTGAAATTTTTTGACTAGAGAAACTCGAATAACCAAATGTGAAGAAATATTGTCGCATATGAAAAATATGAATATATATATATTATATGATTAAAGAAAATCGTTTAAATTGAAATCAAATCGTACTGTAACGTGATAAATAATTACAACTAATTTTTTTATAGGAACTCGTCAACTCGAATAAATAGAAATTTTTTGACTCGACTCAATCAAACGCTCACCCCTATTAAATTACCAGCTTGTGCATCAACTTAATAAGTTCGAATACTCGGTGGATTAATCAATCAATTAATTACTTTAGCACCATCTTTGACTATCTCTTTTTCTTTTGGTTTGAATCAATCAAGACATCTATCATTAAAGCACCGATAACGATAGTTAATTCTGTTATTGCAGGTGCTCTCATTAAAAGGTAAACGACATTAAATTTGTGCCAACAATGGGTAAAGAAGGTTTAGCTTTAACGGGAAATAAAATAATAGACTAACGCATTAGTTATTCAGAATTTAAATTTTGATGTTATAAACGAAAGTACGGAACAAACCGAATAGAATCAAGGTAGGTCTCTATTCATTTCAAAACTTCCTTGTTATTCAAATTCATAACCAAATTCTTTGTTTAATGAGTAGAATCAAGGTTGGCAATAGTCATTACGTGTTGTTATGTAAGAGTTGTCTACTATTTTTATTAGATTTGAAGTGAAAAGTTGTAACAAATCAAGGACTACATTTACTATTTTTACAACTTATATGCAAATCATACTAGAAAAAATATATATAACAGTAATATACAACAAGTTGGGGGGCTTCCAGAAAAATAAAATTTCTTGTCAGCCAATCCAGTATGAAACAAACTAGATTTGGTCATATCTGTTACTGTCAGTTTCTCTTGTTGGCTTCTGTTGCTTAGAAACATCATATGTTTTAAGACAGGTTCTAGTTCCATCTCAGCTTCATTACACCTGGAATTTGAAGGTTAATCTCAGCAAGGGAAAGTGGAAGCAGATGAGCAAAGTTTTTCAAGAACTAACCTCTGCATTCTCTGTTTTATATTTTTGCAGTTCTTCTTGGGCACAGATAAGCCTGTGTATATGGCAAACCACCAAGGTTTAAGTCAAGTTTTTGTCATTTGGGATGGTGAACTTAGGAAGAAGAAAACAAATGGAGTCGAAATACCTCCATTGTAACTCGGTTATTTCGTGGCGTAACTCCTTCTCCCGATCATGAGCTTCTTCCAACTGCAATTCAAAGAATATGGTTCCTCCATTAATTGTGTGAAATACTAAACTCAGAAGCATTCATCATTGATTCAAGCTGCCAACCACTCGAACTTATCTACCTGTTATGCCAACTAAAGATCTAACACAAGTGCCAAAATCACTTGTTTCAGTTCAGTAACATCTACTAACTTACATGGTATGAGACATTATGTTTGGAGATTATCTTGACTGACATTTAATGGTGGAGATTGGAGAGACCTTGATGACTTACCAAAGGTTTCTCTGTGACAGATTCTTTAGTTGGCACGCTTACTCCCTCGAATGAATGGTTGGCTAAGTAATGAAGAAAATATTAATGAGATCATCGGATTTCAATTTATAAAAGAGAGGAATTGATTTAGAAGCACCGGTTTTAGCACCTATGGAATCTCCAGCACAAATGTGCTTCATCACATTGAGAATATTCTCCTGTTGCGAGAAAGATGGCAAGAGACATTAGCTGACAGATATATAGAAGTTGGAAAATATATGAGGCTAACCTACCCTTTGAATAGTGTTTGTCCGCAAAACGGACTGCAACAGTGGAAAAAGATTAGTAACAGCAGAAGTTGATGGTGCAGCAGCAGCAGTAGATGGCAAAGAAGCAGAAGTTGATGGTGCAGTACCAGCAGTAGATGGCAAAGCAGCAGCAGTTGATGGTGCGCCAGCAGGAGTTGTTGATGCAGCAGTAGGATTTGGTGGTACAAAAGGACTTGATGATACGCAAACAGGAGTTAACGGCAAGGCAAGAGATGAAGGTCCTAGTGAAAACATAGGATTTGGGGCGAGAACCTGCATAACCAACGACGTTGATATTACATAAATTATAAGCAATAAAACAAGAGTAAGGGTATGTTCTTTTTTCCAGGAACATGATGCCATTGTGCATTTACTAGAGAACCATAAATTGTGGTTCTACATGTGCTAACCTCCACAGTACGAACCTGCATGCTGTGACTCTTTTGAAGTGCAGGAGATCCGACAACCTGAAAACAAAAGTTGAGTTCATTTCTTTTATGAACAAGTGAAGCAACCACCAGACCAGAAAGATCTAAATCACCTTTTCCAGATGAACATTCTCGGATGTAACTTTAAAACGTCCTCTTTGCTGAACTACAGGTGGCTTTACTTTCTCATCAAAATCATAACTGTTCCCTGCTGCAATGACGACAGTGACACTTATTATTGGAAAAGTGATTCGAATTGAAATGGCAGGAGAGCTTAATTATTAACAAAATCAAGAAACCTGAAGATTGTTTTCGCACAAAAGAAGTAAGAGAGTGAATAATTAACACTTGCCTGATGATTTAGATGCCTTGGAAGAAAGCTCTGAAATAGTCTCCTCTCCGGCAGGAATCGTCACACCATCACCACTGGAAGTATTGATGTGCTGGTTTTGCTTATTACTGGAAAGTTCATAAAATGAGTGCCATGAAAACTCTATACATGGATGACAATATTATAAAATATTATTACAGGTCATATGTGAAAAACACAGTGGATGGAATGATAGTTTAAGACTTTCCTAGATATATGTTGGTTTAAAGCATGTTTGGATATATGTTTTCCTGATATCCGAATGTAGCACCTTGTCCATGGTGAACCGGGCAAAAATTTGAGTTCGTAGAACAAATCCATGGTAGATAAAGTTTACAAAATGAAAAATAAAGTTGCTCCACCATTGATGTAACATAGAAGAAGCATTGGAAACTAGTAAAGTGCGAGAAATTAACCTTTCCTTAGTTAGAACTTTGGTTTCTGGTATATTGATGCTCCCTGAAAATGTTCCTGTCCTTTGATGAGAAAATTTGGTCATATTATCAGAAGATTTTGCATTGAACTCAAAAACAGGCTTTTCACCGAGATTGCTGTCAGAATGGCCATCATGACAAGGCGAAATCGTATTCGTTTCAAGAGAAGTGGTTCCACTTGATTCATCATCAGATCTTTCAGATCTTACTCTGGATGATCAAACACAAACATAACTATTAACATTACCTCCATTAAATGAAATCTACTGAAAATTTTCTATAGAAGTATGACTAAAGCATATTCTCATAACTTCCTTTAGCCGAAAGTGATTGAAAAGAGATAGAGGTAAAAATGTAAGATGCATGACAGTCAAATATCTAAAATAGCATACTTGGTAATATTTACTGTTGATTTAACTGCTGCAGAAGGAGCTGGTTGATTCTGGACCAGATCATTATCTTCCTGTGGAAGCCATACCGTCATGAACTACCCAAAATAGATCTTGGAGAAGAAAAAAGAAGAAGAAAATACCAATAAACCATATAACAACAGAACTTATAAAGACCACTTTCCTACAACAACCCTGCCAGAAGAAGAGTATATTTAAATACCTTATCTGTAGCTTGAGAAGATGTCTGAAATTCTGATTTTTTGTTTTGCCCATCAAGTGTAGACAAAGAAATTGAGCTCCCTCCTTGGCTAGTGTCAGTTAAAAGGTCCTCATCATGAATCTGGTGAAGATAGAAAGCATAGGATGAATTGTACAAGTACCAAACAAAGAATACACATACACACATACTTAGACTGCACAAGTGCAATATGGGCCCTCTGGTCCCAAACCGTCCCGAGGAACTCATCCTAGAGAGACATTGTAGCATCCGCTTGGCCCCAATACCCGCAAACCTAGGCCTCACATGAGCTTAAAAGAAGGTTACTTACACCATGGTAGCTCGACTACTAGCCAGTGGAGGCATCAAAACAAATTTATAATTTTCAAATACATAACCACATAATTCATTTTAACAAATGTATACATAATGCATGCATTTCACTCTTTAAATTTATATAGCAAATGAAATCCTAATCGCGACTTTCAAATCCATGTTTCCTGACAATAACATAAAATGTTTATCAAAAGGAAAAGGATGGTAACCATTAGCATACCAGGGAAGCCTGAGCTTTCATATCTTCAAGATTGAAATTCCATCCACTTATCCCACGTTTATATTCATTCTGCTCATGATAACAAAAGAACATACAATCCATGAAACTAGAACATCCAATCTAGGATAAATAGAGAAAAATACATGTAACCACTTTCAGAAACACAGACCTAACTGCACGAGGGAGTTATAAAGGTAAGTTTTGAAAGTTCTAACCTGTGATAATTCTTCCTTTTGACCATCAGGCATTTTCTTTTGTGCTAGCATATCCTCTTCCTTTCTCTATTTCCCAAAATGATAGTAGTTGTAAGTCTAAGAAACTGAAACAAAATGCAATGCTGACTGATACAAGTTAAGAGTGACAAGCTTGAAAGTAGCATGTTAACCTTTAATTCCTGGATACGGTCACCGAGAGGGGGCAATCCGTCTAAAACCGTCCGTGCTATATAATCATTTGACCTTGCTTGCTTAAAAAAAGGATGTTTTAGCAATTGCTTTGCTGTAGGTCTTTTTGAAGGATCTTTCACCAAGCAGCTAGCTATCATTTGCTTGAAAGACTGAGGGAGAAGAGAAACATGAGATGAACACACATCACAATATCTAATGTTAGTTTCAACTACTAAGAATGTTGGATTTGTTAAGCCTACCTTAGAAAACTTCCTATCTCTTTCGTAATCCAGGCCTGGTGGGGCATTTTGCAAGGTCATCAGCAGTACCTAAGAACGAGAGATGTTATTTAAATCAGAATAACTTTAGGTGTACAGTAAATGATTGTGCTTGTACCAAGGTGGCGTTAGAAAAGCAATCCAACCTTCATTGGAGGATATTTCGAGAAAGGAGCATGGCCATGAGCTAGCTCGAGTGCAGTTATGCCAAATGACCAGATATCTGCCCTGCAGGGATTTCTCCAAATAAACATCAAAATGATACCGTCTAAGGAGCCTACATCAAAGATGCATTTTTTGAGAAAAGAATACTGACTTGAAATCATAGCCACGCCATTGCTCCATAACTTCAGGTGCCATCCTGCAAATGATGGATAGAAAATTAGCTCATAAAATATATGAAACATTAAACCTTTGACACTCTTACAGGACATTGCATACAATCATTAATGTCCAATTAGATATATCTTCAAAACTAAGATGCTTTATGAGTAGAATTGGGCTGATTATTCTGCCATTTCGGACTTTCGTTGATCAATAAATATATTGTTAGCCTGAGTGGGATCACATAATTATTTGGTACTCAGGATTCCCATCTAAGAACTACTAACTGAATGGAATGCAGACTTACCAGCAAGGTGTCCCCACAAATGTATTCCTCATGCGTTGCCTATCACCAGAATCAAACATGCAAGCCGAAACACCAAAGTCTCCCAACTTGATTGCACCACGTGAGTCGATTAGAATATTCCCAGCCTATTGAAAAAGATCATTAAGGAGCTAAGAACCCAAGCATTTCACTCTTAGATCATGATGAGGACCAAGTACTTACTTTAACATCCCGGTGTATGTGCCCATGATGATGAAGATACTCTAAACCTTTCAACACTTCACGAAGTATTGTTGCTATAACCACCTCCTCAAAACCATCAGGATATGCAACCTTCAGTATATTAAGACAAGATCCCCCAGCCGTGTATGGCATGACAACCCATAGATAATTATCACTGACAAAGGAACAATGTGATTTAAGAACATTTGGATGTTCAACCAAGATCATTGTTTGTGCCTCACGAGAAACATTGTTCTGCAAACGCCCATCAGGAGAATAATATCAAAAGAACTAGTTGTTAAGAACTTTAAAGTAAAGGCAGAACTCGTATTAACTATTAAGACTTTTTTTAATATTCTGGTGTGATTACAAGGTAGCATATATTCTTTACATTAAAATAGCATGTAATATTTGCTCTAGCACCAATCCTATAAAAGGTTCAACAAATCAACTGAATTTGAAATGACCAATTGCAACAACATTTACAACATCTATTGAAGAAGAGGTCTTATAGATACATCAACATCAATCTGTGTTCACTGTAACCTACCTATATATGCTGCTCACCGGATATTAAGAAACGGTAACTACCTAATCGAGAAGAAAATGTCGAGCATTCAATCAAGCTCAAGTAGGCAATGAAGATCATTTGAATACACCATTGAGAAGAAAATGTTAATGAACCATGTGCTGTATGGACCATGAGAAAACACTAGTTGAAGATGAACCAACCCCCCCCCCCCCCCCAAATAAAGATGAAATAAAGAATAACTCTTTAGACATAAAAGCAATGGAAGAATTAAGATGAAGGATTTACCAGATCACAGTTATCACGTTCAAAGTCGAGAATTTTTATTGCGACAACCTCGTCGAAGGGTATGCAGACAGCACGGTGCACAGTGGCACTAACACCCTGTCCAATCTCCTCATGCAGTACATAAAACTCTGGACCAATAGGATACTTCCTCTTCTCCATTATAATGTAGACCTCTCCTTCACTATCATAGAACCCCACACAAAACAACAACTTTCAATCTTAAAAAAACTTGGCAGGTGATCTCAAAAGGAAATCAGATAAAATTCAAAACAAAGCCATATAAATCTAAAAAAACAAAACAAATTGCAGCTAGAAACTAACATGTATGTTTATTAAAAGATAACCTCAATTTCTCTTAAACAGCAAGCAAAGGTGGTTCAGGTATCTGGAAAGAGATCCCAAAAGGAATACCATATAAATATAATAATGCATATGTATCTGAGTATATACCATATAAAATAATCCAATCTGCCCCAACCCTGCAGAAAAAGAAAACCAATAAACCAACCAACCAACCTGAAGTCTATTGAAACACAGAAAAATGTAGCAGATGATTAGAACCCACATCCTGCAATCAAAAATAAAATTCTTCTGCATAAAAGAGACATTGGAAACATGCATGAGGCATAGTATTGTTAGAAAAAAATATATATGATATGGATTTGAAAAGACGTTTACAGGTAGCAACATTTGAGGATCCATAAAAGCAAAAGGCTGAAGCCTGAAAGTGTGGAATATTGATTAATGAGGAATGTAAAGATATTCACATGAGAGAAAGAAGTGCAAAGAAAGCAAAGGGCGTCAGTAAATAGAGGAATAGAAAGGGAAGAGAGGCATTGGATTTAGGGAGAACATGTTTTTATTGTTGTTGTTTGCGTTCTTGAGAAAGAAAGAGACAACGAGGCTTTCGGATCGCCGCTCAAACTGGGAAGTAAATAAAATAACGTTTGCATGCAAAAATGAGAGTACCCTCGGTGGTATTATGGTTTCTGTCTTCTCGTCCATAAAAAAAAATATTACTATCATGGAAATAATGACGTGAATTAGTACTAAAAACGTCTCGAAATGATGACATAGGTTAATATAATAACAATTTTAGTTTAAAATTTATATATTCTATCAATTTTGTACTTCCCAAAAGTACTCACAAATCATATTTTGTCGATCATACCTGAAACTAAGGATCACCTAATCAGATCCGATATGTATTGAATTTTCACCCGACCTGAATTTTAAGATTAAAATATACCTCAATTTGACCCAAAACAAATAAAGTAATATTTTTATATTTTTATTAAAAATAAAAGGGGTAATCAGAAAACAATACAAATAGGGGGTTTATGGTGATTATCCCTTTTACCTTTCTTTTATTATTCAATAAAATTAAGGATATAATTAAAAATATATATATAAAGGGATGGTATTATAGTAATTACTCATAAATATATGAAAAAATATATAAATATTTTAAGTTGATATATTATATTTCTATTTAGTGCTTCGAACTGTCTGCATTCGCATAACTACAACAGGATCAGAGTAGGAGACTTAGAATCCAACATTTTGTAGAGACTTAGAATCACGTTCTGGTGACACACATACATACACAGACTGAACTTATTCCATTAAGTCTTTTGGAGACTTAGAACTCCCTGTCTGGGAACAGAATAGGAGCAAGGAGAGACCACATGTACAGAGCTGCCGTTACCCACCCGGTTAGAATGCGGACCCATACAGATGGCCACCCCACATCTACTAGCTTCCCGCTCTCACCAACTGAGGTCGACCATCCTGTCAAAAGCATTGCCGAATACATACTTGCCAGAGAAAAGATGATGTGGAAGAAGGCGTACGAGTATGTCACTGGCTTATTCTCTTTCTCTTCTTCCCGCTCATCCGCCTTGTCCAGGGGAAGTAAGGGCTTTCCACCACCTTCATGCATTCAAACAGAAAGTTAAACTCTACCCTTAACATATGGTAGTTTATTTCTTTCTTTTCTTTTCCTTTTTACAGTCAAAATCGATTCAGAAAATAGGTTAGCTGCAACAACAAAAGTATTTGGAACGGATATATTTTTTTACTATTAAAAACAAAAAGTATCTGAACTACCTAGTTTCAATCCTTATACCAGATCCATCAAACGTAGAGAAGACTTCGGACCCAAACTTGAAGAAAGAAAAATCATATAACCATAAACAGTTTTTCTAATGGTATATCGTTTATAAAGATTGAATATTTTCATTAACAATACCTGCACGAGGTGAACTTGGTGGGGAGAGTAGAGTTGTAGAAGACCCGGCACGAACAGCAGAATAAACAACAGAAAGGATAGTGGTAAGCAGACCAACGGTCACGGTGCCAGTAGAAATTGCTTTAGCATGCTTGTGAAGACCATTGCATTCATAATCTCTTGGTTCACTTGCAAGTCCACTGTAGCAGAGGTACATGCAGTACAGTGATATAACTGACGCTGGCAAAATGCTACCGCCAACCTGTAACATGAAAATCACCAAGATACATGTATCAGTCTACTAAGAATACAACAGAAGCATCTATATAGATTGTAATAACTAACAGGAGAAAAGTTGTCATTATTTTCTCTATTTCCAAATACATGTGATTAGTGACGGGTGAGAAATGAGACCACGATGTTTCAATTTATGGAACAATGGAAAAGAGCATGCTTATAAGATTTAATATTAAAATGGTTAAGCGATCTTTGCACTCAATTCATGAAATAGGTTGACATGTGGGCACAAAAGCACGTTTACATCCACATGCTAATGATCATCTTACGTTTGAAAAGGTATATATCTTATCCATTATGGAAACAGTAACGTAAATCATAATTCTAACTGTAATTACCAACTCAAGCTGTTTGAATGCAAGGGATGGGAAATTTTGCACATGGTTTCAACAACTTTACTCATTTAATGTATTAACTATGGCGATTGACAAAAACAAAAAATTAATGGAGTAGATGATGGGAATTATAATTATAAAGAACGAAAAGTAAAGACTTACTGCAGGATGCAGTGCAACTATGGCAAACAAAATAACAAGAATCAAGGTCATCACTATAAAGAAGGTATTGAGTCCACAATCGTATCCAGATGGAGTGAACCAGTGGAAAAGAAGTCCCGAAAAGCCAAATGTCGCCAAATAGCAAACAAGTGAAACAACAAACAAAGCAACGTACCTATAAGTAAAACAAGCAGGTCATGAATTAGAAGAATACAGTGAAGAAATATCATAATAACATCAAAAAGAAAAACTAACCAAAACTGCTCATCGTATCCAGCCCATTTGTCATTCCATCCATGAACGAAGTCAAGTAGAAGCACAACTTGAACCAAAAGAAACAGTCCTGCGCCGAACTTTGAAATTGTCTCTGCAAATGCAACATTTAAGTTTCAGATGAAGCCAAGTCAGAAGAAGTGACATTAGATGATATATTATTTCCTCTAATTATTTGCAAATTATGTCAGAAATTATCCCCTATAGCATGGAATATTTTCAAAATAATGACATTTTAATCAAATTAATGACATACTTAATTTAGTATAATGATACACAAGCAGTGTAGCTTACCATAAAAGCTGATAATCTCATTAGGAACAAAAAACATCAAAATAACTAAAATGAACCAGCAGATAATTTTCATCATCCATCCACCATGGTGCAATCCATCACGAGGATCTCTCTGATTTTTCACACCGATCATTAAAAATGAAAGGATGGTGAAAAACAGAAAATTTCCCAAGCTGACCCTGAGCACCGCATCTGTTTCAAACCATTCCCTGTTGGGCATTTTGTGGAAATTATTGATCCCTGCATAAATAACAATATTACATTAACAAAATCAGCAAAGTAGGTATATGCAAGACACATGCAACAAGTTGACTTTTCTTCCTCGAGAAACATGTAAAATGTTACATATATAAAGTGTTCCCCATGTCAATACTTAACGACAACGACAATCTAATACGGGACAGCATGGTACAGGAGAAGTAAGGTATGGGTAACAGTTATCCAGCAACCGAAGAAAAATATATAAAAAACGAGCTCACAATTCATCCAGGAAACTGTTTTGATTCAATATACTAAAATCAAAGAAATCAACATGGTGAAGCAGGTAGATGATTCACATGGAAATCGGAGCATTCTTCAGATTTGCTAAAAGAACTGATACATTAAGAGAGTATGTTTAAAATGCATTTCACCCAGTGAAATACGATGTTAATGAAGAAAAATGGTCTTCTCCGCCCACTGAAACTGAATACATACATTATTGCTTGGATATTGTTTACTATTCTGCAGCAACATCCTTGCTCAGTGTAACAGGTAACCAATATATTGTTGGGATCTTTAAATTAACAAAGTATGCTCCATATAACTAATAATAGTAAGAAATCAAACAAAATTAGCAATAACCAACATAAAATGAAATAAAAGAGGCCAAATTGAACGAAGCTTACAAGGCAGATTCTCCATGAGAGGAGCGGCAACCTCACGGAGTATCCCTGAAACGATCAGAGAAAGGGCAAATAGTCCACAATAGGCGATCCTTGCAGACCTCCGGCTAATCCCCGAAACCACCGTGCGGCACGCATCGCAGGCGCACGCTGCACAACACGATGCAAGGCATGAAGCAGCCCACATCTTCTTCAACCACAACAAAATAGATTAAACCGCCGACCCACCAAAACCCTAACGAACAACAAATAACAAAACAAAATTAACATTAAATAAACAATTGGATTCTGTACGATACCCTAACCGTTGACGACTGAACCGGAAAAAACACTAAAAAATCCGTTCCAGATTAGGATTAGGATTAAAATTAAGTAATTATTTCTTACCTGAGAAATTAGAGGAGAGAAATTTGAGAGAAGGATTATAGAAAAGACAATCGAAATACAAACCCAAAAGAGGGGAATCAGAATTGCTTTCCCGGTCAAACTCCAAAGGCTAAATCATATACGGCTGCTAGACTAGATGATGTTACAGTTAAATAATATAATATTTGAAAATTGAATAATTTTTTTCTAATTTTAATAACTAAAATAAGATTTAGACAAAAGTTGGGGGATGAAATATGTAATTATCCTAAATTTAATATCTTTTCTATCCTATCATCCCTTGTACCTGAACCTGTGGAGACAAGGGAGAGAACAACAAGAAATACCATTGTTTGCTTCTTCCCTTCGATCAAACCTTGATTTTCTCACGTGTAAGTTTTTATCCTTTTTTAAACTATTTGATTCATTTGCAGATCTGGGTTTTGTTTAGGTTTTAAGTACGGAGATGGGTTTTGAATTTTATGTTCGTTTGATAGAAATATGCTTTGATTATCCATGCTGTTGATGGGTTCTGATCAGATTTTCTTTTCGTGTAGATTTAACATGTTATTCTGGGTTTCTGTTTTTGGGTTTCTAGGGATCTGAGTTGATAGCATGTTTTTATAAGTGGGATTAAGGAATCGTTTTCGGGTGATAGGGAAATTGAAGATTTGTTCTTTATGATATAACAATCGAACATTGGTGAAGAGAATTAATGAGTTTGCTATATGTTTTATTTGGCAATCATGGTTTTCCTACCTGTTGAGACATTTTGAAGGTTTAAAATGTTAAGCTCAGATTGAATCTGTAGAAAAATGTTCTGCAAAATTTCGTGGTGATGTTGAACAACAGATGTTAATCTGCTTTCTTTTAAGATTTTCCTGTCAGGGTTGTTCAATCTTTCAGATATTCCTATGTCTTTCATTGGATGTGTTAGGTGTATAGGTTCACATTTCAAGTTTTGGTCGACATAGGTCCCGAGTTCATACGTTTGTTCGACGATTCCTTGTCTCCCTTTATCGAAAGGGAGAAGAAAATGTTATATGAGGCTGTCTTAAAAAGCATTTCCAGTGAATAATAGTGTTAATATTCACACACGCACACACAAAAGATGGTGTTGCCTTTCATTGCATATGGTGATTTAGTGCTGTAGAATGACATTCTTCTCATCTTGCCCTATGTAGTAACGAAATGAATCGAATTGGCTACATGATTTCAGGTCACAATGACACAGGACTATAGTCTCTAAGCTATGGTTCTCGACAGCATCGTATCGTCTCCCCATCGGAGATCAGGATCAACGAGGAAGCAATTCCCGAAAGATGAGTTAGGTAGCTGGTCAACACTTGTTCAGAGACATAGATTCCTCTTAACAGCTTTAGGACTCTTAGCATTCCTATGTACCATCTACCTTTACTTTGCTGTTACATTAGGGACAACAACAGACCATTGTTCCTGCTTGACAGGAATGCGGAAAGCAACGTGTAAACTGCAGCATACGAGATCGACTCTATCCCATGGAAAACTGAAATTCTTTTAGCATGTTTATGAGAAATCATTAGCTTCTTTTGTTATAACAGTATTCGATTTAGGCGATTCGAGGGTATTTTAAACTTGGAAAAATGAATACAATTCATTTATAGTTGATTGGCTTGTGTTAGAGACTTGGAGTGCTTGCTGAATGTTGGTGTTTAGCTTGTGTTGTAAACAGGGGAAATTGGTCTGTAATATCTATTTTAATGAAGAAGCTGATTTATCACACGGTTTGCATCCTGGAACTGACTACATAAACTATCATTTCAAGTTTGAATTATTTTAGATGTTCATTTCGAGTTTGAATTATTTCAGATAATCGTTTTGAGTTTGAATATTTTAGATTTGACGTAATTAGATTGAAAATGTTTTGAATTTTAAAATTATTTTAAAAAAATATTATATAATAAAAAAATTATTAATTACTTTTTTCATGATAAAAGAATAAATATTACATCATCCAAACACTCATAATTTGTAAAAGTTATTTTTTAGAGAATATTATTAATTTTACATAAATTATCTTAAAAAATATTTATTTTTTAATCAATTGTAATGATTATAAATAATATTTATTCTAAATGTATTAGAATCAGTAGACATTGATCACTTAATAAAAAATAATTATATAATAAAAAAAATGAATGTTAACACTAAAAATAGATAATTTTGTTATATTTTTCTATAAAAGATAGGACCTCGTTAAAAACTTTTTTTATAATCAACACTAAAACAAAATTCAATATTAAGAAAAGGAAAAAAATACCCAATTTATTTTAATTTATTTATTTTTAGTGGATATCTCCTATTTTATTTTATTGTTTGTCTTGTGTCAAAATAGATAATTATTCTGAGCTTGTTCATAAGCTTTTTGAACCAAACTTGAATAAACTCGACTCAACTCATTAAAATCTCGAACCGAACTCAAACCTAAATCAAACTTACTTAAATTAAACATTAATCGAACTGAGCTGAATAACTCGGGAACGGATCATCCTCGTTATCAATTATCACCCCTGACAGATCTTACAGACCGCCTGTCTGCCCACTCTTGTGCCATGTGCTGCAATTAATCAATATTATATACACACAGGCACAGCTTCACCTTCGTACTACGGAAGCAGCACTCAACCGTACGGAATACATTAACTTCAATTGGTTTATTTATTTATCCAAAAAGAAAATCATAAAAGCTAGCAGGGAACAGTACAAAAGGTAAAAAATATATACATATTTATAAATTATAATTAAATAAATTTTAATTTTTGAATTCGATCCTAACTAATGCATCCCTCTGATTGTTAGAAAAAAGAGAGACTATTTTAATTAATATAAAATATACAATATAATTAATAGAGAACAATTAGTGAATGTTTATATGGACAAACTCATTTAATAAATATGATTACATGTTAAATTAAAAAATAAGAAATTAATGACTACATAATATTTTTTTTAATTCAACTCATAATAATTTTAAATAATTTAAAACCATAACATTATAGACCACAAAAACAAATATCAGTGACACATTCAAGCGGTAAACAAAATTAAAAAAAATACTTAAATTATTAAGTAAAATATAATACTAGTAATAATAGTTATCAAATTATACATTAAAATCCCTTTGATTTTGGCAGTTTTTCAAACAAGTCCTATTTTTATAGAATCGAAGTCTGCTTTTCTTGCTCACACAGATCACAGTATACACAAATGATAAGTTAGACAAGTTCATCAAGGCTTAAAGGTTGTTGGCCTTGCCTGAGAGATTCAACGACGCGTTCAAAGGCGACGGCGTTAATCGGAATCCTCAACACTCCTCTTTGCTCGTACCCGTACTCTTGGGCAGATCTGTTCAGCAGTTCAACGAAAATCGGTTGCCGCAGCATCTCAGCACTGACGATGAACCTCCGCGTTGGCGCCGTCAGATCAATCCCTACGTAAACTGGGAAATGCCCCTGCGGTACGTCCGATCCTTGCTTGGCGGGTCCCAATCGAGTATCGGGGGGTTCAGATCGGAGCATTGAGTATTGAGTTGAGTGAGTCACCTTAACTCGAGACAGTCTGCGCATCAGATTCTTCATAACCTTGCAAAAAAAAAAAAGGCTTAAAAAAGAGAGAAAGAGCGTCGTTAAGAGAGACTAGGAAAAGAGAGATATTGTACCAATCAGAGTACTTGAAAAGTACATACAAGAGAAATGGAAAAGGAATCAGTTTTATTTAGGGTTGGTCTATGCGTTGTTTTTAAGAGAAAGCGATGGACGGCCACATAGGACATTATCTCGCGGTAGGGATGTCAATTGAACGGGGAAAAGTAAAATGCTCCGTCTTATTGTCCGTTTAAGTAAGTTTTATGTACGAGAAGTTTTATATATAAAAAATCTTTGTTGAGAGATTTACACATTAAAACTAAATGTGTGATGCAGGTTGATCCGGATTAGTTAGGACAAGACCCTAAAAATCGAAAGAATAATAAAAAAAATATAAATATATTTTTATGAAAAAAAATCATGAAAAACATGTCCAACAACCCTTACAAGTCCAAAGAAGAATCTAGAAATTTTAATTTGGTAATTCACTTATTGATAATAAATACAATCATATGTACGATTAGAGTAAATTAAATACATCATAAAAAATTACTTAATACGTCCATAACTGACATGACAAAAAGACTATTCAACCACATATAACTATGTTAAAGGTCCATTATGATTTAGTTACCGACCCTCTTTAATAAAATACATGTATAAAAAAATCCACATTAATCTATACAATTTTTTCACTAATCAAAATCATTTCAAAACGATAGCTATTAATAAAATAAGTTTTGAGGACTAGAACTATCATTATACTAAATCTTATTATATATTCATTTATATTTTATATTTGGTTCTGAACCAATAATAATTAAAACTTTAATTAAATGACATAATTATAACCTTTAATAATCGAATGGTCTAATTATGATTTTATTAATAATTAAATGACCTTTAATGTAATTTATCCAAATTTTTATGGTAGGTCAAGTGACCTACCATGACCTATGGTAGATACGTCCTGCTCACGACATATGTTTATTATAATTAAGTAAAAATTGAGTCTAGTATTATTAAAATTAATTTTTTAAAATATTTTTTTTAAATATGTATCCCACCTACTTGATTTCAGTGTTGAAATTATAAAGTTAGGGTGTTGTTTGATAAACTAAAAATTGTTAAAAGAATTAAATGTTGAAAATTAAATATTGAATTTAAGTATATAAATAATTGGATTTTTTTTTCAATTTGGTCCTAGAACTTGGGGTTTTAATTCTTTTGATGGTGTGATAGACACTCTAAGACCGTGCCAGGTTATTTACTTAAAAAGACGAAACCCCCCAATTAAGTGACCAAGTTAAAAAGTGTTGACAAGTTCAATGGCCAAAATTTATATTATCCCTTTGCTTTTCTTCTGATTGTTTCAATTGAATGCAGATTCGGAAATGGGGAAGTTTGAGTTGTAGGTACTTAGCTCTACGAAAAGGGATATAATTAAGAGCATACCTATTAATACCCGGTTAGGTATATATCTTAATCTCTCGGATATTTAAAAAATACGTTTTTTATAAACGGACCGGTTCAAGTGATAATTTATTTGATATCACGTAAATTAGATTTCAAGTTCGAGATGTTGTACATACAAAAAATTTCTCCTAAAATATTTACTCATTAAAGTTAATAACTTTAATACGACGCAGACCAATTTAGATTAATTACAGATTTTCTTGTAAATAAATGTTAATACAGATTTAATTCAATCAAGATTTTTTATACAGTTCCTATTTCCTACTAACTCGTCTACAATGTATGTGATTTTGCTCAGTCCAGAGAAAATAGAGATAAACTTGTCAAGCTAAACGAAGGATGCAAATCAGGAGAGACTTTCCTTTTAGTGAAGAAATAACTCAGCTTAAACTTAGGAACAACAATTTATTATATCTGGCTTATTAATATATAATTTATTATACACATATTTAGTGAAATCAGGGTCAACAATCCATTATCGTCCAGTGGTTAGGATATCTGGCTTTCACCCAGGAGACCCGGGTTCAATTCCCGGCAATGGAATTATTTTGTTAATTATTTTTTTCATTAAACGGTACCTTTGTTGCATCTCACTTAAACTACGAACACTTCTCCACCTGCTAAAAACACCATGAAATGATGAACGACGGCGTGACCAGGGATGATCGACGGTGATGAATTGAAATCAAAAGGGACATTCACACAATAAGTCTCTAAATTTGTAAGGTTTTTAATATTAAATATTTAGTAAATTATTTTGAATTTGGACCAACTTAAAAGATTATACAGTATAAATTTTAAGATTAAAATTATTATTATACCTTATCGCATCATTATTTCTACTAAGCTAATATCAGATTTAATGACATAATATTAAAATAAAAAACAAAATATTACGTTAGACATAATTTTGTTAAAAATGATAATTAAGGTACTAAAATAAAAATACGGATAAAGATAAGGTACCAAATAGGTTATTTTACCCTATCATTATAGAAAATCAAAGACGGGCTCTACTTTCCAGGCCACCAATTTGAAGCCCATACACATTTCCAAATTTATCCCTAAATGGGTGATGGTCCATATAAAAGGGAAGGCGGTCTAATGCTCAAGGCCACGTTCATAATTTTCAACTCCTACGGGCCTAATATATAATGAAAACCGAACGCGTGATTCAAACATTTCAAAAAAGAACGAGCGAATCTGTTTTGGCGTTTAAAACTCGCTCCGTCAAGGGTTAACTCTCGCTTACTTCTTCAGAAAGTCGGAAGCCGCCATTGCTGTTTTCTCTGTTTAAGGCAAGCAAGCTTGACGACATAATATTTTATTCCTTTTTTTCCTAGTAAATTCCTTTTGTTGAGAAGTTTTTGATTTATTTGTTGATTAAAATACTCTCAGATGGAGAGAAACAGGAAACGTAAGTCGCGTTCTAAATCTGCTGCCGATGATTTTTCTGATATCAATGACGCCGAGGTATGTACATCGCGATTTTGTTCTTTTAGAATATATATTCTTTTAAATTTTAGTTAATGCTAAAATGTTGCGATTTATATATAATATTATATATATATATATATATATATATGCTTTTAAATTTTAGTTAATGCTAAAATGTTTTGTAGATTAATGGATACCTTAACGACAAAACGGAGATGCTTTTCAAGAAGTTGATGTGGGAAGCTATGAATAAATGTTATGCAAAGGTATTTCAGTTCTCCTCTCTTTTTAATTGCAGTTATATCTATGACTTCTGAGTTTATATTACATTTGTTTAGAACTCTAAAGCAGTGAGGAATGGACTGATAGAGAGAAATGAAATTGATTACTTGTTTGCATTCGTGGAATTGGAGTGTAGGGGATGAGATCAATCTAGTTTTCAATGTGGGATTGTATTCTAGAATGTTTTAAGAAATAAGTGCTCAGACTGAGCCGAAAAGGCAGCTGGTTGTCTCTCGCTTGAAAATGATCAATGAAGTTGTCAGCAGTGTGCTGAAGGTGTTTATTGTTATCCCTTAATGATTCAATTCTTAAACGGAAAAGGAAATCTTTAGCAAAATAAGATAGAATTCTGTTTTTCTTGCATATTGTTGCCTGGTTTAGATGCATAAAAATAATTAATCTTTATATTCAGAGTGAACTATGAACTACTGGAGTTATAGAAATTGGTTTGATTGTTGATTTGTTACTGCAATTTTTCTTAAAACTTATGCTAAATTGGTTATCAGACATTGAAGATGTCCATTAAATTAGAACTTTAATTTAACTTAGCTTTGTATGCCCTTTCCATCCTCTAAGTGTAGTTTCTGTTTTAACATGAGATGCCAATGGAGATAAAGGTTAATCAAGTCTAGAAGATATGTAAAAAGAGATAAATGATAAGAGAAATTTTTGAGTTCTATCTGTCTTTTTACATTCTTTATTATACTTTGCTCTTTTGATATTCATGGTTAATCTCATTTATTTAAGCCTAATGATGTATTTCATAATTGAATTATCTACTGATTTTATATTTGCTCAACTTATTCAAATTCACCTAATGGATATTTTCCTGGCAGAAGAAACAAATAATGTCTGCTACAGAAAAAAAATCTGCTGCTAAGAAAGCGGTTACTGGCGGGATGGAAAGTGTAAAGGAAAAGGAACCTGAGAAGAAAAAGGTAAGCACACGGAAAGCTATTGGCTATTTCAACTGCCCTATCAGATGTAAAATATTCCTTGTTGAAGTATCATTTATTTCAGACTAGTCCCAAGTAATGTTATTGCATGCCTCCTTCAGAACATAGAAGAAAATTCTACTATCTACCACGAATCATTTCTTTTCATGTCTTTGCCTTGTTGACATTCTTTATATTTTCCAGTTATATCTAGGTTTTTGTTTAAGTTTTTAGGTTGCATTTGCCTTGGCATAATTATGTGTTTTTTCCTCTCATCTTTTTGTAGAGACTGAGTTCGAAAATCAATTATGATGCATTGGAGAAGCAAACCGATGAAATACCAGTACACGCCAACTCTCTCTATATATAGACTATGCTTATGCTCTTTTGGACCTATGGACCAACTATCAGTTATTATTTATTTTCACCTTTGGGTTTGATTTCTCATAGGGGGAAGTTACTGAAAAGCCTAAGGAGGGAGTTACGGGCTCGAACGGTGACAAGGAAATTGAAAGGGAGCACTACAAAGGAACATCAAGTTATGAAGCTTGTGGTTTTGAGGAAGACAACTATAGTGATGAGTTAGAGTCCGAGAATGCTAATCCATACTCCTACGTAGACGAGGAAGAGGAGTCTGGTTATAGAGAAGATTACGATGAATATGAAGAATTTTGATGCTAAAATTGATTTCTTAAGATGCTATCCTGCAGTTCTGGTTTGACGCATGCTACGAGAACAGAGATGTGATCAAAACTTTCATCTAGCTGCAATGGTTTTGACCTTTGTTCAAACACACGAGGTAACCTTTTTGCTAAAAAATGAGGTGATTTTGCAATTTTTTTACTTTGATTAATAAGGAATGATACGAAGAGATGAGTATTTAATTGAATCATTTGATTTTTTATTATAGACATGTTACGAGATTGTGATCAAAATTTGCATATAACTGCTATGTTTCTACTAGAGATAATTTGACCGAACTTGCCATTGGGAAATGAGAAAAGGGAACAACTTTGTTAAAAGGGACAGTCATCCTTTTAATTATGAAGGTTGAAGTTCGATTCTTACCAGTAAAATAAAATGTATTTCATGATGAATCGTTTATCTTTTAATGAAAATACTCGTGATAAGAGAATTAGTCATAATTATTGGCAATGTATACCTTGGCTCAAATAAAAAATATCATCAAAGTTTTTAGCCAATAGAAATGGAGAAATTCATACGCTAGCTCCAGACTCCAGTCCATATAAAGTTCAAATCCGGATTATATGTACATTATACTGTTAATGACCAAAGACTTCAAATCAAAATAAGCTAAATGACCTCGACAACTACTCTATCCGCCGCAGCGCCACCGCTGTAGCCACCACCTCTCTTTTTTCTCTACTTATAAATTGCTGCATTTGAAAAGGATTTAGGGACTATATTAAGAGGGGAGTTCAGCATAGGATGACAAAAATGTAACCCAAGAGACATACATATTGTATGATTAATAAAGCTAGTATGACCACATGGGCTCTCCCAGGCTAGCCTGGTCCATTACCATATCCATGTCAAAAATCGGCATGGCTTGTGAACCCATGAGCTTGGATGGGGGAGACCCACTATCACTTGGGCTTGTCTGGTCGAACCCATGCGGGTAGGACGCCGTCTGCCTAACCCGGAGGTGCACCACCTCTGCCTGTGCCAAGGCGAGTTGGGTTTGAAGGGCGTCTATCTGCTGCTGTAGTGATGATATGGCTCCAACGCAGCCGTAAACAGGGTCACGAACCCTGGCATTGGCCTCATAGACGATGCTGCTAACAGCGTCGCCTCGCTGGTGGACCGGTAACTCCTGCGATTTCGATAGCTTATATATCAGCTTGGACGGCCCAAAAAGGAAAGAAAAGAACAGTAATGGTTAAGGTATTAAGCGAGCTAAGGCCCATGGTTCTCAAACCCAAAAGAAATATGAACTCATGGGTGACATCACCTTTATGTCTTCAGCTTGCAGTTTTTTTCAACATAAATATTTAATTAAATTTCTCAATAACACTCCAAAAGTATAATTTTTAAAATATATATATTAAAAATATCGTTTTTAAGAAAATATGGAAAAATATAGACTACACATAATTCCAAAAGCCCCAACTTCTTATTTGTATTTTACTTAAACGTCTTTATCAAAAGACTTTAATAGCATACGCCAAATGGGTTTTTGTTCGATTAATACATAAATTTTTTTATATAAATTTTAGTATCCATTTTCAAAAATATTTATATTATTTTATTTTATATAAAAACGAATATTAATATTTATCTTGAGAACGTAATAAGTCGCTATATAATAAAATAATCTTAATGTATACTATTGTATTTCTCTTTAGACTTTTATGTAGCTTGAGTGCTTGACAAAAAGGGGCAGAGTTGGTCAAACAAATATTGTGTAATTCTAATGGGAAAAAAGCAACTAGGAAACATCTGCACGTGATAGCACTCAGAAATTGAAGTAAAAATGAGGGGGGAAATTGAAAAAAAGAATGATACAATGCACCTACATGTACAATTTATATAGTAAGTTACCCTTTTTTTAACTTATGTGAAATGTTTCTGGAAAAAAGTACATAGAAAAAACCAAACAGCAGAACAAGAATTGATCTTGAGTTTTGTCCTGGCAAATCTAGAGAAGCAAGTTACCTAGGTGTTCTATACTGGGACAAGCACTCAAGCAGCAACTGTTTGCTAGCTTCATGTCTTAATTAAGCAGTATATAGTAAAGTTCATGGTTTTATTGAATCTGACCTGAAGCATCTTGTTGACATTGCTAGCACCAAACACCTTGTGGACGTTGGCAAACTTTTGGGGTTCATCGGCAGGGAAATAAGGAGCAAAAACACAGTCTTGTGCGCACCTTCTCCTTAGTAGCTTGCATGCTGCACATGGTGAGGCTGCACCCTGCTTCCTCCCACTACTCTCCTTCATGTGTCCGAGCTAAAGGAAACCTTGTTGCTCAAGTCAATAAACGTTTTGCTTTTGTTTTTCTCCTTGGAGCTGATGTCTGTAGTTCAGAAGAGGCAAGAGAGAAGATGAAGATGAAGAGAAGTGGCAAAAGAACATGAAGAGGGGGAGAAGTAGGGTGGTGTTAAATAAGAAAAAGTTCAATACCATCTGAGATGGACCCCATCTAGAAACCTTTAGATTTTGGTAGACAAAAGACATATCCAAGTGCTTAAAAAAAGAAAAAGAAAAAAAAGTCACCTACAATGTAATAATACTACATGGTATTAGAGTGTATAATTCAAAATTCTGTATTATCTGACTTAAAATGTTCAGGATTTGATTAATTTGATTAAATAAAATTGAGGTAGAAAAAAAATAAAAATTTATTGTAG
The DNA here is from genome assembly GCA_035048815.1 of Abelmoschus esculentus. NCBI lineage: Eukaryota > Viridiplantae > Streptophyta > Magnoliopsida > Malvales > Malvaceae > Abelmoschus > Abelmoschus esculentus. The sequence goes on from JAUCBN010000066.1 coordinate 5,332,737, forward strand.
ATGCAGAGACTCGTGAAATGTTTATAGTACATATTCGGTCTGTATAAATTATACTTTTAAGCACGAATCATCTTATCTCAATAGTTAAAAAAACGATTGTTGTTCTGAAAGGTTACGGCGGGTTCAAACACCAATATTACAATTCAATGGTTAAAAGTATATTCTAAAACAGATATTATCGTAATCACCGTAACTAATTCAAAAATTATATTTTTAAATTTTTATAATCCTAAGTTTGTATTATAGCTAGGTGTTTTAAGCTTGAATTAGTGTGAAAATGTTGCATGTGCATGCATAGGATTAGGAACACCCCCTTCAAATTCATGACTATTTTCAACAACAATCATTGTATCTGGTAGACTTGGGAAACAAAAATAATATTTGTGGATCCAATGCTATGAGGGAAAACTTTTCACTTTTATTATCTTCATGTTCATGGGTTAGTGTGAAATCATGTATGGGGTTGTCAATTGGAAGGGATGGAAGTAACTGAATATTCCTACAATAATTATTAATTAATTTTTATTTTATTTCATCCCCATAAAATTAAATCATCGACATATAAAGACAGAATATAAGAGTGAAGAGAGGTAATTATTCCACCCCAAAAAATTATTTTTTACTTTTATTTTTTTATTTAATTATTTATAATTTTTTCTTACTTCTCAAATTCTAGCTCCGTTTCTGTTGACATAAAAGATAATTTTTAGAAACAAGAGACTTTGCGTACTAATTTGTATTATCTTATGCCAAAAGAAATAATAAACATAAAACATTCTTAAAATATTTTACATAAAATACATCTCTAATTCTTACATGTTATGAAATATATTTTAATCTAAATTATATACTAAATTTAAAATTTTGAGAACTTGTATATGCTGAAGTTGAAATTAATGACTTTTTTTTTTGGTTTATTTGTTTTTTTTATATCTTGAAACATACGACTGAGTCGTGTGAATATGTCCTGAACGTGCAGATGTTTGTACCAAAAAAAACAGATGAGTCGTTTGAAAAGGCAAAGAGAGAACATAGGTGAGACAGGTCTAGTTGTATGTTCCAACTTTCACAGACTAACCTTAATTAACTGCCTAATTGCTTTATTAACCATCTTAATCAACTCATAATCTTGTAAACAAAATCATAACTATGTTGGCACAACAAATGTACAGGTTTGTTTTACATTAGTATCATCTACAACATATTTAAGCAGTAGGAGTTGATGTATTACATGTACTTAATTAATTATTTAAATGTTAATTAATGAAACTATTATAACCCGTAGAGTAGTTTTAACGGTAAATGATGATGTATTTTATTCAGGTGATCTAGGTTCGAATATTATATATGTAGGGTGTGTATGCGTTATTAAAGGATTAAATAAATTAAATAGTTACTACTTTATAATTATACTAATATTTATCGTATTAGACCAACAAATTATGGTATCTACTCTTTATCCCGGGATGTATATATTTGCGAAGGGTTTATTAATTTAATATTTTTAAATTTAAAGGTTTAAAAAAATTCAAAAAAATTAAGACTTTGAAAAAATTAAAATTCTAAAGAAGGGACTTAACTAAAAATCTTAAATTTTTTTAAAAGAGCCAAATTAAATTTTTTGAAGAACTCTATGTACAAATAGAATTGGGCTCGGCTCGACTCAAAAAAAAAAAATGCCTAATTTTTTTAGTTACTTTATTTTTAATAAATTTATCATATTTTATTTTATTACTTTTCTTTTACTAAAGATGTTATTTTTTAGTGTATATGTAACATATATAGTATAATTATTTCAAGCCTATTCACGAGCTTTTCGAACCGAGCTTGAATCGGTTCGGCTCATTAAGGTCTCGAACCGAACTTAAACCCGAATCGAGCTTACTTGTGTCGAACTTTAACCGAATTTTATTTAAATCGAATCCGAAAAACTCGCGAGCTGGTCAGGCTCATTATAACGCCTAGAATACACGTTCACTGAACTCTATGTCTATTGTCTAGTCTCGGATGATTAATGTCATGACAAAACAAGATAACATGTTACATGAACATGCCACTGCCATGTGACTCTTCAACACGTGCAGATCACAGATAGGGTCGTTGGTTTAGTTGAAGTATTTTTTTAACATTAGAATTGGATGATATTATTTTACATTTATATTAAATATATAAAAATAAATCATTTTAATTAAAAATTAAATGTTGTTTATCTTTAAAAACTCAAATTAAAATAATTTTGATTATAAAATATATGTTATATCAAAAAATTAAAAATATAAATATATATTATCGTATAATTATTTTAAGATAATTAATAATATAACTCTCGAACTTAAACCCTAATATCTTAAATTCTATTTTTTTTAGAGGTAAGTCTGGTCGGCAGCTTGGTACTGTCGGCAGATAAGATTTGCTCCAAAATTTAAATTTAATTCTCATAATTTATTTATTTTCAATTATTTTTTTAATAAATTCGTCATTTTCATTGATATGACATATACGAATGATCCACTCATTTTTTTTAATTAAACATGAGAGAGTCAAATATATATTTTTAATGCAATAAACAATGATGTAATTTTTGTAACACCCGACCCGGATGTCACATTGGGTCTCCGGCCTAAAACCTGTGTTTTAAAAATTTCTTCCAAAAGCTCAACAAATTAAAATCAATTTCAATCCAAATATGATTCATAAAATCCATTAAGATAAAATGCAAGCCCAAAATAGTATAAGGTGATCGGAGCTCCAAAATATTACAAACCATTAAAACATTTGACCCAAATTAAAATAAACAGAATTACATTACATAGGGTTCGACATAGTACAAGCCCACTAAATCTAATACATGTACTCTGACAACACGGTCGATGCTGAAATCCAACCTTGATGGTGCTCCACGAACCGGCTTCACCTAACCTACGCACGAAAACATATTTTGAACGTTGAGCTACGAAAGCTCAATGGATACGCCGAACTCGGCCAACATCATGCATATCATAAGCAGTAAAACATAACATATACAATATCGTGCATGGTATGATGATCTAGCATGCTTGCCTACCACATGGCATAAACAATGTATAATGACGCACACAACATATACATGTCAAGCAACAACACAAAGTAGTGAGGCCCGCGTTCACACAGCATCGGGATCCTACACTACGAGCAGGGCTCGCGTCCACACAACATCGGGATCCCATACTCAGGATGAGGCCCGCGTCCACACAGCATCGAGATCCTACATCCGGGATTTAAGGCCCGTGTCCACATAGCATCGGGATCCTCCAAATCCCATACTCGGAATGTCACATCAAGTATCATCGAATGAGGCTCGCGTCCACACAGCATCGGGATCCTACACTCGGAATGGTCTTCAGAATCATCACTCGGAATGTTACATCGGATGGCCTTCGACGTGTTGTAACACTTTTGGATATCCGGATTTCCATCAATCAAAGACTTAACACACATAAACGATCCACCTAGGATCCTCACATCAAAATATCAAGACTTAACATAATTTAGTCATTCAAGGTTTTAATACGTCAATCTTGTGTTAACCATTCATTTTATTAATTACAAGATTCATTATAGCCTTTAAACCCCTTATCGAACTCCAAATAAAGCTTATCTTGTCGAGTTTTCGCAAGGGTATCGATACCCCTATATAGGGTATCGAACCACCCTACCTCGATACCTACCCAAAGAAGGCATCGAACCTTGGGTATCGATACCAGTATCGATACCCTTTGACCATTTTCAAAGTCAACAAAAGGGAACCCAGCAACATCGATACCGGCATCGATGCCATTATGCCACTGGAAGTCCCGGTATCGAACCATGGTTCGATACACCTGGCCACTTAGCCAAAATCCACTTATGGGTATCGATACCCCTGCACGAAAAACATGTCTGCACTTAGAAAAATTTCTAGGATTCATTCCTAAACTCGATCCAATTAGTTCTAAAGCGTTTCTAAACATTTCTAGAGGTGATTAAGGCATTTTAACATCAGTTCCAACTTATTTAACATCCAAATCCAAAATTCACCACTAAAGCATGTCAAGCACCAATCAACACATACATACCTCAACATCTATATGTATGTAACTACCATGGTATGCAAGATGTAAAGAACGAGTTGGGAGTACCAACCTTAGCAAGCACAACAGCAAAAACGGCCTTCCTTCCCTTCTTCAAGCTTTTTCCTTACCTAAGCTCTTGGAAGGTTCTCCCACTTGTTTCTCTACAAAGGGGAAGATAAGAAGTGAATTAGACACCAAGATGAAGATTCTTAGAGTCTAAAACACTAGAAAAACTAAGGTTAACACCCTCCAAAACCTATTCCCGAACTCTACCTAAACCCCCACTAAAACCTCTTCTTCCACCAAACTTGGCAAACCAAACTTTGTTTTATAGATCCATAACAGCTCTACAATTTTCTCTTCATCCTAAAAACGAGATTTTAAACCAATCTCACCAAGATCTTACCTTTCTCTTCACCTTAAACTTTGGTTGAAGAAGATGATAGGAAAAAGAAAAACCTCCTGCACTTATGACCTCACTTCTGCAGAAACAACACCCCAAACCCCTCTATTCAACTTATTTTGGCATTTACCAAAATACCCTCAGCCCATAACTTAAGCCCAACACCACCACTCAAGACCTAACAAACTAGGCCTAAACCGTTCCACTCGGGCCCAAAACCGAAGCCCAAACTCTCGGGTTAACCCGACACATTAAACCGAGAATCCGGTCGTTACAACTCTCCCCTCCTTAAAGAAATTTTGTCCTCGAAATTTACCTGTCAGGAAGAGATGAGGATACTGAGCTATCATGTCCTTTTTCGCTTCCCGCGTTGCTTCTTCTATTCCATGGTTTCTCCACAAAACCTTTACCAGAGGTATGCACTTGTTCCGAAGCTCCTTAACTCCTCTATTCAAGATCCCTATAGGTCTTTCCTCATAAGTCAAATCTGCATTGACTTTGATTTCCTCAAGCTGAACCACATGCGACGGATCGGAACGGTAACGTCTCAACATGAACACGTGGAACACATCGTGTATACGTGCCAACTCCGGAGGCAAAGCTAGCCGATAAGCTACCAGTCCAACCCTCTGAAGAACCTCATAAGGCCCTATGTACCTTGGACTTAACTTCCTTTTACGACCGAACCGGATGATCCCTTTCCACGGTGATACCTTAAGAAACACTTTCTCACCAAGCTTATACTCGATGTGCTTATGCTTCTTATCCGCATAAGCTTTCTGTCTATCAAAAGCTGCTTGCAACCTCTCTTTGATGATCTGAACTTTTTCTTCGGTTTCCTTAACAAGCTCTGAACCCACTATCTTTCTCTCATTAAGCTCTGTCCAACACAAGAGTGTCCTACACCTACGCCCGTACAAGGCCTCGAAAGGAGCCATCTTGATGCTTGACTGATAACTGTTGTTGTAAGCAAACTCTACCAACGGTAACTGCTTCTCCCAACTGCGAGCAAAATCCACAGCACAACACCGAAACATATCCTCCAAGATTTGAATGACTCTCTCAGACTGTCCATCTCTCTGAGGATGAAAAGCTGTACTGAAGTGCAACTTGGTATCTAAAGCCTCGTGGATAGACCTCCACAACCTCGCCGTGAACCTCAGATCCCTATCCGATATGATCGATGAAGGTACACCATGCAACCTCACGATCTCCTTTATGTACAACTGAGCCAACTTTTCCAGACTGTAGTCCATCTTTACCGATAAAAAGTGAGCCGACTTAGTCAACCGGTCAACTATAACCCAAATAGCATCATGTTTCCTCAACGTCATCGGTAACCCGGTGACAAAGTCCATGGTCACACGATCCCACTTCCACTGTGGAATCTGGATAGGCTGAAGCAAACCTGAAGGAACCTGATGTTCCGCTTTCACCTGCTGACACGCTAGACACCTGGTCACAAACTCTGACACATCTCTTTTCATGCACGGCCACCAAAAGAAAGGGCGAAGATCCTGGTACATCTTGTTACTACCCGGATGAACAAAAAACGGACTACAGTGAGCTTCCCTTAAGATACGATCCCTCAGATCCTCTAAAGTTGGTACACACAACCGACCTTGAAAGTACAAGAACCCACCATCTCGTACCTCAAAGTTTGACAACTCACCTCTCTGAACAGCCTCTAACTGAGCAACTAAATTTTAGAATTAAATTTTAAACTTTAAAATAGATCATTTATATAAAGTTGCACCATTTAGAAATAAATATTTTTTCTATTGCATTGCGAGACTTGATTAAAGTCAGATTTTTTTTTAAGAATGACAAAGATTTGGTACTGTGCCGACACAAATTTATTATTTCATAGCAACAAAATTTTGTGTTGTTTTGTCTTTTTTATTTGTTATTGGAAATAGTTTGAATTTAAAATAATTAAAATATTATCTGATATAAAAAATCTTAAGATAACCCTTTAAAGAATATATATGTTCTTTTCTTTGAAGATATTCAGTAAAACAAATTCATGGATAACGGATTTAGAATTTAAATTTAAAGATAAAATATAAATATTTAAAAGTAATATAAATTTATAAATAAATTATTTTTAAAAAATATAAATAGAGAGCTAAAAATAAAAAAAATCTTTTTTTCTCATCCCCGTGCAGATCCGTCCCTATCACTGACTGATTTTTTTGCTATATTGATTAAAAAGAATAGATGTCGACTATAAGTTATTTTTTTTAAACAAGTTAATAGTGATTACAGTAGTATCTGTTCTAGAATATAATCTTCACCCTTTGACATTGATCGCTCAATCACTCTGCTAGCATTGTTGGTGCTCGAATCCGTGATCTCTAGGAACAACAACCGTTCCTTTAACCATTTGGACTAAAGAACTCGTGCATAAGATAAAAATTGAATCATCAATCGTTAATTAAAGTAAATAAGATCTTTATTATATTGTTTAAGCTCGTTATTTAAATATTTTTTTCTATTAAAAGTCGATAATTTTTTATTGTGATGAATGTCATTAAATAATTTCAAATTTTTTTGCATGCCCTTATCATTGATAAAAAAAATTAAAATTTGTACAACTCATTCTTTTTCATTGATAAAATAATTCGATGATACTTATATTTTATAATTTTAAATTATTAAAAGTTAGAGTAAAAACTACTATAAAAATAAAAAAAATATATCATAAAGCAGACGAAAAAACTATCATAAAACGATCAACGATCAACATGAATAAAAATAATATATATATATTTTTAAAAATTTAATATTTTATTTAGAGTTTGGGTGATTTAAATTTTAACTTCGACCTTTGACTTTAATTATTACATTTTGCTTCGGTTTAGACTTTGTTGCCGTCAAACTAAAGACATTTTTCTCGTGACGGTAAGATTTTTTTTAAGATGTTGGACTTCTAATTCTTGATTTTGCATATATAAATCTATTTAAATATAAATATAAATATTTATTTAAAAATAAATAAAAATATAATCTAATTTTTTGGAAAGAAAGATTATCATATGTCAGATGATGATGTGCACTAAAGAATGTGTGGGGAAACATTTTTAATAATGGGATTAACACCTTAATTTTTTATATAAGTTTGAATTCGTATAAAAATATAATATTTTATTTATTTCAAAAATTAATTTTATTTTAAAAAATAACATACATTGATGATAGGAAAAAATAATTTTTATAAGTCAACATACAAATTGATTTTTTTTCTTTGTCAGTCGTCACGACGGTTCTCTCGTCGTTAAATATTTTGTTTAGTTGAATTAACAAAATAAAATCTTATTTTCCTTTTATTTGTTACCTAATTTGTCTTTCGACCGTATGGTTTCACTTGAGAAGTGTCGTAGATACCATCGGACACTGACTAAAAACGGTTACAACAAGGAATGGATATAGGTTAGAGATATAAATTTTAGATATTAAAAGTTAAATTTATTAATTTTCTTTTTATTAAGTAGAGAGATTACAATTTTTTTCCATATCGGAATTCGAACCCATACAAGATGGGACAAGATGAGCATCCTTAACCATTAGGCGAATCAGTGGATCTCTAAATTTATTAAAATTTTCAAATTAAGATTAAATTGGCAAAGGCTTTAAATACGCAACTAAGATGTTCCCTAACATCCTAATGTATTTAACCTCCCAAGGGGAATGTATAGTTAGGTAGTTGTTAAGGTCGTTAGAAAGCTAACAGTATAAGGTTAGTTAGTAAGTCAGGTGAAATTATTACATGGTTTAGATCCATAAACTCCTGTCTTTGATTTCACACCCACCTAGGCTATGTCCCTTTATCTTTATTCTCTTTGCCTGCTAGGCTGCTACCATTTCTCTAATGTTTTCTGTATCAACCAGTTCCCGATGAAGTGATTTGATGCCACAACTGCCTGATCAAAGAATGTTTCCCGAACCAGAGGTTGAAACAGTCAACATGCGTGTCTGTCTGGTTGCCACAAACACCAGAGTCAGAAAGATTGGATGTGTTCGAATCCCATATCTTCATTGAATCCATTCAGTTTCACTCTTTGGTTTTAACCAGATGACAAAAAGTGTGGGCTCGAAACAATGATTCTACCTACATAAAGGTTAGAATTTAAGTTTTATAGGTAAAACCCCAAACCCTTAAAACCCTAAACCTTTAGAATCTTAAATCCTAAACTAAATCTCTAAACTTTAAAACTAATCCGTTGGTAATAACAAAAAGTTTTTACTATTTGTACATGAGATTTGTTAATGTAAAAAGCTCTGATCTTGATTACACTGGTAAGATTCTGGTTGGAGCTTGCGACATAACAAAATCCAATACCTGATTTGCTGACATAGACATTTTGAAGTCTCTTTAGCAACCCAACCCCCCATGGTCATAAGTCCATGCATTCATATACAAATACTTCATATCCATTCTCGAAGTTTGAAACTTTGTTTGTTGTTGATGATGATGACATGGGAAGGGAGGGAATGATTTTGATTGGTGGAGAATGTGTGTGCCTTGATGATTAAGCAAAATCCTTTTAGGTCCAACGTCCATTTTATACACTAATCTAAAGTGATTAGTGGGTGGGGTCTCATTGGTTTATGTTCTGAACCGACACAATGGTTTTAATCCTTGGGATACGATAAGATTCCCTTACATATATATATATATATATATTAGTATATCGTCTACGATTAATTTTACAGAATAAAATGTTAATAACATTAGAGACCTAAACCTTAATATTATAAATAGAACAAATTAGTTTAAGATAATCTATTTATACTGTACTTTTGTAGTACTTTATTTAGATTAGTCTATCAATGATTATGTCTAAAATAAGTTAAATCAAATACTTACGAGAGTAAAATATAAATGAAAAACAAATTTATATATTTTTCTTCAAAATTAACATACAACATTACAATAAAAATTTTATTTTAATAAATTATATACGACTCTTAAATCTTTAAACCACCTTGTATAATACTTTTCCTATACCATATCTTATAAGATCCTTGTAGCTTGTTTTTAAATATGTTTTTTAGACCATTTTTGCGGTGTATTTTGTTTTGTATTGGTAAGTAATTTTGAAAGGTATAAAGGATAAAATTAAGAAATAATAGTGTGGTGAGAGTGAGGGGGACAAAGGGAACCAATCTTAATCATTTCTTATCAACACTAATCACCATTTTTCGGTTATTATTTTATTTTATATATATATATCGTTGAAAAGAAATGAGATATTAATTTTAAATAAAAAAATGATAATATAAAAATGATAATATTTGACATCGATATCTTTAATTATTTATTATAAATTATAAATTACATTTTGATATAAAAATTTAAATAAAAACATTACAAGCTAACGATTATATTAGACTTGTTCAAAGGGAAGATGATTCGTATAATCCGTATAAAATTTAAATTATATTATATTATTATTTTTAAACCTACCCAAAGCACAATTTAAATTATAAAATTATTTTCAATTTAAAATTTTCAAAGTATTTCTATTTTTTCTTAATTTTTTTACAAGAAATTAAAAGGGACGCATGGAGTGTTGAAGGGACACAGATCCCTCACCATTGTTTATTGTAGGAAGCAAAAGATTCTGTGTAGGAAGAAAGAAGAAAAGACATCTCTTTCATTACAATAAACTTGTACATGAGACTGAAAACATAGGGGATCCGATCCTACCTTTAGCTGGAAAATGCAGCTATGGGCAAACCAGCGTCGAAACGGAGAATCATGCGAGAAATCGCCCGTTTCTATAGTCACGGACACCCGTTTAAGAGCAAAAACACAGCGACAAGGGTCATTTAAGAGCAAAAACACAACGACAAAGGCCGCTTAAGACACAAACTCAATCACAAACGTTGCCTCAGTAAGACATGTACCAAATGGACTACATTTTGTATCAAACTGAGAATCAGATCAAATGAGTAACCCGAAAGATATGCTATTTTCCCGAATGAATCACTCGATATACACTACTTGTTAATCACTTTTGTTTCACTACAAGTGAATGCAGATGATAGATAATAATCGTCTTAGGGATAACAAAAAAGAAATTCGGATAAGAATGTTACCGAATCCCATCGGTACCGACATGGATTGTTATAATCTTCTACAGCTACCCTTCTGTTTCTTCTTCTCCTTCATCTATTGCTTTACGTCTCTTACGACTAATTATGGAGTCTTTTCTGCGTAGTCTTTGCCAAACAAAAGAAGAAAAAAAGAAATCAAGGAATTGAAAATATGATTACTAGACTTAATAGGAAATCGTCATTCGAATGGATAATCTATAACATACCTTTTCAAAAATTCCTTCCTTGTTGTAAATGCAATACATTTATTTACCTCTTCAATGCTCATCACCTCATCAAGCTTACATTTTAGTAAATTGGAAGAATCAAGAAACATGGCAGACTCGTCAAACCCATGAATAAGCGACAAGTCATTAACCTTTTCCTTCAGACATTCCATCAAAACGAAGCCTGAAAGTAATTACAATTGAAATCATAAATTAAGAATCAAGTTAAACTATATCATTCTAATGAAACAACGTGCAAAAACTGGCGCTTGATGGAATTGATTCATAACACAGAACAAAGGAACTTCATGTCTGAAGAGCCTAATGGAGAACAGATACGTCACGGAAAATATACAAAGTTTTAGCATCAAAACTCCTATGTTCTCACCAAACCACTAAGATATATCATTCATAAAACAAGGTAGCGAAAAAAAGCATAAATCCAAATGTTGGTTCAAACCATAAACCACCTCTGGCAGAGTACTTATCTATACTAGGGTGTTTTTTCACAAAAACTCGAATTGTATCGAATTTTTTTTCACAGAAACAAAAAGGGGTTGGTAGCATGATAACAAAGAATGTATCAAATTGTGTTTTATCATATGGTCAGGGACAGAGCCATTAATGCAGAGGGAGGGGTTGTGCACCATCCACTAAATTTTTTGGTACAATATCAATCTCGGTCCTTATTAATTTAAATAATGCCTTCTCCCTTGCTCCTCCCAATATTTAATCCTAGCTCCGCCCCTGCATATGGCATCTAATAATGCTACTAACCACTCATGAACATGCGCAAACGAATGAGATTGAGAAGCTACAAACTTAAATTTCCTCTGAAAAGTGTTAAATGAAGCAACCAGTAAATCATTGCAAGCATGAAAGCACCCCCAAAAGTAAGGAAATAAACAAACAAACAAAATACCAAGGGCACGAAGCATCTTCAAGTCGAACTTTTTCGCCAATTGAACATGCCCAATCGCACTGGCACGTTTCAAAGCTAACTTCTTTATGCTAATCAATAAATCCTGCAAATTTGGATCAGTTTGACTTAGATTTTCTCAATCAATTCAAAGATTTTAATTAAAACAATAATAATAAAAGATTGACTACAAAAAGATGGCTTACAAGTTCGGATTCTGAGAGTGTACAAAGCCAACTGACATCTTCAATGTTATTATTTCCTAAATCTTCTTCCTTTTCCTTCCCCATATAAATGCAACTGATAAGTTATCCCTAATTTTCAATGGCGATCAAAAATTTTGGGAAAGCTCCACGGAGGTTTTTGCTCTAAGAACCTCTGTGAAGCTTAAAATCAACAGAATATGAGAATTCTAGGGTTTATGTGATGACTAATTAGATAGTTTTATCAGTTTGGGCTTTGAGCCCATTACCATTTTGTTTTGGACTCATATATATTAAGGTTGAGCAACAAAACCAATTAATTAAGTCTCTAATTTATTTTGCATTTAGTTAAGTCATTCAACTAAGAGATTGAATCAGTTAAGCGTTGAATAAAAAATTGAATCAATTAAGTTTTTAAATTAAAAAATAAAATAATTACTTTTTTTTAACTAATTTTAAGATTCATTTAAATAAAATTAAAATATCTAAAGATATCAAGTGAAAATATTATGATACAATGCATTGTACCAATAGATCTAAAAATATTAAAATTTAATGATTAAAATGTATCAAATAACTTAATTAATTTAATTTTTTTGTTTAATGACTTAGTTGATTTAATTTCTTAATTTAAAATTTTAATTAAGTGCAAAGAAGCCCAAAGACTTAATTGATTACTTTTCAAAAGTTTAAGCACTTTTCACACCCTTAAGTTAATGATTTATAATCCCAAAGTTAAAAAAATAATAATTTGAATTGGATTTTTAATTAATTTATAAAAATAATAATTATTTTATAATACAAAAAGTATTTTATAGTTATAATAAACGGAATAACTTAAAATACTATACATGAATTATTACTATTATTATTTTCTTTACTTAAAAACAATTTTCAAAAAGTGTTTGAGAAAGACTTTAAAATTCATGGAATAATATTTAAAAATCACAAATAAAGTTTTTTTTATTAAAATAAAATATAATATTATTAAACCAAGAATAAAAACTCAAATCAAGATTAACCGAATAAAATATAATTATTATTTATATTGTTAATTATTTTATATTTTAAAAAATAAGCATTCGTCCACTTAAGAATAGGGCAATTCAAAGATTTTAGGGGACTTGTACAATTTATTAAAATATGACCCTTAAAAGTATTTGTCTATGATCCATACTAGTTCAAAAAATGTAGCCCTTAAAAGTATTTATCCTTTTTAGGGACCCTTGTGCGGTCGTTTGTATTGCGTTTGTCCAAAACCTCATTAGTTCTACATAAGTAATAGTAATAGGAATAATCAATAAGATTTTATAATCAATTATCACATTTAAGACATGATTATAACGTTCTAACAATTATAACTCGTATTTATCAAAATTTTAAGACTTTTTTTTCTAGGGACCTATGCGATTGTTCTTATTACGTTTGTCTAAAACCACACTGCTTAAAATACCTTTTAAATAATTATACTCAGATATGGTTTATATAGTTTGGATTTAAGCAGCTAAAGTGAACCGAAAAGTGCAAGCTATGGTCCAGAAACTTGGCACGAAAAGACTAGTCATGAGACCCCATGGTTGGTCCTCTCTTTGGTCAAACCTAGTCAAAGTGACCCCCCTACCAGAAGCTTTTGTACCACTTTCCTGGGCCTAGCTTGCAGATAGATAAACAGCAAAGAAAAGCTACCCGACATGGCACTGAAGCCTTTGCATGTCTTGCCTTAAAAGACGAAATTAACATCTGTGCCATCCCCAAAAGAACAATACTGTACTCTTCGCCACATAAATAAATTGCATGTCCAAACCACCAACAGTTGAAGGGTCTTTTATGTAATAACAATCTCCCCAAAGTTACCATGTGACAACTTCTGCTAGCAGTTTTTCTTTGCCTAACCAAATGATTAGGGTGTTCTTATAACCACGCTGCTTAGTCTTTTAATGTAGATTTCTCTTGTCTGATCTTGTTAATGCTGAAGCTTTTTCATGTAAGTTTTACTTTGTGTTTTTAATGACAGCAGACGAGCATGATCCAAGTCAAATGCCACATGGAAGTTCAATTACTTTAGCATGAGATTGAGAGTTCCTTTATTGCTTGTAAGTACGTGTTGTCTGAGAAAGTTTACAGATTACAGAATCTGTTGAAATGTATATGTTTAATTTATCATTATTTTAACTTATAGGGAAGAAAGCTGTAGATTTAGTTGAAAAGTTTGAGTGATGATTGGTGGCTTTAGCCATATGTGCCAGTGTGCTTTCATTGTGACACTCCACCTTACTATATCCAACCCTAAATCTTTTACCTCCATCCCTAATTATCTACCCTTTCCTAGAAAAAGAACTCTCTCTCTCTCTCTCTCTACTTTCTCTGAAAATTTTTGGGGTTTGTTGTTGTGTCAGTTTGAGTGGATTTTGCTTGGCTTTTTCTTATAATGGTTGTTTGGTAACACTTTCTCTCTCTGTCAGGTTCACTTTGCAGGAGGCAGTGGTTTGAATAAGTAGTTTTAGATTTCAACTTTCAACTTTGAAGATTCTTTTCATGATTTTAATGGCTTTTGTTGGTTTTCTCTCATTTTCTTGTACATATAATTCTCTCATTCTTTCCAATCTTGTGTTGTGAAAAAAGGGTTGTTTACTTACTTGTTTCAGATGATGGCTGATCAAGGTGGTGATGGTATTGTAACGAGAGAATACCGGAAAGGAAACTGGACTGTTAATGAAACAATGGTCTTGATCGAGGCGAAGAAGATGGATGATGAGAGAAGGATGAAGAAAAGTGAGGGTAAACCGACAGAGCTGAGATGGAAATGGGTGGAGAATTATTGTTGGAGAAGAGGGTGTTTGAGGAGCCAGAATCAGTGTAATGACAAGTGGGATAATCTCATGAGGGACTACAAGAAAGTGAGAGATTACCAGAGGAGAGGGGATGGTAGGAATTATTGGGAAATGGAGAAGAATGAAAGGAAAGAAAAGAATTTGCCTACTAACATGCTGCGTCAGATATATGAGCTTTTGGAGGAGGTGGTGGAGAAGAAAGGAGGCCAAAGTATGGTGGCTAGTAGTACTGCTGCTGCTACTGGTTGCTCGGTTCCATTATTGCCTCCTTTATTGCAACATCAGCTTCCATCTTTTCCAGATGCAATTCCATTGCCAGCTCTAACAGCACCGCCACTGCCACCACCAATAGTTGCTCCTGAGGCTGCACCACAACAACAACCACCTCTTTTGTATGCTCAACCATTTCCCACAGTAGGTACTCAGTCTCTCCTCCCCCTCTTGCTCATATGCATTTCAATTTGCAGACTTAGACCATGGTGGCGCACAGTGCACTGATTTTATTGGTTCCATGTGCTTTTTATGTTTTGTAGATGTGCGGGATAGCTCAGATTCTGATACAAGTGATCATTCAGACTCGGTAGCAAAGAGAAGGAGACGATCAGGTGGCGATGGGGAAGGCACCAGCGGCGGCACTGCTAGTCCAAGCAACTCAAATGAAGTAGGCACTGCAATCTGTAAAAGTGCTTTCATTATAGCAGAAGCCATCCGGGCTTGTGAGGAAAACGAGGAGAGAAGACATAGAGACCTTGTTAGTTTACATGAAAGAAGGTTGCAGATTGAGGAATCTAAGACAGAGATCAACAGAAGAGGCATTCATGGTCTGGTTGATGCCATTAACAAGCTTGCTAATTCAATTATTGCTCTAGCTTCACATAAAAACCAGACAGCTCCAAAGTGATTCTCTTGATGATTCTAGTTATGTCTTAATTAAACTCCCATGTCTAAACAAGGTTAATTGTAATTCTCTTGATGATTCTAGTTATGTCACAACTGTAGTTGTGAATCTGTTTCGATCGTATTTTATTTATCATAATTACAGACATAACAGTTATAATAACGATCATCGTTACGACTGTGATAGCTGTTCATCTTATCATTCAATTGTATATGAAGTAGAACTGTGATAGAACTGTCGCAGCAACTGGTGGTATTGACCGGTTCTTCTCTGAGACTGGTCAAAGGGGACCAGTCAAGGATCTCTGAACTGAACCGTCTGACCCTGATCTGAAAGATGCCATGGTTGAACAAATCTACAGAAATGCCATTGCAGGCACTGTTCTTAGGTCAAAGTTTAAAGTGAAACACTTCGTTCATCATGTCTGCTATGCACTAGGAAACAAAAATGTTAGGAAGATGTTCAGTACCGTTCACTGTAGCATAATCTTTTAAGTAAAGTTTAACAAAATTTGAATTTTATAAATTTAATTTATTTTTATTTTTTAAGGGATAATTTTTATATAATTAATTGTTAATTCGAGTTATCTATTTTAATCCTCTAATAATTTAAAAATATGTAAAATTTAAAGAGTTTTATATTCTATAACTTATTCTGGTTCTTTCTTTAAAACTCGGAGTTTTACAAATTTTTTAGATCATTAGATAAAAAAGATAAATGGATGATTGAGATTATTAATAAAATATACGAAAATTATTATTAGATGATTGAAACCGATATTTAGATTAATAATTAAAAAATAATATTTTTTTGTATATACATGAATTTAAACACGAATCGATCTAAAAAAATCATTATTTTGTAGTGAAATCAATAAAAACATCACTGTTTTCTAAATTCACATATCTTCATTTTTTTAGAAATTAATTTCAAAAATTTTAACCAAATATGTTTTGTTCATTTTTTTTATTTTATAAGAAAATGAAAGTTACCTTTATTTTCTGAAATCAATTGGAGTCTAAATTTGCAATAAGTTAACTCAAATAAATGAATTGATTTGGTTATATTTTAAAAAATTAAATTAAATTAGAAAAATTGAATAAAATTAGTTAATTTAATAAATTCAATTTTTTACTCAATTTATTAAAACTCACCTCTAAATAGGATGGTAGTATATCGGATGGGTAAGTTTTTGACCGTTCTGACCCCGACCAGAGTAATATATTTTTTTTGATCTTGACTCGATTTTAACATATATTTTAAACTCAATTCGACCCCAATAAATTAATTTAAAATATGACAAAACTCGATTCAATTATATTTTTTAATAAAAATATTAAATAAATGAAATATAATAAAAATATATAAATATATCGAGTCGGAGCGAGAAATCATATTTTAAATCCAACCCCGATTTTATTTTTTCAATAACCGCTCTCAACATAAACCCATTTTTTAATAAAAAATATATCTCTATCGAATCAAGTTGGATCGAAACCCGACAAAATCGGATCATCTCTACCCAAAAAAGGACAAAAGAAAATTCCTATGTTTTTTTAATAAAAAAAGCAATCGCTGTCGTGTTTGGGTTGAAGAGTCATTCGTACGAGAAAGAAGAACACTTTTGCTTAAGAGTGTTGAGAAGGATCTTTCCCTTTGCTTTTACCCTTCTGATTCAACCTCCATTCTGCTCAATTCCCTTCTCTTTTCTTGTTCGTCAACGCATCCAAGAAGCTTCAATTCTCAATCTTTTCCATTACCCATAAGTTTTTTTTTTTTCCCGGAGCATTAATCCGACCAAAGAGGATTTCATTCCCATGGCCACCACTGGAAACAAGAACATCAATGCTAAATGAAGAAATTATATTATAAACTATATCAGCAAGAAATGAAGCTATATTTCATGGTGTTAAGAATACAATGCTGACCTCTCTTTATATAGGGAAGGAGGAACTCTATTAACAACCTAAATTGAATACAAGAATGTAACTAATTTTTAACTGATCTAAACTGCATAACAACCTCATTTATTCTTCTAATATTCACCCTACTTCTTTAAGCTTCTAAATTCTTTTGGTGATTCTCGAACAAAAGATAAAAGATACCGGTACTTGAACTTGATCATTAATAAAAGAATTTCTTCAAACCAAAAAATTTGTGTTTCTTAGTGGTTCAAGAAGAATCGAATGTGTTCTTCATCCTTTTGTTCTTCTTTAACTCACCCTTTTTGTTTTGGTGGTTTATCGAGAATCGAAGGCGTTTTCATCTTTCCGTTCTTCTTAATCCACGTTGTTTACACAACTTCTTTGTCATTCGAAACTCTTGATCATAAAAAAACAGTACCGATTTTCTTTTTTGAAAAGTCTAATCACCATACAGATGTCTACATCAAGTGCTCCCAAGCATTGCAGTAAAAGACGCATTTGTTTTAAGCTGATGTTGCACCGATTTCCAAAACTTTTCCTTTTGAACCTGGTTAGGAGTAGCAGGTTCAGGTTGAACATCTTTATCATTTTCTGTCTCAAACCATATTCTCTCACTAGGAACTACACCATCTGGGGTATAAGAAGCTCAACTGTCGCATCAGAACCGCACATGTTCCTCGGCTTCAAATTAGCAAATACCACCACTGTCGCATCCTGAAGGAGATCCAAAGGAATGTACATATTAAGCCCACTGCATATGATTCTGGGTTCAGGCTCACCTACGCCAACCTCTTCCACGTAAAGTGAATCAGCTTCTTCATGCCTCCATGCTTTGATTATTCGGCCAACTTTTATGTCGAGTAGGTTCGTTGCATTCCTTATATCGTCCGCAGGCAGAACATTATCCACCTCCCTCTCCGGCAAAGCTGTGAAAATGGTCATCGCGTTGACATCTGAAGATGCACAGAATGAGGGAAAACCTCTGAGAATGGATGGATTACAAGGCGAGGTCAAAGGGGTTAGGTTTCGACTGGTCAAATACGAGTGAATGGGTGGCTTAATCTTGCAATGCCAAAGGAGGAGAAGCGATAGAATACTTAAAGATAAGCCTCGCAGACCAATTGTCATTGCCGTCATTGCAAGCGAATCAACCACCATCAAAGGAATAAAAACAAAAACAAAAAACTGAAACGAAACACAAAAAAACACAGCGGAAAGGCTCTCTCAAAATTTTCTAGCGACTGATACCATGAAGAAATTATATTATAAATTATATCAGCAAGAAATGAAGTTATATTTCATGGTGTTAAGAATACAATGCTGACCTCTCTTTATATAGGGAAGGAAGAACTCTATTAA
Organism: Abelmoschus esculentus; assembly: GCA_035048815.1. Classification (NCBI taxonomy): domain Eukaryota; kingdom Viridiplantae; phylum Streptophyta; class Magnoliopsida; order Malvales; family Malvaceae; genus Abelmoschus; species Abelmoschus esculentus. The sequence goes on from JAUCBN010000066.1 coordinate 5,351,695, forward strand.
CAACCTAAATTGAATACAAGAATGTAACTAATTTCTAACTGATCTAAACTGCATAACAACCTCATTTATTCTTCTAATACTAAATTAGTCAGTCTCTCTTTCTCCTGTGATCTTAAACCCTCCTTTGGTTCTATAAGATTTTTTTTTGTTATTACTAGTATTTGATGCTTTGGGTCTGGTTTGGATGCTGAATTCTGATCTGGGTTTTGGTGAACTGTTGATCATGTTTTTTTTTTTAATATGAACTGTGATATGGGTTTAGTTTTTGTTTGCAAAAAAAAAAAAAATAGTGCTTTGATTTTGTTGGTTTGTTTTAGAGTTGATCAAATCACATCTGAGTTTTGCTTACATCTTATACGTTCTTCTTCTTTGATACCTAATATGCACCTGGTTTAGGCTGATTGCATTTTGCAAGCTCTATTTCTTTGTAAATGTCTCTTTTCTTCATTTATAAAGCTTAGGGTCTCTTTTTTATCACTTCCAGTGCTTTGAAGTTTTGTTAAAATTTTGATTGTCTGATTTGCGAGACTGTGCTTAAGGTTTATGCTCAATTTCTCTGGTATATTTTGTTGTTCAGATTGTGGATATTATGTTGATATCTTTACCAATTTTTTGTGGCTTGTATTTGTTATTAATATGTATTGTATTCTTCAGGTTCTACTTGGGGATGTTGGAGCTGGGAAGTCCAGCCTTGTGTTGCGCTTTGTTAAAGGGCAATTTGTTGAATTTCAGGTTGTTGGTGTTCTTGTTTTTATTTAAGAAAGAAAATACATTAATTAAAAAAATTGGTTGGAAAATTATAATTTGACATTTATCTTATTAATATTTAGGAATCAACAATAGGTGCAGCTTTCTTTTCCCAGACATTGGCTGTGAATGATGCGACTGTAAAGTTTGAGATTTGGGATACGGCTGGTCAAGAGAGGTATCATAGCTTAGCACCAATGTACTACAGAGGAGCTGCAGCCGCGATCATTGTGTATGATATGACAAATCAAGTAAGCGTGTTCGTTGTGTGGCTTTGTCATCGAACAACTTAACTGTCTATTACTTTAAATGTGACATTGGAAGATGAAGTATTAAGACTTTAGGAGCATGTAATCTAGGTCATGTTTCGTTCAATTCCTTGTTGATATGTTTTCTTGGTGCTTTTGCTTTCTTCTGTTTGCCCCTTTTGTAGGTTCTTTTTGCATTTATTACTTCAGTTCTTTTTATCCAAAGAAGGTGAAAAGTGTTAACCAGACATAGCCTAAGCATTATTAGTATGAACTATGAGGGCAAGCTTTTATGAATAGAATTTTGTGTTTTTTCAACTGTATGTTATTTTGGTCTGGTTTTATGCCTTGATCACTATTGTTGGTTTCTTCTCTAAAATCATATTACAATTTCGTTTCGAGGAATCTCAAACCTGATGACTGTTATTTGAAGGAAAACCAAGGTTCTCTTCAGATTTCTGTTCTCTCTTCTTTCCTCTTTAATTATCTTGTTTGATGATTTTTCTTTTTTGTATGTAAAGTTGCTTGTCCCCCCCCCCCCTAAAGAATGAGTGTAAGGAGTGAAAGGGGTTTATATTTAAGGCATTTTTAGTGCATTATTCTATTCAATATTACAATTGTCACCACATTAAAGTTTACATTTGCAAGGATTTTAAGAACTTTGTGAATTTTTGCTTTAGTTTGAAATGTAAAACAGTAAAATCACCTCTGGTGAAATTTAGTAGGATATAGAGATGTGGAATGGCTTTCAGTATCCAAAGAATGGTAATAACCTTCTTCTTATTTTATAGGCATCATTTGAGAGAGCCAAAAAATGGGTCCAAGAACTTCAAGCCCAAGGTAGTATTTTGCTTTTATTCCTCGACGATATCCTTCTTGATTGTCAATATTTATGTTTTTGTACTTATGAAATGTTTAATTTTAAGGACTCTTGAGTGATTGAATTCTAAGTCATTGTTTTTTGTTCATTCCTTTCCCTGTGAAGGCAATCCTAATATGGTAATGGCGCTTGCTGGGAACAAAGCTGATTTACTAGATGCAAGGAAGGTGGAACCAGAGGCAAGTTATCAGTTTTTTAGTTCACATTTCTTTAAAATGTAAACATATATTATTACTTGTAATCATTAGTTATGAGTATTCTGGATTTCTCTACTTCCAATTTTTTGACACTTGAAACCAACTCCTCTTTGAGATGGTAAAAGGTCAATTGGTCAAAGGATTCGTGGTCCAATTTTGTATTGACTTCAAGCTACATGCAAATCTCTATTTGACTTCTTATTCTCCTTGGTGATTCAGGAGGCACAAACGTATGCTCAGGAGAATGGCCTTTTCTTCATGGAAACTTCTGCAAAGACCGCATCCAATGTCAATGAAATGTTCTATGAAATAGGTGATTTATATGTCGTTTTGTTAAGTTTCCTAAAAGTGTGCAGTATTTGTTTTCTGAACTGGAAATTGACTTATTTTTATTTCATTCAGCTAAAAGGTTGCCTCGAGTGCAGCCAGCACAGAATCCTTCTGGAATGGTTCTCATGGATAGACCTGCAGAACAAGCCGCTAGAGCATCTTGTTGCTCTTAGATGATTGTTATTTCCTGCATGTATCTTCTAAGTAGCTCCTGTAATACCCTCTGGCTCTGCAATCAGAGTTTTAACTTTCTTTTACCCTGTTTCATTATTCACTCAGAGCTGTACATGCATGTTTTCTAGGCATTGATATCAACCTGTTTCTTACGTTAAAGATTGTTTTTTATTTTCATGTAATTGAAAGTGTGGTAATGCTATGTTTCTCATCCATAGTACAACCTGCATGTTCAAATAAATATGCAATTGCCTGTGTTGATTTGGCTACTTATTTACAATCTGTAAGAAAGTTGGTCCACCATATTTATATTCTTTGTAGCTAAACGATAAGAATAAAACCAGCTTGTTTTTCTTAATAAATCCAAAACCAAAACGTTACAGCCTCGAAATCTAGTTTGCACGTTAACTTTAACGAGTACAAACTAGCTTCCTTAAAATAAGTAAAGCTACTACTCATTGTTCATATCTAGAAACTGTCATAACAGTAAGAGGTAGTAGTAAAATCATTTCTTATGAAGTACCTGAGATGCTGCGGCGGCTGCACAGTCCATTGGTTGAAACCCAATGCTCTCTTTCTCCAAATCATAAACAACCTTGGCATCTTGCTGTTGGAAGTTCCCGAATACGCCTGCCGGTCCATAGTTGCTATCATCCATGCTTTGGAGCTTTCAATCTCAATGTTCCAATTTTCAGCTTCAATGGTGGCAACCTTGCTTAGAAAAGCTTTCCATCAAAGTTGGGACGGGGATGATTCCACTAGGAAGTTCCACAACAACTAGATGCCACACGCCAATTGAAGAGATCTTTACCTGCACGGCATTTGTTTCTAGGTCCTAGGTACCCCTGTCTGGTCTGGTCAGTTTCTTCTTCTTCTGTGGAAGTTCATGACTGCATGCTCCACATTGATGGGTTGATGATCCCATTCAACACATTGGATACAAGTGTAAGAATATGACTCTTCAAAGACCAGAAAACTTTTAAAATGTTGAACATATACATTCCGAAACACTTACTCGATACATTAGGATTAGCACAGTTTTCAAACAAGAAATGATGATTTTTTATACAACATCCCATCTGTTGAACATATACATTCCATAAAACTAAGCATATGCATTCAGTTCAATTTCCAACTTGTAGAGGGATCAGTATGGTATCTGCAAAACAGAAGTTGGGAGTAACTGAGAATGAATTTAACTCAAAGTAGACTTGGTGAATGCAGACTGATACGCGACAATGCAACCTTAGATTCATTAATTCACCTCTCTAAGCTTGTTAGTTGTTGCAATTATAACTTATTAAATTTTCACCATCTAAAACTAGCAAGGAGTAATAAGCTTGTACCTCATAATTTTGTAATGAAATATCAGTAGAAAAATAGTATATTTGGAAACCAGCTTAACACTTAACAGACCATGAGACTGCAAGATTCTAGTGGCAGAAGTTTTAATAGATAGCATTCTTCATGGCAGTTCAGATCAGAAAGAGCCATCGATTCGAAGGGCCAGATCAGAAAGAGCTTGTGTTGTGGACTCGACTGTCATTGGCTCACCATATGATAACCTGTGGTTGTGTGTGAGTGTGTGAGTGTGTGAGTGAGTGCATACACGAGGAATAAGCAACATAGAACTCCACTGCCCTTTTTCGTGGCCAAGTAATACGCTCAACAGTCGGGCAAAAATGAAAAGATGACGGATCAATGAAAGGTCAGCTCGTTGAGACAATGTTGAATCTTAGTGGATCAAGCTTGTTATCCTCCCACTGCCAAGAGAGGAAGGTCTTCGCTGCTCTGTGAAACCAGCCTCACGCAGTACCCTTGTCTCTAAGAGCCACGAGACCCACAGTTTTCACTGAGATCCCACAGCTCAACTCTTAGCTTGGAACGGGCAAGCCACTACAAGGCCACGTGAGATCCCGACTCAAAGAGCAATACCCATGTCCCATCATCTCTGTGCCCCCACTCGAGTTACAAGCTTCAGTTACAAAGCTCGGGAATCGGCTTTGAGGCTAACAACCAATATATATTATCAATATTTGCTTCCACTTCTTCATGTGGGATATTTTCTTCGATGTGTTTTTTCTAATGTTTACGTCTTTTTGGATAATCAAATTTGTTCTATTTCTCCCATAAATGCTGCTACTACTGATAAGCGATAACGAGCAAAAAAGGCTAATGGGAGCTTTCAATCTCAATATTCCAGTTTTCAGCTTCAGTGGTGTCAACCTTGGTTAGAAAAGCTTTCCACCAAATTGGGATGATGCCGAGAAATGGTGAATCAGCAGCAGCTCTTGCCATGAGAGTAAGCATAAAGACGTTGGGACAGAGATGATTCCACTAGGAAGTTCCACAACTACTAGATGCCACATGCCAATTGAAGTAACTGAGATTGAATTTAATTCAAGATAAGACTTTGTGAATGCAAATTATGTAATAAAATATCATCAGCATATGAGTCTATTTGGAAACCATCAAACATTTCAGTGAAGGTCTGGCTCTGTGAGACATGTTGGACCTTCGTGGTTCAAGCTTGTTATCCTCCCACTGCCAAGAGAGGAAGGTCTTCGCTGCTCTGTAAAGCCAGCCTCACGCAGTACCCTTCTCTTTAAGAGTCACGTCACCCACAGTTTACACCGAGGTGCCATAATACAACTCTTAGCTTGGAACGGGCAAGCCATTAGTAGGCCACGTAAGATCCGACTCAAGAAGCGAAACCCATGTACCATCATCTTAGTACCCCCACTCGGGTCACAAGCTTACGTTACAAAGCTCGGCTATCAGCAAGGTGGGTCATAACATATATAAATTACTAATATTTGTTTCCTCTTCTCCATGTGGGATGGTCAAATATATATAATATATATATTAGATGTGTTATATTTTCATATATATAATCTATAATAAAATATGGTAAACTATCCAAGTAATCCCTAAATTATTGGGTACGACCTGTTTTAATCATCAAACTGGAAAAAAAATCAATCATCCAACTTATTAATTTGATTTATTTTGACTATCACTGTTAAAAAATTGTTAAAGGAGTGACGGATGATCATATATTTAATTTTTATTTTTTTAATAATAATGATCAAAATAGATCAATTAATTAATAAGTTGGATGATAGAATTTTGATTTTTTTAGTACAATGCTTGCACACTAGTTGAGTGTTCACTTGGATAATTTACTTGATATGTATTTTCTTTAAATACAAATTTAAACCGTTTTGTCTATAAAGTTTATACTCATTGTTAAGGAGTTCAGAATATATACGAGCATATAAACTAAAGTGCTAGTATTTTTTTTAATTTTTAAACTTTTTTCCATTTTCTTACAAAGGATTTTATGATTTTTTTAAATGAGTTTGTGTAATGTTACCATTGAGGGTGGGCTACTCAAAGAAATTATCTCACCAACATTGCATTGGACATGAAGTATCACTTTTGAATATTTCTTAATTTATGACATCTCTATGTTTTTAAGTATCAATATTGTTATGATTTTATAATATTATTTATTTATATTATTTTAAAAAAATTTAACAAGATATGCCATTTTATATATTTGGGTGTTCGAACCTAGATATCTTAAAATGAATATCGATTTTTTTACCGGAATTAAGTTCTATTAATGACATCCTATAACTTGTTGGAAAAGTAGTGCATTAAAATTCAAACAAATCCCTATCCTATTAGTCTTAAGTAATACAAGGAGAGGGTCTAAGTAATCTACTAATAAAGTACAATTATAATTTCTTAATCAAAATAATGACAACAATAAGCAACGCTCTCCTAGATAGTTGGATAGTCTAACAACTACAAGTAACCAAGAAAGCTAAGCCAAACCTTACCTAAGCCATTGAATACCCACTCATTCAAACAAAAAGGTGTGCTCACAGACATTTTTTAGGGATAATTTAATCATAATGGAAAGGAAAGACAACTAACACTTGGTGCCTAAAATTGATGCATAGGTAGCTCTAATTCATTGTAGGGAGTCCCATAATTTACTTTTTCGATGGTCACAAGAGTTTGATTAATTTCGAAGTTGAATTTTATTAAATTTATTTTAAATATAAATATTTTTAGTTTTTTTTAATCTTTATATTAATATTAAACTGATCGGATCAAATACGAATACATGAAAATATCGATGAATGAAATCTTTGTGAAAAGATATTTGCATTTCCGTTTTTTTTCTTTTGTTTCAATGACAACTTTGAAGAAATTAAGAAAGTTGTTCATGAAATGTTAACATGAACACTGGCATTGGCAACAGAAAGACAAACAGGGCAAGTGCCTACCATGGTCGAACCACACACTGTACAGAGACATACATGTCTGCATGGCAGCAACAGGACACTTGACTCGTTCTCCCCACACTTTCTACACGGCCTCCCATTCTCATTCCAAACAACCGCAGCCGCCTTATCCTCCGCCACCTTGCGCCTCCCCTCGTCGCTACTTCCACAGCTAGACTCCGCGTCATCTTCCAAAGCGGCGGTACCTCCCCGGTTGACACGGCGTTCCTCGCCCACATGTGCCAGGACTTGTTCTAAATTGATGCGTAGGGAATTGGCCGTCGCTTCGTTTGTCTGTGCCAAGTCTCTCCACAGTTGGTTCTCTACGTATAGGCTTTTAACCCTTTCTTGAAGAACCCAGTTCAGTTTCCCGATTCTTTGTATCTCTTCGTCTTTCTCCTTCAGTTTCTTCATCAAACCTTCTTGGATTACTGTAATCAACATTCTTGATTGCCTCTTTCTTCTCTCTTCAAACCCCAACCTCAGTTTTTCCGTCTGTAATTCATGCAAGAAAAAAACGTTCAATATTTTCCGTCTACAATTAGAAAAAAATATTATTCTAGGAACTCACATGATCAGAAACAAAACGTTCAATATCTTCTTCTTGTTGTTGGATCTGAGAGAAGACATGGTTATCAAGAACAGAGTAAACACCAGCAAGCTTGTTCTTTTGAGGAACCGAGCATGAATCGCAGTGGAATCCATTGTTGAAGGAATCTCTAGACCTTTTTCTTGGATCTGAAACTGGGATATTCATGTTGTAAGTAAGACCACTGTCGGTTTTGTTGATTGCTGTTTTGGCTGAGATATTTGGATCAACAGAAAAATCACTCCTATACAAAGAAGAAGAAGAAGAAGAAGAACAAAATCATGATAAACAAGACAGAAAGAAAAACATGAAAATAGAATTAAGATTCCTGTTGAAGGAGAAGCACCTGTTGGTGATTAACTGAGGAGGGAAAATATTCATCTGCCGGGCTTTAACTGCCATTGATATTGGTTTTGATGAGTAGTTGTTTTGGATTTTTTAAAGGATGAGAGCAGCAGGAGAATATACATCAGCTTGGAAACATTTATAAATGGATTTGTTTGGTTTTCATTGAATGAGGATGTAGAGAGTAGACGGGCACGATTAAGGTCACACGATTTATATTCGGTATAGACTAACAAGGTTTGGATAAGAGAGAGGAACTGTATTAGTTATTTATCATGTTATTTACGATCTTATTTAATAAAAAAATTTACTTATTTTTTTTTATCAAAATAAATTTCATATTTTTTACATATCATTAAAGAGTAAATAATTATTTAAAAATTATATTAAATAAATAAATTTTATTAAATAAACTATAAAATAACGTGATGAATAAGATCTTTGTATTTTTGTCCGAATTTCAATATTCATCCTTTGAGACCGTCAAGTATGGGGTTTTGCATTAAAAAATCATTATTCTAAAACTATAGAATGATTTTAGTAATAAAATTTATATTATTTCTTAGGTAACCGAATAACGTAATTATGATTTTATTTAATTTTTAAAATTGATTTAAAATATTATTTTATAATTAATTTATTTTTAATGATCTTAATAATTCTATCTTTTAATTAAATTAAAATAATAAAAAATAACATGATTTTTTTCAGCATAACGAATAATCGGTATTCATCCGAATAAATCCAATAATTACTTATTCCTGCTTTGTTTCAACACTTCCGCATGCTTTTTATTGTTCTTTTTTAAAGGGAAGGTTTTAAATGCATTTTGAGACAGAAAGTTGATATCAAAGGTGGGGTTGTGGAGGTTGTGGATTCAGATAAGGAATTCATGACAAAAAAAGGAAAATTATTTCCAACTTGCAAGTTCACAACAAACAGAACCTACATTCATTGCTTGTCACACTAATGTTTACTTTCTTTTTTTATGGGAAAATTTTAATTATTAGTCGAAAATAAAATTTTATGGTCAGTTAATCAAAATTGTTTTGGATTTAAGGTTTCGGATTTAAGATCTATCAGAAGTATTTCTTTTTCCAGAATCTTTCTCTCTCCTTCTAGGCAGAAATAAAAACTAGACTTTATTAAAAAAATATTAATTGAAACAATGAATCCATGTAGATATATATATATATATATATATATATATATATCATATGCATGTATAATGGTTTTTCTTGTTGTCTAAATAATCAATGGCAGATTTAGAAAAATATTTGAGGGTAGACATAAACAGGGATGAAGCTAGAATCAAACGTTGGAAATAGGGATGACAATGGATCCTGGATCTAACCTGAATTCGTAGATCCATATCTGTTTTATAGGTCTGGATCGTAAAATATGATTGAGTTAATACATACAATCAACAAGGGTTGGTCGAAGTGGTAAGCAACTTGGTTCCGTTTAAGCAAGTTTCAGGTTCGAGACATTATGTATGTAGAAAATTCATATTGAGAGATTTACCTACCAGAGCTAGGTGTACAACCCAGATCAATCCGAATTAGTTAGACCAACATCTTAAAAATCGGAAGAGACGAAAATTATTGATGAATCTAAATGACCCCATCAACCAAATTTTAGTCTCCCATATCCTTGTTTTTTCCCCACAATAAATCTTACTGATGTGCAAGATTCTCAACCACCATGAGAGGGCATTGGACTAAAAAGGAAGGAGTGGTAGAGCAATGATGTGGCGCCCAGTCCCATCTATGTCCGAGACAATCTAACATCCCCTTGCTCATCATCCCCTTGCAAGCAAGCAAGCACATTGAAAAGGAAAAGTGGGAAAATATTTATTCCCAAAACAAAAGAAGGAAAGGAAACAAAAGGAGTTGGGACCGCCAAGAAAGATGGATTGCAGAAAAATGTAGACAGATGGAGATGGATTCCCACACCCCACCACCCCTCTCATCTACTTTCATTATTGCTCGCTTCTGTAATGTATAAGAGACGAGATTTATTGTAATTTGATTTATTTATTTTTACAGAAAAGATAAACAAATAATACACTAAAAGAGTATTAACTCTTCTAACGTCCTTACAATACTTATCTCTATAACATGATTGCAATAGTTGTAGAGATCATACAAGAGATTACTCGTCTCCAGAAACAGAAGTTAAGATTTGGGGTTTAAGGGACTAAACATAGATATTAAAATAAAACTTCAAACTTTTCAAGACCAAATTATAAAGAAATTCCAGAGTTGATGGAATATTAAAATGATTTATCCAAAAAATATATACAAAAATGCAGATTTCCTATAAAGATTCAGTGGGATTCCTACAAATCCCAGACTTTCACTTTTAAAAGTAGTTTTTGTAGTGTTGTAGCAACAAAAAGCTTCACCAGGCTACCACTATTTATTACTTTACTTTCTCTTTTCTATCTTCAAAGGTAGGTTATATTCGCCAACCACAGGGAGATTACTGATTACTGATTAGATTAGATCTCCATGGTGCAGAAAGTGGGTACTTTCTCTTTTAAAATTTTCTGGATCTTGAAATCTTGAGATCTGAGGAGGGAATATAACTTATTGTGATTCAGATTAGGTATCATGCCAAATGTTAAGAAAGTCCGATTATCAGTAGCGGTAAATCTTGTTTTTTATGAAAGAACAAAGCATATTGAGATCGATAATCACTTTATTAGCCAGAAAATATTCTGAGGGTTTGATTCAAACAGAACATGTGAAGACTATAAAGCAACTATGTGGGAGCCACCAATGGAAAGAGCCTTTTGAACTGAAAAACACACACAGATAAAGTGTCTATGCTTTTCTAGTCAGGCAGAAGAGATGGCAAAAATGGGGTCCCTCCAGAAACCCTAATTTTAGTACATGTGCAACTGAGTTGGGATTTTTGAACTAAATAAACAAATATTCTAGTAAGATAAGGTTTGTCATTTGAGACCACATTAGTATGTTTGTTGTATGCTATGAATAAACTTTTACCCTAATCAAAGATAGAGAGGTCATTAGTTTCACCTGGGAAATTTGGTTTAACAATTGAATAATTACTTACCTACAATTATGTTGTTGATTAGTGATAAACTTACCCATAATTGTTTCCAAGAAACAATGAAAACAAGTTTGTGGGGATAACATTCTTTGGATGTTGTAGTAATTTGTTACAATTGAGTGTTGGCAACATGTTTTTGCTTGAGGGCTTTTTAAGCAATATTGACTTTTAATTCAAATTTTAGGGATATAAAACACATTACCTTATAATTAGAAATTTATGTAAAAATTATAGTAACTTGAAGACGTCATCTATAGTTAACGTCTTTTTGAATTTTTTATTAATAAAATTTAAATTTCAAAGGGACGTCACCTGACGTCTTCAACGAAATTACGATAGAAGATATAATATGCATATGGTCCAACTGCTGATTCAGGTCTCAAATTTTATAATTTGGCTGAAGACGATAGATGGCGTCTTCATTTAAATTTAAAATTTATTAATAAAAAAATCAAAAAGATGTCACCTGCAGGTAACATCTTCAGGTTACTGTAGATTTTACCGAAGTCCTCAATTATAAGACGTGTCTTATATCTCTAAAATTTAAATTAAAAAATAACATTTACCTAAAAACCTTTACTTGTAATAATCTAAAACTTCCCTTTCAAATATCACCATTTTTTTTTAATATAAATATCCCTAATTTTGATATTTCTATTTTCTTATTTAAAAATAAAATTTTGAGCTTTGAAAAAATTCTATAAAAGAATATCTTCGATTTAACCATGAGATGTAATGAGGGCTTGTGATATTATCTCCAAGGATCTCATATATCTTTGGATGAGAGTGACGTTTGAATAAAGAGAAATTGAATTTTTATTAAAATAAATATAATTTTTATTTGAAATCACTTATTAAATTCGATTACACATATTTTTAAAATTAATTTTTTAAACTTAAATCCTTTATCATATTCGTGGCTTCAAATACAATCCTATTATTCAATATATATATATATATATAAACAACTCATAAAAATATATATTTTTAATAGTTTTAAAATAAAACTTAAAATATATTTTAAAATTAAAATAATTTATGTGTTTTATATTTTCAAATTGTTTTCATGCTTGTATAATAATATTTATTTTTTAAAATTTTAATAACGTTATTTTTTATAACACCAATCAATAAATTTTAACTCCAAATATTAAATTTTAATGACTTCGGAATCCCAATCAAATCCTAAGCCCAACTTAATATTTTTTTTAAATAGGTTCAATTTTTATTTTTTTATATACAAATAAATAATTTTTAAAGAAAATAATTAACTGAAGCGAATTCTCTCACTGAATTCTTTTAGGTTTTAAATTATGTTTTACTAGTTAACTCAGATACAAACACCTACCCTTGGGAGAATAAAAATACCAAAATAGGCCTCCAAGTCTATTTAATGATATGGCCCAAATCATTTGGGTCTAAGGGTGTCATTAGTCAAAACACATTTAAAAATAAAAAATAAAAAATAAAAATAAAAACTTAGGGTTTTGGAATTGTTCCTTTTCTTTGCAAGTAGAAACTGAAACCCCATGAGGATGAAGAAGAAGGTGCTAAAATCCAGGAGAAAATCAAACAGCCATGGCAACCACCAACCGGAACCGACAAATCCAACCGATTTCTCATTCAATATAACCAGAGTAGCCGTGGCTCAGATCTGTAAATCAGTCGGGTTCGGCCGTACCCGGGTCACCGCACTCAACACCCTAACCCTAATCGCCACCAAATACCTGGAAACCCTCGGCAGGTCAGCCACATCATTCACCGGCGCCGCCAATCGCTCTCAACCCAACCTTTTAGACATCATCAATGCACTCCACGACACATCCCTGCATGTGGGTTTCAAAGGTGCAGACACACTGTACGGCGACGATTGCTTGTTGAAGTCAGCCGTGCTGGAAGATCTATCCGATTTTGTGAGCTCAACGGAAGAAATACCCTTCGCCAAACCCATTGGTAGAACAAAGGCCAGAGAAACAGAAGATTTAAAACCACCCCCAGGAGGGAGTTTACAGAGAGGTCGCCATATCCCTGAATGGTTACCAGAATTCCCTGATTTAGGCAATAAAGAACAACCCATTGAAAGGATGAACGGGGAAACTTTGTGGGAAAATTCCACTTCCGTTCTGGGTCATCAAACTGGTGCATTTGAGGAGAAAATAACTGTTATTAATGTTGGGAAATTGGCAAAGGAGAGAAGGCAAATGAAATTCTTGATTAAAGGAGATAAAAGAGAGAGTTTGAATAGATTTACTGGGAATACTTTGTTCAGCGAAAGTGTGGATGAAGAATCAGAGGTTGAGCATAAGAAATCCCAGGGGAAAGGGAAACAGATTCTGGTGTATCGGAGGAGAAAGAAAGTTGAGTAGAAAACTGGCCTTTTTGCTCTGGAAATATGATATTTTGTTGGTCCGGGGACTCGAACCCGGAACCCATTGTATAATTATTTAAAATTTTAAGCATCCACTAGGATAGGAAGAGGTGTAGCATCTTTGTTTTACAGGATTTCATTTATGTTTTTTGAAATTAAATGTGCAAAAGTATATTATCATTATTTAGACTATTTTTTTCAGTAAAATATGTGTTGAGTATTGATCGGATAATTTTTTAAATGATTTTTAACGATGATAAACATAAAATTATAACAATATAAATATTAAACATATAAAAGTAATGTAGGCACTTAAAGTTGAAAAAAAAATGATTTAAACACTTATTTATATATTTCGTCTTATGATCATTACTAAAGAAAATTCTTATATCTAGTTTCAAGTGTGGATCTATCACTCATGAAAAAAATATAATGTATTTAGTACGGGCCTTTTAGCTCAAATAATTGAAGGAATATTGTTATTCTTAGAGATCCCGGATTCGAGCATCAATAATGTCAATAAAGTGATTAAGCGAATAATGTCAAATGGTGGAGATTATATTTTAGAATAGATATTATTGTAATCACTATTAGTTAAATTAAAAAAATAAAAAAATATTTGAGTATATTTAAGAATCTATAATAAATTCTACAAAACAGATAAAAATCATCATCTACACACGGATAACAATCTTAAAATTTTTAATAATTTTTTTTGCATAAAACACAACACTAATCGTTGAGCCAAGACCATCAATATTATTGGTGAAGGAAGTGGAGAATCGGATGGTTGGGTTCGCAAAGATAATGTGCTGCGTTGGCTGTGAAATGGAGATTCGTAAAGGGGAAAAAAATAACGCCGTCTGTGGGAATCGAACCCACGACCACGTGGTTAAAAGCCACGCGCTCTACCGGCTGAGCTAAGACGGCTAGGTTGATGAGTCTTCAATTTATATTTATTTAACATTATATTTGTTATTTATTTTGAAACCCTTGAACGATGCACCATGTTAGCTTGAAGCTTTGAATGATGCAAAGAGTTAACTATGTAATTATGGGTTGTTCATGATTTCCTTTCCATGAGCTTCTAACACGTAATTCGGAGATGAAAATTCGACATATCCCTCGGGAAATGAACCGACGAGGTTGCGGATGGCCTTGTGTCGTTAAGTCAGGGTACCCCTGTGGAAGAAACATTGTTCATGAACCCACCTGCTGAGTTAACTACCTTATTGCAAAGGGAGAGGGGCATGTCTAATTAGTTGATCTCTTTGTTCTTGTAATAGCAAAAAACATCTAAATAAAGTAGAAGGATTAAATCTCAATTTTTTTTTTAATTTTGTTAAAACTTCAAATCTCAACAACATAGCAAGGGGGTTAAAATCATAATTATACCTTTGGTGTATAATTATTATTTCTAGAAAAAATATTTAATAATAATACATTATGAAGTAGAAATAGTTAGAATACCAAAGAATCAAGGCCAAAACTAGTCGTAGGATAATAATAGTTCGACCTTGTAGATGTTTGGTGAAGGCCGATACAGCCCAATAAAGAAATCTATGACAAAGCAAGTCGAAGGATAATAATGGTTGGTGACAAATTGCTTGGTCTGGATTATTTGCCTTAGCTTAGCTTAGCTTCCATGAGGTGTGGCAGTTCCATTTCTGTCTCAGACAACTAAACACAGAAAATGGAGATTCTTTCATCCGTGTCTTGTTGCAGGAACATCTCCCCTTCTCTCCTTGTAAAGGTGAATTCTTGTCCATTTCAATCTCTGTCTGTATATCATATAAGTTCTTTTCTGCAAACTAATTAAAAGGAATGATAAAAAAATGAGGGTTTTCAAAGGGACAAGCAAGTCAAGCTCCCTTGAAGCTGAAACATGTCGAACCAGTCAAAAAACTGCATTTCAAGCACTTGGTTCCACCTCTTGTTGCTGCATTCGTCGCCATATCTCCCATATGCAGCACACCAGGTACCTAATCCCACCAATACAACATAATCAGGGATAGACCGAGGCGTGCTGGATATTTTTAATTCGATACAATTATCTAAGTTCGCATCTCCTGACAGAAAATCATGTGTCTCTGCATACAATTGTTTGCTTCCCATCGTCTTATGTCACTTGAACTGAAATTAGCCCATAGATTTCTCATTGTTGAGGAGCATTTTTGCTTTGAAATGATTTTTTTCTTTCTTGGCCTTTTTACTTTTCATGGAGCTCTTGCACAAACCGTTGATATACAGAGAGGGACCACATTGTTTCGACAAGCTTGCATCGGATGTCATGATAGAGGTGGAAACATAATTCAACCGGTGAGACTCGTTTTGTGTTGCCCCAACTACAGATATGGTCATTTTTTCCCTGTAATTTCCTCTCTAATCTACTTTTCCTTGTTCATTTTAGGGTGCAACACTCTTTACAAAGGACCTTGAAAGGTAATTCAGGCCAATGTCTATGATAATAGTCAGCAGAATACATGTGCTCTTGAATTGGATTATGTAAATAAACATACAAACCTGCAATCTGCAACATTTTGGTGTGAGTATACTTTTAGGCATTACCCTTATTTGATTGAATGATTGTGTTATAGAAATGGGGTCGTCACCGAAGACGATATATACCGCGTTACATACTATGGCAAGGGAAGAATGCCTGTAAGAATCAACATAGAGATTTGATACCCTTGCTTATTAGTTATTACGAACCTATCGCTCTGATCTATTTTCTCCGATGATTTGTTTGAAGGGCTTTGGCGAGAGTTGCACACCGAGGGGACAATGCACATTCGGTCCACGCTTGACAGATGACGAAATCAGGCTCCTGGCTGAGTTTGTGAAGTTGCAGGCGAAGGGTGGCGAAATGTAGCAAGTAATGGGGACTGAATTGAGGAATTCTTGTTTTGGCTCTAACCATTGAGAAGGACAAAGGTTATAAAATGGCAGATCAATTAGATTCATTCATGTTAAAGGATTGATATGGGAAGCTGGACTGAAATCAAACCACAGCCAGGGTCTGCATTTGATTAGCATAGTCTTGGATTTGATCAGTTAAGTTGACCGAGTTTTAGTTTAGTTGACATGATTATGTGATACTATTTAAGAGAATATGGATTCAAACACACTTAACTATACATTTAGTTTTAAAGTTGGGGTGGTGTGAATAGTTTAAATATTATATAAGAAATCCATGTTGAGGGACTCACCTATCAAAATTTGGTGTGAAACATGGATCGATTCAGATTAATCATAACAAAACTTTGGAAATCGAAAGGCAACCAAATGATTATTCAATATTATATAATATAGACCATCAAGTTCTCAATAATGACTGATCAACAGAGTTATCAAGTTTACTATCAATCACACAGGAAACGGTTCATACTGTATGGTTTATTTGTCAATCCTAGCTACATATGGATCCAGACAGACACCTTACAATAACCCCATTTGTGTAGAAAACATCCAAACACAATTCAAAGAAATTCGATACTCGAAAAAGAAATAGGGAAGAATTATGGATTAGAATTTAGAAGTGAGTAGGATATTCTCATCTGGCATTAAGACATTTTCCGAGGACATGCCCTTCCTGATTATAGGTCAATGGGAACCCTCAGACCATCACGAGCAAGTTGCACATGGATTCCTTCCCTACACAGAGATAAGTATAATATCTTATATCAGTTTTTTCCTTGTTCTTTTTTGTACTTATTTTTCAGAGAAATTCAAATAAACTATACCCGGAAAATTATAAAGCAATTGGGAAAAAAGGGTACCTCTCAGACCATTCCCTCAGAAACTCATTGTCCTTGTGGTGATCAAACTCATGTGTCATTCCGATTAATAGAGCTCGTTTTGGACATATCCTCTTTAGAGCCTCAAGAGTCTGCAAAAAAAAAGTTGATAAAATATGAACAACTGTGACCATCAAAAACTAAAATGAGAGGAATTATGGGAAAATGCTGAACAAACCTGAGGCAAGCATAAGTGAACATTAAAAGATCCTGTCTGGTGTGCAGAGAACAGAAAACATTATATGATAAAAAAAAAAGGAACAGAACATTAGCTCAGAAAAGAATATACTTAGCTAGCAAGATACCATAGAAAGGACAATCATAGATGGTTAAATATACAACAATTAATTGTGAAAGATTAATTTTCAATTGCACTACATAAGTCCTTCAAATAAATTTAGAAAGAAATCCATGACCCAACCATGATTAGACTTGCCAGAGAAATTCAAAGTCCAAAAGCACTAGAGTATATTGTATATAAGAATCTCAACTATCCTCTTGATTAGGGAGAAAAAAACATGAGAACCATAATTTCTTCAAGGGTTAGGTTAAGGTAAAATGTATAGTTAATTCAAATCTGTTGTTACATCAAACCATGTGATTGTTTTTTATATTCATTATAGCTCTATAGCAAAGATTTTACTATATACAAGTTGTTACCGATAAATTACCCTTTCAACATGCCCTCTTTTCAAATTCTTCAAATCAACAGGCTACCATTGGTAACTCAGAAGTGAATCCCACCTTTCTCTGTTCTCAACATGTCAACTATATTTAAACAATCATCTATGGTACCAAACTAACATGTAAGAACATAAGATACACTGTGGCACAGAGATATAGACAGATATAGGTTATGAAAAAATCAGCATGGATCAAACTCTCTCTTAAGATTCTTAAGTTATGCTTGGCCACCTACACAAAATGACGGCAGGTAGTCAACAATATAAAAATGAAAGAACCAGGAGAGCAACCTACCTTGTATAAACAATCCAATATCAAAATATCCAATTGTCCAGCGCCATTTTTGGAAATAACTGAACAAATACAATTTATGCCAAACTTTATTTACCATGAAAACACAATTCAAAAGCAAATCATTCAGATAAATAGAAAACGAATTAGTACATCAAAAATGTAGAAGAGAGAACATGTGTTTTCCTTTCATCAAGTCCCTCTCAACATAAAGATCAGAATACTCAGTAAAAGTATAATCTCTAAGCATCTTTATCTTCATTTTAAATCAAGTCCTAATTCCTAAAAAGTTTTCCTGTTTGTGACACTTGTTGGATGGTGGTCTCACCAAGATTACGACCTATAATAATAATAATAATAATAATAATAATAATAATAATAGCCTGAAGGCTGTACTGATGCGTGAAGCTAGTTTTACAAAAATCTATTTATTTCCTGTGATTGTTAACACAACGAAAATCCAACAAACATACATTCCTACAATGAGAACATTTACAAGATCCTAAAGATGACAAAGTAGTGGGTACAAGTCTCATCTCCACATTTAACATCACCGGCAAAATCGAAATATTTAAAGGTGTAAAAGTAAGTGTTCTCCCTGAAAAGGGGCAAATGCAGCACCTACCATACTCCGTGTTTGAAGGAAAACGTGAGACATCAGATATATAAGCCACTTTACACTTTTCACCAAAAAGGTAACCTAAACAGAGATAATCTTCTCCGTGCATCACCTAAATCAAAAGTATAATCAAACACTTAGAATGAATTAGAGATGGAAGAGATGTTATCTTATCTTAAGAGACAAGAGACTGACAGGCAACGGAAAGAATTTTAGTCCTGAAGCAACAAATGGTTTGTCATACTGCTCCTCAATTATCTTCCAGTCAAGTTGTGCCACCCGCCTTACTTCTTGGCCTTCTCTAAGTTTCTTCTGAACCAAGTATGGAAATTTTGTGGCAACACTGTTTGGAGACATAAAAAGAAAACATCAGCCAAAGCTTTCCAGGTATAGGACATCAAAAACATTACACATCCTTTCTACCATTGACAGCTTGTTCCGGAGCTAAGCTCCAATTCTAATTTCTTGAAACAAAACGTTTGACTTGGCTACATATTAAAGCAAATACCACTTTCACATTCTAAAATTTATAAAATAATATGTATTGATAATGTATCTTCGTACCTAGGGCTAGAAAAGTATTATGTTCAATTAGACCAAGAATGAAAAATTCATACTATACCTATCCATTGCATATTGAGTTAGGTAAATTGCAGTGGGATCAATATTATTAGTAGGACTATGTGGTTGCACAGCACGTATATCATCCAAACCAAGAATTGCATCAGCATGTTCATGAGTCAAAATAATCTGCAATTCACAAAAATAAATAAATATAATTGGTACTACTTTGGAATTTCACTAGTCAATATATCAAATATAAATAGCAAATACTATGCTAAGATTTAAACTCACAGAATCAATACGAGGAATCTTGTGGAAAGTAAACCATCGGAGAACTTGCTCCCTAAATGTCTTGCCAACATCAATAATAATATAGTTGTGTATACCGTCAACAGAACAATAATCTATAAGCAAAGATGTATTACACCTGAAAAACAAAAGCTTCAAAATCTAAGTTAGAAAACCCTAAATCTTTTAAGAAACTATAACCACAAATCATCGAATATAGAAAGCGCAGATGTGGAGTATCACTTGAACTTTACAAAAACAAGCATGATTGTCAAATGTCAATTATATTTTTAAACTGCACCCATTTCAAAAATATCATATTTTTACATAAAGATTATTCAAAAATAGAAGTTACTTTATTATGGAATGCATTTCTATCCAACAAATTGCACTACAATTATTATTTTGCATCAGTTATATGATTCTTGAATATTTTCAAAATGTTTGCAATATTTTTGTCATGCTCAATACATTTCCTTTCGCAAGTTAATTGTGAAGATATGTGCATGATTTTGGGTATAGTAAGCAAACTAAAACTAGTCAAGATATAAATCCAAACATAAATTAAGTTATTTTTCTCTCAGTACTAAATTAACAGCAACAAGTTACCCAAGATATTTCATAAATTATTTAACGAATACTAGGCTAATGCATAATATCACACACAAATGACCAGTGAACAAAAGAAATGCACGTAACAGTTCAGATCTGAGACATAGAAGAAATTGTATAGACGATTCAATTAAAAAAGATGAAAAGAAGTATACCTGTAATTAGGGTTTTGATCTGGAGGGATGGAGAGGGATTGAGAGCAGACGGGGCAGGGAGGATCAGATGGCTGAATCAAGCACCTAACGTTTGGTACGGCACTGGAGCATCCGGTTCCAAGGAATATCAGAGCTGATCCATCACCATTGCGACCATCATTAACGTCTGCTAATGAATTATTATCAAGAATTTTGCCATTTTGGACCGGATTTTTGTTTTCCATTTTAACTTTTTTTTTTAATTTTGGAAATTAGAGCTTAGAACCCAATGTCGAAATACAAGAATTAGAGACAGATTTTAGAAGCAGAAATTAGGAGAATAGAGAAACAAAAGCATTAGAGATAGATTCAGAAGCAGAATTGAAGAAGAAGATTCAAGAGAATTTCTTGATACTACTTGAATGATGATTCTTTCTTTACAATTTTCCTTACATATATTGTGGAGTATTATCTAACCAAAACACAGACAGCTGTAAAATATTCGAACAGCTACTCAGCTATTACATTTTCGTTTATAAATGATCACTTAATTTTAATTAATTTTATAATTTATTTATTGAAATTTTAATAGAGGTTAAAAAAGTAACATGACAATAAGCAAATTTTGTATAATATTTAATTTTTTATATTTTTATTAAAAAATATTTATAATTAAAAATAATAACAAATTTAATATTTATATATTATTTTAATTTACTCATATTTTTGAGGGGTTTATATGTTTTAGGATTTCATGTTTTTGGAGTTTTTGTTTTGTGATTTATGGGTTTAAGATCTTGGATTCAAGGTTTTTGGTGTTTAGATTTAAAGTTTAAAATTAAATTATTTATAATTAAAAATTAAATTAAATTAAATTAAAATATAAATATTAAAAATTCAGAGTTCGAATATAGATAATTAAATGTATTATTATATTAAATTTATTAACTGTTATATTATTTCTTTAGTATCAATTAAAAGCTCAGAGTCCAAATCGAAACAAATAAATTTTTTTAATAATAATATTAAAGTAATTAAAAATTTGATTAATAAATTAAATAATTAATCAAAGTTTAGTGAACATTTATGAATTTTAGCCATCTTTTGATATATTAAATTTTGGTCCTCCTGATATAATGCTTACCGGCTCCGTCACCACCTCCTATCCATTGGAACTTGAATACTTAATTCCTCTTCACCCCAAACCCCCAATTTCCTTGCCATGCTCAGGACAGGAGGGATTTGCCGGAAGGTGGAAGGAGGAAGCCGCACGAGAATTTTAACGGCGACGGCCCTTTCACGACTTAGCCACATATTTAAATCCAAATTATAAGAAGAAGAAAATGGGACTAAATCACATTCTATGAAATTGTTAAGAACAGTCAGCTCCACAACCAGCAATGCAAAATCATGTATGCATACATAGTCATCGGCAAGGCATCCACAATGGATTCATATGTATATAGCTGATACATGCATAATGTGCTTGTATTTAGACTACAAACTCCATTGATGTAATACCGCATCTGATTACCTGGTTCGCTGATTGAGAACACCGGTCATCGGGATGGGGAAGGCCCGGCAGCAGATCCTGCAATCATTCAAGGATAATCACTCGGCTAGTGGAACTGACGTCTACAAGATTCAGTCCTGCAAATATGTGTTGAAACTAAATGGTTCGATATACTAACCGTCTTTTCCTTCCACTTTTCCTACATCTGCCGTTTTCCAAACAACATCTTTTAGCCCGGTAGAGAGTGTATTATAGAACTGTAAATTCAAGACAGCGGAGTGTTAATTCAAGGCAATATAAGTAAATAAGATTAAAAAGGTTTACATGATAAACCGCGGTCATGGTTATCAAAAAATTAGTAAATGAAGTGTCCACTGTACTAACGGTGCAGCACTGACTATAGGACTATACCGTGTGAAATTCAAGGGTATCTCCTCCGGACTTTCGAAGTTCAACCATGCACAACGAAGGGGCCACCTCAAAAATCTGGAAAGGGAAAGATCAGATTGTAGACCGCGTTCGAACAACTTTTGATAAGGTGAAACTGAAATTAGCTCAAAGATTAAGATTGAAACAGGGGTACCTCTGTTGTAACAGCCAATTGCCCCTTGCGTCCAATTTTTTCTCCAAGAAGCTTCATCTGAGATGGTGGGGTAAAAGAATGGAAATTCACCATAAATGATAAATTGATTAACATTTGATCACTGATTTTACGTCAATGTTCTTAATGGATATATGCAACACTTCTGTTCTACTAGAAAGAACTTGATAGCAATACAATCTTTACCAAATTAAGTTACTAATAAATGATAAAATATCATGATAAGCAATAATGGAGATCGGCAAAAAAAAAATGGTGACAACCTTGTGGTTATTTTTCTTCACATCAAAACCCATGGGCATCGCAGCTGCCTCTATTTTTGAGATTATCTCGTTAGCGGGACATTTTGATGTAAATCGTGTTTCCCGTTTAACAAGTCCCTGTAGTCAGAGGAAATTGCAACCACTTTAACTTACAGGGATATGCATTTCAATAGTTAATACATAAAATCCCAAGACTAGCATAGAATGAAGCATAGTCTGTTAGAGTGCACAGTCTTTTTGTATGATTGTATCAGTGAATATTCAACAATGCCGCATCAAGCATTAAATTTCATTTTCAGCAAAAATGCAACACTAAATGATGGGATGTAACATGTGAATTATAAATGACATGCTTCAAAACAGTTATCTGATATATTTTTCATGGCTACAAGCCAAAGGGGTTTCACTTCATTGGATGAATCAAAATGTCCTCAAGGGTCCTATTTTCCATCCAGTGCTTAATATATCATATGCTAAGTATCGGTAACTAGATAACATACCATTTGTTTCTCAAACAGACTACCGAGGTTGAGGCCCTGTGATGTTGAGATAAGTTCAAATGCATTCATAGTAGAAGGTACGACAGAACCTTCTTCACGCCGTTCAACTACAAGGTTTTGAGAATCCTACAGCATAAATCATGTAAACAGATTCTTACCCCCTCATTCATTGCATAAATACCACAAACATGTCTGATATGAGAAAAAAGAAAACTCTTACCCCTAATTCATTGAAAATGGCATCTACATCATCAAGAGTAACATCAGCTTGCTCAAACATAGGTGGCATATATCCTTTCTTAAACCATTCATTCTCAATAATCTCAGCAACAGTTATCCTCTGGTTCAATCACATGTAACAAGGAGTGAAAATCACATCCAACAAACAAAATTAAAGAGAACATCAACCTTTGGTGCAAATCGAATTAAGAAATATCACCAGAAAACAGAAAGATGGAAGGAGAAAGAAAGAATGGGCAAAGGGCAAGAGACAAGAATTTACTGTCAATGGATTAGGGTCTAGAATTCTCTTGATTAATTTCTTTGCACTTGTGGAGAACCATGGAGGACAAGTGAAGTCAGCCTTAAATATCTGCAGCCACAAAATTAACTCATTAAGAGAAATCATTTTAAACACAGAAGACAATTATTAATAAAGTGCAAGATGGTTGATCAACAATGAAAGCATGTAGACTAGAGCATAGATACAAATATGACAGATATCTGTTTTTCTGAGCTTATTTGTATGCATGTTAACTTTTACTATTGATGTTTCCAAGGTACTACTGTCCTACCTGGTAAAGAGTTAAAAATACCTCCATTGAGAAGTGAAGGTTTGCCAAGCCAACTACCACAGATAACTAAGACATCCAATATTTCTTACAAAAATCATTTTGTTCTTTAAAAGTAATAATATTGATGGACACTGGTAAACAATAGGAATATAGGGTCCAGATAAATATTTTCTGGGAGAAAATGATCATTTCCAGAATATCACATCATTTTATTCTACAATTAAATTTAATGTGGTCAATGGTGATTTTATAAGACATAGTAGTTTAGCAAAATTATTTACTTTGCGGTAAAAGAAAAATAACTTTGAAACAAACTGAGAGAACAACCACCTTCTTGTATAAACCCATTAAATTGGGGTCCTCGAAAGGCAAGTACCCAGCCATTAAGACATAGAGTATCACACCACATGACCAAAGATCAGACTGAGCTCCATTATAACCTTTACTGTTGATCACCTAAAGAGTGATAGCAAAAAACAATAAAGAAAGGCTAACGGAGCATATAGAAACAGAACTTTGTTTGCAAAAAAAAATGCAGATATACCTCTGGAGCAACATAATTTGGTGTTCCGCAGGTTGTGTGAAGTAAACCATCATCCTATATGAAAAGGATAAGTTAGTTTTGAATCTTATCAGTGTATTACAAAAAGTTGCATTTGGTGTTCCGCATGTTGTGTGAAGTAACCCATCATCCTATATGAAAAGGATAAGTTAGTTTTGAATCTTATCAGTGTATTACAAAAAGTTGAATGATAAATAGCCATCCACCAGTGTGGTAGGGCAATGGAAAAACAAACTATAATGCACTTTTGGGGTCTTTCATCTTTTGCTGACCACAAATTTCTAGCACACAAAAACAAGCAGAAAATCACACACATGCATATTGGCAAACTGCAACATAATACAAAAAAGAGCAAGCAGCCATAAAAGTACTTCATAATGAATATAAAATCTAGGGAGAATTTTATCATTGAGAAAGAGGGATCATAACACATAAAGCAGCACACTCACCCCGACTTGCTGAGGTAAAGCACTCAAACCAAAGTCTGAAACTTTAAGAATTCCATTAGCATCCAGCAGCAAATTTTCTGGCTGTAAATTGTAAAACACAGCTCTGCCATATAAATTTACACATTTAACTGTTTAGGCAACAGGGAAGTGAGCACAAAAAAATCCCACACCTTCAGGTCTCGGTGGTAAACACCTCTGCTATGGCAATAATCCACAGCATTAATAAGCTGTTGAAAGTACTTTCTAGCTTCATCTTCCTTAAGCCTCCCTCTGCTAGCCTGTCACATGAGGATAAGCAGGACACAATGCCAGATTACTATGGTATTCAAATACTGATAAACAACTGAGATTTTATTCCTAGTTGCCCTTTTACTTTTCCAAAAGTAAAACACAAAACTATGCATCCATGATCTTACAATTTTGTCAAAAAGTTCACCACCGGTTACAAATTCCAGGACAATGTATATCTTTGTCTTGCTAGCCATCACCTGCACCAAGATTTTTTTCAAGAAGTATAGACACATCATACTTATATTAGTTACAAAGTCGAGTAGAGTCCTCTTCTTCCAAACAGTCAAGATTCAAAGTGAGCAGATACAAGAAAGAAATGCAAGAGATAAATAAAACAACTAGATTAAGATACCCAGAGAAAAGCTTGCAACAAACCTCATACATACGGATGACATTTGGGTGTCTAATGAGTTTCATTGTTGAGATTTCACGTTTAATCTGCAAACGACAAAGAAAAAAAAGGAACGATGTAGCAGTAACACATGCAAGGAAAACAGAAATCAGATTCAGAGGGGGGAATAAAAGATTGGCATCAAGGGGTGTGTACCAATTCAGAAATATTCTTTTACACGTATAACTTTGAAAACATGGAGCTTGAAATACTGTTAAAAAATACAAACCATCTTTCATTGACTTATAAGTTGAATTGTACCTTCTTTTACAAGCTATTTCCTAATCCCCAGAAATATAGAAAAAATGCAAATTTTAAAACACAGGATCATCTTTTTTATTCTAGAAAACTGTACAAGAAATCAAACAAACAGTTAAACATTACAAAATAGGATTCAGATCAACATGAAATTAAGATTCCGTATAAAGAAAAAGTTCACAAATCAGATAAACAGTCAATTAGGGTAGTAATATTCACTTTTGCAAAAGAAAAAAATACCTGACCGATCATCTTATGCTTCATAACCTTCTCTTTATCAACAATTTTGATTGCCACATTCTCTTCGGTCTCAAGATTCTTCGCAAACTTCACCTTCGCGAATGATCCTTCTCCCAGCGTCCTCCCTAGTTCGTACTTCCCCACACGTGTCTTGCTCGCTGCACTCGTGCGATTCGCCATTTCTTTCTCTGTTATTCCTTTCTTTTATTCCTCTTAAATTTCTTTTCCCTTTTCTGTTTTCTCTTTCGGGGGAAAAACACAACTTTTTCTCTGATTCTCCTAAATCTTGCAATTAATCAAGCACCTCTTCTTCTTGCACGGTTGCCATACCCGAGACTTCGTCACCCTCATTTTTTTCTCTCTCTCTAATTAAACGAATTCAAGAAAACAGAATCCTATTTATAAAGATCAAAACCGGAAACGCTTCACAACTCAGATTAAGGGAGAAATGTTGGAGAGAAAGGAAGTAGAAGCAGTAGGCGATGAATCAAACATGGGATTAATGCAACGTTTTGGGTTAATCATCAACTGAGAATCGGATCAAGAAGGCAGAGATTTTAATTAAATCTTTTTGATCTGTGGATTTGCAAATTTTCACTTCAAAAGGGGAATTTTTTCCGGAAGAGTTCGATTTTGCAGGAAATTTAAGGGAGAACGCCGTACCTAGTTGACTCAGGGACGTGCGACTGTTCGAGAATTCGTCAAAAAATTAATTAAATAAAAGAAAATAATGGAGGAGGTTAGGTCTTGCGATTAAAAATATAAAAATTCTATCAATCGGATAAATTATATCGTAAATTATTTTTGTTATATTATTTTTGTCCTATTATTTTTAGAGTAATTAATAAAAATAATTTATTTTATTATTTTTAATTATTTTATTAAATGAATTTTTTATTATAAAAATATAAAAATAATTTATATTAAGTGAAGATTCGTTTGATAAAAATATAATATATAAAAATAATAAGATAATTAATTTTTATTAGTTAGTTTATATAACGAGAATTATCTATAAGATAATTAAATTAAAAGAATTTTAAGATTAAATTATCTTATATTGGATATTAATAGATTAATTTAAAAAGTTTTTTTACTTATGTCATTTTTAAAATTGAAATATTGATTTTATTTTGTAAATCAAATGTAATAATTGCTTACGAGTACAAGTTTATATAACAAGTTAAAATTTAATTATTTAAAACATATTTTTTTATTTAAAAATGTAATTAATATATTGTTATTTTTCTTTATATAAAAAAGTTAAAATGAGGCATATATAGGCTATTAGAAGAGTCTAACGCATACCTTTCAACTTTTTATGCTTTATTCTTTCGAATATTCCTCTATGTTTCGTGTTGAACGTTTGACTTACCTACCCTAATTTCTACTTAAAAATAATAATATAAAATTATAAAAATAATCATTAAATAAATTAAAATGTTTGTCTTATCTTATCATCAAATTTTCAAATATAATAAAATTGTAATGTTGGTGATATATTGTTCATAGATCGAATTATTTTGTGAATTAAATAAAAAGAGACAGGAACATCGTTCGAGGGAGTTATGTTTGAAACGAAACAGGAAGAAGATGGTTAGATTGAATAAATATAAAAGTTGAGAGATTCAACATGTTAATTACCATTTTTATTAAACGTTGCGTTGCGGAGGCAATTTAATACTATGATTTGTACACGTCTTGACTGGATTCGACTCTGATTCTCTTCACAGACGCTGTTGCATATGAACACGTATAAACAAACCCTATAGCTGATAAGTTTGAGAATTCCTTCTTCTGTTCATCGGCCGCTTCTTGTGCTCGTCGTGCCGGCCGCCGTGTCCATAAGGGTAACCCCCTAACTCAAATCGCTTGACCTGTCCAATTCACAGACGTTGAACCTGAGAACAAGAACTCCAGTTTAGCAGTAAACGTTTATCTTCTGATCTTTATCCGAACAGTAAAGTTGACATGAAATGAACAACACATCAAGCAAATAGCAATTAACTGATTTTGATTTAAGAAAGAAGCCGTTTATTTCTGTAATAAATGTCTTGGCAAGGTACCTTCAACTCAGGTTGATGAACAGTAGGATGGCCTATTGGCTTTGGTTTATAGCAATTAAATGTCCTATTGGAAGCCCTTGGAAACATTTCCAGTGTCTTCGTTTATTAATACAAGTAAGTCGGTCATAGTAATTAGTATGAACTAGGTTAGGAAACGTTTCCTTTAATTGGAATCAAAACCAATGATTAGAAAGAAGAAAAAAAACAAGACATTCAAAAAATTCTGCCAATAATATAAAAGTTTTAATTTGTTGCACTCAAAATTTTTAAAAATACATATTAAATTTTGAATATTTTTAATTGATTTTTTTAATTTAAAACATTTACTAATCACTTAAAATATTAAAAACTTTAGTTAAACCCTCAAGATTTTTAAAAATTTTATTTAAATATCTATTTAAAAAAATCAAATTATCCCCTCAAACTTTTACTCTAAGTTTTATTATTGATTTAAATCATCTAATAATTATCATCCTTCGACTGGGGACGGAGCTGTACAGGAAGTGGGAAGGGTTGTTGCCCTTCCCAAAATTTTTGGTATAATTACATTTTTAGTCCCTTTTAGTCTAAATGTTAATTAAATAGGGTTTTTATCCCCTCTCAATTTTTAAATTTAATGATTTATTAGATTCTTATCGCTCTCAATATTAAATCCTAACTCCGTCCCTGCTAAAATATAAAATTTAAAAGTTTTCTTGTGTAAACTGATTATATAATATGGTTGACATGCATCGTGTTGATGAGGGCAAACCATGAAAACAAATCCATGAAAGCATCCCCTCAATCAAATTTAAATGCAAAAAGTGCAGACGCATATGCTGACAGAATCAGCACTTAATTCAGAAAGCAAGTCCTACGTGTAGTATAAAATATTTTTCAATATATATTTATAAAAACAAGATTATTTTATCTAATTTTAGGGATTTTTTTCCCACAAATACCATGTAAATTAAATACTTAAATATCAAATCCATTAAATATTAACTTAATTTTATTAGATAAAAATTGTTTGTTTCTTTCTCGTTCTATTTGTGTATCTTGTTAAAAAATTTTAAAAATTTGAATTTTAAACCCTAACCGTGATTTTTTATATCCTAAACCCTATCTGTAATTTCCTAAACCCTCCATAACTCTTAATTTTGAACCTTAAATTGTCTAAATTTAAAATGAAAACACAAATAAAGACATAAGAAAAAAAAAAAAATTTCACCCACTTTATTGCATAATCCGGTTCATCTCCCTCTTTTCGAACATTATTTCTCTTTGACTGAATATGGGAATGGCGGCTTTAGCTTTCAACAATTATTTGACTTCTCAACCCAGACAGAATCGGAAAATAATTGATGACAGATATTTTTCATGGAAAATTTAGTTATAAATTTAATAGAAATTATTTTATCGATATATACAAAAATATAATAAATGAATAAAGAATTTATTAATTATTAAATGTATATATATAATTAATGTTTTGTTGATTTTTCGAGTTTGTTTGGACGAATAAAGTTTTATTTATCTAAAAGAATATATATAAAAATTTCTTTTAGTGTAACCTTAGTTCCGAACTTTAAAATAAAATTAGATGTCCAAATATTCGAAATCTTTATTTTTATCGATTGAATCAAAATGGTGTAAAGTATATCATCGTGTGTATCAGGGCAGGCCATGCAAACAACATGAAATAATGAAAGAAAGTGAAGCATTCTATCAACCACTTGGCGTAGGTGGAAGGAAAGGAAGGTAGTTTCTTTGGGTAGAAAGAAACCCTACACAAGGGAAAGAAAGGACAGAAATAATTAAACAAGAAAAAGAAAAAGTACAAACTTACAAAATATGCATTTAATTCAAAAAGAAAGGAATACGATTTTTTTAATGGTCGGATATTGAATTTTGACAAGGGTTATTTAATAAATTATTGTATTTTTAAATTTAAATATTTATTTTTATAGAAGTTAAAATATTATTTTAAGGGATCAAATTATTATTTAAATTAAAATTTAAAGAATAATTGGGTTGGAAAGAACCTTGCTTCATCTATGATAATCGCCCACAACCCTTCTTTAATTATTCTTAAAAATTTTAATTTCACTTAAAAAATTTAGTTTGTCTTTAATTTTTCATATTTTTATCGAAAAATTTAATTTCACACCCTTTAATGTTTTATAATTACATACCCTACATATTTTTAAAATAGTTTCATAATAGTTTACACTCGCATTTATAAAATCCTGCATCTACCTCTAACTTAAAAGATCTTAATCTCGTTTGTTTTAACGTTGTGTACGAATTAAATTAGATTAGAAACTGTATAAATCTTTATAGTATTCAATTAAAATTAATTATTTAATGAGTCGAACATCGTGAATGTAAAAAAAAAAAATTATAATTAATTTTATTGGTGAGAGATTTCTTGAGTAGGTTATAGGGAGGATATAAATCATTCTCCACTAAAACTCATAAGTTCAATGAAATTATATTACGAATGTATATTAAATAATTGAACCATAATAAATATTAGTGATTGATTAATTTAAAAAATTATTTATTTCGAATCGAATATTTACGGATACATCACACTGGTCGAATCTTACGTCAATATAATATAATCTTACATGTTCTTGTCACTAAATCTCCCACTTGCAACCACCTCATTCAACACCTTAGAACTTTAGAGTGGCTTTAATGTTATTATCCAAAAAGCTAGGGGCATCTATCTAGTACAACTTCTTTATAAATCGACTGTAGAATTTCATATTTGGTCGCATTAATTCCCTCACTACACTACAAAGTTCATAGGCAAAGCTTCCATTAGAAAAGAGAGAGCATGGCTGCTATCTTCTTCGTCACCACTCTCCAAGAACTACTCTACCCTCCCAAGGCAGCACTCACTCCCTTCTCCGCCGTCGTGCCGTCTCGTTTCATTGCCGTTGCTAAGCTCAACACCGCCCTCGTAACATTGGAAACTATTCTCGAAGAAGACAATGAAGAAGTTGGTATGGATGTGTCCCAAAATCCATCACCTTGTTTCTTCCAAGTGAAGAAGCCCTTGTCAGTGTTTAGTCATGACTGCAGGTGTGCTTAGCTTGATGAACTTGTACATCTGATGTAATCCAGGAATGATCATAGTGTACAATCTTTAAAATGATCACTTTCAAGACTTGTGTTAATCCTAATAGTTTGGTAGCTTATATAAGCAAAATTGTGTAGCAGAGCAACATATCTAATAGTTAGTTTTGTTCGTTTACTGTTCCTTTAATCTCGTAAAACGTCTTATTTGATTGGAGATAAAGAAATTAGATCTTTAAATTTTGATGGGGTTTGTTTCTCTTTACACCTTTGTACGAGATTTTTAGTGGATAAATCCTTTTTTCCCCTCTCTCTTTTGATGCATTATATCTATAATAGCTTTAATGGACGATCATTCATCTGCCTTTGCGATAGTTGTATTTTAGGATTGATGTTAAATCAAATTGAGTCGAATTAAATTTTTAAATTTAAACCAAAACTAAAATCATATCAGTCAAATTAAATTTATAGTCTATGGTAACTTGTTACGAGTCATATATTTTTTTTGATTCAACTACAAATGGTTACAATAGTATCTGTTCCAGAGTATACTCTCAACCATTGGACATTGATCGTTCAATCACTGTGCTAGCATTACTGGTGCTTGAACTCATGACCTCCAAGAACAACAACCGTTCTTTTAACCGATGAGACTAGATAATTCATGCTTGTTATGAGTCGTATATCATCCCATTCCTTATCGAATCATATTTTATATAATTTATTTATTAATCAAAGGTATTTTTGAACTAACCCCATAAGTCTATCAAATCCCAACACATTGAAATTTCTTTAAAATGAAATAGAAATAGAACAGTGAGCTAAGCAGAAAATTCTAGAGGAATGGCTTCGGGTGTTGACGATGGAGATTTGGTGCTTGATTTGCTGCACTAAAGCTTCATTCTTTGATGTTTTTGAAAAGTGTTTTTTAAGAGGTTAAAAATGATTTTAGGGTCAAAAAATAATATAAAACATAAGCTCGATAACGCTGGAGCCTGATTCACCGGCCGTTTAATTTCTTGTTGAAGCATGTTCTAATGTTCATAAGTAAACAGAAGATTAAGCAGCAGAGTTGAGGATATGAGTTCGTTTGGCAAGAATCTAAATCTGTCCCACATGGATAAGCGAAAATAAATATTAGTAATTTATATTTGTTGTTAGCATTAAATCTTAATGCCGAGCTTTGTAACGTAAGCTTGTGACCCAAGTGGGGGGATTAAGTTGATGCCCGTTCCAAGCCAAGAGTTGAATTATATGGCACCGCAGTGTAAACTGTGGCTGATCTAACTCTTAGAGAGAAGGGTACTGCGTGAGGCTGGCTTTACAGAGCCAGCGAAGACCTTCCTCTCTTGGCAGTGGCATCTTTATGCTTCATCTCATGGCAAGAGCTGCTGATTCACCATTTCTCGGCATCATCCCACTTTGATGGGAAGCTTTTCTAAGCAAGGTTTCCACCATTGAAGCTGAAAACTGGAACATTGAGATTGAAAGCACACATTAGCTTTTTTTGCTCGTTATCACTTATCAGTAGTAGTAGTAGTAGCAGCATTTATGGGTGAAATAGAACAAATTTGATTATTATCCCACATGAAGAAGTGGAAGCAAATATTGATAATATATATTGGTTGTTAGCCTCAAAGCCGATTCCCGAGCTTTGTAACTGAAGCTTGTAACTCGAGTGGGGGCACTGAGATGATGGGACATGGGTATTGCTCTTTGAGTCGGATCTCACGTGGCCTTGTAGTGGCTTGCCCGTTCCAAGCTAAGAGTTGAGCTGTGGGATCTCAGTGAAATTGAACCATCATCTTTTCATTTTTGCCTGACTGTCGAGCGTACTTGGGCACGAGAAAGGGCTTCTTCTCGTTTGCTTTAATGGTGTCTTGTTTGAACACTCTTCAAGTAAATACATGTGAATGCTATTTATTCCTTATGTAGTCCCATTTTATTATAGGCTCCAATAATCTGTTAACAGATCCATTTGATTTAATGTCCAAGAATTGAATTTTTTTAGGCCTAACAAGTAGGTACCCAACCTGAAGAGAATTTCATTTTCAACTTCTCTGGCTTCAGGTCATTATGGTGTTGGTTGCCCTATGTGGAAATGAACTTTTTGTGTTTCTTTTCCCATTTCATATAGAATTTTCTGCATATGGCATTGCTTTTGAAGTGTTCATTCGCATATGGCTACATTTTCGTGTGCAGTTCCGGCCATTCGATGTATCTCTTAATCTTTTCATTGAACCTAACTCTTTAAGAAGCTGAAACAATTGCTCTGTTCATTTTAAAGCATGTAATATTGGAAGAAAAGGTAATGCTTTACATTGAATCTTTACAAGTTTGAAATTGAACTGAATGCATATGTTTATTTTTACATTGCTTATGTGATGAATACAGATTTTCGGTTTCGGATTGCAATAATACTAGAGCCTGGATAAAGTATAGCAGTAGTAACTTTTGTCTTGCTGATTCCTGATTCCCCAACCTTTTAATTTCTTGTTGCAGATATCTCACAGTAAGCCTTTTTTATTCTATGGACTCTTGATCATCAACCCATCATTGTGGAGCATGCACTGCCACAGGTGACAGAAGAAGAAACTGACCAGAACAAACCAGACCATGGTTTAAATCCATGTTTTTTCTTTTATTCTCATAAAATTTGTTTGTTCATAATGAAACAAAAGATTAGGCAGACAAAGTTGCAGCAAAATCAGCATCTGTTGTCTGAAACTCTTTCCTTGACTCGTGTTGATCATATGAGTTCCTTTGTCAAGCATCTAAATCTGTCTCTCTTCTTTTCATTTGTGATGAACTTGGTTAATTTTCAGTCCTTGATAGATGTTGTAAGAACTGGAACATGGAGAGTGAGACTAGCTTTCTTTGCTCGTAATCAGTATATATGGGTAAAACAAAACAAATTTGACTATACAAAAAGACATGAACAATAGAAAAAGTACTTCTGAAGAAAACATCCCACCTGGAGAAGCGAAAGCAAATATATGTCATTTATATTTGTTGTTACCAACTTAGTCAATCGCCGAGCTTTGTAACGGAAGCTTGTGACCTGAGTGGGGGCACTAAGATGATGGAACATGGGTATAGCTCCTTCAGTTGGATCTCACATGGCCTTGTAATGTCTTGCCCGTTCCAAGCCAAGAGTTGAACTATGGTATCTCAGTGAAAACTGCGGGTTTCGTGGCTCTTAGATAAAAGGGTAGTGCGTGAGGCTGGTTTCACAGAGCCAGCGAAGACCTTCCTCAGAGTACAATACTTATTACTGTTGTTATACATATATAACTTTTATGTTACATTCACAGATTCTCAGATGGTGTTGAGTACACAACACAAGCTCTTTGTGATCTGGAACTTCAATTGGGTGAAGGAGATGAACCCTGCATATCTCTATTGTGATTGGTTAAAATTTAGAAATGGAACTGCCAGGAAGAATGACATCTATGCAGTCTCCATGGTCTGTTAAGCTGGTTTCCAAATATACTCAGATGATGATGGTATTTTATTACATAATTTGCATTCACCAAGGCTACTTTGAAGGGAATTCATTCAGTTACTTAAAACTTGTGTCTTGCAGAATGCAGATACTATTGTCATAGGGATTTACAGATTTGATCTACAATAAAGATAATTGTCATGGGTATTTACTAATAATTATTTAATTATTATTTTGTAAAAATTGCATATAGATACACTGTTTTACTTTATTAAAATGAAATATTTTAATGAATTTCAAAATCTTAATCATTGTCTAATTATACTGATTAAATTTTTTATAATAATGATAGTAATGATTAATAAGAGCCCTTAGAAACAATGATTAAAAGTGAAACTCTAGATATTACTAGAAAAAAGGGGGAAATTTAATAGCTTTTATTATATGAATAATATTGATTTTGAATTAGCATAGTAATGAGATGATAAGTTATTTAAGTTTGATTTGATTAAAGATCAGTTAATATTCGTTTTGATTGGACTTAATTTGAGTTTGAGCTCGACTTGAATTCTTAAAGAGTAAAATCGAGTTATTTGATATTCGACTTGAAAAACTCGTTAACAACTCAAAAATATAATATATTAATTTTTTTAAATTTAAAATCTAAGTTCATAAACCTAAAAGCCTAAAATCTAAATCATAAATTATAAACCCAACAACCTAAACATCTAAACCTTAAACTGACACCCTAAAATCTTATAATTAACAAGCTAAAGTTTCACAACTTGTATATCAAAGTTTTACCCTAATAGAGCTTTAAATGAGACGAGACAGATCGTAAGCTATTCGAGCTCAACTCGATCAACACTCAACTTAAACTAGAATCCGCTTGAATTCTAAACGAACTGATTCAAACTCAGATTATTCAGGCTCGTTAAAAATTACTCAAGCTCGAACTTAAATTCTTAACGAATAAAATCGAAGTTAATATTTCCTGTTTCTGATTTCCATCTACTTATGAAATAAATCACAACCGTTGTCGGCTTCAATATAATCATGTTGGGAAATCTTCATATTTGAACTTTCTTCTTCTTCTTCACCTACGAATTACTTAATCTAAAAGATTATCTTAGCATAATTTTTTGAATAAATAATAATAAAAACAAAGTGGGTATTTGAGACTGGATTCACGTGGACTGTTTTTATGTATGGATGAAGGGGAAGAAATCTCATGTGATAATGGAAGAAGCAGTGCCAGCTAATTAATACTATTAATATCTTATTATTTTAGAACAAGTGGTGAAAATGGCTACTCATAATATTGGTACAGCCTCAGTCAGATCCCCACAATCTTCTATTGCCAAATGTCTCTCCATAGCAGTATGAAATAAATATGAACAATAATTGTGAACACAGAAAATGATTCATATGTCTCTGTCTCCCTCTCTCATGGAATTAAACTGAGGAACCCTACTGGTTGTTACCAGAACCATGTTAAATGCATCAATCTTGAATCACATAGGGCAGGATGCCATAAGCTTAGTTGGGACACCAATGGTCAATGGACAAAAACTGTATCAAAATGAATATTTCACATATATGTATCACAACCTATGTTGCTAGGATTCGAGTGTGAATATCATACACATGTATGTGTCCGACATAAGTACAACACTTTTCTAAGAGAATATCGGAAGAATCCCGGAAGTCGTATCCATGTGTCAAACCCAAGTGTCATACACGGTCAAGGAATAACGAATTCCATCTTTCAACCTCGAATAAAAACTAAATGATGAGCACAAACTACATTACTTGGTGAACTTGATAAGCATATAACAAAAAGCATGGCTTCTTCATACCTACAATATTCACATATGAGAGGGAGTATAGTTTTAAGGACTACAAATTCAAAGCTCTTACAACATCAATCTAGCCATAAGTGTGCACTCTCACAGCCATATGCCTGAAATAAAACAACAGCAGGTGCATTTGGCTAACAGTTGAAGCCCGCAAGTCGAATAGCTTGGAGTGCATTATTTTATCAACATTCATGGATTGCTTTCTGTGGCGGATCAAAGTTTTGCTTTCAAAGGACACAGTGCCGAGATTAAGCTACAACACAAAACAAAATTGTTGTTTGATCATCAGCTTTCCAAAGTATGTTATCCCTTCTTATACTTGATCAGTGTTCTTAACTCCTCTCCCTGAATAAAAATGTAAAATGAAGCTTAATTTCAGCAGAGACAGGCAAATGGTATGCAAGCAAATCGAAAACGAAAAACCAAATGAAAGCCAGCATGCTATAGCATGCAGTCCATGGTGTTTCCTCACAGAACTATTTCCGTTCAAGCAAAAGGTTTCTCAAATGAAAACTGAACTCTAAACCAACAACTACCAACTACCAAGTATAATCGTGTTTGTTCTCCCCTCTAATTTTGACAACAAATTATACAAATTAAAACATTCAAATTAAAAGTTAATTTCAGCTAATATATATGCATTAACAAAAGACATCAATATGCTCACAACCAGTACTTCCAGCATTTGAGATTTTTACCATTGCAAGTGAGGAAGCAGGCATCAAAAGGAATTCATCTCCAAGCAGTACGTCCTTCTCTTGATCAGCATCTTGGCCGCCGTCCCATAAGGCTCTTCGAAAGCAGTTGATAACCACGAAGCATCTGAGATTTCTTTTTTCGAAGCAGATTGCTCAGTAGGCCTAATAGCAACCAAAGTAGCACCTTTTAAAACAACCCCGTTAGGCAATTCCAAATGAGGAGCATACCAAAGCCTCATATTCAATGCCGGAACTTGTGTCCTTTTCGAAGCCGAGGAAGCCGATAATGGCTTTACTCTCAACTCCTCAAGCTGATCCCTGTTCATACGAAGCACCCCTTGTCCATCAGCATCGGTTAAAAACAATCTATCAAGAGTCTTATGCTCCGCAATTATCGGTTGAAGCAAATAATGCCTTGCTGATGCTGCGATTAACGAACTAATCGTCCAAACAACCCTTAATTTCAAGCCTCCGTTAGTATAAAATGACTCTGGAATACTCCCATTATCATCACCGATTCCAACATTTGAACCACCAGTAATATGGTTGCAAATCCCATCATTGCCGAATTCAGATACTTGCAAATGCACGTTGTCAATAACGGAGGCAGCTCCGAGGATGACGCAGTTATCAAGGGTGGATCCGAAATCTGCTCTCCATTTCAAAAGAACTCCGTCATCAATCCCTAAAATTCTCCGCTGGGCAATTCGATTCGTAGGAAACGAATCTCGTTGAAATTTCTAAGTACTTGTGTAGGGGAATGGTGTGTAACCCCACCATGGTCCATTTCCCCGTCATCACCACCTCCGGAACCAACAGTTAGAGAAGTAGACAAATGGCCGTTAAGGTTTCCATTGAGAATTGACCGTTTCGGGTAGAGAAATTGACCTAAAGCTTGAAGAGGCTTAACAATACCTCCAAAAACGAGACGGAAGAGGTTCGAGAAAGGACCTGCAGCACGTGATTTGTCGGAAGAAGAAGACGGGGAACAATCGTCGTCGGAAATGACACAATCAACACGTACGACGACGTTTTCGACCTGAGGGACGAGGGAATGGAAACGACGCGAGACAACGCAGCAGCGGCCGAGAGCTTTAACGTCGCCGATCCTGTTGAAGATTAAAAGAAGAAGAGAGTCGGGAAGGCGGTCGAAGTAATCAATGGGTCGCGGGTGGAGCGAATCTGGACTAACCGACGCCATTTCCCCCCCTCTGTTGTCTTCTTCAGGGGGAGGGGAATCCAATTATCTGTTGGGAATGGATCTGGTTGGTTTTAAGGGAAAGGAAAGAGGAGGAAATTGTTTGGAAGAGGGGTTAGGGGAAGGGAAATCAGGGTAAATTATTTATTTAGTATCTCATTTATTTTCATATTTTTATTTTGGTCACTTAACTATTTTTTTAATAAAATAATCTTTAACAAATAATTGAAAAATAATGCAATATTTATTATTAATAGTATCATTTTATTTTGTCTCTCACAAGCAAGCTTTATTGTTAATTTCTATTGAGAAAGAATATAGCTTAGTGATTGATTGAAGCAGGAAGAAGGGACTAAGGTGGACACCAGCCTTGTTCAACAGCTTGATAGCGTGTAACCTATCAGACTCAGTGGGATTTCTGGACATGCGTAATAGGAGCGATCGCACAGGGTTTCTAAAAAAGAGGAGCCCCAAATTTTGATAAACTACATTCATTATATGATGTTAATCTCGAAATTCATTGAAAAATTTTGAAAACGCTATTAAGAAAAATGAGTTATAATTGTTAAAACGTTATAATTATTTCTTAAATATGACAATTGATTATAGAATCTTATTGCTTCAGTAGAACTAGTGAGATTTTGGACAAGCACAATAAAAACGATCGTACAGGAGCCCCTAGAAAGGTCATGGACAATTACTTTTAAGACCATATTTTAATAAATTGTACAGGGCCCCCAAAATCTTTAAACCGCCCCTGATCAGACTGTACCTGCAAAAACTCTAGACCAAGGTCCCATGCCATCGGCAAACCGAGGTGGAGCACCCAAAGTTCAATAACAAAGGGTTGGCAAGTCATATAGCTTTGCTGAAATCAACCCCCTGTTTCCAAAGCAATAGCCGATCACACCACCAACTGAGCCGAGACCATAAGCGAAGGAGACATCCCCATCTGTATTGAGACAAAACCATCGATTATTTAGGTGTTAGGACATGGACCAAAGAGGGAGACACAGGTGATAAACCAGCAAAATGTTTTGTCCAATCATGCTGCAGCAAAGGGACTTCGTTTATTTTATCTTGAAAAGATTTAGAAGGTCCTAACTCAAGGATTGTGATGCCTCCAATATATATAAATATTGTTTCTGATAAGGCTTTTGTTATAATTGCTAAGGAAGACATAGGGTATATTATTTTAGTTCTGGGTGGTCTAAACAAATCTCTCCAATCTCATAATAAATTGATACATATTATTGAATGAGTGCTCAAGCATAAACCTATGGAAACATTGAGTAGGCCTATGGTGTTCCCAACTCTTTATAGCCTATATATCATATCAGAAGCCAGGGAAGTTAACATGGTTGAGAAACCGCCAACCACTCGAACCGAAATTAATGAATAGAATGGTGGTTGTTATTGGAAAAGCCGAGGAATGGAGAGCAGCATCAGCCAAGCAAGTAGCAATACTAGCAACACATGCGATCTTGCATAAAAGAATCATTGTTTCTTGTTTGAAAACTATGCTACTCGTGACATGTCGAGTAAGTTTTCGGAATGTATATGTACAACTTTTTAAACGTTTCCCCGTCTTTGGACAGTTATATTCTTTCACATATATCGAGGATATGAGGTCCTTTGGCAAGCATCTAAATCTGTACCTCTTTATTTCATTTGTGATGAACCTGGTTCATTTGCAACCTTTGATAGATCTTGTAAAAGCCGGAACATGGAGACTGAAAGTAGCTTTCTTTGCTCGTAATCAGTTTATATGGCTAAAACAGAACACATTTGACTATACAAAAAGACATGAACATTAGAAAAAGCACCTCTGAAGAAAATATCCCCCATGGACAAGAAAGAACAAATATTAGTAATTTATATATGTTATGACCCACCAAGCACATCGCCGGGCTTTGTAACGGGAGCTTGTGACCTAAATGGGGGCATTAAGTTGATGGTACATGGGTTTCGCTCCTTGAGTCGGAACTTACGTGGTCTGTAATGGCTTGCCCGTTCCAAGCCAAGAGTTGAATTATGGCACCTCAGTGTAAACTGTGGGTGATGTGGCTCCTAAAGAGAAGGGTACTGCGTGAGGCTGGCTTTACAGAGCAGCGAAGACCTTCCTCTCTTGGCAGTGGGAGGATAACAAGCTTGAACCACCAAGCTCCAACATGTCTCTCGGAGCCAGACCTCCACTGAACCATCATCTTTTTTTGCCTAACAGGTACTTGAATCCTCCATGAGTGGTTTGATTTCTAATGCACCTACACTTGTTGAACATGCACCCGTTGAGACTCAGGCACAACCACAAACCATGATCCTAAGGGGTGAAACGTCATAAACCATCGCTGTTATTGGATAATTGACAAACTAATAAGAATA
Source organism: Abelmoschus esculentus (assembly GCA_035048815.1). Classification (NCBI taxonomy): domain Eukaryota; kingdom Viridiplantae; phylum Streptophyta; class Magnoliopsida; order Malvales; family Malvaceae; genus Abelmoschus; species Abelmoschus esculentus. The sequence goes on from JAUCBN010000066.1 coordinate 5,392,514, forward strand.
TCTAATATGATCTATGTCTGCTGTTAGTCGACATAATCAAATTTAATATAAATTATATTTATCAAATTTAGATGTTTAGAGTTTAAGACTTATGATCTTAAGATTATTGAAGATTTTAAAATGTATTAAAGGATTGAGTAATTTAATTTTATACATATTTATTTTATGATTTATATTCGTAATCTATAATATTAATTTTAAGATTCCATCTCATGATATATGTTGGGTCGGTAATTCATTTTGATGGAATGAAATGGTTGAACTAAAGTATGTATCATCAAATATTTTTTTTGATGGACTGAAATGGTTGAACTATCTTTTATTTTTTATTGAAATGATTGAAAATATCCCGACCAAATATATATTTAATATTATTATTTTATTTTAGATATGCTCACTTTTGATTGAGTTTTATTAAAATAGCGAAGATATGTCAAGGTCAAGTTATGTTTTTTGTTATGTCGGGTCGAGTTAAGATAAGATATATTAACAATTAGAGCAAATAAATTCGAGTATTTTTATTTATTTTTTGGGTCGGACTAAAATGACTAAAAATCTGACCCAACTCCGATCCACCCTATGAATTCTAGTAAAAATTAAAAACTAAACACATACTATTTATAAGATCAATATATAAACATCCAAATTCTTAATTTTATAGACCTATTTTTTAATACAAATTCTAATGATTGTGACTATGAGATATAGACTTATAGTAACACCGTACCACACCCAATTATATATGTGAAATTATTTTCTTGATGCCATCTAGATTTTGTGCAATCCATTTAATTGAATAGGTACAAGTCATGGGGTAGGGTTCAATGAAAAGCACAACCTTTGAAAGATGGCTGAAAAGGACAACTCTTGTACTAAAATACAAACTCATTAACAACAATTTGCTTACTTCCTAAGTGGAAAATAGCAAAATGGGGAGATAAAAGCTCCCAATCTAAAGCACATGGTATATTTGGTTGGATTAAGACCAAACATTGTATTAGAAGCTATATAATAATAATAATATTTTCTCGTTAGACGTAAATCATCTGTTTTTTTATTATATCTTTTGATATTTTCACTTTAAGTTAATTGGTTTAAAGGGTTTAGAGTCTAGGGTCAAGATTAGGGGTTAAAGTTCAAAAAACTTAAGGTATGATATATTTTTTTAGGATGTAGGATTAGAGTTTAGTATATAAAAAATTAGGATTAGTGTTTAGAATTTAATTTTTTAAAATTTTTTAATAAGGTGTAAAGAATAATGTATGATTAGAAGCAGGGGATTTTTACTCTTTTCTGTTTACATAGACTTATAATTGTTATTATTGGTACCTTCTTCGTTCACATGTACAAGGAAGATCGACATTAGCACAAAGTGTGACAGAAGCTTGGGACCTATTACAAAAGCATCATCATATTGAGATTGTATATATCCATCGTTCGGTAAATAAGGCAGCCCATGCTTTAGCTCATTGGGCTTTTAATAATTAATTATGTATTTCTTTTGTTTTTGAATGTCCTAATTGTATTGAACGAATCGTAATTGATGATGCTATTAATGGTTAATTTTAGTGGATATTTTTTTCCCTTTAGGGGTTAACATTAGACTTTCTAATGATAACTGTAGAGGGAGTTTTTAACGAGGCCCAAATTTCTTTAAAAAAATATTTGCTGGTATTAGTATCTTTATGTGTTACAGAAGTTACAAATTAACTTGTCTGTTTCTAACACCTTGAAGCCTAATCTGCGTGTTGAACTTCTGAATAAACTCTTCAACTCTCCGGCTGAGTTCCTCATCCGACATAGTTGAAAACTCGTTCTGATCTTCTGCTGTGGACGCTTTCTCTTTTCAAACCGGTTCATCAAGCCTTTCAGTCTTGGATCTCTGCAAACTGTTCTTCTTTCCATGACATGCAACATGTTTCACAGTAACAGACATGCTTCTCCTGATAGTTTGAGGCTTAATGGCCTTATGATCAAAAGCTTCATCATTACCTTTCATGGGATGTTGTTGCTGCAATTTATCATCCAATATTCTTACTGGGATTTCATTGTTCTTTTGATCAACTACGTATGCTTCTTCCTCGTAAGCACTACTACCGTGTGTCCTCATTTCTTGTCCATGCAACGTATATTCCTTGTAAACATCGAGTTTCCGGTTTTTGGAGTAAGCGAAAGCACCGGAATCAACTGCGATGATGAGGATGAGAGTGTTGGAAATGGCGAACCAGAACTTGGGATTACTGAAAAGAGTGGAAGGAGAAAGGCTGAAGGTGTATAAGATAGAGATGTAAATCACAAGGGAGAAAAGGAAGGTGAAGGGCATGCCATTTGCCTTGGGAAGATGATAGCTCTTGGCATATTTGTGGGTTTTCAATGGATTTTCCATTAGATTTGCCGATGGCATCATCATGTGGGTGACCAGATGATCTAGCTGGGAAAAGTGTTTTAAATTGTAGTACTGGTTAAGGTCTAGATGGAAGGGTTTTTATAGAAAGGAGTAGGCAAATAATTGACCAATCAAAATCACAATTCACAAAAAAAATCCCCCAAGATTTCCATGTATTTTCTTTGTATGTGCTAATATAAAATATTGAGTGAATTTATTAGAAAATAAAATAAAATAAATATATTTTAAACGAATTAAAATTGTAGTAAAAAATATAAAATAAGATTCATAAAAAAGTTACAATTAAATAATATAAAATAAGATTCATAAATGTTGGGATTTAATATTCAAATCTATTGAATGTTATTTTCATTTTACTAGAGAAAAACTGGAGCTCAATGAGGATAAATATATTATAGCTTCCCATGAATTGGTTCATTGCAAAGTAAAAACTGAAAAGGATTCTGATGAATTTAAAATCTGGGGAAGTTATAAACTAACAATTTCGAAGGATCTTTGCAGCAGCATCTGATCATTGGATTATTTGACTGCCATAGTCCGCATTGAACTTCTCATAGCGATGAGCATGTAAATGTGCCGATGGTCTGGTGTTCCTCAAAGCAGTTTCGATATCGTCGGGCGTAACAGGCCCGACTTTCGGTAGCTCTGCAAATCACAAACTAGTTTTAGAAGGCATTATATCTTACATATTAATAATAAGATAATAAAAGCGGCATACGAGCCGGTTGACCTAGTTGCTCATTCTTCTTTTAGTCAAATGGTAAGATTTTGACATGAAATATCTAGCTTCTATTTACGACGAAAAATGATTTTGCAAGACTCGTCAAGTTTATACAAACTTTTATTTGAATATAAGAAAAGCACGTACCATCCTCAGGCACTACTTCCTGCTTATCTTCAAGGACTGCCATTAGGCGTCTCAAAGGCTGCATGGCTGCTTCTTTGCAGAGTAATCGAATATCTGAACCTGAGTACCCTTCTGACCTTTCCACTAATATATTGTAAGGAAGTGCCTCCTCACCATGCCGTTGAGGCAGAAGCTCTTCAAACATGGCTCTTCTTGCTTCTGGCTCTGGGAGAGGAACAAGGATCTAATTTCACGTGGTTAAAGGCAAATCACTTCATTGCATGTCTTGAACTTCAGAAAGATTTTTCTGTTAATTGTGTAAAAGATGCGATCCAATATGCAAAAGAAAGTGTATGAGACTGAATACTAATAGTTTAAAGACAACACCATAATTGGTTTACATCACAATGTAAACAGGTTGGAACGAAACTAGAGTGGTTAGTTTCTAGGCTTCAATCTCATTCTGGTTTTTGGATTAAATTCTTATTCCATCCAAAATTAGAATATGTATACCATAATGTTTTAAACTAATTGCTAATGATGTTTGAAAGATTAGAATAAATTTAAATGTCAAAGGATACTCGCTTCTCAAGACGACGAAGCATGGCTGCATCCAGTTCCCAAGGGAGATTTGTTGCTGCAAGAACAAACACGAGCTCATCTGACCGTGTCAAACCATCCATCTGCAATCGAATTCTACCGATCAATTGAAAACTACATGATTTAATTTCGGCAATGCTATAACCAGCAGCATGTAACAAATGCAGCATGTAATTTATTTTCTAATTATTGCAAATAACAAATGCAGAAGGAAAAGAAAACAATGCACCACTAAATCTACTGCAGAATCAGTTTAAGATGCCAACTACGCTCAAGGTTAAAATCACTAACACAATGAAAACACACATATCTCATTGCCTAATCTCTTTTGTAGTGACATGTAACTAGATTGTAGAGTGAAAGAATTGAAAAAACAATTCAGGTTAAGTCAACCCGAATTCATGAAAACATTGTCCAAGGCCAGCCTTGTCTACGTAGGTAGCTACAAGGTATCCAATTAAAAATGCAAGAATTATCAACCCAACTTTCAATATAAGCATGCACACAACCATGTATACAAATTTATGTACAAAAAGAATGACACATTTTTTAAGAAAGAAACATCACCTGTATAAGTAGCTCAGTTTTCAAACGCCTACTTGCTTCATGCTCACTGCGTCCTTCACCCCCACGCTGACTTATAATGGCATCAATTTCATCAAGAAAAATGGTAGACGGTGCATGGTGCCTTGCCAGGTCAAAAAGTACTTTTATTAACTTTTCAGAATCACCTGAAATGTTATGGACTCCATAGTAAGATAACTGAGCGCAATTTCTGTTAAAAACTATAGAAGTTATTGGGTCCAACCCTAGTAGGTCATTTTGTTAAAACTGATATCATGATCCATTTAGCTTGTCAAAGAATTTTATTAATAGTGATTCTTCTTTTTTCTGCCAAGTAAAAAGATTGAATGAAACAGTATGTGAACAGGGTAAACTTTTATATTCACACAAGCATATCCAGAACACATTCCCACAATCCAATTAGAGAAGAATGTATTTCCTGTAAGGTTCCCCATTGATTAGATTAAGGTAAAAAAAATGCTAGGAGAGAAAAAGAATGACCCGTCAGTTAGTGGAAATTTTTCTAAGAATCTACATCCAAAACTCCTACCACTTTTTCATTTAAAAATTTTAAGCTGTCACTAGATAGAACTAAGGAACAGTCAGAAAATGTGATTTGACGGTCAAAGATGCATTCAATATATTTTCCAATAGTAGCTTCCATTCTCCATTTTTAGAGACACCTTTTCATAACTTTCATACCTAGGAGCAAATCCCTCTACAAATCAAATAAGATCTTGGAAAAGTTGTGTTTAGCATACCACGCCATTTGCTGACAACAGATGATGCTGAAATATTGAAAAATGTGGTATTGCATTCTGTTGCAACAGCCTTTGCCAGCATTGTCTGCAACCAGAATGGTGATTCAAATAGAAAGTAGCATCATTAACAAAGAAAAACAATAAGCACTACCAAGATATATTAAATTATCTACCCTGATGTATAATTTTTTTCTCAGGTATTGATGAGATAATGACCTATGAAGATCCCTCTCTCTCTTTTTCCCCTTTGTGCAAAGGGGGTTTCCACAGTGTGGGATGCAAGCATTGAGATTAGAGCTCCCTAGATTCGTCAATCTAAAATGTACTATATGATTATGGAAGACAGGTCTCCTCCATTTCCATATTAACCAAATATATTGCATATATACAACAAAAGATGGTGTGCATAACACAAAACAATTCAATTGGAAATAATGAAACCGAATCTACACCTTTCCTGTCCCTGGGGGGCCGAAAAGGAGAATACCCTTCCATGGTGAAAGAAGACCAGTAAAGTACCTGCAACGAAATCAAATAGATTGTGAAATGAAACTGTTAGTTATCCAAGAAAATACAGAGAAACACATTGTTCTCTGGAAAATATCTTTTTCATCTTCTTCAAACAACAAATTCTTAACAACCGATCACATACAAGCCACACCATTATTCACTTCATCTTCGGCCACCATGGCCCCTTTCTCACAGAAACCCTCAAATTAATCAGACTAAGAACTTATTTTTTGTACATGACCTAAAAAAATCTTAGTTTGATTAATTTTAGTCCATTATTAATCCATATTTGTAATACTAGTTTATCGCACTGTTCAAAGATAAGTTCTTTAGGTCATGTACAAAAAATGATGCTGATCCAAAAGCTAATTGACACAATACAAAGATTATTTCTTTGTATATGGAGACAGTATTCGTATCATCCAAGTTTATAAAAAAATTATCAAAGATGTTAGCAGTATTTTTATCCCAGCACCCTAAAGATGAAAGTTCTGGCTTCACCCCTGTGGTCACCCTTTTCAAGTAGTGAAATGCCGTTACTCAGAGTTCATGGTCCATGTCATAGCAACACTTACTTGGGATATTTTATAGGCATAACAACTGCTTCTTTAAGTAAGCGTTTGGCATTCTCTAGTCCCTTGATGCTTTCCCACTTAACATCTGGGTTCCCTCGAACAATGTCCCTAAAAAGGATAAGGGTAGACAAAAATTTCAGGAAAAAATGTTAAAGGATATACTACACAAGCTTTCAAATACAATAGCAAAAACTTCTTTTCTATACCACTGAAGTTAATGATATTTAATTACCTACTTAAACTCTCTCCTAATGCACGCATTTCAGCAGTTTCAAAAGCAGGAAGCAGAGATCTTTGCCTGAAAAAGAAAAGAGAAAAGAAAACATCAATATCCTTATTGCCTGAATATGCATATGAAATCCTATTTCTAAGGGAGACGGAAGAAATATATTATAATCAGGAATCAAAGAAAGGAACAAACATACGGCCTTGTATCAAATCCAGTAGACACAACACCGTTTGTGTGCACCGAGTTTGTACCCTGAAATCGAAACGAAACAACAATGAAATCACTCCAATCAAGAAACAAGCAAGTTTGACTTTAAAAAGCAAAATTAGATATTAAAATTGCAAAAGTACCTGGTTTCGATACTGCTCGTAAATAGCCATATCAGAAGTGTTCCTGACAGAATGGTTACCATTCGAGGTGCCGTTGGAAGTAGTGCCGTTGGAGACAGGCGCATCAGCAGATTGACCATTTTCCGGCTCAGGCAATCTCTTCCTCCCAAACTTGGCATCATAAAACAGTTTAAAATCCTATAGAATAATAGACATAATTGCTTAAAGAAAATGCTTAGAACTATTATTTTCCCCTTTTCCTTCTTCATTTCTTCACAAAGTTGGATCAAAATTCAAAAAAAAAAAGGTTCAATCCAATGCAATCTAAGCTAAAATTTAAGTGAAAAAGGCAAAAGTTCAATCTAATCAAGTTAAGTAGCTTCATAGAGTTCAGTTGACCGTAAGAGAAATCAGGAGGAAGCAACGATTTCCTGGTTAATTTTGGCAAACCAAACAAAAGATTAGAAAAGAAGAGTACCAGAAAAGACCATCGAGTGAGAGACGGTTCATCAGCCATGAAAATCTGTTGAAAAGAAGAGAAGAGAGATGTTGATTAAGATTTCTCTTTCTCTATCTCTATCAAACTCTGTCGGTTGAAATTAACTGGAAAAGAAAAGTGTGTTGCAGAGAGGAGTAGAGAGCATGGGCTTTAAAACCTGAGAAAATGAAAGGAATATTATAATTAGGCAATTAAACTTTAATTTTTGTATTATTAAAAATATAATTAAATTATAAAATAATATTATTATATTATTGAATTTTGTTAAATATAAAATTACATGTTTTAATATAATTGTCTTGATGTTTGATATATCAAAATAGTATTATTTTAATTTTTTAGATTGAATTTGATTTTTATTTTATTAAAAAATATTTTAAAATTTATAAATAAGATAAAAATTTAATTTCTTTCTAGATGATTTTTTCCTCGGATAAATTTTATTTCTTAATATAGTATTATTTTTGACAGAATTTTTTACTATTTAAATCTTGATTTTTTTGTTTGTTTATAAATAAACTTCCCAAAAATTAATAACAAAATAATAAAACATTTAATATTGAAATTTTAATTAAGAAAAGTTAATTAAAGAAAAGTTAATTAATTTATCAACAATTAAGAAAAGTTAAAGACAAGAAAGTAGGAGGACACGTCAACAAAATCAAGAGCACGTGAAACATGTTAAAAATAATATCACATCAGGTTACTTAAAGAAATAGAGATTTAAAAATTAAAATTTATCAAAAAGAAACTATTTTTTTAATTCTAAATTTTATCGATAATACATTAGTCTAATTCAGTTTAAAATAAATATTATTTAATTTTTGACATATATAATAAAAACGATGAAACAAAATTTTTAAGAAAAAATTATTCAAAATAAGATACATTAAACGCTTGCATGTATGGATGATAATGGATCGGACTTTATAAAATCTAAATTCAATCTAATAAAATATCTAAAATCCAAATTCAAATCAAAATATTTTTTAAAGTAACAATTCAAACAAATATATTTAAATAACAAATAATAATTTTTATCAAACAATTTTTTTTAAATTTATAGCACAAATAAATCTCACAAATATTATAATTTAATATAAAACAAATTAAAGTAACAACTCAAACTTTTTAAATATAAATATTTTAAATATTTTTATTCGAGTTTATATATGGATTGAATTTATATCGGATATAAATTTGGATCAGATCATGACAATATCAATATCTGATTCATCTCTTATTAAGACTTGAACTTTCTTTTAAATTCGGATTCAAATTTTTTTAAACGAATTTAAATCATAATCGAATCTGATTTAAAGTATATTATCATCTCTATTCACATACGAAAAGTAATAATAAATTAATCTTGAATTAGTGATAAAACACATAGAAAACCCTCCAATGGATCTGCAAATTCTTCCCATAAATCCTTTTTTATTTGATTAGAAAACCCTGTTTCGGTTTACATAAACCATTAGGGGGTAGAGGGTGAAAACCCTCTGATTATTAGGTAAACTCTGTTCATCACGTCATTCATGGCCAATGTAATTAGGACCGTTGATCTTTAAATAATCACCTAATAACTATCCACACACTAAGTACATGTAAAAAAGAAATGATTATTCACTTGAAAAAAAATAAAGATCAACGATCCTAATTAATTGGGACCATGGATAACACGGTAAACATGGTTCACCTAATAATTTTTCCTCCGATGAATCCTGCAAATTCTTCCCATAAATCATGTGCTTCATCTATCTGTACCCAATTTAAAAATATAATATTTTTATTTGAATTCGACCTAACCTGATATTTTATGATATTTTATCTAAATCCGATTAGACTTAACCCGACATAATTATTTTTTTTTACTTGGAATGTAATTGAATATTAGCTCGATTCAGATGTTTCAAAATTTTAAAAGTTACAAGTTTAAGTAGATTTGATGATATTAATTGAAGATCGATCAAAAGATTTTAATCTTAGCGTTATAAATGAAACAAATCAAATTAGTGGAGTCGTCTCACAAAACATATATAATATTTTATTTGATTTAATCGACTAATAAATTAAAAATATTAATCAAACTAAAAATGTTTAGGCTAAAACACTATGAAATTCACGTATTAAGCTAAAATATATATTTAATTAGGATAAAAAAAGTTTATCGTTTTAATTAATTTTTTCGTTAAATTTAATCTCTAAATCAATCTTTTAAAAATATTAAAAAAATATTATTTTTAAACATCCGTTCTCAACGTTTTTACCTTAATAATGGACCGGGTATAACATTTACATCGACCTTAACCCATATACTACGTAACTAAATTTAGCCTGACCCGGCCCGCGTTTTCGCTCTAGGGTTTTGATCTGTCTAGGTCTACTACTATATAATCTAAAGAAAACCCTAATTTCGTTATCTCCGACCTTGGGCAGAAGAGTGAGACAGGGCTGCCAAATTCTTCAGAAATGGTTACTTTCAGGGTAAGTCAACAACGCTTCCCTTTCCTCAGATCTTGTTCGTACCTTTATTGATTTCCATTTTTAGCTTCAGAGTTCTACGATGATTACTCGTTTGGGGCTATTTTTCAGTAGTTTATGTTGAGATTTGGTATCGGTTTTTTATTGTTTAGATCCGTATGTGCTTTTTGTTATTCCGCTGGAAATTGTTGATAAAATGTGGGTAAAAAGCTACATTTTTGTCTTATTAGAAATTATTGGGTAGAGTAATTTTGTCCTGCTCTGGTTGATTAACATAGGAAAATTTATTGAAGTTTCGATTTGTTGTTTATTGTTGCAGTTTCATCAGTACCAAGTTGTTGGTAGGGCTCACCCAACAGAGAGCGATGAACACCCTAAGATTTACAGGATGAAGCTTTGGGCGACCAATGAGGTTCGCGCCAAATCCAAGTTCTGGTTAGTGATTGTTTGCATTGACATTTGTGATTTTTGTGGGTTTTAATTTGAATCCCGTTTGATTGAAGTTTCTATCCTTAAATGTTAATCAGGTATTTCTTGAGGAAGCTGAAGAAGGTTAAGAAAAGCAATGGTCAAGTCCTTGCCATCAATGAGGTGTGTGCTGGATGTTATATATTTTCTGATAAACTTTACATGAAGTAAGTTATAATTTGGATGTTATGTTGAAATGTGAATAGAAGTATCCTTTTGCTTGTATGTTTTCGAGCTATTCATATTGGTTATGTGAGATTTGCGGACATTTAGTTTACGCCTATGTGATGTATGTAGAAGTTTGTATCTGATAAGCTACATCCTGTAAGGAACTTGGGAATTAGATGAGAAGTAACATATGATCTTAGGATTTAGGGAATTTTGTTTACCCTTTAAGATTTCCATGCGTCTTGAATATGAATTATCTGATTTTTTTTGCTGTCCCCATTTCTTTTCATAAAGCTACTCTTTGATACCTTGTTCATCTCGTTCTCTGGAATTTCATTACATTGTATGATTAAAGATAATGAAAGCAGGAGTTCCTTGAATCCAAGTTGGTTTGGAACCTTGTATTAAAGTTTACTTTTGATCTCCTACTCTTATCTCTGCTTGTTGAGCATAAGTCGTTCATTATTTTTTAAGGCCTTCTGGTTTGAAAATGAAAGGAAATGTTAATGGTTGAATGTTTATTTTCTTATAGGCCATCTGTAACTTGGATTGTGATGCATGTATCAATTTTCTTTTTGATGCCCTTTGTCTAAAATATATTGCCCGCAGATTTTTGAGAAGAATCCAACCAAGATCAAGAATTATGGTATTTGGCTCCGCTACCAGAGTCGTACTGGTTATCACAACATGTACAAGGAATACCGTGATACTACTTTGAATGGAGCTGTTGAACAGATGTATACTGAGATGGCTTCTCGCCACAGAGTTCGTTTCCCTTGCATTCAGATCATCAAGACTGCAACCATCCCAGCCAAGCTATGTAAGAGGGACAACACCAAACAGTTCCACAGCTCGAAAATCAAGTTCCCCTTGGTGATCAAGAAGGTGAGGCCACCGAGCAGGAAGCTGAAGACAACCTATAAGGCATCTAGGCCCAACTTGTTTATGTAATTTCTCTTGCATAAAAGAAAGTTTAAAGTTCTGAAATTTTTGGTAATGAATTTTTATCAGTTTATTGGTTGGATATTGTTTTTGTTTGAGAAGGCTTGGTCTGTCAGACTGGTTGAACTTAGTTGTGTTTCAATCTCATTTATCTACTTGTGAGTTATGGTATGTCACCATCTTGAAGCTAGGATGCTTATTGAGGCTTATCGAATGAATTGATTGTGAGTTAATTAGTGTTTAACCATTAACCACACACTCTTACACCTTATTTTTTATTTAACCAGACACTCTTCTTTTTTATTTATTATTTTAAAATCAGCAGTGATTACAAAAATCATTAACAAACACTTCACCCTCTTACACCTTTAATCAATAACTAATTAGATTTTGTTAATTAATTAATTAATTTCTTATTCTTGCTCCCTGCACAATGCATGGACAAAAGGTATATCATAATCACATCACGCAACCCTACACCAGCTACTAGTGAAACCATTCTTCTATAATGGTAAGAAAAAACGTTTCATCCAAATTAAATACCAGCAGGTTAAGAAGGAAAAAAATGTTATTTTTTTATAAGAAAACGGTGTCGTAACTATTATACAACAACTGCTATTGCAACAATTGACAGCTATTTGAATGTTGGTATCAGGTTAAATAAAGGTATAAAGTTAAAAAAATACCACAAAGTTTGATTAAATAGTTATTTTGGTACTTATTTTTAAAATAATTTATCAAAATGATCTATCTTCGAATAAAAACTATCAGTCAATTGACGATAAATAACTTGAAATGACGTGATAAATCTATATGACTTGAAATGACGGATTTAATGTGTTGACTTAAAAAATATTACATCAGTCAAAATATTTTTATAAAATTATATAAAATATAAAATATTTTTTTATTAATTAATCATTCTATCAACACATTTTAAACTGTTTATTATCAGTTTTTAATATATTTCATTTGAAGATAGTTTATTTTAACTTAAAATAAAACAATAAATATTGAATTACTCTAAAAAAAATAAAAATAACTATTCTACCAAAGTTATTGTATTTTTTTGAGTGTATGTCTTAAATAAATAAATATCTCTCACTTGGAGGTTATTAATAGACAAAAGACCAATGATGATGTTGATCGCCTACCCAATCTGTGATCATCTCCTTTGTTCTCTCCTACAAATTGCTCTTTGAATTGTACTGCAATGCCTAATGATTACTACGACTTTGCATAAAGATTTAATCTCAGTATTTTGTTGACGAAAACCAACACATTATCCCAAAACTGTTGATTAAAAGCTTAAACTTTAAACATCTCTACTGTCCACCAGCAAGTTTAATGATTCTGGTTTAGGGTTTCTGGTTTTCATTTGAAACTTTTGATTTGGTACAAGATTTACAGAAATCAGCAAGTTTAATTCACGAACTTTACATTCTTTACTAATTTGACCTTATTCTATCTCTTAGTTAAATATATGGACAGTACCTCTACCAAAAGAACCTAGGACCTACATGGCTTTGATTTTTGTTAGTTAGTGATGGTGCAAACCCTAATGATGAAGGTGAAGAAAGGTCTTTCTCTCTTGGTGCAAACCCTAGTGATGTTTATATAATCTCATGATTATATAAACAGTCAAAATATGCTATAATAAGGTTAACAATTGAAATATAAATAGAATGATAAAAAAATTGACATTTAGTTATAAATTTGAATAATTTAGATAAGAACGAGACTGTTTATGTTACGTTGATCTTCGGAAGAAAAAAAAAGTTAATGAAAGAAACATGTTTGTGAAGACACGAACAACTTATACTCGACATGACGAATTTGGTATTATCCATGTTTTAGGGTATCTTTGTCTTGACATGCAAGGCAGACATAATTCCTCAAATGTAATTCTAGCCAAGAATATCAAACGCATGCAAGGCAGATGTAGTAAGAAAGATGATAGGTTGAAAAGGGAAAAGGGGAAACCAATTGTATACCTCAAATGTAATTCTACCTTCTAGGTACACCATTTCTCAAGAACCCAAATCATCTGCATTTCTTCCATGTCTCCATTTATACTCCCACTTCAAATTAGAGGGTTTAAGGTTTTAGGTTAGGAGTTTTCGTTAGGGTTTAGGGAATTAGGGCCAGGGTGTATCTTTTAGGGTTTAGGGTTTAGAATATAGAAAATAAGGGTTTAGGGTTTAAAATTCAAATTTTTACAAAAATACAAAGGAGGCATAAAGGAAGACACAGAAAAGAGGCCGAGGATTTCTGTTCATTTCTCAATGCCTTTTGTTAAGGACAAAAATCCTTTGCCTCTTTTCTGTATCTCCTTCTGTGCCTCTTTTGATTTTTTTTTTTAAAAAAATTGAATTTTAAACCCTAAACCTTTATTTTTTATATCATAAATCCTAAACATTACACCCTAAAAAATACACCCTATCCCTAATTTCCTAACCCTTAACCTAAAACCCTAAACCTTTAATTTGAAATGGGGCATAAATGGGCATAGAAAGGGGACAGACTTTTTAAATGAATTTCAACATACCAATAATTCCTATCTTTTAATGTTCAATGACTAATTATTACTAGTTAGGCCAGATTTAATATTAAGATTTAATTATTATTGATTAATGAATATAGAATAAACAGTGTATAGTCCACCCAAACCGCCCTTCTAGATGCCCTTCCATCCATTAAAATCTTCACCAATTTTTTTTCATTCGAATTCTCGTGATATTTAACGAAGAAAGTTAAGTAACTAATCTTTCACATTATGTTGATCCATGTAAAAAATAGACACCGATCACAAATTTTAAAACTGCTTAACGTTCAAACAAGAATTCAACTCTCAAACACAGATTAAGGTAGAAAACCTTTACCATCTTTGTATTTTTTTTGCCATCATCTGCAACCTGAAAATGCATGCAAATGGGCCAGTGTCAACCCCCACAATACTCAATTTCTTATTTGGTAGTGATGACTTTCAGTCACCTTTTCTTCTTTATAGTATTCAATAATATTCTCCTCCTACAAGCACCATTAGTTGTCCATGCTTTAAAATCTTTAAATCAATACTGAACGTTAGGTTTGAACTTGCTCATCTCCCTTTTTTGCATTTCAGTAATCATAGCACATTAACTCTCTTTATCCAAAAAGAAAAGTTTAAGCTGTTTCTTGAAGAGCTGAATCATTTTATAAACCAGCTTTCCTCTCCACTCCTGTGCTGTAATGGCCACTCAACTTACCTTCTAAATGAGTCCTTTATTTCTCATAAACAAACATATGCAAAAACCCAAGTTTTGAGAGGGGGGAAGAGTAGTTGAAGCTGATTTCTTTTCTATTGCTGGGAAATTGATACATTGAAGTCATGCCAGTTTCTGATCATTTGCCAAGGTCTTGCACCATTACTGCAGTATCTTATGTTTTGCTTTTACCTCTTGTTTCTTGCTCATCTCATGGAGAGTTTACTAATCACACCAGCATTAGAGAAAATGTGCACAAGGTATGCCAAATTTTCTTTTTTTCCTTCCAAGTTCAAATTAATGATCAATCCTTAGTTTTTTTTACCTACAGCCCGTTGGTCTAGCGGAACGAGATGTTGAGTCCCTTAAAGAAAGATTTATGGGTTTGAATAAGAAGAAAATTAAGTTGAGAGAGTCGACCTATATTGAGCGTGCCTCTGCAAAATCTGATCTACATTAAATCGACCAATAAGTCAGATACCAATGATTAAACAAAAAAGAATATAGTTTTCTTTCTTTTTGATAATAATTCAGAAGATGATTCAACATGAAAATTGAACATGCATGCAATATTGCAGATGAGTCCACAAATGACATCTTATATAGCTATTCATGGCCTTATCCTCTGGGTTTCCATGGGGTTCTTAATGCCTGTTGGTATACTTACCATTAGAATGGCCAACAAAGAGGAAGGTGGAAGAAGGGTCAAAGTTCTATTCTATATCCATGCCATATTGCAGGTAATAATCTCATCCTTATTACACACGCATACGTATATACCGTCAGTGAGTCGGATGATACCATATTGCAGGATTTAGTGTGTTTTGTTTGCTCAATACCAATTAAGGGTCTAAATTACTTTAAAGTCATGATATTTCCTTCTTTTCCATTTGGCAGACATTGGCAGTGCTTCTTGCAACAGTTGGAGCTGTAATGTCCATAAAGAACTTCGAGAATTCATTCAATAACAACCACCAAAGACTAGGCCTTGCCCTTTACGGTGCCATCTGGTTGCAAGCTTTGGTTGGATTATTCAGGCCTCCTAGGTAACACTTCAATCCAATCTTCCTTAATTTGCAGAAAATGTTTAGCTTTTTGCTCAAGTTTCTTTCCTTTTTCTTGCAGAGGAAGTAAGAGGAGAAGTACATGGTACCTAACACATTGGATTCTGGGAATAACAGTATCAATGGTGGGGACCATAAACATCTACACTGGTTTAGAAGCCTACCATAGGAAGACATCGAAAAGCACTAGTGTTTGGACCATACTTTTCACAGCTCAAGTCTCGTTCATCGCTTTCTTTTACCTCTTCCAAGACAAATGGGAGTATGTACAAAAGCAAGGCCTGATATTACCCCACTCCCAGACTCTTCAGCAGCAAAACCTACCATCTGATCATCAAGAGAATGCAGTGATTGTTGTGGCTCAAAGGGTTAACCAAAAGGTGTTGTTGCCTGATCCATGTGGTAAAAGTAATGCACTTGAGAATTTGTTTGACTAACTTTGGATTCTTTTCATGTGTTTTATCTAACTAGTCAAAAAGTTTTCATACTCTACTTTTTGATGCTGATATAACAGAAAGCAAAATACACACACTCCTTGATGGATGGTGAAAATATATGGTTCAAAAAGTGGAGTATGATCACTTGGTTGTGATGGAAATTTGGGGTTTTGTAGGGGGAAAAGAGTAAAAAAATGGTAGTGTGATTATGTTTGAGACATGTAATTAACGTTTGTACTGTACTTGTTAAATATGGATGGTTATGAAGGAATGATAAACATTTCATGTGTAAGAATTTATCGAGTGGTTCCAATAGAAAAGATTATGGTATTTTTTAAGAGAGTTGAATTCGAACATCTATATGTATAAGGTATGTGTGTCTTATCAAAGAATTCAACGGTTTTTTATTCATTTTTAATGCATCAATCCTCCTCCATTAACTTCTGCAAATTTCTTTCTCTACCAGTATTACCAAGAAAAAAACTTCTGCAAATTTCTTTCTTATTTTCCCCATTATTATTGCATGAAGATGAAAAGAGCTAATACATGAATTTTGTATAATTCATGTTTGTTTATACACATTCTGTTCTTACCATGTTGGAACCTATATTCTATTAATTTTTATTTATTTATTTATTTGTATTTTAAGACTAAATAGTATATTTAATAAGTTTGATCCATAATTCCACTCATCATTCTATTTGTATCTTTGCTAACAGATGCAGGACCAAGTGACACAGACTTTCATGGTTTGAAGGCCGAAAATACCACCACAGAGTTGTGTCCACCAAATCCGAAAGAATTCGAAATTGCTGAGAATGAGAGAATCATAAAGAACTTGGTTAGAACTTAGAACTATGGGGTTCTGGTCCAAATTATCAACAGAAATTTTAGTACAGATTATAAGGGCTTGAAGAAACTTAAACAGGAACTTGTCATGCAATTCTGAAAGGATCAAGAGTTCGGGGGCTTACCAACGTTAACCTCATGCTGCTGCTTTCCGCCGGCAACGGTGTCAAACTCAACTGAAGGCTCGGGATTCTGCATTCAAAATCTCAGCACCTCGAGCATTAACAAAATACATACAATAGAACACTTAAAAAGGTGCATTAAACAAGCAACGAGCACGTACAAATTGATTTATCGAGGGATGCAACCATCCTGTTGTGATGGCCTTCACAGTGGCAATGGCTTCTAAACCACCCGCTGCACCCAGACAATGCCCTATCATAGACTGAAACAAGAAGCAAAGCAATTAACCAATGGCAAGAGGACAAAATTAGAGTATGGTCATCTCAAAATTTGCAAAATTAGGGAGAGAAAGCGAAGTTACCTTTGTTGCATTGATTTTGATGTCGGATGTATTCTTGAATACCTTTTTAATACCATTCATCTCGGCTAGGTCATCGGCAAGAGTAGACGTTGCGTGTGCATTGATGTAGTTAACCTGAAAAAGAGGACTTCTTAGTTTGAATATTTTTTTCACCTTTGAAAGTAGACAACAACAGCACTATAACCAGTCATTACATTGAGTTTTAGTATATTAACAGGTGATGTAATGGATAATATAAGGTGACAAAATAGAAGGTAAGTAGAGACATTTTTCGACAAGATTCAACTCAAAGAATACCAACAAGTTTACCATAAAACAGAGAATTCACGAGTATTTGTATTTAGTTTTTCTTTAAAAAATGTTTGCATGGGCGACGATAAACATCTAGAAACCAGACCAAACTTGATTACTCCAGTATATTTAAGAGAATTGGATGAAAAAGCCAAAAGTATTACCTCCTCAGGGGACACACCAGCGTGTTCAAGACTTCTCTCAATGCATAAAGACAGCCCTAAACCATCAGCTCTTGGCTCAGTTATATGATGAGCATCAAAATTAATAGCTCCACCCAAGTACTCGGCAATAATTGGTGCATCTCTTTTCATTGCATGTTCCAAGCTTTCCATTACCTGGAAAGAAAAAGAAACGTCGACTCATTCTAAGTAACAATTGAAACAAAACTTTGGGTGCAAAAGCATAAAAATCATTAACATAAGACTACATCTGATTAACATAGTTCAATTTGATAAAATAGGCAAAAGTATGCAAGTATAAAGAAACTAATCAGTATCTCATCGAATTCACACCCATGAGAGCCAGGCTCCGTCAAAGATAATGCCTACTTCTCTTAACAACAGTATTGAATATCACCGATGGAGGCAAAACATATAAATTGCTAACCAGAAACAGAGAATAGAACAACCAACAAGAAAGCTAAATTCATGCACATAGAGGATTAGCATGTTATGTTAATAAATGCAAGCTTACCAATACTCCAGCACCTTCACCCATTACAAAACCATCTCGGTCTTTATCCCATGGCCTTGATGCTGTTCGAGGATCATCATTTCTTTGAGACAATACCCTACAGGCAACTAAACCTCCCAGACCACTAGGAACAATTGCAGCCTCAGTTCCACCAGCGATCATCAATTCAGCCTCACCTCGACGGATGTTGTTGGCAGCAGCATAAAAGCAATAATTGGAGGTAGCACAAGCAGTTGAAATTGAATAATTCGGACCCGTGAAACCAAGATCAATTGCAAGCAAGGCAGATGACATGTTTGGTCCAGCACAAAGCATGAAGAATGGTGTTATTTTTCTATAACCTCTCTCTATCAGAGTTTGAATGCTATCAGAAAACACTGTACAACCACCAATACCAGTTCCAACAAGCACTCCAGCTCGCTCCTTATTAATCTGCAACAAGTACAAATTTAATAAAGTCTTGAGCACCGTGGGAGAATATATAACAAATATATAAGCTAAAAGGAGCTATAATAACAAATTTAATGTCCTCTGTTACTCTCATAATTCAAAGAACATATATCACCCTCAACTCTCAAGATATCTATTCTTCTTGCACCTTCCATTCTATAAGGTAAGAAATCATCCAAAGAAATCATAAACTCTTTCAGTAATCTTGACTTTCTAAACGCCTTTCCCAAGGTATATTTCTGGTGGATGAATCACATGTTGCATGTAAAATTAGTAGTGTGATTGCTTTCAAATATAAGATCATATTAATATTGTTGAAATCCGGTTAAGGTATATACTTTTCAGGTCGGATTTTTTATGGATTAGATCAAGTCAAATTTAAAACAAATAAACAAAATAATGACAGAAGTTGCAGAAAGAAACACTTATCGACTTAAATAACACAATAATGACAAATTTTGCAACAAAACATGCAGAGAAAAATGTCAATCGAACAAAATTAAACTGGAAATAGAAGAAGAAATTTCAGAAATCTTAGGGAGAAGAAAAGAAGTTTAAGCCGGGAGGAAGAGAGAGAGATAGCTCATATCGTTCAGCATAATCTTTCCAGCGTCACAAAGTTCTCTTTAAAACCCTAAGGACTCAAACGATCCCGTTTCATGTTTCCACTCTCAGACTCTAAACGCACCGTATCACTAATGTTGATAACGGTCAGAAACTAAAATTTAAAACAACTGAAAAGAAATAAAAATAAACATTCCAACGGCTCTTTTATTTCAAAGCATGACAATACTCCCCCGATGAAGCCATCCTTGACCTCAAGGATGAAAATTTGGGAACCTCTGCTGCAGATGATATAAGCTCTCCCAGGTGGCATCTTCTGGAAAGGAATTTGCCCACTCAATCAAGACTTCAGTCACTGCTCTATTTCCCCTTTTGACCATTCTCCTTTCCAACACCTTGGATGGTTCCTTGGCTATGGTTCCTTCATCTCCCACAACCGGTAGCTCCTCTTGACAAGGTGCTGCCCCAATATGTTTCTTCAGCTGAGACACGTGAAAGACTGGGTGAACCTTCGACCCATCCGGCAATTTCAGATTGTAGGCTACTGACCCTACCCTGGCCAATACTGGAAATGGACCGAACCACTTGGGAGCCAATTTTTGGCAACTTCTGCTCTGCACTGTCTGTTGTCGGTACGGTTGCAGCTTCAGATACACTAAATCCCCCACGGAGAATTCACAATCAGTTCGATTTTTATCTGCTTGTTGTTTCATCCTCACCTGGGCTCGTTGCAAATAAAACTTCAACATTCGAATGGCAGCCTCCCTGTGTTGCAGACTCCTATCTACCACCAGAACTCTAGAATCCCCTGGTACATATGGTAGGTGGAGGGGCGACTCTTGTCCATATAAAGCTTCATGAGGTGTTGTGCGTATAGCCGAGTGATAGGAGGTGTTGTACCACCACTCAGCCAAGTGTAACCAACTGCTCCATTCTCTCGGTCTCTCCCCAGTCATACATCGTAAGTAGGTCTCCAAGCATTGGTTAACTCGTTCTGTCTAGCCATCGGTTTGGGGATGGTATGCTGATGAAGGATTCAATGTCACCCCCATTTTCTTGAATAATTCCTGCCAGAAATTGCTAAGGAACACCTTGTCTCGATCTGATACTATCACTTCAGGCATCCCATGGAGCTTGAAAATGTTCTCCATAAATAATTGGGCCACGTCCATTGCTGAAAAAGGGTGGCAAAGAGCTACAAAATGGGCATATTTAGTTAGCAGTTCCACTACCACCATGATTACATTTTTCCCTTTTGACACAGGCAGCCCCTCGATAAAATCCATGTTGATCGAGGTCCAAACATTTGCAGGTACAGGCAATGGCTGTAACAAACCCTTAGGGTGTTGTAAATCCCCTTTGTTCCTCTAGCAGACCCCACACTCAGTCACAAATTGCTTTATGTCTCTCCTCATCCTCTTCCAGTACACCACAGTAGCAGCTCTCTTTGTGGTCGCGTGTGCTCCAGAATGGCCCCCAATGGGGCTCCCATGGAAATACTGCATCAATTCCTTCTTCAATTCCCATCCTTCCCCAACCACCAATTTACCTTTCCTCTTTAACAACTGAGAATCCCAGGTGTACTTTGCATGCTTAGTACTCCCTGCTTCAAGTTCCTGGATTATCTTCAGTAACTTAGGATCCTTCTCCCATGTTCCCTTTATCCTGTCCAATAAATCAGTGCTCACACTACTCGCTGTCAAGGTTGAACATTCCCCAAAATTTGGGTTTCTAGACAAAGTGTCAGCCACTCTGCTGTGAACCCCCTTCCTATAACATACCTTGTAGTCGTACCCCATCATCTTGACGACCCACCTTTGTTGAAATGGGGTTATAGCTTGCTGGTCCTTAAGGAATTTCAAGCTCTCATGATCAGTTTTAATTCTGAATTTCCTTCCCAGCAAATAAGTGGACCACTTTTTTACAGCCATCAACACCGCTAGCATTTCCTTGTCATAAATTGACAGTCCTTGGTGTTTGATGCCCAGTCCTTTACTAAAGAATGCCAAGGGCCTGCTCTTTTGACTTAACACTGCCCCTACTCCCATGGCAGAAGCGTCTGTTTCCACAGTGAATTGCTCTTGAAAATTTGGCAGAGCCAGAACAGGGGCTGTGCTTATGGCTGCCTTCAATTGTTCTAAAGCACTTTGTTCCTTGATAGACCAATCCCAAGCTCCCTTCTTCAATTTGTCAGTCAAGGGCCTAGCAGTAATTCCATAACCCCTGATAAATCTGCGGTAGTACCCTGATAATCCAAGGAATCCCCTCAATTCTTTTACTGAGGTTGGCCTTGGCCACTCTTTCACACACTGAACTTTAGAACCTTCCATGGCCATACATCCCTCTGAGATCACGTACCCCAAATACTCCACCTCCCTAGCCCCAAAACTACACTTGGTTTGCTTAGCATATAGTCGATGCTTCCTTAGTAGTTGAAACACCTCTTCCACATGTACTAGGTGGCTGTCCCAGGAAGAGGAATATACTAAGATATCGTCCAGGAACACCAACACATGTTTCCTCAACAGCCCTTTAAAAACTTGGTTCATCAGCCCTTGAAATGTGGTTGGAGCGTTAGTAAGCCCAAAGGGCATCACTAAATACTCGTAGTGACCCTCATGGGTCCTAAAGGCTGTTTTGTGAATATCTGGCTCCCACATCCTTATCTGGTGATAACCAGACCTAAGGTCCAACTTGGAAAATATTTGAGCACCTCCCAACTCGTCCAAAAGTTCTTCTATGATCGGCATGGGAAATGTATCCTTAACTGTCAGTTGGTTGAGCTTTCGATAATCCACACACATCTTCCATGAGCCATCTTTTTTCTTGACCATCACTACTGGAGAGGCAAATGAGCTGTTACTATCTCGGATTATCCCACTTTGTAGCATTTCCTTCACCAATCTTTCAATTTCATCTTTCTGGTGAGTAGGATACCTATAAGGTTTTAATTTCACCACTGCCCCCTCTTCCACTAATGGTATCCTGTGCTCCTTACCTCTCACTGGAGGTAACCCCACTGGTTCAGCAAACACATCTTTATATTTCTCCAACAATTGTTGCATGGCTACAGGGATCCACTTTTTGTTCAACTTCACCTCCACCTGTGCCTTCAAGGATAGAACACAAGCATTATGAGAGCCTGCTCCTTGTCTCAAAGTTTTCAGTAAGGTTCTGGATCCAATAGGAGACACTGGATTGGGTTGCAAACCTTCTAGTCTCGCTTTCTTGCTTTGCCACTCAAACTCCATGGACAGAGCTGCAAAATTCCAGTTGATAGCTCCCAAAGATGTCAACCACTGCACCCCTAGCACAACTTCACTGCCCTTTAGAGGTAGAACCAGAAAATCATTCTGAAAGGTGTGCCCTTGTACCTCCCACAGAAGTTCCTTGCACCATCCTTGTGTCTCTAAACATCCACCATCTGCCACTGTCACCTTTAAATTACACCCTCTCAACACCCCCAGTTTCAACCTTTTAACTACCCCACAACTCACAAAGTTGTGAGTGCTTCTTGAATCCACCAGAGCTACCACTTCCAGTCCTCCCATGGTAATTCTCAATCGCATAGTCTCCCAAGGTGTGATTCCCTACATAGCTTGTAGTGACAGAACTGGTCCTTCTGTTGCCACATTCTCCATTAGCTCAACTGTCTCTTCACAATCCAAGAAAAACTCTTGGTCCCCTTCCTCCTCTCCTTCCACTACAATCTGAAAAAGTTGGGACTTGGCACATTTGTGACCAGGGCTGTATTTGGCTGCGCACCAGAAGCACAAACCCTTCCTTCTCCTATCTTCAATTTCAGCCGAAGTAATTCTTTTCCCCATTCCTTTACTCCCAGTAGGTACTACTGCCTTAGAAACCATGGAGGAACCCGAAGTCCCTGTTGGAGGCCTATGCACAGTAGAAGTTCCTGGGGTATTTAGGCCACTAAACCCTCCTTTAAACGAGTTGGGGGAAGTCCTCATAAAAGTAGCTAAGGGAGTGGGAGGAGCAGTGGATAGTCTAGACAAAGGTCCTGGACTTCTAAGGGGGTGGGATAGAAAATTTTTTCCAAGTGTTTAGCCATGTTGAATGCCTCAGCTAAGGACTTAGGTTGCAGCAGTTTGAGGAACTGACTAATTTCTAGTCTGAGGTGGTTTTTAAATATACTAAGGACGTATTCGTCAGGGAGATTTACCTGGTTGAGCAACACCATAAATTCCTCATAATACTGGTCCACCGAATCAGTCTGTCGAAGAGCCACCAGCTCTGCAAAGGGGTCATCGAAGCCTTCTGGCGCGAACCTGTCTCGAATCAGCTTCAGATATTGCTCCCAGCTCAGTTGCCCCAAATCTCCATGGTTCTTTGTAATCAACTGGTGTCATTGGAGTGCCTTACCCTCTAAGTGCAGCATTACCAATCGAATCCTCGCTTCTTCAGGTACTACCTCAGCTTCCAAGTATTGCTCCAGTTTTGAGAGCCATCCTCTAAAATCAGTCCCATCAAATTTTGGACACATGAGCTTGTATGCCAGATTGTTGTGGGGACTCGGATTTCCCCCTTGATTGCCCATGGTATTCTCTACATCAATTACCAGTGGTGCTCGTACTCCCGGGCCCGGGCCCGGGCCCATGATTCCCTGTGCTAATGGAGTCGAAATCCCTGGTGCTCATGCTTGTCCCCTAGAGGAAGACGAAGGACCTTGACTTGCCCCTGCCAGATGAGTACCAGTCTGGGTCGAAATATTTTGAGGTCCGGTTTCTGGGACCGGTTGTTTTTCCAACGCCGTCGCAATCGCCGCCGTAATCATCGTCTGTAGATCCCCCAAAATGGACACTTTCAAACTGGTCATGTTCTCCTCTATTCGGGTATCCATTCGGGCCAACTCCACCCTCAGCTGTGAGAACTCGCGATTCATCTCCACTTGTAACCGATTCGTTTCCTGTTGCCAAGCCGGCACTGGATTCAGCTCTGGTTGTGCTTGCGGCTGCGGCTGTTGCATCACCTGTGCCTCCAACGCCAGTTGCGCTGTCGCCTGACTTCGTGTAACAACACCGTCGACCATCGATCAGGATCAAGAAGCTCTGATACCTTTGTCAATCGAACAAAATTAAACTGAAAATAGAAGAAGAAATTTCAGAAATCTTAGGGAGAAAAAGAAGAAGTTTAAGCCGGGAGGAAGAAAGAGAGATAACTCATATCATTCAGCATAATCTTTCCAGCGTCACAAAGTTCTCTTTAAAACCCTAAGGACTTAAACGACCCCGTTTCATGTTTCCCCTCTCAGACTCTAAACGCACCGTATTACTAATGTTGATAACAGTCAGAAACTAAAATTTAAAACAACTGAAAAGAAATAAAAATAAACATTCCAACGGCTCTTTTATTTCAGAGCATGACAAAAAACATCAGGATTTGTAGGATTAAACAATAAAACACGTAGATCACTGTGAAAATAAGAACTACCCATTTCTTAAAACAAGCTGACTAAAAAAACAAGTAAGGCAGTAACCAAAAACCAATAAAGAAGAAAAAAAGAACCAACTTTGGATAACTTATCTCCCCCGAGATCAGCATCTTCCAAAGCCTTCTTGCCAGCAACAAAGCAGTACCTCGAGCTACTGTCGAGCCTTCTATGGTTCTTTCCAACAACGTAACCTTCAGAACTGAAGCCCCGGATCTGACCTGCGAACCGAGTAGGAAACTTGGAAGCATCGAAGCGATCGATGAGTCCAATCCCGCTCTCTCCGGCAAGGAGCTTATCATAGTAAGCATCCACATCGTTTCCGAAAACGGAAACCAACCCCATACCCGTAATAACAACCCGTTTCTTTGGGTCCTTCTCGCGCTTGGGAGCAGAAACGGTGGGGGATGAAGCGGTAATGGAAGAGAATCTCTTGGTAGGCATGGGATGAAATCTTGATACATTGGGGAAATGGGGATTGAGTTTGGGGTTTCGGAGAGGGTTTAGAGTGGAAGCTCGGAGAGATGAAGGTTGAAGAGCTTGCATGGTTGATGAGGAAAGCTGAAGGCGATGATACAAAGTGAAGACTGAAGAATGAAGAGACCAACGCAAGACGGTCTAATACAATCAATGTAAAGGAAAGAAATGTCGTAGCCACAGCTCCCTGTTCTCGTAGCCACTACCCCTACCCACCCACCCGCCCACCCACAGGCCGTGCCTTTTACGGTACCATCTGGATGCAAGCTTTGGTTGGATTTTGCAGTCCTCCTAGGACCTAGGTAACCCGTCTATCCAATTTTCCTTAACTACAGAAAATGTCTAGGTTTTTTGTTCAATTTTTCTTTCATTTTCATGCAGAGGAAGTAAGAGAAGGACTGTATTTGGACCATATATTTTTTACAGCTCAAGTCTCGTTCATCGCTTTCTTAGTTTCTTTTACCTATTACAAGATCAAGGCCTGATATGTTGTTCCCAGAATCCAATATGTTGGCCACCGGAACCACCGCTTTGAGGGAAGATCAAGGGGAGATTCCACCATCTCCGATGGAAAGTGGGGGAGTGGCACTGGTTGTTCCGACTGCACTTGCTGTCTTAGCTTCAATGGCTGCATGCTTCTTTTGCATTTAATTCCTTTGTATTTCCTTAAATTTTCTCTCTTTTTTCGAGTTTGTTCATTTATTGCTTATTACCAGCACTGAAAAGATTGTTTCTCTTTTAATGCATCAATCCTCTTCCATTAACTTCTGCAAATTTCTTTCTCTATCGGTATTACAAAAAAAATATATGCAAATTTCTTCCCTATTTTTCCCATTATTATTGTATGAAGATGAACAGAGCAAATACATGGAGGCAATGTCAAATTTTGTACAATTCATACGTTTGTTTATACAGATTATGTTCATACCATGTCGAAACCAACATTTTATTGATTTTTATTTATTTATTTGTATTTTAAGACAATAATATATTTAATAAGTTTGATCAATAATTCCACTCATTATTCTCTGTATCCTTCCTAACAGATGCAGGGCCAAGTGACACAGACTTTCATGGCTTGAAGGCCGAAAATGCCACCACAGAGTTGTGTCCACCGAATCCGAAAGAATTTGAAATTGCTGAGAATCATAAAGAACTTGGTTAGAACTATGGGGTTCCAGTCCAAATTATCAACAGAAATTTTAGTACAGATTATAAGGGCTTGAAGGAACGTAAACAGGAACTTGTCATGCAGTTCTGAAAGGATCAAGAGTTCAGAGGGCTTACCAACGTTAACTTCATGCTGCTGCTTTCCGCTGGCAACGGTGTCAAACTCAACTGAAGGCTCTGGATTCTGCATTCGAAATCTCAGCACCTTGACCATTAACAAAATACATACAATAGAATACTTAAAAAGGTGCATTAAACAAGCAACAAGCACGTACGAATTGATTTATCGAGGGATGCAACCATCCTGTTGTGATGGCCTTCACAGTGGCAATGGCTTCTAAACCACCTGCTGCACCCAGACAATGCCCTATCATAGACTGAAACAAGAAGCAAAGCAATTAACCAATGGCAAGAGGACAAAATTAGAGTATGGTCATCTCAAATTTTGCAAAATTAAGGAGAGAAAGCGAAGTTACCTTTGTTGCATTGATTTTGATGTCGGATGTATTCTTGAATACCTTTTTAATACCATTTATCTCGGCTAGGTCACCAGCAAGAGTAGACGTTGCGTGTGCATTGATGTAGTTAACCTGAAAAAGAGGACTTCTTAGTTTGAATATTTTTTTCACCATAGAAAGTAGAGAACAACAGCACTATAACCAGCCAATACATTGAGCTTTAGTATATTAACAGATGAAGTAATGGATAATATAAGGTGTCAAAAGAGAAGCTAAGTAGAGACATTTTTCGACGAGATTCAACTCAAAGAATACCAACAAGTTTACCATAACAGATAATTCATGAGTATTTGTATTTAGTTTTTCTTTAAACATCTAGAAACCAGACCAAACATGATTACTCCAATATATTTAAGAGAATTGGAAGAATAAGCCAAAAGTATTACCTCCTCAGGGGACACACCAGCATGTTCAAGACTTCTCTCAATGCATAAAGACACCCCCGAACCATCAGCTCTTGGCTTAGTTATATGATGAGCATCACAATTAACTGCTCCACCTAAGTACTCAGCAATAATTGGTGCACCCCTTTTCATTGCATGTTCCAAGCTTTCCATTACCTGGAAAGAAAAAGAAACAATTCTTTTGGCCAGCAGAAAGAAAAAGAAAGGACAACTCATTACGAAAGGGTATTGCATTTCCATCATCATCAAGATCAGTTGAAGCTATAAATAGCCAACTAAGTAACAATTGAACCAAAAATTTGGGTGCAAAAGCAAAATAAACATTAACATTAGCTACATCTGATTAACTTAGTTCAATTTGATAAGAAGAGGCAAAAGTATGCAAGTATAAAGAAACTAGCCAGTATCTCATCAAATTCACACACCTGCGAGTCAGGCTCAGTCAAAGATAATTCCTACTTCTCTTAACAACAGTATCGAATATCACCGATGGAGGCAAAACATGATAAATTGCTAACCAGAAACAGAGAACAGAACAACCAACAAGAAAGCTAAATTCATGCACATAGAGGATTAGCATGTTATGTTAATAAATGCAAGCTTACCAATACTCCAGCACCTTCACCCATTACCAAGCCATCTCGATCTTTATCCCATGGCCTTGATGCAGTTTGAGGATCATCATTTCTTTGAGACAATGCCCTACAGGCTATGAAACCTCCCAGACCAATAGGAATAATTGCAGCCTCAGTTCCACCAGCGATCATCAATTCAGCCTCACCTCGACGGATGCTGTTGGCAGCAGCACAAAAGCAAGAATTGGAGGTAGCACAAGCAGTTGAAATTGAATAATTCGGACCCATGAAACCAAGATCAATTGCAAGCAAGGCGGATGACATGTTTATTGGGGTATAAGGGACTAAAAACGGAGTTATTTTTCTATAACCTCTCTCTATCAGATTTTGAATGCCATCAGAGAACACTGTAATCCCACCAATACCAGTTCCAACAAGCACTCCAGCTCGTTCCTTATCTATCTGCAACAAGTACAAATTTAAAAAATCTTCACCACCTCGGGAGAATATATAACAAATATATAAGCTATAAAAGTGTCAAGAATAACAAATTTAATGTCCTCTGCTACTATCACAATTCAAAGAACAGATATCAACCTCAACTCTCAAGATATTTATTCTTCTTGCATCTTTCATTCTATGAGGTAGGAAATCATAAACTTAATCAGTAATCTTGACTTTCTAAACACCTTTTCCAAGGTATATTTCTGGTGGATGAATCACATGTTGCATGTAAAATTAGTAGTATGATGAATAATTGCTTTCAAATATAAAGAACATATTGACATTGTTGAAATTGTTCCAATGAGATTGCTCTAAAGCAAATGTACAAGACCACTTGATTTTCTAATATATATACAGATTCTCTATATGTAAGAGGTTCATCAAATTAGGTACAAGAATGGAACGGTTATGAGTCTGTGAAATATAGATATCAAAAGACCAACTAAACTAAAGATGGACATTTCACTCAATAGTGAAATCCGATTAAAAAAATTAGGTTCGGGTTGGGCGAGTTTGAACTTAAACTCAAAACCCATTATTTTAAAATAGGGTACCAATGAAAAAAAAAACGATTTGTACCCGAATAAAATATCTAAAAAAACAAACAAAATAATGACAAAAGTTGCAGAAAGAAACACTTATCGCCTCAAATATCAAAATAATGACAATTTTTGCAACAAAACATGCAGAGAAAAACATCAGGATTTGTAGGATTAAACAATAAAACACGCACAGCATTATGAAAACAAGAACTACCCATTTCTTAAAACAAGCCGATTATAGAAGAAAAAAAGAACTAACTTTGGATAACTTATCTCCCCCGAGATCAGCATCTTCCAAAGCCTTCTTGCCAGCAACAATGCAGTACCTCAAGCAATCGTCGAGCCTCCTATCGTTCTTTCCATCAATGTAACCTTCAGAACTGAAGCCCCGGATCTGACCAGCGAACCGAGTAGGAAACTTGGAAGCATCGAAGCGATCGATGGGTCCAATCCCGCTCTCTCCGGCAAGGAGCTTATCATAGTAAGCATCCACATCGTTTCCGAAAACGGAAACCAACCCCATACCCGTAATAACGACCCGTTTCTTGGGGTCCTTCTCGCGCTTAGGAGCAGAAACGGTGGGGGATGAAGCGGTAATGGAAGAGAATCTCTTGGTAGACATGGAAGGAATTCTTGATACATTAGGGAAATGGGGATTGAGTTTGGGGTTCTGGAGAGGGTTTAGAGTGGAAGCTCTGAGGGATGAAGGTTGAAGAGCTTGCATGATTGAGGAAAGCTGAAGGCGATGATACCAAAGTGAAGACTGAAGAGACCTACACAAGACGAACTAATACAATGAAAGTAAAAGAATGAAATGTCGTAGCCCCTGTCCTCCCCCCTATGCCGTGCTCTTTACGGTGCCATGCAAGCTTTTATTGGATTTTGCAGGCCTCCTAGGTAACCCGTCAATTCAATTTTCCTTAACATACAGAAAATGTCTAACTTTTTGTTCAGTTTTTCTTTCATTTTCATGCAGAGGAAGTAAGAGGAAGACTGGTCTTTGGACCATATATTTTTTCACAGTTCAAGCCTCGTTCATATACAAAATCGAGGCCTAATATTGTTGTTCCCAGAATCCAACATTATGTGTTAAGAAACGACGATGATGACCGATGAGAGTATCTTGAGCTAATGTTGTTTGGAGTAATTTAACTATCCCTCGATAATTTGATATCGTCACGCTAAATCAAGATAATATTTTTTTTATTATCTTATTGGTTTTTCTGTTTTAAATCATTTAATTAAATTTGTATATATAAGCTCACAATCATTGTTTTTATTCACTATTGAGTTACGGTAATATTCTTATTCTTAACGTGTCTTATTTTTGTCATATGTATTTTTTAAAGTTGTTGATTGTTATTGATTTTTTTCATCCTGATATTTGTATCTATTTTATTTTGAATTTTTGAATTAAATTTCTTACCTTTTCTAAGTTGGTCATGTTTATGATTTAAAAATGTTAATTTTCGTATTATTAAGAATATATTCAGATTAAGTTTATTTACTTCAATTGTAAACTCTTATTATATTTAAAAAAAAATTCTTTAATAAAACTTATACACTAATATTCAAAAAATATAAATGAAGCAATTAAATTGCCATAATTATTAAATTAAAAACAATTAATCACAAAATTAAGAGCAGTAACAGGGCTGACGGCATCGACGCAAACAATCAATCACAAAATTAAAAGCAGAAACAGGCCGCCGGCATCGACGCAAACAATTTAATCACAAAATTAAAAGCAGAAACAGGCCGCCGGCATCGACGCAAACAATTTAATCACAAAATTAAAAAAGAAATAGAAAGCGACTCTGCTGGGGATCGAACCCAGAATCTCTGGTTCCGTAGACCAGCGCCTTATCCATTGAGCCACAGAGTCAGTTGTTAGAATGGTATCTACAATTATTTATTTAAAGAGAGATTAGAATTGAAAAAAAATCCAACTCAAATAGTTTTTTTTTTTTTTTTTTTTTTAATTTTCTGTTTTTAAGTGATGCATTGATAGTGTTATGACGTTCTTAGTGATTCAATATCCATACGACTTAGACTTTTTCATTGGTATATCCTAAAATCGAAGAAAATTTAGTAAATTATCACAACTTCAAAATTATTTGATCATTTAAACTAAAAATTACTGTAGCAAACAATTTGTAGTCACATGTGGACTTTGGTGGAAATTACAAACGTCTAGCGACATATTTGGCATTCGATTTGAACATTTTTCATTGGATCGAAAATCGACCTCAAAACCAGAGACTTGGAGATTGTACACAATTTTTTTAAAATGATAATTTTATAAATTAGTTACAGTTACAGATAACTTTCGTGAAAAAATGAATTTTAACACCGATCTTACCAACATCCTTAAACTTTTTATGTTGGCATTCAATTTGTGACATATTGGGTTCATGTTGGCATTCAATTTGTGACATATTGGGTTCGGTATGCAAAATGGTCGTTTTGGCCACGATTTCGATTGCCTATATTATGCTGGTTGTCGTTTTGGTCGCCGGAACCACTGCATTGAGGGAAGATCAAGGGGAGATTCCACCATCTCCGATGGAAAGTGGGGGAGTGGCACTGCTTGTTCCGACTGCACTCGCTGTCTTAGCTTCAATGGCTGCATGCTTCTTTTGAATTTAATTCCTTTGCATTTCCTTCATTTTCTCTGTTTTTCTTGAGTTTGTTATGTGTATTGCTTATTACAGGCACTGAAAAAACTGTTTTTGTTTTGAAGTATTATATTTAAACTATTTTAGTTATCAGAGCCATACAAATGCAACCAATTAAGACATTCAAGTTATTTCAGGTTTAGATCAATTCAAGTTTGATTCGAATTCAAATCAATTTTGGGTTCATGTTAAATAACTTTAGACGATAAGTCAAGTCGAATTAAACTTGAGTTTGGATTAATCAGATCATATTTTTGGGTTCAAGTCAAGTCAGAATTGACCAGATGAAGTAATACTAAACATGCCTTTTGGACAAATTTTATGCAGGCTTAAATTTTGCACCGAAATGAATAAGCTTCTGTGCGACCATCCTGCAGAATGAATACTTTAGAACAGAACAATCTCTCCTTCATGATTAGTATCATAAGAGATGTTTTAAAGAAGGGGTTTGAGTCCACAATTTAAAGTCTTAAATTCCAGAATTTGAGTCAAACATTATTATCACAACACTAAAAAAATTACAAATTTGGCTCAAGAAAACATGACAGATTGAAGCAAGCCTGGACAAGGGATGAATGGCTCACTCACTGTAATGAGCATCATCATTCTATCTCTCTGTATCTTTCCTAACAGATGCAGGACCAAGTGACAGACTTTCATGGTTTGAAGGCTGAAAATGCAACCACAGAGTTGTGTCCACCAAATCCGAAAGAATTTGAAATTGCTGAGAATCATAAAGAACTTGGTTAGAACTTAGAACTATGGGGTTCTAATCCAAATTTTCAACAGAAACTGAAGTACAAATTATAAGGGCTTGAAGAAACTTAAACAGGAACTTGTAGTTCTGAATGGATCAGAGTTCAGGGGGCTTACCAACATTAACCTCATGCTGCTTCTTTTTGTTGGCAACGGTGTCGAACTCAACTGAAGACTCTGGATTCTGCGTTCGAAATTTCAGCACCACAATCATTAAAAATATACATACAATAGATCACTTAATCTATAATAATATCATGGATGGGATTAGGAGGCTTTTGAAGATGAAGAGAGGAAAAAAAAAAGTAAAATTATAAACAATCACAATAAGTTTTGTTATGGGAGTCTGCCACAAAGATCTCAAAAACATTAAGTAGAAATGAGAAATTACTCTAAGAAAGGAAAAAATTAAAGGTCTTGCATGAAAAGAAAAGAAAAACAATCAACAGGTTTGATATGCATCTGAACACCAAAAGAAGGTGCATCAAACAAGCAACAAGCACGTACAAATTGATTTATCGAGGGATGCAGCCATCCTGTTGTGATGGCCTTCACAGTGGCAATGGCTTCTAAACCACCCGCTGCACCCAGACAATGCCCTATCATAGACTGAAACAAGAAACAAAGCAATTAACCAATTGCAAGAGGACAACATTAGAGTATGGTCATCTCAAATTTTGCAAAATTAGGGAGAGAAAGAAAAGTTACCTTTGTTGCATTGATTTTGATGTCGGATGTATTCTTGAATACCTTTTTGATAGCATTTATCTCGGCTAGGTCACCAGCAAGAGTAGAAGTTGCGTGTGCATTGATGTAGTTAACCTGAAAAAGAGGACTTTGTTTATTTTGAATATTTTTCACCTTTGAAACTCTGCATAAATTTCAGTAGACAACAACAGCACTAACCAGTCATTACATTGACTTAAGTATCTTAACAATTAGGTCAATTCTCTACAATCTAGCTTAAATTGAAGCATCGGTGTAGTGGATAATACATCAGGTGACAAAAGTGAAGCTAAGTAGAGATATGTTAACAGAGAATTCTTGAGAATTTGTATTTAGTTTTTCCTTAAGAAAATGCTTGCATGGGTGGCAGCAAACCTAGATAGAAAAAAATTGCATAACATAGGTGATGATAAACATCTAGAAACCAGACCAAACATGATTACTTCAATATATTTAAGAGAATTGGATGAAAAAGCCAAAAGTATTACCTCCTCAGGGGACACACCAGCATCTTCAAGACTTCTCTCAATGCATGAAGACACCCCCAAACCATCAGCTCTTGGATCAGTCATATGATGTGCATCACAATTAACTGCTCCACCTAAATACTCAGCAATAATTGGTGCACCTCTTTTCATTGCATGTTCCAAGCTTTCCATTACCTGGAAAGAAAAAGGAACAGTGACTCGTAATGAAAAGGGCATTGCATTTCCATCCTCATCAAGATCAGTCGAAGCTATAAATAGTTCACTAAGTAACAATTGAACCAAAACTTTGTGTGCAAAAGCAATAAACCAATAACACAAGACTACATCTGATTAACTGAATAGTTCAATGTGATAAAAGAGGGAAAAGTATGCAAGTATAACTGTAAATCTTTTTCCCAGTTAACACATTGCATCATTACTACTGAACAGCAAAATAATGAGTAAGAAAGTTAACATAAATAGTGAACTGGCTGATCTGCTACAAACCAGACTACAACAGCAAAGGTTTTGATATAAAGAAAACCGTCAGTATCTCATCGAATTCACACACACCTGAGAGCCAGAGTGCCAGACTCCGTCAAAGATAATGCTTACTTCTCTTAACAACAGTATCACATATCACCAACGGAGGAAAAACATGATAAATTGCTAACCAGAAATAGACAACAGAACAACCAACAAGAAGCAAAAATCATGTACATAGAGGATTAGCATGTTAAGAATGCCAGCTTACCAATACTCCAGCACCTTCACCCATTACAAAGCCATCTCGATCTTTATCCCATGGCCTTGATGCAGTTTGAGGATCATCATTTCTTTGAGACAATGCCCTACAGGCTACAAAACCTCCCAGACCAATAGGAATAATTGCAGCCTCAGTTCCACCAGCGATCATCAATTCAGCCTCACCTCGACGGATGTGGTTGGCAGCAGAATAAAAGCAATAATTGGAGGTAGCACAAGCAGTTGAAATTGAATAATTCGGACCCATGAAACCAAGATCAATTGCAAGCAAGGCAGATGACATGTTTGTTATAGCATAAGGGATGAAAAACGGAGTTATTTTTCTATAACCTCTCTCTATCAGATTTTGAACACCATCAGAGAACACTGTAAGCCCACCCATGCCAGTTCCAACAAGCACTCCAGTTCGTTCCTTATCAATCTGCAACAAGTACAAATTTAACAAAAACTTCACCACCTCGGGAAAATATATAACAAATATATATGGTATAAAAGGGGCTAGAATAACAAATTTAATGTTCTTTGCTACTCGCATAATTCAAAGAGCAGATATCAGTCTCAACTCTCAAGATATCTAATTTTCTTGCATCTTTTCTATAAGGTAAGAAATCATCCAAAGAGATTATAAACTTAATCACTAATCTTGACTTTCTACACGCCTTTTCCAAGGCATATTTCTGGTGGATGAATCACATGTAGCATGTAAAATCAGTAGTCTAATGAAGAATTGCTTTCAAATATAAGACCACATGAATATTGTATACGTTGATCCAATGAGATTGCTCTAAAGCAAATGTACAAAACCACTTGATTTTTCAATATATACGGATTCTCCCTATGTAAGAGCTGCATCAAATTAGGGATAAAAAAGGCTAGAAGCTTGAATGAAATATAGACATCAAAAGACCTACTCAACAGTGAAACTGAACAAAACAATTCTTATGAACCCATTAACATGACGAGTCGTAAACAATATAACACAACAAAGATTGCTAAGGAAAAGGCAGGAAACAACCAGAATACACATACACACAGTGATCCCGTTGCTTAACAAAATAATGACAAAAGTTGCAGCAAGCAAACATGCAGTAACATGCAGAGAAAAACATCAGGATTTATAGATTAAGCTACAGTTCAAAAGAATTCTTGCAGATAAAAAACAACTGTTTCTTGTAAATGTCGCATGTTGAGCAAGCCGATAGAAGAATGATCTATGGATCTATGATTAAACAATAAAACAGGAACATCACTATGAAAACAAGAACTACCCATTTCTTGAAACAAGCCGATAGAAGAATGATCTATGGATCTATGATTAAACAATAAAACAGGAACATCACTATGAAAACAAGAACTACCCATTTCTTGAAACAAGCCGATTAAAAAAACCCAGTAACCAAAACCATTAAAGAAGAAAAAGAACCAACTTTAGATAACTTATCGACCCCGAGATCAGCATCTTCCAAAGCCTTCTTGCCAGCAACAATGCAGTACCTCAAGCAATCGTCGAGCCTCCTATCGTTCTTTCCGTCAATATAACCTTCAGAACTGAAGCCCCGGATCTGACCGGCGAACCGAGTAGGAAACTTGGAAGCGTCGAAGCGATCGATGAGTCCGATCCCGCTCTCTCCGGCCAGCAGCTTATCATAGTAAACATCCACATCGTTTCCGAAAACGGAAACCAACCCCATACCCGTAATAACAACCCGTTTCTTTGGGTCCTTCTCGCGCTTGGGAGCAGAAACGGTGGGGGATGAAGCGGTAATGGAAGAGAATCTCTTGGTAGGCATGGGATGAAATCTTGATACATTGGGGAAATGGGGTTTGCGTTTGGGGTTTTGGAGAGGGTTTAGAGCGGAAGCTCTGAGAGATGAAGGTTGAAGAACTTGCATGTTTGATGAGGAAAGATGAAAGCGATACTACCAAGGTGAAGACTGAAGAATGAAGAGACCAACAAGACGGTCTAATACTTATACAATGAAAGTAAACAAAAGTCGTTGCTTGCCACTGCTCCTTTCTCTCTCTATAAAGCAATTATGTAAAGGTTTAACTTTTGGCTACGGTAATTCTTGTAGTTGGTGGAGGGGGAGTTGAGCTACATTAACAGCCGGGATTAAATCGGGATACAATTTTCTTCTTTGGTTGGAATTGAGGGGATTTGATATTTTTTACAATATTATTATTTTATTTTATAAATACAACTGAATTTTTATTAAATCTATAAAAATTATAATTATATCGCCTCTTAATAAGTAAAAAATTGGATTAAACAATCCAATCATTTTACAACCCAAAAAACAGAGAAAATAAATTTTTTATAAATTAAGCATACCAATAAAATTCAGAAGCTTTTTAAATTTCCTTTTCTCTGTCCAAACGAGACGCATAAAGAAGAAGGAATTATAGACGATCCAAACTGTCATGTAAAAAGCATCGCTATCCAAAACTGATTTCATCGGCAAACAACCATCAACCGGAGTGGGGATATAACCTTTCGAAAGACCACCGATAAAAATATAAATCAGAAACTAGCGTCGATTGAATCAAACCACAAGAGCAGATAAATCAAACTATTAACAAATAATCGCTAGGGTATGCTGCAACGTGCCACAAAAGCAGATGAATCAAACCACAAAACGAAAACATGTCACAAAAACAAGAAAAAAAACGTGTCACAAGGACAATGACAGAAAAAGCGTGCTATAAAAACAGAAATTCTTATTAAAATTAAAAATAAAAATAATAGATTTATAGATCCGATGGTCGACAACCAATAATAGGATTGATTGTCGATCACCGATAAAAAGATAGATCAAAATGAAAAATGATTAAAAACAAAAAAAAAAAATGAAAAAAAGAGAGAACGGTTAGGGTTTTCTCCGATACCTAATTATTTTAACTCTTAACATTTTACATTATTATTTTTTAAATGGAAATAATATGTAAAGATACCATTACAATAAAATAATTAAAATTATTTAATTAAATAAGTGATTACAGTAAAAGATAATATATATCTTTATTATAAGTGGATATATATTGTTAAAAAATTAAATATATATATATAATTTTATAATTATCCTAATACTATTAAAAAATAAATTTGAAATTAGCGTAAACTATTAAAATACTTATTAAAGTTTTAAAAAATAAGTTTTTAATACTTTGAAGAATTATTATTCTCAAATTCATATATAAATAGCATAAAAATAATTTTAATCACCAACGTTTAGAATTTTTATCATTTTAGTTTTTTTTTTAGATAAATTTAGTCTTTAATTTATGCTTTTTATTTATAAATATCTCATTTTTTAACTAACATAATGACTCTGCCATTAAAAATTTAAGGATGGTAACATATAATAATTTAACGATGGTAATATATAATAATATATTTTAAATGATATGGTATCTAAGCTCCCAAATACATACATGGAATATAATTTTATTCTAATATAAGATATAAAACAATTAAAAATTAAATAAAATATTAAAAATTAATTAAATCTAAAACAAAAGTATACTAAACCCTAACTATAATAGAATCAAAATCCTATCTAAAAATATGAACACAATCTAAAAAGGAAGAATTTTGTTATTTTAGTTTAGAATTTA
The DNA here is from genome assembly GCA_035048815.1 of Abelmoschus esculentus. NCBI lineage: Eukaryota > Viridiplantae > Streptophyta > Magnoliopsida > Malvales > Malvaceae > Abelmoschus > Abelmoschus esculentus. The sequence goes on from JAUCBN010000066.1 coordinate 5,430,620, forward strand.
GGTATTTTAGTGTTTAATCTAAATTAAAAGTTCAGAGTTTTAATTTATAGTTTAAGATTTAAATTTAAAAGTAGTAAATTTGAGGTTTAAGTTTAGAGTTTTAATTAAATCTAAAACAATCAAAATTATAAAAAAAATAGTAGTAAATTTATTTAAAGTTTAATATCCAAAATATTTTAGATTTAATTAAAATTTAACATTTTATTTAAATTTTAATTATTTTATATTTTATATTGAATAAAATTATATTTTATATGTATGTATTTGATAGGTTAGATGTCATATCATTTATAATATATTATCACATGTTTATTATATGTCATTATCATTAAATTTTTAACGGTGTGTTCATCATGATAATTAAAAAATGAGATATTTGTCAAAAAGACTTAGGTTAAGGGTTAAATTTATCCCAAATAAAAAAATGGAGGCCAAAATAATAAAAACTACAAACATTAAGGGTTAAATTTATCTATATGCCAATTTAAATTGATATATTTTCTCTAGTTGATATCAAAATTTATATATTACATCAATTTGATATTAAATTAATATAATTTAATAAATTTAGTTCTCTATACAAATTTTATCAATTTTTTCGTCTATATTATTTTTTCGTCTCTCAAAAATGTTACATTACTTTTATCGCATAATAACAATTTAATAATAACTTAGTACAAATTTATGATAAAATACAATTATCTAATTGTTGTTTTTATTCGATTAAATTGATTTTTTTTAAATATGAATAATTAAATTTATAAAATTAATTCAAATTAAGACCGAATTAATAAAATATATAATTTTTAGTACCAATTTGAGAGAATGTATCTAATTCAAGTATCAATTCGGGGGAAAAATTATTTAGATACCAACTTAAGAGAATATGTTTAATTTAGATACCAACTTGGGACTAAATATACTTTAAATACCAATTTAAGGAGAAATTATTCTATGGACCGGTTCTACCACGTGATCTATGGTCCCTGACCACTAAAAATTAGTCAATTAATTTTATATTTTTTATATATTTTTTCCAAGAGTGAATCTTCATTTTTTTATTACCATATAAAGAGGTAGTGTTGGTTATATAGAGATTAATTATAAAAGAAAAAATGATACGAAAAATATAAAATTAATTGGCTAATTTTTAATGGTTAGGGATCATGGATGACGTGATGAAACCGGTCTATAGAATAATTTTTTTGGTATAATTACACTTAAGGTCCCTCTTAGTTTAAATAGTAGTAAAATAAGGTTTTAGTCCCTCCTAATTTTTAAATTTAAAAGTTTAATAGATCTTTGTCCCTCCCAATACTTGATCCTAGTTCCGTCCTACTATTAAATTAATATCTAACATTTATATTAGAAATGTAAATATCTACTAATTGAGGATTCAGTTCCGTACGTATATACACTGGGCTAATGGCCTGTGTAGGTTACCAAATGGACCTATGAAATAGTGGAAGCACAAGACTTTTATCTATGGGATCATCGCCCGTTGAAGCCCAAGTCCCAATTTGGTCCGACTAGAACACAGGCCACGCGAGTGCTGCGCAATATCTAACCGGTGTGCCGACACATTGCAAATCAGAAACTCTCTCTGGCGCTGCCTGCCTGCTTGCCTGAGCAATAGAGACTTAAAAGATAGCTTCAAGGTCAGAAAATTCTCCATCATCTTCAACCTTGCTGCCTCTGCTAAGAACCAGACAACACCCTTCAATCAGTATCTCTCTCTTTTTATTTATCTTGTTCGTTTGTTTTGCTGATGATGAACTTTTTGTGGTTAATAAATGATATGTTTGCTTGGACAAAAATGTTAGGAAAAATGGTGTTAAGATCAAGTGCGAAAATGAAGAGGTCAGCTCCACCGAGTGTTGTTAGCGAAAGATTAAAGATTCCCAACTCCAAGTCAAGGCCAAAAATGAAGCACAAGAAGAAGAAGAAGACTAAAATTGATGCTAAAATGCCCAAGAAACCTCCAACAGCTTTCTTTTACTTCTTGTGAGTATTCCTTATGTGATAGTTCATGCTCATCGATTTGTTTAACTTTCTGTTGATAAGAGCATTTCTATTGGTTGTGTCTGTTTCTTTCATCTTGGAACTTTTTTCGTTTTGGTTTTGAATTGAAGTCAATTTGCTTGAATATTGGCTCACTGTCTTCACATGCATTGATGGTTGCTAAGGATTACTAATGGGTTGTGTTTCCTTGCCTAACTGTGATGCTGGAAGTTTATGTTTTATGGGGCCTTGGGAATCTTTGTTTCGAATGTATATAAAATATGTGCCTGTGTGTATATATATATTCCGGATGGCGAGTATTGGTGCCTGTATCAAAGAATTTGCCTGCTACTTTTGATGAACAAAGTGGATGTTTCCTTGTCATAGGCTCAAATCTAACTGAGCTTTCCTTTTCTTATACTGAAGGGAGGACTTTCGTAAGGGATTTCAAGAGCAGAATCCGGATGTCAAGTCGATGCGTGATGTATGTTATGGTTTGGAAACACGGATATTAATTTAGTCAATGAATCTGTCTTTCTGTCTCTAACACATATATTAAACGAATGCTGCAATCTATTGTTTTCAGATTGGAAAGGCATGTGGTGAGAAGTGGAAGACAATGACATATGAGGTTGGGACCTTGTAACCTTGAGTTGACTCTCTTTTGTTGTCTGTTGTCTATGAATTCATATGATTTCCGTGCACTGTTTTTGGTTCACCTGAACAATGAATTGACTATACTTCTCATGTAAATCATAATCTGGTTGTTCTCATAATCTATGTTTGACCTTTCGTAGATATGGTTGTAAGAGTTAATTAGTTCTATTTAGTCCGAGAGCAATGCTACCATATATTGCCTTAGTCAAAATAACTGTTCATGATCATAGGTGACACCTTCTTGTCAAAGCCTGCTTAAGTACTTTTTATGTACAAGATGCACCATTCATAATTCATGGCTTTATTTGCATGAACACAAAGCAGACAGCCATGATATCCTACTTCACCATCATTTTAAGACGTGCATATTGTTGCTTGATGATGAAATTTTCCAATTTTTTTCGTTATTGTCATCATTTTAAGACTTTACTAGGGGTGCATAAGTTAGTAGCATGTATAGGGATAATGTGGCAAAAAATGTTAGTGTGGTAAAGATGCCAGTAATCGTAAGGGTTGATTGTTTATATATTCCTGATTCTGACATGAACAAAAGAAAGGACTATAGATAATATCAGAAATCTTTGCCAGCTCATCTAACATTTTAATTTCAATTTTGTCTTTGATAGGAGAAAGTAAAATATTATGATATTGCAACTGAGAAACGAGCGGAGTTTGATAGAGCCATGGCAGAATTTATTAAAAGAAAGGTAAACTTGCTTTAGGTTTTGTATTGTACTTTAATCTCTGAAGAAAATCTATGGATTTGCCGAACAGTTGCAACAGATGAGCATTATTTGTCTTGTTTAAAAATTTCATTGCAGGAAAGTGGTGAAGATGAAGAAACTGAAGATGATTCAGACTTTGATGAATAAACCATGGGGCTCTTATACCAGGAAATTCATTTTTCCAGTAGGAATAGATTGTCTTTTAGATGCCAATTAGTGAATTGAATAAGTACATATCCGTGTCGTTTTTGTGTAAATTACTGTTCAGGGGCCGCCCTTACAATATGACCATGTGGACATAATAATTCATACGAATATTGCTCAAGATCTGTTATTTTGAATCTGTTTTTATTTGGGAAATTTGGATCAGGTTCTGTTCAAGAACAAACCACCATCTACTTTTAGATTTTGATTTCAGAGATTTAGAGCATGATGTTGTTAGCTACTGTGAGTCTGACTACTGGTGTTCTTAGCAACTGTGACTACTGAGTTGTTTGTGATTCAAGCTTGTTAGGCAGCAATGTTCGACAACAGCAGCAAAGAAGATGATGCTTCAATCTCGCTAATCCGGCCTCTGACTTGATCACGAAGCTTCTCCATTGATTTCTTCATCTCCGAAAGCTCTTCCCGGTTGAGTTCGTTAATAGGTTTTTGGTGTGTGAATTCTTGACGTCTCGCCCTGACCGCCTCACGGAGCACCTCTCCTTGCTTCTTCTTCGCCTGCAGCTGCTTGACAATGGTGTTGAGTTGTCGATTGAGCTTTCCAACTTTAGCCTCTTGCCTAGATTGATCAACTTGACTTGGAATAGAAACTTTCGGTTTCCCGGCCTGATTTAGAAACCGGTCTGCCATTTCCTCGACGCTTGGATGCCCGAACGAGTAAGGCTTGCCGCCAGGGGAGAAAACCACGATGGCAACTTGAATGCCGCAAAGGGTAGCTAGCTCGTTCGCTTTCTTGAACAGCCCTGTTCGACGTTTGGAGAAAGTGACTTGCCTGGAGCTGCTATCCACCATTTTCATCTCGATTTTTCGCCGGCCCATGATTTCCTTTTTCAGAAAATATTTTGAATGCATAAGGTTTGCTCTATGGATCAACATTTATAGGGGAAGATAAGGGGAAATTGAGGGTCGCCTGAATTGGAAATATTTCTAATTTATTTGATATTGCTAATAATATAATTGCTTCATTCCGGAAAATTTTTATCATAAATCATTCTCGTCACGTCATTCGTGTGATTAATCAAATATATTCATTTAATTATTTTTTATCTCATCTTTTTATCAAGTGAATCTTTACTTGGTAAAAATTGATTTTAAATTTAATTTACAGTAAATATTAGTGCATATTTACTTGATAAAGAATAAGATCGAAAAAATTAATTAAATAAATATATTTGATTAATTAATCCCATAACGAGAATGACCATGATATAATTTCTCTTCATTCACAAAATTAAAATTCTTAATTTTGTTTAAAAGATTTAAATTTTTATCCCTTAAATCAATCTAAAGTTGAGTTACCTAATTTTCATAAGCTTCAAAGAATTGAATGATCAATTTTGCTATAAAAGAAACTTAATTGGCACAGTTTAATACCCAACAACTTACCATCTTATGATCCACTTTATATGTCAATGTAATCTTTTGTTTTAAAAGGCAAATCTACCTAACTCATTCCATTCTTATCCCCACCCTAATGAAAAATCCTTTTATGGAAATGTTTTGCCTTTTGGATTCATAAAAAAATCCACTCTAATCTAAAATTTAAAGAAAAAAAATCATGGTTCAAGGAAAATATATTAACTTTTTAAATTAATGAAGTCGATTACAAGATAATATATCTTTATATTTTTTAAATCTTTTATAAAACAAATGAGATTGACTCTGAATCTCTTAAAATAAACATCTTTCGTTTTTTTGTTGAAACACTTGTTGAGTTTAAAAATACATTAATTTAATAATTTAGTTACCATTTTTTTCTATTCGGCACGATTTTCGTATATTTTAACGATGCTTGTTCACTGATATAAACCTCATTGATATGATTATCTCAGTAAAAAAGAACAATTTTATACTAAGATTCAGAATGTAAGGTTCCATATCTAAAGAAATGTCCTTAATCTTAATTAATTAATTAATTAATTAATCCTATCAAACAGAAGCCTGCCAACATGAAAGAAAGAGATATACCGAAGAATTGCTGCTGCTGCTGCTGCTGAATGGTTGGTTTATATTCTTCAGTAGCAGGCAACAACCGAATTGCTTCTGATTAAACTCCCCCAACTGCATTTGTTGGAATGTTATCAACAACTGACCATCCACTTTCAGAAGCAACAATCGCTTTGCAACTGTAGTCCATGTCGAAAATCATATGAGTTAGAAGAAAGATTATCAGATTAAATATATGAAAAGCAAGATACATTGGGATTAAATGTGTTTGTTTTGTCTGTCGACATTGGTTGCCTCTGGCATATCATGCCAGAGAGCATGGAACTCACGGGAATTTAGAGACGACTCCGTGTTCAACAACACCCTCGACTTTTTCAAGGCTTTCGGCAACTTCAGCTACAAATATATTATGCAGGTTAAAAAAGAAGTTGCTAGCAAAAATTTAAAACGCAGATGAATTTTCAAACCTACCAAGACTGGCTATTGGAGATGTAAAGATGACATCAATAATGTTATGACCTTCTTTAGTGACTAAGGGAAAGTCTCCCCCAAGTGGATCTGCATGTCCAATAGATGGTCTCCTCCATACCTTCACAAATCATTGAAATATAAAACTGATTTCAAACCCGGTTTAGTACAAATTTCCGAAACGAATAGCTCTTTGTAACTATAACTATTAAACCAAAACGCTAAGCTAGCTTCTTAAACTGTCAACCGAGTTAAGGGAAAAAGGTCATTGGTTGACAATTTAAGAAACTTCTACTTTAAACCTTGTGGTTTAGAATACAGAATGCTCTGTTGATGAAACATCTTTACTATATACCTATTCTTGCATTGCAGCTTTTCTCTCAAATGTTTGATATTCTAATGAGAGAGACTTCAAGTGATGGATTAAAAAACAGACTTATCAGTTAAAAAATAGGAAATATGTCCTACACATGCGCACACACGCACGGTTTGTGTGTGCCCGTATAGAGCATGAGTCAGAATCACCTAAAATTTCCCTTTCGGAAAAGAAAATAACTGAATCACATAAAGTACAGAGCAAAGCATGGAAGGGGATGAGTTACATAAACTTCATGCATGAGAGAAGATGATAATTTGTTGGATATGAGTTCAGTAAGGGTTAATGAGTAAGACAAAATAGTGATATTGGTTGTAACAACCGCGTTGTTTGTCGAAATTGATTTAGGAATGCTTGATACGCAAGGAAGAAATTTCAGTACAGGCTGCCAATGTTTGGTTTTGATCAGGGTCTACCTTTGTATCTACCATTAGAGTTACTAACCTGACATTTGATCGAACACATGACTTTTCTTTTCAACAATAAAAAAGCTTAGGTACCAGTACCACATTAGAAAAAAATGACAAATTCGGTATCAAATCACATAAACACACATGCATACATATACATATCATACCTCTGCATCACCTAAAAATAGGTCATCAATCTCTTCGGCAGTTTCCAGCCAATTGAGCTAAAAAAATATACAAGGATTAATCAGTTCATCTAGCTTTCTTATCCTTTTGTTCATCATAGAGGTTTGACATATTTACAACAGTAGTGAGCAGGTTGATTTAGCTACTTACTGATTCAACTACAACTGGAATAGATCCCTCTAGACCACATTTATACTGCTTTTCTGTAACCATGAATACGAGCTGATCAGCCATGCTTAGTACCAACTGCAAGTTAAAGTCATCAGTAAGTGCTACAGAATAAAGTAAACTAAACCAGATTTTGAACTAATTTTGGATTGTATAAATGCACAATAATGCTATTATATACCATGAATACTTACATGTCTTCTGATAAGTTTCCAAGCTGGGACCCTGACTAGAGAGCCATTGAAATAGGACAGATAACAAAACTAACTCACCTTCTCTTGGATTACGGATGCCTCACCTTGTGATCTCTGTCGTCCGATGACAGAAATTAGTGTCCTTTCCTCTATCATGTCAACATCATCAAATGCAAAATCAATCTGCAAAAAACAATCCTACATCTTACTAACAAATAGTTTGAATTTTGAAGCATACCATGATTCCATGATAATCTTTAGTTCAGAACCATGAAAGTTAAAAAGGCTTGAGACAAAATCAAAGAAGCTATGGAGAACATAATCTTACAGCAGCAGCAATAAATGGATATTTGTTAGTTTGTTGAATTCAGAGCAAGGTTTTTTGATGGTTCAACAAATTAAAGAGTACAACCAGAACTAAAAAAAATGCAACAGTCAAAATCCAATTAACAGCAATTTATTTGTGGAGTTATGACCAACTTGAGGAGTGTTTTCAAGCTCTCCTAATGGAATTCCAGCCTTTGCTGCCTCACTAGCACTCACTATTGACCTGCAAAAAAAAAAAAAAAAAAAGACCAACTTACAAATATTATAAATAAGAAAGAAGGCTGCAAAGATAGAGGAGCAAGCAACACAAACTGGGTTCTAATTTGTTCTCATACTGGATCGATCCACCTTCTTGGCAACATTATATATAAGCATAAAGTTATTCCAAGTATCTAGGCCACCGAATTTGGCGAATGGGGAATGGGGAAGATGACAGTGAGAAAAGTGAACTCACGTAGGTATACCCAGTATGCATTCCAAAGCACCAGCACGAATTTGACGACCCAAATACTCAATGGCCAAGGCTGAAGCTTGACCTGACCCCAATCCAATAACCATTCCACTTTTGACATAGGCATCAATCTAGCTACCGATGGTATTATAATCAGCAGTGAATTAAAGAAGAGGAAACATCAAACATGCAAACTACAAATAAGTTATGGTATGGAGAGAAAAGCCTACAGTGTGCTTGGCTGCTTGGAAAAGAGGGGAGGTCTGGGAAAGAGAGCAATGGCATGCAGTTGCAGTTGCAGATAATGATGAAGGTTTGGTTTTCCTTTCCCATATAATTCCTCTATGACGGTCTCTGTGATTATTGACCTTCCATGTTTGAGGGAAACAAGCAAGATTTGCTGCCGCTGTTGTTGTTGCCATTACTTTTCTTCTTTCTTTCTTTCTTTATCTCAACACTTCTGGTTTCAAATAGATAGATATTTATTGGCCTTAAACTCTTTTATCTACCGCCGTTTTCAGTTTCCATTTACTTTTTTATTCTTTCAATAATGCCACTGGGGGAAATTATTTTTCTCACTATTTCACCCGATTTTTATTTTATTTTATAGAGTAAAAATAAAATTGATAGGCTTGTATATCAATTTTATTATGGATATTTTTTTTAAATTAAAAAAATGTTAAAATTAAAGAGTTTAAAATTAAATAATGTATAATATTTGAAAAATATAAAATAGGGTGGGTCCTACTAATCATGTTATTTCTCTAAAATATAAAATATTTTTTATTTTAGATGTTTAAAGTTTTATTGTGATGTTTATGCTATTATTATTCTAAATTCAAGGATTTAGGGTTTTATGGATAATTAGAGAAAATTGAGTTTTTTTATTAAAATTTAACAAAATTATTTTTAAAATAAAATAAATCAAAATCAAAGCTACATGTAAAAAAATACTAAATATTGACTTTTTTTATGAGTTGACTTTAAAATAAAATGAAAAGTTAATCACTAAAAATAAATATATCATTGTCAAATCTTTAGTGCTTTTGCTTTTAGAAGTAATATCTTTTCTGGAAATAACAGATTGTCTCACCTTAACATCAGCTTAAAACATACAACAATTCTTACACATGCTATCTAAGAGACATTTTAACAAACACCTATTGTGCACGCTCAGGTCAAGTAAAACATCCAATGCCTACCAAAATTCGAAGCAATATATTACTATCTGGGTTTAGGTGCCAATGATCCGAAATATTGACGGGGCAATAACTAAAAACAACAAAGAAGAGGAAGTCAAAATTGGGTAACAACAAGCACATGAAAAAACTGATGAAAAACGAAGAGTGAAGGCTAACCGTCCAGAAAGCTCTGCCTTCGAGAAGGCCATAAGGAATAGCTCCGAAATTTCTCGAATCCTTTGTATTATAGATGTTATCTCCTTCGACCCAAACATGCCCTTTAGGAACCTGTTCATACAAAAATATGGCAACGTTCTAATCCTTCGAATACAGAAAAAACACTGGAAATCAAAGGGGGGGGGGGGGGGGGGGGAAACTACCACAATAGTTTTGCATCCATCACTGTTCTTGGGGTCGACTATGTAGGTGACTTGATCACCTTCCATTCCAATCAGCCGTTTGCAGACAATTTTCCTAGGAGTCTCCATCGACCGAAAGATCACAACGTCACCGGGTCGAAGCTTGCCGGTTCGGGTCGAGATGCGTTCCACTAACAACACATTGCCTGTTATGTTCAATGTTGGAAGCATGCTAGGACCATAGGTCTTTTAGATCCCCAAATTCAAAAGTATAATCAAAACCCAGAAACGGAAATTGAAAATGAAACGATGATTGATGAACTTGTTTCGTGTTCTTACCATAACGGTAGTGCCGAGATATTTGTTGGTAACATAGAGTAAACAGAGGCCTCTGATTATAGGGATAATGCTGCGGCTCCATTCTGCCATTCTTCGATCTTTTCGAATCAACTTTTCAGATTCGAGTTCTCAAAGAATTCATGGTAAGGAACAAAATGATGATTTCTAAGGAGAAACACAAGGTAAATGAACCTCGGCTGCGGGCTTTCAAACTGAAGCCTTTAATTTTGATGTACTCTGATTGGGCTTTAATTTTGTTTATGGATGTATTTATTTTTAAAAATATATAATTAAATAAAAATTAAATATTAATGTATATAAATGAATCAAAATCGAAGTCTTATATGCATAATTATATTAAATCAAAATACATATATGGGATGCGGTAATACATCTAAGAAATTATTTCATCGAACATATTCTTCCCGGGATCTAGGAATAGCGACATGGACTAAGTGCCCTGTTACGGCATGGACTAAGTACCATGTTCCACTTGTATTCGTAGGTGTACCAGCAAAAGATAATTCAGACATTGTCGTATTCTGGCTTCAGTTCAAAGATACAGAACTAAATTTGGTGTTAAAAACTACTCACAATCGTTGTTTAATGATATGGTATTCGGATGTCAAGTTGCAGCCGGTTTCTGAGGATCGGTGATGGGTTGAGATTGTGCATATAAGCGTGTCTTCGAATCCAAACCTATACTCAGCTTGTTAGCTTCTTTCGAACCAGCTTCGGAGTACCTTTACTCTAGCTTGCAATGGTGTCAAGATGCATCAGTATAACTTACTGTGCTCTATGCAGAATCTGAGTTTGGAAGTTGAAGTTGAGGCACAGAGGCAAATCATCACTGCAACTGGTCTGGAATTGCCTGTGACACTTCCTCCGGTCGAGACATTTCGATCTACCTGGTTGAAATGCAGCTCCAAGGGGAGATATCTCCATTTTTGGAAACCTTTCAAGCCTTCAGGTTCTTGATTTAACTTCAAATTCATTCTCAGGTCGTATTCCACATCAACTAGGATTATGCTCCCAGCTCACTGATCTAATTCTTTACTACAATTCTCTGTCCGGTCCAATCCCACCGGAAATAGGAAACCTTAGGAATCTGCAATCGATGGACTTAGGTGATAACTTTTTGAATGGAAGCATCCCTGATAGCATTTGTAACTGCACTTCCTTGTTAGCTCTAGGTGTTATCTATAACAATCTCACAGGGACAATCCCAAAAGACATAGAAAACTTGGCTAATCTTCAAATCTTGGTAGCATATAGAAACAATTTGGAAGGTTCAATACCTGTTTCCATAGGCATGTTGGGAGCTTTGCAATCTTTAGACCTAGGTGAAAACCATCTTTCTGGAGTAATACCTCCGGAAATAGGGAATTTGTCGAGTTTAGAATATCTTCATCTGTTTAATAACTCATTCATGGGAGAAATCCCATCTCAACGAAGCCGTTGTAGGTCGCTTGTTGGTGATCTTCAATCACGTCATCTTACTAATTTATCATATGCCAGAAAATTTTTTCCAAACCTGCAATATTTTCAACAAGTACGTTGAGAAAAGACAGTCTTAACAATCACAGTCTCCCATGTTGCATGTAATCTAGTTTCAACTATAAACGCTGGAGAACCCCTTCTTATATCTGGACAGATCAAGTGCTATTCAAATTATCATGATTGAACAATTATAATTTTATAATCTTTCTAAATTTTAAATGAACACATCAGATTTCAAAACCTGAATTACTGAAACATTACTCTGCCCTTGTTCAGAATTTGCATACACGAGGAATGTTACAACTAAAGTGGATGTGTTCAGCTTCGGCATAGTAGTCATGGAGTTCCTAACAAAAAAAAAGACCAACTGGACTCATGGAAGAGGATGAACTCCCAGTTAGTCTTCGACAACTAGTTGAGAAATCCCTTGCTAGTGGAACCAAAGGGGTCCTAAAAGCTCATGAAGAATTGAGCACCCTGCTGTCTTGGAGATGCATAACAGCTGCATACTCCATTGCATTCTAATTTATTGGTAAGATTGTATTAAAATGGGAAAGATTGCATCTTTGTTTGCCTTTATATTTTTGGTCACTAACCCTTCAAAATTATATGAATCAGCAAGTCCAAACAAACATCATACAAATAAAATGATATATTTTCAACTGTCCAAAACAGTTAAAAACAAAAAGAAAGTACTTTTACATACAATTTACTCGGCCATGAAATGGTGATATGCAAAAGCTTCAAACTTCAAGCCAATGAAAAGAAGAGAATCCATTGAATAAGAATTCTAATAATGTCTCATGCTCTCAAGTCTTTAGGTGGGTCAATCTTCAAAAATTCATCTATAACAGAAGGAAACTCCAGGCATTGAAACTCAGAATCATCACCACTCTCAAAAGCAGCTTTCCCCATAAGCAAGAAAGCCAGCCTCAAAGGCTCATTCCCATCCCTCAAGTAGTGTCTAATCCAACCTTCCATCCTTTCCACTTCTTTCTCACACTTCGGCCCTTTAACCCCAACAATCTTCTCATAAAACCCACACTCACATCCACAAGAATTCCCTCCACAAACAACAGTCTTCTGCTTCTGTTTCTGCTTCTCCCTTTTCTGGGTTTCTTCCAGAGTATCAGATAAACCCAAAAGTTGCATCAAATATTGGATTTCATCTCTGTCGTTGCATGCTGTAGGTGAATCGGGAGGGTTAATCTGAGTTTGGGTTTCCTTTGTCGGAATAAACTGTGGTGAAGAGGAAGAAGAGGAGATGAAAGCTTGTGGGGGTTCACTGTCTTCGACAGTGTTGCTAACATTGGTGATGGAATGGTGGGTTAGATGCAAGTAGATTGGTGTGCTCAAAGATTGTGTTGGCGTAGGATTAGTGTCAGGAACATGGGATGGGGTTGAACTGGATTGGCCTGAATCTGGTTTGTTTTCTTCAAGTTTCAATCTTTTCTCAACCTGTAAGAATTGGAAGGAAAGAAAGTCATGAATCAGGATTCAAACAGAAAAACAATGCAGATATTTGTAACTTGTAAGTGCATCTACCTGTTTGAGAGAAGAAAAGAAATTGCAGTGTAAAGATGGCGGCCGCATTGTGCAAAATTTCAGGCTCTAAACTCCTTTGAATTTTTCATTTACAGATATATTTGGGTAATTATTGTTACTACTACTAGTAGGTCTATTAAATTGAGTGTTATATCTTCTAATTTTGGATAAACTTCGATATTAAAAAATAAAAAATAATTAAATTTTTTATAAATAGAATAAAAAATAAACTATACAAACAATCATTTAATTATAAAGTTGGTTTAGATATTAATATTACATTTTTAACTTTAATACATATCATTAAATTATTTATTTAGTTTTAATCAAATTATTAATCATTAAAAAATAATAAAGATGTAACTATTATTTAAATAAATTAATATAATTATACATTTAATCTCATTGTTTATACAATCTATTAATTTAATATTAATATTAATATTAATAAAATAAAATAAATTAATTATTCAACCATTTTTAAGGCAACTAGATGATCATGCACGGATTCAAAACTTGGGTCTTGCTAGTCCACCGGACCAAAGATGAATTTGTAATATAAAATATAATATATTTAATATATGTTACTTGATTGTGATATAAAATATATATTTAATGCATAATTTAAAATTAAAAATATATTAAATTTATTTAATAAATCATAAACCCTAAATATTAAATTTCATACTTTAAAATTATATTAAAATTTATGACTATTTTTTAAAATTATAATAAAAATTCATTTAATGAATCTTAAAACCTAAACACTAAATAAATTTTTAAGTTACAGTAAAGAATCCTAAACCTTAAACCCCAAACACTAACATGCAAATACAATGCCAAAGGAAAGGAAGCATCTTAGATCAACAATTAATGGCATTCAAATCAGAACCAAACGAATGATAGCAGCAGAGCATAGTTCTAACATCTAAATAATTTCAAAAGAAATAAAAATAAATCTACAATAAATTCTATCCTATGCTACAAGGACCATTGGCTTCATTCCCTATTCCAAACTCAAAGGAATATCAATCCATGATTTCAGACAATACGTTGCAGAGGTAAGTTTCATGCAACTTATGTCGGATTAGGAACATAACCCCGTTAGCAGGCATCGGTTGCAGTGTCTCCGGACCTAACAGTGTAAACAAAAAACAATTATAAGCAAACTTATGCAACATTGGTAAAAATGGCTGCATTTTGACAGTAAAAGAAAGGAAGATAACACCCGAAAAAATGGAACCATCCGAAGAATATTTCTGGATTACACGGAACCAGCATTCGGTGGATGCAGTTTGCGAAGCCTACAACGATCACTCTCTTTAATATCAATGACAAACATTCAAACATAACACCAAACTAACTCATGATCCTACACGGTTTTGTAGTCATTGTCACAATTCAGAAGGTTCATTACAATTTGTTAACTGAAGTCGTTAGAATCAGAAAACCGTCTCGTTATCCATACCCTTCTCTCGATTCACTTGAAATCCACTCCGTCGTCTAGTCGTCTCAACCACTCAGTTCACCAATTAAAATACTTAATAGTCAGAGGTAGGGAATGAACCAAGGCATGCCAAAGTCAAGGAGATTCAAGTAGGAACTAAGCATGATTGAAGAACCTAGAGTGGCAGAGGAAATGTTTCGGTGGGGCGAGGGAGAATGAAAATCGTATGGAGTCTCACAAACTTTCAACAATACTCTCCCTTCTCTTTTCCAGAGAATCTGTAGGGACAGATCCTACAATATACACATCTGTATTCCACACTTCTACAACCTCATTTCGATCGGACCATCTTTCTACGATATCAACCCGACATTCCGACAGGCCGACATTAAAACTTAAATCCCTAAACTATTCTAATCCATTACATGAGAGACATTGGCACCACAAGTTCAAATGCTTATTTCCATTTCCCCTCAGTTTATAAACCAAATTGAATATGAACCATATTAAGAACATGCTTCCCATAAGGAAACACAACCAAAACTTAGAATCCGACAACAAATCTAGCACAAACAATCAAATATTTTAAACTGATTGTTCTAATTGTCACATTGGTTACAACATTGTAGCCATTGAAGCAAAAATATAATACAGTAGCAAGCTAAAAACCCACACTTTCAGCAGAAGAGCAGAACACAACATGGACAAAAATGATAAGACTGCAGTAAACCCCAAACATTTCTGCACTAAAAAAATGAATATAAACTAAGCTTCACCCACACAGCTAAAAATAACAAGGAAAAAGAGAAACCTGCGTGGCAAAAACAATGTCCCAAGGAAATGTAGTGGCTTGAGCAAAACACCAGAGCCACAATGGGCTGCTTGAGATCTCGTAGCCAAGCACATCTTAAACCCTAAAATTTGTTTCAGAGAAAGGCAAAGCCGTAAGCTTTAAAACAGAAGTGCAATACAGAGGGTAAGTATGAAAGAGAAAAGCTTAAAAATTTGCACGAGTCCCAACGAGAGAGAAATAGAGAAGTTTTGAAGGGGTGGGAATGTAAATGACAAATGTAATGTTTTTATAGTAATCTGTCCCATAAAAATATTTTAAATTGTTTTATTAAAATTATTTAAGAATATGAGAAAAATAAAAAAATATATGATATAAAATACGTAGAAAGTAATAACTGCATGAAAAATATGTAGACAAATACACGTTTTTTTTTTCTTTTCTTGTATAATGTCAACGTTCAACACTATTACTAATTGCTTGTTCTTTGCACTTTACAGGTTGGTTCACTCCGGTCTGCAACTAAAAAAAAAAACATGAACAGCAGCCATAGATGACCCAATTGCAGCAGCATAATCCAAAACATTTTAAAGCAAAGATTCTTTCACATTTTGGTTTTGTTTAGCTTTCCCTGTTTGAACATTGAATCTGTATTGCAAAACAAACACAGACAAAAAGGAGATTTGGGGATATAGTTCTTTGTCTGAGAACAGACAACTGGAACAGAGAAACATTGATGAACTGGCCTTTCAGGTGAATGTGTTTTCTTCTGTGTTTTCAACCATTTTGCCAATCAATGATAAATTCTTTTAGTCGAACTGAGTTTATTAAACTATGATTTAGCTTATGCTGAGTCGAGTTTTTGTACGTTTTAAATAAAAAAATTATTTTTTTATCGAGTTGAGTTTTACCAATTTATTAATAATGAAATTTGATCCAACATATTTTACTATTATTTGTGTTAATATTAAAATTTTAAATTTTGTAAAAGGATATTTTTTTAAATAGAAAGTATAAAGATTAAAGACAATTGAATTTCAAAATTTGAAAAGAGTATAAAGATTAAAAAACGTTATACACTATAAAGCTCAAATTCTAATTTTTAAATATAATCTTAAAAATTAAACCATAAATCATATATCCTAAATCTTAAACTCTAAGATTAAATTCTAAATATTATAACCTAAATTCTTAAACTTTAAACCCTAAACTAAAACTCTGACCCATAAAATTAAAAGACATGTATAAACTTAAATTATACGACATGTGTATTAAATTTTTTTTCAAATAAATATGGACACAACAATCTGGCATGATACTTACCCCTTTTGTCAAACTTTATTTATTTAATTTTTGAAAAATAGTATGACATGTAGGTCAAGATACGCTTGCAATAACATCAATGCTAAGCATTTCCAGTATAGTATTATTACAAAGAAAAGGCATTTTGTATCAGGCTTCTCCATTTTCTAGGTACTCATCATTTGAGGAGAGATCTAGTAAGATGTTCACGAGCAGTCGCCAATGCTTGAGTTATTGTCTGTACAGCACGGAGGAATTTGTTAATACGAGGCAGTACTTGGATTTCGCTTGTTAAAAGAACTCACTTCCGCTTTCTCGAGGAAGAAATGACCAGAAGAACAAAATAGAGGTACTATACCTGCTCAGACAAAGGAGCTCCAGCATCCATAGTATGACTTGCGACCTTCCCCGCAATGACGTTTGCATCAGTTTCAAGAATGATACTGCAGAAAGGAAAACAGTTGAGCAAAATTACAAGCATATTCATGGGACAGTTGCTTCTTTTTCCCTTGGTTAGTTTGT
Organism: Abelmoschus esculentus; assembly: GCA_035048815.1. Taxonomy (NCBI): domain Eukaryota; kingdom Viridiplantae; phylum Streptophyta; class Magnoliopsida; order Malvales; family Malvaceae; genus Abelmoschus; species Abelmoschus esculentus. The sequence goes on from JAUCBN010000066.1 coordinate 5,447,737, forward strand.
TATAGGATAAATGAAAATGTGTCAAAATGTGTGATTAGTGCAGATGCGTGCTGGTGTTTAACCTAGTCTACCATCACCATCGAAGCATATTCACGGGACAGTTGCTTCTTGTGACTTCCCTTCACCTTTCTTTTCCCTTGGTTCTTTTGGTATGTGATAAAACAAAATGTGTGATTAGTTTAGATGCCTCCATCCTCGATGGTATTACAGGACAAAAAAATGTGTGATTAAAGCAGATGCATGCAGATGTTTTACTTGGTCTTTCATCTCCCTCAATGGCATTTAAGGGGATAAAAAGGATTGAGAAACAAATCCAGCCATAAACCTTTTTCGTTTAATGTAATATCTCTGGGATATCATGTCTATAATCACAATTTTGCAACAACCAACTTTCGTAGACCTCAACTAGTCTATAGCATGTCAGCCTTTGAATCAAACATCTTACATTTTCACCGATCAAACTCAGAAATATACCATAGACACCTTAATAATCACAAAGGAAAAAGTATGTGTTTAACAAGAGATTTATTAAACTACAATAGTAGAAGGAACTATAATTCATACCCGCCATCAACAATCTCATCAATGCATAACAAAATGATGTCTAAGTTCTCCAATGACTCCTTCTTGTCCACAGTGCCTCTAGAACAATCAGTAGGGAAAACAAGGGGGAAAACAAAATTCAGCAAGGTGATATCACATACAAGCATGGTATATCACAAGATGGTAAGTGGAAAGCTAGAAAATATTATGGAAAGACCTAAGGAGAAGTCCGACAGCGTCAAAAAGACCCTGAAGTACTGCAGCTAAGATAATTTCGTTTTCATTTTCACCTCCGGTGACAAAAAAGTGAAGGTCTTGAACGAACTTGTACACAACAATATAGTCATCAAACATTGTTATCTCAGCTGTAAGCACAACACAAAAGAACCATGTTAGAATAGCAATATGAAGTGAACCAACAGATACACCAATGCCAACCCAGGATGTTCTGCCATTCACCCCAATGAAACAATGAAAACAAATTTCAATTCCATATTCTTGATAAACCCTTCACGACCAAGTAAGCAATCGTTTAAATTCAAAAACCATTGAATTGATCAACTCATCATTTTCTAAATAAATCTATCTGAATTAAAATTATACATTATGTGCCGAAACTAGTTTACCTTCAGTACGTGCATTAGTTTTCTGAGTTTTGGTAAATACAGATTTCTCAAAGGCTTCCTTAGCAGCATTTGTTGGCCAGTCATCTGAATAATACTTAACAGCTATACGCTTCCCTTCAGAATCCAAAATAAGGATGTTTTTAATTAAAGGGCATAGCTCCTACAAACAAGAACATCAAAGCTCATTAAAGAATCACTTTTTTTTCTCATAAAAATATCAATGCATTCAACTAAGAACTAAGCAAGCTAATCAGAAGTAAAAATAAATACATAAACAAATCCTTCTACAACGGCAATTCAGTTCCGAGTTCAAATGTTTCTCCGGTACTCAAATTGAGTTAATTGGGAAGTTAAATCCATAAGAAAGAGCTCGGATCTGAGTCTAGATGTTTGAGAATATATATTATAAAGGAAATTAAATTCAAATGCGAGGAAAATAAGTTTAGATCTACCCTATAGATTAACTGAACACATCCAAGGAAGATCTCTAGACCGCAAATTATAAGAAAAAAATTTAAATTTCGTATAATTAAAAACAGAAAAACTGCGCAGTTTAAAGAGAGAAAGAAAGCTGACCATTTTTTCCCTGGATTGGAAAGAATTTCTCGGAAACGATGGGATTTGGGGTTTACTTCTGTTCGTCAGAGATGCAAATGAGGGTTTTGACGAGAAACAAACGGACGATAGCGACGGAATAGATTAATTAAATGAAATAAAATGAGAAAAACTGACGTGGTTGAAGAAGACAAGGTAATGTATATGAAAATTTAAAAAAAATATTAATTTTATATAATAGAAATTTTAAAAATATAGTACTAATTTTGTTGGGTTTGTTTGATTTTATTTGGCTTAATAAAAAATATTAAATTAAACTTTTTTCTCTTAAAGATAGTTAACATTTTATTCGGTTATTATTATATTTTTTTTATCATGATCATTATTTTTCATTATCCAATTATAAATTGACATATGACTTTATATTTTAATTCAAGACTAAAAACTTTAGTTTTATTAAAAAAAATTAAAATTTTTAATTTTTCTAAAAAATCTTAAATTAAAACCCTAAAATTTTACACCTAATTTTTTTCAATTATCGATTCAACTACTATCGATCTTCGGTTCATTCATCAAGCCTCTACAACCAATAACTCTATTATTTTATTATCGAAAATCGACAAATAAATGGAAAAAAAGTTACCACTTGATAGGTAAATTGTGCACTCCCATGAATATCTTACAAAGTTAGCACAACTCTGGGATGTAGTAACAAGACGGAACCGAATTTAAACTTTGAAGATGACATTGTTGGAAGGATAAAATATCGAATATAAAAAATAAAAAGTAATGGATTTGTGACATCAACTTCGACCAGGTCAATATGAATTGAGAACCCTGTAATTTTACAACACCATCCAATCCCTATATAAACTATATATTTAAAACATTAAGAGGATCCTTAAAAAAAACACCTAATCCACATCAATGGAAGTAAATAAATACAATTCTTTTGTCACTAGATCAAAGGTTTTTAATCCAGCTTTTCCTGGTGCAGTTGTGGCATGTTTCCTTGCACCCCAAGCAACGGTGATCACTGGTTACAACACGTCGTAATCGATTAAAAATGCAAACCATATACAATTCACCCTGAAATTCACTAAGGAAATGCTACCAATGCATCGAAACCGGAGTGCAAACCATGGTAAACATTCAACATGATCAAACTAAAATGTTCTTTAAACAAGAAACGAGAGCTTCCGAATGTTTGAGAAGTTTTGATGAACATGAACCAGCACAAACATATCAATTGTATTGTACTTGACCCTGCTAACAAGGTCATATCATCATGATCTTTACTTGGAATACAATTATGCTCTTGGTTTTCTATGGTGGGAATATGAACCTATTCGATTTCCCTAAAATACTATTAGATATATAATCGAACATGAGTATGAGATATGATTCTCCGAATATATGAAAGAACTAAGAAAAGAGTTGAGTATGACTGTCACATTCTTATATCCAACACTTATCCCAATTCCGAGTAACATACCCAAGAGCAGAACAAATTCAAACAATTTCAGACAAAGGTCGGATTCGAGAGACGAATACAGAGGTTCAACTGTATGAAAATGCCAAGAACCATTCAGGATTCAAAGCACAAACATCGGAAATGAGTGGCTTATGCCATAGCCTATTGATCATAGATACAAAGTTCCAATACAAATTCATAGGCAGAGGGCAACGGTTGAGATATGAAAGCTTATAGTTATCAAAATTGACCTTAAACAACAAAACTTCACTTCAAGTCATCAAAATATGCCACTAATATTCTTCATTTCAGATCAAACAACCAAAACCCAGAAATGCAATAAAAATGCAGCCATATGCTTGCAGGTGTGGAAGAATCACAAGCTTACCTCAAAAATTTCAAAGAATCCTCAAGCTTTGAATCCCAATTATCACCTTGAAATAGGCTTCTGCAACACAGCAGTCAAGTAAACTTCCCCATTCTTCAAACCACTTGGATCAGTTTTATTAGCCACTGCCCACTTCACTCTCTTATACCCAAGTTTCCCAATCAATGGCTCATAAACTTTATCCAAATCCATTGCTTTACTAAAGAACCGGTCCACCCACAGATACCCTCCTCCTCTCAACACTCTATCCACATCATAGAACATAAATTCCATCACCGGTAAAGGTATCCACCGGTTCACCGCCCTACCGCACCGGACCAGATCCATGGTCCCGTCAAAAACCGGCAGCCTCTGCTGCAACGGCACGTGTAAAGGCACCAACCCTCTTGCTGCCACGGCTTCATTGTAAGGTGCATTGACGTTCATGGTGGTGGTCAGCATCGTGACATTGTAGAAGATTTTCATCAAAGCGGCGAAGGTCCCGGTTCCGCCGCCTATGTCAATGCCGAGACGGATCACCGAGTTAGCCGACTTAGCCAGCTGCATGAAACGGTTAACGGGAAGGTCAAGGTCGGAAGCGTATTTCAGCAGGAATGAGCGTTGGTTGCTGAGATCGAAGCCTATGGGGTTGTTTTGTAAAAGACAAGCGAACGATTTACACGAGTATTTGTTCCAGATTACAGAGGAGTCAGGGAGGGCAGTTGGGAAAGGATTAAGAGGAAGAGAAGAAGTGGGTTTTGATGGGGTTTTCGAGAAGCAACGCCGCCGTGGGAGCGGGTGGCAGCCGTTGAGAATAAGCGTTTCTTGTAGGTCGGGATCATAAGGACAGGTCGAGAAAGGAGTGTAATTCATGTACCTATGTAGAAGGTTCGGGTGGTGGTGGCAGGAAGAAGCAATGGGTCCGATTTGGGAGTGAAGGATTAGATCTCGAGGCACGGCGGGTATGCCGGTGGAGGTAGAGGACGGGCTGTGGCGCGTGATGTGATTGATGGCGGCGCGTATATCGTTAAGCTGGCGAATGAGATGTTCGGGGATAGGAATAGCGAGAGGGGGAGTAGGTTTGGGAGATTGGACGGTGGTGGAGAGGTGATAAAGGGAGACTATATTGGTAGCCACCATGGCTAAGAGTAGAACGAAGTTTAACCCCATGGTAAAACCCATTGATCTCTGGTTTTCTTCCTCCTCCTCCTCCTTGCCACTTCTTCCTGCTTATAATCCTGGATCTTGGTGTTATAATTAAAAGGTTTAGTCTTCTCTGCCACTGTTCAATTTCCAGATAGTTTGAGTCTCATCAGCTCTCACATGGCTTTTCATTCTTCTTCTTCTTTTCTCACCAATCATCTGTCTTTGCCTTCTTCTAGTTGGAGTATTGAATTCTGGAATTAAAGATGTTATCTTGTATTTTAAACTGTTTGAGGTTAGATTAGATATGATATGGGAGATTGAAATCAAAAGTGAAAAATGGAAAATAATGGTGTGTTCCAAAGTGCAAGGGGTGAGTGTAGAAATGAGCTGGCTGTGACGATGGTAGGGGTGTAAACGAACCGAGCTTGAACGGATAAGGGTATGTTCGTGTTCGTTTATTTATTTACGAAGGTATTCAAACTCTGTTCGTGTTCGTTTAAATTTTTAATGGTATGTTCAAGCTTGGTTCATTTATTTTTTATCGTGTTCGGGCTCGGTTCGTTTAACGTTCACGAACGTGTTCGTTTATATGTTCGATAATCTATTCGTTTAACGTTCGTGAACATGTTCGTTAAGCGTTCGCGAACGAGTTCGTTTGTATATATTCATCAACTTGTCTATTTAGCATTTACAAACATGTTTGTTTAGTGTTCATGAACATTTTTGTTTAGCGTTTACGAACATATCAGTTTAACGTTCGTGAACATGCTCGTTTATGTTCGTTTATATACTTTGAATTTAGGGTTATTAAAGAACATAAACGAGCTTATAAACGAATATATAAATGAACATAAACAAGCATATAAACGAGCTTATAAACGAATATATAAATGAACATAAACAAGCATATAAACGAGCTTATAAACGAGTATATAAATGAACTTATAAATGAACATAAACGAGTTTGTTCGTGAACATAAACGAGCCGAACGCACTTATGTTCGTGTTCGTTCGTTTATTAATTGAACATAAAATATCTGTTCATACTCGTTTATTTAACTTAATAAACGAAAATAAACGAACATTATACGAACGGTTCACGAGCAACTTGTCGAACACCTTGTTCATTTACACCCTAGACCATGGCCATGGGTGTTACTGTTTCTGTGATGAAATTATGAAGAATCCGGTGGGACAAAAACTGGTTTTGTTGATGCAATTTGATGGAGATTTTTATATAGGAGTAGTTTTTAATAGGACAGTAATAATATCCGTTTTCGATGGGTTTTGATCTAATTTAATTTATTTATTATAATTTTTTTAATGTTACAATCAAGTTTTGGAGTGGGTGAGTACTTAAAATTTTAGGATCGATAAAAATAAGTTTAAAGTTAAAATATTCGATCCAACTTAATATATTTATATATTTTTTATATATATTATATATTAAATTTTTATTATTTTTTGAAACAGGTAGATTTTGATTATTTTTTTATATTAAAATAGCATAAATGAATCAACATTAAATAGTATGTTAATTTATTTTTTGAACGAGGTTGGAGGCAGCCAAAAACCCTTTCCACTCTGTTAACATCTCTAATTTTTCTGCGAGCAAATTAAGATTTGAGATAAATTAAAATTTTATTAAAAAATATCAATTTTTAACAAATTAAGGTTTAAGGGATCTAAATAATAGACGAATTAAAATTCAAACACTAAACTTTTAAATTTGATTGCTTTTGAAATATCTTAAACGATTTTTTTTAAATATTAGGCCTTATCTTTAAAATAGTACTATTATTTAAAAAAAATCAAAATAGCACCTCCACGAGTTTTAATAAAAAATATTTTTTAAAAAATAATTAATTAATAAATAAGTAAATTCTAATGATGTGTGTGCTAAACCAAATTATTATGAGTGTTATTCTGAAAAATAATGGTGGGTGACTATTTTGAAAATTTTAGCAAATAATGGTGCTATTTTAGAGTTAAGACCAAGTTATTTTGCTTTGGAATGAATGGGAGTGCATATTAAAAGGACCTGTTTTGAAATTTTTTGATGGGAGACATACAATTAGGAATCAAACAAGGAAAATGTTATAGGATACCGGGTAATATCTTGATTTCCTAAACATCTTGCCTTTCAAAGACTTATTTATTTTTGAAAGGTTTATTAATTAGTCGAAGGATTAAAAATATTTATTTAAATTTTAATTTTGATATTTAAATGAAAATATAATAATATAGTTTTTCATTTAATAAAAAACTGAAATTGATGATCAAGACAGATCAAATAGATTTGAACTGTGTAGTGTTGAAAAATTCTCGTCCTATGTTCTTGCTTTTGTGTTACTTGCTTTTGTGTTACGTCTGAAAATAGATAAAAAAAATATTAATTTTATATTAAAAAAAAAATATCTTGTAGGACGAGAATAATAACCCCCGTTGTATATGTGTCGTCATCGTGGACTGACTCATATTAACATGTATTTTCAACATCGTCCGTTAAATTGTATTTAATCTAAATTCATTGTAAGGCTACAACTGTTACAGTAAACTTTTTTTCACATATTTTAATTTTGTTTAATCAACAATTATTCTATTTTTATTTACAAAGTGGATTTACGTTTTTAACCATATATTTCGACTATAAATAGCAAACAATTATAAAACACTCTTTACTTTCAAAAGTAAAACCAACCAACAACCTTTTAAACCCAGGAACCACTTCTTTCAAACTTTTGGTTCTCTAAACTCTTTCTCTACAAATGAGCAAAACTAACCATTAGACACTTCCATGAATGATTTTGAGAGATAAAACAACTAACAACAGAAAAACCCTACTACAACTCTCTTTCTCGATCTTCTTCAACCTCACCAACAACCTTACTCTACCATAACTAACCCTTTTTACCTTGAAAGATAGATCTCTCCAAGCTCTACACACTTCCTTCTACACTTAAAACGAAATTACAACTAAAAACATCAAGATGACACCTTGAACATAGGGTTGGATGGAGAAAAATGGTGAAAAAGAAGGTAACAAAGTAACCTCATCTTAAAGCCTTTTCTGTAGCCAAAATACCTCTTCCATGACCCCTCTTCTCTTTTTCAACCAACAAGGAAAATACCATAAAACCATTATCTTAAACCATATTGGGCCAAAAACAAACCAACAACTCAAGCCCAACTCTGAAACTCGTGGTCCAAATGTCGGAATTCAATGCTCTATATTAATCCGACACTCGAATCCAAAATCCGGGTCATTACACGGGTACCGATACAAGTATTTTCTATATCGATACTCAAACCTAGATTTCCAGGTCTAAAGCTCGAAAACACATATTTCTCTACCTAAAAGTCGAAGTTCAATGCTCCAGATTAATCCAACACTCAAATCCAAAATACGAGTCATTACACGGGTACCAATACAAATATTTTCTATATCGATACTCGAACCTAGATTTTCAGGTATAGAGCTCGAAAGCACACATTTCTCTACCTAAAAGTCGGAGTCCAACGCTCCAGATTAACTCACCCACAAGATACCTAAGGCTTAATTAACGAATTATAATCAATTTCAACAACTAATATGCACAAATTCAGATTTCATCATTAAAACAATTTAAGCTATCAAACCAATGTCAACCATGCACAATTCAAACTAAAGCACTATGATCATGAATTCCATAACCCATAAGAGTTAAAAGTATACTAACCTCGGATTAACAACAACCCAAGAGCTCCTAACACTCTTCAAGCTTTCCCACTTTCTCTTGCTCCTTTAATGGTCTTTCCAAGATTTCACTACAACAAAGGTTGTTTTACAACTTAAAGATGAACATAAGGAGCTAACACAACTTGAGCACTAGAATTTGAGCTTCCCAAACTCAAATTCGTCCTTCCCCTAACACCTTACCAAAACCCATTTGCCCCTACCATATTAACTCATGTTTACCTTGATTTATAGATCCTTTCAAACTTAACAATCTTCCCTTCTTCACTCAGGTGAGATATTCTTTCTAAACTCTAAAGTTTCTATCTTGGTTCATCCCACTTTTGGAAGAGATATGGTTAATGAGGAGGGTAAAAGAAAAATTTTTTGATGACAACTTCTGCCCAAACCAGAGAAATTAACTCTCTTTTTTTCATAACACTTCATTTAGGTTTTTACTAAAATACCCTCACACCACTATCCAAGCCCAAACCACTACTCCTAAGCCCAACAAATCTCCCAAAGCCCAAATACGAAACTCATTGCCTCAGGTTAACTTGATTTCCGAGTTCTAAAATCTAGATCATTACAGTAGTGTACGAACTTCAAGCAAAACAGGTTGTAAACAAAAATGCTTCTATCTTCAAGTCTTCTCATTCTCAAGGCACCTTGAAAGCTCTCCAACCTCTTTCTCTATAAAGAAGGATTAAACAACGAATTAAACACTATTGTGGTAGATTTTTAGAACCTAAGAGCACTAGAAAACAATTGAGAAATGAGCTCTCAAAAACCCACTCTCGCACACCACCTTGCAACCCCTTTAAAACCCTTCTCCCCACAGAACATAGTAAAATATTACCTTGATTTGTAGATCTTTTAAAGTCCTACAACTTCCTCTCAAGCTTCCATAGAAACTTCAAAGCCTGCTCTTTAGTCTTTAAGTTTGAGTGATGAAAAAATGAAGAAAAAGAGTAAAGAGCAATGACAAAGGTGATCTCACCCTCAATTTTTTTTGCAAAGGGAATTAAACCTTCTCCCTTTCACTCTTCTTTTAATTTCTAAATTACCAAATTACCGAAATACCCTCTCTCAAAAGCCCAAACATCGAAGTCCAACGCTTCAAGTTAATCCGACTCTTGAATATGAAATAAATAAGTGTGAAAATTTAAAGAACGAAATATAAATACAAAAAATTAAAGGCTAATAATACGGATGATGAATTGAAAAAAAAATAAACAAATAATATATAAACAATAATATAAACAAAGTAACTAAATACAAATACATAATCTATTAATATATATATAAAATATTAATAACACAAATAATATCATAATATATACATAGATAATATAAATAATACATAACATGTAAAATGATATAGTATATATAAGTATATATAGCTACTTAACTATAATATAAACAAAGTAACTAAATACTAATACATAATATATTATAAACATGTACACATAGATACATTAATACTAATAACACAAATAGCATCATAATATACATAGATAATATATATAATAAACATGTAAAATGATATAATATATATAAGTATATATAGCTACGTACACAAATTAAATATATAATATAATATAAATAAATAAATAAATACTAATACATAATATAACATAAATAACACCATAATATATACATAGATAATATAAATAATATATCTACATAACATGTAAAATGATATATAGTATATATAAGTATATATAGCTACTTAACTATAGTATAAACAAAGTAACTAAATACTAATACATTATATATTATATATAATATTAATAACACAAATAGAATCATAATATAATATATACACAGATAATATATATAATATAATGTATCTACATAACATGTAAAATAATATAGTAATATATAATATAATATAATAATACGTAAAAATAATATATAATATATAATATGATGATATAATAAATATATATAATATTAATAACACAAAACAATCCTAATCACACGTGTTCATAAAATATACAAAACAGTGTATTACCTAGCTACTCAACTACAAAACCGTCGCATATATATTCCTATATATTCAGAACAGTCCCATACATTTGCATACATATTTTTACACCTCAAAACAATTCCCATGTTTCTAGATCACCGAATCATCTCTTATTTGTACTCATTTATATACAAAACAATCAAATTCACATGTAAATATAATTTCGGACAAAATAGTTCACAAATTTTCATATCAATATAAAACAGTCCCTTACATTAGCATACATACTTAAACATATCAATATAACTTATTTATATACAATCCTAAGCACACATGTTCACATATCCATATACAGAAAAAATCCACAATTTTTCACCTGTAAGTAAAACAATCCCATAATTATATATATATATATATATATATTCATGAAAACAAACCTTAAGCTTTAATAAACGAGTTTGAAAGTAGAAGTGGTTTAACTTAAGCATTGTCAACTATCAAAGTCAACCTTGATACTACTAAGTCACCTCTTTTGTGTGTTTCAACCTGAAATGATTCAGATATGGACTAAAGATAAAGAAAACAATCTCTTTCTCACAGAAGATTGTTTGCATTTAAAAGATATATAGTATAAAAAGGTAATAAAAAAAATAAATGGTTCGGCTGTTTCATGAAACATACCTGTGAAACAACAAAGTCCACAAAGCATTGTCAACTGTCAAAGTCAACCTTGATGAAACATACCTTGATGCTAGGTTAAAAAAGATAAAAGGTTCGAGTGTTTCATGAAACATACTTGTGAAACAACAAGTCCACAAAGCATTGTCAACTATCCGGGATATGGAGTGAAAATGGATAATAAAACTTATCACAAATCAGAATGTACCCTTCATGAAGAAGGGTATTCTATGAATAATAATTCGAGAAACAACTGGTTCTACAAATCACAATTTCAAAGATAAGGAATCCACAATTATAAGCATAAAAGTTCAGATAACAAAACTCCGACATGGAGAAAAATCAAACAACGACCAACTGATTAATATCTTTTCTAGTATAGGCAACCTCAATCAACTAGAAAACGTCTTCAAATTAGAATTCAATAATAAATATAAGTGTAACCAAATCCTACAGATATCATAGTGGAATCCAATACAGATTTTTCTAATTGAAGAAACATTTAACCTCGTAAGGATGTCTTATTTACTGAAAAAAGGGAATCAATAAATTAATCAAATTGTAAACTATGATGAAAGAAAGCACTTAATTAAACAAACAACTTCAGAACAATGTTTTTCCCTGATGCGATCAAAGTTCCCACCAAAACTCACACAATAAACAAACCATAACATTGAATTAAGCATTGAATGCATATATGAATAGTATAGTATAGTATATATATAGTATATAGTATAGTATAATATAGTATAGTATCTGAGGATAATATAATAGATATATATATAATATTAATAACACAAAACAGTCCTAATCACACATGTTCATAGTATAGTATAATAAATATAATAAATATATATAGTATAGTATAGTATAGTGTAGTATAGTATAGTATAGTATAGTATATAGTATAGTATAATATATTATAGTATCTGAGGATAATATAATAAATATATATAATATTAATAACACAAAACAGTCCTAATCACACATGTTCATATATCTATGTACAAAAAAAAATCCATAATTGTTCACCTGTAAGCAAAACAGTCCCAATTTCTTATTTATACATATGTACAGGCTCAAAACAGTCCATTAATATTCTCAACTACAAAACCGTGTCGCATATATATATTTCTATATATTCAGAACAGTCTCATACATTTGCATACATATTTTTACACCTCAAAACAATCAACTTTATTAGCAAAACAATTCCTCTGGTTTTAGATCCCCAAATCAGCCTTTATTTTTACTCATTTATATACAAAGCAATCCAATTCACATGTATACAAACACACACACATATATTATATATATACTCATGAAAACAAACCTTAAGCTTTAACAAACGAGTTTGAAAGTAGAAGTAGTTTAACTTAAGCATTGTCAACTATCAAAGTCAACCTTATACTACTAAGTCATCTCTTTTGTGTGTTTCAAACTGAAATGATTCAGATATGGACTAAAGATAAAGAAAATAATCTCTTTCTTTCAGAAAATTATTTGCATTTTAAAGATACATAGTATCAAGGTAATAATAAAATAAAAAAATAAATAGTTCGGGTGTTTCATGAAACATACCTGTGAAACAACAAAGTCCACAAAGCATTGTCAACTGTCAAAGTCAACCTTGATGAAACATACCTTGATGCTAAGTCAAAAAAGATAAATGGTTTGAGTGTTTCATGAAACATACTTGTGAAACAACAAGTCCACAAAGCATTGTCAACTATCCAGGATATGGAGTGATAATGGATAGTAAAACTTGCCACAAATCAGAATGTACCCTTCATGAAGAACAGTATTCTATGAATAATAATCCGAGAAATAACTGGTTTTACAAACCACAATTTCAAAGATAACAAAACTTCAATCAACTAATTAATATCTTTTCTAGTATAGGCAACCTCAATCAACTAAGAAAACGCCATCATATTAGAATTCAATAATAAACATAAGCGAAACCAAATCCTACAGATATCAAAGTGGAATCCAATATAAATTTTTCTAATTGAAGAAACATTTAACCTCGTAAGGATGTCTTATTTTCCCTGAACAACTTGAGAACTAAATTAAACAAATTCAACTTGAGAACAATGTTTTCCCTGATGCGATCAGAGTTCCCACCAAAACTCACACAATAACAAACCATAGCATTGAATGCATATATGAATCAACGAGATTAGATGCATCCAATGTTCTCTCAGAGCTGTGAAGAATCAAAATTACATCATATTAGTACATGAAAAGCTCTAGTTACCTGGAGAATGTGTCTTCTCGGCTTCGAAGATTTGGTCAGACGAATCAAAGTCGAGTTCAGGTACTATTGGCTTATTGTTCATGTTCAAAGCCTTCACCAGCAGCTTCCTGTTGGCCACCCTGGCAGGAGTAGAAATCCTCAGCCCCCAATCGAGTCTCCTTCCGTGCCCCGTTAAAAATTCGTAAAAAGATTGAATTCTAAATCCTAACCTATTTTTCTATATCCTAAACCTTATACCATATATCTTAAAAAATACACCCTACCTCTAATTCCCTAAACCTTAACCACAAACCTTACTCTTGAATCCTAAATCTTAAACACAAACCACGACCTCTAACCTTAAACCCTAAACCCTAGACCCACTAATTTAAAATGAGACACCAATGGAGGCACGATTAAGGGACTGAGGATTTGCATCCCCTGGCAGGTGAGCATACCATTTCATTCTCTTTGATTACATCCTTCTGTCAGCATGCAATGTATAATCGAAGTCCATTGCTGAATGGTTCAATATGAATACGTCCATACCAAAACATGTTCACTTTAAATGTCATAACAAAGTCTAGTATATCGGCGCATAAGATAAAAAAAAAATTATTTAATCAAAGCTACCCTAAAATTATTTTATCAAAAACTTAATGTTCTTTGCTAGAATAACTTCACCACCTCGGGAAAATTTAACAAAAACTTCACCACCTCGGGAAAATATATAACAAATATATATGGTATAAAAGGGGCTAGAATAACAAATTTAATGTTCTTTGCTACTCGCATAATTCAAAGAGCAGATATCAGTCTCAACTCTCAAGATATCTAATTTTCTTGCATCTTTTCTATAAGGTAAGAAATCATCCAAAGAGATTATAAACTTAATCACTAATCTTGACTTTCTACACGCCTTTTCCAAGGCATATTTCTGGTGGATGAATCACATGTAGCATGTAAAATCAGTAGTCTAATGAAGAATTGCTTTCAAATATAAGACCACATGAATATTGTATACGTTGATCCAATGAGATTGCTCTAAAGCAAATGTACAAAACCACTTGATTTTTCAATATATACGGATTCTCCCTATGTAAGAGCTGCATCAAATTAGGGATAAAAAAGGCTAGAAGCTTGAATGAAATATAGACATCAAAAGACCTACTCAACAGTGAAACTGAACAAAACAATTCTTATGAACCCATTAACATGACGAGTCGTAAACAATATAACACAACAAAGATTGCTAAGGAAAAGGCAGGAAACAACCAGAATACACATACACACAGTGATCCCGTTGCTTAACAAAATAATGACAAAAGTTGCAGCAAGCAAACATGCAGTAACATGCAGAGAAAAACATCAGGATTTATAGATTAAGCTACAGTTCAAAAGAATTCTTGCAGATAAAAAACAACTGTTTCTTGTAAATGTCGCATGTTGAGCAAGCCGATAGAAGAATGATCTATGGATCTATGATTAAACAATAAAACAGGAACATCACTATGAAAACAAGAACTACCCATTTCTTGAAACAAGCCGATAGAAGAATGATCTATGGATCTATGATTAAACAATAAAACAGGAACATCACTATGAAAACAAGAACTACCCATTTCTTGAAACAAGCCGATTAAAAAAACCCAGTAACCAAAACCATTAAAGAAGAAAAAGAACCAACTTTAGATAACTTATCGACCCCGAGATCAGCATCTTCCAAAGCCTTCTTGCCAGCAACAATGCAGTACCTCAAGCAATCGTCGAGCCTCCTATCGTTCTTTCCGTCAATATAACCTTCAGAACTGAAGCCCCGGATCTGACCGGCGAACCGAGTAGGAAACTTGGAAGCGTCGAAGCGATCGATGAGTCCGATCCCGCTCTCTCCGGCCAGCAGCTTATCATAGTAAACATCCACATCGTTTCCGAAAACGGAAACCAACCCCATACCCGTAATAACAACCCGTTTCTTTGGGTCCTTCTCGCGCTTGGGAGCAGAAACGGTGGGGGATGAAGCGGTAATGGAAGAGAATCTCTTGGTAGGCATGGGATGAAATCTTGATACATTGGGGAAATGGGGTTTGCGTTTGGGGTTTTGGAGAGGGTTTAGAGCGGAAGCTCTGAGAGATGAAGGTTGAAGAACTTGCATGTTTGATGAGGAAAGATGAAAGCGATACTACCAAGGTGAAGACTGAAGAATGAAGAGACCAACAAGACGGTCTAATACTTATACAATGAAAGTAAACAAAAGTCGTTGCTTGCCACTGCTCCTTTCTCTCTCTATAAAGCAATTATGTAAAGGTTTAACTTTTGGCTACGGTAATTCTTGTAGTTGGTGGAGGGGGAGTTGAGCTACATTAACAGCCGGGATTAAATCGGGATACAATTTTCTTCTTTGGTTGGAATTGAGGGGATTTGATATTTTTTACAATATTATTATTTTATTTTATAAATACAACTGAATTTTTATTAAATCTATAAAAATTATAATTATATCGCCTCTTAATAAGTAAAAAATTGGATTAAACAATCCAATCATTTTACAACCCAAAAAACAGAGAAAATAAATTTTTTATAAATTAAGCATACCAATAAAATTCAGAAGCTTTTTAAATTTCCTTTTCTCTGTCCAAACGAGACGCATAAAGAAGAAGGAATTATAGACGATCCAAACTGTCATGTAAAAAGCATCGCTATCCAAAACTGATTTCATCGGCAAACAACCATCAACCGGAGTGGGGATATAACCTTTCGAAAGACCACCGATAAAAATATAAATCAGAAACTAGCGTCGATTGAATCAAACCACAAGAGCAGATAAATCAAACTATTAACAAATAATCGCTAGGGTATGCTGCAACGTGCCACAAAAGCAGATGAATCAAACCACAAAACGAAAACATGTCACAAAAACAAGAAAAAAAACGTGTCACAAGGACAATGACAGAAAAAGCGTGCTATAAAAACAGAAATTCTTATTAAAATTAAAAATAAAAATAATAGATTTATAGATCCGATGGTCGACAACCAATAATAGGATTGATTGTCGATCACCGATAAAAAGATAGATCAAAATGAAAAATGATTAAAAACAAAAAAAAAAAATGAAAAAAAGAGAGAACGGTTAGGGTTTTCTCCGATACCTAATTATTTTAACTCTTAACATTTTACATTATTATTTTTTAAATGGAAATAATATGTAAAGATACCATTACAATAAAATAATTAAAATTATTTAATTAAATAAGTGATTACAGTAAAAGATAATATATATCTTTATTATAAGTGGATATATATTGTTAAAAAATTAAATATATATATATAATTTTATAATTATCCTAATACTATTAAAAAATAAATTTGAAATTAGCGTAAACTATTAAAATACTTATTAAAGTTTTAAAAAATAAGTTTTTAATACTTTGAAGAATTATTATTCTCAAATTCATATATAAATAGCATAAAAATAATTTTAATCACCAACGTTTAGAATTTTTATCATTTTAGTTTTTTTTTTAGATAAATTTAGTCTTTAATTTATGCTTTTTATTTATAAATATCTCATTTTTTAACTAACATAATGACTCTGCCATTAAAAATTTAAGGATGGTAACATATAATAATTTAACGATGGTAATATATAATAATATATTTTAAATGATATGGTATCTAAGCTCCCAAATACATACATGGAATATAATTTTATTCTAATATAAGATATAAAACAATTAAAAATTAAATAAAATATTAAAAATTAATTAAATCTAAAACAAAAGTATACTAAACCCTAACTATAATAGAATCAAAATCCTATCTAAAAATATGAACACAATCTAAAAAGGAAGAATTTTGTTATTTTAGTTTAGAATTTAGGTATTTTAGTGTTTAATCTAAATTAAAAGTTCAGAGTTTTAATTTATAGTTTAAGATTTAAATTTAAAAGTAGTAAATTTGAGGTTTAAGTTTAGAGTTTTAATTAAATCTAAAACAATCAAAATTATAAAAAAAATAGTAGTAAATTTATTTAAAGTTTAATATCCAAAATATTTTAGATTTAATTAAAATTTAACATTTTATTTAAATTTTAATTATTTTATATTTTATATTGAATAAAATTATATTTTATATGTATGTATTTGATAGGTTAGATGTCATATCATTTATAATATATTATCACATGTTTATTATATGTCATTATCATTAAATTTTTAACGGTGTGTTCATCATGATAATTAAAAAATGAGATATTTGTCAAAAAGACTTAGGTTAAGGGTTAAATTTATCCCAAATAAAAAAATGGAGGCCAAAATAATAAAAACTACAAACATTAAGGGTTAAATTTATCTATATGCCAATTTAAATTGATATATTTTCTCTAGTTGATATCAAAATTTATATATTACATCAATTTGATATTAAATTAATATAATTTAATAAATTTAGTTCTCTATACAAATTTTATCAATTTTTTCGTCTATATTATTTTTTCGTCTCTCAAAAATGTTACATTACTTTTATCGCATAATAACAATTTAATAATAACTTAGTACAAATTTATGATAAAATACAATTATCTAATTGTTGTTTTTATTCGATTAAATTGATTTTTTTTAAATATGAATAATTAAATTTATAAAATTAATTCAAATTAAGACCGAATTAATAAAATATATAATTTTTAGTACCAATTTGAGAGAATGTATCTAATTCAAGTATCAATTCGGGGGAAAAATTATTTAGATACCAACTTAAGAGAATATGTTTAATTTAGATACCAACTTGGGACTAAATATACTTTAAATACCAATTTAAGGAGAAATTATTCTATGGACCGGTTCTACCACGTGATCTATGGTCCCTGACCACTAAAAATTAGTCAATTAATTTTATATTTTTTATATATTTTTTCCAAGAGTGAATCTTCATTTTTTTATTACCATATAAAGAGGTAGTGTTGGTTATATAGAGATTAATTATAAAAGAAAAAATGATACGAAAAATATAAAATTAATTGGCTAATTTTTAATGGTTAGGGATCATGGATGACGTGATGAAACCGGTCTATAGAATAATTTTTTTGGTATAATTACACTTAAGGTCCCTCTTAGTTTAAATAGTAGTAAAATAAGGTTTTAGTCCCTCCTAATTTTTAAATTTAAAAGTTTAATAGATCTTTGTCCCTCCCAATACTTGATCCTAGTTCCGTCCTACTATTAAATTAATATCTAACATTTATATTAGAAATGTAAATATCTACTAATTGAGGATTCAGTTCCGTACGTATATACACTGGGCTAATGGCCTGTGTAGGTTACCAAATGGACCTATGAAATAGTGGAAGCACAAGACTTTTATCTATGGGATCATCGCCCGTTGAAGCCCAAGTCCCAATTTGGTCCGACTAGAACACAGGCCACGCGAGTGCTGCGCAATATCTAACCGGTGTGCCGACACATTGCAAATCAGAAACTCTCTCTGGCGCTGCCTGCCTGCTTGCCTGAGCAATAGAGACTTAAAAGATAGCTTCAAGGTCAGAAAATTCTCCATCATCTTCAACCTTGCTGCCTCTGCTAAGAACCAGACAACACCCTTCAATCAGTATCTCTCTCTTTTTATTTATCTTGTTCGTTTGTTTTGCTGATGATGAACTTTTTGTGGTTAATAAATGATATGTTTGCTTGGACAAAAATGTTAGGAAAAATGGTGTTAAGATCAAGTGCGAAAATGAAGAGGTCAGCTCCACCGAGTGTTGTTAGCGAAAGATTAAAGATTCCCAACTCCAAGTCAAGGCCAAAAATGAAGCACAAGAAGAAGAAGAAGACTAAAATTGATGCTAAAATGCCCAAGAAACCTCCAACAGCTTTCTTTTACTTCTTGTGAGTATTCCTTATGTGATAGTTCATGCTCATCGATTTGTTTAACTTTCTGTTGATAAGAGCATTTCTATTGGTTGTGTCTGTTTCTTTCATCTTGGAACTTTTTTCGTTTTGGTTTTGAATTGAAGTCAATTTGCTTGAATATTGGCTCACTGTCTTCACATGCATTGATGGTTGCTAAGGATTACTAATGGGTTGTGTTTCCTTGCCTAACTGTGATGCTGGAAGTTTATGTTTTATGGGGCCTTGGGAATCTTTGTTTCGAATGTATATAAAATATGTGCCTGTGTGTATATATATATTCCGGATGGCGAGTATTGGTGCCTGTATCAAAGAATTTGCCTGCTACTTTTGATGAACAAAGTGGATGTTTCCTTGTCATAGGCTCAAATCTAACTGAGCTTTCCTTTTCTTATACTGAAGGGAGGACTTTCGTAAGGGATTTCAAGAGCAGAATCCGGATGTCAAGTCGATGCGTGATGTATGTTATGGTTTGGAAACACGGATATTAATTTAGTCAATGAATCTGTCTTTCTGTCTCTAACACATATATTAAACGAATGCTGCAATCTATTGTTTTCAGATTGGAAAGGCATGTGGTGAGAAGTGGAAGACAATGACATATGAGGTTGGGACCTTGTAACCTTGAGTTGACTCTCTTTTGTTGTCTGTTGTCTATGAATTCATATGATTTCCGTGCACTGTTTTTGGTTCACCTGAACAATGAATTGACTATACTTCTCATGTAAATCATAATCTGGTTGTTCTCATAATCTATGTTTGACCTTTCGTAGATATGGTTGTAAGAGTTAATTAGTTCTATTTAGTCCGAGAGCAATGCTACCATATATTGCCTTAGTCAAAATAACTGTTCATGATCATAGGTGACACCTTCTTGTCAAAGCCTGCTTAAGTACTTTTTATGTACAAGATGCACCATTCATAATTCATGGCTTTATTTGCATGAACACAAAGCAGACAGCCATGATATCCTACTTCACCATCATTTTAAGACGTGCATATTGTTGCTTGATGATGAAATTTTCCAATTTTTTTCGTTATTGTCATCATTTTAAGACTTTACTAGGGGTGCATAAGTTAGTAGCATGTATAGGGATAATGTGGCAAAAAATGTTAGTGTGGTAAAGATGCCAGTAATCGTAAGGGTTGATTGTTTATATATTCCTGATTCTGACATGAACAAAAGAAAGGACTATAGATAATATCAGAAATCTTTGCCAGCTCATCTAACATTTTAATTTCAATTTTGTCTTTGATAGGAGAAAGTAAAATATTATGATATTGCAACTGAGAAACGAGCGGAGTTTGATAGAGCCATGGCAGAATTTATTAAAAGAAAGGTAAACTTGCTTTAGGTTTTGTATTGTACTTTAATCTCTGAAGAAAATCTATGGATTTGCCGAACAGTTGCAACAGATGAGCATTATTTGTCTTGTTTAAAAATTTCATTGCAGGAAAGTGGTGAAGATGAAGAAACTGAAGATGATTCAGACTTTGATGAATAAACCATGGGGCTCTTATACCAGGAAATTCATTTTTCCAGTAGGAATAGATTGTCTTTTAGATGCCAATTAGTGAATTGAATAAGTACATATCCGTGTCGTTTTTGTGTAAATTACTGTTCAGGGGCCGCCCTTACAATATGACCATGTGGACATAATAATTCATACGAATATTGCTCAAGATCTGTTATTTTGAATCTGTTTTTATTTGGGAAATTTGGATCAGGTTCTGTTCAAGAACAAACCACCATCTACTTTTAGATTTTGATTTCAGAGATTTAGAGCATGATGTTGTTAGCTACTGTGAGTCTGACTACTGGTGTTCTTAGCAACTGTGACTACTGAGTTGTTTGTGATTCAAGCTTGTTAGGCAGCAATGTTCGACAACAGCAGCAAAGAAGATGATGCTTCAATCTCGCTAATCCGGCCTCTGACTTGATCACGAAGCTTCTCCATTGATTTCTTCATCTCCGAAAGCTCTTCCCGGTTGAGTTCGTTAATAGGTTTTTGGTGTGTGAATTCTTGACGTCTCGCCCTGACCGCCTCACGGAGCACCTCTCCTTGCTTCTTCTTCGCCTGCAGCTGCTTGACAATGGTGTTGAGTTGTCGATTGAGCTTTCCAACTTTAGCCTCTTGCCTAGATTGATCAACTTGACTTGGAATAGAAACTTTCGGTTTCCCGGCCTGATTTAGAAACCGGTCTGCCATTTCCTCGACGCTTGGATGCCCGAACGAGTAAGGCTTGCCGCCAGGGGAGAAAACCACGATGGCAACTTGAATGCCGCAAAGGGTAGCTAGCTCGTTCGCTTTCTTGAACAGCCCTGTTCGACGTTTGGAGAAAGTGACTTGCCTGGAGCTGCTATCCACCATTTTCATCTCGATTTTTCGCCGGCCCATGATTTCCTTTTTCAGAAAATATTTTGAATGCATAAGGTTTGCTCTATGGATCAACATTTATAGGGGAAGATAAGGGGAAATTGAGGGTCGCCTGAATTGGAAATATTTCTAATTTATTTGATATTGCTAATAATATAATTGCTTCATTCCGGAAAATTTTTATCATAAATCATTCTCGTCACGTCATTCGTGTGATTAATCAAATATATTCATTTAATTATTTTTTATCTCATCTTTTTATCAAGTGAATCTTTACTTGGTAAAAATTGATTTTAAATTTAATTTACAGTAAATATTAGTGCATATTTACTTGATAAAGAATAAGATCGAAAAAATTAATTAAATAAATATATTTGATTAATTAATCCCATAACGAGAATGACCATGATATAATTTCTCTTCATTCACAAAATTAAAATTCTTAATTTTGTTTAAAAGATTTAAATTTTTATCCCTTAAATCAATCTAAAGTTGAGTTACCTAATTTTCATAAGCTTCAAAGAATTGAATGATCAATTTTGCTATAAAAGAAACTTAATTGGCACAGTTTAATACCCAACAACTTACCATCTTATGATCCACTTTATATGTCAATGTAATCTTTTGTTTTAAAAGGCAAATCTACCTAACTCATTCCATTCTTATCCCCACCCTAATGAAAAATCCTTTTATGGAAATGTTTTGCCTTTTGGATTCATAAAAAAATCCACTCTAATCTAAAATTTAAAGAAAAAAAATCATGGTTCAAGGAAAATATATTAACTTTTTAAATTAATGAAGTCGATTACAAGATAATATATCTTTATATTTTTTAAATCTTTTATAAAACAAATGAGATTGACTCTGAATCTCTTAAAATAAACATCTTTCGTTTTTTTGTTGAAACACTTGTTGAGTTTAAAAATACATTAATTTAATAATTTAGTTACCATTTTTTTCTATTCGGCACGATTTTCGTATATTTTAACGATGCTTGTTCACTGATATAAACCTCATTGATATGATTATCTCAGTAAAAAAGAACAATTTTATACTAAGATTCAGAATGTAAGGTTCCATATCTAAAGAAATGTCCTTAATCTTAATTAATTAATTAATTAATTAATCCTATCAAACAGAAGCCTGCCAACATGAAAGAAAGAGATATACCGAAGAATTGCTGCTGCTGCTGCTGCTGAATGGTTGGTTTATATTCTTCAGTAGCAGGCAACAACCGAATTGCTTCTGATTAAACTCCCCCAACTGCATTTGTTGGAATGTTATCAACAACTGACCATCCACTTTCAGAAGCAACAATCGCTTTGCAACTGTAGTCCATGTCGAAAATCATATGAGTTAGAAGAAAGATTATCAGATTAAATATATGAAAAGCAAGATACATTGGGATTAAATGTGTTTGTTTTGTCTGTCGACATTGGTTGCCTCTGGCATATCATGCCAGAGAGCATGGAACTCACGGGAATTTAGAGACGACTCCGTGTTCAACAACACCCTCGACTTTTTCAAGGCTTTCGGCAACTTCAGCTACAAATATATTATGCAGGTTAAAAAAGAAGTTGCTAGCAAAAATTTAAAACGCAGATGAATTTTCAAACCTACCAAGACTGGCTATTGGAGATGTAAAGATGACATCAATAATGTTATGACCTTCTTTAGTGACTAAGGGAAAGTCTCCCCCAAGTGGATCTGCATGTCCAATAGATGGTCTCCTCCATACCTTCACAAATCATTGAAATATAAAACTGATTTCAAACCCGGTTTAGTACAAATTTCCGAAACGAATAGCTCTTTGTAACTATAACTATTAAACCAAAACGCTAAGCTAGCTTCTTAAACTGTCAACCGAGTTAAGGGAAAAAGGTCATTGGTTGACAATTTAAGAAACTTCTACTTTAAACCTTGTGGTTTAGAATACAGAATGCTCTGTTGATGAAACATCTTTACTATATACCTATTCTTGCATTGCAGCTTTTCTCTCAAATGTTTGATATTCTAATGAGAGAGACTTCAAGTGATGGATTAAAAAACAGACTTATCAGTTAAAAAATAGGAAATATGTCCTACACATGCGCACACACGCACGGTTTGTGTGTGCCCGTATAGAGCATGAGTCAGAATCACCTAAAATTTCCCTTTCGGAAAAGAAAATAACTGAATCACATAAAGTACAGAGCAAAGCATGGAAGGGGATGAGTTACATAAACTTCATGCATGAGAGAAGATGATAATTTGTTGGATATGAGTTCAGTAAGGGTTAATGAGTAAGACAAAATAGTGATATTGGTTGTAACAACCGCGTTGTTTGTCGAAATTGATTTAGGAATGCTTGATACGCAAGGAAGAAATTTCAGTACAGGCTGCCAATGTTTGGTTTTGATCAGGGTCTACCTTTGTATCTACCATTAGAGTTACTAACCTGACATTTGATCGAACACATGACTTTTCTTTTCAACAATAAAAAAGCTTAGGTACCAGTACCACATTAGAAAAAAATGACAAATTCGGTATCAAATCACATAAACACACATGCATACATATACATATCATACCTCTGCATCACCTAAAAATAGGTCATCAATCTCTTCGGCAGTTTCCAGCCAATTGAGCTAAAAAAATATACAAGGATTAATCAGTTCATCTAGCTTTCTTATCCTTTTGTTCATCATAGAGGTTTGACATATTTACAACAGTAGTGAGCAGGTTGATTTAGCTACTTACTGATTCAACTACAACTGGAATAGATCCCTCTAGACCACATTTATACTGCTTTTCTGTAACCATGAATACGAGCTGATCAGCCATGCTTAGTACCAACTGCAAGTTAAAGTCATCAGTAAGTGCTACAGAATAAAGTAAACTAAACCAGATTTTGAACTAATTTTGGATTGTATAAATGCACAATAATGCTATTATATACCATGAATACTTACATGTCTTCTGATAAGTTTCCAAGCTGGGACCCTGACTAGAGAGCCATTGAAATAGGACAGATAACAAAACTAACTCACCTTCTCTTGGATTACGGATGCCTCACCTTGTGATCTCTGTCGTCCGATGACAGAAATTAGTGTCCTTTCCTCTATCATGTCAACATCATCAAATGCAAAATCAATCTGCAAAAAACAATCCTACATCTTACTAACAAATAGTTTGAATTTTGAAGCATACCATGATTCCATGATAATCTTTAGTTCAGAACCATGAAAGTTAAAAAGGCTTGAGACAAAATCAAAGAAGCTATGGAGAACATAATCTTACAGCAGCAGCAATAAATGGATATTTGTTAGTTTGTTGAATTCAGAGCAAGGTTTTTTGATGGTTCAACAAATTAAAGAGTACAACCAGAACTAAAAAAAATGCAACAGTCAAAATCCAATTAACAGCAATTTATTTGTGGAGTTATGACCAACTTGAGGAGTGTTTTCAAGCTCTCCTAATGGAATTCCAGCCTTTGCTGCCTCACTAGCACTCACTATTGACCTGCAAAAAAAAAAAAAAAAAAAGACCAACTTACAAATATTATAAATAAGAAAGAAGGCTGCAAAGATAGAGGAGCAAGCAACACAAACTGGGTTCTAATTTGTTCTCATACTGGATCGATCCACCTTCTTGGCAACATTATATATAAGCATAAAGTTATTCCAAGTATCTAGGCCACCGAATTTGGCGAATGGGGAATGGGGAAGATGACAGTGAGAAAAGTGAACTCACGTAGGTATACCCAGTATGCATTCCAAAGCACCAGCACGAATTTGACGACCCAAATACTCAATGGCCAAGGCTGAAGCTTGACCTGACCCCAATCCAATAACCATTCCACTTTTGACATAGGCATCAATCTAGCTACCGATGGTATTATAATCAGCAGTGAATTAAAGAAGAGGAAACATCAAACATGCAAACTACAAATAAGTTATGGTATGGAGAGAAAAGCCTACAGTGTGCTTGGCTGCTTGGAAAAGAGGGGAGGTCTGGGAAAGAGAGCAATGGCATGCAGTTGCAGTTGCAGATAATGATGAAGGTTTGGTTTTCCTTTCCCATATAATTCCTCTATGACGGTCTCTGTGATTATTGACCTTCCATGTTTGAGGGAAACAAGCAAGATTTGCTGCCGCTGTTGTTGTTGCCATTACTTTTCTTCTTTCTTTCTTTCTTTATCTCAACACTTCTGGTTTCAAATAGATAGATATTTATTGGCCTTAAACTCTTTTATCTACCGCCGTTTTCAGTTTCCATTTACTTTTTTATTCTTTCAATAATGCCACTGGGGGAAATTATTTTTCTCACTATTTCACCCGATTTTTATTTTATTTTATAGAGTAAAAATAAAATTGATAGGCTTGTATATCAATTTTATTATGGATATTTTTTTTAAATTAAAAAAATGTTAAAATTAAAGAGTTTAAAATTAAATAATGTATAATATTTGAAAAATATAAAATAGGGTGGGTCCTACTAATCATGTTATTTCTCTAAAATATAAAATATTTTTTATTTTAGATGTTTAAAGTTTTATTGTGATGTTTATGCTATTATTATTCTAAATTCAAGGATTTAGGGTTTTATGGATAATTAGAGAAAATTGAGTTTTTTTATTAAAATTTAACAAAATTATTTTTAAAATAAAATAAATCAAAATCAAAGCTACATGTAAAAAAATACTAAATATTGACTTTTTTTATGAGTTGACTTTAAAATAAAATGAAAAGTTAATCACTAAAAATAAATATATCATTGTCAAATCTTTAGTGCTTTTGCTTTTAGAAGTAATATCTTTTCTGGAAATAACAGATTGTCTCACCTTAACATCAGCTTAAAACATACAACAATTCTTACACATGCTATCTAAGAGACATTTTAACAAACACCTATTGTGCACGCTCAGGTCAAGTAAAACATCCAATGCCTACCAAAATTCGAAGCAATATATTACTATCTGGGTTTAGGTGCCAATGATCCGAAATATTGACGGGGCAATAACTAAAAACAACAAAGAAGAGGAAGTCAAAATTGGGTAACAACAAGCACATGAAAAAACTGATGAAAAACGAAGAGTGAAGGCTAACCGTCCAGAAAGCTCTGCCTTCGAGAAGGCCATAAGGAATAGCTCCGAAATTTCTCGAATCCTTTGTATTATAGATGTTATCTCCTTCGACCCAAACATGCCCTTTAGGAACCTGTTCATACAAAAATATGGCAACGTTCTAATCCTTCGAATACAGAAAAAACACTGGAAATCAAAGGGGGGGGGGGGGGGGGGGGAAACTACCACAATAGTTTTGCATCCATCACTGTTCTTGGGGTCGACTATGTAGGTGACTTGATCACCTTCCATTCCAATCAGCCGTTTGCAGACAATTTTCCTAGGAGTCTCCATCGACCGAAAGATCACAACGTCACCGGGTCGAAGCTTGCCGGTTCGGGTCGAGATGCGTTCCACTAACAACACATTGCCTGTTATGTTCAATGTTGGAAGCATGCTAGGACCATAGGTCTTTTAGATCCCCAAATTCAAAAGTATAATCAAAACCCAGAAACGGAAATTGAAAATGAAACGATGATTGATGAACTTGTTTCGTGTTCTTACCATAACGGTAGTGCCGAGATATTTGTTGGTAACATAGAGTAAACAGAGGCCTCTGATTATAGGGATAATGCTGCGGCTCCATTCTGCCATTCTTCGATCTTTTCGAATCAACTTTTCAGATTCGAGTTCTCAAAGAATTCATGGTAAGGAACAAAATGATGATTTCTAAGGAGAAACACAAGGTAAATGAACCTCGGCTGCGGGCTTTCAAACTGAAGCCTTTAATTTTGATGTACTCTGATTGGGCTTTAATTTTGTTTATGGATGTATTTATTTTTAAAAATATATAATTAAATAAAAATTAAATATTAATGTATATAAATGAATCAAAATCGAAGTCTTATATGCATAATTATATTAAATCAAAATACATATATGGGATGCGGTAATACATCTAAGAAATTATTTCATCGAACATATTCTTCCCGGGATCTAGGAATAGCGACATGGACTAAGTGCCCTGTTACGGCATGGACTAAGTACCATGTTCCACTTGTATTCGTAGGTGTACCAGCAAAAGATAATTCAGACATTGTCGTATTCTGGCTTCAGTTCAAAGATACAGAACTAAATTTGGTGTTAAAAACTACTCACAATCGTTGTTTAATGATATGGTATTCGGATGTCAAGTTGCAGCCGGTTTCTGAGGATCGGTGATGGGTTGAGATTGTGCATATAAGCGTGTCTTCGAATCCAAACCTATACTCAGCTTGTTAGCTTCTTTCGAACCAGCTTCGGAGTACCTTTACTCTAGCTTGCAATGGTGTCAAGATGCATCAGTATAACTTACTGTGCTCTATGCAGAATCTGAGTTTGGAAGTTGAAGTTGAGGCACAGAGGCAAATCATCACTGCAACTGGTCTGGAATTGCCTGTGACACTTCCTCCGGTCGAGACATTTCGATCTACCTGGTTGAAATGCAGCTCCAAGGGGAGATATCTCCATTTTTGGAAACCTTTCAAGCCTTCAGGTTCTTGATTTAACTTCAAATTCATTCTCAGGTCGTATTCCACATCAACTAGGATTATGCTCCCAGCTCACTGATCTAATTCTTTACTACAATTCTCTGTCCGGTCCAATCCCACCGGAAATAGGAAACCTTAGGAATCTGCAATCGATGGACTTAGGTGATAACTTTTTGAATGGAAGCATCCCTGATAGCATTTGTAACTGCACTTCCTTGTTAGCTCTAGGTGTTATCTATAACAATCTCACAGGGACAATCCCAAAAGACATAGAAAACTTGGCTAATCTTCAAATCTTGGTAGCATATAGAAACAATTTGGAAGGTTCAATACCTGTTTCCATAGGCATGTTGGGAGCTTTGCAATCTTTAGACCTAGGTGAAAACCATCTTTCTGGAGTAATACCTCCGGAAATAGGGAATTTGTCGAGTTTAGAATATCTTCATCTGTTTAATAACTCATTCATGGGAGAAATCCCATCTCAACGAAGCCGTTGTAGGTCGCTTGTTGGTGATCTTCAATCACGTCATCTTACTAATTTATCATATGCCAGAAAATTTTTTCCAAACCTGCAATATTTTCAACAAGTACGTTGAGAAAAGACAGTCTTAACAATCACAGTCTCCCATGTTGCATGTAATCTAGTTTCAACTATAAACGCTGGAGAACCCCTTCTTATATCTGGACAGATCAAGTGCTATTCAAATTATCATGATTGAACAATTATAATTTTATAATCTTTCTAAATTTTAAATGAACACATCAGATTTCAAAACCTGAATTACTGAAACATTACTCTGCCCTTGTTCAGAATTTGCATACACGAGGAATGTTACAACTAAAGTGGATGTGTTCAGCTTCGGCATAGTAGTCATGGAGTTCCTAACAAAAAAAAAGACCAACTGGACTCATGGAAGAGGATGAACTCCCAGTTAGTCTTCGACAACTAGTTGAGAAATCCCTTGCTAGTGGAACCAAAGGGGTCCTAAAAGCTCATGAAGAATTGAGCACCCTGCTGTCTTGGAGATGCATAACAGCTGCATACTCCATTGCATTCTAATTTATTGGTAAGATTGTATTAAAATGGGAAAGATTGCATCTTTGTTTGCCTTTATATTTTTGGTCACTAACCCTTCAAAATTATATGAATCAGCAAGTCCAAACAAACATCATACAAATAAAATGATATATTTTCAACTGTCCAAAACAGTTAAAAACAAAAAGAAAGTACTTTTACATACAATTTACTCGGCCATGAAATGGTGATATGCAAAAGCTTCAAACTTCAAGCCAATGAAAAGAAGAGAATCCATTGAATAAGAATTCTAATAATGTCTCATGCTCTCAAGTCTTTAGGTGGGTCAATCTTCAAAAATTCATCTATAACAGAAGGAAACTCCAGGCATTGAAACTCAGAATCATCACCACTCTCAAAAGCAGCTTTCCCCATAAGCAAGAAAGCCAGCCTCAAAGGCTCATTCCCATCCCTCAAGTAGTGTCTAATCCAACCTTCCATCCTTTCCACTTCTTTCTCACACTTCGGCCCTTTAACCCCAACAATCTTCTCATAAAACCCACACTCACATCCACAAGAATTCCCTCCACAAACAACAGTCTTCTGCTTCTGTTTCTGCTTCTCCCTTTTCTGGGTTTCTTCCAGAGTATCAGATAAACCCAAAAGTTGCATCAAATATTGGATTTCATCTCTGTCGTTGCATGCTGTAGGTGAATCGGGAGGGTTAATCTGAGTTTGGGTTTCCTTTGTCGGAATAAACTGTGGTGAAGAGGAAGAAGAGGAGATGAAAGCTTGTGGGGGTTCACTGTCTTCGACAGTGTTGCTAACATTGGTGATGGAATGGTGGGTTAGATGCAAGTAGATTGGTGTGCTCAAAGATTGTGTTGGCGTAGGATTAGTGTCAGGAACATGGGATGGGGTTGAACTGGATTGGCCTGAATCTGGTTTGTTTTCTTCAAGTTTCAATCTTTTCTCAACCTGTAAGAATTGGAAGGAAAGAAAGTCATGAATCAGGATTCAAACAGAAAAACAATGCAGATATTTGTAACTTGTAAGTGCATCTACCTGTTTGAGAGAAGAAAAGAAATTGCAGTGTAAAGATGGCGGCCGCATTGTGCAAAATTTCAGGCTCTAAACTCCTTTGAATTTTTCATTTACAGATATATTTGGGTAATTATTGTTACTACTACTAGTAGGTCTATTAAATTGAGTGTTATATCTTCTAATTTTGGATAAACTTCGATATTAAAAAATAAAAAATAATTAAATTTTTTATAAATAGAATAAAAAATAAACTATACAAACAATCATTTAATTATAAAGTTGGTTTAGATATTAATATTACATTTTTAACTTTAATACATATCATTAAATTATTTATTTAGTTTTAATCAAATTATTAATCATTAAAAAATAATAAAGATGTAACTATTATTTAAATAAATTAATATAATTATACATTTAATCTCATTGTTTATACAATCTATTAATTTAATATTAATATTAATATTAATAAAATAAAATAAATTAATTATTCAACCATTTTTAAGGCAACTAGATGATCATGCACGGATTCAAAACTTGGGTCTTGCTAGTCCACCGGACCAAAGATGAATTTGTAATATAAAATATAATATATTTAATATATGTTACTTGATTGTGATATAAAATATATATTTAATGCATAATTTAAAATTAAAAATATATTAAATTTATTTAATAAATCATAAACCCTAAATATTAAATTTCATACTTTAAAATTATATTAAAATTTATGACTATTTTTTAAAATTATAATAAAAATTCATTTAATGAATCTTAAAACCTAAACACTAAATAAATTTTTAAGTTACAGTAAAGAATCCTAAACCTTAAACCCCAAACACTAACATGCAAATACAATGCCAAAGGAAAGGAAGCATCTTAGATCAACAATTAATGGCATTCAAATCAGAACCAAACGAATGATAGCAGCAGAGCATAGTTCTAACATCTAAATAATTTCAAAAGAAATAAAAATAAATCTACAATAAATTCTATCCTATGCTACAAGGACCATTGGCTTCATTCCCTATTCCAAACTCAAAGGAATATCAATCCATGATTTCAGACAATACGTTGCAGAGGTAAGTTTCATGCAACTTATGTCGGATTAGGAACATAACCCCGTTAGCAGGCATCGGTTGCAGTGTCTCCGGACCTAACAGTGTAAACAAAAAACAATTATAAGCAAACTTATGCAACATTGGTAAAAATGGCTGCATTTTGACAGTAAAAGAAAGGAAGATAACACCCGAAAAAATGGAACCATCCGAAGAATATTTCTGGATTACACGGAACCAGCATTCGGTGGATGCAGTTTGCGAAGCCTACAACGATCACTCTCTTTAATATCAATGACAAACATTCAAACATAACACCAAACTAACTCATGATCCTACACGGTTTTGTAGTCATTGTCACAATTCAGAAGGTTCATTACAATTTGTTAACTGAAGTCGTTAGAATCAGAAAACCGTCTCGTTATCCATACCCTTCTCTCGATTCACTTGAAATCCACTCCGTCGTCTAGTCGTCTCAACCACTCAGTTCACCAATTAAAATACTTAATAGTCAGAGGTAGGGAATGAACCAAGGCATGCCAAAGTCAAGGAGATTCAAGTAGGAACTAAGCATGATTGAAGAACCTAGAGTGGCAGAGGAAATGTTTCGGTGGGGCGAGGGAGAATGAAAATCGTATGGAGTCTCACAAACTTTCAACAATACTCTCCCTTCTCTTTTCCAGAGAATCTGTAGGGACAGATCCTACAATATACACATCTGTATTCCACACTTCTACAACCTCATTTCGATCGGACCATCTTTCTACGATATCAACCCGACATTCCGACAGGCCGACATTAAAACTTAAATCCCTAAACTATTCTAATCCATTACATGAGAGACATTGGCACCACAAGTTCAAATGCTTATTTCCATTTCCCCTCAGTTTATAAACCAAATTGAATATGAACCATATTAAGAACATGCTTCCCATAAGGAAACACAACCAAAACTTAGAATCCGACAACAAATCTAGCACAAACAATCAAATATTTTAAACTGATTGTTCTAATTGTCACATTGGTTACAACATTGTAGCCATTGAAGCAAAAATATAATACAGTAGCAAGCTAAAAACCCACACTTTCAGCAGAAGAGCAGAACACAACATGGACAAAAATGATAAGACTGCAGTAAACCCCAAACATTTCTGCACTAAAAAAATGAATATAAACTAAGCTTCACCCACACAGCTAAAAATAACAAGGAAAAAGAGAAACCTGCGTGGCAAAAACAATGTCCCAAGGAAATGTAGTGGCTTGAGCAAAACACCAGAGCCACAATGGGCTGCTTGAGATCTCGTAGCCAAGCACATCTTAAACCCTAAAATTTGTTTCAGAGAAAGGCAAAGCCGTAAGCTTTAAAACAGAAGTGCAATACAGAGGGTAAGTATGAAAGAGAAAAGCTTAAAAATTTGCACGAGTCCCAACGAGAGAGAAATAGAGAAGTTTTGAAGGGGTGGGAATGTAAATGACAAATGTAATGTTTTTATAGTAATCTGTCCCATAAAAATATTTTAAATTGTTTTATTAAAATTATTTAAGAATATGAGAAAAATAAAAAAATATATGATATAAAATACGTAGAAAGTAATAACTGCATGAAAAATATGTAGACAAATACACGTTTTTTTTTTCTTTTCTTGTATAATGTCAACGTTCAACACTATTACTAATTGCTTGTTCTTTGCACTTTACAGGTTGGTTCACTCCGGTCTGCAACTAAAAAAAAAAACATGAACAGCAGCCATAGATGACCCAATTGCAGCAGCATAATCCAAAACATTTTAAAGCAAAGATTCTTTCACATTTTGGTTTTGTTTAGCTTTCCCTGTTTGAACATTGAATCTGTATTGCAAAACAAACACAGACAAAAAGGAGATTTGGGGATATAGTTCTTTGTCTGAGAACAGACAACTGGAACAGAGAAACATTGATGAACTGGCCTTTCAGGTGAATGTGTTTTCTTCTGTGTTTTCAACCATTTTGCCAATCAATGATAAATTCTTTTAGTCGAACTGAGTTTATTAAACTATGATTTAGCTTATGCTGAGTCGAGTTTTTGTACGTTTTAAATAAAAAAATTATTTTTTTATCGAGTTGAGTTTTACCAATTTATTAATAATGAAATTTGATCCAACATATTTTACTATTATTTGTGTTAATATTAAAATTTTAAATTTTGTAAAAGGATATTTTTTTAAATAGAAAGTATAAAGATTAAAGACAATTGAATTTCAAAATTTGAAAAGAGTATAAAGATTAAAAAACGTTATACACTATAAAGCTCAAATTCTAATTTTTAAATATAATCTTAAAAATTAAACCATAAATCATATATCCTAAATCTTAAACTCTAAGATTAAATTCTAAATATTATAACCTAAATTCTTAAACTTTAAACCCTAAACTAAAACTCTGACCCATAAAATTAAAAGACATGTATAAACTTAAATTATACGACATGTGTATTAAATTTTTTTTCAAATAAATATGGACACAACAATCTGGCATGATACTTACCCCTTTTGTCAAACTTTATTTATTTAATTTTTGAAAAATAGTATGACATGTAGGTCAAGATACGCTTGCAATAACATCAATGCTAAGCATTTCCAGTATAGTATTATTACAAAGAAAAGGCATTTTGTATCAGGCTTCTCCATTTTCTAGGTACTCATCATTTGAGGAGAGATCTAGTAAGATGTTCACGAGCAGTCGCCAATGCTTGAGTTATTGTCTGTACAGCACGGAGGAATTTGTTAATACGAGGCAGTACTTGGATTTCGCTTGTTAAAAGAACTCACTTCCGCTTTCTCGAGGAAGAAATGACCAGAAGAACAAAATAGAGGTACTATACCTGCTCAGACAAAGGAGCTCCAGCATCCATAGTATGACTTGCGACCTTCCCCGCAATGACGTTTGCATCAGTTTCAAGAATGATACTGCAGAAAGGAAAACAGTTGAGCAAAATTACAAGCATATTCATGGGACAGTTGCTTCTTTTTCCCTTGGTTAGTTTGTTATAGGATAAATGAAAATGTGTCAAAATGTGTGATTAGTGCAGATGCGTGCTGGTGTTTAACCTAGTCTACCATCACCATCGAAGCATATTCACGGGACAGTTGCTTCTTGTGACTTCCCTTCACCTTTCTTTTCCCTTGGTTCTTTTGGTATGTGATAAAACAAAATGTGTGATTAGTTTAGATGCCTCCATCCTCGATGGTATTACAGGACAAAAAAATGTGTGATTAAAGCAGATGCATGCAGATGTTTTACTTGGTCTTTCATCTCCCTCAATGGCATTTAAGGGGATAAAAAGGATTGAGAAACAAATCCAGCCATAAACCTTTTTCGTTTAATGTAATATCTCTGGGATATCATGTCTATAATCACAATTTTGCAACAACCAACTTTCGTAGACCTCAACTAGTCTATAGCATGTCAGCCTTTGAATCAAACATCTTACATTTTCACCGATCAAACTCAGAAATATACCATAGACACCTTAATAATCACAAAGGAAAAAGTATGTGTTTAACAAGAGATTTATTAAACTACAATAGTAGAAGGAACTATAATTCATACCCGCCATCAACAATCTCATCAATGCATAACAAAATGATGTCTAAGTTCTCCAATGACTCCTTCTTGTCCACAGTGCCTCTAGAACAATCAGTAGGGAAAACAAGGGGGAAAACAAAATTCAGCAAGGTGATATCACATACAAGCATGGTATATCACAAGATGGTAAGTGGAAAGCTAGAAAATATTATGGAAAGACCTAAGGAGAAGTCCGACAGCGTCAAAAAGACCCTGAAGTACTGCAGCTAAGATAATTTCGTTTTCATTTTCACCTCCGGTGACAAAAAAGTGAAGGTCTTGAACGAACTTGTACACAACAATATAGTCATCAAACATTGTTATCTCAGCTGTAAGCACAACACAAAAGAACCATGTTAGAATAGCAATATGAAGTGAACCAACAGATACACCAATGCCAACCCAGGATGTTCTGCCATTCACCCCAATGAAACAATGAAAACAAATTTCAATTCCATATTCTTGATAAACCCTTCACGACCAAGTAAGCAATCGTTTAAATTCAAAAACCATTGAATTGATCAACTCATCATTTTCTAAATAAATCTATCTGAATTAAAATTATACATTATGTGCCGAAACTAGTTTACCTTCAGTACGTGCATTAGTTTTCTGAGTTTTGGTAAATACAGATTTCTCAAAGGCTTCCTTAGCAGCATTTGTTGGCCAGTCATCTGAATAATACTTAACAGCTATACGCTTCCCTTCAGAATCCAAAATAAGGATGTTTTTAATTAAAGGGCATAGCTCCTACAAACAAGAACATCAAAGCTCATTAAAGAATCACTTTTTTTTCTCATAAAAATATCAATGCATTCAACTAAGAACTAAGCAAGCTAATCAGAAGTAAAAATAAATACATAAACAAATCCTTCTACAACGGCAATTCAGTTCCGAGTTCAAATGTTTCTCCGGTACTCAAATTGAGTTAATTGGGAAGTTAAATCCATAAGAAAGAGCTCGGATCTGAGTCTAGATGTTTGAGAATATATATTATAAAGGAAATTAAATTCAAATGCGAGGAAAATAAGTTTAGATCTACCCTATAGATTAACTGAACACATCCAAGGAAGATCTCTAGACCGCAAATTATAAGAAAAAAATTTAAATTTCGTATAATTAAAAACAGAAAAACTGCGCAGTTTAAAGAGAGAAAGAAAGCTGACCATTTTTTCCCTGGATTGGAAAGAATTTCTCGGAAACGATGGGATTTGGGGTTTACTTCTGTTCGTCAGAGATGCAAATGAGGGTTTTGACGAGAAACAAACGGACGATAGCGACGGAATAGATTAATTAAATGAAATAAAATGAGAAAAACTGACGTGGTTGAAGAAGACAAGGTAATGTATATGAAAATTTAAAAAAAATATTAATTTTATATAATAGAAATTTTAAAAATATAGTACTAATTTTGTTGGGTTTGTTTGATTTTATTTGGCTTAATAAAAAATATTAAATTAAACTTTTTTCTCTTAAAGATAGTTAACATTTTATTCGGTTATTATTATATTTTTTTTATCATGATCATTATTTTTCATTATCCAATTATAAATTGACATATGACTTTATATTTTAATTCAAGACTAAAAACTTTAGTTTTATTAAAAAAAATTAAAATTTTTAATTTTTCTAAAAAATCTTAAATTAAAACCCTAAAATTTTACACCTAATTTTTTTCAATTATCGATTCAACTACTATCGATCTTCGGTTCATTCATCAAGCCTCTACAACCAATAACTCTATTATTTTATTATCGAAAATCGACAAATAAATGGAAAAAAAGTTACCACTTGATAGGTAAATTGTGCACTCCCATGAATATCTTACAAAGTTAGCACAACTCTGGGATGTAGTAACAAGACGGAACCGAATTTAAACTTTGAAGATGACATTGTTGGAAGGATAAAATATCGAATATAAAAAATAAAAAGTAATGGATTTGTGACATCAACTTCGACCAGGTCAATATGAATTGAGAACCCTGTAATTTTACAACACCATCCAATCCCTATATAAACTATATATTTAAAACATTAAGAGGATCCTTAAAAAAAACACCTAATCCACATCAATGGAAGTAAATAAATACAATTCTTTTGTCACTAGATCAAAGGTTTTTAATCCAGCTTTTCCTGGTGCAGTTGTGGCATGTTTCCTTGCACCCCAAGCAACGGTGATCACTGGTTACAACACGTCGTAATCGATTAAAAATGCAAACCATATACAATTCACCCTGAAATTCACTAAGGAAATGCTACCAATGCATCGAAACCGGAGTGCAAACCATGGTAAACATTCAACATGATCAAACTAAAATGTTCTTTAAACAAGAAACGAGAGCTTCCGAATGTTTGAGAAGTTTTGATGAACATGAACCAGCACAAACATATCAATTGTATTGTACTTGACCCTGCTAACAAGGTCATATCATCATGATCTTTACTTGGAATACAATTATGCTCTTGGTTTTCTATGGTGGGAATATGAACCTATTCGATTTCCCTAAAATACTATTAGATATATAATCGAACATGAGTATGAGATATGATTCTCCGAATATATGAAAGAACTAAGAAAAGAGTTGAGTATGACTGTCACATTCTTATATCCAACACTTATCCCAATTCCGAGTAACATACCCAAGAGCAGAACAAATTCAAACAATTTCAGACAAAGGTCGGATTCGAGAGACGAATACAGAGGTTCAACTGTATGAAAATGCCAAGAACCATTCAGGATTCAAAGCACAAACATCGGAAATGAGTGGCTTATGCCATAGCCTATTGATCATAGATACAAAGTTCCAATACAAATTCATAGGCAGAGGGCAACGGTTGAGATATGAAAGCTTATAGTTATCAAAATTGACCTTAAACAACAAAACTTCACTTCAAGTCATCAAAATATGCCACTAATATTCTTCATTTCAGATCAAACAACCAAAACCCAGAAATGCAATAAAAATGCAGCCATATGCTTGCAGGTGTGGAAGAATCACAAGCTTACCTCAAAAATTTCAAAGAATCCTCAAGCTTTGAATCCCAATTATCACCTTGAAATAGGCTTCTGCAACACAGCAGTCAAGTAAACTTCCCCATTCTTCAAACCACTTGGATCAGTTTTATTAGCCACTGCCCACTTCACTCTCTTATACCCAAGTTTCCCAATCAATGGCTCATAAACTTTATCCAAATCCATTGCTTTACTAAAGAACCGGTCCACCCACAGATACCCTCCTCCTCTCAACACTCTATCCACATCATAGAACATAAATTCCATCACCGGTAAAGGTATCCACCGGTTCACCGCCCTACCGCACCGGACCAGATCCATGGTCCCGTCAAAAAC
This sequence comes from Abelmoschus esculentus, assembly GCA_035048815.1. Classification (NCBI taxonomy): domain Eukaryota; kingdom Viridiplantae; phylum Streptophyta; class Magnoliopsida; order Malvales; family Malvaceae; genus Abelmoschus; species Abelmoschus esculentus. Next base: position 5,485,972 of record JAUCBN010000066.1, read on the forward strand.
CGGCAGCCTCTGCTGCAACGGCACGTGTAAAGGCACCAACCCTCTTGCTGCCACGGCTTCATTGTAAGGTGCATTGACGTTCATGGTGGTGGTCAGCATCGTGACATTGTAGAAGATTTTCATCAAAGCGGCGAAGGTCCCGGTTCCGCCGCCTATGTCAATGCCGAGACGGATCACCGAGTTAGCCGACTTAGCCAGCTGCATGAAACGGTTAACGGGAAGGTCAAGGTCGGAAGCGTATTTCAGCAGGAATGAGCGTTGGTTGCTGAGATCGAAGCCTATGGGGTTGTTTTGTAAAAGACAAGCGAACGATTTACACGAGTATTTGTTCCAGATTACAGAGGAGTCAGGGAGGGCAGTTGGGAAAGGATTAAGAGGAAGAGAAGAAGTGGGTTTTGATGGGGTTTTCGAGAAGCAACGCCGCCGTGGGAGCGGGTGGCAGCCGTTGAGAATAAGCGTTTCTTGTAGGTCGGGATCATAAGGACAGGTCGAGAAAGGAGTGTAATTCATGTACCTATGTAGAAGGTTCGGGTGGTGGTGGCAGGAAGAAGCAATGGGTCCGATTTGGGAGTGAAGGATTAGATCTCGAGGCACGGCGGGTATGCCGGTGGAGGTAGAGGACGGGCTGTGGCGCGTGATGTGATTGATGGCGGCGCGTATATCGTTAAGCTGGCGAATGAGATGTTCGGGGATAGGAATAGCGAGAGGGGGAGTAGGTTTGGGAGATTGGACGGTGGTGGAGAGGTGATAAAGGGAGACTATATTGGTAGCCACCATGGCTAAGAGTAGAACGAAGTTTAACCCCATGGTAAAACCCATTGATCTCTGGTTTTCTTCCTCCTCCTCCTCCTTGCCACTTCTTCCTGCTTATAATCCTGGATCTTGGTGTTATAATTAAAAGGTTTAGTCTTCTCTGCCACTGTTCAATTTCCAGATAGTTTGAGTCTCATCAGCTCTCACATGGCTTTTCATTCTTCTTCTTCTTTTCTCACCAATCATCTGTCTTTGCCTTCTTCTAGTTGGAGTATTGAATTCTGGAATTAAAGATGTTATCTTGTATTTTAAACTGTTTGAGGTTAGATTAGATATGATATGGGAGATTGAAATCAAAAGTGAAAAATGGAAAATAATGGTGTGTTCCAAAGTGCAAGGGGTGAGTGTAGAAATGAGCTGGCTGTGACGATGGTAGGGGTGTAAACGAACCGAGCTTGAACGGATAAGGGTATGTTCGTGTTCGTTTATTTATTTACGAAGGTATTCAAACTCTGTTCGTGTTCGTTTAAATTTTTAATGGTATGTTCAAGCTTGGTTCATTTATTTTTTATCGTGTTCGGGCTCGGTTCGTTTAACGTTCACGAACGTGTTCGTTTATATGTTCGATAATCTATTCGTTTAACGTTCGTGAACATGTTCGTTAAGCGTTCGCGAACGAGTTCGTTTGTATATATTCATCAACTTGTCTATTTAGCATTTACAAACATGTTTGTTTAGTGTTCATGAACATTTTTGTTTAGCGTTTACGAACATATCAGTTTAACGTTCGTGAACATGCTCGTTTATGTTCGTTTATATACTTTGAATTTAGGGTTATTAAAGAACATAAACGAGCTTATAAACGAATATATAAATGAACATAAACAAGCATATAAACGAGCTTATAAACGAATATATAAATGAACATAAACAAGCATATAAACGAGCTTATAAACGAGTATATAAATGAACTTATAAATGAACATAAACGAGTTTGTTCGTGAACATAAACGAGCCGAACGCACTTATGTTCGTGTTCGTTCGTTTATTAATTGAACATAAAATATCTGTTCATACTCGTTTATTTAACTTAATAAACGAAAATAAACGAACATTATACGAACGGTTCACGAGCAACTTGTCGAACACCTTGTTCATTTACACCCTAGACCATGGCCATGGGTGTTACTGTTTCTGTGATGAAATTATGAAGAATCCGGTGGGACAAAAACTGGTTTTGTTGATGCAATTTGATGGAGATTTTTATATAGGAGTAGTTTTTAATAGGACAGTAATAATATCCGTTTTCGATGGGTTTTGATCTAATTTAATTTATTTATTATAATTTTTTTAATGTTACAATCAAGTTTTGGAGTGGGTGAGTACTTAAAATTTTAGGATCGATAAAAATAAGTTTAAAGTTAAAATATTCGATCCAACTTAATATATTTATATATTTTTTATATATATTATATATTAAATTTTTATTATTTTTTGAAACAGGTAGATTTTGATTATTTTTTTATATTAAAATAGCATAAATGAATCAACATTAAATAGTATGTTAATTTATTTTTTGAACGAGGTTGGAGGCAGCCAAAAACCCTTTCCACTCTGTTAACATCTCTAATTTTTCTGCGAGCAAATTAAGATTTGAGATAAATTAAAATTTTATTAAAAAATATCAATTTTTAACAAATTAAGGTTTAAGGGATCTAAATAATAGACGAATTAAAATTCAAACACTAAACTTTTAAATTTGATTGCTTTTGAAATATCTTAAACGATTTTTTTTAAATATTAGGCCTTATCTTTAAAATAGTACTATTATTTAAAAAAAATCAAAATAGCACCTCCACGAGTTTTAATAAAAAATATTTTTTAAAAAATAATTAATTAATAAATAAGTAAATTCTAATGATGTGTGTGCTAAACCAAATTATTATGAGTGTTATTCTGAAAAATAATGGTGGGTGACTATTTTGAAAATTTTAGCAAATAATGGTGCTATTTTAGAGTTAAGACCAAGTTATTTTGCTTTGGAATGAATGGGAGTGCATATTAAAAGGACCTGTTTTGAAATTTTTTGATGGGAGACATACAATTAGGAATCAAACAAGGAAAATGTTATAGGATACCGGGTAATATCTTGATTTCCTAAACATCTTGCCTTTCAAAGACTTATTTATTTTTGAAAGGTTTATTAATTAGTCGAAGGATTAAAAATATTTATTTAAATTTTAATTTTGATATTTAAATGAAAATATAATAATATAGTTTTTCATTTAATAAAAAACTGAAATTGATGATCAAGACAGATCAAATAGATTTGAACTGTGTAGTGTTGAAAAATTCTCGTCCTATGTTCTTGCTTTTGTGTTACTTGCTTTTGTGTTACGTCTGAAAATAGATAAAAAAAATATTAATTTTATATTAAAAAAAAAATATCTTGTAGGACGAGAATAATAACCCCCGTTGTATATGTGTCGTCATCGTGGACTGACTCATATTAACATGTATTTTCAACATCGTCCGTTAAATTGTATTTAATCTAAATTCATTGTAAGGCTACAACTGTTACAGTAAACTTTTTTTCACATATTTTAATTTTGTTTAATCAACAATTATTCTATTTTTATTTACAAAGTGGATTTACGTTTTTAACCATATATTTCGACTATAAATAGCAAACAATTATAAAACACTCTTTACTTTCAAAAGTAAAACCAACCAACAACCTTTTAAACCCAGGAACCACTTCTTTCAAACTTTTGGTTCTCTAAACTCTTTCTCTACAAATGAGCAAAACTAACCATTAGACACTTCCATGAATGATTTTGAGAGATAAAACAACTAACAACAGAAAAACCCTACTACAACTCTCTTTCTCGATCTTCTTCAACCTCACCAACAACCTTACTCTACCATAACTAACCCTTTTTACCTTGAAAGATAGATCTCTCCAAGCTCTACACACTTCCTTCTACACTTAAAACGAAATTACAACTAAAAACATCAAGATGACACCTTGAACATAGGGTTGGATGGAGAAAAATGGTGAAAAAGAAGGTAACAAAGTAACCTCATCTTAAAGCCTTTTCTGTAGCCAAAATACCTCTTCCATGACCCCTCTTCTCTTTTTCAACCAACAAGGAAAATACCATAAAACCATTATCTTAAACCATATTGGGCCAAAAACAAACCAACAACTCAAGCCCAACTCTGAAACTCGTGGTCCAAATGTCGGAATTCAATGCTCTATATTAATCCGACACTCGAATCCAAAATCCGGGTCATTACACGGGTACCGATACAAGTATTTTCTATATCGATACTCAAACCTAGATTTCCAGGTCTAAAGCTCGAAAACACATATTTCTCTACCTAAAAGTCGAAGTTCAATGCTCCAGATTAATCCAACACTCAAATCCAAAATACGAGTCATTACACGGGTACCAATACAAATATTTTCTATATCGATACTCGAACCTAGATTTTCAGGTATAGAGCTCGAAAGCACACATTTCTCTACCTAAAAGTCGGAGTCCAACGCTCCAGATTAACTCACCCACAAGATACCTAAGGCTTAATTAACGAATTATAATCAATTTCAACAACTAATATGCACAAATTCAGATTTCATCATTAAAACAATTTAAGCTATCAAACCAATGTCAACCATGCACAATTCAAACTAAAGCACTATGATCATGAATTCCATAACCCATAAGAGTTAAAAGTATACTAACCTCGGATTAACAACAACCCAAGAGCTCCTAACACTCTTCAAGCTTTCCCACTTTCTCTTGCTCCTTTAATGGTCTTTCCAAGATTTCACTACAACAAAGGTTGTTTTACAACTTAAAGATGAACATAAGGAGCTAACACAACTTGAGCACTAGAATTTGAGCTTCCCAAACTCAAATTCGTCCTTCCCCTAACACCTTACCAAAACCCATTTGCCCCTACCATATTAACTCATGTTTACCTTGATTTATAGATCCTTTCAAACTTAACAATCTTCCCTTCTTCACTCAGGTGAGATATTCTTTCTAAACTCTAAAGTTTCTATCTTGGTTCATCCCACTTTTGGAAGAGATATGGTTAATGAGGAGGGTAAAAGAAAAATTTTTTGATGACAACTTCTGCCCAAACCAGAGAAATTAACTCTCTTTTTTTCATAACACTTCATTTAGGTTTTTACTAAAATACCCTCACACCACTATCCAAGCCCAAACCACTACTCCTAAGCCCAACAAATCTCCCAAAGCCCAAATACGAAACTCATTGCCTCAGGTTAACTTGATTTCCGAGTTCTAAAATCTAGATCATTACAGTAGTGTACGAACTTCAAGCAAAACAGGTTGTAAACAAAAATGCTTCTATCTTCAAGTCTTCTCATTCTCAAGGCACCTTGAAAGCTCTCCAACCTCTTTCTCTATAAAGAAGGATTAAACAACGAATTAAACACTATTGTGGTAGATTTTTAGAACCTAAGAGCACTAGAAAACAATTGAGAAATGAGCTCTCAAAAACCCACTCTCGCACACCACCTTGCAACCCCTTTAAAACCCTTCTCCCCACAGAACATAGTAAAATATTACCTTGATTTGTAGATCTTTTAAAGTCCTACAACTTCCTCTCAAGCTTCCATAGAAACTTCAAAGCCTGCTCTTTAGTCTTTAAGTTTGAGTGATGAAAAAATGAAGAAAAAGAGTAAAGAGCAATGACAAAGGTGATCTCACCCTCAATTTTTTTTGCAAAGGGAATTAAACCTTCTCCCTTTCACTCTTCTTTTAATTTCTAAATTACCAAATTACCGAAATACCCTCTCTCAAAAGCCCAAACATCGAAGTCCAACGCTTCAAGTTAATCCGACTCTTGAATATGAAATAAATAAGTGTGAAAATTTAAAGAACGAAATATAAATACAAAAAATTAAAGGCTAATAATACGGATGATGAATTGAAAAAAAAATAAACAAATAATATATAAACAATAATATAAACAAAGTAACTAAATACAAATACATAATCTATTAATATATATATAAAATATTAATAACACAAATAATATCATAATATATACATAGATAATATAAATAATACATAACATGTAAAATGATATAGTATATATAAGTATATATAGCTACTTAACTATAATATAAACAAAGTAACTAAATACTAATACATAATATATTATAAACATGTACACATAGATACATTAATACTAATAACACAAATAGCATCATAATATACATAGATAATATATATAATAAACATGTAAAATGATATAATATATATAAGTATATATAGCTACGTACACAAATTAAATATATAATATAATATAAATAAATAAATAAATACTAATACATAATATAACATAAATAACACCATAATATATACATAGATAATATAAATAATATATCTACATAACATGTAAAATGATATATAGTATATATAAGTATATATAGCTACTTAACTATAGTATAAACAAAGTAACTAAATACTAATACATTATATATTATATATAATATTAATAACACAAATAGAATCATAATATAATATATACACAGATAATATATATAATATAATGTATCTACATAACATGTAAAATAATATAGTAATATATAATATAATATAATAATACGTAAAAATAATATATAATATATAATATGATGATATAATAAATATATATAATATTAATAACACAAAACAATCCTAATCACACGTGTTCATAAAATATACAAAACAGTGTATTACCTAGCTACTCAACTACAAAACCGTCGCATATATATTCCTATATATTCAGAACAGTCCCATACATTTGCATACATATTTTTACACCTCAAAACAATTCCCATGTTTCTAGATCACCGAATCATCTCTTATTTGTACTCATTTATATACAAAACAATCAAATTCACATGTAAATATAATTTCGGACAAAATAGTTCACAAATTTTCATATCAATATAAAACAGTCCCTTACATTAGCATACATACTTAAACATATCAATATAACTTATTTATATACAATCCTAAGCACACATGTTCACATATCCATATACAGAAAAAATCCACAATTTTTCACCTGTAAGTAAAACAATCCCATAATTATATATATATATATATATATATTCATGAAAACAAACCTTAAGCTTTAATAAACGAGTTTGAAAGTAGAAGTGGTTTAACTTAAGCATTGTCAACTATCAAAGTCAACCTTGATACTACTAAGTCACCTCTTTTGTGTGTTTCAACCTGAAATGATTCAGATATGGACTAAAGATAAAGAAAACAATCTCTTTCTCACAGAAGATTGTTTGCATTTAAAAGATATATAGTATAAAAAGGTAATAAAAAAAATAAATGGTTCGGCTGTTTCATGAAACATACCTGTGAAACAACAAAGTCCACAAAGCATTGTCAACTGTCAAAGTCAACCTTGATGAAACATACCTTGATGCTAGGTTAAAAAAGATAAAAGGTTCGAGTGTTTCATGAAACATACTTGTGAAACAACAAGTCCACAAAGCATTGTCAACTATCCGGGATATGGAGTGAAAATGGATAATAAAACTTATCACAAATCAGAATGTACCCTTCATGAAGAAGGGTATTCTATGAATAATAATTCGAGAAACAACTGGTTCTACAAATCACAATTTCAAAGATAAGGAATCCACAATTATAAGCATAAAAGTTCAGATAACAAAACTCCGACATGGAGAAAAATCAAACAACGACCAACTGATTAATATCTTTTCTAGTATAGGCAACCTCAATCAACTAGAAAACGTCTTCAAATTAGAATTCAATAATAAATATAAGTGTAACCAAATCCTACAGATATCATAGTGGAATCCAATACAGATTTTTCTAATTGAAGAAACATTTAACCTCGTAAGGATGTCTTATTTACTGAAAAAAGGGAATCAATAAATTAATCAAATTGTAAACTATGATGAAAGAAAGCACTTAATTAAACAAACAACTTCAGAACAATGTTTTTCCCTGATGCGATCAAAGTTCCCACCAAAACTCACACAATAAACAAACCATAACATTGAATTAAGCATTGAATGCATATATGAATAGTATAGTATAGTATATATATAGTATATAGTATAGTATAATATAGTATAGTATCTGAGGATAATATAATAGATATATATATAATATTAATAACACAAAACAGTCCTAATCACACATGTTCATAGTATAGTATAATAAATATAATAAATATATATAGTATAGTATAGTATAGTGTAGTATAGTATAGTATAGTATAGTATATAGTATAGTATAATATATTATAGTATCTGAGGATAATATAATAAATATATATAATATTAATAACACAAAACAGTCCTAATCACACATGTTCATATATCTATGTACAAAAAAAAATCCATAATTGTTCACCTGTAAGCAAAACAGTCCCAATTTCTTATTTATACATATGTACAGGCTCAAAACAGTCCATTAATATTCTCAACTACAAAACCGTGTCGCATATATATATTTCTATATATTCAGAACAGTCTCATACATTTGCATACATATTTTTACACCTCAAAACAATCAACTTTATTAGCAAAACAATTCCTCTGGTTTTAGATCCCCAAATCAGCCTTTATTTTTACTCATTTATATACAAAGCAATCCAATTCACATGTATACAAACACACACACATATATTATATATATACTCATGAAAACAAACCTTAAGCTTTAACAAACGAGTTTGAAAGTAGAAGTAGTTTAACTTAAGCATTGTCAACTATCAAAGTCAACCTTATACTACTAAGTCATCTCTTTTGTGTGTTTCAAACTGAAATGATTCAGATATGGACTAAAGATAAAGAAAATAATCTCTTTCTTTCAGAAAATTATTTGCATTTTAAAGATACATAGTATCAAGGTAATAATAAAATAAAAAAATAAATAGTTCGGGTGTTTCATGAAACATACCTGTGAAACAACAAAGTCCACAAAGCATTGTCAACTGTCAAAGTCAACCTTGATGAAACATACCTTGATGCTAAGTCAAAAAAGATAAATGGTTTGAGTGTTTCATGAAACATACTTGTGAAACAACAAGTCCACAAAGCATTGTCAACTATCCAGGATATGGAGTGATAATGGATAGTAAAACTTGCCACAAATCAGAATGTACCCTTCATGAAGAACAGTATTCTATGAATAATAATCCGAGAAATAACTGGTTTTACAAACCACAATTTCAAAGATAACAAAACTTCAATCAACTAATTAATATCTTTTCTAGTATAGGCAACCTCAATCAACTAAGAAAACGCCATCATATTAGAATTCAATAATAAACATAAGCGAAACCAAATCCTACAGATATCAAAGTGGAATCCAATATAAATTTTTCTAATTGAAGAAACATTTAACCTCGTAAGGATGTCTTATTTTCCCTGAACAACTTGAGAACTAAATTAAACAAATTCAACTTGAGAACAATGTTTTCCCTGATGCGATCAGAGTTCCCACCAAAACTCACACAATAACAAACCATAGCATTGAATGCATATATGAATCAACGAGATTAGATGCATCCAATGTTCTCTCAGAGCTGTGAAGAATCAAAATTACATCATATTAGTACATGAAAAGCTCTAGTTACCTGGAGAATGTGTCTTCTCGGCTTCGAAGATTTGGTCAGACGAATCAAAGTCGAGTTCAGGTACTATTGGCTTATTGTTCATGTTCAAAGCCTTCACCAGCAGCTTCCTGTTGGCCACCCTGGCAGGAGTAGAAATCCTCAGCCCCCAATCGAGTCTCCTTCCGTGCCCCGTTAAAAATTCGTAAAAAGATTGAATTCTAAATCCTAACCTATTTTTCTATATCCTAAACCTTATACCATATATCTTAAAAAATACACCCTACCTCTAATTCCCTAAACCTTAACCACAAACCTTACTCTTGAATCCTAAATCTTAAACACAAACCACGACCTCTAACCTTAAACCCTAAACCCTAGACCCACTAATTTAAAATGAGACACCAATGGAGGCACGATTAAGGGACTGAGGATTTGCATCCCCTGGCAGGTGAGCATACCATTTCATTCTCTTTGATTACATCCTTCTGTCAGCATGCAATGTATAATCGAAGTCCATTGCTGAATGGTTCAATATGAATACGTCCATACCAAAACATGTTCACTTTAAATGTCATAACAAAGTCTAGTATATCGGCGCATAAGATAAAAAAAAAATTATTTAATCAAAGCTACCCTAAAATTATTTTATCAAGAAGAAATATTTTTGTTAAGATGAAATCCTAAAAATCAACCCAGATTTGCTACCATTAACAGTAAATGAAACTACAAAGTTCATAAAAAAGAAAGAGAACTGAAAATCTAAAAAACAATCAAGTTTGAAAAGAACTCAAAGATCCTGCATTCATAGTATCAAGTATCCACAAAGAAACAAAGAGAGATAATAAAAGGGAAAAACTATTTAAGATCATGTAAAAAATAGTTGAGGAAAAAAACCTCTGTAACTTGATGGCGCAAAACCTACAAAATTCAAGTAAGAACTCAGAAGAAAAATAGATGAACCGAAACAAAATCAAATGGAAACTATTAAAGATGGAAAAAGAGTTAGAGAGAGCTGCCATGCGAGAGGGACTGTGGAGTTGGATGAGAAATGATTGAAGAATGAAGATTGATGAAAGAATAGACTGAGTTTATATACTGATTGTTGTAAAGATCATAAGCAGCTTAGCATTTTAATGATGCATAGTACAAAATGATAATAACAAAATCCAAAAAAGAATAACAAAGTTCGCAGAATCAGAAATAACAGGTTCATGAGGGTCATCGGAATTCTTGTTAACACATATTGTTTCAACAAAAAGATCAAGATCAACTGAACAAGCCAGATTTACCATCACCAGTATTAAATAAAAGCATGCCGATTTTAATATCTCTACAAAGTATAGTTTATCAAATTTCAAAGTTAAAAAGGAAGTTCATTCTATCGAAGCTATTCTCTAAAATCAATTTAAGAAATAAAGAATTGGTTATCTGGAATCCCTTTTATCAAATTCAAAACCCACAAATCAAGAACAAAAAACCCAGATCTGCCATCCTTAAAATTAAACAAAACACTAGATTATTAGATGAAATATTTACATTTAATTTCTTCTCTGGAAACCTGTTCTTGAAGTGGCCATCTAGATTGACCCGTCAAATATGAAAAAGAATTCAAAGATGAAATACCGCAATGCAAACGCAAAGAAGATGGTGCAAGTATAAGAACAGGCCAAGAGTCACAAACACATGCAGCAACAGCAATAGTCTGCCAAGCCCTTAATGGTTTAAAATGCAGCACAATACCAAAGATAAATAAAATAAAAAGGGATAAAAGTAATAAACTAGGTTCTATTTGTTAAACTTTCAAAGATGTCGACACAACATGATCTTGATCGAAACATAAAATTTTAGTACTTAATATCACACTCCAAAGTCCAAACAATTAAAAGCCACGTCAAACCAAAATGTCTCCTTGATAGAACTTGCTATTATAATAGATTATCTGTGTACGAGAGAAAAACAAAGAGGTGGAAGCATTAATACATGGCATTGCTTGAGTGAAGCAACAATATCTAAAGATACCAATAGAAGAATAGTCACAAAACTTACCTGTAACGTCTTTCCTAATTCCATTTAATCAGCTAGAAGTGCACGTCCTCCATGTTGCAACACAAACCTGAGGAAAAGAATAACCATAGTAAAAGCATCACAGACATAAGACCAAGGAAAGAGGAGGAGGAAAGGTTTTATGTTTTTAGAAAAGGCACAAAACAAAGAGGTGGAAGCATTAATACATGGCATTGCTTGAGTGAAGCAACAATATCTAAAGATACCAATAGAAGAATAGTCACAAAACTTACCTGTAACGTCTTTCCTAATTCCATTTAATCAGCTAGAAGTGCACGTCCTCCATGTTGCAACACAAACCTGAGGAAAAGAATAACCATAGTAAAAGCATCACAGACATAAGACCAAGGAAAGAGGAGGAGGAAAGGTTTTATGTTTTTAGAAAAGGCACAATCCATGCATCACAAGGCACAAGTTTGATGGGGAAAACCCTCCACAATTATCACATATCTAACAACCTCCCGCTGAAATGCAAGAAACTGGCAACAGGTGAAGAGTAATGGTCTATCATGGAAAACTGGCAAGGAGACATTCTTACAAGCATATCAAATTACCTTGAATATCTGGGAGTGCAGCGGTTGCAGCAACAGCACGTTGTACCAATGGATGTAAATTATCTACCTATAACATCACAGAAATATATTGAGACATACTCTAACTCAGCAGTATATCAACAAGGTGGTGTATTCTTAATGTGAGACAAAATGGAATTATTTATGACCTCAACATTACAACCACATATTTCAGAAAGAACTTTTTCAGCTGATGACAAAGAAGACTGCGGGAACATCCATAATCTGCAGGTTTGACAGCATCTGATCAGGCTAAGGTGCATTGACATGAATGGACTAGAAAATTTGTTGGTCTTTAAGTCATAATTGTCAAAATATATAAATTCAGAGCGAAGAAAGCACAAATCTTTCTTTTGCATTCCAAGTGGCTTTAGGAATCTTAAGGACAGCATCAATTAAAACCTAAGTAACAATAAAAGCGCATAGGATAAGTGCAAACCTAAAAGCAGTTTTAGTTTGAGGAAGGACTGATTTTTACCTGGTTATATGGGAACTTTGCAGCAATGTTTCCGGTGGCGTGGAGAAAAAGTTTGAGGGAAACCCTGGGTTCTTGTTCCTTGGAGGATTGATCATCTGTTTGGGCAAAAATGAAGCGCTTTATATTTATATATAATAATAAAAGTGAAAATACACGAATGAAAAAAGAAAACAACTTACCAGGGTTTGGTCTTGGAGCAAATGATGAGGGTAATGCCCTGGACGAAGCTTCACCCTGACTCATAGTTATAAATGAAAAGAGAAAAAGAATAAAAAACCAAAAACTTAAAATTTAAAAGGAACCCAGAATCATAATCGAGTAGAGTAAAGATAGTAATTGCCTTCTGAGGAAGAGAATTGATGATGGGTTGTTGAATGTAAGAAGAAGAATAGTGGCGTTGCTGAGATATCTTCTGGAGAGCGTCTCTTTCAAGAGAATCCAATTCTACAACGCTCAACTTCCATTCATTCAATGTCTTTGTTCCCTCTCTCGTCTCATATAGAGAGAGTTAAAAACTTAAAGAAGTACTTTCTTAAGTTTCTTTACTATAATCAAACACTTTCCTATTTACACTGGGATACAAAGCTTCCAGCTGACAGTTGTACAAAAAATCTTGATAAAATTACTAATGCAACTTCATAAAGCTCTAAATCTTGCAAATCATATTTCCTAGATCCCGTTTAGAACCTGCTTGAACAGTTCAATCGGCTGGGACAATGCTGGACTTTCAGTAAGTAATATTGCGTACTGAGCTTTCTGAAATATCAACACTAAGAAACACTAAAAGGAATCAAAGATGCAGTAAATTGTTCATGATACTTTTAGCTAATTATGATCAGTATTGCATGCTTCTTTCCATCCATATTAACAATCACATTTGAAATATATTATACTTGAGAATTGCATGTTTGGCAAATTTCTTTTAATTGCTAACCGGAGCATTTTGAAAGCCTAACCATCTATAATAATGGTATACGGTGGACAATTTATTTCAGAAAAATTAAAGGATTCATAATATATTTAAGTGTGAACATAGTCAAATAAAAAGAAGATTAAGCCCCTATCACCATTCATAATATAATAATGGACCTGCAGATTCTGTCTTTAACTCCTCATTTCTCATTTGTTACCAGTGGGGGGGGGGGGGGAGGAGGTTATTTCACATGAGATAAAATCGAACCTAGAGTGGAACACTATGTATCTAGATAAATCTTATAAATGTATTGTAAAACAGAGCAGTTCATATATACATATACACCAACAACTACTTACCTGTAAAGTCTTTCCTAGTCCCATTTCATCAGCTAGAAGTGCACGTCCTCCATGTTGCAACACAAGCCTGAGGAAAAGAATAACCTATAGTAAAAGCATCACAGACATAAGACCAAGGAAAGGAGCGAAAAAGGTTTTACGTTCCTGGAAAAGGCACAATCCATGCATCAGAAGGCACAAGTTTGATGGGGAAAACTCTCCACAATTATCACATACCTAACACCCTCCCACTGAAATGGTAGAAGCTTCTATTCAATACACTTAGGAATCCTGTCATATACATTTTCTTAAGAATTCCTTCTCTGGAGAATCGGTTCTTGAAGTGGCCATCTAGATTGACCCGTCAAATTTGAAAAAGAATTCAAAGATCCTGTCAGCATGCAATGTATAATCGAAGTCCATTGCTGAATGGTTCAATATGAATACGTCCATACCAAAACATGTTCACTTTAAATGTCATAACAAAGTCTAGTATATTGGCGCATAAAAAACTTTATTTAATCAAAGCTACCCTAAAATTATTTTATCAAGAAGAAATCTTTTTGTTAAGATGAAATCCTAAAAATCAACCCAGATTTGCTACCATTAACAGTAAATGAAACTACAAAGTTCATAAAAAAGAAAGAGAACTGAAAATCTAAAAAACAATCAAGTTTGAAAAGAACTCAAAGATCCTGCATTCATAGTATCAAGTATCCACAAAGAAACAAAGAGAGATAATAAAAGTGAAAAACTACTTAAGATCATGTAAAAAATAGTTGAGGAAAAAAACCTCTGTAACTTGATGGCGCAAAACCTACAAAATTCAAGTAAGAACTCAGAAGAAAAATAGATGAACCGAAACAAAATCAAATGGAAACTATTAAAGATGGAAAAAGTGTTAGAGAGAGCTGCCATGCGAGAGGGACTGTGGAGTTGGATGAGAAATGATTGAAGAATGAAGATTGATGAAAGAATAGACTGAGTTTATATACTGATTGTTGTAAAGATCATAAGCAGCTTAGCATTTTAAAGATGCATAGTACAAAATGATAATAACAAAATCCAAAAAAGAAAAACGGTTCGGGTGTTTCATGAAATATACCTGTGGAACAACAAAGTTCGCAGAATCAGAAATAACAGGTTCATGAGGGCCATCGGAATTCTTGTTAAGACATATTGTTTCAACAAAAAGATCAAAATCAACTGAACAAGCCAGATTTACCATCACCAGTATTAAATAAAAGCATGCCGATTTTAATATCTCTACAAAGTATAGTTTATCAAATTTCAAGATCAATTTAAGAAAAATAAGAACTGGTTATCTGGAATCCCTTTTATCAAATGCAAAACCCACAAATCAAGAACAAAAGAACCCAGATCTTCCATCCTTAAAATTAAACAAAACACTAGATTATCAGATGAAATCTTACATTTTCTTTAGAAGAATTTCTTCTCTGGACGAAGAACCTGTTCTTGAAGTGTCCATCTAGATTGACCCGTCAAATTTGAAAAAGAATTCAAAGATGAAATACTTACATTTTTTTAGAAGAATTTCTTCTCTGGAGAACCGGTTCTTGAAGTGGCCATCTAGATTGACCCATCAAATTTGAAAAAGAATTCAAAGAAACAAAGAGATGTACAATAAAAGAAAAAAAAAACTATTTAAGATCTTACAAGAAATAATTGAATAAAATCGAAAACCTATATAAATTGACAGTCCGGCACCTACAAAATTCAAGTAAATACTTAGAAGAAAAGCGATGAACCGAAACAAAATCACATGAAAACCATTAAAGAAAGAAGAAAGAATTAGAAAAACCTGCGATGCGAGAGGGAGTGAGGGACTGTAGATGTTGGATCCAGAAATCGGCTGAAGATTGATGAAGGAATCGAAGAATTTTTCTCTGATTGCTGGAAAGATCGTAAGGGGAGCGGAGTTTTCTGTAAAAAGGAATGAATATACATAGGTTTTATAAACGAATGCTGAAACGGCTATAGCAACGTCTATTTTTTTAGAAGATTCTAGCCTTTCTTGATTGACAGCAACGTCTATTTTGTTAGACTTAAATACCAAAACTGTCCTCATAAAATAATATAAATATCAATTTAGTCTCTAATTGAATTGGACACCTAATATTTCACTCTCACCGAATTTAACCCTCATGAACCCCTAATGTTGTTTATTATTTAATAATATTTTATTAAATAATATAAATTTATATGATTTTATTATTTAAAAATCGATATATACCTTTATTTTAAAAAAGTTAAAATAATAAACTTATGTAATTAGTATATAAGTCTATTCATTGAATTAATTTTTTTATATTCTAACAATAAGTTCATTTATAATTTTTTTAAAATAACTATTATAATTGAATTTAGAATAAATATTTTTTTAAATTTAATATATTTAAATGAAATAAAAATTAAAAAAAATGAAAAATACTATCAATTAAGTAGTAAGTAAGTTTATATGTACTTAACATGTTCATTTTTTAACTGATAATTTTGTTGCAATTTGATTAGTGTGTAATTAATTATGTCATTAAAATAAATGTGAAGTTGTCACGCTGGCCAATCAAACATTCTTAGATAGAATCATCTTAAAATATAATACCATGTATTATTTTTTATATAATTAATATATTAAAATATAATCTTAAAATAATTTAAACTGTTAAAAAATATAGGATAAAGACTTCAATAATCTTTTTCCTTTTTCTTCTAAAATATGATATTATTCGGATTATTTTTAAAAATATTATTGTTTTTATAATAAAAATAAAATTGGATTGATTATAAATCAATTTTTTTATTAAAATTTTAAAATCAGTTCATTAATAACTCGATTTTAAATAATATTTTATACTAAAATCAAAATCATTTTTCACTATTTTTAATATTTTTTTAATCTAAAAAATGATATAAAAAAAAAGTGGATCGTTTTCCTACCAATTCTATTTTTATTATAATACATAGTATAAATTTAAAATTAATCGGAAGAATTTTGGGAAAAAACGGCTCCCATATTGTGGCAAAGCTGCCAAAAAAAATATACATTTTTTTCTTCAATTAAGCCATACGTAATCTATAATACCATTAGAGTGAGTATTTGATAGAGTCGAATCGAGTTAAAAATTTTGAGTTATTCGAGTTAACGAGTCATTTTATAATTCAAACTTTATTTGAAATTTTTTTGATTCGAGTTTAAAAAATTCGAGTTGAGTCTTGTTAAGTTTTTTAATTCTTATAAATATTTAATTGTAGTTATTTATCATGTTATAGTATGATTCTATTATAGTTTAAACGACTTTCTTTAATCATATAATATATATATCACTTAATATATATCACACCAATCATAAAAAATAAAAGTCTCGTCTCGAATTTAAAAATAAATTTTTTAATTATTAAATTTTTTGAATTATTCGAATTTTCATTTTATAACTCAAATTTTATTTAATTTTTTTAATCAATCTGAATTTATAAAATTTTAAATTAAATCAAAACAAATTAAATATATTTGTTTCAAATCAAATCGAGTTATTCAATATTTTTCGAATAGAATCAAATCTAATTTTCCTCACCATACTACTCTTTCTCTTTCATCTTGACGTTCTACACATAAAACACAATCACACACGCATGACGGATGTACTTTAAGAAACACTGCTCCTGTTCTTGTTCCTTCTAATTTCTTTTTCGCTTTAGATTTCTAGGCTTTACCCGAAATTCCCAGAAATTAAAATCCGAATCTTTCCCGTTTTCCTCCTCCAGACGACTTGCTATATGGAAAATGATCCACTGCTTCCGCACGTAAGTCTCCGGAAGAAACCAACGCTACCATCACTTCTTTACCCACTCCCCGAACACGATGAACTCGATCTCCCAATCCCTCTAACACCATCCCAGTTAAAAGACAGATTGATCTTTGGTCCATCTCCTTCCTCCACACAATCTCCTCTCTTCGATGCCTTAACTTCACCCAGATCTTCCTCTTCTTCTCAAGACGCCGTTGTAAATCTCCAAGACCCTCTTTTGCAGCAAAACCAACTCAATTCACCTTCAACACCATCTTCGTGGTTAATAGACCCAAATTTCAGATGGGAAAATTCCAACCTTCACAGGTCCAAAACGGCACCTGCCATGGCGGTTTTGAATGATGTCGTCCGCCCTTCAATCCCCAAGCCTCAATTGGGTTCCCAATCCATTGTAAGACGAGCTTTCGTTCTCTTGATCTTGTATTTGGCGTCGGGTGTTGTTATCTATTGGTTTAATCGTCATAATTTTCTGGGAAATGAAACACATCCGGTTGTCGACGCATTGTACTTTTGTATTGTCACAATGTGCACGATTGGGTATGGTGATATAATCCCTAATAGTGTGGCTACCAAGTTGTTTTCTATACTGTTTGTGCTGGTTGGATTTGGTTTTATTGATATTTTGCTTAGTGCCATGGTTTGTTATGTGCTTGATTTGCAAGAGAACTATCTGTTGAGAACTGTTGAACATGAGGGTCGAAAGAAGGATTTGGCGAGATCTTATATAATTGATGTGAAAAAGGGGAGAATGAGGATAAGAATGAAGGTTGGATTAGCATTAGGAGTTGTCGTTCTTTGTATTGGAATCGGTGTTGGTGTTATGCATTTTGTTGAGAATCTTGGGTGGTTGGATGCTTTCTACCTTTCTGTTATGTCTGTCACTACGGTCGGGTACGGCGATCAGGCGTTTAAGACTGATGTCTGGTAGGATTTTTGCTGCTGTTTGGTTGCTTGTTTCTACTCTGGCTGTTGCTCGGGCGTTTCTGTACTTGGCCGAGGCTAGAGTGGATAAAAGGCATAGGAGAATGGCAAAGTGGGTGCTTGGACAGGACATGACTGTCTCGGAGTTTCTCGCAGCTGATATCGACAACAACGGTTTTGTGAGGTATGTTGTTTTATGGAACTTGTTAGTACTTGGTCTTTATCTTGTCAGGTTTCTAGCAATTGTATGCTTGAAGTTCATTTGTTGATGTTATAATACCCGAAAACTTAATATACAAATTCCAAAATTTACTGTACTTTCCTCCTTGTGTTGGAATGTTGATTTTAGCTTTGTTTCGTTTTGTCACGGAGAATGTGTATATATATAATTAAAGCTTGAACAACTCGTATTCGGAGTCGTGGTGGATATGCATACCACATCTGCTCTGAATAATTTGCTCTGTCTGCTTGGTCAAGTATATGATCTTCTCAAATCGAATTATGATAATCATCTTCGTATTCTTCCTGTAGCTATACATGTTCATAAACACCCACAAAATGTGCCTGAATGGCAACTTTCGTTTTTTGGAACTATATCATTAAAACCAGAAAGTAGCCAATCCCTGAAGATTGGGATTAAGTACTGTATTTGAGTTATATGTACTCTGCAACCCTATGTTATTCCGACTTTTCAGTTTTCTTTAAGCACCGTGAACAGTACCTATGCTAACCCATTTGGGACATGGGTATGGCCGTATGGGGACACCCATATCGGACACGGATCCTATCCTACACCTATGTTTAGGTAACATAACTGCCACACTTGAAGCCTTGTATTAATATTGTTTTGTCTGCAGCAAATCCGAGTTTGTGATATACAAGTTGAAGGAGATGGGGAAGGTCTCAGAAAAAGACATCATGCAGATCAGCGAGAATTTCGATAGTCTGGATGCTGGCAACTGTGGGAGGATAACTCTTGCTGATCTTATGGAGCATAATCATTAATCTGCGAGAAGCCTTGCTTATAAAAATCTACGATACGATGATGATGGCATAGATAGTCATGGATGACATCGAATCATCAACTGCAGAAAGGGCTGGTTCATTAACATTCAAGGCAAGCGACATCGATGTTTATTCGAACCTTTATGCATGTTATGTTGGTCCTCTTGCTCATCCACAATGCCGGCTAATGCATCATTCATCAACGTAGCTTGTTTTGGATAATACCTTTTTATGGGTCGGAAAAACTCCGATGCTTGCTGACTGGTGGCTTATGTTACCTTATCTGATCAGGGTATGTGTCGGATACGGATATGAAGTATGTCCGTTGATACTTATATTTTATAAAAAAAAAAAATGAAGAATCATAGTATTTTGTACCAAAAAAGTTCTTTAATATAAATAAATTGCATTTATTCTTATTCCCCTCTGCCCTTTTGTTTTCTTTATCAATCGATACAGCATAACATATTATTCCATCCAGTGGATCACATGATAGGCTAAGGCCTGCTTGAGAAGTAAGCAAGGATTGACCATGGTAAAGACAAAGACATTGGGCCACCAGTGGGCTTGATTTGGGCCTCATCAAACAAGCTTATTGTTTTGGGTCTCATGTTGATAGGAGAGCTGGCAACTTTTTTTAAACAATTTTTTAAAAAAGAAATAAAATGTTTCTAAAAAAGTTTTAAATCAATAAACTAAAAAAAATATTAATAGAAAGTTTTAACTATCTATTTTAGAAATTATTAAAACTATAATAATAATAATTTAAACGACTCAGGCACAAACAATTTTAGCGTATTGGTAAAGTTTTTTTAAAACAAAAAACTGCTAGATTTTAATTCATTATAGAAATTTTAATGTATTACTATTTTTTTTTTGAAATAAAGTACGTTCGAATATATTTTTGGATCTACGACAAAAATTATAATATAGGTGAAGCCCTCACTTACAGATGATAACTTTCCCTAATTTTTAATATTTTTTTCAAGATAAAATAAAAAAAACGTTACCTACAAGTAATGACTTACCTGTATATTATAGTTTTTACCGTAAGTTATTTATCAAAATTAACCTAGGCAACAATAAAAATAAGCTTGGTTAGGCCGTGGCCTAAGTAAGTCCACTCTGGATACCCACTGTAACTATTCGATTTATACTTATAAAAGAAGAGAAATTATATTACGGGTCATTTTCATTATATTATTTATGTGATCAATCAATTAACTAAATTTATTTTATTAATTTTTATATTTTATTTTTTATGAAATGAATTTTCATTTAGTAAAAATTGATTTTAACTTTATTTTACGGTAAATATTAGTAAAAATTTATTTAATAAAGAGATAACGTAAAAAAATTAATAAAATAGATTTATTTAATTAATTGTTCTATGAATAACATGATGAAATAACCTATAATATAATTTTTCTATAAAAAATTTAACTTTTTGTAATATAATTTTATGTACATGAAATAACCTATAATATAATTTTTCTATAAAAAATATACTTTAAAATTCGATTGATGACTTCGGTTTAAAAAAAATTATATAATTTGATTTATCACGTTATTTGTAATATATATATATTTAATTAATCGTATAAACCTCTATACCCCATAGACAGGTATACAGGTGTTTGTATAGCCGTGAAAACGATGACGTACAAGTGTTGAGTATGAAGTATCAGTCGATTGTTCTCTCTTTTTGTTGGCATTGTATGAACATCTTTTATCTAGTGTCAAGGGGAATAAGGTTTATTTTTAAAAATATATCTCTAAAATTAAATAATTTAATTTTAAAAATTAAAATTTTACTAATAAATATTAAAATATAAATTTTAAAAATATATATTTAATAACAAATATTAAAAATTTAAATCTTTAACGGATTATTTTTATCGTCGTTCATCAACGATATTTCCTCTAACTTCACAGGTTTCCCTTGAGACTATCCTAACTAATTTTTTTTGTTTAATCTTTTTATTTTCTAAACACTTATAATTTTATACCCGTAAATTTATAATATAAATTTTTAATAGTTTACCATCTATTATATAAAATTTTGGGTTATCCATGAATATAATTAATTATTTTTATGTTAATAGTCTAATTGGTTGCAAATTAGAAATGAATAATATTAAAGTGATTTAAAAAAATATATATTTTCTATAGGGTATAGCACACATGTTTAGAATGTGGTTAAATAATAAAAATTTTAAAATTTGTTCAAAAATTTAAGATATTAATTTTTTATAATATTTCAAGTTTTTTATATATTTTTGACAAATTTTTAATATTTATAAAATAAATTTTGATACTTAATTTTTTATAATATTTTAAAATTTTAAATAAATAATTAAAACTTGTTAAAAATTATTATAAAAATATTATTTGAAAATTTAATATCATACTTTTTAGGTGCAACTACCACATGTTATAATTAATTTGTGAAATCAATTTCGAGAGGTGGACCACAAGGAATTCATTCAATTTTTCTACCGGATAAATTGGACGTGTCACATGTAAATTTCAAATAAAACTACATACATGTGATTCTTCTGCTCTCATGTGTTACATGTTTTGTCGTTTAGGGTGAGCGTTCGATCGAGTCGAGTTAAAAAATTTTAAATTGTTTAAGTTGAAGTGTATATTTTATAACTCAAATTTTATTTAATTTTTTTTATTCAAATCAAGCTTATGAAATTTAACTAGGGTCGAGTTTTCGAGCTTTTATATAAATTTAATTATAAATATATATTATAGTATAATTTGGTTCAAATTAAATAACTTTTTTAAATATATATATCTCATCATATTTTTTTCATATGTGACATATTTTTTCATAAATTATGACTAAAGTTATACTATTTTTTTTTGTTATTCTTCTGATTTTAAGGTTTTATACCAATTAATTTAAATTGATCTGTATCACCAGTGATGGACTTGAACTTTCAAAAGTTTATATTCTTATTCTTAATTTTCTTAATTTTTATGAATTAATCCTTAAAATTTTGTAATATTTAAGGTTTGTACCCACCCTGAGATTTCAAAAATTTATATGTGTCACCCTCAAATAAATTTATGGATCCGCTACTACATGTCATACACTTAATTTTGGTAGACGAGTTTTGCAACAATTTACCAAAAATTAATTATAAATTCAATCCTCGTTAGAAATATTATTTTTATCTCTTTCTCTCAAATAAGAACTATTCAAAGAAAATATATAAACTTATCTTCTAGTTACCAAAAATATGTTATTTTTGTAAATAATATCTAAGTCAGCCACGAATAGAATTTCTTTTACATTTTTTTTATGTTTATACATATATTTTAATATTAAAAATTAAAATTTAGAATTAAAATTTTAAAACATATAATTTTTAATATAACATTATTTTTTGTGTGAGATATATATAAGAATACAAAAAAAAATCGTGGAAAACATTTTTCTTTTTATTGAACTCTTAAACATTTTCTGAATGGTCGGAGCAGTGCTGACAACTGACAAGTACTATGATGTCTGTATTTTTTTCAATTTTTATTCCTAAAATACCCTTTAAAGTTTGTATAAAAACCCATGCATGGAAACCCTAAACCCATGCAAGCTTCATCCTAAGAAATAAATATAAAATCTTCTTCTTCTTCTTCAATCTTGAAAAAATGGGTTTTAATCAGTTGTTAGCATTTGCTGCAGCTGTGGTAGTGAGCTTGGTTGTGTCAGTTGAAGGTCAAAGCTCCGACTTTCCGATGTACAAACTGAGTCTGAGTTGGCCGGGTACTCTCTGTATGCCACAATCCAGTTGTAGGTCTCCGATTCCATCAGTCTTCACCATCCATGGCTTATGGCCATCGTGCAGCAACGGCAGAGGTGTTCCTGCTTATGATCCATGTACTAATAAATGCAATCCAAATCCAACATCTCCTGCAAACATTATAGTAAGCTTTGTATTCATATTTTTCACTTTAATTAATTAAATAAATAAATATAGGGACGGTGTTATATACAAGGTGTTTATTTTTATTTTTAAATAAATATTTTAATTTTAATTTTAATTTTTTTATTTAAATACTAATTAAATAAGGGTTTTTATCCCTTCAATATTAAATTTTATTTTCGTCCCTGTTTATTTAGGTATTATATGTATACTTGATCATTCTTTTATATATTATACTGAATTAGATTTAAATTTATTTATTTACAAAATATTTTATTTATTTATTTATTTAATTTTTTCAGACTGAACTGCAACCCCTTATGACGGACTTAAAAAAGTATTGGCCAAGTGTTTTAGTGAGTAAAACTAATGATGCCTTCTGGAAACATGAATGGTCAAACCATGGAATGTGCTCAGATTTTCACCAAGAACCCAAGGAGTATTTTTCTCAAACCTTAAATCTTGCCAAATCCACCCAATATGACGCACTCAAAGGTAATATAATTCGTATAATTACGTATGAATTTAAAAATTTAGTGTCGAAATTAAATAAAAATTTAAAGTTCTTAGGAGTTGCAGCCTGCTGCCTCCGAGCACCCCTTGATCTATCTCTGATTCTGAATATTGTATTTCATGTATGATTATTCTCTTCGTTTCTGAACTTGCAGCTCTTGGAGTTCAACCATCATCGACCAAGTCATATGGACTAAACACTTTATTACAAAATGTGAAAAAAACAGTGAAATTTTATCCCGAAATCTCCTGCAGCCAGCCATATAAATTTTCAAAGGAATTATACCTGAAGGAGCTCCGTTTCTGCTTTAAACGAGGAAAGAAAGTTACTGTGCTTCAAGATTGCCCAGAAAAAATGGATAATGTATGTAAGTTAGGGACTGCTGTTATGCTTCCTCCTGTACCTACGACGATCCTTTCTACCCTTAATGCTACTGAGGAAGAATTGGCTTTTATCTAGGGCCTAGGGGGGGTCTGAAAATTAGTATTGGAATGAAAATAAATAAATTCGGATATATCGAATAATCTGTATCTTTATATTATGGATTCTCTCGTGTTGTAATCGTGTAACTTATCTAATAAAATGAAATACTAAATAACATTTTTAAGCTCATGCTTAAGGGAGAGTTGGAAATTACAATGATAATGAATAAAAAATATTTTATTTTGGTATATTTAATAATTATATTTATATTATATTTATATACTTATTAAATCAACGCTCCTAAAATATTATAATCCGTATCCATATTCATACTTATACGCATACTCGTTTTATTCAATCATTGTCCGAATTAGAAGCGGATCGTAAGTATGACTTGTGGGGGTCATGGCCCCTCTTAAGTTTCAAAAAAATTGTTAAATGACTCTCGAAATTTTAATTGTTTTTATTTGGCTCCCTCAAGATTTTGAAAAAAATATATATTACTTTAAAATTATAAATAAATCCTATCTAATATTTTTTTAAAGTTCTCATTAAATATTTCAAAATTATTAAAAATTTTAATTGCACCCTTAAAGTTTTTAAAAAGTTTAGTTTAAACCTTTAATTTATCTAAAATTTAAATTAACCCCTTCAATCTCTTACTTAAAGTTTTGTCACGACTCAAATAAACCTAGTAATTACATAAATTAAAAGACCCACCATCCTAAATAGGGATGAACACGGAACCAGAACTCGACGGGTTTCGATCCGATCGAGTCGGATCGGGTTAGATTTTAAAAAAAAATCAGGTTCGGATCGAGTTTTTTTAAGGGTGGTTTAGGGTCGGGTTTGGGTTTATAGTGAAAAAATTCGACCCGACCCGGGACTAATAGTGTAATTTTTTCACATATATTTTATATAATTAGGTCACTAAAATTTTATTTTTTTACAATTAGATCCGTAAATTTTATTTTTTTTACAATTAAATCCCTAAAATTTAAATTTTTTTAATGATTTGGGTTTGTCAGGTCAGATTTTAAAGCTTAAAAATCAGGTCGGGTCGGGTCAGATTTTTTTTACCCTAAACCTAGATTAGGTCGAATAACGAGCATAGAGTATGAGTTTTCGGGTCGAATGCGGTGGACCGAAAATCTGACCCGTACTCATCTATAATCCTAAACAATCCCGGTTACCCTATGAATCTTTTCGTTGTTTTGCTTTGTGCCGTTATAATATAATATAATTCGTAAAAACGATGGAGGAAGTGGTGCTAAATATGTCTGGGAGTGGGACCGAGAATTAGCTACAACAACTCTTGGAAAGTCGATTTTGGTGTGAAACATGTGACTTAAACGTAAAATTATTCGAATTAAATTTATCCGATCTAAACGATTTATTTATCATTTCTATTTAAAATTAACATATTTTATTATTTTTAAGGTTTAATAGTTAATTAATAATAAATCGTATAAAGAATAGTAGTTGTTGTAACTAACATGTTCCAGTCGTTAATTAATAATAAATTGTTGTTGAAACTAACATATTCCATTGGTTAGTTTTTGAAATTAGCATGTTTTATTTATTTTATATGCTAGTTGAAACTAACATATTTTATTAAGACAAGTGTTGTATTTTAAGTATTTTATTAGTTATTCGGTTTTTAAGGTTTGTGTTGATGATTGATGAGTCAGATTAATTGGGTCGATTATTTTTTAACACTCTCAGTATGAATAGGGTTTTTTTTATTCGAGAATAAGTTTTTTTTAATTATTTATAAAATCAAGATTTAAAACCAATTATTTATCTAAATAATTTTTTTTATTTACGGAATGTCAAAGTGTGTTTAGCCGGACATAAATTTTAAAAAAAAGAAATACTTTAATATAAAAATTTTGTAAATTTTAGTTTATACGTACCTCTGGTCTTAGGTTTGATTCCATTTTAGCAACATTTTATTTTATTTTCTAAATGACTCAATAATATAGTAAGGTTTGAACTCAGACTCAGTTGGTCATTAAACCAAGCCTTATCCATCTATCCAAATTATTACTCTCGTTAAAGTTATATTATTTTATTATTGTTTTTTCTATTTTTAAGACTTTGCCTCAGTTAATTTGAACCGACACGTATTATATAATTAATTTTGATGGGTGAATATTTTAGCGAAAGTTTTCTACATACACGTCTCGAACTCGAAACTTACTTAAGTAATACTAAACCACTTATCATTTGGACCGACTTTTAAATTTTTGTCAATCTTTTTAAGCTCTTACTATAATTATTTCAATCCTTTTAAATAATTAAATTTTATAAAAAATATATTCAAAATAGGGTTAGTCGAAGATTGTTAAAAATATATTTTTTATTTTTATTAGTAGTAAAATTTAAAATTTTAACAAAACATTAATAAGAAAGAAAAACATATACACATACTAAAATTTACCCTAGTCAAAAATATTTAAAAATATAATTAATAAGTATATTTTTATCAACAATTTTAAGACGGGTGAGTAAAAGTTCAGTTAACACTAGTAAATAATATCTAAGGCAGCCACGAATAAAATTTCTTTATTTTTATATATTAATACGTATTTTTTAAAACTAAAAAAAAATATGATTTATAATTAATGTTTAGGGTTAAAATATATATATTTTTTGTATATTAGAAAAAAAGAACGTGGGAAACATTTTTTTATTATTTAACTCTCTGGCTTCAGTAGTGCTGATGATAAGGCTTAATAGGTCTGCATTTTTGTCAGTTTTTTATTCCTAAAATACCCTTTAAAGTTTGTATAAAAACCCATGCATGGAAACCCTAAACCCATGCAAGCTTCATCCTAAGAAATAATATAAAATCTTCTTCTTCTTCTTCAATCTTGAAAAAATGGGTTTTAATCAGTTGTTAGCATTTTCTGCAGCTTTGGTGGTGAGCTTGGTCGTGTCAGCTCATGGCTCCGACTTTCCGATGTATAAACTGAGTCTGAGTTGGCCGAATACTGTCTGTATGTCACCAACCAGTTGTAAGTCTCCGGTTCCGGCATTCTTCACCATCCATGGGTTATGGCCGTCGTGCGAAGATGGCACAGGGGTTCCTCCTTATAATCCATGTGCTAATAAATGCAATCCAAATCCAACATCTCCTGCAAACATTATAGTAAGCTTGGGATTAGTACTTCTCTCACTTTAATTATTTAAGTACTTTTAGTTGATTTTTAGTATTCTTATTATTAGAAAATGAGTGGATGAATATAGTGTTATAAGCCAAATCTGATGCTTCGATGCAACATTTATACTATTCGAGTGTTTGAGGTGTTCGATTTTACATTCTTTAGTGACATATTAACTGAACTAGACTCAATCGATCATCAACATCTTAGTTAGTTGATTAAAATATTTTATTTTGGTAAATTAAATAAATTGTATATTAAAAATTAGTCACTCTCAAGATTAGATAAATAATATATATTTTTTTGATAAATTTAATTGTTTGGACAATTAATAGAGTGGATAAATAGTATATTAAAATATTTTGTTTTTTAATTTTTTAATTTGGTATTTTCAATCAAATGGAGATAAACATGAAATTAGATAGTATTAATTAATTAGAATTATTAAGTTATATTCTCATGACAATAAGGCAGAAGAGAGATGAAAAATTATTTTATTTGATGATAAAGAAATATAATATTACGATGTTTCGTTTTCTGAACTTATTATAATATACTAATATTTTTTTATTTTTTTAATGTTAAAATATTTGGATTCATTTTAAATGTTTTTTAAGTAAAAGATATTATCGATCTTATAATCAAATTGATTGAATGTATAAATTTTAAAGATTAAAGTTGTTAATAAAAATATTAAAATAATAGATTAAATTAAAAATTTTGGTATAAATTGGGATTAAATTTTTTAAGGTACCTAGTTGAGAAAAGGTGACTAATTATGTACTAATTTAAAAGAAAAAAATTAGGTACCAACTTAAAAATATTAAATATATAATTAAATATTGTTTTATATAATATATTAACGATTTGTTAACCGAATTAAATTTAAATTCATTAATTTACAAAATATAGTATTAATTTCTTTAATTACTTTTTTTCAGGCTTCTCTGCAACCCGTTATGACGGAGTTACGAAGCTTGTGGCCAAATCTTTTCTTTGGTCAAAAAGATGAGGACTTTTGGAAACATGAATGGTCAAACCATGGAATGTGCTCAGATTATTCACAAAATCCTTTGGGTTATTTTTCTGAAACATTGAAACTTGCACAAATCAGCCAATATGACCCACTCGAAGGTAATAAAAATAAGGATCTTTAGGAAAATATTATAAATTAGTTAAAATTTTGAGGATATTATCTTATAATTAGAAGATTTACGATAAAAATTACAGTAATTTAAAGACGTTATACGTAGATAGTGTTTTTTTGAATTTTTATTAATAAAATTTAAAATTTAATGAAGACGTTACCTACAAGTGGCGTCTTAAGCTAAATTACGAAATTTGAACCGTAAATCCCTAATTTGACTGAAGGTAACGTCTTCAAATTACTGTAATTTTTGTCGTAAATCCCTAATTATAGGATAATGTGTCTTACCTCCTTAAAATTTAAACTAAAAACAATATTACCTAAAAATCTTAGTCTTGGTTAATGGATTAAATACATTTATTAAAATATATAATATTTTAAATATATAGAAATTAAATTATTTAAGAGATATAGTCATTGTCCCCGAACACTCCTCGGCCCATCCCTGATTATTCTCTCCGAACTTGCAGCTCTTGGTGTTCAACCATCGACTACTCCACATGATATAGACACTTTACTAGAGAACGTGAAAAGGCACGTGGGATTTTATCCTCAAATCTCTTGTAGTCAGCCCATCAAAGGCTCAAAGCAACTCTACCTGAAGGAGATTCGTTACTGTTTTAAAAGAGGAACGCCGATTACTGTGCTTCAAGATTGCCCAGACGAAATGGATAATGTGTGTAGGACAGTCGAGCCTATACAACGTACTGTTGTGTTTCCTCATGCACCTACGGCCAGTTCTGGGTTTAATGCAACTGGGGAAGTATTGGCTTTTACCTAATGGAGATTTGAAAATTAGTATCGTATTAAAAAAATAAGTCCGATTATATCGGATAGTCTGTATCTTTGTATTACATAATGTAATCCTCACTTTTAAGCTGATGCCTAATGGGAATAAGATCTTTTCGTCAGAAGTAGATGAAATTAAATAGATGCTACAACCTACATGACATTGAAATGGCAGATGCTATTAGCTATTATTTCATCCGAGTAGTGGGGTTATACACAGGCGCGCAGTAGGAGCGACCGCACAGGGGTCCTAAAAAAGAGGGATCCCAAAATTTTGATAAACTACATTTATTAGATGATGTTAATCTCGAAATTCATTGAAAATTTTTGAAAATACTATTAAGAAAGATACATTATAATTGTTAAAACGTTATAATTATTTTTTAAATGCGATAATTGATTATAGAATCTTATTGATTATTCTTATTACTATTTCTTCTGTAGAACTAGTGAGATTTTGGACAAATGCAATAGAAACGATCGCACAAAGGCCCCTAAAAAGGACATTTGCTTCTAAGGGCTACAATTTTATAACTAACAGAGGTTATAAACAATTATTTCTAAGGGCCGCATTTTAATAAATTGCACAGGGCCCCAAAAATCTTTGAATTGCACATGTATCTGAGTGTTTGTGTTTTGTGATTTAAATTCCCTAGATGTAGTATCGATACAACCGAGAAGAGAACCATCGCACCGTATAACTAACGATTTTTTTAATAAATTAAACTCATATAAAATATAGAGATTTTAATATATGCTTACTTTACACCCTTAATTTGAGTGAAAAATATTTTTATTAAATATAAAGATTTTATATTGTTATATTAGGATTCAAACTCGTAGAAAATAAGATAAGATAAATATCTCAATTAATGAATCTTAAAAAAATATTCTTATGTCTTATGTACATGTAACATGTTAATATATTTTTTAATATACTGATATAATTAATATATATTCATATTTTTCCTTAATCTTTTGATAAGACACATAGACGCTAGAATCCGCGTTTCTAGGATGATCCTGCTCTTTTGATGTAATGTATATATAAATAATATATTCTTTTAAAAAATTATGAGATATAAAAGTATAAAAAACAATATATCTCGGTTGATACTCGATTAGTCTATTAACATTTAAATAAGATATATAATATGTAGTTGATAACATAATGTACATTACAACTTACAATGAAATGGAGTGTTACTGGTATGGTACAATCTGTAGTTGTCAGCCCACAAGGCAAATTATGCAGAATAATAAAGCCTCGGAAGATGAAGCATCAGCCATTCATATGCTGCTAGTAGACTGTAGACCGAGATGAACTGCTACGGCTGCTTGGACTAGAATGAAATGATCTTTCTTCAGCATTGCCTCCAGATTCTGAGGGTATTTTACTGGTCTAATCTGTACATGTTGCAAGCAATCGCAGAGAAACTAGTTCCGGCTAACAGAAAAAGAATGCACAAGCCTGAAAAAATGTACCAAAAAATGAGAAGATAGGCCAAATTAGCAGCAGATATTTTGTGACATAATTGGTCACTTAATTTTGTGACATATTTTATAATAGTATTAGATATTTTACATGTGTCCATAATTGTGGATTTTAATCCAACATGTGAGGGAATGGCAGAGAGAGAATACCTTCCGACGGTTTTTATGACTGAAGCGGTCGTGAATAGATTCCAGCTTGGTTATAATCTGTCTGAATGTTGGTCGCTTGGCAGGTTTCTCATTCCAACAATCCTCAATTAACCTGTAATTAGAAGAAGCATACCATTAGTGTATCTTTTACATAGCTATGTCCGGTCCCTATACAGAGAGATGCAATGACTAATATGCTATGTGCTATTTCACACTCGAAATTTCATCAAAAGATAATCAAATGCCTTCATATTAACACATCTTTAAGTTTTGCTTAATAGAATGGGAAAAAACTTGAAAGATGAAAATTGAAGAAAAAGAAATATAGAAAGATTAATTTTTTTTTTCTTTTCATTAGTGTACCTGGTAGGAAAGATGGGAAAATGGAAAGAAAATGTAATTTTGTTTTCATTCATTTGGTAGAGTTAAACACGAGAGTAAATAAAATAAATCTTTTAAAAATTCATAAACTTGAACCAACTTACATCTCTATCAAATTTACTCTCTTTTTTTTTCAAATTGGAATGATGTATATGTGATGCAAAATGATCATCCTCCCATTTTCTTTCTTGACAAAATACACTCAAATTTTATTTATTTTTCCACTCTGTTTTATCCTTCTACTTTTTCCACTCAAACAAGTAAAACCTTGAAATGAGCAATATTTTTTTCTTCAACTTTTATGCATGTATATGGGTATGGGAGTGGTGTATAGACTGAACTAAGAACTAGGGATTAAGAATGATGACAAATAAAAGACAGAAACTAAATTACTAATTGTTGAATAAGGCAAAATGTAGTACTCACTCTTTCAGCCCATGGGCATAATTCTTAGCTGGAGCTTTGAAAGGTGGACGTTCCCTTGCTGCATATGCCTTGGGAACATCATTGTCTTGCTTTGCAGAAAATGGTGGGCAACCTTCAATCATCTACAGTATAACACAATAAAGTCACTTAGGAACATCATTTGAAAATTTCAGGTTATACACACACATACATATTTCCCAAAAATATTTGATGACCTTCAAGATTTTCCAGTATATATCTCAACTGCCACTCACTGAAAGTAGAGTAGCAACAACTTGGCACTTGCACAATAAAATATTTCTTACCATGTTTTATTTAAAACAAACATTATTTTTAGATATCCTTCTCATTAACCAGCTAGGCATTTGACTCAAAACTTATTATTTACTGATCTATGAACTGGAATATGAAAGAAATTTACCTCCTGTAAGATCAGAGCAAATGAAAAAACGTCTACTTTGGTATCGTAGTCATGATTACTGAAAACCTCTGGAGCAACATATCGGTCTGTATCAATAACAACAAACATGTTTCAGCCAACATGAAAGAGTTGTCAAATACATGATAAAGTTCTGCTTATTCAGATAACTTCAAAAGATTACTGCTTGCTAGAACCAAATAGAAAGAACTCACAAGATGCCTCTAGACAAGTTAAAGGTTTATCTTCTTTAACAGTGAGCAGCTTGCTAACTCCAAAATCTGCAACTTTCAGATGTCTCGAATCATCCCGCAGAATGTTTCTGTTATTCCAAATGTAAGCATATAAAATGTTCTGAACAAAATTCAAGGCAGACAAAATGCAACCTAAACAAGATAACTTACGAAGGCTCAAGATCATGGTGAATTATTGGGGCTGGTTTATTCTCATGTAAATAATTCATTCCCCTGCAAAAGATTGAAGAAGATTTAATAATATTCAATTTCATGCAGAGTAGATTATCTGCCAACAAAAACATGCACTGATCAGTTTTATTTCTTTCACTAACTCTAAACTTAAGCTTTGTAGTGATCATCTAAGACCAGCAAGCACAGTCTAACGTTTAAGTACCACTTTTTTTCCCGATAATACAGCTTTTACATTCTCCTATTTATATTCTTCACTAATGTACAAATAGCAGTAACTCTCAAATGAAAGTTGAAATTTAACTGTCCGTTTATGACAAGGAAAATAGCCATTTGGCAACGTGGAATACTAATAAATGATGATCAAGTCCAGTGCAAAAATACAATAACAAACCTTGCGATATCCAGTGCATATCTCAGAGCTGTCATTGGTTTCAATGGTCCTTTTTTCTTCAAATATGCTCGTAAGTCTCCCTGCAAAACAAACATCAATTAAGCCAATTCGTAATGATCAATTTAGATTTAAGGAAAATAACCTAAGAGCTAAGAGATGGCTTTGAGGTGGGTATTTTATAAACTCCTATTATTCATCCACAGATAAAACTAACAGTATAAAGGAAAGATCTGGCATTAGGGTTCCCTATCAGTGCCTTAACTTTAACCAACATTTCAAACACAACAAAAACAATTCATGCTATCCCACTTACACAACAAGTTGATATCAACACCAGCAAGCCAAAGAGTCAAAAGGAAATAAATTGTTCATATAACAGAATCTATGGATGCTATGGTAGCAAATAAGATGCCGATTAAAACCTTGGGTAAATATTCTGTCACAATCATCATAGGACTACTTTGAGTCACCGCACCAAGAAATTGAACTACATTTGGATGTCGAATTTTCTGAAATAATGCAAGCTCATCTCGAAATGCCCTCCTGAGAAAAAATAATAATTGACTTATCATAATGTATTGGAAGAAAGGGATGAAACCTAACCCAATGGTTCTTATCCCTAAGAGCAGGCATCATGCTCAAGGATTTGAGTTGACGACCCAATAAAAGGTCCAGGTTCTAAATACCCACTATAACAAAATAGAAAAGGTACATAAAATAAAATAAGCCAACTGCACTCTTTAGCTCCTCGTTTCACTCATGCCCCCTCCAACAAAAAAGAGTAAATATAGGAAGACTGGAAGAACATTTGAGTTATTGAACTTGCACTTTATCCTCATCAGTAAAAACTTCGTCTCCAACCCTCTTAACGGCAACTTGTGTTCCACGCCATAATGCTATACAGAAGGTTCCCTGCAATTTAGTCATAGAGATGACTTAGATATGCAGCAGCTAAAGAAAGATTGGAGAAGCAAAAACAGAGGCTCATCAGGTTATGTGTTGAATCTGCATGTGTATATTTAACTTTAAGTTCCAAAAGAGCCAATATTTTTTTAGTAGGCACTTTGCTCATAGATGTGCATAACTTGGTCTTGAAGTTCAAGTATACATAGCATAGATAATGGAACTCTTTCTTCTGTGCAACAAAAGTTGTATACATCGTTTACAGGTGATATACCAACTGTCTATTGTCAGCTCTCAGACTCAACTTACCACCATAACTAGAAGACCAAAAGCAAACTTTAAAATGATAAAATATAAGCATTATTTTATGTACATTCCATATTATTAAAAATTAAAATCACAAAAAATATTATTTAACTTGTTTATCCACTTATTATAAAAGCTTATTTATCATTTTAAATGATAAAAATTAATTAAAAACTTTAAATAAAACAAAATAAAAAAAATAGAAATAGTCAAATGTGTTGAAAAGTAAATGAACAAAGGGTGAAAAATGAAAATGGCTACGAGAGTGCGGACTTGCTCGATTCCTCGGTCCTCGCTAAAAGTAGTCATTTATATAACTTTGATTTAAAGTGCTATGAAATTATGTTCAATTACACATAATAAATCAAGAGATCACCTTTGTAATGTCGACACTGTTTGTAAAATCAACTTCTTTAGGATCAATTTCATATTCAGGGACTTCACGCGCGTGATTTACATGCATAGGAGGCATCTAAAACCAAAATTCAAACAACATTATCATTAAAAACGAAACAAGCAAAAGAGAAGAAGATTTCCAGATGGAAAATGTGAAGAAAAAATTACCAGAGGCTTAGCTCCATGTTTCTCCAGAAGCTTAATCACATCGTGATTCTTATAATATATAGCATCCGCCAAAGGCTATTTAAACCATAATTAAAATATATTAGAAAAAAAAAAGTAGAAAAAGTCAAACAGCAAAACAGGCGGCAGGTTTAGACTACTTACGGTGCTTCCCCATCGATCTGTAGATTGGACGTCAGCGCCTCGCTGTAGGAGCAAAGAAACGACGTCGGTCTGTCCTTGACAAGCGGCAACATGGAGAGCCGTCCGATCATCAATATCATGGAAATTAACGTCGATCCCCGAGTCCAACAGCTCGCGGATGCTGTCCAAGTCACCTTCGTTGGCCGAGTACATCAACCTTACTCCTCCGTCTATCTCTTCTCCTTCCTCGTTCCTTCTTCCATCCGGTTCGCCTCTTTCTCTCTCCGGCGCCATCGACGATTGCTTCCCTAACGTAAACCTCACCGCCGCTTTGTTCTCCATCACTTGAAAGAATCAGTTCATCCAAACTCAAAAAAGCAATTCGATTAACGTTAAATTAAACAAGATTTAAACAGAGAGAGAGAGATTCTGGGGATGTTTTATATGGATGATTCAAAAAAGGGAAAAATGGAGAAAAAGGAAACTCCAAAAGGCAGTTGATGCAGGTTTTAAGTGTTAGGTACGTAAGGTAACGTTTGGCGCTCTCTTTGTGTTGTGGAATACACGCGCTATATGAGCGTGAATGAAATTCCGGCGATACGGCGTAGGATAAGAGATAGTTGACTAACTTATACAGGGGTTAACGGCGCGCCGGGTAAGGGGACACGGAAGAGGAAAACCAACGACTTTTATAATATATGTGGAAATGGTTAAACAGATCACCGTTAATGCATGATCAGACGGTTGTAGTGCTGCAGTTAAACTGTGTGGGACCATGAGATTTAATTATAATATAAATTAAATAATTAATTTTAAGACTACATCAAAGTCTTCCTTAATAATGTTGAAAAAATAATTGGTAGAATAATGTACGTCAAGAATTATTTGCTAAAGTACTATGGAAGCTAATAAAATTTAGGGTGTTCAATTAAATTAATTAAATTTAGGATAAATTACATAAATAATCACCATATTATAGAGTTGGTGTTGAATGACCACTATTCTTTAAAAAGCGATAAATATATCACCTAACAGGGAGTAAATGTGTAATTATTTTATTTTTAACTATCACATCATCAGTCTGTTAATTTTTAGCGGCGGATGACTATATTGAAACCATTTTAATAGTTAAATGGTATATTCACCACTTTTTAAAGAATGATGGTTATTTCGAAACCAACCCCATAGTTCAATGACTATTTATATAATTTACCCTAAATTTTATTAGAATTTTTTTTTTCAAGTTGTCCAGAAAAACAAATAAATTCCAGCTTCTCCACCCAACCGGCCAACCCCATATTTCAACAGCTCTACCGAACGGAGCCGAACTGTTGCTAACATATACAGTGCATCATTATCATAACTCAGAGAAATTACTAAGAACCAGCATGGATGCATTATTATTGATGTAAGCGAGAGATACAGTCAGTCTTATTACAAACCTAAAATGCAAAGTATGAAAGGAGATTGTGCGGTAAAATCTTATTAGGCACTAATTTTTGCATTAGTAACATAAGATAAAGAGTTAATTGGGATTAAGGTTGCATTCAGCAACCTTCTCCCAGGATTTGAGAGTTTTGTCATCGGTATCTGTTTTGTACAATGCAAGGCGACTTATCTGGAAGCTCAGGCCACCGATGCTTTCATCGAGCATATTAGCTTTTTCTAAAGCTCTCTTCTTCTCTTCTTCTGAAATGTCGGCATATAGGAGGCTCAAGTGTGGCATGTAGGCTACAAGGGAAATAGAAGAAGTATTTGTCAATTATCAGCTTCAGACCAACACAATGAATGTCATAATAGAAGGGACAAAGATCAAACCATTCATTTCGATTGTCGGATAGGATAATAGTTCTCTACTTGAGAAAATAGTTTTATTACATTTTTATAGACAAACAGCAATCACGAACCACCACTCGTCCGATCACTCGAGTCTTGACAAACTAAAGCAAGGACATGACTCAAGTATACATGCTAGAACAAGTTAACAAATGACTTCCTTCAGCAAGTTGAAAACAAAAATCAGATTGATAGATGCATATGGGCACACCATCAAAGAACTTCGATAAGTTTGACACGAAGTAGACTGCATTTTTAAAGGTTAATAGAAAGATTTACAGCTAATAACAACGTTATACTTAACATTTTTGCCTATTTCACCCACCTAAACACCCCTTCCCCCCAAAATAGA
Source organism: Abelmoschus esculentus (assembly GCA_035048815.1). NCBI lineage: Eukaryota > Viridiplantae > Streptophyta > Magnoliopsida > Malvales > Malvaceae > Abelmoschus > Abelmoschus esculentus. Next base: position 5,523,245 of record JAUCBN010000066.1, read on the forward strand.
AAACTTGTAGCAATCAAATTGATACATGATTAGTCCCTCCACCTTCTATAATTCTAATCATATCTGCAGCTAAATCATACCGAAACTTCAGGGGTTCTCTAATGAATATTGGGATTATCATGCAGTGGAGTTAATGTTAACTCAAATTGTTGAAATCAAACACTTTTAAGTAGCAACAACTTACGGCTTGAGCTCTTGTATCCAAACTGGCCACTGCAATGCGCACTGGTTTCCACCACCTGACGACATTTTATAAAAGTGAAAACTCTTATTCCAATCACTTCAACAAAGAATTGATCTTTGAATTTTAGAAATTGAAGGAAACCCAAAGAGGAATATTACCTCGGAAGTGGGGTGAAGCAACAAAAAGACGCATTGATAAAAGAAAGACCCAGTAGCCACCCGCTCGACGGTAGCCTTATAAGCCTTGAGGCCATCACAGGCGGACCTAAACTTGGCCAACGCCTCATCAGGCGTTAAACTGATGGCCCCAACAACCGTAACGTGGGGCTCGAACTGTGGACCACCGAACTCGGATCGCAAACCTTCCATCAACTTCTTCACCCTGCCGGTAACGTCTTCAGACGGAAGAGCCCACACCGAATACACATCCTTCATAACAACGGCTTCTGGGGTTGCCATAAAGGTCAACGAAATGGGAGTTGAAATGGGGTTGAGGGGTGAGAGAACAGTGGATTGGAGATTGAATTTGGGTTTTTGAAGACGAAGGAAAAATGGGTTTGGGATTTTAAAATGGCAACTTGGATTGAGAAAATATTAATTATTATTTTAGGTAAATTATTTCGATGATTATCGAATTATATAAATATATATTGATCATCGAATTATTAAATTATTGATGGATGAATAAACACGAATATAATATTTTGGGATAAGTGAAAAGAAAGAGTATGGCAGATTTTTTATTTTTTTAATTATAGTTAAAAAATTGATATTATTTTTTAATTAACATTAACGGTAAAATTATATTTTGTTATAAGACAATAATATTAATGACTGATTTATAATTTTTGAAACTTTAATGGTAAAAAATATATCTTACCTAAACTTGAGTGACCATATTGTCTTTGAAAATTTTTAAAACCGGGTAAGATTGTGAACGGTTCAATAGTAACCATTTTGCAATGGACTCGGAAAGCACCAACGAAGCGAACCAGAGCTTCGATATACACGATGACTTCCCCATTTCCTTTGACCAATCAGATCCTTCCACGTCTCATTTACCCTTTACCCTCCGCCGCCGAACCTTCTCCCGTGGCGGTTTCTCCTCCAAGGAACTCGGAGATTCTCTTCCAGAAACTTCCTCCATCGATGACCCAAGATCTAATCTTTACAACGATTTGGAACCAAATGAAGACACGTCCGGGACAACTGAGCCGATTCCCGATGGACTCAACTTCACCCCCGTCTTAGTAGAGAAAAGCGAGGTCGAATCAACGCTCACCACCGCGAGAAACGATGGATTGGTTGACCGAGACTCTAGCTCGGCTGACTCGGGGACAGAACAAAGTGAGTCCCTACATGCTTCCTCCAGTTTGCTATTGTTTATAGCTGGTTTAGTAACAAACGCAATCGGGATTCAGTTAAATTTGCTAATATTCTTCATTACATTGCCACTATCGGTGTTGGGTTGCTGCGACATGGTTATTGTTGATCCTTTTAAAGCTCTGGAACAATGCAGAGCTAATATAGTTACTCGGGTGTTAGATTTATGGAATCCTATTTGTGGGTATTTTAGTCCTATAAAGAACGAGTGGTTAAACTTGAAGGATCAAGAATCTATATGGAACCTTGTGTTTAGATTAGGGTGGGGATTGTTACGGGCTATATATGTAGGCTGTGTTTTATGTGGCTTATTGTTTACTTCAATTCTGATTAGTGGGGTTTTGATGAGTTATTTGGTGGAGGAACCATTGGAGATAAAGGAAATGTTGAACTTTGATTATACTAAGAGTAGTCCGGTTGCGTTTGTTCCGATCGTACCTTGTGGTGCGGTTGGTTGTGGTGTGAAATGTTCTGAGAAGATACAAATTGGGAAGAATGTGGGTTCCCGAGTCATACCACTTGATCACAAATTGCAGCTCACTGTTTCTTTGACAATGCCAGAGTCAAATTACAACAGAAAACTTGGGATGTTCCAGGTATTTGGTTGGCTGATTTATGGAATGTGGATATTGTCATCATTTTTTAGTTATTTTGTTTCTGTTCATTTGTGTTTTATGCTCTGCATCGGAAATCAGTTTGGGGTTTTAGGTTGGTTAAGTTCTATGCTGGAATTTTGCCTTTTATATATTCTTTTTATAACTTAGATGAAGCAATTTGATCTAGGAAGTTAGTAACTTATATTGTTGTTTGGTTTCTGTTGTCCCTCAGCTTTAATCATTAAGGTAATGCATAGTTATTTTCATTGGTTACTAAGTACTAATCCCTTGATACGGAAAGATTCGAAGTCAGTGTACTTGATTGAGTTGGTTGCACTGCTAACCTCATGATTTGCATTGAAGTTGTACTGTTGTAGTCAGTGAACTTGCATGAGAATTCGAGGATAGTTTGGATGAAAATCGGGTGGTCAATCATTTGCATTTAAGCGGCATGAACTTAGGGTCTCAAACACTAAGATTTTGTTCTGTAAAACTTGGTTAATTTGTGATGTATTCTATTCTCCTGAATATTTCCGTCCCGTATTTCCTAAACAACATGTTATTATTGGCTTAAACCTTAGTCTACGAAACGGGCTATGAAAGTTTGTTAACACGGAAAGATGTCCATTTTATTTAATGTGTTTCTTTTTCAGAATAGGCGATTCTGTTTTCTTTCATCGGTTTTAGTTACCAAACTTGAATTTTATGAATGCTGGTGCAAACTTCTTTTTTGCAGGTCAGGGTAGATTTCCTATCTGTTAATGGTGACACTCTTTCCAGTTCAAGCCATCCATGCATGTTGAAATTCAAAAGTGAGCCTATCCGCCTTCTGCTGACATTCTTCAAGCTCGCTCCTATACTCACCGGCTATTCATCGGAAACACAGACTCTGAATCTAAAGATCAGAGGTTTGAGAGAAGGCATTGTGCCTACCAGTTGCTTAAGGGTAGTACTTGAACAACGAGCTGAGCACAGACCAGGTGCTGGTATTCCTGAACTATATGATGCATCTCTCATCCTCGAGTCGGAACTACCGTTTATCAAAAGAATGATACGGAATTGGAAGATAACGATATTTATATGGGTCAGCTTGACATTGTTCATGACAGAGTTACTGTTCACATTAGTTTGTTGCAGAGGTATACTCATTCCAAGAACAAGGAGAAGAGATGGGTTTGGTAGCAGCCGGTCTACACAGAATAGTTGGCGATCCCACACATTTGAAGCACGAATCATCTAGCCTCATCGGTTAAAGGAACAATTGTTGTTCCTGGAGGTCACGGGTCCGAGCACCAATGATATCAGCACAGTGATTGAGTGATCAATGTCTAAAGGTTGAGAGTATACTCTGGAACAGATACTACTGTTCAATGTAGCTGAATAAAAAAAAATAATGTAATGAAGGTTCACCTTATATTTGAACTATCTAATTCGATAGGGCACTTTGATCTTATGTTGCTACAAGCTTCTTTATTTTTTGTATTAATGAAAATATCTTTATATTCCTAAATTCACATTAAAAAATAGTATAATAATTTAATTATTGGATCTGAAATCTTTTTAAAAGTTGATATATCAACTCATTAGAAGATAAAAATTTGAGCCTCCCTATCTTTTCTTTAGGCAGCAAGATTCGATTTAACATAAAAAAAATATTTTTTATTTGACATGAATTTATAAATTTAAATAAAAAGATATTAATCGAATCATATCACGTTATTTTCTTTCTCTTCTTTCATATTAATCGAAGACTTTATGACTTTAGTCCCAATAAAATTTTATAATGAAACTTATTTTTTTAGAAAAAGGTATTATAATTCAACAACATGATGATCAAAATATAACATTTTTATACTTAAAAAACGAAAACTTGGACATAATTGAATTTAATCTAGCAATGGTGTCATAATTATGGCATTATCCCCTCAAATTTCGGTCCATGATCCCAGAGAAAGGCTGATACGGGCTGTATTCTAACAATGGTGTCGTTGACTTTGAGGAAAAGGCCCAATTATTATTACACAAAAGTCCAACCCCAAATGATTTAGGAATCGGCAACAAAGTCAAACATGACGAATATTTCTCGCGGCTCGGCATCTTTTGTCAACAAAACCGACACGATTAAGACGTGACATAATTATTATTATTTTTTACTTCCAATTAATTTTATTATTATAGCACGAGCTTTTTAACCCAAATGGTTAAAGGAACAGTTGATGTTCCTAGAAGTCATGAGTTCGAGCACCAGTGATGCCAACAGAGTGATTATGCGATCAATGTCAAATAGTGGAGATTATATTCTAAAACAGATATTACTTATAATCACTATCAGCTTGTTCAAAAAAATCATTATTATAAATTTTAAGACGTATAAATATAATTATACTGAATAAGAATTATAAAATTTTAATATTCAAATAATTATAAAAAATTAAAAAACGAATTATTTACAACCGGAAATAGCATAATTATAGACTAATATTTTACACACTAAATTTTAAACTAAATATAAATTAAGACAAAATTAACTGAGTTTTTACGTTAATATTATTGTCTAAATTCTTTTCAATAATAAACACTCTCCACTTTATTTTTAACGTTATAGTACTTTACTGTAATAAATTAAAAGTCGGGTAAATTATAATTTGATTTTGAATAATGTTTTATCTAAAAAAAACAGCATTAGTTAAAGTCGAATTATAATTTATTCGTCTTCAAACAATAATCTAAAAAAACTTAAATAAAACACCATTTAAAGTCAGATTTTAATTTATATTTTTTTATTTGAACAATAATATACAATATTATTAAAATAATTGAAAAGAAACTATATTTCTATAAATAAAAACTAAAACTAATATTTTGACGATTCCACCCAAAATTAACGTATAAATATAATTGTATATTAAAGTCTTTCAGCCACACGATAAATACAAAAAGTTCAAATCGCTAGAATTTTATGAAAAATAATTCTAGAGATTTTCTCACCGAAGCACGTACGTCATATCATGTATTAAATACGCTAAATCCGTATATAACTACTAGCCGAGTCGAGTTTGAGTAGTGTTAAGCTCAGTTCGGCTCGTTAAGGTTTCGAGTCAAGTTCAAACTTGAGTAATTTTAAACGAGCCTGAAATATCTGAGCTCGGCTCGGCTCGTTAAGAACTCGAGTTCGAGCTTTTTTCAAGCCTAATCGAGTCAAATATTGACCGATCTTTGACTATGTTACACTCGAGTAACTCTTATCTCTTACGTCTCATTTAAAGTCTAATGGAGAAAAAACTTTGATAAACAAGTTGAGTAAACTCAACTTGTTAATTTTAGGTTTTAGTATATTAATTTAGGTTTTAAGACTTATGTTTAAGGTTAGATTTTAAGGTTTTAAGTTTAAAAATTTAGATTTAAAATTATAAAAATAAAATAAAATAAAATAAAATATTAGTATATTTATATTTTCGAGTAGATCGTGAGCTTTTTGAGTCGAATATCATGTAGCTTGACTCGTCTAGAACTCGAGCCGAGTTCATGCTCAAGTTGAGCCCAATCGAATCGAATTTTGACCAAACTTTAACTGAGTCAAACTCGAATAACTTACGATTTATCTCATCTCATTTGCGACCCTAATAACTAGAAGTTAATCAAAACAGTCTACATACAAAGAATTTGTATCAAATAACATCTAAAATATAATATATTTAATAAATAAAAACATAAATACTACGACAAATAATACATCTAATATATTACATATTAGTTAAAATTCCCAATATATTTTAAATAAAGTTTACTTTATTTATATTTATATAATTAATAAAAAATATATATCGTCATCGCCTACCTTTAGATCTAAGTCAATGGTCATTTATAAATTTCAACAACGATAATAATATATTGTTAAAATTAAATTACATACTTAGTAAATAAAAATAATTATACCATATATTAATTGTAAAAATACTTTATTTTTATAAATATTTTAATTTTAAAAAATTAAAACTTCACTTTAAAATTTTATAAAAAATAGTATAACATCGTAGGAAAAATCCTTCAAATTTAAATTATGTGTTCTAAGAAGGAAAATCCCCAAATATTCTCGAAGAGGAAAGATAAAACCCTCAAAATTTTGGAATTATCTGTTAATAAATTTCGAATTTTGGGTTTTCTTCTTCTTGTCTGTAACGTTGCCTTCTCTCTTCGATACCGTCTCTCTGGTAATAACAACAGCTCAACTAATTCTCGTGAATCATTCACCGGTTTTTTTAATTATTAATTTTTTTCTTGTCGCTTTTGCTTCAAGTTGTTTCTTCTTAGTTCTTTAATAAAGATAATGAAAGGAAACAAATAATGTAATTATGGCTCTGCAACTTAATCACTTGTTAAATGGTTGATAGTTTCTTTTCTTAATTTTGGCTTTGGTTCGAATACAGGAGCTTTATGACAGCGATTTCGGGTTCAAAAACTTGGTGGGTTTTGGCTTCATAATTCTCTCTGGATATTGGTGATGTTTCTTTCCTTTTTCTTCTCAATTTTAAGCTGGAAAAACTTTGAATGATATTGTAGTTTGTGATTGGAGGAGAAAGGGTTTTGGTTTCATTGTATTTTGGAGGAGAATCGAATTGGGGTTTAGGGTTTTTTGCTGTCTAGATTGAAACAGCTTACATCTCTGTCTCCATTTTTAAAAGGTTCTTGATCTGGGTTTTGAGAATTTAGAGTGAAGGGTTTAATTTCTTAATTGGTGAACACAATATGTTGCTGTTCATAAATAAGTGTCTGCACTTCTTTGAAATTTGTAGACTTGTGAAGTTAAGAGTCTTTGTGAAGCTTAGTGATTTTGTTTGATAAGGGATACCAATTTTTGATTGTATATTACAGAAAGGTTGTCAGATTTGTTAAGCTTGAGAGTGTGATTTATGTCGGAGTTGGTTGATATTCGACCACTGGAGCGGACTTTAAGGGGTTTGTGATTACATATACTGGAATTTTCGGTATGGATGATGCTCAGGGAAGTTCAACTTCACTCCCTCCGTTCCTTACAAAGACATATGAGATGGTGGATGATCCTTCTACTGATTCTATTGTGTCATGGAGTGCTAGTAATCAAAGTTTCATTGTATGGAATCCGCCAGAGTTTGCGAAAGAATTACTTCCCAGATTCTTCAAGCACAATAACTTTTCTAGCTTTATCAGACAGCTTAATACATATGTGAGCCACTTGTTTATTTTTGTCTTGTCTTATTTATGATTAATTACATAGGGGAAAAAAAGCAAGTTTCTTATTGTTACCTTAATTGAACCATTTCCATATTTTGGCAGGGTTTCAGGAAAATTGATCCAGAACAGTGGGAATTCGCAAATGAGGATTTTGTAAGAGGACAGCCTCATCTTTTGAAAAACATACACAGACGCAAACCGGTTCATAGTCATTCCATGCAGAATGTCCTAAGTCAAGGAGCTTCTCCATTAACAGAATCAGAGAGGCAGAATTATAGGGATGAGATTGAGAGGCTTAAGAATGAAAAGGAGTCACTTCTTTTAGAGTTAAAGAGGCATGAGCAGGAGCGGCAAGGATTTGAGATTCAAATGCGGCTTTTGAGGGAGCGTTTGCAGAACATGGAACAACGCCAGCACAAAATGTTGTCTTCCGTGGCTCGAGTCTTGCAGAAACCAGGAGTTGACATAGAGCTGACACCACAATTTGAGACCAATGACAGAAAGAGAAGGTTGCCTAGAATTGCTTACTTATATGAAGATACCGGGATTGAAGATAATCAGACAGACAGTTTTGTAATTGCTAAAGAAAATGCAGATAGCACATCAGTGTCCAACATGGAGCCATATGAACAATTAGAGTCTTCCATGGTGTTTTGGGAGAATGTTGTACACGATTTCAGTCAAACTAGCATTCAACTCAATTCGAACTTAGAATTGGATGAATCGACAAGTTGTGCAGAGAGTCCTGTGATATCTTGCGTACAGCTTAACATTGATTCTTGGCCTAAATCCCCAAGGATTGACATGAACTCTGAGTCTGCCACTGTTGATACTTCTGATACGGTTGCAACAAAGGAACAAACTGCGGTTACCACTGCACCTACAGCAGCTGGTGTTAATGATGTATTCTGGGAACAATTTTTAACTGAAAACCCTGGTTCTATTGATACTCAGGAAGTCCAGTTGGATAGAAAAGGCTCCAATACCAGAAATGGGGAAGGGGAAAAGTATAGGTTGAGGGTTTGTTTAGGATATTAGTTTTTTTAATTAATTAGGTATTTGGGTAATTGTTATGTTATTTTAATTGGTTTTGGGTATTTGGGTAATGGGTTAACATATGGGTCTTGGATGTTTATTGTATATGGCCTTTGGGTTTTGATATTTTGGGTTATTTGTAATTAACCGATAGTTAATAATGGATTTGATTTTAATGTTTTGGTTCAAGTTTAGGTTTTGATCTGGACAAAAATGGGTATTACAATCACCATTTTTCAAGTTTATTTGTAACTTCTTTGTGAATCTCTTGGGCAAGTGGAAGGAATCTGAATATTCAGGTGGCCACTTTATTCCTGTTGGGGGTCTAGCATACTATGTTATTGCACCTGCGAGGTTAGAATTGATCTTGTTTCTCTTCCATATCATTTAACACGGTTCAGTGCGCTAATGTATCACATTCCGGATGTCTGAATTTTCATTTCTATGGCTCTCTTATGTGCTGATGTTTTTTTCCCGGTTAATGCCTGCAGCTTGGCAGATATGGCAGCAAATCCCTCCCATGCTCTTTTTTATCCTGTGCTTTGTTTTCAGAAACTTGGATTGAAGTTTTGGGTTCTTCTGACAGAGATGTGGCTAAGCAGCTCAAGGTAACAACCTAACTTAGCAGCATACAACATTGCTATTTATTACTACAAATGGCATTTCCAGTCTTTTATCAGGAAAAGAAACTACTCAACTTATCTTGTGAGGTCTCCATGTTTTGTGGTTTCATTTGCAGGAACAACAAATGGTGATGCCTGGGCACGGAGATTTGAATCTGCAGAAGGAACTGAACCTGCTGCATACCAACAGCAGCTGCCTTAGGTGGAGGACTCTAAACTCTATATGATTCAAGTTCCAATTAGGGGGGGGGGGGTTTATTAGGCACCAATGGTATGAAGAACCATGGCAATTTTGATTATCAAATTCAAAGATTTAATGTAGGTTCCACCTTGGTTAAAAATTTGATTTTTTGTTTTAACCAAAACTTAGAACTTTTTTAGCAAATGATTTTACAATTCACATGATTGAAGATTTCTAACCAATCGTAAACAGCCTAAATAAGACATTAGAACTTTGTCAACAGCCAATAGAAGTTTCAAGGTTTTCAGTCATCTACATTTGACGCAAGGTTTCCAATTAAATGTAAACATTTACAGATTCAATAAAGAAGCAATGGATTCCATGGGAACAGAGTAGCAAGAACACTCAATAAAAATATGGGTCAAATTTGTATATGTTCATTCAAAAGGATGACTTCTCAAATCAGCTGAAATCCGATAATGTTAGAAGTCACAGAAGAATTTGATTGTTTTTTCCTGGAATTAATGATACCTGACTGACTGTACTCCAATTCAATCTTTATGACTGCACAAATGAAACTTTCTAATTCATGTTCTGTTAAAGAGTTATTTGATGAATGAATGTCTTTCACCTCTAACCCTGGTGTCCATGTCAACCCAGCAGATCCCTTTCATGTGAAAAAGCTCTTCACTTGTATGTTTTCTATGGCCAAATAACCAGACAAGCGGACTAGAACGTCCGTTTTTCCATCACCAGCATTCTTCCCAACTGAGCGATGATTTTGTATAAAAGCCATGGGGGATTCTTCAGAGGGTGTCTTCTGATCCGCGATCAGTGAAGGGTTCAGGATCTGAAGTTTCTGCAAGAGCTGCTAGCATGACTAAAACCTCGGCCGGGTCATCCAAATAATACTTGGCTTTGCTAGGCTTCTGACCAACTGTGCAGGCAAACACATTTGTTTTAGAGGAGAGGATACCGCTGGAAATTGCGCTACTGATGATCTCAAACATCTCCTCATCAGATCTGTCATCCCCGATGCAGAGTACAAAATCAGCCTGCTTTCCGTTCTCTGACATCGTTGCAATGACCTTTTCAGCTACCAAACCTTTACTGACTCCCTAAAACCAACAATCAGATTTGATTAATCTCATGTGTTCATCCAAATCAAAAAAATCAATGTTATTGAATTACAAATACCCCAACCAAACTAAACCACAAAACCCATTAAAGCTAGTATTTTCATGATCGATAAGCAAACATCAAAATGTTGGATCTCAAATAAATGAATAGAAGAAATTTGTTTGCCAGATGTTAAACTAGATTGTATAATCTAGGAGAAAGTTATCAGAAAAATACATTAATGAAAACTGAAGTTGAGTAGATACCTGTGGTTTCACTTCAACAATAAACCGGCCAGCTTTTACAGCCACAGGTTCATTTGCTAATACACTCTCAAGATGGTCTAACATCTCCTTTGCCTGGCTAGATCCAAAACCCGGGTCTGCATCCTGATGATGCCAGACCAATGCACTCTCCTTGGATTCAATAGAGGAGCCATCAGTGGCTTCTGTATACAATTGCATAACAGGCTCAGCCATTTCTTTCCACCCAAATTCACTATTCTGCCCACAAACTTCCCACTCGTCATCACTAGACCACCTGAAACATCAACAACTTTGAGGTAAGTGCATCTATAGAAGGAAAAAACATGTTCAGCTATAGAAATAAGGAAAAAGAAAACAGCATACCTCACGAAATAACCATGTTCAGCTGCAATTCCTAGCTTCTTACATGGAGAAAACCACTTGCTTAAACTATCTTTTCCTCTTCCACTTACAACAAAGACTGTATTTTTTGTATCACCAGAGAGTGTATTTATGATTGATATAATCTCAGTGCTTGGAGTCTTGTTATGTGAACTTTGAGGCATTATGGTTCCATCATAGTCCAACAGTATAGCCCTATTTTTGGACCTTAGATACACAGATACAATGTGCTCAATAGACAACTTTCTGAAGTTAGGATCAAGAGCCACAACTCTGAATCCAAAGCTCAAACCAATTCCCCAACAGCGTCTTCTGAAATGGTCTTTACACGTCCTTTCCATATCCTGGAAGAAGCTTTGAGACCAGTATGCCACATCGTGTGTGCTAACGTATCTATAATGCTTCTCATGGCGCAACTGCTTCTCAGAATCTGCCATTGAGATTGCATCACTCATTGCCTCAGCAGTTGCTTCAATATTCCAAGGATTTACCCGAATTGCACCACTAAGTGAAGGAGAGCAACCAATAAACTCTGATACAACTAGCATGCTCTTCTTAGGTTCACTTGATTCTGAGGATGAGTCTGATTCAGAGACTCCCTGTCGGCACACAATGTACTCGTAAGGAGTAAGATTCAACCCATCCCTTACAGCTGTAACTACAACGCATTCAGCTATAGTGTAGTATGCAACTCTTTCGCTGATGGATGCAGGCCTATCAATAAAGACAATTGGTTCATAGCCAGGTTGTCCAAAAGTCTCATTGATTCTCTTGCAGCTTGCCTGTATTTCAGCCTCTATCTCCTCGACATCTTTCCCTCTTCTCCGGGCAGGGTTTGTGATCTGTACCAAAACTGCTCTTCCTTGCCACTTTGGATGCTGTTTCAACATCTGCTCCATTGCTAACAGCTTCAAGTTGACACCTTTAAAGACATCCATGTCATCAACTCCAAGCAATACAGTCTTTCCTTCAAACTGTTGTTTAAGCTCTGCGACTCTCCACTCCTTATCTGCAAGTTTCAGTGCAGACTGAATCTGCCCCATATGGATCCCAACAGGCATGATCTTTATCCCAATTGTCCGTCCATAGTACTCCAGTCCAATATAACCCCTCTTTGACTGGTAATCTAAACCTAGCATACGACTACAACAAGACAGAAAATGCCGAGCATAGTCAAATGTATGAAAACCAATAAGGTCTGAATTCAAGAGTGCCTTTAGGATCTCTTCCCTCACGGGCAAAGTTCTATATATCTCAGATGAAGGGAATGGACTATGTAGAAAAAAACCCATTCTTAATCTGTTAAACCTTCTCCTTAAGAATGTAGGCAACACCATCAAATGATAGTCATGGATCCAAACATAATCATCTTCTGGGTTAATAACCTCAATCACCCTTTGATAAAAAATCTTATTTGCAGCCACATATGCCTCCCACAAGGACCTATCGAACCTGCATCCATGATTTGCTGAAAATGGAAGCATATAATGGAAAAGCGGCCATAAATGCTGTTTACAGAAACCGTGATAGAACTTAGTCAAAATATCAGGCGGCAGAAATGCAGGGACACACTTAAACCTATCCAACAAAAGCTGTGATACATCATCTTGTTCGCTCGGATCAACATCAACCTTCAAAGAACCAACATACAAAACCTCCAAATCTTCAGGCAAACCATCTTTTAATTGTAATAACAACGAATCGTCATCCCAACTAAAACTCCACCCTTTATTATCAGGTCTACGTTTAGCTTTAACTGGAAGTTGATTAGCTACGATAATAATCCTGTCCTGAATAACCGAGGACTGTACATCTGAGGCCACACTATTAGCCTGATCATCATCAAGCTCCGAAATAACCCCGGCCACTGTCATCACCCGTGGCAGCCGCTTGTGTTGATTAGGCTGACCCAGGAAATTACCAGACGCTAGATCTAATAGATTAGTATATGATCTTGATATCATCTTTAAACCTCTTTTTAGGTTATCACTCCCAACAAGAAGATCTAAAAAAAACTATAAATAAATAAGACCACTCAAAGATTTCCCTTTCTGTTCCCAAAATACTCTTTTAATTTAGCAAGACCTGCATTTAGTATCAACAAAAACGCATCTTTAAACGAACAATAAACAAGAATCACATAAAATAAAATGAACAAATGAATAAATTCTATCCAAATTACAAAAAAGGAAAAGCCTTGAGCAACCCAATTGAATATTATATCAGAATTCAATCAAAAGAAATCTAAAAAAAGACAATAACTTTCTGAAACCAAATCAATCCAAAATAACGGGAGCAAATATTAAAACAAATACAATGAAACTTTGAAACTAACCTCACCCTTCAAAGCACAAAGTTTATGCCTTTAATGGAAGCCCTTGGATCCAAATACGAAAATTTTGAGAGGAAATATGAAAATTTCTTAGGTTATCTAGGGTTTGTTTTGGTACTTTCTTTTATTCCAAAAAATCAATCACATTGACAAAATCCCCAACTTTCTACCATCCTCTCTCTCTCTCTTGATTTTCTTGGCATTGTTTTTCAATCGCAATTTGCAAACCATAGCGAGTTTATTGCCGTCAGGATGTTTTAGCCGTTCGATTTCATATAAATTGATCATAGCCGTTCTTTAAAGATTTAACCGATTGAGCAAGTTGCAGGTGAATCTTGTGGGTCCCTTTGCCATTCTTTTTGTTTTTCTTGGGAAATACATTATTGAAGATAAAGATGAAAATCCTTATGTTCTATTTTAGACAAAATTTGGTAAATATTTGTATATAATTTTTCTTTTAATAAATTTTAATTCTAATTATAATCATATATAAAAAATATTTTTTTTTAAAATAATAATATCTTTAGTACGTGTAAAATTTATAACTCAAGAGAATATAAGATAATAAAAATAATTAATTTAATTATCCGTCTAAATATAATTACTTAATTAATCGTTTAAATATAACTCAAGAATCAAATTCATTTATATTAATATAAATTTAAGATAATTTTGTACATTTATGTAACTCTATGTAAATTAAATTTATTAATATAATTATATTTGATATATGTATAATTTTAAAAAAATGATATATCTATTATATTAATTAAAAATATCATCTTTATTTTTATATATTTAGAAAATATCTATTATTTAACAATGGAAATTTTGATATTAAATAAATTTATTAGAAATTTATGAATTTAAAAAAAAATTGTACAATGTAATAAAAGAATGAAAACTAAGAGGATAATGTTGGCCAATAGATTATCTAGTAAACCCAGGTGGCAAATTTGAAAAAATTGGCTGTCACGGCAACCAAAGCTGACTCTTACGTGGCATTGAGTCATTATCTCCACGTGGATTTATTTGGTGAAACCCTATGATCCACCTTGGCTAACTCTTTGTCTTTATCTTACGTGTCTCTGATCCATTGGAAGGGACTTGAATATTATGTGGTCCAATGCTGTACCCGAACATACCCACAGGAAAATGGAAATCATTCCTTCCTTTATACTTCGCTTGGTTGGATAAAACGGAAAAGGCATAAAGCAAATAAAATTCTCAAAACGTTTTAGTGTATAATTATTTTGGTCTTTGTTTTTAGTATTTTATTTTAAATTAAAATAGTTTTTTAATAAAAATTATTACTAATAAAATGATATTTTTATTCTTTTCATTTTATTTTTTAAAATTTTAATTTATTTATTATAATAATTTCTAACTATATTTATTTTAATTATTTAATATTATTTTTGTTTTCATTTTGAAAAAAAGCTAGATATTAAACATATTTTTACTATTTTATTTTAAAAAACAAGTTTTCATCTCTATTAATCAAACATGTTTATAAATTTTATTTATGATTACAAGGTACCTTTTAAAACACATACTTATCTTATAAACAAAACAAATTAAACTCAAATCTTTTAAGATAAATATTTTCTACCAAGACTGCTTCTTGAATCGAATAATTTCAACAATTAATTAAATTAAATACACTATTTAAAATTCAAAGCATATGTTATTTTAAACTAATCACAAATGTTTATGGCATAGGCATAGTCTGTCTTGACATTATTCCATTCATGTCCAGCTAATAAACAGTCCACAATGTCATTTGATTATGTGCCGGACAATCAAACAATTGATTTTTATATAAAACTGTAAATATATGAATGATAATGGAATAGTACACCATTTAATAAATTAAAAGAATAATATATTGAATTAAATAATAAAGACAATGTTTTTCTTAGTCAATATCCATAGACATTATATAATATATACGTTTGAATAGACCTTCAACCTTCTCCAATGGCATAGTCCATTTGTTAATAAAATATTTTTTTTATTAATATAAAGTAATTATTTCCTACACAAGTAATGAAAACAAAATTTTTACAATCATTTTAGGATTTAAGATTAGATTTTAAGGTTTATAAGTTAAGGGTTTTGGTTAAATAGTTTATTTAGGGTTTGGGTTATAACTTAAGGTGTATATGTTAAAGCATAAACTCTAAACTATAATCCTAGACCCTAAACCATAAACCCTAAACTATAAAACTATAAAACTATAAAGCTTGTGATTTTTTTTTGTTTTCGTCGCCTGTGTATCGAATATAAATCTAGGGGTAAATATCTAAATCCGCACTATATATTACTATCAAAACCAAAAGTAACATTTGGTTTAGGCAGAATATACCATGAACTAGAACACAGTAGCCAACAACACTACAACTTGATGCTATTGAAGGGAACCTAGAGCTACAGTCAAACCACTATCATATAGCTGTCTTCATACCCTAACTACAAAATCCATTGGACTGTCAAGTTCTAGCTGAAGTAGGAATATCCTATTTAACACAAAACATGCTCATACGACATACCGATAGGTGATATAACGACCAGCAGTCTCGCTAGGACGAATTATCTTCACAACTTGTCCACGCTTTAGACCGTAGTATCTAGCGATTGGATCGGTCACCTGGATACGAGGCAGCTGCATTCAATCCATTCAAAAAAAACACAATGATCGTACACATTAGTTTACTCCCAGCACTTGTCTAACCCAACTGATACCCCCAATTAACAATAAATATCACTTTATAATAACTTGACCATATATAGTAAATCAAGGTACTATATACCGACCTGTGTTTCCTTTACAGTATATCTTTGCAGCAAAGTCTTTTTCTCCTCAGTAGTAAGCACCTGATGCTCCGGAACAAGAGAATGTTCTTTTACATTGACAAGGAGTTCCGATTCCTGCACCGATGAAGTTCAAATTATAAAAACATTATAAGAGATGAAATTGCATGTATGATAATAAGTAACAACAGTAACGTGCAAATCTTCATGTGCATCTAAATTGATTTTGTACCCAAAATACAGCATACAAAAACTGCTACTCTTATGATAGAAAGATTTTATAAAAACGTCTTCGAGACTAACCAATGCCTAATTGTTGATTTGTTTTTATCACCATTCAGTCACTTACCATCAATGAATACAAATCCAGATAGTTCAAAAACTATGTATAAACAGATAGCATGAAAATAAGAAGCCGTCTTTTATATTTACTCGTATGCTATTAAAATAAAGTCTTAGAATTAAGGTACTGATTTATACACTGATGATAGTGTAAATTTTCTAAAATGGTAAGAACCTAACAAATCACTCTATCCATTAGATCAACCTATAATAAATGTTTGGCAATACATTGTCAAGCTCGAGAAACTACACATGATTAGATGAATCATTGACCTCAAAGCTTTCCATCATAGAAGACTATACACCAAGAATCCCATTGAGAGAATTAAGCATAATGATGACTTAAGCGGACCCAAATATTATAAAGACGATAAATTGACCTGGAAAACCTCCAAGTGAAACTTTGAAGAAATTTCACTGATACAAGTCCGAGCAAAGGGAGTCAAGTTCTGTTGCACAACCAGTATGGCCCTGAATACGTTCTCCGATTTCATGCGGTTGGTATATGTCTTCATTGTCTTCACACCAACCTTGGGTTCTTCAGGAAAGAAAACATAGATCTAGTACACAAAAATTATAAACCTTAAATCTAATAAGGAATACAGGGAAACTACATAAACAAGAACAATTGATAAATTCAAACACTTATTGTGCCATGTTACTATAAATTCTAAAAGCAGACGTTAAATGACTTGAAACTAATAGTTAAAACTAAGTCGAATGCTGAGAAATATTTGGGGATACCTGATCAGAGTTATCGTTTCGCTTAGCTTTATTGATAATAAGATCCTCTCTGTTCATGTTTGTACCAAATTTGGAAATAAACTCTTCTCTGGACATGTTAATCTCAAAATCCCCGACGAAATAGCCTCTGTCTTTCAACATCTGCATTACCGTCCTTCGGATTCGAAACAGCCTCTTGATTTCATCATCTGACAGAACCATTTTTGTCCCCCTAATAATTGATTCCTACAGTCTTAACAGTAACCAAATATTAATCATAAAACAAGGATAAAACAAACAAAATAACAAGAATCATAATCATAATATAATTAGGTACAAACAACAAGTTTAATCAAAGTTAAACAGAGAGAACTGAACGAACCCTAATACTTAAACTAAAATTAGTATACAAAAAGAGTGAAACACGCCATAACTACAACCACAATCATAATAAAGTTAAACATTAGCTAATGAGTTTAATCAAAGTTAAAACCGAGAATTAAACAAAACCCTAATACATAAAAGGGGAAATACAAAGGAATTAACGTTGAGAAACAAGATAAAGAGTCGAAAAATACAAAGTGAAGCGTTAAAGAAAAAAAAATTGCAGAAACCCTAGAAGAAACTTGTGCTTTGTGTTACCTTCGAGTAGTTTCGGTGAAGAAATAAAGAGAGGGAAACTAATAAAGGTGGGAGCTTTAAATCCTTAATGGAAATAAATAAAATAAAAATTTAAAAACGTTGAGGCTTATGGGCTCGGCTCGGCTCTTGTGAAGTTAGAACAGCCGAGCTGGTTAAGATAGATTTTTGCAATTTTGGGCCAACATTTTATTAGTTTGTCGTTCTCTATTGGGCTTAGTTTTGTTTTTTTTAATAACTAATGTAGGGACTAAAATAACTAAACTGGTAAAGTTAGAGGGCTAAAAGGTCATTTTATCCGATTTAATGTCCGATGTTTCTGTCTTTTTTTTTTAAATCAGCTACAGTGATTACAATAGTATCTGTTTTAGAGTATACTCTCGAGTATTGGACATTGATAGTTCACTCACTATGCTGACATTACTAGTACTCAAACACGTGACTTCTAGGAACAACAACTGTTCTGTTAACACTGAGACAAGATAATTCGTGCGATATTTATGTCTTGTTGAACCAACTGAAAAGTCTAATTATTGTGTGGCCACTATTGATACCATTTGTGATGGCTATAGACTACCATATAAATTTCCTTTTCCCATATTTTGAACCATCTTTAAAATGTGATTGAAGATCAACATTTCTTTCAAATGTTGTTATCACGCCGTCGTTGTTTATGGTTGGGACTAAAAACTAATTGAAAATAAAAATATGTTTCTTAAATCGAACATTATAATCGACATAAATCATATAATCATTTATATTTAAATTTTGGTACTTACGAATTATTTTCGAAACCCCCTATAAATCTCCCTTGTGTTGATTTCATGTCCCAAGGAATTGTCTACATACATTGTGTGTATTGATTTCCAAAACATGAAACATCAACATCTTTGGAAATCATAATAGAGACGTGAAATGGAAATTTTGAAGGAGTTGTTTGGTAGGCCCACCCGGCAATTTGGGACATTCGGCTCGACTCAACTCGACTAAAAATTTTTTTAAATAAAGTTCGAGTTGTAAAATGGAAATTCGAATAATTAGACATTTTTAGTAATTAAAGGATTAATTTTTAAGTTTGAGATGAATCTCTCAATTTTTTATGATATATATACATTGATATAAAAATATAAAGAAATATTGCTACATATGAAAAAAAATCTATATATGCATATCTTATATGATTAGAGAAAATTGTTTAAATTAGAATCAAATCATACTATAACTTCATAAATAATTACAATTAAATATTTAAGGAACTCGAAAACTTGACTCGAATCGAAAAAATTTCAAATAAAGTTTGAGTTGTAAAATATGACTCCTCAACTCGAATAACTCTAAATTTTTTGTCTCGACTTGATCGAATACTCACCCCTACTATAAGGTAAGGGTTAATGACTTGATTGATCACAAATCAAAATATCAGTTACTAGATTAACATGTTTTATTTAGTGACTAAAACAAAACGAACCCCATAATTTAGTGACTATCCATATAATTTATCATTTTTATTTTTTAATAATTTGATAAGGTATGGTGATATTCGAATTTAAATCTCATAAAATTAAATATTAGTAGATGATTCGGACACACTTATACTACAAAATCAACGGCAATGACATTGATCATAGTGATAGAAAGTATCAATTGAAAGGATAAAATTTGAAAGAAAGAATAGAGTAAACCCTTATTAACAAGACTAAGAAAAAAGAAATCAATGCATGACGATACTAGGACAACTAGGGAGCTACTTATGGCCACCGCCAGGGCTCGGAACAGACTGAAGAATCCGATCAATGCCGGCAAGGTGACGAGCGAAAAGCTTCTCGTTATCGAGCGTTGTCGAGTGACCATTCTTGTTAGGTCCCGAAGCCGCCAGCACCGAACCCTTGGGAAGGGCATTGAGCACCAAGCTTGCCAACAATGATGGAACATATTCGTTGCCTTCTCCTGTGTTTATCAGCAGCTTCCTACATTCCATTTGTGGCATAAACGAAGAAGCAAATATCACCAAGAAAATAGGAACCAGAGAACTTAAACGAGACATGGATTGGTATTAAAAACAATGGGAAGAAATAAGAATCTGGGTTTTGATAGTGAAGTTGAAACGACAAGAAAAGAAAAACTCAGAGAAAAGGTGTCATGTAATGTTTTTTGATGCCTTGGAAAAGGGTTTGGCGTACAAATATATAGGGAAGATCCAGTGAGCAGTGACGGCTGGAAAGCTGGGAGTAGGAGCAGAGGAAGGTGCCTATGGCCCCCTTTGGGGTATACTGGTAACTGGTTTTTCTATGTGAGTTCAATTACTGTTGATAATGAAATACCAGAAACATGTAGTATTGAGAGTGTAAAAAGAAGAGTTAGGCATATGGGACTGAGAGTAGCCGCCGGCCAATATTTTGGGTGGCGATTTCATGCACCACCGTCAACCTTTAAATTTTGGTCCAAACAGTTCTACACAAATCTGATTTTATTTTGACTTCCTTTGCCTTCAGGTTTCGTGGAAGCAGCTCTATCAAACTAGTGCTGCACTAAAGTGTTTGATTTTGACATCTCATGCCATCAATCTTTGAAATTCCTCAAATTCGGTCAATAAATCGAATATCGATAAAAAACGGTGATCGACAGACCAAACTCTCGAGAGTCAAAACCGTGAAGGAAAAGAATAAGATTAAGGTTTATGATCACACGCAATGTCTAAAAGAAAAGAAAAAGCTTACATCTTTCACTCCATGACAGGACAGGACAAACACCTGTTGGTTGTTTAAGATAATGTAAAAAAAATCCTTAAAACCACGTGGTACATTGTTGTTTTTTCTTCTTCTAATGGTCTCTTTACGCCCTGCATCATAATCCCTTGTCAGTGGGGAACTGATTTCTTGGGCAAAGATTAAGGTAAAGCAAGCAACCCCTGTAATAGAAATGCTACAAGTTTTGAGCAGCATCTAGAAATGGGAATGTTTTCTATGAAGACGCAAAAACCGGAGAATTTCCCTAGAAATGCCAAGCAGAAAGAGCCAAAACAGACAAGACTAAAGAACAATAATGAGGGGTTTAAAGTTCTTGGAATTCTATTCTAACAGTGTTGGTTGTTTCGCACGTAATCCACAACAAGCTGGTGCTGTTGGGGACTGATGTTTGTTCCATTACCAGGATTAGAGATTCATATGAACAATTATTGGTGTTGAAATATCATGGTTATGTGACTTTTGTCAAGGTAGTATTGACATTAACATGGTCTTGGATTCGAGACGGAAGTGAATCGAGTTTAAATAAATAAATTTTTATTATGATAATTTTTTTTGGAAAGAGGGACACGTCCCCTACCAGTCCCTTTATAATACCGTGTTCATGTTATCTGTTCATACATATTCTTAACCCTTTGACAATAAACATATATCTTATAGACTAAGAGATTTGAACCCGTATCTTCTAAAATGAATATCATCCATTTTTCACTAAAACACTTAATAAGTTTACATATTTCTTGTTTTTAGATGTAAGATAGTCAAATATAATATTTTTTTAAATTAATAAACTAATAAATAAATTTATTTATGAACATAAATGGATCAAATACGTATATTTAAATTTAATTATTTAATAAATATATATTTTTATTCATATATACAAATAATTTATGAATAGTTTATAGAACACTATATTTGTTGACAACCTTGCAGATATTTATGATTTAGAGTCAAAGCGGGATAGCCATGCATGATATCTACTCTCCTAAACTGCAATTAGCACAAGGATTAAGCTATGATCTAACCTTAATTACATAATTAATTCTTTAATTTTGACCAAAGAAACACTTTTAGAGCATGGTGGAGTAGACCAACGAAATGAAATTACTTGCATTCCACGCCATGGAGAAAGATTTTGATTGTTTTTTTTTTATATATATAAAGGAAGCTCAAAGTCCGTTCTTATGATTCATATACTTTCTAAATTATAAATTAAAAAGTATGATAAAAATTAAATAAATTTAATGTAAACTTAATACAATAATAAACAACATGATAAAATCAATAATTTTTCGATTTTTCACGAATTATATAAATTCAACATAAAATTAACTAATCAATAAAATATTTTTAAAGAACTAAAACTCTTTATAATTACCATAAATGTCATGTGATTAATTATGCAGACCTGTAATGAACCGAAACACTTATGTTTTTAGAAATGGAGAGATTCATGCGTGGAGGAAAGGTATTTGACTTCTTCTATACAAAATTTCTTTACATCCATTATTTTATTTCATAACATACAGTAAAATCAAGGATTCAAATTTTAATACCGTAAATAAAATAAAATAAATTAAAATAATTATATTTATAATGAATTTTTATAATATTCTATATGAAATAATTGATCAATAAATATAAAAAAATATTTAAAATTCGATATTTGAACTTATTTAGCAACAAATGGTTTTGTTCTCAAATATGATTTTGCTTTATATTTGAGGAAAGTCGGCAACAATCCTCAACCAAGAGTTCTGAAGGGGAGGCCGAAGCTTCTATAAAAATAGAAAAATATCTAGCTCCAGGATAAATATGTAGGATAATGAGTCCATATATCGAATAGAAATTTTCTATCCTCTTTAATATTTTTATTTATATTCTATATTAAAAATTAAATTTAAAAAAAATATATGAGATAAAGTATAATTTTAAAGGCGTAGAATTTAGAATTTATAATCTAAGAGTATACTTAATTTTTTAAAAGTTCTGATATAAAAAATAAAATGACTACGCCTTGGCGGAGACCGGAGACCAGACAAGCTCCACACCAACATCAACAATTAATCCCTCGTCCAGCTTAACCGATACAGAACCTGGAGGAGAAAATCTGACATCAACTTTAACGCAGATTTTCGGTCGATCCGAGCACAAATACCTTAAACTTAATTCTGATTCTGACTCAAATATTTTTTTAAAAAAATTCGACTCGACCCGAAAATAAATATCCTAAACATGATTCCGACCCGACCTATAGAAAAAAGGACTAAATTGTAAAAAAATAATTTTCGGGGACTTAATTATAAAAAATATAATTTTAAGGACTAAATTATAAATAAAAATAATTTTAAGGACCTAATTATAAAAAATATATTGATAAATTATCATTATTATAAATATCTCTAAAATTTTATGAAAAATTACATATTTAGTTCCGGAATGGGTCGAATATTGTACATCCTAAACTCAAACCCGACACAACCTTAAAAAATCACCCGACCTAACCCGAACCCAATTTTTTCATCAAAAAATCAAACTCGATTGGATCGAATCAAAACCCAATCAACCGAGTAAAATACCCATCCCTAATCCGTATATAAAGGTTGCCCAATAGCACTCGCAAGATAACTAAGCCCCTGCTGTGAATATAGTTGTAAGGATCTGATCCAGATGCTTTAATAAAAAACCTTAAATGAATCTATTTCGATTCAAAAAATTTAACAAAACATTAAATATTATAATTTGATTTTATTTTTTTATAATTCATCCTAAACCCCATTTTTTAATAATAAAAGAATGTACATAAAAAAAAATATTAAAGAACAAGAATACAAACGTATGTCAAAAATGAAAATATTACAACTTATAGTTATAGTTGCAGTTTTGGTCTCCGACAGTTGCATTAGATAAAAAGACAACAACATCGCACGAAGTTGAAGAAACAACATGGATCTTAAACAGATTCAGGATATTAACCTTGCCAGAAATCTTAGCTTAAGTGTTCAAAGGCAGTTCACCACTCAAAACATCAGCAAAAAATCTAGAATCAGAGATGAATCGATTCGCCATGATCGTCACCGACAGATTCATCGGAGCTGACCCATCTGCAGAAATCTTACCGGATGGAATTGAAGCTTCGCCTATTTTCTGGCCTCTGTAATTCAAATCGGCGGCCGAGTCAGTGTACTTGAACCCCACTTTGTTCGGGTTCTTCACGAGAGGTCCACGTCCAGGGTAGCGTTGAACAACACCTGGAGGTTTGTATAATCCAGGGAAAAGTTCAGGTCGGCTAAGGCGACCGAGTGGATCGTTATAACGGGGTTTTTGTGCTTGAAAACGGTGAAAATTAAGACTACGATGAGGATTGTAATGAATAGTAAAACGGCCACCGTTGCAAAACAGATGTTTCTGCATCTATGGCGATGCTTGAGGTCACTGCTCATGGCTGCTGAACTGTTTGCAGACTGTTCCATTGATTCTGAACTCTTTCTTGCTGGGTTGCAGGCTTTGCAATCTGTGTTGGTGTTTTAAACGTAGCCCATGCTAGTAGTAAATGCATGTATGTAGCGCAATAAAATTTCTTTATTGTTTCTTTAAAAAATTTAGATCTTGATGGTATGCTTATTTTTATAAAAATATTTTTTTTAAGGTTATAAAAAATTTCGATAAATTAGATTTATTATTTTTATTTCTAGATACATCATAATCGTAATATCTTTAATAATTTTAATAAAAATTTGATTACTATTATAAAAAGTTATATAAATTATATAACTCATTGACTAATAAATCTAAAACCAAATATTATAAAAATTTATCTATAAAATTCTTCCAATTCAACCTACAATATTTCTAATGTCAAAATTTAAACTTTCTGTTTAAATAACCTAAAATCCTTTTCTATCGGACTAGCTTATAAGACAATTTATTAATAATAAAACCAAATTAAAGAACACAACTTCAAGTAAAAATAATACTACAAGAGCACAACGAACAGTCGAACCAACACAGGCAGCAATCAATCATTCCAGACATTCAAACCAAAGGAGCGGTTTGTCAAGATCAAAGAGAAAGAACACAAAAAATCACAAACAGTGTCTTGTAATGACAGCATTCCACTTCAAAAGACTGTATGACTGGACCCATAAACACTCATTTTCTAACAGCAAGAAGACAATATAACGGTGAAAATCTTGAAGGCAATCAAGTTATTTCAAGAAAGACCCCAACTTTCAAGGACAATTCCCCACATTTTTTGGAGTACAGCCTAGCATACAATCAGTCTTTCACATTTCCAACTCATTAAATTAAAGAAAAACTAGATTTTCTCTCTCCTTGAGCTTTGAAAGAAAAAGAGAGGCTTTAATATAGTTGAAGAAACGGGCCATCACTCTTTCACTCACTCGTTGGTCGTTATTACTTGACGCAAAGAAAGAGGGTAAAGCACTGGTAGAGAGAAAGAGTGAAAGATGGCTGGTTACAGAGCAGAGGATGACTATGACTACCTTTTCAAGGTGGTTTTGATCGGTGATTCAGGAGTGGGAAAGTCGAATCTACTCTCTAGATTCACTAGGAACGAGTTTAGCCTCGAATCCAAGTCCACTATTGGCGTTGAGTTCGCTACTCGTAGCTTGAATGTTGATGGAAAGGTCATCAAGGCTCAGATTTGGGACACTGCTGGTCAAGAAAGGTCTTGCTTTTTCACCACTTCCTTGTCTTCCTTTCCTGTTGTTTAGATTTAGTTTCTTTTCCTGATAGGCTTGTGCTGCAAACAGATCCAACATGGATTTGAAAGTGCGGATCAGTAGATCTTTATGTTTCTTTATCTTGTGATCTTGTTATGTGTGTGTTCTTCTGCAGCTAGATGGATTGGCAATGAGTAACAATTGTTCTTGCCTTACCTTAAAATGTTTGCTTCCTGCTAGATGTAAGATATGTTTTTGACTTCATGTTTGAGCTAGATTGCTCCATGGTAATTTAGTCAACGCCTCTGATGCCCGAGGGTCTGAGTTCTATAAAAAAATGGGTGAAGAAATTGCGTGTATAGAATTTGTGTAATCACTAGTCACAAAGTGATGGCTGCTTCCCAGTTCCCAGTATCTTGCACCACCATGTGTGCATAGAATTTGTTTTGTTAATCTAGCGTTTAGCATCAGTCTAGTCTGATATTTCAGGTTGTTGCAGGGAACTTATAGCTACCATGTGGTAAATTGACTATGGAAGAAATAGCTTGAATGAGTAAACAATGATAAGTTTGTTTATTGTTAGAGGGACCAATCTGAGTCATTGTGGGGTTACTGATCTGGATGTTACAAGGATAGAGGCGTGCTTCGTTAAATGTAGTTCTTTTTTCTTCTGTGCTGGAGAAGTTGGCACTTTTTGTTTCATATGGTTTCTTTCGCACCGTGGAATTGTTTACTTGGAGAGTGGAATGCTATTATTTACTATTGAATTGAAGAGAATTCTAGCATGTTTTAATGGAGTAATGTTGTAGTTTAGTTTGTTATTGAATGAGATACTTTGTTGACCAATATAGAGTTGACAGGAGTTTTAGTAACTTCAGCTTTTGAGAATGGAATATTTTCAATATGAAAAGTCGCTTTGATCCCGGAGGCTATAGAGCCTGCAACCGATGAAGGTATATTCTTTAAGGTTGCCTTTTCAAGGAGTGATTAAAAGCACTTGTGCACAGCCACTTAAGGATACCACCTCTATATCTTGTGTCCCAGAGTGCAGTTGGAATGCTGCAACCTTTAGTTTGCCATCTAGGCACTGTACTTTGCCTATGCTTTTGATTTGAGAAAGGAAATTTTTCAATATGAGAAGTTGCTTTGATCCTGCAGGCTACAGCGTGCAACCGATGAAGGTATATTCTTTTAGGTTGCCTTTTCAAGCACTTGTGCTCAGCCACTTAAGGCTACCACCTCTATCTTGTGTCCCATAGTGCAGATGGAATGCTGCAACTTTTTGCTTGCCATCTAGACACTGTACTTTGCCTATGCTTTTGAGACTGAAATTTTTTCAATATGAAAAATCGCTTGGATCCTGGAGGCTAGAGCGTGCAACCGGTGAAGGTATATTGTTTTAGGTTGCCTTTTCAAGGAGTGATTAAAAGCACTTGTGCGCAGCCACTTAAGGCTATCACCTCTATCTTGTGTCCCGGAGTGCAGTTGGAATGCTGCAACTTAGCTTGCCATCTAAGCACTGTACTTTGCCTATACTATAATCTTTATCATCAAAGCTGCCACATCCCCAGCCCGATAGCCCTCTAACATCTTTAATTCTGTCATATATTTTGCATCCGCCTCCAGAATGACAGATCAATTCCCTTGTTGCCACTATAGCTGCTCCACCTTTGAGACCACAGAATCTTGGTTGACAGATGATATGATCCTTTTGAGGCATGATCATTATTTTGCAGACCAAGTATAGTTGCAATTTCTACCGTGCCCCTTGAAAGAGTGACTTGAGATCGACTTTGATTAGGCATCAAATTGAAGTTAGCATTAGAAAAGTGATGAAAAATAATGTATATGGTTAGCAAGTTCAAACTCCTATTTTGAACTGAAATTGTGGGGGCCTCATCCTAAAGTACGAGAAAACAATATATTGCTTCTATGGCTGAGACGCTTAAGGCCATAGCTACTTAAGCAATGACACTATTGCTCCATGTTGAACTCTTTCCTATCTGCAGAGAGGTGTCTTATATCTCTAATGTTGTTATAGCTGTTAGTGTTGCTCCTGTTATGGCTGCGATATGGTTTGGTTTCCCTGATCCAATATGATGTAAGGCTACTAAGCTCTCATATGTTTTCTAACGTGATTCGTGGATTCAAAAGATGTAATATAAAGCTTTATCCTCTCATCCTTGGATTGAATGAAGAAAGTGAAAGGAATATGTCACAATTGAGAAGAGGTAGAGTTATTAATCTCACATCTTATTAGACATACATTTTAGGAAGAGGGTAATGACCCCATGACAAGTGATATCAGAGCGATCTTTTGATTGTTCGATCTCACGTCGTATGTTGGAGGAGAATTTCATGTCTAAAAAGAGGCAGGATTTTTTTTGGAAAGAGAGTAATGATCTCGTGACAAATAAGTGAGACTAAGCTCACAAGAATGATGAAAACCTCCCATTTTGCATATCTTTTAGCTGAAATGTTCCATCTCTACGGAGTTTGCATTAGATAAAGATCGAGGGACTTGCTTTTACATCATGGATTAATACCTTCACTGTAGTTTTAATATCATAGGAAATAGATGCATGACTGATTCCTTGTTTTCAATCCTTATAATGTTTGGGAACAATGGTATTGAAGTGTAATGAAGGTTAACGAGGTTGATAAATTGTTGGATAAATTTGTTTTAATTCCAGCTCCATGGCAATGTTATGCGTGGGAATTGCATGTTCCATGCTCTTATATTTGTTTTCTTGACCTCCCTCTTTACACTGATAGGTATCGTGCCATCACAAGTGCTTATTACCGAGGAGCTGTTGGTGCACTTCTTGTGTATGACGTTACACGACACTCCACATTCGAAAACGTCGATAGGTGGCTAAGAGAATTGAGGGATCACACGGACCCCAACATCGTAGTCATGCTCATCGGTAATAAATCAGATCTCCGTCACCTTGTGGCCGTCTCAACCGAAGACGGGAAATCCTTCGCTGAGAGAGAATCCCTCTACTTCATGGAAACTTCTGCCCTGGAAACTACTAATGTCGAAAACGCATTTGCTGAAGTTCTTACACAGATATACCAGATCGTGAGCAAGAAAGCAATGGAGACCGGCGACGAAGGGAATGCTTCATCTGTGCCCTCCAAGGGAGAGAAAATCGATGTCGGTAAAGACGTGTCGGCTATGAAGAAGGGAGGATGCTGCTCAAGCTAGGATCTGAAGTCGATTTGGCCATGGTTTGTATTCCTGATGAGTGCTATTTTTAGTTAGACAAGAGGCATATGAAGAAGAACAGGGTCTTACACTATGCATTTCAATAGGAGTTTACTGAACCAATTGTGACCAACTCTTTGTTTCTGTCCTCAGGCACATCCAAAATAATTTATTTATTTTTTTAATTCAGTGATTAAGAAAATAAATTATTTTATATTTTTAATATAAAATGTTTTCTTTTATACAATTATGATAAAAGTCATTAAGAGGATTTTTTAATTATATTATATAATTTATAATTGTGATAAGAAATTGATTACTAAAAACAATTAAACCCTTTCATCATTTAATATTATATATAATATTGCAAAAATTCAGATTGAATTCGATTATAAATAATGTTTTTCTCAAAAATATTCTTTAAACTTTCAAAGTCAAATCCTCTTGAACCAACCTTTAAGAATATTTGTACAATTTATTGTTTAAAGTTAAATTCAGATAAATTCAACTTTTAAAATACCGTAATAAATGTATTAATCAAAAATAAAATAAATAAAAATCATATTATAAAAAAACTATCACAATATTTATAGAATTTCTTCAAAAATTAAAAGATTTGTCGAAAAAGAACCCATTTTTTTTTGTTTGTATTTAATTAAAAATAATAATTTATTCGAAAAGATATAGTTTAGAGGGAACCATAAATTTTACACATGAATTATAGAACAAAAATGACTTATTTTTCTCAAAATTTTACAAGCATCGAGCTTCATTTTTTATCAATACCAGTATCGTACATTAATTTTGATGCTTGATTTGTCCTTCATTATTTTTTAAATGTTATAAGCATATTAGTAAAAAGTACATCATCAGTCCATCGTCGTCCAGTGATTAGGATATCTGGCTTTCACCCAGGAGACCCGGGTTCAATTCCCGGCAATGGAAATGTTTTTGTATTTTTTTCTCTCATTAATTGGTAAGATTCTTACATTACAAGCATAGCCTCTCCTTGTTTTCGGTGGCCTTTTGAATAGGTTGTGTAATATGTTTGATATCTGTAGTTTTGTTGGCCTTGATCCACAAGAATGGATTCCATGCCATATAAATGGTTGCAGGAAACCGAAACCCTTGTTTCAACAATATTA
Organism: Abelmoschus esculentus; assembly: GCA_035048815.1. NCBI lineage: Eukaryota > Viridiplantae > Streptophyta > Magnoliopsida > Malvales > Malvaceae > Abelmoschus > Abelmoschus esculentus. The sequence goes on from JAUCBN010000066.1 coordinate 5,552,861, forward strand.
AGACCAATTCTTCAAACTCCTACACCATTGACACCAGCTTATCCCCTCCTTTGTTGCATCTCACTTCAACTGCAAACTCTTCTCTAGTCTTATCCACCTTCACTTCCTGCTAAAACACCAAGAATGTGTATATAAATCCTAAAGGAAAATAAAAGTGTGTATATATAATATATATGGATTATATAGAGAGAGAGAGGGGAACATGGATTACCTTTGGGATTTGTATATGATTCAACAGAGTGAAGTATTCGTTTCTAATGGCATTGAGTCAGAATCAGACAATTAATCAAGCCATTGGCATTTAAGACATAGTGTAAGTCAATGTTTGTATATGTCTATGCCAATGCCAATGCCATTCTGGTTCAAGCATATTTCAGTCATTCATGGGCCATTCCTTCCTCTCTTTTTTTCCCTCTTTGTTTGTCACCCTGCAAGAAAGGGCCTTTGCCTGCTGCTACTGCAGCACTGCTATAGCCAAGCAGATCAGTGACATGAGTTTGTCCATTTGTGCTTGACATCATCTCTCAGATTCCACCCATTTTATTTTGTCCAAGCAAACGATGGTGCTTGCAACTTGATAGAAATAAAACAATTGTTTACAGAAAACAAGGAGCTTGAAAGACCTTATGGGGATACCCAATCTGTTCTTTTTCTTGGAAATGAAGAATATCGAATCTGTAAATTATCAGAAAGTTGAAGTATTCTATAACTCTGCATTATAACAGTGTCTAGAGTCCTGTGATCACAGGATAAACATACAAATTAGAAGCAACAAAAGATAATCCAAAGTTGTCCTTTGGGATTAGACGCCTGGTAACAAGCCTGAAAAAAAGAAAGAACACAACATTTATTTGCCACAAGTCCATATCAATTGAGGATTGATTTTGTCCCAAAATGCTATTCACATCATCCAGTATACCATTCATATCCCTCCCTAAGCTTAATCAGTGGTCAAATTAGTCCTGGGTTCAATCCTCACCCTCTGAACATGAAAAAAAAGTTTTAAAACTTGTGGTCAGTGTTTACCCATTACACAGGCCAACATAACGCGAGAATTAGTAATTGGACTCAACATTGTTTAACAATGGTGTTTTGTTTTTCATTTTCTTCTGAGAAAGATAGCTCAAATAATGTCACAGGAACTCACAAGTGCAAATGAACTACAGGGAAAATTTTCCTTTGGCAAACAGTCACTTTGATGTAACGTGGGCTCTCTGCCAAAGGATATTATTTACCTGGCAATTCTTTTACCACAAAAGGGATATTCTCGCCACATGGTCTACATAAAGGAAGTTCTTTTGGATCTTCCATGTCAAAGCATCCAGTACAGGTATTCCCCAAATCCTTTATTTTCCATTTCTTCTATCTTTTGTGAAAATATTTGTGTCCTTATGAATACCAGTTACATGTTCAAGTGATGCCAATATCCTGGTGATTGTTCACCTGGATTCTGTAAATATGTGAAATTTCAACATATGAACAATCAGGTGGCAATCCATGTCATTGTTACCAACCATGGCAATGACTAGTGTGCAACTGCATTACAGGGCAAAGTCTCCTATGGCACACAACCACTTCAATTGTACTTGTAAAGTACAAGGTTTGATATAATGTGCCAAAGGAGATTTGCCCAACAATTCTTTTACACTGCAATTTCAATGTATTAATCTTCTTCAGGCAAAGTCTCCTTTGGCAGATAACCACTTCCGTATGTGCGTGTAAAGTTCAAGTTTTGATACAGTGTGTGCTCTCTGACAAAGGAGATTTTCCCAGCAATTCTTTTACACTACAATTTCAATGCTTCTTGATTTTGGGGATAAATAATACTTATCATTTCATCTTTTTCCTGATCTTTTGTCTCCAGATTCTAGAGTTTGATTTGGACCTCTCAAAACAGATCAAAACTGGAAATGTCTGGTCTCAAGCAGATCTTTGGAACAATGTGTAGGCTTTTATTTTCATTGTTAATTTGTTGTTGTATATTTGTTTAGACTGAAAAACTTGGGAGAAAATGAAGTTGGAATCAAAAGAATTGTATGATTAATTACTGTCTGATATTGTACTAAAAAATGAAGCTGCAATAAAGTTGAGTCTATTCATCTCTAATTGAAGATTGTTCTGCTCTAATAATTAACAGTGACCTATGTTCTTGATCTTCCTTAAGTTCTTTGCTCATGGTTTAACAATTTTGGAAGCAAAGATACATGTGGAATTGACGTATTTCAGAGGAATTTGCCCTTACCAAAAATGTTCATGTTCTTGCATGATTATGTTTTGCCAAAGGAGATTTGCCCAACCTATGTAAAACAAAGTAAAAAATTTAATATGAGAATAAAATTATAAGAATTTGAGACCATAAAGGGATACCCTCCTTACATGTAGAACATAAAGAACATCCTTTTGAACATCTGAGTAATTATATGAGATTACCCACATTTGTAATTTTTTTATTGTTTTACTCTCTTTTTCAACAAAATTATTCTCCATGTACATTACAAAAGCAAAAATCTAAAATTAGAAACAAAACGAGGCATAGTCTTCAGTAACAGCGCGTGAACATCACCTCCCAAAGACTGTAACGGCGTGGGACAGTTTCACCCATGAAATCGGTTGAAATCCTCTACCGCAGGGTGTATGTCTTTGAGTAAACCTACAACTTGCTGCATCGTCGGTCTTTTCTCACCCGACTCCGCCGTACACAAGTACCCGACTCGGAGGCTCTCCAACATCTCAGCCTCAGAGTCTCCGCCGAGTCTCAACCTCGAGTCAAGCGCTGCAATCCCATTCCTTTCTTTCACTAACCTCCTCACCCGCTTCACATTCTCCTCCGTCCCTTGCTTCCCCGTCAAAAGCTCCAACAGGACAACACCGAAGCAATAAACATCAAATTCAACATCGTTTTCACCCTTTTTGTTCCTCTCTTCGTTAGACCCAATGTTTCTGATCCCGAAATCGGATATCCGAGGTTCCAGATTGAAGGAGAGAAGAACGTTCGAAGCCACGAGATGGCCATGGATGGAACCTACATGATGCAGATAAGCTAACCCACGCGCAACTCCGACTGCGATGCGGTGCCGCTTCAGCCAGCTAGTTTTCTCCGGCGAAGAAGTATGAGGCCCGATTCCGTTGTGAGTAATATCCCAAGTGTCGGTGCTCCAATCCTCCACGTTGGGCGCCCCCGTCGGCAGTTCGTGTAACCACCGGTGTAAATCCCCGTTTGCCATAAATTCATACAACACAAGCTTCTCCTTACCTAAATAACAAAATCCAAAAAAAAAAGCTTTAAAATTTGTAATTAACGTGAAAGCTGAAACTGTGTATGCATGGATGAAAACGAAAAGAAGCGCCAAAGTTCACGAATGCCGAAACAGGTAATGATGAAAGTCGTCGGACAGTACAAAAATCACGAACATTTGATTGATGTTTCAATGTTTTCAAACAAACCCGCGAGACAATTTATTGCATGTAATAATTAGAGTTTACCTGCAATGCAGTAACCGGAGAGAGGTAACAGGTTAGGGTGTTTAAGCCTAGAAAGATGTTCAAACACGGCTACTGCTTCATCACGATCAACGTCTCTGGCGTGTTCTAAAACCTTGATCGCCACGTGAAGGTCACCGGGGAGGACGGCTCTGTAAAGTGGTCCACAATGGCCTTCTGCCAGTACGGACTCCTTGCCAAAATGAGACGTGGCGGCAATCAGGTCTTTGAATGTGAAACTCATCAGCGGCTTAGACGACATGATGACCGGTGCTGACGTTGGTTCTTTGATGTCCGCGACCCAGGATGAACCCGATTCTGTCTCGAAAGAGAACGGCCCGGATTTCTCGATCTTGAAATTTTGTTGAACCGGATTGGATATGGCCCATTTGTTTTTTCTCCTCGCCAGCTTGTTTCTTCTGTATGTGAAAACGATGCAGAACGCAAGGGAAGCAAGTAGAAACCCAGATGAACACGATAAACCAATGACCAAAGCTTTGCTTTTTGACCTGGGTTTATGTTTTTGGAAGACTTTATGAGTTGGGGTCAAGGAATGGGGCTTAATGTGATTGTTGGGTGCTTTTTTTGACGTATCGAAAACGAAATTTCCAGCATGAACAAAAGCAGATTTGCCAAATCTTTGGAACTTGTCAAACCCAATTGAACCATTGAAGTGGTTGAGCGAAATGTTGAGAAACTTCAAGCTATTGAGTAAAGGGAAATCGGAAGGGAAAGTTCCAGTCATGGAGTTGTTTGATACATCCAAGTAATTCAATGAATCAAGAGTTGAAATAGGCTTCACACTTTCTGAAATCTCGCAACTCGAAATATCCAGATGCTGGAGCTTGGTAAGGTTGATGAATCCATAAGGAAGAACACCAAGAACATTGTGGGAAATATCAAGAGATTCAAGGTTGGGAAAACCAGAGAGTTTAACCATGTTGGTGAACCTGTTAGTCGAAAGGTTCAGCACCCGAACCGATGAAAACGAGCCAATTCCCGAGGTGGGTTCGAACCCGATCGTTCCTCCGAACTTGTTTTTCGACAGATTGACATGGACGAGTGCGGGCAGAGACCAGAACCAACCGGGAACGGAGCCTTGTAGTGAATTGTCGGATAAATCAATGGTGCGCAAGTGTGACAGGTTCCTGAGAAATTTCCATGAAACGGTACCGGTTAAATCCTTTGAAGATAAGTTCAATACCTTTATCGGTGGATACGAGCAGTTGGCATCGTGGGATTTCAGCCAAGAGATGTTGAAATCAGAGACCGATTTAAAAGCTTGGGAAACCAGTCCGTGGTCAGAACTGTTGCATGTTGATTGTGCCGCTACCAGCAGGGAAAAGAGAATAAAAAATCTCGCCAGAACCTCCATTTCTTCACTTCAGGCTCCCAACTTTTCTGCACTTGTGGGCATTTCGACGCTCCGACAGGAAGAAGAAGAAGAAGAAGAAGAAGAAGAAGAAGAAATATATGAAGAGACAGTGTTGTGTTTGGCTTTTATCTTCGGTTAACAAAGACTGTTTTTTACTTGGATGTTAATAATCTCTAATTGGCGTGAGGAAAGGAAACAGATTTGTAGTGTGTTTAAGTGATTCATTGCTGGTTTAGACTTGGAGTTTCTGCTTTTTGTTATCTTGGTATGGTCTGGTTTGGTTTGTAATTTGGGTGCAAATTTTCTATTTTTTTATGTTTTCATTCGTGTCTCTATTTTGAATTAGAGGCGTAAGATTTAGAGTTTTAGATTAAGGGTTATGGTTAAAGTTTAGGAAATTAGGGGTAAGATAGTATTTTTTAAGGTATAAGGTTTAGGGTAAAAAATAAGAATTAAGATTTAAAATTAAATTTTTTAAAATTTTTAATAAGAGAAATAAATAGAGGCATAATAAAAAGATAATAAAGAGACAGAGGTTAAAGGTTCATCCTCTTATAACATATACAAAAATGTTCCAATTCATAGTGAATACGGCAAAACAATTGTGGTATTAATGAAATCTGAACTTAAATCACGGACAACGTAATAAAAAAGTTTATGATATAATTTTTTTAAATTTAATTAATACGACGTTTCTTTACCTCATGAAATAAAAACAAACCCATCCTAAAGTAAGAAATCGATAGTATCTTATTAAGTAACAAATCCAGTTTATACATGTAATTTTCTTAATTAAAATTTTAAATTTTTAATCTTAAATTTTAGATTATAATCATAAATTTGAAATTTGAAATACTAAAAGTCTAAAACTATACACTTCTAATCTAAACCACTTACCATTAAAATTGACTCTGAGTGCATAAAATATTTTCTTATTCCCTTATATATTTTTTAATCTTAATTTACCGATTTCACCCGCACAAATATATTTGTTAGTGCCTGTTTTCATCCATCGTGCTGCGTGATTATTGGAATTACCACTCCAATTTCCAATAATCAAAAACCCTCGTTGAAAGAATGTGCGGGAAAACTCCCTGTCCATAACGAACCCCAACCACATCAAGTTGCTCAAGCCATCATCTAGAAGTACAGGAAAAATAAATAAAATAAATGTTTTATTTTATAAATTTTGAGTTATATTTTATTATTATTATTTAAAAGTTAGTTTATCAATATCAAATTATCAAAATTAAAAGAATTAATTCAAGTATAAATAATTTAATTTTGTTTAAATAAGTTTCAGATATAAGATATTACGTGTATAAACTTTTTTGTTAAAAAACTCAACTTCCAAAACTAAACGTGTAATACAGTTCAGAGTGAATGTATTCCTACTCTTATACGGTCTTTGTCTGAATTACTCCCATGTTTTTTATAAAGCCAATGTATTCCTACTCTCATAAGATAACAACTACTCCAACTAGCCGTCTAGCAGACTAGCACCAATGCACCATGGACATGAACTCATCTCTGCTGTCTGCTGCTGCTGTCTGCAGACATTTGAATTGTTTATAGGGTAATTGTATTGGAGTCACCTAATCCGAAAAATTCCAAACAAACAGTACAAAAGGAATGGCAACTAAGTTTAAGAAAACATAATTTGTACTAATTCCTACCTAAAAGTTAACAGACAGAATGTTCATAATCACTTGCTATATGTTTGCTGTAATATTTATATCTTATTTTCAAGAGTATTTATGATAATGGAACTAGAGCTATCTGTCTACCTAATACGTCTTGACAGGGAAAATACATGTATTTTATTGTACCTTGTTTAATTGTGAATAGTGGGTGACAGCCTAGCGAAACACTGGAAAACTATGCTTTAATACTTCGAGATAATAAAAAATATTAAATTCTAAATGTATTGAATGTATTTATAGGTATATATCTTACAATAAAATGATTAAGTATGACCATTAAGATATTGAACTTAATTTATTAAATACGATTATTATTTTAATTTTTCACAAACACTTTAGTTTTAAGGTTTAAAATTTTAGTTTAGGGTATAAAATCTAGCATTTTTAATATAGGATTTAGAATTTATGTTTTATGGCTAGAATTTAAGGTTTATAGTTAAAATTTAGTGTTTGATATTAGAGATTAGGGTTTAGGATAATATGGTTAAAGATTTAGGGTTTAATCAATAAATCCTATTTTTTAACCCTAATTTTATCGACAAGCGACAGCCCTTAAATTTAAGATTATCACACTTAAACCCTAGCAGAATCCATAAATCTTAAAACCAAGGTGCTTGTATGAATAAATCTTATTGAGTCTATGTTACTGTGGCATACGTCGGGAGGTCTTGAATTGGCCTGAGGAGCTCTCCTGGGTGGTGTCCAGGTTCAAAGGAAAGTCAGTTGCAGCTTTGATCAGTCGACTTGCATGGCAGGCTTCTTTATATTTGATATGGGAAGAACATAACCGTAGGATTTTTCGAGGAGTACAGAGGTCTTGCACTGAGTTGTTTGATTGTTTAAAGGATATTGTACGCATTCGTTTACAACATAAAAAAATTAGGATACGAAATGTACAGGGCGATTTATTAGTTGCTTGGGAGATTGGTTTGTAAATGAGTAGCAGTTTTACTGCTTTTTTGGATTAATGAATTATAAAGCTTATCTAAAAAAAATTATTTAATATACATGTTGCGAGAATTAAAAAAAAATCATGTTTAAAGTTATATTTTAGGGTTTCAAGTTAGATGTTTAGATTTAATAGTCTAGATTAAAAGTTAGAATTACCCCACAAGACCAGATATCAGCCTTGGCACCATCGTAGCTTTTGTGGTTCATCACTTCGGGCGAAACATAAGCCGGTGTGAAGCAGCCCATCTTGTCTGCTCGATTCTATGAACGCACTCAGCCCGAAATCCGACACCTTGAGATTCCCGTACTGTAATAATCAAGTATTTGATTCTATAAATATAAAACATATTTCAACCTTTAAAATTATAATCTCTACGACAATATCGACTATGTTACGAAGATGAGTATTATAAACATAATCTTATTTTTAGAAATCTTTAACATAAGTACATAAATCGGGAAAATGGAGGTAGAAAATTTATTATTTTTTAAACAAATAAAATTTTAATTTATATGTGCAGGGTTGGACGTATTTGTCTCTGCATGATGACAGAACAGTAGCAGGTTAGCAGAATCTGATGATTTTTTCAAAGGCCTGTCTACTTTCCGAGCAATCAATCAGGGTCCAGAAAATCTGGTCAATGGGCCCTGTTTTCTTTTATAGATGGCTTTGATTTTCTACTTATGTTTGAAAAAACAATGCCACAGAGTTAGGTTTTGTTATTAGCCAAGACTTAAAAAGACCAGTCTAGTTTCTGAGCAATCAACCAGGAACACTGGCAATTGGGACATGTTTTCTTTTATAACTGGATTCATTTTCTACTTGTGTTTTAAAATCAGTGTCACAGAGTTAGGTTCATGGCCAAGACCATGAGCTTTTAGTGTACACATATATGAAAAAAATATTTGATATACAATTATTATAAACTTTAATTTATATTAAATAGACGTATTTTAGAGGTTATGTATTTAGTTTAGGGTTTAAAGTTTATCTGTTTATATTTTAGTATTTTGAATTTAAGATTTAGGGTTTAAAATTTAGACTTATAGAGTTATATATATATGTATATTTCTTATGCATGAAGGACATTTATTTTTATGTCTCAATTAAGGAAAAGAATTTTGTCAAGGAACATTTTATTTCTTTGAAACATTAATACTTGTTTTATACTTTTTCTTGAAAGACTTTTCCATGAAAGATTTCTAACAAAACTCATCAAGCTTCTTCAAGACAAAAGTGTACCTAATCTTGTTATTAGGGATAAACCAACTTCTAGTCTTTAAATTTGACAACTCTCTCAATTTAATCCCTAAATTTGACAACTCTCTCAATTTAGTCCTTTCAATTTTGTACCACTATCTTAAAGTAACACATCGTCAAATAGATTAAAAAGTGAAAATTCTAATTTTACGGACTAATGTGGATCAAAACAATATACGTTACAGATAAAACGATTTAAATTCTAATATTCTAATATAAACATCATCATTTTTTTTATTAAGATCGCTCATTGAATTCGCTCTTATAATTCCTATTACTTCTACTTTTCTTCAATAAGTAGAAAAGTGAGAGATCTTGCTGATTCAGCAAAAAAGCAAAAGTGGTTTGGTTAGGTTATTATAACAAGACATTATCATGAGAAAGGTGCCTTACACTGTCTCAGGAGGGAAGAGAATATATGACATGTTGCTTTCATTTCAGAACTCTCAAAGACCCTCAATTTTGATTAAAAATAATGAGTTAAAATAAAATACATATATATATTTTTTTTACGTCGACACTTAAACGATTAATGAATTAATTACCGAGTGTTATAATCGAAGGCAAAACTCGAAATAAATAAAACAATCTTAACCAATTCAAAGTTCTGTCATAAAATTGATACCAAAGTCATTATATTTTATTAGTATTGTTTGTAATTAATTATACAAGTTAATCTAGCTACTACTCTTTGGATTTCATAAAATTACAACAGAAAGAGTTATGTAATCACTGCCTTTGATTAATTGTAACACAAGAAATTGGTAAAGATTACATATATACCAAATATAATATCTATGTAAATAACAAAATAAAGCAATTTCTAGACATATACAATCGAACAAAATTCATCTATTAATCTTTCTTTGTTCTTTTATATGTTTCATCGATAATTTTATGGTATATGTATTAATGATTTTTTTCGTTATTTTATTAATTGCTTTTGTTTTATTAATAATACAAGTAGCATACTAACAGGGATAGGTCTAAATAGTAAGCAACTTGGTTTCGCTTCAGTAAATCTTAGATTTGAAACGTTGTGTATGCAAAGAATCTTTACTGTAAGATTTATCTATTAAAACTAAGTGTGTGACACAGTTTAAATCATAATATTTAAATTTAGAATAAATAATTAATTAATTATGAATTTGTAATAAACTTTTATCGGGTGAGAGGATCGATTCGACTTTCCATATAAATGAAGAAAGCCCAACATAAGAAGCTATATCATATATAGACCTTCATAATATCAGTAGCTGGATGATTCCATTTTTGTATTGTAGAAGAAAATACTGTATAGTTCACTTTATTGACATCATTAATATGATGATTCCACGCTGAGACGAGCAAATATGAGTCGAACATAAATACCTTTTATAGCGTTGAAGGAGTAAAAATCTTCGAGGGGGTTTCGGTGTTTATTTATAATTTCTTGTACTAAAAAAATAGAATTAGAGTTTATAGTTAAGATTTATAGTTAAGGTTTATGGATTTTTAGAGTTTAAATTAAATTTTAATATTTTAGTACTGAAACATAAAAATAATACAAAAATGAGAAAAAATTTTGTTCTCAACAACAAAAAAACTGGTTAGGTTTTATGACTATTTTGTATATATAACTACCAGATTGTTGTTTAAAGTACCTTTCCATATAAGACATTCTTACCAATTCAATAAAGAATTACGAAATAATTCCATGTCGTAATTTCTAAGATAAATGGTCGTATTTCGTACTAATTTAGCATTACTATTGGAAAAAAAAAAAGACTACTCGAAAATAAAATAAATGCATTATATTAAATATTTTGCAACAATTTTTTGAGAATAAATTTCAAGTGTTACATTTAATGGATTAAACATGTTATCAATATTATATTTATATAGTAGTTTAAATTTAGAGTTTAAGGTTGAATTTATAAATAAAGTTTAATTTAAATTTAGAGTTTAAGGTTGAATTTATAAATAAAATTTAAGATTAGAGTGTAAGAAATTTGGTTTAAGGTATATTTCTTAAAATTTAAAGTTAAAAAAAACGGGTGCAAATCATCTACCACTAATCATGTCCTCTTATATATCCTTATTTTAAATTAATAGATTAGGATTTAAGGTTTAGGGTTATGGATTATGATTAGGGTTTAAGAAATTAAGGATATGATGTATTTTTTAGGGTTTAAGATATGAAAAAATAAAAATAAAATTTAAGAAGTATTTTATTTTTTTTAAATAAGGATCAAAGCAAGAAAAGATGATTAGAAACGGAGGATTTGTACTCAAGAAACGAACAAAAATCCTCTGTCCCTTTTATGTGCCTCCTTTATATTTTCTTAAAAAATTGAATTTTAAACCTTAAACCCTTATTTTTTATATCCTAAATTTTAAACCCTACACTTTAAAAATACACCCTACCCCTAATTCCCTAACCCCTAACCAAAACCTCTAACCTAAAACCCTAAACCTCTAATTTAAAGTGAGGACATAAATAGAGACATAGAAAGGGGACAAACGATTTACGCCCCAAGAAACACACTTATACTAAAGTTGGTTTATGTATTTATCAGCACCATGATTCTTTCCTTACAGTCTTCCATGATGCTCGGTTGGATGTCTTCCTCCTAGAAAATATGACACAAAACAAAGATGAGCTAATTCTTTGAAAGATTCGCTATAGCCTATAAGGTTCTTAAACAAATACAAATATCGACAACTCCCCCATGCAGACACACAGACATGAGACAACCAACACCAGTGTTTTCTAATTGACATAATTAATTAAATTATGATAACAAACATCAGAATGTCACAAACAACGAGCTATTTTTCTCTGTCATTTAGCCAAACCTAATCCTATTAATTATTCCACCAAAAGACTCAGAGGGAGAAGACAAAACAGTTCAGTCTTTCTCTGATCTAGCCTCGGAAAGTAAACCCTTTTCCATGTTACACAGAAAACAATATATACATACATATATAAATGTATGTACGTATGTCTGTCAGTGCTTCTGTCCACTTTCATGTAGGGTTTTAGTTTTATGAGTTTTTGCCTGCAAATCTTATCTCCACCTTCTCATCAATGCACGAGTTGTAGCATATATGGAATCTAATTGACCATAAACATATATATATATATTATATTTCATTATTTTTTATTATAAATAATAAGATATATTATAAAAATTTAAATAATACAAAGTGTTATTAGCTGACATATGATTCGATATTCTTACCGACTGTAATAATTAGTGAATCAATAAAGATACATAGAATAAAGTACTGTGAGATCTATTTTCACTATTTACTTAAATCATCCATTAAGTACGTGATGTGATGGATCTTTATACAGACAAGTAACAGTAATATTTCCAAATATGTATTTTTTTTACATAGATTTATTTGCCTACTGTTACTAAAGTATTTACCAGCCGGTTTAAATCTTACCGAGCAGCTTATTTTTTCATAAAAAGTATATATTTTTCCCCTCTGATATTTAATTAAAAAAAATCTTAAGATTTTAAATCAAAGTTCATGCAATTTTAAGTTATATATTCCTTCTGTACCCTGAAAATGATCTATTATTAATTTTTTTTATCAATTTTTTAATTTTAATTCATAATTATTTAAAATTTATTATTGATTAAAGTATAAAAAATATATTTTAGAAATATTTTATCAAGAAGTTTTTAAATATACATTTTATAAAAATTAATTAATTAAAATATTTAACATAAATAGAATTAAACTTTAAAAATTTTAACTTTTCAAAAGTCAATAATGGACAAGATAAATAGGACGGATAATATATAACAGAGTTTAGAGGGTATCTTCTTAATTTATATATATATATATATATAATTTAGTCTAAAATAAACTTAAAAGGGAGAGCTTGTAGAAAAATGGAAATTAAGGAATAAATTATAAAATAATAAAATATTGAATTTTAGCAATGAAAAATCAAACTTTAAATTCGAATAAATTATTTGAATTGACATGAGTAAATCAAATAATTTAACTTAAATAATTTAATATTTAAAAATATATTTTAAAATTGAATTTAATTTGTTTAATTATTGTTTGATTAATTTGAATAATTAGTTGAAATGATACCCTCCCAAAGTTCCTAAAATTTTGTAGCTGTTGCGCCCCCACAGTAATTCTTGTATGGGTGACCCATTTTTCTCTTCATATTGTATATTATCAAAATCATATCAATAATATATGTTCTAGTTGCACTGAAAATTAAGACTAAACATGGGGACAAGACAAGAATATGCTACTTTAAGAAATAAAAATAAAATAAAAGTCTTTGTTTAGGTAGGAAGAAATTGATGGGTTTTGATGAAGAAAATGACCCACATCTCTCTCACAATAATCTCATAATGCTAATAATAATAAGAGTAATTGAAGAAGGGAAATGAAGACCCTAATGAAAGGAAGTACTTTTTTTGGTTCTAAATTTTATGATTTAAGAGAACGTGAGGAAATAAAGATAAACAATTTAGTTTATCGGTCAAAATATATTTGTTCGGTTTTAAAGTTATTTTTAAAATATATTTATTAATTTATTGTGTATATTATAGATCGATTTTTGAATAAAATGAAGGTAAGATGACTCAAAATCTATGAAGTACAATAATATTTTATTATTTTCATGTTTTTTTATCATTAGTCTATAATTAATCTTTTATAATTTACCTTTTAAATATTTAACTAAATTTATTTTAAGTCTTTTTTTGAGGTCATGTGTGATTGTTCTTATTGTACATGTTCAAAACTTGGGTTGACGACGAGACGAGATGAGCTTTTACCGTTCCTACCCTAACTTAAAATTTTAAATCCTCAACTCGAATTTAATTTATTCTATCCATAATCCGACCCTAAGTTAGCCTTATAAACACATAACTCGATATAACCGCAACACCAAATTAAAAAAAATACTAAATCTGACGCACTAAAAATTAATAAAAATATATAATTATAAATAAATTAAATCAAGTCAAAAATTGTCCATCACAAACAAAAATCCGACTCAAATCATATTTTAAAAAAATCGTCCCTATTAAATCGGGCCAAAACTCAACAAAACCGTATAATTTTGTTATCCTTATCTAAAATCACCTCGAGCTTGTACAATAAATTATATGCAATTTTATTTATTCAAATCTTAAATTTTAAATCCTCAAAATATCAATAAAAATAAACATTACATAATCGTATCAAATAAATTTTCATCATAATACTTAAATTAACATTTAATACTTAGAAAAAAATAAGAAATTATATCATGGTTAAGTTCCACCACCTGTCTATAGGACCAATTATTAAAAATCATCCATATTATTATTTTTTCCATGTCATATATTTTTCAAAATAAATATTCACTTGAAAAAACTGTTTTTAAAATGAATTAACAATAAATATGAGTGAAAATTCACTTTAAAAAATATATGGCATAAAAAAAACGATGATATAGATAATTTTAAATAATAGATCTATAGATAACGTGATGAGATTTACCCATGATATAATTTAAAAAAAAAATTGCTTAAAGATCTTATTATCTCAGTATTCAGAACTAACACCTTTCCAACAAAAGTCAAATCATTAATTTTAATCACCAAAAAGAAAAAGGTAATAAAAAGGGTTTTAGATTTTTTTTAAAAGTAAGACAACTGTCACCGGAGAATTCATTATTCATGGAAGTGACAGAAAAAATAAAATGGGTGAATAGTCAGTCACATGATGTATGCTACAGTTTATCTGTATGTTAAAAACATATGTTATTCTTATTTTTGGGGTATAAAATCATGAAGATGATATATATTTGTTTATAAATTTGGAGGATTTAAATCTCATGGTTCAATGAAAAACCTTACCCACCTTGTTTCTGCTCTTCTTTCTCTCTCTTGATCACCAGCTTAAAAGGAAGAACAAGTGGAAGCCTCTCTCTCTATACATATACACACATATATATATCGTCCTTAGCAATTCTGATGATTAAGAACAGGGAAGGAATATAGGCTACAGGAATCTCCAGCATCAATGGTTTGTATCTTTGACACCAAAGAAAAGAAAAGAAAAAACTTGATTTCTTATTTTTCTTGTAGCTAGTTTAATCTGTTCTTTTCTGTGTCTGATGACTGGTTTATTTTCTTTTCCTTCAAATTAGGAAGCTGAGTTATATACATATATATACATGTGTATATAAGTGATCTTTTATGAGTTTTCTAAGAAAGAACTGAAAGGGTTTTCTGAAACAAAATTTCTGTTCATGATCATCATGTTTATACACAACTGGAAGACACAGTTTCTACTTTCTAGATGGAGAATTCATTTTTTTTTCTTGGTCGGATTGTTGTATTCTAACACGATAACTATCAGATCAGATCCAATCTCCATTGATGTTTTGTATCTTCCCTTACCTACACAACATATAATTAATGTGACTGTAACCAAAATATCTGACTCTGAACAATGGTGATCAGATTGGTTGTCAGATCAAGATAAAATAGCTGCAAAAACATTGGATGTCGGTTTTACTGTCTTACTACAACAAGATTTAGATCGATATGTAAGTATGCGACATGACTTTCAATCCCCCATTTTTTCTTCTGTCATGCATTCAATGTTTTTAGCAATACTGTTTATATATATATATATATATATATACACCAAGTTTATAATAGAGAGAAGTTGTAATTCTTCTGATTTTTCAAAGTTCTTCAGAGAGAGAAAAAAGTAGTTCCATTTACAAAGGTGGATGATGACATTTATGCTAATGGTTAATGTTTCCCTGACAAGAGAAAACGCTTGTAGTTAAACCTATCACCTAGGACATGTCCTTCCAATTCGTAAGATCGAATATGGGATTGGGAGCAGCTGAAAACTTTTAAACCCACACCTTCAAATTCAATGTCTTGCACGATGTAGGGTTTTTTGTCTTAATTTTTCATTAATTTTATTAAGTCATTGCTTGTATAAGCTAAATTGGTGCGTACACAAGGCAACTAAATCTGTCATTTCTACCGTAATAATTTTCTTTGGGAAAGTGTACTTTGTGGGAATATGTTTTCTTGAAATACTAACATATCTTTAAATATCTGGTTTGAATCTTAACCGTTGTTGTTTGATTCAAAGTCCTAAAAAAACAAGAAGTTTTATTGCATGGTAAAACTTCTGTATTAATGTTGGAATTGGTAGGTTAACAACTTAACATACTAGACTTGACATTCATTTCTCTCAGTATAAAGCAAGTGGTGGAGATGGAGATGGAAGATGAAGAAAAGCGGGTTGACTGTGATCAACAAGCTGAGAACTTATCTGCTGCAATGTCCATTTCTTCCCAGAAGTGTTCATCCTTTGACTTGAATGAAGAAGCTAGCAGCGAAGAGGATTATTGTTATGACATTAATGGCAAAGAAGGCGAAGATGATGAGACCGAGAAGACAACCGATGGGAGTTCCGGCAATGTGGGAGAGAAAGGTAATGATAAAAGAACAGTTAGGCAGTATGTTAGGTCGAAATTGCCTCGGCTTCGATGGACTCCTGATCTTCATCTCTCCTTCGTGCATGCTGTTGAAAGGCTTGGTGGTCAAGAGAGTAAGTTCAAATATCAGTATATGCGTAAAAATCTTAAGATTTCTAGGGGTTTTAGACTTTATTTACTGCTATCTTTTTGTTGCAGGAGCCACTCCAAAGCTAGTTCTTCAATTGATGAATGTGAAGGGACTCGGCATTGCTCACGTAAAAAGCCACTTGCAGGTAAAACAACACAACATTTTTATTTCATATTTCAATGGTTAATTTTAACCTTTCTGATCCATCATTTCACAAAGTTTCGAACTTTATATTATTGTTTCAGATGTATCGAAGTAAGAAACTTGATGAAGTTGGACAAGGTGAAGTAACTGTTTCTTTTGTAATTCAGTTTAGAATTAGGTTACAACATAATCTCCGTTCTGTTCCAACATCTGTCTTTAATCTGTATATGAGTCATACTGAACAATATACAATCACATACATCAAATAATGAAGTTTTTTTGCATTTATAATGCAGTTTTGAGCCAAAGAAATGGAGGGACTCAAGGAAGAGAAGCCTTCCAAAGCCTGTTGCAGCAGTCCTCAACTCCCCATCTACATTTCAGAATGGAAAATGGTGGATTTGTTCTAGCTCGAGACACTCCCCTCTACCAACCACCATTAGATTTCAAAGCTACCTTTCCTAGGTTATCCATTCCACAAAGTTTCTGCACTTCCAATGCATGGCCTGGCCGTCGTACGTTGCTTTGCTGATCACGAAGTTTGATTTTGGTTTTGTATACAGGTTGCAGACAAACCAAGTTCATGGAATGGAAAGGAGCATGCGAATTGGAGCGATGAGAACCGGGCGATCAGTACTTGACGGGAAGAGGTGGCATCCTTTTGAAATGATGGGTGGTCGATGGAGGTGTCATGGAAATATGTCCAAGCTGGACTGTTTTGCTGACATTTTCTCGAAATCTTCGTCGCCATACTTTTGGAAAAGATCAGGTTCAGATGGCAGAGGCTACTCCACATGGCCAACTGAAGGGAACAGGAAAATGGTGGCGCCTGACAATAGTTGTACAGCAGAGATTGAAGACCCGTTTTTGCTTCAGGTAATAACTCTTCTTCGACTTTGACCTCATATATTTAAGGTTTAGAATCCAATTGTAGTATTAGGGAATGGAAAATGATATTAAAAAGAGATATAAGATTTTTGTTTGTCACTATAAACAACGTAATATATTAAACTTGATAAATATATCTCAATACGAGTAAAAAGTTTATATCCCTTAATCGTGTTTTTTTTTCTATGTTTCTTGTTAAAACCCAGAAAAATAAATTCTAAACTCTAACCTTAATTTTCTATATCCTAAACTCTACCCTTTAAAAATATATCTTACCCTAATTCCCTAAAACTTAATCATAATCTTTAACCTTAAATCCTAAACACTAAACCTATTAATTTAAAATAAAAATACGATTAAAAAATATACGATTTACACCCTATTAAACCCACCACTTCCATGTTAAACAAACCCGGCCTTCATTCCAACATGAAACCACCATTATCTACTATGATCCAGATCAACCCGATCTATACGATGCTTAATAGCATATTCATGACCATAATAGCTAAAATGCTACTTTATGATACATTACTGGGTTTATAAATTTAGGTTAGGATTTAGAGTTTAAAAATTTAAATTATATAGTGTAAAATTTAAAATTTATAGTTAGAATTAAGAGTTTAAAGTTTAAGATTTAAAATTTAAATTTTAGAGTGTTAGAGGTAAAAATTTAAATTTTATAACATAAATATACATAACATTTGTATAAAGCATAACCCTATTTTTTTAAAAAAAGAACAAATATAATAGGCGTTATTAAAAAACTTAAACTTAAATGCAGAAAAGAGTACCCATATCCTGAACATAATCAAACTCCCAACAAAGGTCAACAACAAGCCTCGTTACTGACATTAGCATGTAAGAAATATAACACCTCTGTAAGAGGAGACAAATATAAACACGTTTCATAAGAATTCTTAGAATATAAATGAGATATCGCATCCTTAACATAGTTATCTTTCCGGAACACATACTGAAACACAACCTTACTGAATTTTGATGTTAACCTTTTACCTAATACAACGTTGAAGGTATCTCAACTGTTAAATTCCACGATGCACGTTTAGTCTCATGGCACAGTGAAGACCTTCAGAAATAGTTCAGAGCTCCGCCTCCAATATCGTGCAGCGCCCAACAAACTTGTTGAAACCTCCAAGCCAGCTACACTAACTTTTATGGATGGATAGTACAGACATTTTTATATTTGATATATTGATGATATTTTTTGTTTGATTATTGGAATTGCAGATGAAGCAAGATAAAAAGCAGAAAGACAGGGAGTGGTTGCCGGATCTGCAGTTAAGCCTAAGCCTAAGAACTGGAATTGAAGCTGAGACGAAGACCCATTGCAAACCCCCCCAGGAAATCAGTACCCAACTTTCCCTTTCATAACCTCAAAATTTTCCCAGGAAAAATCCCACCACAACCAAGGAAAAAATAGAAAGAAAAAGAAATACTCAGTTACAAACAAGGCCGACAGAAGGTGAGTACTTAGTCAAGGATCTGACCAAGTAAAATATAAACCCACAGCAAGTGAGATCTTTCTAAGTACTTGTCCTAGAGCCAATTTATAAAGCATAGTGTTTGTTTGTGTGTTAAACGTAGACCAGTTTTGAATGAGATAGAGCTCTCAACCTTTGAAAAGGTTTGTGATTCGACCGATCTAAAAAAATCTAAAAAATAGTATAATCTAGGCACTTATAGTTGATAAAAATTTGATATGCGACAAAATAACCAAAGCGATAACAAACAGTGGTGGATGCACAATTTTCTAAAATTTTATGAATTAGTTTTTAATTTTTTTTAATATTTATAAATTGTGTTGACCTGAAATTTTAAAATTTTATATATGCTCACCCTCAAATATTTTTTCTGAATCCGCCATTGATAACAAGATAGACTAAGACATGAACAAAAAACAAAATATAATGTGGTTTACATAACCTATTTGTACAGACCAGAGAAATAAATAATCCACTATCAACATAGAGAACATAAATAGTACAAATACATGAAATTTATGTAATGTCAAAACCTGATAAAATAAAATAAAATAAAAAACATTTCCCAACATCTCTACAATATCTATCTCTACAATGTAAACACAATTGACATTATAGAGAAAGTTTTAATTGAAAACCCGTCACTCACGTCCATATTATAAAATCGTTCTTGTCGATTTGAATTGAGTTGAATTTAAATTATTTTATTTATTTTAATAAACTACTTATTTTTATACATACTGAACTTTATTTTTTTTGTTAGATAAATAATTTTAATTTTAAAAGATAAATTTCAAAAGTTAAACTTAAAAAAGCACATGAACATTCTTTTTGAAATGTTAAAGGTGAAATCTAACATTAAAAAGAATGAATAAGCATTTTAATTAATTTAGTCCCTAATTTTAAGTTAAATTTCACATTCAACATTTCAGACAGGGTCAAAATTACATTTTTTTTTATTAACAAAAATGGTTGACTAAAGTATTAAATTTTTGGAATAAATGGTTGACTAAAGTATTAAATTTTTGGTCTTTCAAACACATGGATTGTCCTGATTTTGATTTCAAACAGATATATTTTTTTGATAAGTAAGATTTTATTTATCCAAACAATCAATTTATATGTCCACATAAAACCATAAAATAGATTATCACAAATTATGCAACTTTACCTGTCTTTGGGCTTTTCTGAATACAGGCCTTAAAAGGCCTATGGATTACAGCATAGGAAAATATGGTAGTATATTTGATTCATGGTTCAAATGTTAAGCAGTTTCGTATCGTTTAAGTAAAATTTAAGTTCTAGACTTTATATATAAAATCTCATTGAGAAATCATTCACTAAAATTAGGTGTGAAACGTGAATCAATTTAGATTAATCAGGCAAACCGTAAAATACCGAGAGCGCAATAAAAAAAAAGAGACAAATAATAGGACTCTAAAAGGCCCTTAGTTTTTTTTTAATCCAAATATGAAGAACAACAATGGCAACATCAACATGGACTCATCTAAACATTCAAACCACCAACTTTGCCCCTTTCCTTAGTCTCTAATCTGCATGGATTCGATGTAATTTTCAATGTTTCAGCGCATTGCTGCAAAAGGGTTCCTTTTCCATTGCAGAGGTTGGTATGTCTTCTCTGTTTGCTCTATTTCAGTCCATGGCAACTTGTGTTTAGCCATCTTTCGCCTCCTCGCTGCTACTCCCAGATAGTCTCCAGTGTTCTGAAACATAATTATTACAGATAGTTGCTTGTGAGGAATTTGAATGGATTTACAGTTAAAACAGTTAGATTTGGATATAATGGATTAGTTTTTTGGTACCTTGAGGCAGAGTCCTTCTTGGACATAACAAATGGGGTAATCAGCAGGGCAGCAGTACTCGGTTCCAGTACAGCAAACAGCGTTTTCATATGCACAGCAGCCGTATGTGAGGCAATAACCATAGAATTCGAACAGGCAACAGCATGTCTCGTCGCTTGGACAATAGGAGAAGTCCCCACATTCACTTGGTGAAGGAGATGGAGGTGGTGGTGGTGGTGGAGGCGGAGGAGGTGGTGGAGAGACACTCGGTGATGGATAAGGTGATGGTGAAGAGGGTTGTTTAGTTGGATAAGAAGCCATGGCATTGACAGCACAAACTCCATTTGGTATATCAGCGTCTCTTTTTAAATAGAAATATCCATCCATCCCCCAGCTTGTTCCCCATGAGTTCTTCACTATCCAATACTTTTCATCGCCTTCTGAACCGTAACCGACTATTAAAACAGCATGATCGATGTTGTCGGGATTATCCGAGCAGCTCCCGTCGTAAATTCCCTAACATACATGCCATGGACATACAAATTTCACCCCTGAGCATATCGGTCTAAAATGAAACTTCAGTTTCAAAAGAAGTACTTACATCAGTGTAAAGTTGAAAATCAATGGAGGAGGCATCAATTCCCACGCTAACTGGCTGCTGAGCAACAGCACATAAGAGAGCACTGTCTGAATCATCTACATCTTGATAGCCGTCAATAGATACAACCTTGGTTTCCTCCTGATTAAACAGTAAAATTATGTAAGTGTGAGTTGGTAAAATGGAAGAACTTGTTCAACTATTGCAGACCAAATGAATCTTACCTTGTTGATGTTACATTTGCCATCCACACCAGTGTAGGGGTAGTCGCTTTCGGTGTCGATGCCACCGTTGTTTATAACCCACTCGAAAGCATAGTCCATGTATCCTCCATCACAACCATAGTTGGTGCTATCACAATCCACGAGTTCTTGTTCTGAAAGGCTAACAAGGTCTCCGGTAACCAAGGCGTTTATTCCTTCCATGGCTCCGGTCGATGAGAATGCCCAACAACTTCCTATAAACATAGGACAATGGACTTAAAAACACACATGAAGAGTAGCTAAAGTGCTAAAAACATGATTTCTTTAGTTGTTTATTGGCATAAATAAAACTTACCACAAGAGCCTTGATCCTTGATGCCGGTCACAATGCCATGGTTCCTCCAATCCAAGGAGGATGGTGCATCACAAGACTGCACCTTTCTCCTCATGGTCCTCGACCGAGTCATACCTTTGTCAATCGGCTTTTTCACCTTTGACAAGTAAGCTTTTCTGAACTCCTCATTGCTCATATCAGCAAACTTGTTCAATCCCACATGATGTTCCCCTTTGTTCAATTTTCTCCCTGCATTCCTCTCAAGTATATACTTCAAATTCCCCTTGAAATTTTCAAACCCCTTTTCAGCCTCCTTGGCGTGTCGATACACTTTCCGATGCTTTTCTTTCCATTGTCGAAAGATCTCCGACACCCTTTGGTCCGAAAGCAAAGCATCCATGTCATGTTCAACCATAGAGAATTCCCTAGGAAGGCTAGAAGAGAGGCAAACTAGTGAAGCCAATATCAATAAAATTGAACTCAAACACATTGTTTTCAACTGATTTGCCATTGATATCTGATCTAAACCTTACAGCTTTTGTGCTGTATATAAGGAGGGAAACATTGGTGCTAACCAAACCATGCCTACCAGTCAGCTCAAGAAAAATTCCAATTTCAGATCACATTTTACACAACTTATGAATTAATCAAATGATTTATGAATAATTTAGAGAAATGATAACAAATTTCTTGAGCAATCCCAAAAATTTTTTGGTGGTTGTGCTGGTGTTCTTGGGTTGGGTGCTTCTTGACTGGTGAGTTGGTGTAGTAGTAGATGGAGAGAAATCTAACAGTCAACATTTTACATCTGTTCTTTACAAGTATCCAAAACATTAACTTCACTTAATTAGATGGGTTGAACTGGTGGCCTGTGTTCATAAGTAATCATCAATCTGTATCTAGAGAGTTACCGAGGGGTCATAGGGTGCTCGTTTCTCTTAAAAATTTAAAATTCAAATATAATTTAAAAATTATTTAATTTTTTATAAATTTTATTAAAAATCTATTTTCGTCCTTTTAAAATTATATAAATTTGCCTTCATGTGATTTTATACATTCTTTTAAAATATAAAATTTTACGTTCATACTTAAATATACCCGACAGAATCCCTAATTTTTTCAACTCTGCCACCTACTGGTCTTTTGCTTGCAAAGAAGAGTAGGTTTGAGTTGAGTTTTCCCCCCTTTTTTATCTTCCTTTTATTGCACGTTTTTCTATAATAAGTTTAAAATTTTGCTTCCATGGGCTCAAAATTAGTCTTTTTGCATGTTTTAATCCTTAAACTATATCACTTTTATTATTTTTGGTCTTCTTAGTTTTTTTTAAATCTTGATTAACCATATTAGAATATTTTTATGTGACATATTAGACTAGAAAAAATTATAAAAAATAAAAAGAAATCTCAATTTTAAACAAAAATTATACAATTAAAAAAAATAAAATTCATCGAGTTTATTAAAAAATATATGGGATTCTCGACAGAAACATAGTTAGTAAAGCATTATCTGATATTTTAATATTCGACAGTGAACAATATATTTATTCATTTTAATCCTTCAATCAATAAATTAAATCAATTGATCCTGAAAATATTTGATTTAACGATCAATATTGATCAAATAATTAAATTGATAAAATTCTTTTAGTATAAAAACTTAATCAGATCTAAAATGTTTTAAAAACTTATTTTTTTTTATTTCAAAAACTTCAAATTAACATCCTTAATTCTATATATATCAAATAATTATTTTTTTTTGTATTATTATTTCATATTAATTATTGTGTCATGTCTTATGTCATATTTAACCTTGTCGGGTGGTCTTGATGACACAAAATTGCATGGTCCAGTCCTGTTGCTGGTGCATGCCACGAACTTCAATATCACATATAAAAGGGATGGCCAAACTTGGAAGAGACCCAACCAGTTACTGGGCTTTTTAAATTATGAATATAATATTAAAAGGGTTTTTTAAATAATATATATTTATAATGATAAATTTATATTAATCGGTCAATAAATTATACACTTTTAGTATATATATAAAAAATTATATATTAAATATATTTTGTTAATCATATGGCTTAAAGTGAGAAGATAAGTCTCTACTACCTTAATCAATGGATGGTTGAAGATTCAATTTTCGACCAACATATCCTTATATTAATCAGTTAAACGCGAAAGATTAATTATTAGACTCGTTTTTTAGATACCTA
The DNA here is from genome assembly GCA_035048815.1 of Abelmoschus esculentus. Classification (NCBI taxonomy): domain Eukaryota; kingdom Viridiplantae; phylum Streptophyta; class Magnoliopsida; order Malvales; family Malvaceae; genus Abelmoschus; species Abelmoschus esculentus. Next base: position 5,576,930 of record JAUCBN010000066.1, read on the forward strand.
AAAAATTATATATGTTATTTTTTAAAAATAAATAATTTATTTATTAAAATGGGAAAAATAGAGTGGTCTTCATTAGGTGTATTTAAAATTTTAGATATTTGATCTAATTTTTATTTTTAGATCAGATATCCGATCCGATTTTAAATTTTTTGAATCGGATACGGATTATAATATTTTAAATTCTTGATTATCCGAAAATCCAAAATCTTGATTTTTTTTAATATTGTTTTTTATTTTTAATAATTTGATGATTGTTATATCCAAAAATTAAAACAATTAAAACTTTTATAGACGTGAATTATTTTATATTTAATAATATGTTATTTATATTCGAAATTTCAAAATTTTCATAAATATAATATTTAAATTTGAAAAAATAATTTAATAAAATATATTTTTGGATAATAGGATATCTGAAAATCCGATCCAATTATCCAAAAAAATCATATCAGATATGAATCATTTTATTATCAATTCAAAAACTCAGATATCTAAAAAATAAATCAAATCTGATCTAATATTCGACCATGAACACTCCTAATATCCCTACCTACCTAGCTTGAATATAATATCTTAATTTTAAAACCTATCTTTTAATTGTAATTAATTAGTTTTCTTTCTCAGTTAAATGGAGAGACAATTATTGATGCCACGAAAGAAACGGCTATCCACCCAAATATATATCCATTCAAAGAAAATTATAATAGAAAAAAAGTCAAAAATTATAATTTTATAATTCGTTTTCTCTAATATTTTTTAATTTTAAATTAAGAATAAAAAATTATATACACCTATAAATATATAAAGATCGAAGATTAACAGAATCAATCAAAAAAAATAATTTTATTCCGTTTAAATAAATCTTGATTCAAAGTATTATATACATAAAAATATTTTTATTTATAAGATTTTTTTTATCACCATCTCTCTAAAACAATCCAATGGAACACTTTGCTCTTTTAGTGGTTAATTCGAAAATTGTATTGCGTTAAAGACTAAAACAGTAATTTTCAAGACATTAAAAAAGACAAATAAGATTGTAATTAAATCAATCTTCAAATTTGGTCAAAAAAACATCCCATGTTATGAAGTACATCCTTTTGCACATGTGATTGATGTGTAATGATTGGGGACCCAATTTTTATATATTTATCCTATCTTAGTTAGTAATTTGTTTAATCATAGTTAAAGTGATTAAAAAGTGGTCAAATAAAGTCTCATGAGATGAAAAGGTGATTGAATTAGGTGAGTTAATCTAGCAAGTTTTTTATTAGGATTAAATTTAGATACGAACTCGGTCACTATTGTTATTCGCGATTAAATGTGATAATAAACATGTTTTTAAAATGTCTCACTTTTGTAATTAACATTTTTTTAATATTGTTTATTGATGTTTTTACCTTTATCATCGAGTTTAGATAATGAGTTCAAGGACTCAATTAAATATTTTTTTTATAAAAATATTAAATTAATTATTTAATTTGAGATCAAAGACTAAAATACCCCTCAAAAGATAATTATGAATATGGAATATGTTATGAAAGAATTTAGGAATTGACATGAAACTATATGTGGCAAAGTGAAAGTGAAGGCTACCTAGACAATTATCATAATAATTTTAATGAAAAAAATATTGAACCACAAAATATAAGTCTACTATCTAAACCCCACTTTCCAATGACAACTACAAGCCACATGATATTGCTTGGAAATATTGGAAGATCACAATTCACAATCCTTCTCAAAAAGAAGATTTCCATTAACCCCAATTCTACTAATCTTTCTTTCTACAAACCCTATTTTTTTAAAACTCCAAAACAAGTCCTTTCCCTATGCTTTTGTCATATAATGTTGGTGGCATTTTGAGACTAGTAAATGACATGAGTAGGTGATTGGGCCATGTGTCATGGGACAACACTGGTAGGATGGAGAAATTATATCGTAGGCCCGATTCATAACGTCAATTATGGTTCTATTTAATTATAACCACTCTCTTCATCATTATCTTCCAACTCATTTTTTCGACCAATGAATATTCACTCATCTTTTTCATGTCATTTTAAAAATATAATTTTCGGAAATTATATTAATAACATGACTGATTAGTGGTAGAATGGGTGATTTTCATTGGTTAGGGACCATAACTGACGTGATGAGTTGGGCCTATGATATAATCTCTTAAGAGGAGAAATTATTAGGTGAACTCTGTTCACCACATCATCTATGGTCCAAGCAATCTAGACCGTTCATCTTTAAATAACTATCTATCTACCTACTAATTACATGTAAGAAAGATACGATAATTCACTTAAAAAACTGAAATAAATAAATATGATTACTTGATATCATAGATGACGTGATATAGGGTTCACCTGATAATTTTTTCTTATAGGTGGGTTTTGTTGTGGCTTACTTGGCAGTTCCAATCATCCACCAACATGTGTCACACATAAGCTCTTCAAGCTATTGCAATACAAAACCCCTCAAAATTATTGATTTTTGTGAAGTGACTGGAAATGGGGGGCCTGAATGATGGATCCAAAAGGCAAAGTACAGCTTAAGGTGCAATTATTCATGCCATAGATTTCATCCTCAGCAAGTGAAAAGGAGAAAAAAAGGAGATTTCTTCTTATATTTCCCTTCCCTTCCCTTCCCTTCCCTTCATCTCCTCCCTCTTTTCTTCTTTGTTCTTTCTTTTTCTCTCTCCATGAGAGACCAAAGTAGAGAGAAAGAAGAGCTATGAAGAACACAATACGGTGCTGCATCTCTTGCATTCTTCCCTGCGGAGCACTCGACGTGATTCGAATAGTACACGCCAATGGCCGCGTAGAAGAAATCAGCGGTACAATCAAAGCCGGAGACATCATGAAGGTTTACCCTAAGCACGTTCTTAAGAAACCCTCCTCCTCTGCTTCCGATGATGGGATGGTCCCGAGAATCGTCGTCGTCCCACCCGAGGCCGAGCTCCAACGTGGGAAGATTTATTTCCTCGTGCCACTCCCTTCGACACCCCAAAAGACCCGATCGAAATCGACCAAGAAGAAAAAAAGAGACAACCTCGACAACAGCAGCAAGTACAGCCGGATCAGACAACATAGTCACAGCCGAACCAGGAGCGACGCCGACAAGAACAACAACACGGTTTCAACGGCGAATCTTTTGGTATCGGATCAGTATTTAAGCGAGATACTTTCCGAGAAGCTGTCAACGCAACGGGATCAAAGAAGGGATCGTATCGGGGTGTGGAGACCTCACTTAGAGAGCATCTCGGAGTCTCCAAACGATGGTTGATCACGGTCTTATATTACTGCTGCTGCTGTTTTTCTTTTAGAAAAAAAAAATGGGGTTTTAGTTTTACAATTTTCTTCAAATTTCAATCTGATTCATTTTCATCCCACCAAATCATCCATTAGGGTTAAGTTCAACCAGAAAGCTGCTTTTTTTTTTTTTAACTTTATTAGTTTTGTATATATAGGCATAGAATCAAAATAATTCAAGAGGAACAGAACAAGAACTGAAGCTTAAATCTGGAAACTGTGGTGATAATTCTTACAACTCATGCAGTTGTTATGGGATCTTGGACCACAGTTGTCTGGTTTTTAAGTGCCAAATCTCTTGGAAGTTGTTGTAATTTGTGTACATGCTGGGAGAGGATTATTTGTGGAATTTTATTTTTTTTAATTAAGAGTGGAAGTAATTATTGTCCAAGAGAATGAACCGAGCATAAACTTTGGGATGAATTTAACTCAATTCATACCATTTAAGATTTAAATTTTAAAAGGGTTAAATTAAATTAAAAGGTGATTTTTCGTATTTTGGAATTGATAATGTAAGTACTTTGTCACTTTCAATGAATTTTTTTATGGATTTAAAACTAAATATTTAATATATATTCGATCATTGCAACATATAATTTCTATATAAATTAAAAAGAATAAAATTAAATAGTCTATGTATTAGTGTGCATTTTGACAGTTAGATTGAGTGGTTACCATGGGTGCAGATCTTTGGTAAAGATAAATCTTTGTTGACTAATATAATTGTATTGTTCAGAATTGCTTGAATTATTATATATGACAAGAGCGTAATAGTCACGTGCATATTAAAAGGATTCAGTTTTTTATTGATATTTACTCACAAATCAGACAGAATGTTTAAGGACGACCTAGGAACAGATTCATATCTTTTGTTTTGGTTATTAACTTAATTTCTGAATGAAATCTGTAATGATCTATTTATTAGTTAATTGATTGTACAATATCAATGTAAATATAAAATTCTTAGATAATAAAAATGTCACTTATCAAAAAATAATCAAATAGTCTATAAGGCTATAATATGTTCATGAAATGGATCAAAGCATGAACATATCAAAATAATTTAAATTATAGTTTAAACTTTTAAAATTTATAAAAATTTATGTTGACCCTCCAAACTCTTTTGTCGAATTTTATTATCGAAAAATCATTAAATTTAATCAGTTTATGTGATGTGCACATAATAATCATGATAAACGAACAATTATATTCATCGAAATCAAAGTTGAAGATAAACAATTGTAGTATGAAATTTGAGGATGATGATATAAAATTATGACTTAAATCCTGATTTCGTCCCTGCTATTAGAATTTTTGTAATTTCATTCTTTTTGTGACCACGTTCTGGACGCACTAGAACAAGCTTACGAATTGCAGATAGACACCCAGCTTTATCAGAACATTTTTTAGATCAAACATCAACCAAGATAGTTCCTCGTTCTAGCAAAAACGAAAAAACAGACAATGTTTTATTTACATAAGAGTTTACTATTTAAGTAAAGTCTGCTCGATGAAAAGCTTCCACTCTTCGACTCTAATTAAGATTGGCGCAACTCGGGACGAACGAAATCTGCATCTGGGGGAACTGATATATCAACAGTTGGTCTCAACTGTGCGCAGGCTTCAATAGCTTCATGAACAGGATCAGAAAAGAAGTTGCTGATCAGGTCCTGGTTGATGGGGGCGTCTGCATCAACAGCCACGAATGCCTGTTGAGTTAGGATGTAATCGAAACGGGGAGCCCACTTCCTTGATCCCAGACGTGCAGTGGTGGAACAATTATCAACCATGAATGACACCCCTCGAGCATGCATGAAGGGGTTCAAGGAATCAACAGCTTCAATCACACTTTCGTTGATGATTTCAGAGTAGGAGTGACCCTTCTTTCTCAAGATCTCAATCTGGATTTTCAAGTTATAAAGGATGAGAAGGAAAACGAAACGAAACCAGCACTACACTCGATTATTTTTGTACAAAATTTAAAATGGAAAGAATTACCTGGGCCATCATGAGTGCCACGAAAACCCCAGAAGTGAATGGGCACAGGGGACCTAAATCATCTTTCGATCTGGTTGCTCGTACATGCTCACCGACTTTCCACATCCGTGTCTGATCAATTTTTCCCATTGGGAAGGCAGGCAGACCCTCCTTTTCCTGTAAAACAATTCATTATTGGCCATCAATCAAGAACTTTCTTTGCTAAGAACCAACATTAAGCAATAAAAGATTCATGAATACGGATATAGCATTACAAACATACATAGAACCGACGCCCAGCCAAAACAACACTGCGAATCTCACTTCCACTAGCAACATCCTCGTAACACTCGTATAGGATTTCCATGCAGGGATAATATGAAGCACTGTAAGCTTCCTCGAACCGCTTTTTCTTGTCCTCAGGCAGTGAGTTGTATACAGCTAACATACCCTAAGGAAACAAACGCAAAAGCAGGCACAATAGAGATCTATTAGTAAGAACTCCAAAGAAAGGAGAAGGTAGAGCAAGCAATAGATATCACCTTTGTTGGAATGGTCTTTGATACAATTCCTGTAATGCACTCCACGGTATTTTTGTAAGCCAACTCTTCATCCATTCCACTCTCAACGTACCTTCTAAACAAGCATTCTACAACTCCGTGAACAGCACCTAGCAAGATGCCTACAGAAAGCAGCAACAGTGATGAGCATGTGAGTTCAAAATGATACCAAACACACATGACAGAAAAAACAAAAACAATTCAGCGCACCCCTCTCCCCAAAAATGTCACTCTTGTACTCCTGCTCTAATGTGGTGGCAAATGTAAAAGGAGAACCAAGGGCAACTGACCATCCCAAGGCCACATCTGTAGCTCTACCATCAACATCCTGCTCCAAATCAGACATTATCATTTAGTAAGCCTTTTTCGAAAAGGTTTAGTTTTGACATTTATTCAGACTAATAAGTGGAATACAAGAATAGAGAGATAAAGAACCTGGTGGACAGCAAAACTAGCATTAATTCCAGCACCATTTATCTCTTTTCCCTGAACATAGAGTCTCCTCACAGAAGGCCCCATACCCTTAGGACAAACAGCAATTACACTGATGTTTTTAGGAAAATCAAGCCCCATTGATTGTAAATGACCGAGAAGAAATCCATGGGAAAGTCCAAGGATGCTATTTGGCTTCATGTGGGAGAAGACCTTTTCATAATTATCCGCCTACAACAGAAATTTAATAAGTAATGCATCTGAAGAACAAAACAGAAAGTGTTGAGTATATGAATCATAGTGCAAGTAGGTGTTGGCAATTTCCGGTCATCACAATCAATCTAATAGTTTTTGAAACAATTTTCATGAGAATCATATATCTGATCTCAGCAAGAAGCCTTGTATGTTCATACAGCATATACAATTAATCAATGATAACCATAACCAACAGCTAAACTTTTATAATGCATGAAAAGGAAAACATGTGAGAAACCTAATAACCTGTGCTGAATCGGAGATCAACAATAACACGAGATCACTTCCAGCAATAGTTTCATAGATATCCCCCAAAGTTCCGTTCTCTTCAGTGAATCCTGCAGCACGGGCTTCAGCAAAAGAGCGAGATCCCTTCCTTAAGCCAATCTGTTATCAAATCATCAAATTACAATACATTAAGTCAAATCAATTATCAATCATCAAATGCAAAAGGCACACAGTGAGTTCAAGTTTCTTTATTGTTCTTAAACAAAAAAAAAAAGATTTGAGCTTACCTTCACAACAATATCAGATTTTGCCTCTGCAAGAGAATCCCTCAGATTCTGTGCTTGAGCTGGTCCCTGAAAACAATATTTCTAACCGCATTAATGGAGATGAGGTAAATCAAACTCAATATTGAAGCTAGTGGTGAGCAACTGAATTTTCCGACTTGACACAAAAAATCAACCCAACTTTTACTCTAATAACTCAGAATAATTCAAAAAATTTAGTAATGTATCAATATATAATATATATGTATATTGTATATGATCATAGAAAACCTAAATATTTACTATTAAATTTGAACAGAAATTCTAAGAAATAGCCTCAAATTTCATAAACTCAACGTTAAAAAAATATCTTTATAAAACTAGATTTATCAATTGCACTAACTCAAAATCTTTTGTTCAACCCATCAAATACTCACTCCTAGGAATGAAATTAACGGTACAAAACAATGAATTTTGTTCATATCATATTGACCACTAAAACCCTTTAATAATCATGTAATAAAATATAATTTTTTTAATTAAAACCAACATAATCTAAACTAAATGGAGGGGGAAAAGTTGATTTTTTGCTTTTATTTAACAGATAAAAAAGGAGAAGCGTGATAAAATTATAACCTGAGAACCCCAACCAATGACTCCAATCTGTTTGATTCCTTTGAAAGCATCATCCAACAAAGGGAACAGATGTCGCCCTCCTCTCACTATGAACTGCCAATTAATCACCTCAAAAGATGAAAAAAATGCAAGAAATAAGCAATGAAATGACTTGATAATTTATCAGCTAACCTCGTCGTGACCGGCAAGAGTGATCTTTTCTTTCTGGAAAACTGAGATACTGAAATCAAGCGACGTCGTAGGAGAAACGGTAGAAGGAGCAGCGGTCATCTTGGCAGCATTGACAGTGTTCTTTCTAGAGACAAAATGAGCGGTCAGTGATGTCGGAATCGGCGAACGAAACGACGACGATGCGAAGCATGGTTTGAGGATCGTGGGTTTGGTCGATGAAGGAATCGCCGGTACAGATTGAAGTGAGGACTTGAAGGAAGTAGCGGCGGCGGCGGCCATTTTTGAGAGTGCTTCACAGAAGTGAAACAGTGATGGGAAGGTAGGTATTTAGCTACCCAGTGCTGAGCGCTGACATTGGTTTGTTTTATATATATTCACTAAGGAACTGTGTTGGCAGTCTGTGAAATGCCATTTCGGTCCTTCACTGAAATCAGCAAAACCATCCATTTGGAGAGGGGTAAAAACGTGACGGTAAAATATTGTAACCATTAAAATTATGTTTTGAATTTTTCTCATGTTAAGTGACGGTTAAATGAATTACATAGATAATAGAGATTAAATATATAATTTTATAAAATTATTTTTTAAAATTTTAATGATAATAATTAAAATAAATTCATAAACAAGCAAATGTATTGGCATGGAGCTGACATGCTTGTTTCAGAGGCCTTATCTGATGCTCAAACTCGAATTCAGGGAACATAGAAGCAAACACGAAAATGTGTTTATAGTTATTCGATTTAACGAATCGAACTTAGATTAAATTACTTGACACAAATTCCAGTTTCAAGCATCCAATCTGTTGGGATATGGAACCCTTTGAATCTGTTCACAGTGGATTCTCTCAGTCGGGAGAGGTTGTAAAAGCCATGCTCTAGCCTGCAGCCATTATCGAATTTAACAGAAGATTATGAACAAGCTGATAATAAAAGCTAAAGGGGTTTAAAAAGAGCTACATACTTTTCGAGTAAAGCCTGCATCTGCTTGAGAGCCGGAGGGCAAGGTTGCTTGGGATCATCTTGAAACGGAACAACATTTCTCAATGTCTGTAAATGCAGCATTATCAACTTGTTTGATCAAAAACCTTATGAAATATCCTTGTGTTTCCACATCTGTCTTGATCTGTTCCAACAATGGTGGCAAATGGAGGTTTTGTTACCTGAGCTTGGATATGGCAATGGCGGTTTCCATGGCGTTGCATGCGTTGGTTTTGAATGTGATTTCTGCAAACCCATTGCTAATCTTACTTTACCAGACACCATTGATCAGGTTTCTTTTAGATTCTTTAACACTTTCCTATGATTTTGGCTTTGATCTCTCTCTACTTTCCGATGTTAATATAATAAATCTTCTCGTGGCCCTACATGTCACATGCTTTTGAATCTATGACTACGACACCCAGTTTTCCCTTGAGAATATATGTATACAGACATGATCAAATTATACACCCTGCAGTAAGAGTCATCGGTTTTCCCCAGTTTCAAAGATTCTTGTTCAGCTTATAATAAATCTGTTTTGTTCTTCATTTCTCTTTCTTAACCCAAATCTACATAACTAAGTAGTGTTCAACTGCTTCTCTGATCACAGAAGATATAATTCTGAGGGCCACTGTCCCTGAAATTTTATGACAAGAAACAGTGCTTGAAGCAGTGAAGAGTGTACATCCATTCCACACCTGAAGACATATATAAGGCCAAGTTACTTTTAATGGGAATCTGAGAAGCTTGTCCACGACTGGGTTCATTTGTTTTTGGTGGAAATATGATGGCCAAGGACATGTAAATCTATGCTCCATTATAATACAGAAAGGACACATGGTTCCATTTTGATTCAGTTTGCACAGGCCTGAGGCCACCACCATAACCATTAGCCTCCTGGCAACCTATATATGGGATTCATGGTGACCATGTTTTCTTGCATTCAATTATCATCTCTTCTCTGATTAGAGATATTTAAAAATATATGTAGGAACAGAAAATATTTATGGATTTTGACGTAAAATTAATATTTCAAGGCAAATTCATCAATTATACATGATTATAGTAAATAAAAATAAACCGCATTGAATAATTGAATTCAATGTTGAAGTGCTTATTAATTAAATTATGAAATCGTTGTTGATTTATTGATCTTCTTGTTGAAGGTATGATTTTATTTTGGTGATGGAGCAAGTTCTTCACCATCACCGGATGAAGGAGCATTACCGCCGTCTTCTGATGAAGGAGCAGCAGCAGCACCGGCGTCAGATGGAGCACCACCAGCAGCTCCAGCGTCTGATGAAGGACCACCAGAAGCACCACCGGCGTCAGATGAAGGAGCACCAGAAGCACCACCGGCGTCTGATGAAGGAGTAGCAGCAGCACTTCCGGCGTCTGATGAAGGAGTAGCAGCAGCAGCAGCACCGGCATCTGATGGAGTAGCAGCAGCACTTCCGGCGTCTGATGAAGGAGCACCAGAAGCACCACCGGCGTCAGATGAAGGAGCAGCAGCAGCATCTCCAGCGTCTGATGAAGGAGCACCAGAAGCACCACCGGCATCTGATGAAGGAGCAGCAGCAGCACCGGCGTCAGATGAAGGAGCAGCAGCAGCACCTCCAGCGTCTGATGAAGGAGGACCATAAGCAGGACCAGCGTCGTCTGAATCTGATGAAGGAGCACCACCAGCAGCACCTACGTCATCTGATGAAGGAGCATCACCAGCAGCACCTGCATCATCTGATGTAGGAGCATCAGCAGCACCAGCATCGTCTAATGAAGGAGCATCAGCATCTACTACTGAAGAAACAACTTCTTCAATGGATGATGGAGCAAGTTCGTCAAGATTCCCTGATGGAGCAAGTAGTTCATCCACCTCTGCTACTTCAATCTCCTTGATTTCCTCTTCTTGTTCCGGTGAAAGTGCCTGAGTCACCGTGCTTCCAATCTTTTGGAATGCTTCTTTGATCTCTGAACCAATCTTTTTCAACTCACTCGAAGTAAGTCCTACATCTTCTAATGACGCAGGTTTCTCCTTGTTAGCATCTCCTTCGGAACTTACCTCACTTTTGATGTTCTCGCCGGTTTCTTCATGCCCTACCACGAATGGTGTTGAAAGAAGTAGGGAAAAACACAAGACAACCATCAAATCAATCTTCCCCATTCTTTTTTACTTCTAAACACGTAATAGAATACAATAATGATTTGTTGCTGATGATGCTTCAGGGTAAAACTAGACTTTATAAAGCTTTTTGAGTGAGATATTTACGGAGAAGTCAAAGGGAGGTTAACCACTGTGATTCTCAATAACCATACACGAGTAAAGCAGGGATAACTTCTCTCAACATCCCCAAAGGCCAATTCTTACTAATCCAACAATTTTATTTACTTTCCCATTTTTTTCTAGTACCCGTTAAAAGAATTTTGGATAAGGGTAATATGAGCTATTGGATAAGATTTCCTAAAAAGATAGGTCTCAATATTTTGATAAATTATATTCATTAAATGCGTTAATCTCGAAATTCATTATTACTCTTAAGAAAAATAAGTTATTTAAAACGTTATAATTATGTCTTAAATGTGACAATTGATTATAAAATCTTATTGGTTATTACTATTGCTTCTTTAGAACTAACAAGTTTCGGACATGCACAATAAAAACAAGCATACAGGAAGTCCTAAAAACGACAATTGTTTATAATTGTCACATTTTTAAAACTAGTAAGAGTTACGGAGAATTGTTCTGACATGATCGTTGAATCGAACTCTCGAGTGGCTATAAATTGGTTATTCTTTATTCCCTTACGTCCTTAGAAGTGGAGGACTACTTTTGAGGTGATTGATAAAATGGTGATCTCCATAGTAAAGGTAGGCTTTAAGCACATTATAAGAGACAACAACGCCATGACAGACTATCTTTCTAATGCTGGAGTCAGGACGAAAGAGACAAGCCCTTTTCAAAGCTTGATGGTAACAAGGTCAGCATATCTACGTTTTGTTTAGCCTCAAGGTTTGTCGTCTAGTTCTTGATTTCTACTTAATGAACATCACTCACAGTATGAACTAATAAGTTAGGAGTTAGCTTGTGTTGTCTAGGCTACCAGGTCTGAATTTCTCTGGTTCTTATTGATTATGTTTTAAGTATCCTATAATGAGACTCATATCGATCGAGATATATTATTAGATAAACTTTATTTAATACGTTATTTATAGTATCATTTGACGAGGATATTTCATCGCATTTTTTCCTACATGATGATAATTATTTAAAAGTTATGATGATAAATCTCATTAAATGAACCATCAATGACGTGATATATGATACATATAATAATTTCGCTTGATCAAGGCGCTCAATCTTTAATAAATAACCTATTTACCGAGAAGTTATCCCTGCTTTACTCGTGTATGGTTATTGAGAATCACAGTGGTTAACCTCCCTTTGACTTCTCCGTAAATATCTCACTCAAAAAGCTTTATAAAGTCTAGTTTTACCCTGAAGCATCATCAGCAACAAATCATTATTGTATTCTATTACGTGTTTAGAAGTAAAAAAGAATGGGGAAGATTGATTTGATGGTTGTCTTGTGTTTTTCCCTACTTCTTTCAGCACCATTCGTGGTAGGGCATGAAGAAACCGGCGAGAACATCAAAAGTGAGGTAAGTTCCGAAGGAGATGCTAACAAGGAGAAACCTGCGTCATTTGAAGATAATAGGACTTACTTCGAGTGAGCTAAAAAAGATTGGTTCAGAGATCAAAGAAGCGTTCCAAAAGATAGGAAGTACTGTGACTCAGGCACTTTCACCTGAACAAGAAGAGGAAATCAAGGAGATTGAAGTAGCAGAGGTGGATGAAATACTTGCTCCATCTGGGAATCTTGAAGAACTTGCTCCATCATCTATTGAAGAAGTTGTTTCTTCAGTAGTAGATGCTGATGCTCCTTCATTAGACGATGCTGGTGCTGCTGATGCTCCTACATCAGATGATGCAGGTGCTGCTGGTGGTGCTCCTTCATCAGATGACGCAGGTGCTGCTGGTGGTGCTCCTTCATCAGATTCAGACGACGCTGGTCCTGCTGATGGTGCTCCTTCATCTGACGTTGGAGGTGCTGCTGCTGCTCCTGACGCTGGAGGTGCTGCTGCTACTCCTTCAGCAGATGCCCGTGCTGCTGCTGCCTCCGGTGCTGCTGCTACTCCTTCATCAGATGCCGGTGGTGCTTCTGATGCTCCTTCATCAGACGCCGGAGGTGCTGCTGCTACTCCTTCATCAGACGCCGGTGGTGCTTCTGGTGCTCCTTCATCAGATGCCGGTGGTGCTTCTGGTGGTCCTTCATCAGACGCTGGAGGTGCTGCTGGTGCTCCTTCATCTGACGCCGGTGCTGCTGCTGCTCCTTCATCAGAAGACGGCGGTAATGCTCCTTCATCCGGTGACGGTGAAGAACTCGCTCCATCACCAAAATAAAATCCTTCCTTCAACAATAAAATCAATAAATCAACAACGATTTCATAATTTAATTAATAATCACCTCAACATTGACTTCAATTATTCAATGTGGTTTCTTTTTATTTACTATAATCATGTATAATTGATGAATTTGCCTTGAAATATTTTACGTCAAAATCCATAATTATTTTCTGTTCCTATGTGTTTTTAAATATCTGTAATTGAAACGGAGATGTGGAGTTAGAGACAGTAAAGAGAGCCAATGGAAAACTGGGGAGAGGGAAAGAGGGATTGAGAAGATAGAAATTCATAAAAATAAATGATTAATTTTTTTAGTTAAAATTAGACCAAATTCATCGTAGTAACACGACCAAATATGTTAAATATATAATTATAACAAAATTTTCGAACCGGCAAGGCGCGACACAACAACACCATCAATCTTGAGACAAATTGTGCCTGACTAAGGATGCACCCAATGGACCATCTTGACAGACGGCGGGGCTGCAGCCGTGGCAGCAAAGATTTTATCCCCTCCGATCCAAAAACGATGGCGCTTCTTCGTTTCCAACACTGCCAAAGAATAGAGGGAAGAAGAGAATCCCTTGGCCCTGCAGTCATGCTAATAATACGAGAGGAAGATAAGCCTTGAAGCAGCCATTCACGACATAGAAGATGAAAAAAAAGGAAGGATGAAGCTGCTGTGAAAAGACATTAGACCACAAGCCATGCATGGCCGGGCAATCTCGAAGGATATGCAAGAATGACTCTTCCGGTGCAGCACAGGATGCAGAATCTGACGATGTCGGCGATGCCTAACAGCATTCGTGAGGAGTTTATCTTGGTTGAGGCTCTGATAGTAAAAAAATAATTTTAAGATACTTAATCATAGAAAATAATAATTTAAAAGATTAAATTATAAATAAAATTTTAATTTTAAAGATTTAATTATAATACATAGAGAACATATTATTATAATTATCTTTAAAAATTTTATAAAAAATTATATAATAAATCTTAAATCAGATCAAATCAGATACTTTTTATTATAAATCGAATTTGACCCAATCAATTTTACCTTTAATAATAAAAATTTGACCCGATTTAAACCTAGTTTTTCATCAGAAAATGCCCATCCCTACAGAATAAAAATCCTCTATCTCTTTTATGTACCTCTTTTTGCGCCTCATTTGATTTTTAAAAAAAAATTAAAATTTAAACCTTAAACCCCTATTTTCTATATTTTAAATCTTAAACCTTACACCCTAAAAGGTACACACTACCTCTAATTTTTTAAACCCTAACCAAAACCATTAACCTAAAATTCTAAACCCTAAACCTCTAATTTGAAGTGGGGGAATAAATGAAAAAGGGATCATTTGCACTCATCCCTACAACGGTTGGACCCAAAATTCAATGTATTTGATTATGGTGTTGATTTAGATTTTTAATGTCCTTATTTTTAAAGAAATATCAGCGATGAATTTATTTATTTGATATATTTAAAAAAAATCAAAAGATTCTAGATCAAACGTTGAGTTTATAATTTTTTTTAATGAAATTAACATCAAAATCGTGTTTAAAAACCTAAAAATAAATAAATTATTCTTTTATTTTATTTTGAAAAAAAAATGTAATTAAAATATATATATATGGATACTATAATAATTATATATAAAATATACAGAGAAATTATATTATTTATCTTTAATTAAAACATATATATACTAAATTTAAACTTCGCTTTACCCTTCGCTAAACTGATAAATTCAGATAATATTATTTAAAATATATCTTATAAAATCGAATCAAATATGATGAAATTTGAATAATTTTACCTCCTTTTATATGAACAAACTTCTATCGTCTCGTTCTCTATCTCTCTATTGTTTTGTCAACTCTCTTAATACACGATATTACATGACAATGGTGAGACATGATTGACCCACCGTAATCATGAATGTTCCATTTTCCATTAAAGCTCTTGAAATTAAAAGGATCAATTCGTATGAAAGGATCGAATGTAAAGTCCTTCATGCTAATTCCAACCCAACAAAACTCAGAACACTTTTTCTTTGAAAACCTGATCAGTGTTTTCGTCCAAAAACTCCGGAGAATCTAGTTGTCGGTTCCTACTAAAGATGCTGCTTCGGTCATGGCAGAACAAGTTGCTTCAACGCCTTTAGTTTACAGTTTAAATATTGTCTTTCTTTAATCTTGACTTCTTGTCTGTATACCACCATTTCCTCTCTTACAAGAAGTTGGTGAGTATTTAATAATAACCGGTTACCAGCCGTTCGGTGATAAGTACAAGGCAAATCACTCAGCCCCTTTGCCCTTTGTGTTTTGATCTAAACATGAGGCCGAAGATTTATCTGTTTGGAGACTCTATCACCGAGCAGTCCTTCGACGATGGCGGTTGGGGTGCTGCTCTTGCCAATCATTTCTCTAGGACGGTGGGAAACTGGGTGTTGTTTTTTTCTTTCTGTGATATTGAAATTGAAGTGATTTTTGGATGTGGGTTTGTTGTTTCTTTATTTACAGGTTGATGTGGTGCTGAGAGGGTACAGTGGGTACAATACGAGATGGGCGTTCAAGGTATTTGATAGAGTTTTCCCTGCCTGTGTTTCCGAGGGTGCTTCACCGCCGCTCGCGGTGACTGTGTTCTTTGGAGCTAATGACGCTTGCCTTCCCAATGGATATGGTGCCTTCCAACACGTTCCGGTTGATGAGTACAAACGGAATCTCCAGTCTATCGTCTCCTCTCTCAAGGTTCTTTCATCTCTCTAGTCTTTTTCTTTGCGGTTCAGTCTATAATGCCAAATTGCCAATGGTTCATCTCAACGGTTTCATTCGGAATGATTCATCTCCTTACATAAATTGATAAGTTTAAGTTCCATAAAAAATATATTACTAATAAGATTATTTCTTAAAATAATTTATCAGTTTATAATTATTTAAAAGTTAGTTTAATACGGACACATTTTGTTAATTGTAATTACAGACGACGTACTAAACTGAATTTATCTGAATTTTAATTTTTTTATCGTTGTCGTTATAGCACGTGAGTTTTTTGTTTGGTATGCTTTTAATATTTGGATGGCACACGGCACATTGTGTGGTGGAATATAGTAAGAGACGAGTCCTGAGGCTGAGGAGGATCCGATCCCTTTCTTTTGTTGGAATGGTCAGCCTCAGTTGGCCTCTGAATATCCAAAAAGAAGGAATGGAAGTCTGGGTGCATAAGGACCAGTTGTCGCTGTTAGTGTTCGACACTGGCCTCGACTAACCCTAGTCTCAATATCTCTATCGTCTATTTTTCTATTTAATTTGAGACAAATATATAATTTTATGCTATAAATAATAATTTTTATATTTAAAAAAGTATTAAAATAATAAAATTCTAAAAAAATGCGACTGTATTCATCTCTTTATTTAATTATGTACTAGCTATACGCCGACTAGTATTGTTTAGGCCGAACTACTCGTAGGTATGGGCGGAGCGACATGTATAAATGGGGCATCTATTGACATCCAAAATTTTTGAAAAATTATATTTTTTAATATAATTTATATATAAAAATTAAATATATATATATAATTGATATTCTTTTATAAATAATTAATTATTTTTAAATATTGTTCAAAAAATAACATTTTAAATAAATTTCTAACTTCGCCCCTGCTCGTAGACATTCATAAGGTTGGCGCCCCATATCACAAGCAATCATGCTATTTGTTGTTTATGGTGGCCTTTCCCACTTGTCTGTTTAAGTGCTTTGATTATTTTAGCAGACCCTGGAATCACATTGGTTTTATACTTTTGTCGAGTAGTTTAACTTTTCAAACAAATCATTCGTGTGGGAATAGCTTTTTTTTTTTTTTTAACTTACACTCGAATTTGAGTAACATATACTAGCAAGTGTATGGTGCTACGCTCATGGATTTTCATATTCTCTTTCGTGTTCTCAGGAGCGATGGCCAAAGACTCTCATTCTACTAATTGCTCCTCCTCCCATTGATGAAGATGAACGCCTCAGGTATGTTCAACATTTTCTTCACAATATACCACATGTTCAATACTTCAATACTCGCTTGATACTGTTGTGAATGTGATATGATATCCTCTAGACATCCTTATGCCACGAACCCATCTGGTTTGCCCGAGAGGACAAACGAAGCCGCCGGCGTTTTCGCTAAGGCATGCGTGGAAGCTGCTGGAGAATGTGGAATCCCAGTGGTAGACCTCTGGACCAGGATGCAGCAGTATCCAGAGTGGCGCAAGGCTTTTCTTAGGTACCTAAACCCATCTGTAATTTAATCATAGCTAAGAATAACTGCATTAACATGATGTTTATGGAAATGCAGTGATGGTTTGCACCTTACTCCGGAAGGCAACAAGGTCGTGTTTGAGGAAGTAATGAAGAAGCTGAATGAGGGAGGCATAAGCCTAGGAAAGCTGACAGTTGATCTCCCAGTTTTAGCTGATATTGACCATGCTGATCCACTCAAGGCATTCCAGTAGTAATTTAAAACCTAATATTTTCAGCACAGATAGGGTCTCTTGTTGGTCTCAGACTCAGGTTTCGTTCTGATAGAATTGCAGTAGATATATAATAACTACCATCATTCTCCATGAATCCAGCTCTGAAAGTAGGGTGATTAAAATGGAACTTCCCTGTAATTAGGCGAGTTCCGATGGGATTCGGGTTTCAGATTTTCTGACATGATTACTTTAAGAAACCACATATTTCTTTGAAATAAACGGGGGGAATCCAAAGATTGAAGACTCGACACAATAGCCAAGATTTATACGATCACTTTCAAAACCCATCTGTACAGCCCAACCTCTAACTTTGACATACAATTTGACAACTGGCCATTTTGTCACTTAAATATTTTATAAGAATTTTTTTTCAAAAATATTGTACAATACACTTTAATTCCGAATTGGCATTTGCTACAGTACATGTAAAGTCGGATTTAGCTTAATCTAATTTTAAACAGTACTTTTCTAAAAATACACCTAAAGAAGGGTACAACAAGATCAGGCCTCAAGCCATTCTTGATGTTGCAGCATGGGTATTCTGAAGAAAAAAAATACTATTTATAGTCGAATTCAATTGAATCCGATTTTACATGTACTGTAACAAATGTCATAAATCGAGAATTAAAGTCGATTCTGTCCTATATTAAGAAGAAAAAAAATCTTGTACAATATTTAAGTCAAAACTCCTTTAAGAACAAAAGAAAAGCACCTGGATTATTGATGCCATCAACTTCATTACAATGACCTCATCCTTCTATAAACCAAACCAAGCAAGGCAATGATCACTGGATTGGCCTAGCCAATGCAAAGCAGGTATCCGGGTTAACTGACATCAACAACTCAATTACAACAATCTCATCCGGAAGTTGGATATTAAGACGAGGTTCGAGTAAACCTGCTTCACACATACATAACATGACATGGAATGTTAGCACAAGCCAATTATCAACAGGTAACATTAGGAGTAAAGTAATACACAAGAAATGTTACAAGTTCTCACCAGGGGAAAGTTTCTTCCCGGCGTATAGCTCTTTCGTTAAGGGATTAACAGCCCAATGATTGACGCCAACCTGACTTGTAGGTTGGAACCCAACTATTTTCCCATCTGTCGATAAAACCACCTAGATACCAACAAAAGGGTCGAGAAAGCAAATTAGAATACAGGATTCCATGCCATGGCAAGCTTGGTCACATTTTAATTGAGATATGAAACCCGGATAGTTTCCAGCAAAGGCAATTTAAATAGACACCAACTGAAAGCTCAATAGGTAGAGTAAATTTTTTTTCCACACAACACAAGATAAAGCATGTCAAGAACAAAAATTGACTTAAAGCTTGATCCCACTTTCTCATTTCTCCCTCTTTTCTTTCTGATACCTAGGATATAGCTAGAAAGCAGACAGAAAAAGCAAAATTTAAACCAAGGAGTTTACCTGATAACTAGCAATATCCTGGACAGATGATTTTATATCATCATCCATTTTCTCCATGTCAGCAGAATTAGTTGAAACATCTTTACTATTAGAATTAGCTTGATGAGGTGCTTTCAACTAGTTTGGTATTTCACCAATCCAAGCACCGAGATTTGTTTCTGTTGCTATGTCACCAGGCCAGCCAAAAGCATCCTTAAGCTTTTGGATTACCAATATAGAAAATGTCCCCAACTACACATATGAAGTCAATATATCAGTTTTCACATCAAAAGCAACTTCTGTTAAAAAAAATTAATAATAAAGAATATAACAGAAAAGATAAAAGAGAAGTGAAGTTTAACATTTTATACAGTCGGAAATAGGATTGAAGTACACATCCTTCCTCAAAGAGAAGTAGATCATGGATGGGATGTGTTTTAAATCTTGGGAAATAAAAAAAAAAAAAATAGGAAAATAAGAACTGCTTCTTTCCATATGATCTCAATCTAGCATTGTTCTAACAATAGTTCTAGCATTCTTTTCTAGGCATAGTTCTTGGCCTTCTTCAGAGTTTCTCTTCTCAGATGGTTGGGTTGTTTATCTATTAATATTGTTTCTTCTTGTTGCTAATCTTGCTTCAGTAAGATCCTTCCAGTCGAAAAAAAAGTGCTCTATAATTTCTAGGGGAAACTAATTTTTGCTAATTTTAATCCTAGTATTTAGTTACTGAGGATGGATACGATAACAATTACGCGTAAAACTGACAATGAATTAGTAGAATGCTACATACATAGTAACCAGAGTATTCACACCTTTTCAGCATCTACAGACTGAACTGTAGTATACTCGGTAATTGATGATGATGGAGACCTAGATCCTCTATGGTACTTTCTTCCTTTACCTAGATGACGAAAACTAGATTGACTGAGAGCATTGATGGTAATGAGAACAATTCCACTTGCAATGGTGGCAGAAACCACTTTCAAGAAAGATGAACTCCTCTGTAAGAAATAGAAACAATTACGCAAAGCCTATGAACTTAATTCAATTCAAACATCAATACACCTCAGAAAGAAAAATCCCACAAAATAAGAGAAGGAACACAAAATTTTCACAAAAGTCAAATATAGAATTTAGTTCAGGAAATACTAGCTATTGATATTGAATATTTTCCAAGAGATTGTTTCAAACATCCCAGATAAGTCTAGGCTCTAGCCAGTACTGAGTTTATTGACACTTCTCCAAGCATTATCAATAATTTTACACATACTTCCACAATAAAAAACTTTGAAACTTGTTTAATATTTATCAAGCTGGTTTATGAAATTGCAAATGATTTACAATCATCTCCCATCCTAAAATTTCTGCACACCAAATACTGTGAGCTCCCTGATGGGAAAATTTAAGCATAATAAAACCAAACAACAATAGAGCTTCAAGTTTTAACATTTCAGTACCTTTGCTTTGGACAATCTGTTGTAATTGGCAATCATACCAGAGTGGAGTTGTTTCTTGGGCAGAGAGTAGACATCTTCATAGTACATATCTAATATATCAGCCAGTCCAACCTACACATTTTTTAAGCTAGCATCAAAAGTATAAGGTGAATATGCCATGGAATAATATTGCATGGTATAGAACTACGTAAAACATGAAAACTGAACCTTAATTATAAAAAGAATTATAGAAGAAAAGAAAATCAAAAGAATACCATTTGAGAGTGTGTCAAAAAACTTGCCACTTATTCTCCTCAGATTCTTTCCATCCTTCAAACTTTACACCCTTAAATGCATTTGCATCTATTTCTAGCCGATATGCAGGTACAAACTCACTTGCCCAAGCACTAAACTCATGACCACCAATCTTTTCCAACTTAGATTGCAAAGGTTGAGACCACCAATATTTTTTCCGCCTCAAATCCATAGCTTTGAAACTCCCTTTACTTGAATGAAAACTGTCACGAAGACACTTTGCATTTTGAACTATCTCATCTTCAAACATGTTATATAGCACAATCAATGAATCTTTTGATAAAATCTTTTTTCGACTTCCAAAACCAGCCAAAGAAGTTAGAGGGAGATTTTCCTAACAAATGTTCCAGGAAATGTCTTTCAGTGCTTTGTAAAGCCGAGATGCAAACAACTTCACCAAGCACAGATATAACCCTGTCTTCTGATGACTGGAGAATGAAGGATGCCAAAACCTGCTGATAGTAAATGCATAACAAGAGAACTGAACCCGTCAGTATCAAGTGCAACCTGCAGAAAAGACATTAATTATGGGATTACAACAAAAAATTCCACACACAGATAACCAAAAGAACACAATCAATAAAAAACAAATACTGAAGCTCATCTAACCTCTCTTGGATTCTCAAGGTCTTCCATATCTCTTTCAGTTCCAGGTCGAAACAAGACCAATTCGAAACTCAAAAGCTTTTGCATAACTACTTGCCGAAATGTCATTGCCAGTATGTTTTTCGTTGATGTCCCAGCTAAAACATCTTCAGAGAATAACTTTTTCAGCTTTTCGGTTTTCTCTATTACTTTCCTAGCCGGCAAAAACTATTTCCAAAGGAAAATAAATAAAGATACATATTTAATACTAACTAATTCCTTAATTTTCATAAATGGCGGGAATGAATTTACCAGACGCGTTGAAATAGTGGCGCTTTTAGAGGTGGGGCCTGGGAAAACAGTTTCAATAACCATAGCAGGGATCCGGACTCGACGTGCTCGGTAGCGGCTCGGCCTCCATCAGCGGCTGCAGCCGTCAAAGCCTGGTCGAAGCTGACGGCTCCGACGAGGGTGAGACGAGCGAGGTCGTTTTCGTAGGTTCGAACACAGGGTAGCGTGGTTCCATCGGAGTCGGATATGAATTTTAGGGTTTCCTGTTCAGTGGACAGAGCCGGCCTCGGAGAAGAACGGGAGAGGATAAGGAAGGGAATCTTGGGGTTGCGCAAGGGTAGTTTGGCGGGAAAAGTGAACTTTTTACAGGAATGAGAGGGGAATTTAAAGGGAACTGGAGGGGAAAGTGAGTGAGTGAACGCCATTGATGAGAGCAGAGGGTTTTAGGGATTCTTTAGGAGGGTTTTTATATTTATTTTATTTCTATGTTTTAAATATAAAATATGTGTGAAAAGTATTTTATATTTTTATTAAAAAATCAAATTACTCAATCATTAATTTTAAAATAAAGAATAGGGACTTATTTAGATAAAATAAAATAAAAATTTTATGCATTTAATTTGTTTAAAAACTTTAAACTATTACAGACAATTCTGATTAGTCAGGGTTAAACTTTGGAATAAGAAAAACAATAAAAAAATTTTAAACTATTTAAATCAAAATAATAACTTTAATTTTTTATACAAACGGGCATAAAATTTTATGTTAATATGTTAAGGGTGAATTTAAAAAAAATAAAAATAAAAATAAATTTTTAATAATATATATTTAAAAAAAAAACTATATCATACGAATTTTAAATTTTAGGGTCATCGTCCTCTAAATCTTGATACAACCGTCCATTTCATTGAAAAATAATTTTAAAACCTAAAAAGAAGAAAATGAGATATTTTAAGTATTTATTTTATATTTAAAATTATTTTTATTTTGGATAGGATTATATTTAGGTCATCTATTTATTAAAAGTTATATTTGGATAAATGGGTAAAGTTATAATTGGATCACTCAATTATTAGATATTACTGTTTAGATCATTTAATTGTGGTTAAGTTTTGTTATTAGGTTACCATTCATGTTTTAAAAAATAATATATCAATTTAATCATTTTTCTAAATTATTTGTATGCTCTTATTAATATTATAATTTATTTGAAATCATTAATTAATCTAATATACGAATTAATAATTTTTTTTAATATTAAGAGTGACTCAAATATAACCTTACTTATAATCGAGTAATGCAAATATAACATTTATTAATTGAATAATCTAAATGTAATGTTATTTATATTTGAGTGTTCTAAACGTAAACTTTAATAATTAAGTGATCAAATGTAAATTCTACTCATAATGAAGTGACATCTATCGTATTTTACCCTTTTATTTTCGAACGTTGAAGCGAAGGCGCATTTTAGCTATATGGACACGTGGCTCAATAGTTTGTCAGGGCCTCGGCATCCGCATTTTATAAAGCAGCCTTGAATCTTCTTTAAATTGCTCTTCCCTTTCACTTCCTTAACTGTGTAAAAGCATAGGAAAGTTAGGGTTTCCGCTCCCCACGATTATCGAGATCCCCCTTTGGTAAGTTTCGATTATTCTAGTTGTTTTCTTTGTCGATGAAATTCTATTTATATTCGTTAAAATCTTGTTTTTTTAATAAAATTTCATTATTTTTTGCTTGTATAAATCTGGTGGGTATGTTCGTCGGTTTGAATTTGTTAGCCTTTGAAATTTGCTTAATTTTTGTATGTTGTTTGTCCATTAGAAGGAAAGAAAATCAGAGAAAGGTTTTAATTATTTGTGAGAAATTTGAGAATAAAAATGAATTTTGTTTTACCGCTTAACCTAATTGTTTATCTTGAAAAAAGAATTCCTGAAATAATTAACTAGGTTTTAAAGTGAACAATCCAATTTCGGTGAGAAATTCTTATGCTCATTTTGTCTGTGAATTGATATGTTGAAGGAATTGAAGCATGGGAAAGAGGAAATCAAGAGCAAAGCCTGCTCCTAAGAAGCGAATGGATAAGCTTGACACCGTTTTCAGCTGCCCCTTTTGTAACCATGGAACTAGTGTTGAGTGCCGCCTGTAAGTATAAACTGCTTTTATGAGAAATTTTACCCTTATTCTGATCTAATAACTGAGATAATTTTGTATCATAAGAATTTATTTAGGGTTTGTGATGTCTGTACTAAGTGTCGGTGTTTATCTGTTCCAGTGACATGAAGAACCTGATCGGTGAAGCCTCTTGCAGGATATGCCAGGAAAGTTTCAGTACTGTTATAACAGGTACTTGTAGTACTGTTAATTTTTTGATTGTAAGTTAAGCTTGTTGTAGTTTTGATGTGAAGCAAGTTGGGAGCCGTTTGTTAACACATCCATGTTTGTTTCTGTTTTTGCAGCTTTGACTGAACCAATAGACATGTAAGTTTCTATCAATCTGGTGTTTAGTGTTTACTCTTTGTTTTTCTAGTGTTATCTCTCTTGTATGTTTATTCTTCTTTTGACTTTTCAGATACAGTGAATGGATCGATGAATGTGAGCGGGTTAACAACCTTGAAGAAGAGGAGGATGTGGATCAGGATGATGAAGGTTATGTGCCCAGAAAAAGGGTTTCAACAGGTGAGTGGGATGATTAGCAGTAGCCATGAACCCTTTAGAACAATTCAGGTCTGTAGACTGTAATTATGTTAAGTGATACTTTGCATGCCAAGCTAGCACTTTACGGAAGGGCTGTAAGATACTTTTGTGTTGTATGAACTAATATATGTTGTTGTAATGCAATCACGTGATACTATTATGATATGTTTTTAATATGCAACCGAGAATGCTGGAAGATGAAAAGGATATTCAATGGCGGGTAATGTCGACACAGCCATTTCTCATTTGTCTTGAATATAATATTCTTACTAAATCAACTGTCATTCTCGAGTTTCCAGGAATTTATCAATTGATAAATGACTCAAGAAATGTATTTTTATTGCATGGCCTGCTATACAGACAGGGTTATCTTTTATCAGAAACTGAAAGGTTTAGCATATAATATTAAAGCCCTAGAAGTATATGATTAGCTTCTATTGTTTACCGTATCTGAATATGTAAAAATGAAATTGAATGATGAAAAGCAGCCATTTCTCTTGCTTGTAACCATCTTACAGATGTTAGATTGAGCTCCAGGATTGTCTAAAATGGCAAGTAGATGTTCTCTGAGCTGCTTGTTTTGAAGTACAAATGAGCTGTACAAATTTAGGGTCACCAAATATAAGAGCTGGACTTAGTTTTATGATAATGATGAACTGCAAATAAAAGGCCAGGAAAAAAAGCATAATCTCAACCCCTTCTGTGACTTAAAATGCTTCAGCAGATGTATAACTATCTGTTAAGTTAGATAATAGCCACCTAAATCATCAACAAGATAGTTGTGCTGCTCACCGAGCCCATACTCGAACTTCTCGCTTGTTGGATCTGCTGCATTTGCAGCGGAATAAGGATTTCCGACACCAATCTTAGCATTAACCTTAGCCCTTCCTCTGACACAGCGCTTATTCTCGGAAGGAAACTCCGCTGTGAGCCTTCGCATCTGCTTATGCAGGTTGGAAACTGTGTCGTTGGCCGGTTTTCCCTTTGCACTTTTCTTACAATCAACAAGCTTCAATTCCAGCCGGTATAAGGCACAAACATCACATTTGTTGATCTCGTATTCATAAAGGTGCCACTCGAAATGGTTCAGTGGCTGTGGATCCATGTAGTATGATCTCTTCAGTCCTCCGAATTCATTCATGACTTGCTTTCTCGACTCGTGCCAGCCACGCCCATTGTAATCTGGCAAAGACCTCTGCTTTCTGTTCCCACTTTCGAAAGCCCTCCGAGGCTTATCGAAAAAGAGCCATTCCCTAATCGATTCACCATCAAGAACCAAAAGATCAAAAAGCTCTGCAATCACATGAGAAAGCTAATTAATTTCACAAAAATCAAAGAATATAGTGTACGATTAGAGAATATATTCCATTGACACTCATAAAAGTTGCCACTACAAAAAAAGTAAAGCAATATTGTTGAGACATACCAGGAGCATTCCATGGAGACTTTGCAGTTGCAGCTCCCTCACATTCAGGTATACCTACATCTTTTCCTTGTGTCTTAGCACTGAGAGCAGCAAAGAGCAAACTGTCCTTGAGGCCTATGCCGCCAGGTCGCAGAACCGGGGTCATTCCTGGGGGGCCTTCACTCATTGCTAGAGAAGCATGAAAGCTACTACAGTAATCCAGAGACCGGTCCAACCCTTGAGCAGGCCTTGGACAATCCCAAAGTGCACACTTTGCACCTAAGAATGCAGATGGTGGCGGGCAGATACTTGGCAGATAACTACAAGCATGAGGCATGGCATCCTCCCTACTGTTATAACTGTTATAAGCCGTATAGAAGTTTTCAAAATCTTGCTGCAAATCAAACTGATGGTATTCCAATTGAGTAGACCCTTCAAAGTTGTTAATCAGCATGGCAGAGACTCGTGAAGGTGATTCTTTGCATTGGCCGACTAGCGGAAAGCCATGCTCATGTTTCCCCTGATTCACTCCATAACCCTGTAAGAACATGTTGGTTATCTTCTCTAGAAAAAGCTAAGCCAAAGTACAAACAAGACAAAGTAGATTAAGGCCTCAGGAAACTCGAATCAAGAGGTGCAAAAGTACGCATAATGCTGAAGTACACATAGCTTATGTTAATCGGACAGTGTCGGACATGGATAAGTACTGACAGAGAATGGCTAGAAAGAAAAAGCTTTTCTGCATAGTGGAAATTTTGAAGAAACAATAATTTACCTCAATTAAATCAACATGAGTTTAAAACTAAATGTTAACAAGAAGATTACGAGGGAGAAGTGTTCATTAGACAGAAAATATGATTTTAAAACTCAAGTAGGCCTAACAGTCTTGTTTACAGTCAAAACCATTAGCAAATTCCAAAAGAAAAGGAATACAAAGAATCCATGGGGGAAAAGAAATCACCTCTTGGAAAGCAGCAGAATCTCCTGCTTGCAGGTTTCGATCATCACGTTCAGTCTTTGGCACAGCCAATATATTACTAGTTGCATCATCTTCCTCCTCGCAAAGCTGCAACAGCCGACAAATGTCTGTTGAAAAGGAACCAAGACTCCCACCCTGAAAATCACCTCAAGGATCACATTTCACATTCACAATTTAGACAGTGTTTTCAACCTCTTAATATCAAAACTCATAAGTATTAATCTCAGTTACCTTCTAAATGAGCCAAACCAGACCCTTCTAACAACATACTAAACCACAATTCACACAAACTCAACCTGACATAAACATACACTAAACATGAAATGAAAATTTATGCCAGTCTTAACTTGTTGCAATGAAGAAGGCGGTGAAGGTTCATTGAGCTCAGCTTTCCATTCACGGAGCATCTGATGAACCTGTTCCTCTAGGACAACAACATCAATGTTGCGGCTTTTCTTCCTTGCAAACTGCAGATTCAAGAACACTCCCTGCAGATCATCCACACGGTTCTTAGACTTGTCCTTAAAGAGTCTGTGGGATGCTGATTTGCAGTTGCTTTTAGAACATTTCCTCATTAGAATAAAAAGCCTTCAACAGCTCCCACCAAACCCTGTAATCAAAAGCATAACGAAAAAACACAATTTAAGATCAACCCAAATGAAAATTGAATCCAGCAATCACTAACCTCATTCATAAAAAAAATATTATTGAAACCATTACCCCATAAAAATATGAACTTTAAAAGAAAGAAAAAAATCAAAAACATGACAAAAATCTGAAACATATATAAAAAGAAAAGCAAACCAATTTCTCAAATACATCAAAACTGGAAATTAAACAAGTCAGTAAGAAATCAAAGATACTTTGCAGCACAAAAAGCTAACCTTCAAGTAATCAAAGATCTAAGGGTTTCTCTACTTTGTATGGAAAAGAAAATAGATTGAAAGAAATGAAGGAAAAGGAAGTTGTGGGAAATTTCGAGAAAGAGGGAACAATAAATATTCGATGGAACCAAACAGTTCACTGTTCAATTGTTCATCCAGACAAATAAAATTACTAAAACAAAAGATGCTCCTTGACTCTATGTTTTTTTTTTCTTTTTCCTCTTAAAATTAAAAAGCATTTGTCCCGGGGAAAAAACGGTGTACGTAACGCGGGAAAAGTAATTAACAGTTTTCTTTATATTATAAAAATTAAATTTAAATTTTTTTAAATGTTTAAGTTAAATTGGTTAAAATTATATTTTAAATTTAAAAAAATTATAATAAGCGTCGAATAACGTGAACATTATTAATACTAAATATTGTTAAATATCATTAAATTAATTAATAAAAATTAAAAATTTTAAGGACTATACACGGGATTAATTATATATTAAGTTCTTAAAATTTTTATTTTATTTATTAAATTAATAATGCTCGACGCACATAATAAACTTAAACCTATAAAATTTTAAATCTGAAATTAAACAATTAACCCCTAAAGATAATTTTTTTTGTCAACAGATCCTAAGCTATACATCTTTGTCTCTTAGTCATGGAATGTCGTCGAATAAGAAATGGATCGGTTTGTCTTTTAGTAAAAATATATTACACATAATTCAATTCATTTATAAATAATATAACAAAATCAAAAAAAATTGTGCTCTTTTATAATAAAATTTTACATAAGACGTTAAATAATTTATAATACTTTATTTATTTGGATAAGTCATTCACAAATTATGAAATTTGATTATTATTTTATTGTGCTTAATTAAGATTGTATCTAATATTGCGTTCTAAATCATCTTTTGAGTCAAAAGCTATAATTAGTTTATAACGCAAAAGCAAAAGCAATGCTAAACAATTAACTTTTAGAGAAAAATTGCGCTTAAAAAATGTTTTTCGATCCAAACGCAAAAATTAAAATTTTTAGTTTTTGTGGTTGAAAAAAATGCTTTTTAGGAGTCAGATTATAATTATAATTTTTATTTATTATGTTTTATTATAATTTAATTTTTACAAATACATAATTATATTTAACATAAATTATTTTTTTTAGTTTAAAAATTATATATTTATATCGAAAAACATTTTTCAAAAATAATTTATGTATTCATTTATTAATATTTTTATATTTTATCATAATTTAAGTTAATATTATAATACGAAAGAATTTGATTATTATTTAAATATATATTTTTTAACTTATAATATCATATCTAAAATAATCATTTATTTTCTTAAAAGCATTTTTTGACAGCAATACTAAACACATATATCTCAAATCAAAAATTCTAAAAAAAACTTTTTTACTACACTTTTCACCATATTTTTTTACCGTACTTTTCAAAAACAATACTAAACTCGCCCTAAATCTTTAATTTTCCCCACATTTTACTGCCACTCATCCTTCCCTCAGATTCCATTCAGGATAGCTGGGCTAAGAAAAGAATAAACTAAAGAGAAATCCCACTGTCAACCGCACACACAGATTCTTATGGACAGGGATGGAATTAGAAGGGGTCGGACGAAAAATCATTTTTTTTATTTTATAAATTTTTTAAATGTTAAAAGTATTATTGTGTTTATAAATAATGAAGTAGATTAAGATTTTAACGTAAAAAATAATTAGAATAAAAAATTACATTTTTTAAATATTTTTTTAAGACATAATAACTGTAACCAATCCCGTTGGTATAAACTTATGTAAACTTGGAAGTCTTTGGAACACAACAACAAAGCTAGTTGAAACTTCATATGTTGAGGTGATAATTCAAGTAAACTTTAAGTATATCTTAATATTAAATATAAAAATTTAGATTAAGGTGATGTTACGAGTTAACCAAATTTAAATATAGTCCATAATATATGTTCATAAATATTTATAACCTTTTGATAATATACATACATGTTGCAGAGATTACGATAAAACTTGAATGTGATGGGAAAAAAGTTTGATCTTTTATAAGTGAATATACAAGTACATTATTAAGTAATAATCATGAATAAAACATCTAAATCCTCTGAGTACAATCAGAAGAGACAATCATAACTATAATTATAATTAATAACGGACACATTCGAATAAATTTTAAATTAATATGTAATAAAGGCTAAAAATCAAATTAATATTTAGTTAATAATGATTATAGTAGTACATGTTTTAAAAGATAATTCAACTATTAGAGATTAATCGTTTAATTACTTTACTGTAATTATCGATGTTCTAACATCTTTAAAAATAATAATTATTCCGTTAATCACTTGAAGTGAAAAGGTAGATCACTTATTAACCATTAATATTGTCAGATGCATAAATAATTAATCAAGTACTACTCAAATTGAGTTTCTCTTATTTTGGAATTTATTTAACGTTAACATGCAGTGTACTTGGATTATACAGAAATCGCGTAAACGGCACCGTCTTTTGTTCTGTTTGTTGGATGAAATTTTGAATTTTCAAATCATAAATTCTCTGGAACTCAACCGGTACGAACCGGTCCCAGAAACCCGAGCTAGAATTCGAATTCAATTTTGATCGTTTCTTAGCCGTACGATCAAATAGATATACACAGTGTAGTCGTGGTAAGTGTGTTAACCTGAAGCGGGTCATCCGACAACTTCTGATCCGACGAAGACCGGTCTAGTTCCTTTTGGCAAGTCTCATGTGGGTTCTTCCCCACCAGTTATCATAAGCCACGTGTCCACAATTTGATATGCCGACACTACCCCAATTGGACGACTGAAGAGTGGAGGGACCAGACATGTGCACGGGCGGAAAAGAGGCAGAGCGTGGCGACCGGAACAAGTATGAAGGCGCGTGCACGGATGATGGACAGGACTTAAAGTACGATAATGAAAGGCTGAGACGACGAGCGCAGAGAGAAAAGCTGCATCAACCGGCGTAAAAGTCGAGGGGTCTGTTCTCTCTGCTGTCTGCAGACTTAAACTTTAGTCATTTGGGACCTACCTGCTTTTCCTCCCTTTCTCTGCCGCAGACGCCGATTTCACCTTATCCCCACGCGCTTTCTTTCACAATCTTGTTTGTTTTGCAATTTATTTATTCTCTTTTCGGTTTAAGGACAAAAGTATGAGTATCTTTGTCTTTTGAGACCAAACTTCAACATTTTTTAATTTAAAATTGAAGTCCACGTTAATCCAATCAATTCAATTACGGTACTATAATTACATAATATGTTTTTATATAGAATTAAATTAATAAAATATAACATTATCATTATTTATTAATTTTTAAATTTCAAAGGAAATCATATAAAAAATTAAAAAAAAAATTATGCATCAGTTATATCGTAAATAACAACGAATGATAATCGAATGAAGATAAAGAAAGGCTCCATAGGTTAATAATATTTGGTTAATTGCATAAAATACCCCAAAGCACAACATTTATGTACTGTTCCTATACAATTATCAGTTCGGTGATGAAATTTTTTTTTTTTTTAAATTTTAATGATAAATTAACTTATTAAAAATTAACAATTAAAATAGGTATTGGTCTTAAATTATAAATTATAATTACATAAATTTTTACTTAAATAATAGAAATTTAAATTATAGTATAGAAAATTATATAATTATACAAAATTTTACATAAAATAAGATCTACATAAATTATTATTTAATTAATAAAATTTTAATTCTATCTAAATAATTATCTTAATTATTATAATAAGAACCAATCTTAGTGCGGTTGGTGACGAGCTGACGCAAATCATTAAAGTGGGATCAATGTCACCTTTTTATTAGAATAAGAATGTTTATAAATATTTTTTTATTAACAAAATACACTCTATATAATTTTTTAATAAAAAATATATTTAAAAGATATTCGGCTTGAAAAGTTCAGCAACGCTACTCGAGTGTTAGACTAGAGAAAGAGAGTCGGTACTCTCATAATCTTTATTGATGAAAACCCATGAAAACCCGTAATATCTCCAAAGGAAAACCGGGCATTATATACAAGCTTAAGACCAGAGAGTTGGTTAAGAGTCAGTCTAACAACTTCCTAACAGACTCTTTACCTGACTCAACTGTCAAGACCAGAGGTGCATTACAACAATATTAAACCGGCTGCACTCTACTGGTTATGTAGCTAATTACATTTATACACTAATATTCACCCGACAAGAATCTTGTAACAAACCTGCAAAACAAACAAAAACACAATCCAAAACAAAGCCACAAACAAAGAAAAGATGCACTAAAGTCAAAGCATACAACAGATCATAGAGATAAAAAAAACTGGTTGAGAAGAGCCAACTATAACTGCTGGTGTTGCAAAAATTCTGAGACAGAGACAACAACAAGCTTATGTAGATGACGAAGAAAAGCAGGGGCTGACAAAGGTTTGGTTAGAACATCGGTAACTTGTTCATACGCAGGAACCTCATGAACATTCAATTTTCCAGCAGCAACTTGCTCCCTGACAAAGAAAAGGTCCAACTCCACATGTTTGAACTTGGAATGTTGAACTGGATTGGATGAAACCGCGACAGCACTGATGTTATCACACCAAAGAGTATGAATACCTTCCAGAGGAACATACAATTCACGAAGAAGAGACTGCAACCAAATTATCTCAGCAGTAGCACATGCTACACTCCTGTATTCAGCCTCTGCAGTAGATCGAGCAACAACTTGTTGCTTTCGAGAGTTCCAAGAGACTGGATTTTCACAAAAATAGATACAATAGCCAGAAGTGGACCTTTGATCATCATAATCAGAGCCCCAATTCGCATCAGCAAATCCAGAGAGAGATAAGCATGAACGAGGAAAAAAATATAAACCAAAATCAATTGTCCCTTGAAGGTACCTCAAAATTCTTTTAACAGCTAGAAAGTGCACATCAAGAGGATTTTGCATGAACTGACAAACTTTATTGACAACAAATGCTATCTCTGGTCTAGTGATAACTATATATTGAAGGGCCCCAACAATACTTCGATACTCAGAAACATTTTCTATCGGACTGCCACTACTAGAGGACGGCTTGCATGTAGTAGTCATAGAAGTTGGAAGACTTTTAGCACCACTAAACCCACACTTATCTAATAACTCTAACACATATTTCTTCTGACTAACTATTATGCCAGAAGGAACATAATGTATCTCAAGCCTTAAAAAGTAAGATAAAGACCCCATATCTTTGAGAGAAAACACCTTATCCAACCCCTCAATGACAGATTGCACTTCATTACTATTATCACCAGTGACAATTATGTCATCAACATACACAAGAAGATATATCAAACCTGTGTGATCTTTCTTAGTGAACAGAGAAGCATCAGACTTTGTCAAAAGAAACCCTGTGGACAGTAAGTATGCTTTCAATTTTTCAAACCAAGACCTTGGTGCTTGTTTTAGGCCATACAAGGCCTTATTGAGCTTACAAACCAAAGGAGAAGCAGAAAACCATTGCTCATACCCAGGAGGTTGCTTCATATAAACTTCTTCAACTAAATCATCATTTAAAAAAGCATTATTAATGTCAACCTGTCTCATCACCCATCCTTTAGTAACCGTAAGTGACAAAACCACTCTAACAGTAACAGGTTTGACAACCGGACTAAAAACCTTATGGAAGTCAACACCAGCCTCTTGCAAGTACCCTTTCGCAACTAGTCGAGCTTTATACCTTGCTACCGAGCCATCTGGATTCCTTTTGACTTTAAAAATCCACTTACAACTAACAACTTTCCTATTTGGAGGTAACTCCACTAAAGTCCAAGTATTGTTGTTCATAAGAGCTTCATACTCAGCTTGGGTTGCTCTTCTCCAGTGAGAACTCCTGAGAGCTTCTTGTATAATTCTTGGCTCCTCATCATCGACCAAGGTTTGGACTTGATAAACTTTGGGTTTTCTGATCCCATTCTTGCTTCTCGTGGTCATAGAATGTCTGTTCTGTATCAAGGATTGGACAACAGGTCTTATTACTACTGCCCGATCTTCTTCAATGTGAGATGGTCCTAAGTCATTACCTGTCACCTCGCACGCTGGATTTTCAGCTTCTGCAGAACTTTCTTCTCTTGTGTCAACATTTTGATCTTGAAGAGAACCTAAAACCAAATCTGCATTTGAAGGAACCTCAAGATCACCCTCCATTTCTATGTGAGCACCATGACTGTCTTCTTGACTCTGATGTGAGTCAGCTGAAAGAGGAACAGCAGGTGAGGTATTATTGTGGTCACTTCTGTATGCACAGAATCATGAAAACCAGTACTATCTTCACGATTATGTGGTGATACAGCAGGAAGAGAGGGAGAAGCATTCGGATCAAAAGAAGCAACACCTTGGGGTGACAGAACACCTATGTCATTACACGGAGAAACCTCTTGTAGTTGATGATCCGGTTGTAGATGTTCTCTCTGTACTTCTTCATAACTAGGAGGGAACACTGACACAACATCTCTGGGAACAGAAGGTACTGACTGCTGCACTCTATTTCTGTGATGAGAGAACCCCTGGCCTTCACCTTGTTGAGAAGGCAAAGATGTAACTAATGGCAGCCCTGAAGAACTAACCTCTCTACCTTCTGACTTAGCTCTTTGAGCAGTAAAAGAAAAGGTACATTCATCAAAAATTATATGTCTAGAAACTATTATCTTTCCACTCTCATTCATACTTTATAGCCTTTGTGAGAGGAACTATAGCCTAAAAAGACACATTGTTTGGACCTAAAATCTAACTTGTGTTTGTTAAAAGGTCTAATGTGAGGGTAGCAAACACAACCAAAAACTTTTAGAAAGGAATAATCAGGTACCTTGTGATGTAGTTGCTCAAAAGGAGATTTTCTCTGAAGAACTGAAGTAGGCAATCTATTCAAAAGAAACACGGCGGTCGTAAAGGCATGGCTCCAATATTGTAAAGGCAAGCCTGCCTGAGCTAACAAAGTGAGCCCCATTTCCACTATGTGTCTATGCTTCCTTTCAGCTATTCCATTCTGCTCGGAGGTGTAAGGACAAGTAATCCGATATTGAATTCCATTGGAGAGAAACCAATTCTTTAAGCCCTGAAATTCAGTACCACCATTAGACTGAAAAGCTTTGATTTTGTGTCCAAACTGCACTTCAACTAGTTTGTGAAAACTAAAAAAAACTTTGCACAACTTCAGACTTCCTTTTTAAAAGGTAAACCCAAGTATGTCTCGTATATACATCGATAAAGGAAACATAATAAACAAAACCTTCAGATGACACTGAATCTGGTCCCCACAAATCCGAAACAACTAACTCAAAAGATTGCGAATACTCAGTTGAAGACAGAGAAAATGGAAGCTTATGAGACTTCCCTTGAAGACAAGCATTACACAAATTTAGTACTTTATTATCAAAAATTTCAATATTACAAGAATGTAAGGCAGACTTGAGAACACTTAAAGAGGGATGTCCAAGTCGCATATGTCACATATCAAAAGTATTCAAAGCCTTGGAAGTAGACTTAGAAGCTGTAAAAGTAGCAGCAGAACGAAAACCATCTGTGCTGAAAGGAGGAGACAAAAGATACAACCTATCAGGTGTGAGTTTTCCCTGGAGCAGAACCTTGAAAGTCTGAGAATCCTTTATACAACACCCATCAAAAGAGAACTCAAAAACAACAACATTATCTTTAACAAATTTAGAAACTGATAACAAGTTTTTCTGAATTGAAAGAACATATAATAAATCTTGCAGGAGTAAAGACTTAGAAGAAGTCGAGAGAGAGCCTTGACCTATCCTCGAAATAGGTACACCATTACCATCCCCCATAAGCAATAAATTTTTACCTGAGTAAGCAACACTGGACTGAAGGTTGGAAGAATCATTTGTAATATGGTGCGTGGCACCAGAATCCGGATACCAGACTCCAGTAGAAGCATTTTGTGGTACTGTAGAAGGAGCAGACACAAACACCAAAGGTGCAGAAGGAACACAGTACTGACCGACACCAGGAAAGTAGACAGGACCTACACATGGAGACAGCTGTGGACAAGAAGATGCAAAACCAGTAGTACCAGTAGGATGAACACTTGTGTTGACACTTCCAGTAGGTACAATCAGAGCTTGGGGTTGCAAAAAACACCCAGGTCTAACATTACAAGACATAGGATTGACAGAGTGTGTATAAGTTTGAAACTGAGTATTAGACCTTTGAGTGTACCCCCAGTAGCTCCATTATTATATTGATAACTACTACCATGATCATCCTTGTTATCAACAACACCAGTAAAGTTTTGATCAAACCTCCTATAGCACTTCTGAACAGTATGCCCTAGACGACCATACAACTGGCATTGGGGGCGATTAGAATTATTTCTCCCACGACCTGTTCCTCGATAATATCCTCTAGTCCCTCGAGAACCATTAGAATAAGACTGATTAACATGCTGATTGGGTGTTGGGTGTTGGAGTTTTGATTAACATGCTGATTGTTTCTCAACAAGAAAACCAACCTTGTCATCTTGTTGAACTACTAGATTAGCATGAGCATGCAAGCTCTCTTGCAAAAACAAATGCTGACGATCTTCATAGTCCAATAGCATCTCAGTCAGTTTTTCC
The DNA here is from genome assembly GCA_035048815.1 of Abelmoschus esculentus. Taxonomy (NCBI): domain Eukaryota; kingdom Viridiplantae; phylum Streptophyta; class Magnoliopsida; order Malvales; family Malvaceae; genus Abelmoschus; species Abelmoschus esculentus. The sequence goes on from JAUCBN010000066.1 coordinate 5,613,394, forward strand.
AAGGACAAGGTTTCCTTAGATGCTATAGCTATAACCGATTCAAACTCCATGGATAATCCAGCTAAAATGACGCTGACTTGTTCTTGTTCAGAGATTGCACTACCTAAGCTATTTAAAGTATCACATAACATTTTAATCTTTGCAAGATAAGCATTTACAGATAGACCACACTTTTTTCTGTGTGTAAATTGTGTCTTAAAGCTGAGGTCTTTGCAGTAGACCTAGATGCAAACATCCTATTAATAGCATTCCACACAGAGACAGTAGTATTACATCCTATAAGGTGAGGCAAAATATCTGTACTTACTATAGTTAAAAGCCAAAAAGCTAACAGTTTATCTTGCCTATGATGCACCAAATACTCATGATTTACGTCACAGGAACCTGAGGAATTGACAACAAATTGCGGTGGAATCAAGGTTTCAGAATCTAAAAAACCTATCAGACCATACCCCTCAATGACTAACGTAATTTGTTGTTTCTAGAGGATGAAATTACTCTCTGTGAGTTTAACAATATCTTGTTTCGGGATTTGTTGAACAGAAACAACACTACCAGCACTAGTGGAGCCACCATTTCCAACTGCAGTACTCGAACCAGAAGTCATGGCAAGGTCCTGACAACCAAGAGTCTCACAGACAAAAAGGCAAACAGATAGAGTGCAAAACAAACGTAAACCAAGATCAACCAGCAAAGAACCAGAAGACAAACCAGAACCTCACGAGCAAAGCACCAAACAGATAGAGTACAGACACAACCAACCAACCAGAGCTAAAGGAAACCTCAGAACATTGTACCAGTCCCAAACTGATATAACAGTTTAAAGACGAACTAGACTAAAAGCACAGAAGTGTCTAAGAAATCACTAGTTTACTCAGTACACAATGAGTCTTTGCGAGCAAACTTCCTCACGATTAAACAACACTACTGTTAAGGATCAAGCACTTAGTCTAGAGGCAAGCGATCGAAAGATCAGAAATCATACCAGATAAATCTTAAACAATAAGTCAAACGCAGGTAAGAAGATTACCTAAGCTAACGACTAACTTGCAGGCACATTGTTTTGAGTAGGAGAGCAGAAGAACACAGAGAATCCCAAGCTTCGTGATAGCGACTGATACCATGTTAGACTAGAGAAAGAGAGTCGGTACTCTCATAGTCTTTATTGATGAAAACCCATAATATCTCCAAAGGAAGACCGGGCATTATATACAAGCTTAAGACCAGAGAGTTGGTTAAGAGTCAATCTAACAACTTCCTAACAGACTCTTTACCTGACTCAACTGTCAAGACTAGAGGTGCATTACAACAATATTAAACCGACTGCACTCTACTGTTATGTAGCTAATTACATTTATACACTAATATCGAGGAGACTGAAAATAAAAACAATTTTTTTAGAGGTGAAATAATATTTTTGTAGAAATTTATAATAATTAGTATTTTTTTTCCTTTTCAGTTTGATGACGTGGGGCATTCAAGTGAGGTTGTTGAATTTTTTTTTATTAAAGCACCTTTTTTTTATACTAACTAGATTTTTTTCAATCAAATAAAAAATTTACTGCATTTTCTTCATTTATGGACATTAGCTTGTACTTTAGGAGAATTTTTAGAAATATTGATATTAGGGAAAAAATTCTTAAAATATTAATTTTTTATTTTATTTTTTAAAATATTGATGATTTTATAGTACCTTGAAAGTTGACATCTTTAAACTCTGATTTTCAACAGTGTTTTTGAATAATTTGGGTGAAAACGGAGTCATTTGATTCTGACTTTGATATCTTCATATGGTATCTTAAACGAAATTTTTTGGCTCCGACTCTGATATTTTCATATGACATTTTTATCCTTACACTGTTAAAAGTTGGAGTCTAAACTCTAAAGGTACCGAATGTAGAATCTTTAATATTCTGAAAAATAAAATAGGAGAAGCAATATTTTAGAAAAAAAAATTTAACATTAATATTTTAAAAAATTCTCCATCAACTTGTGTGATATTTTATGTGTATTTTATTATTTAAATGACATTAGCTTGTTAGTGCAATAACTTAAGTTGTTTTATATTGTTTTTTTCAGCAAACTAAAATTTTAAAAGTTGTTTTTATATTTTAAAATTATTTGATGATGTGGTATTATATTACATTAGTAATTATGATATGTATCTAATTTATGATACATTTTATATTTATTTTTGTGATCATTTGATAATTAGTATAAAATATTAAAGATTTAATTTTTGATTTAAGATTATCGATAGTCACAAAATTTAGTTTTATTTTATAACTATCCATTGATACAACGAGGGACTGATCTAAAATTTTATATAAAGAAGTGTAAATTATCAAGAATGTATATTAAAAATTTAGGAGAGTCAAATTAGAAGAGTTTAGAGGTACAAAATTAAATTATCTATTATATATATATATATATATATATATATAATGTAAAAGAATTTAAAAATTTTAGAAGATACAGTTACACCCTTCAATATTCATTTGGTTCATCCTTAGATATAATCGGAGATTATCGTTAAAATATAATGTTAAATTTTTTCCTGAAAAATTAAATTTTAGTTTTTCTAAAACAACGTTTAAAGATTAAATTTTATCAAAATAGAGTTTAAAGATAGAAAACATGGAATGCTTGACAAAATTTCTTCAAAAAATGAATAGAAAAATAATATAAAAAAAGTTTAAATAAAAAAAAAAACTTAACAAATTTCAATAAATCCTTAATAAAAAGAATGTACCATGAAATTATGGTTACATGTGTTTACTTTAATGTCAAAGGATAGGACCTAGAAAAAGAGAGTATTCATGGTCATGGGTATGGCCCTGAGTGAGGTTTGGGTAAGCAGAAGGTGACAGAATGGACATCCGCCCGGAAATACAGGGAGCCGTACAGGAACACCTTCAGCTTTCATTCACATTTTATTTTAAAAAATTACACATAATTATTAGTGGTATTATTTAATAAAAGCTATTTCTTTTACCTTTTCTACCACACATCACTCTCATCAGTGGCAGCATTGTGGCAGCAGCAGCAGTAGTTGCAGGCTTGCAGCACTGCTCCTGCTGTCAAGAACACCCCACCAGATATGGGAGACTCTAAAAATGAAACCTTTAATATAAGGGTCTGTAATAATATTATTAGATTATAATCGTTGGAATTAAAAATAAAAATTGAAAATTGATGAGTAATAAAAGCTTGATTTGATATCTTGGACAAACCCATCAGGCCATCATCCGTCTCCTTTAAAAATTGTGTTTTTTGAGGTCTTGACTTAATTTCCCTTCCCTTTCTCTTTTGCAATGCCAACAAACCATTGCTTTCTAAGCTCTAGAAATACAGTCATGAAATAGCCTCTTCTTCGTATCTCACTACTTAGCTTTTCCAGAAAAAAAAATCAGTTCTTTCTGAGCACTTTTTGAATACCCAATGGGGGGATTAATCGATCTGAACACTATGGAAGACGATGAAACGCCATCATCCCGTTGTTTATCTCCATCTTCATCTTCAGCATCCGGGTTAAGTTCACCTGGCTCTGCGTCTGGTTCAGGTTCTTCAGTTTGTTTGGAGCTTTGGCATGCGTGTGCTGGTCCACTTATTTCTTTGCCAAAGAGAGGAAATGTAGTGGTTTACTTTCCTCAGGGACACTTGGAACAAGTTTCCGATTTTCCCGCTGTTGTTGCAGCGTATGATCTCCCTCCCCACGTGTTTTGTCGGGTTGTTGATGTCAAGCTCCATGTAAGCTACCAAACTCTAACTCTATTTTGTATGGCATATATAGTCTTTCTCTAATCAGGTCCCGGGTTTTGGAAATTTTTTATTTTTTGATTTATTTTTGGTTTCTGGGTTAATATTTGTGAGAAATATTCTAACGGGGAGACCAAGTTTGAATTTTTATTTTGAGAAAATGGATTCTGGTTGTGGTTTTATGGGTTTAGCTCCTCAAATTTTTTCTGGGTTTGGTTTAGTTTTCCAGAGAACTGGCATTCTGAAGTTGGTTTTATCATAGGAAATTGGGTGTTTCAAATATTTAAATTTCACCCTGTTTTCCTCTACATTTGTTTTCCCCTCTAAAATGAGAATTTGCTGTGAAATGCTTGTTTTGTATTGCAGGCTGAGGGTGCCACGGATGAGGTTTACGCCCAAGTTTCATTGGTTCCTGAAACCGAGGTGAGTTTTATTCTAGTTTCTTGTTTTGCTTGGCTAACGGTTGCTTATAATTGTTGCATCAGTAGAATATTATATTCAGTTTGATCCATAGGACAATGACATCGTTCTGAATCAGAAATATAGTCCAATGATGAATTGAACTCTGTTCCTACATTAGGTGTCATTTTGTTGGTTAATGTTGTTTCTTCTCGTTTCATTTTCGTCTTGACTCTTGAGTCTGATTTTGTGCAAATTATGCCATGTGTAACAATTTGAGCAGGAATTTCGAGGAGGGAAGACTCAGGCAGATTTTGAAGAGGAGGATACTGAAGCCAATATCAAGTCAACCACGCCCCACATGTTCTGCAAGACACTTACCGCTTCCGATACCAGCATGCACGGAGGGTTTTCTGTTCCTCGTCGAGCTGCTGAGGACTGCTTCCCTCCCTTGGTTTCATTTTAAACCTCTCGTTGTTTATTTCTGTGTTTTTTTAGAACAATTAGTTATGTTTTCCTAAAGCAATCTCTGTTGTAGCTTTTTGAGTTTAACTAGATTGGTATTGGTAGGATTATAATCAGCAAAGGCCCTCCCAAGAGCTTTTTGCGAAAGACCTGCATGGTTCAGAATGGAGGTTTCGACACATCTATAGGGGTATGTAATTGTGTATGCACTAGTTATCAAATGCATTTTAATGTTAATTTATACGTATTATTGATTTCCTTGATTAGCTAAAGATACTTCTGGTTTGAGTAGGGCAACCACGGAGGCATTTACTCACTTCGGGATGGAGTGCTTTCGTGAATAGGAAGAAACTCGTCTCTGGTGATGCGGTGCTTTTTCTGAGGTTAGAAATTTCCCCTAAGTTTTAGTTAATAATCCAATAGGAGAACTTATTTAGTGTTCATAACAGGGGCGAGGATGGAGAACTGAGGTTGGGAATTCGAAGAGCTGCTCAAATTAAAAATGGCTCTTCTATCCCATCTTTGTGCTGCCAGCGGTTGAACTGCAGCACGTTTGCAGACGTGGTCCATGCTATTTCTATGAAAAGTGTATTCAACATCTACTGTAATCCGAGGTATGTTGCTGGCTTGCTGCCCCATTTTTATATTATCAACTATAAAGGTTATATTTCTTTTGTGCAATGCTTGCTGCCTTAAAAGGTTTGAAATTTGAGAATGATATATAGAATATATTTTAATGTTTAGTGCTTTTAGCTCTATTTATGCTAGTATGCATACTTTGATATTCACATAGAAACTCAGTTTGAACTTTGAAGTGGTTTATTGGGCTGGCATTTTTCACTTGTTATCTGAATATTACGTTCACTTAGAAGTCTGAAAGACACTGTACCTCATTCGAACATCCTTTTGATAAGTTGAAATAATGACGTCTCAGAAATTTTGAGAAGTTATATTTAGACTGTAGTTTCATATATACAAGCTGATGGCATTATTGATAAATCTTCTTGTTTGCTATAATTTGTATGTTCTAGTTTTTCTCTGGATCATTCTCCATGGCCACTTTCTTGATGAGATCTTGAAGCTATTTGTTTTGGTTGGTGTAGTAGGGTGGGTTCATCGGAGTTTGTGATACCCGTGCATAAATTTTTGAAGAGTCTTGATCATTCTTTCTCTATTGGAAGGAGGTTCAAAATGCAATTTGAAGCTGAAGATGCTGCAGAGAGAAGGTATGACCTTATAGAACCTGCAACTCTTCGGTTAAATTACTTGATTTTAGCCTAAAGCGGGGAGGAAAGATGTACACTACCATGCTTTATAAAGGCCTTGAATTTACTTTATTTTTTTCTGCAGACACTTGGGAGTCATATCTGGAATTAGTGATATGGATCCTGTTCGATGGCCTGGTTCAAAATGGAGATGTTTGCTGGTATAGTTGAGCTTATATATATGTACAGACATACATGTATTACTCAGACACCAGGTTTTTAGGTTAAGCATATTCCTGCTAAAATGAAATATAATGTTGAATTTTGTCTATTCATGGAGCTTTCGAATGCATTGGTCTTGATGACAAGTTGTTTATGCTAGAAATGGCTTGAAAATCACCTCATCAGTTTACAAATTTATCAAAAGTTACTAGAGTTAATCCGATATTTTTTTCTGGCTCTCCTTTTGCAGGTAAGGTGGGATGACATCGATGCCAGCAGGCATAGCAGGGTTTCTCCCTGGGAAATTGAGCCATTTGGTTCAGTTTCTAGTTCTGATGGCTTGCTCACTCCCGGTTCAAAAAGGAACCGGGTAGGAAAATCTGAATTTATGGTTCCTGGTAGGTTTTTGTGCAGGACTAATTCTCTTTCTTGTATCACACGACAGTATTTGACTTGGTCCTTCATTCTTTTAACAGATGGAATTGGAGTATCCAACTTCAAGGAGCCTTTGCGGTCCCATAAGGTCCCGCAAGTTCAAGAACATTCTGGTTTTAACATTCTTTATGATGTTTCTGATAGTCAGAATATGCATCGGTCTGAAATAAGGCGTTGCATTCCTGGTTCAGTTGATTCTAGTTTTGCAGCAGTGGGAAATGTTGGTAGGGTCCCAATGGCAAGTCCTGATATTTCCTTTAAAAGTGTAGGCTTTGGGGAATCTTTCCGATTCCATAAGGTCTTGCAAGGTCAAGAAATTTTTGCAACCCCTCAATGTCGAAAAGGTTCAACTGCAGATGAGACTACAGAAAATAGCTTTCTTGGTCTCCCTGATGCTGGTCAGTTCGGAACTAGAAGTGGATGGTCTTCCACAATTCAGGGTTATAATCCTCATAGTTGTATACGACAATCCGTGCCATGTACACAAGCTTTGTCACCGTCTTCGGTGTTAATGTTCCAACAAGCAAGCCGACAAATTCCGAATTTCATTCCAATAAATAATTTCAGTAGGCAGGAAAAGGAACACGGAGTTAACACACGGACTTCTGTTTGTACTCCTGAAACATATGGGGAAAAGTTATTTCCATCTTCCGGTGAACATGATTCCCGTGGGAGGGACCTTGGGAGCTCGGATACATTCGGTCATTCATTTGACTCCGTTCAGTTTGGTGATACTCTACCTCTAGCTGCTCAACCAGCATTTAGTACAACTCAAGAATTAGATTCCTCTAAAAGTAGCTGCAGACTTTTCGGTTTCTCCTTGACCGAAGGAAGACATGATGCCAACAAGGAAGAAAGCATGGTCCAAGCAACTTTATCATTGTCTCCTGGAGTTTTTGTACCTCATGTTGGAGAACAGTTTCACCCGAATTCCCCATCAACGACGAACACAGTCGGAAGCAATTGTACCAAAGTAAGCAACCTCTATGCTGTCAGAGATATGTTCTTAGATATTGCATTGTAATAAAATTGATGAATATGGTACAACGGTGCAATCGGAAAGCTGTAACTTCACCAGGGCTGCTTATTATGGACAAAGGATGCAAAGTATTTCAGGATGTATACTCATCTGGTGGTCGGAGACCGATATTTTAATTTTTCTATTAACAGTAATATTTCGTTGTTTCGGAGAAGTTTACATCCGTGTTCGGTTCTGGAGTGCTGACACTGCTGATCAAGAAATGTTAATCCTGTTTCATAGTTGCATTCTTGTGGCATGCTACATAACTTGAAGTGTATCCCGGTGTTTCCGCAGAATATTTTCGGTGTTCATGGCCAACTTCAGGGTGTGATTACTGTTAAAACAAACTGCATTTCGAGTTTTAACTCATTCAAGTTGATCTTATATGTATGTATACTGATGAAGATGCTGCAGAAGCTAGCAGCTGATGTTGAGGAAGAAGAAGATGTATTTGCTAAAGTTGCATGTATGTTTTTATTGGAAATCTAGCTTTTATGACCTGAACTCGGAAAATTTGCTACTTTTTTATTATCAAACTACTTGATTTTGTCTTGAACTGGCGCTTTGTCACTGCATTTATACGGTTGGCATTGCTCAGTTTCGATCTTAACTCGAAAATTAAATTATTTGTCTAACCCTGATTTGATTTGATATAATAAGAGAATATAATTCGATTTTAATTTAATCTCGATATTTTAATAAAAATTTATTTAAATATGATTTAATTTAAAAAAATTAATAAAAAAATTAAATATTATATGAAATATAATAAAAATACATAAATACATCAGATCAAATCAAGGATTTTTATTCTAAATCTAATCCAATCTTATTTTTTTAATAACTCATTCTAAAAAGAATGTTAAATATAAAACTCAACCCTTACAATCAATTTTTATATTATTTAACTCATTTATTAAGAATTTTATTTAAGTTTTTAGGGTTTAATCTGTATTGTTTGAGTGCATATGTTTTAGGGTTTAAAATTTAATTAGGGTTATAGAGATTAAATGAATTAAATAATCCTCTTAAATAAGATTATTTTTAAAGTTTCATATTAAATGAAATCAGGGATGAAGCTATAGGATCAAAAGTTGAGAGAGACAAGTCTATTAAGCTTTAAATTTTAAAAATAAAAGAGATAAAAAAAATCTTATTTAATTATTATTTAAACTAATATGTTCCTCAAATAATATTATATCAAAAACAATTGGGAGGGACTTCCCTCCCATGATATGCACACTTTCTTCCTTGAATGCAATAACAGGGTTTAAGTGTTTTAGTTTTAGGGTTTATGACGATAAAGTTTAAGTATTTAAGGTTTACGGTGTTAGTGTTTTGTTTAGGGTTTAAGATTTTAAAAATTAAATGACTTAAATAAATAAATAAATAATCCTCTTAAATGATATTATTTTCAAAAGTTCCATTTAAAATGCAATAATAAATCTTAAATGATATTATTTTCAAAAGTTCCATTTAAAATGCAATAATAAAATTTAAGTATTTAGGGTTTATGATGATAGATTTCAAGGTTTAAGTGTTGTTTTAAGATTTTTTGTTTAGGTTTAAGGGTTTAAATATTTAAAATTTAAGGTTTTTATTTAAGGTTTATAGTTTTAAAGATCAAATAAAATCTAATTAAATAATTTTATTAAATAAGACATTGGACAAAGCCTAAAAAGACATCAAAAAGTTGTATATTCGAAAGGGATAAAATTAGCCGAAGGGTTTCCAAACCCTATCCCATCGCTTTATATTTTCTTGTACAATTTGTCTTTTTCTTTTGATTTTGACCAGGAAATGACAAATTTCAACACGCTTGCTTGGGAAACAAGGGTGCAGAATATTACAACTGTTGAAAGCGCGTTCGGATTAGGACAGAAACTTCCCAAATCTAGGGATATACCATTACCATGATCCCATGATATTAGACGAGAGATTATTAGATCAATCATGTTTATTATGTCATCCATAATTTAAATAATCAGGATAATTTATCTTTAAATAATCACCCATCCACTAATTATATGTAAAAAAGAGATAATGATTCATTTAAAAAAATTGAGATTAACGATCATGATTGATTGAGACCATAGATGATGTGGTAAATAAGGTTCACTTAATAATTTTTCATAGGGTGGATACATGAGAGGTTTTATCTTTTAGATGATTCAAATTTAAATAATGTAATCTATATAGTATATATTTATTTTTTAAAGTTTTTTTTAAAAAAAAATAGATGCTATTATATAATCGTTCTAAAATATAGAAAAATATAGGTTTCGATCTCAACCTTATAGTCTATAGCCTATAGCGTAAAGTAACTCTCATATTTCTACAATTCCATGCTCTAATCTGGTCGGCTATCTCCTTTTCCATCTCATCATGTAGCTTAATGGTGTAAAAAGAGCCGCTTCATACTATTTTGAACTAGAATAAGGTTTGAAATATATGAACAGGCTAAAAAATATGAAAAATTCTATAACAGATATCGAATATTATTGAATACTTAAATAACAGATCGAACCTTTGAACAATCCTACTATAAATATCATCATACCTTACAATAAATGCCTACAATGAATATAATATATGATTACATTATAAAAAAAAAAAAAAGCAGTTCTGCTGCAGCTCCCTTGGCTCAGGCATGCACGAAGACAATATATACAGAACAACAGCAACAACATCGACACCAACCAAACAAGTCATTTGTCTCAAACATTTATCTTTTTAAAGTAATCTTCCTTTTCCTTTGCTTGTATCAGAGGCTAACCTAAAAGATGAAGATCCATCACCTTGAACAACAAAACTACGGATTATCTGAGGTGGGTTTTCTCTATAATGATGACTTGCATGATCAAATGAAACAAAAGGTTTGTAATACTCAACAACAACCCCACTGTTTGAATTATGAATGTTTTTTCTCTGAAGGGTTTCCTTAACATCACCACTCGGACCGCATTATCTAGGTTGGGTTTGGTAAAATACTTTAGAAACCACTAACTCCCCATCTTTCTCCTCTTCGGTGTTGCCGAGGTGATATTGATGCATTACCCAGTTTGTCTTTTCCGGCTTTCTTCGCCTGCCGTAGTTGGTGTAGAGTACTAGAATCTTTTTGAACCCTTTCACTGTCCCTCCGACCAGAACTGGTCTGGTTTTGCCTGTTTTATGCCACCTTGTCTCGCTTCCGTCTTCGTCATCGGTGTGTACTTTTCTTCTCTTCCTAGTCCCTGTTGTGTACGCCTTGGAGGGTCGATGAAAAAAGTGTCGAATTTGGCCATCTTTGCTTACACCTGCACCATTAAAATGTTACTAACAAGTAAGAAACATTTCTGAGAATCCGACACCAACACTACTTCCAAACTAACGACATATGATGAACATCATTGAAATGAAGAAAAGGGTACTCTCTAGAATCTAGGGTTGAGGGTTTTTTCCCCCCTTTTTTGTAAGATAATTTGTAGTGTTTTACTCGCATTGTATTATTAGATCTACGCACCGAAATTATATAATAACATCGAGATTATACACAAAAGAATTTTTTTACTCTCTTTAGCTCTATGTCTCTTATCTCCGAAATTCTTCCACTAGTATGTCTTTTCGGGTGTAAAAGGCATACAAACCTACATCTCTTGGTTTCAATAGCGGCTCCTAGCATTGTTTCTATTCGAGTATAAAATTTCTTGTGATTATATCGAATTGAGTATGATTGTATGTGTAATAACATCTACTATACCAGTAATATCAATGAAGCCGATTATTACAATTGTTAATATCTTTTTCGGTTTAACTTCTAGAATCTATTTCCTAGTTTAAGGTCCCTATCTACTTTGGTTAGAGTTAAAATAGTTTAGGTACCTAATAAAGCAATTGAGATGGCTTAAGAGAAAAACAATGGCTTTGAGTAGAATGAAAGGTTCTCACCTAATTAAGACACCCAAGAAACACTAAACATGAACAATCCTTGTCTTTAATTAAAGCATGTAAGAAGTACCTGGCAGCCCCTCTGGGTGAGTATAACAAATCCCATTTTCTCCTTCAAGCGTTGGAATAAACTCATCAATCAATGGATGAAGCTTGCGTTTGTCCGATATTACCTTTGCTTCTAAATGCTCTAGAATTTCCTGATCCGTCGGATCAAATTTCACTCCCGCCGGTAAACCAGGCAAATCATGAATCCCTGCCTGAAATCATATAAAAGTAGAGATAAGTATTAGGGGAAAAGGCTTTACTTATAGAGTAAGTTATGACTTATGATTATGTATGAACCTGATCTTGGTAGGGCATGCCATGGCCACATGAAGGGCAAATAATGGTCGGGGTTTCATTGTTTTTGGAGACTGAAACGACTGCTTCTTCGGCGGTGGTGGTGGTGGTGGCGGTGGCAGGTTCTTTACTGGCGGCTGAAGTGACAATATTGCACCATGTCATCTCTCTTTTTCTTCTGGTTTTATTCCCATCAGAAACCCGAGTTTCGTTTCTTGTTTCTTCCTCCACTTCTTCAAACACGTAAAACACAAGAATTCTAACAAGATTGAGACACGAAATCAAAGAGAAGAAAAAACCCAGAAAAATAAAAGCAAAATTTGTCTCTTCTGCAACACGGTTACAGTTACCAACTTTTCTTTCTTTCTTGATGTTTGGCAATGGAATTTAATTCGTCCAAGTTGATTTTTTCCTCTTTTTTAAAAGAAAATAAAACAATTTCTGCTTATGATTATATATAGTTGCTGTTTTGCTATGTGAATTGATACGGTTGTAAACAGAGAGAAGGATTGGAAGGGAGAATATATAAGGTAGAAGAAACTGGGATTTATTTAGTTTCGGAAATTATTTTTTAAGAAAAAAAAACACGAATAAATAATAAATTTTGGATAATTGTTCCTTGGACATCAAGTTGGGTTATGTTAGTCTATGTGCGGTTGTATGATAGAATATATGCAGACGCAGTTGTTTAACCAAATAATAGTAATAAAGTGATAGTATCAACTTTTAGTTAGTTCAACAAAATGATGCAAGAAGTCTTTTAAGTAATGTTATTATTTTAAAATATCGACGATGTAAAAAATATATTAAATTAAAAAATTATATCGTAATAAATTTTAATAATATTCAATTTAAATTAATTAATTAAATATTAATAATTCTAACAAAAAGATTATATCTTTTTATAAAGATAATTTAATCATTTTAAATTGAATACACTTTGTTAATTTTTTTAGTATAATTCATGCTTATTTTATAATTAATGTTCAAGATTCGTGATTTTTTTTAATAAGAATCGATTTAGTTCGTATTCCCATTAATAATCGATTTAATTCTCTTTAAAAATCCAAATTAATAAAAATATGTAAAATTGATAAATAATTTTTTTAGTTAAGGATATAAAAGTTTTAGAATAATGAATCTTTCATCGTTGATCAAAGTTGATCTGATGGTGTATCTTTTGACCAAACGGTTAGGAGTAAAATGATTGAATGAAGTTGAGCGTACAGAATCACGACATTGAACGTATCATTTTAAGACAGCCGAGCCGACATGACATGTTAATGGATAATGTTAAGCCATGTAGGAGAGCTTCTCCTAGAAGCTACGGAAACACAACATGACAACATGGAAATACTTCTCCGTTAAGCTTCGGAATTTATTTCTTTTTTAGGGAATATTTTGCTTTTAGATTTTGACAAAGTCTGTGTTATTGATTCCCAAATACGTAATTCGTGAGTTATTTGAATTTAATTATAATTTAATAAATATTTAATTTAGATTAATTTAATTTAAGGTTTTAAAAAGTTAAATTGAATAAAATTTAATTCGATTTGATAAGTTTATAAATAATTCGTTAATTTTTTAAAATATTTTTAATAATTATTTTAAAGTTAATTTATTCAAAAAATAAATCTAAATAATGATTATTAATTTGTAAATTATTACTTTAATTTTAATATGATAATTTGGTGTATTTGTGTATTGTTAAATTAAATTTTAAACTTTGAAAGTGTCTTATACACTTTTTTTGATTTTTTGGGTTAAATTTGTTAATTTACGTTAATATTAAGCTTTATATAATGTTATTAAATTTTTATTTTTAGTTAAAAAAATAAGATTATTTTTTACTGAGCTTAACGAGCAACGAATCGAGCATAACGAGCAATGAATTTTTTAACGATTACGAGTTAAACACAATTTTAACAACCAACGAAGAACAATAAAATTTTTAATAAATACGAATCAATATCAAATATTATTTAACTCGTGATCGACTCGTTCAATAATCACCACTAATTCAGTTGCGATGTTCTCATCACTTCCCATTTAGTCATATTTATTAATTAATTTTTGTACCTAACTTGCGAGCTCTGTACTTTTATTTTTCTTCCTTACCTAGCAAGTAATTTCACCTTTCTAGGGTTTTATTTTTAGTTAGTCAAAAAGCAGATTGTGAAATGGTGATCCTTTTGAAAACAAAAATCGCATTTATATTTATTCTAAGCTTAATATCGTATTATCTATGTATTATAGTTTAATGATTTATTTCATTTTATGTACAAGTTTTCTCTGTTATTTTATTTGTACTATTATTTTTTTTCACACCATTTTAATAGTATTTTCAATTAAAAATTTTACATAATCAGAAGCGGAACATAATTTTAAATTAGAGAAATATACTTTAATATCGTACGAAAATTAAAAACTTTCAGAAATATAAGTCTAGAATATCTATGAAATTATTGCAAGAAAAACAAATTAAACAAAAAAAGTAAAAAATGATTTAATTTAAAAATAATAATGTTGGCTTTTATTTTGTTTGCGTAACAATACGTACATTTTATAGTATGGAAAAAATAGATAACCTATTTATTGGCTGAAATTAATTGCCATTTAACCTACTTTTAATTATGAAATGCAATTAATTTTTATTTTCACTTAAATATACTAATCGAACTAAATATAATCAACGATAATAACATAAAATAATAAAGGTCTAATATCGATATATAAAATCAATATTTTAAAATATTTTTATAAACCGTCTTTATCTGCAGGTGCAGGTGCAGGTGCAGGTGTAGGTGATTCTGCTGATTTTTTTTCTCCCGATGAAGAAAAGAGATTCTCAATACCGCTGTACAAAATTACAGATAAACCAAAATAATAATAATAATAATAATAAATTCATATATAATTATCAAAACTAAAATAATATTATTATTTTTACCTGATTTTATTTTTTGTCCAATCGGTCCATGACGAGGATTTTTCCTTTGCTTCTTCTGTAACTGGTCCCTCAGCTTCTTTAGGATTTGTCGCTGGTGCAAATGAAACTTCGATATTACCGACGACGGAATTAATCGAAAGAATCATGATCATTGAAATTAACACAACGACAAAAATAATCTTTGTCATTTTTTTCAATTTATTCACTAGAATATGATAAATGATTTGAGATTAAAATGATGAGCAATTTATAGTATTTGATGGAGGAGACATCTGCGGCGAGTCTATGGGTAGGAAACAGCTAACAATAACATCGTTTTTACTATATTTCTCATTTATATCGAGAAATATAATGACAGATGATTATAATATTATTTTAAAAAGGTTTGAGTTCGAATAGATTTATCAATACTTAATAAAATATATGTTTTATCAAACGATTAAGAAAAAAATATTTTATTTTTTGGTATCGTAAAGATCGGCTTCCTTGGAGAAAGATTTTAATACTAGATGGCTCCATGTATATTTTGCTCCTTAACTTGGTCTTAGGTATCTAGATGGCTCTCAGTTTTTTTTAAAGTGCAGTGAGTTTACTTGTCCGAGTGTTCTAAAAGCTTGTACTTTTAACGAAGGATTTGGAGTTAGGGAGAGTGGTTCGTGTTATTGTCTGTAGAATTAACTGGTTCGAGTCTGAGGAATATGTGGATAAGAGTTTGGTGGTCATGTCTCTGCAGACGGCAATGTACACCCTCTTCCTTGCACTAGACATATGAAGATTTCCCTAGTTGAACACTACCAATGCCGTCAGCTCTTGAAATTTCTCAACCCTCTTTACTTGTAATTGTTGTTATCCATGGCCTCTAAAAATTCCTTCATGCCTAGTTCATCAAGAGTCAAGTATGCATGGAAAAAAAAAAGAGCAAAGGAGGTCTTTACAAGTTTTCTCTCTCATTAAAAGTTAGGGTTTTCGTTCTTACTTGGTGGCGCCGCTGCTTGCCCTAAGAGGTCGCCACCCCCACGGTTTTCTCCTCCCCCATTCCTCCCTTTCTTTCCTCTCTCTTGATTTGTTTTCTTGGTTCCTCTCCGTATTGGGGTGCTCCGATTCACTCATTGGTTACTTTTGTCCTTCGTTTTCTGACGGTAGGCGCTTCGGTCCGTTTCTTTCAGTTCTCCTTCAGCTATCGGTTCCTCATTGCATTTCTACCATCGTCCCACGCTTTTGGGACACTAGGAAAGTACTTGCAGCTGATGAATGGATGTTGGCTTGGTGAGACATCCGACCATCCAAACACCAACACATGTTCCAAGAAACTACCTCTAGTTAGAACACGGTCTGATTTTGTACGGCCTCAAAATCTGTTGTTCACATATAAAAAAGCATACAAATTTTTAATGATTTGACCATAGTTTTTTGTTGTTGAAGTGACTGAGTTTGGACACAAAAAGTGGCTGTAACAACCCAAATGCTTCTAGATCGACACTCCTTTCTCAATCACAACTAGAATTCGGCCATGGGGTTTGACATGGTTTTCCATTGACGTGTGCAAATCATCTAAAACATGGAGCAATTCTTCTGTGTTGCCGATTCTTTGGTTGAAAATGTTTTTCTCTCTTGGGAATAATGTCAAACAATTGTTGTGTTATTTATTTTGTTTGGAGTACAAGTTTCTTTTAACCTATTCTCTTAAATAATTTTTAAATACACTTATTTTCCCTATTATTTTCCTCAACTTTATTATTCACCTCAAACATGGAATACAGGATTTTTTTTAAATCTGCTAAAATTTTAATTAGAAGAAAATGAAAAGCTGTGGTTTTGAAAAAGTATTAATTTCAAAAGGTGTGGGGCCTCCCATTTCCCAACATCCGGTATCTGAAAATTGGTAGCTGTCTTTTGGACAGTGAAATTCCATGACAGGCGCCCCCTTTAGTCTTTGTCCCCCACACAACAAAATATTAATATAATAATAAACAAAATATTAAATTTATAGTTTAGGTTATTATTTGGGGTTTTAAACATACCTTAAAAGGAGACAGCTAAATCGAACCGGACCATTTAGCTTGCCCTCTAAACCTGTGTATTGAAATGGGGGAGCGTTCGATTCACGTATGGATCACAGGGAGTGAGGAGGAGAGTTGTCGGGTGAAATCGATACTAGACTTCGGGAACTAATCATGTAGGCGGCAGGCGTTTGAGTGAGAAACCTGTTTTGTTTTTCTACGAGCATTACGGATCCATTCAACAACACCTGTTGGTCCAAGAAAGGCGAGCGGTTCAAAGGGAACACTGTCGGGCCGGGGTAGCCGCCGCTCCCCACTCATAGGGAGTATCAATAACATTAAAAAAAGAAAGAAAGAAATAAACCAATGTCACGCGGCGAGTTAGAAGAACATGGCGACAGCTTTTTTGAAAACTCACTCACGCGCTCCATTCCCACTTTTATAAAAATGGTTAAATACACTGAACCTCATTGAATTATAGGTTTATTAATACACATAGCACTTAATTATTAAACTAATAATAAAAACGATAATTTCTATATTGAATCACTTAATTAAGAATAAATATGTTTATTTTAATTTATGACAAATAAGTCTCAGTCAATAGATTAAAATAATGGCTCGAAATGATAATAAAAATTTATATTTTATTAATTTGATCATAATTTAAAATTATTCATTAAATATATCTATTAATACTTAAAAAATTTTAAAAATACACCATCTTATACAACTTTAGACCACTCACCTTAATATCACCTGCTCATAGGCGAAATTTGTCAATTTTTTGATGGAATTTATAAATGAAGTGTCACATTTATTTAATTATTACAAATTAATAAAATGTATAAATTTGTAGGACTAAAATTATTAACATCCAATCCCTTGTTTCAAATTTAATTGCGGAATAACTTATTTATCATAAAATTTTAATTAAATTTTTTTATTCTTTAATTATAAAGTAATTAAATTATTAGTTTTTAAATCAATATTTAAGTGGGCAAATTTTTAGAAATATTGATGTTGAAGAAAAAAAAAATCTTAAAATATAGCATCTCTTACTTTATTTTCTAGAATATTGATGAATCTTAAAGTCGGAGCCTAATGGTGTCGACTTTCCTAATACTATAAAATTATTAATATTTTAAAAAATAAAATAAAAGATACAATATTAAAAGATTTTTTTCCAACATCAATATTTTTGAAAATTTCTCAATTGAGTGTCATATTTGTTATTGAGCTTAAAACTATGCAACATGTAGTGTAATTTACCCTTCTATAAAAGAAAGCGTGTGAAATAACCTAACGGGAACGAGCGTGAGATGAAAAATCCCAAACAACCGTTAGATACTGTCGTATAGTAGTAACGATGAAGATGATTTAAATGCGTCGTTCTAAGATAAAACCACGTGCCGCTACCACGTAATCTGGATTCGTCAAATTACGAAACTGCCACCTCTCAATTCTAGCAGCCGCCTCCTCTTCAGTGAAATACCTCGTTGACCGTGTACCCTTCCAATAGACTCTGCTTTAATTCCTCGCCGATTCTACTCTTCCCTTTCTATAAATTCCTCGTCGCTCCGCCATCTGTTTCCTCCCAACCCAACACAAAAACATCCCCATTAACGAAACCAAAGGAAACAATAAAATCATCGCCGTACTTTGAAAGCATAGTTTTTCCATTTGATATGGCACCGAGGGAGAAAACGGCGGCCGTCAAAGGAAACGGCTACGGTGGTGGGAGTAACAGTGAGATTCATTTTAGAGGAGTTAGGAAGCGTCCATGGGGGCGTTATGCTGCCGAGATCAGAGATCCGGGGAAGAAGAGCCGTGTTTGGTTAGGGACTTTTGATACGGCTGAGGAAGCGGCCAGAGCCTACGACGCCGCTGCTCGAGAATTTCGCGGCGCCAAGGCTAAGACTAATTTTCCTGTCCCTTGTGAAAATCTCATCAACGGGAATGACTGTAAAAGTAAGGGTAATGAAATCAACAATAAAATTATCAACAACCATAGCCCTAGTCAGAGTAGCACCGTTGAATCGTCGAGCCGTGAGCCGGCTCTCATGATCGATTCTTCGCCGTCGGACCTTAACCTCGTACAAGGTGAGGCAGTTTCCGATTACGTACCCACGGCTGTTAGGTTTCCTTTCCAGGAAGCTACGCTGGTGCCATATATCGCGGGACGGAACATTTTCTTCTTTGACCCGTTCGTTCGGCCCGGTGCAATGAACGGCCAACAATTTCAACGACTGAGATTCGACCATCAACATAATTTCCACTCGTCTACCTTTAATGGCGGTGTACAAAGCGACTCCGATTCATCCTCCGTCGTTGATTTGAACCACCACGAGGTCAAGTCGCGCCCGCTTCTGAACATCGATCTCAACCAGCCCGCTCTCCCTGAAATCGCCTGATGTTTTACATATTCGAACTTGTCCCAACCGGGAAAGGTATAAACTATAAGTTTCAATTTTCCGTCCGGTAATTCGAAGGTAGATTTGAGGAAACGAGACCCCTCTCCGCCCCCCAGGAGTTAAAATTACTGCATATTTTGATGTGATCGTCCGATCGTAAAATTCTCGGCAGCCCAGATTCTGTGAATAGTTTAGCTGAAAAAGTATCCATTTTTGCATCAGAGAATCGTCAGTTTCTCTGTTGTTTCATCTCTAGTTATTGTATTATTTCCAATGAATTAATCACTAAAAACTTTCCTTCAGCCATTTGTTTTCCATTTTCGTTCACTTAATATATCGATTTTATGATAATAAATATGATTGCCGGGATCAGAAAAATAATTCCGGCCATTCTTATCAATTAAGCAAGATACGCTATAATTCCTTTGAGATTTTCTTCTTTGCAAATAGGTTATAATTGCTTTTGATCCTTCCCGCATACTTGAAATTTGGATTTAGCAGTTTGATTGGGACTAGATTCAAAAGTATATAATAGTACAAGGACTGAAACAAGACTTTTACCTTAATGATGAGAAGCAAGGACAGGTGGCAAGTTTCTTTCTAAAGAGTATGAGTGGTGGGACCCATGTTGCATTTCTCGAGATCCATGTCGGAACTGCACGTGGTATACGACCGTCCGATCTTTGCGTGGGTTTTGTGTTTCCAAATCTAATCACTATCATAATCGTCTTTTTTTTTTCGGAAATAAAATTATTTCATCAGAATTCAGAGCGATAAAAAGGAGACAAAACTGGATCCCACGTGAAGGCGAGCGTTAGAAGTGGAAAATGAGGTTAATGAGTATGTACGCCTGAAAAATGTTAAGAGCATCAATCTTATATAAAAAAAATAAAATTTAGAATATATAAATGATAGTATTGTATATCTTATTAGATATGTTTTCTAAAAAGAGAATAATAATCCCGTGACAAGTGATATAAGAACGATCTTCTGATTATTTGATTTCACGTCGAGCTCCCATAAGAAGGTAGATAAGGTGAACAACCTTAACAAGAGGTCAATCACGAAAACGAAAGCTCGTGACGAGGGCGTCATGAGTTTAAGTGGAAGAAGAGAATGCATGCCTAAAAAAAAGCGAAAATTATTAATCCCACTTAAAAATCAAAAAGGGAAGTCTTAATATATATAAATAATGACACTGTACATCTTATCAAACATAATTTTTAGAAAGAGTATAATAATCATGTAATATGTGACCATTGCTTTTTTTACCCGACGGTCAACATCTATTTCACTTTCTCATCATTTTTTAAATATATATAATTCCTTTAAAACATTAATTAACCCAAAATATTATTAATTTAATTTTCTTATTATTATTGCTCGATCCTAAAATATTTTAAATGTAATTCATGTGATTAGTTTATTATTGTTTTTAAAAAATATAATATATCTTTTTTGGATTTCTAATTTGTTAAACGGTCAATGTTATTATAAAAAATATTTTTTTGAAAAAAATAAATAATTATTTTAAATATAATATTATAAACTAAAATATATATTTAATTAATATTTAAATTATTTAATATTCTAACACGTGAAATATATCATTTTAAATTATAAAAAAATAAAAAAACTTTTTGTATAAATAAATATTTTTTAGCAATTACATGTTTTTCATTCAAATATATAAAATTTAAATTATTTTTATCTAAAAATTTTGACATGAAAATATATATTTTTAAAGTAATGAACTATTTATTAATCATGTAATTTATATCATGATAAAAAAAATATAAATTTAAATATTATAAAATAAATATATCATAATATAGCAGATGAAATTTCAAATTATTTTAAAAAATAATTTTCCAATAATGAAAATAATATATTTTAAATTAAAAATTATTTTATTGATCGAACTCATATCTCTTAAAATAAATATCATTGTTTTTTAATTGCTTACTAACAATTATTGGTTTTGTTGTAGGTGAGTGCCTACTTGCCTACTCCATTATTTTCATACAGCCCAATCCTAAACTAAGATAACGTCTCTCCAGCCCCGATGGATAAATCACACTAACATGGGCCGAGTCTTATAACCATAATTAAATTTCAAATTCAAAATTATAAATTTTCAATAAAATATTACATTAATATAAAAAATTATTTTCGTAAGTAGTTTAGTTTTAGGATTTAGAGATATAATTTAAGATTTATGGGTTCATAATTTAAAGATTATAATTATAATTTATGATTTAAGATTAAAATTTAAAGTTTATAGATCATAACCTAAATCCCTATTATATTATCATAATCTAAACAGTAAATTATAATCACAATCCCTAAATTCTAAACCTCTAAACCTAAAATAAAATTTTAAATCCTAAAATTAATATGATTATGAAAACATAATATTTTTTACAGCTAATATATAAGATACTTCCGTATGTTTTAATATAGTGTTTACATTAAGTTTATCTCGTGATTCACACTAATCAAGCTCGAGTAAATATGTGTTTCAGTCGAGATTATTTAATTAATTAAATAATTAAATATATTTATCTCAATTTATTTAATATTGTGCTTTTTTATAAACTTTGAAAGTTTAATTTTTCGTTTTTTACATTAAAATACTTGTATGTTATCTTAAAAAGTTACTTATACGTCAAACTAGATAAAAATATTACTACAATATAATTAATTAAGTAATTATTATTTATTAAAATTATACTTAAAAATTAGTTTTATAAATAATTATTTATCCCCGGGGAGAAAAATCTAGTATTATTTTAAAATTTCATTTTCGAGATGATTCTTTGTCCACTAATATATTATCAAAAATTTCATTTTCAATATTTCTTTCTTTCCACTCCATATAATATAATAATATAGTTTAGTCTAGTGTATTATACGTAAGACAGAGTAATAATTATTAATTAATGGGAAATTAATGGAGATCCCTAGATCAAATAGCATGGATCCACGTGTCATCATCTAAATGGTACTTTTAACAATTATTTTCAAAAAAATAATGAGTAAATATTCATATGATAATAAATAATAAAAGAGTCATTTTAATTAATTGAAATTATTATTATTTTGATTAAATAAAATAATATTTTATTTTAAAAATAATTATTTTTCGAAGAATAGGACAAACAATTGTAAGTGTCACCCATGTGATTCAAACCTCTAACCTACTCTTAAACCGTTGATGTTATTTTGCGGGGCCCTTTCCTTTACTCAGTCCTCTCCTCATCCTTATCCATAATTTGGGCTATCTCCACTCTGCAATCTTCTATTGCCAATATTTTTATTTTAAACATAAATTTCAAAAAAAAGAAAGTGATAAATACAATTATAAGTAATAGATACTCAAGATTTCAATGGAAAATTACATATAATTTCAATGGAAAGAGATATTTTTGAGCTAAATCTTTCTCTATATAATGGAGGAAATAAAGCCATCCACAGGCATCACAAAGAAGGGAGATTATTCAAGGAGAAACAAAAATGGTTTTGCTAGAGAAGCTGTGAGATGACGTAGTGGCCGGACCTCAACCGGAGCGTGGCCTTGGACGGCTTAGGAAGATTACCACCACCACCACTCAGCCCTTGTCGAACAAAGGTGAAAAGAAAGAAAGACCCTAAACAAGTTTAGCTTTTGATCATTTGGTGATACTTAATTTGTCACTCTTGGAATTATGAATCATTTTTTTATCAGATGAAGCTTCGTCCATGACGATGCCGGCGACTCCTACGATCCCGACGACGCCGGTGTCGGCGCGCAGGGAGAACGTGTGGAGGAGCGTGTTCCACCCAGGTAGCAACCTTGCTACCAAAGGTATCGGTGCTGAAGTTTTCGACAAGCCTCAGCCAAACTCTCCTACTGTGTATGACTGGTCCGTACAGATTCTCTCTCCCCCTCCCTTTTCCCCGGTCATTTGCTTGCATGGATAACTTAATATGTTTTTGGTCTGTTTGGTTACCGAGAAAATGAATTAAAATTTAATCATGTAAAGTTTAATTTTGCGTGGGAGCTAATAACTTCTTCTGGGTATTGTGACTAAAAACTAGTAAAATATGGAAGCTTGATTTTGATGTATCCTTTGTGATTGACAGGCTTTACAGTGGAGAGACCCGGAGCAAGCACCACCGCTGAGTGGCGGAGGGGACTAGAAGATTGCTTTCTACTGAATCAGCAGCG
This sequence comes from Abelmoschus esculentus, assembly GCA_035048815.1. Taxonomy (NCBI): domain Eukaryota; kingdom Viridiplantae; phylum Streptophyta; class Magnoliopsida; order Malvales; family Malvaceae; genus Abelmoschus; species Abelmoschus esculentus. The sequence goes on from JAUCBN010000066.1 coordinate 5,636,743, forward strand.
GGTTGCATGTAAATATCGTCCTTTTCAAGTGTAGCAAGAAGATCTCGGCCGTGAACGGAGGCTCCTATATTAAATAAATAAATGGAAGTCGTATTGTATGAAATCTGCTATTATTAATTTAATGAATTTTGGGTTTCTTTACCGATTGATTCAGAAAGATATCTGTAATTTAGTGGTTAAGGATTGAATTATTGAGGTGAGAGAGTGGATAAGATGAGTTTTATTTTTCAAAGTAGGGTGGGAGCCACCATGATTAAGTATAAGATTAAACACAATTAATCAACATTTTAATTAAACATGAAAATAAAATCTTTTAACTTTACCAACTTGGACTTGTACATTGTGAATATAGATAATTAAAAATAAACACTATCTCAAATCTTCATTTTAATTTTCAAAATTCATTCTGTAATAAATTTCATATATATATATATATATGCTTCCAAAACTGCCTACTAATACTTGGTCTACTTCCTAAACTAAACTCCCCCTGTTTGTAAGAGATAAACCACTCTAGGGCAACAATTAAAACCAAATCTATTTCAGATTCAATATATTAATTCTACATGTTTGTTCATACATGCATACGTTGAAACAGCAATGTGAAACATCTCGAGTTCTAGTCTAACAAAGCTGGCACTAAACTTGTCAATGTCCATCTGTATTCTCCTTCTTCTGATATGCAAGAATCTGTAAAGGTAACACAAATTATGAAGAAAAAATTGTAATCAATGTAGAGTGGTTTATGCATGTCCATGTATTAGCATAGCTTATGTATGTGCATGCATTAGCACGGTGTATGTATGTGCATGTGTTAGCATGCTTTTGGATGCAATGATCCGAGATAGTTGTTTTGACATAAAGGTCATACGGAGACAATTTTTCAATTTGGGATCAGAGATGTTAAAAGTATGGACACTTATTCTAATAAGAGGAGGAGCTTACCAAATGACCATGACTGGTATTTTGTAGCCCAAGCCCTGCCAAAGTTTCTTCTTCTTTCAAAATTTGCAACTTATCTTTGACTGATTCTGCAAAACCTGGCTCGGTCGTTGTAAGGGTTGACATGTTGACCATTGAATATAACTCTTTTACCAGGTATATTTCGACTTCACTGGCTTGCAAAGAAGTTTGCAGAGCTACGTACTAGGTAAGAGGTCAGTTAAGTGTTAGTTTCTCAATTGTATGATGTTTTGAAGTGCAATGGAATGGCTAGTAAATGAGCAGTGGGTTTCTGATGGGAGAATAATTACCTGGCAAAGATTTCTAACCAGCAAAGTAGGCCTGCAGCAAAGGTAAGGCCTCTGTAAATGGGGTATTCTTTGTTCATCAACTGATACAAGCATGAGGTGGATATCGATCTAAAAGAACATAGAGCAAATCAGTAGTAATCCAAAAAGTCCAGCAAGTTCAACTGACAATTTAAACCCACTGGTAATCCAGAACAACATTATTGATCATTTCATGAATTTTGTAGGTAATGAGAAGCTTTTATATGTCAATTTCTAGGTGGCTAAATAAATATTTTGGACTTGATAAGTCACACAATTTGGTTAATTGAACCAAGAAAATGCAATTGCTGAGTCTTTAAGATGGCAGACTACTATATAAGATCACCACCGAAAATTCATCTTTACCTTATCATCCTTCTCGTCTAGTTTACGAAGACAATCCACCAACTTAGAGAGGCGGTTGTTTCGGGTGTTCTTTCCGTTTCCACTGCTCAAACTGCCATGTCTTGTGTGACTGCGTATGCCGCCTGCTCCCCAATGAAGCCTTTCTGAGATGCCACTAAAGGCAGCAAACAAGCCCAAGGGTTCTTTATTAACTTCAGAATCATTTTCATCACCACTCAAACTGTCATGTGCTGTGTGACTGCGGATGCTGCCTGCTCCCAACTGACCCCTTTCTGAGGCACCAAGTGCAGTAGATACACCCAAGGGTTCTCTGTTAACTTCATAATCATTTTCGTCACCAACCCCATTTGCGCTTGTAGTTGAAGAAGGTTGAGAAAACCGACCCTCCCATCTCTTCAATCCCTTTGGTTTGACCTCAGTATGATCCTCATCAACCAAAGATGAATCCGTGCTTCCATTTTCATTCACATCCTCGTTATTATCATTAGACACTTGATGTTCAGAAGTTCGATATTTTCTCCTCCCTTGATAGCGACAGTTTGATCTCCTTGGAGTTGCAGATGCATTGCCTTTAACTGTCCGTTTCCTACCCATAACTTCTGATTGCCGATGCAAAGTCTGGGCAATGGAAGCTTGAATCTGACACAGATTATCCCCGATTATTAATTTAATTATAGCTTTTATTTTTTTTAGAAATGCAGATTATCTGACGCCTCACCTGCTTGTTCCGAGCTTTCTCCTCCTCATGCAAAGTGAGTTCCTAAGTCACAAAGTGATGAATTGTTGAGCTAATTAGATCAGAGAAAACCAGATTAAAATGTGCACTTAGAGATCAACCTAATTATACCTCTTCCTCGTGTTTGTCAATATCTGGATATAAGGCTGCAATGAGTGCATCATAGTTAGGATCATCCCTCAGAGACCGACGACTAGCACAATGAGTGCGGCAAGCAGGGCATTCATTGTTCCTGCCATTAGACTCAAGAGTCAAGACAGAATATCAAGAAGAAAAGGCGTTCGAGATCGCATGTCACTCTTAGATTACGGATCTTAGTAAGATCATCCTAAACCAAATCAGGTCACAGAAATCTAAATCTGATCCACATTTCGTGAACTAGTGAGGAGAATGGAACGGTTTGAACATACCCCATCCGCATTGATTTGTCAATGCATTCTCTACAGAAGCGGTGTAAGCATTCCATTACAGTTCTTGTTTTGCGAATGATACCTTAATTAAGAAAAGAAAGATATTTTTTTCTCAGCAAAAGTTGATGTTTATGATGCGCTATGCAGGACTATTATTTAAACGAAAAAATGCAAAATCGAAGCATACTCCCTGTTCTAAGTAATTTCTTAATAAAATTGATTCCATTTCTTTCAGATATGTTGAGCAATCTTGCAACATGATCACCTCATAATATTTTGTATTATTGAAAAGCTATACAAATAAATTTAACAAAACAAAAAGTAGCAGAATAATGGCAACAGATTCAAACACTTAACTAATTGAGCTAGGAGTTGATTCACCGACAGTCGAAAACTGAACCCAAAATACAAGAAAATTCAGGAATTTTAGCCAGTTCATAGCTCAGTATCTACGTCTCAAATGCCAAAAAAAAAATGCACCAATATTGAAGAATAGTAATTTTTTGTTTTCGTAGACTGAGCTAAAGCACATATCAGAATTCAAATGATATTAAGTATTGACATGATTTTCATCAACATGCAAGCAAAGTGTTCAAAACAAAGTACAACAATAAGATGGTTATCTTGCAGGATTAACTATAAGAGTTCAAAAACAAATACTAATAAGTCCATTATGACGACAAATGTAGCCAGCACCACAAAATTAAACATATTAAACAAAAATCCTCAAAGAACATACCCAGGCAGATTGGGCATTGCACTTCTTTGCGTATGTCAGATAATTTTATTATAACATATCTGCAATGAAAGACAAGGGTAAAACAGTTAGCATAACAATATATAGGACACCACACTATTTCTCTTTTCATATTCACTTATAACTGTAAAAACATTTTGACAGATATGAAATACACTGGACTAATTGTAAAACACGCCTTTTCAGAACTATACGTTAAATATAGTTGTACTTTAAAGCAATTAAGTTTCATCCTTAAATCTGTTTAAGGTTTAACTTTAATTCTACTGCAGAGGGATATGTATTCATAAAGTAATTAGACACAAGTCATAAACCACATGTTTACTCCACTTCGGCACGACAAATTCAAATTATCATTAACGCAACCGGTTTAACTTGAATTCTACTTCAGAGGGCAATTTATTCATGCTTGATCATATGGAGGCCAAGAGAAGCATAAAATACTCTCCAACAGTATAGTATTATCATGCATTGATCATATAGAGGCCAAGAGAAGCATGGTACTTTCCAGCACCAAGAGTAAACCGTCAACTAACTTTAACCAGGTAAAATCTACATTTTCCTAATTAAATTAAAACTTCCCAAGTCCTAAAGTTGGTCAACAACCTTGAAAATGCCTAATAATTACTAATGGAGAAGAAGTTCAAAGGCATAGAGAAACCAGAAACCCAGTCCTCATACATAGATAAATTATAAATATACGAATGCAATTGCGTGGAGGAGTAAATTTATACAAATCTAAAAGTACTTATACAACCATGAGATCACTCTCGTGCAAACCAGCAAAGTAATAACTCCAAAAGACCCCAAATCAAAACACCAAGCAGTTTCACTGACAAAGAAGCCTACCCATTTAAAAATAAAGCAAAGAAAAAAGCAACCATTGGGAAACGACAAAGAATCTCGAGAGCATAATAATAATCATGTCGAGGAAGCATGAATGGTAGCAACAAGTACACCCAGAAGGACGTGCAACAATGAAAAAGAACAAAGCCCTCGCCATTGATGCATTAAAGTTTAAACAGTTTAAAACAAGGGAATAACGAACAAACCAGAGCACATCGAAACAGAAGTAGTACAAAAGAAACTTACTCATCTTTCTCTTCGTTACTAGGAGAAGGGCTGCGATCAGATTCTGTTAGGAGAAACAAAACCCAAACCAATACTTGAATAACAAAAGAAAAACTGGATCGCATTCGTTATCGAAAACCACAAGAGTTGGTTAAGTATACCATCAGCAACAGCAACAGCAGCATCCTCTGCTTGCATGGGGTCTGGTTCATGACCATTAACACTCTGACCCATAACCAAAAGATCGCCGTCTTCCGGTGTGGAAACAGGTTCGGGAGACCGCTTCTGAGCCGGCATTCCTCTCTTCTTCTTCCTCCTTCAATTGGAAACGATAGAAAGTAAACGTGAAAGAACAATTCAAAGGGAAGAAAGAGGACTGGAAACGCTGTAGAAACGATGAATGTGTTCTTGAATTGTCTTCCCCTTTGGCCTTTTGCTTTGGGATCTTAATTTTTGGTTGTGCAATGTTTGACGACAAGCGAACGAATGGGTAAAGAGAGGCTTATATGCTGCTACAGGCTTGTAACTGATTTACTATATTTATTTATTTTATTCATTTATAGTTAAAATACATAAATTCTCATCACAATTGTTATTTCTAGAGATTACGAATTCAAATATTAATAATATTAATACAGTAATTAATTAATCAAATATTATTGTATCACTGTAGTTAAATAAAAAATTTTCACAAATTCTATTAACGAATTGAACCTAGGGATAAATAAATTATATTTAAAAAAGTTAAATTTTATCATAAATTTATAATTTTTTTTCTAATTATTAAATTGGACTACTATATATTTACCAAAATAAAATCTACCGTCACGTTTAACATCTAAGTAGAGAGCAAAAAGATTAAACACGTCAATAGATTCAACGGCCAGGATTTACAGATTTAAACGGCGCGCGTTTTAACGGTCTCACGTTATCTCACCCACCTCGTAAGGCGTTCAGATTTTTTTTTCCAATCTTGTAAAATCAAAAATCCCCAATTCCTTCCATTATTTCTCAACAAATACATCGGATTATTCTTTTTGATCCAAATGGGTCTCCCGAAAACTGTCGATTTCGCCCGGAATTTCTCTGTTATGGTCAGAGTCCAAGGACCTGTAAGCTCATTTTTTCTTTGCTGATTGCAACCCTGTTTTTCATTTCACTTTCTTTGTTCGGATGGTTATTGAACTTATGTTTTGATTCTTTTAAAAAATTCTTAGGATCCAAAGGGTCTGAAGATGAGGAATCATGCCTTTCACCTCTACCAGTGAGTTAAATTTGTGTTTTCTGTTGCATTTAATTTAGTTTGCTTGTGTTCCAATTTATTGAATTAATTTCTCTCCCGCCTTACTTGTGGGTATTCTAGTTCTGGCAAAACGACACTGTCAGCTTCAGGCATGTTCTTACCCGACACTCTTTACAACACTGAGGTGGCTAAGTGCATTTGGGACACTGATAATGGTCGGAATTCGATGCTAGTTATGACAGTTGCTTCTGTTGTCGAGCCTTTTCTTACAATTCAACATAGGGAAAACCTTTCTCAGGTAGCAACGTTGACCTTCTTAGTGGGTATATAATTGTTGAGTTCATTGTGATTTTTGACTTATTATCGTGCTGGACTCTTTGTTTTGATGCAGGGTCTACCTGAGTTGATTCCTGGTGCTCAGATTGATATTATGGTTGAGGTATAAGATAGGAAATGACTGTTGATTAAATTTAGAATGACAATTTGTTTGATTAAAATTTTTAGGTAATTTGAATGAAATTATTTTCATTTTGTAGGAAAGTATGGGCAGTAATTCAGATAAAGGAGGTTCTCGTTGGCTCACCACACGGCTACTAAAAATGGTGAGCATTTATAAGTTGTTAGTATGGATACTTGTGGATTCATAAGCTATAAGAAAATTTTAGTGCACAGTAATATTAGGCAATGGTTTGTTGTATTATATATATTCGATTGATAAATGGATTTTGAAGGTTGATGTTCCAACATCATCCCTTGCACTTCAATCCCTGCTAGAAGCTTCTTCAGGCTCACAAGAGCATGGATGGGAGTTTGGTTGGTCTTTAGTTTCAACTAATCAGCCATCAGTGAACAGTACTCAGACACAGGCAAGTATGAAGCAAACTTCTCTATGTCGTATTTCTTAATTTCTTCGGTTGGCTTCATAGAGGCTTCGTGGAAATTTTGTGTGAACTATATGTTTCTCTACCTCGTTAGTCTTGTTGGGCTAATGTACTAGAGACCATTAGAAGTGTTCATATTTTTAGCGGATATATGTGGTGCTTTGAGAAATTCTGGACACCGAGGCATTTACGCTTTAGAACACCGAGTTTCTTTCATTGTGTTCATTGGTGATCTGTTGTGTACAGGCACAAGTTTCTTTATAGAATTATTTATCTGTGAATTAAAATAGTCAATAAAATGTTGTTAGTTTTCCTTTGCTGTAGATCCTGGACTTCTTCCTTTTTATTTTTTGATCATGTTCGAGGAAGCTTTTCTTTTTCATTTATTTATGTGTGAATTATTTCAGACTGAGTACGATAACAATCTTTTAATGGAGCATCAGAAGCTGATGACAGGGAAATTAAGCAATCCTAGTCAAATGGTCAGGTCAACAACTAGAATTGCTATCCTTGGGGTTAGCTTCCAGTTAAATGTAAACATTTCTTTCACTTAGTACTCTTACCTTAGTTAATATATACTGTTAATTGTTCAACTACAACCGCTGTAGCAAATTCAAATATTTTGAAACCTTCTGGTTGGTATGGCCCTTAACCTTAATGTTGTGGATTGTCATAAATCAGGATCTACCCAAAATTGGGATATCACCTCTGAATAAAAGGGGAGAGTTTCTTCTGGCAATGGGATCTCCTTTTGGCATCCTCTCTCCCGTGCACTTCTTTAACACGTAATGGTGCTTCGTCCTATGTAAATGTCTTTTACATTTTAATAAGTTAACATTGATAACAACCAACTTGTTTGCCAAAATTAGTTTTCATCAGTCCAAATACTTAGATCACCGACGCTGATTCTTGTGGAACACGAAATAGAACTATCAAAATATAAATAATTTTGTCCTCTGTTGACATGGTGTGTTATAAATTATTTTCCTCATGTTCTATCGGGAGTTTTACTGTTTAACTGATGTAACCACTTGAACCAGCGCATCAGTGGGATCTGTTGCCAACTGCTATCCTCCTAAATCAACTGACAGAGCATTGCTGATGGCTGATATTCGATGTCTCCCTGGTGGGCATATCCCCATGTTTTGTCACCTATGATTTTTTATACTAGAGTCCTAATTATGATCAACACATTTTTACCAGGAATGGAAGGTGCTCCGGTTTTTAGTGATCAGAGCACACTAGTTGGTATGTTGACCAGACCTTTGAGGCAAAAGAACAGTGATGCTGAGATTCAGGTAACTTCCATGTATTTTTCATATTCATATTCTTTAAGCTTTTTCTATGGCAATGCATCACTACAAACTGTAGTCTTGGGTAACAGCTAGTGATTCCGTGGGAAGCCATTGCAAGTGGTTGCCGTGACTTACTGCTGAAGGAACCACAAATTGCAGAAAAGGTGTTTCATATCAAGAAGGAAAACTTAAATACTGTAGGAAATGGATTATTGTCTAACAACAACAGTTCAAATGAACTCTGCTGTTACAATCATGACCATCTTAACTCTCCCTGCCCTTCACTATTACCAATTGAGAAGGCAATGACTTCTATATGTCTTATTACCATTGATGATGGTGTATGGGCATCAGGTGTCGTGCTCAATGATCAAGGCCTAATACTCACAAATGCTCACCTGCTGGAACCATGGAGATTTGGTAAAACAACTATAAGAAGTGGAACAAAAAATAAGGTACCATTTTTCCTACCTGAAGGATCTGCATCTGCCGAGGGGGAAGGATTTAACAGGTACCAGGAAAGTAGCATAGCACCATTTCCACTGGCTGATCATCAGAAAGGGTACAAGTTGAATTCACTTTTCCATGGCCATAGACGTATACGTGTTCGACTTGATCATCTGGACCCTTGGATTTGGTGCAACGCAAGGGTAGTATATATTTGCAAGGGACCGTTGGATGTTGCACTGCTTCAACTCGATAGTATTCCCGATAAACTTAGCCCTATTATGGTGGATTTTATTCAGCCATCCTTAGGATCAAAGGCATATGTCATTGGACATGGACTACTGGCACCAAGATGTGGTAAAACTGTCGTCCATTTCATCTATTTGTTTGTGGCTGTTTTGATGGATTTGAATTTGCTGTGTTTACATTGCTCTTCGGTTGAGCTTTTTTCACTGTATGCCCATACAATTATGTGTCACCTTGTCAAGTGACTCTTATCTTATCTCCTGAAAATTTCTTAAGTAGCTGGTCATCTGCATTTTTTGCTTTGATTCCTCTAGGAGAAGGGAATTTTCTTAATGATGATGTTGATGGACTGAGTCCCTTGGGATTGTTTTCTGTGTACTCTCAACTGAATCAACAGTTTATCAATGTTTTCCATTATCCCCATTTTCTTTGATTTAAAATCTTTTATCACCTTGTATTTGGCAGGATTCTCCCCTTCTGTTTGCTCTGGTGTGGTCTCAAAAGTAGTCAAAGCAGAGATGCCCTTCTATTACAAATCTTTTCTACCAGGAGTTTCACAATTTCCTGCAATGATTGAAACAACTGCTGCTGTTCATCCTGGTGGAAGTGGCGGTGCTGTTGTCAATTCAAATGGTTGTTTTATTGGACTTGTTACAAGGTATGGTGAATAGTAATCGTGCAAAATGGGTTTCAGCTCTTAATGACAATTTAGTAGCATATTATGATGATGTGTTTCATATCACTTTGACGTCATGTCAGTTAGTCGGAAATGCTATTCTGCATATTCTTGTCGTTTTTGTTGTTGTGGCCTTGTGGATGGAGTAGATAATTGATGCCTCGTGTATAGACATGATTGTGACGTCATTTTATTGTGTTTATATTTTATCAATCCTCGTTTGTTGTTGTTGGTACTTTTTGTTATTAAGCTCGCCATCACTTGCTAATCAAACAGTTAACAAGATACATTCTTGATACAGCAATACCAGGCATGGTGGAGGAACAGTTATACCACACTTGAACTTCAGCATTCCGAGTGCAGTTCTGATACCGATCTTTCAGTTTGCAAGAGGTTAGTTAATTAGGACATCGACGGTTTCCATGTTTCATCTTCTTCTCCTTATATGACTACTAAAATTTAGTAAATTACTCTGTTTTCCGTCTTCAGACATGAAAGAGTTTTCGCCTCTTCAAAATGTCGACCAACCAAACGAACACCTTTCCTCAGTATGGGCATTGATGCCTCCGTTACCTTCCAAGCCAGGGCCTCAGCATAACCTTCCTCAGCCTCCACTAGAAGATAAGGACAACAAAGAGGGAAAAGGTTCTCGGTTTGCTAAATTCATATCCGAAAGGAACGAATTGTTGAAGGGATCAGCTCAATTGGGCAAACCGGAAAGACTCCCTACTCAGATTCTTCCTGGTAAGTTATGACCTTTGCCATTCTTTGTATGCCATAGATATAGAAAAGAACACAAAAACAACATTACCCGGAGAGCAATGGGTTTTGGGGGAAGAATATCAAGGGTCCGACAATCTTTGTCTAATTGGTCGTATGACATTTTTTTTTCATGTGTTATAACCCTTATGAATTGTTGGAAACATTATGTCACATTAAAATTATCAAATTCATGTATCAATATAACAACGATCCTGAAAATTAATGCTGCAAGTACTAGTGCTCGAATCATGACTTTCGGGAACAATAATTGTTCCCTTAACCAGCGAAGCGAGATAGTTTGTATAAGATTTTTACATTGTTTACTGATCTGATGTCTGATTTTTGTATTGTCTTATATAGTACATAAGAATAGTAAACTAAAGTTTAATTACAAAAGGGTAGATATGCTCGAAACACAAGAGTCGATTTTACTTGGTGACAAAATAAAACAAATCACATCTATTTAATAAACTCAATTAAAAAGAATAATCACAAGATTTTCTTTGTATTTAAGAAACTTCTAGATATTGTAACTATTAACTTTATCTTGGTTGGACCGACAGACAAATCTACCTTTCTTAAAAGGAAATTGGTGTGGGGGGCCATTGACAACAAATTCCCTGTGTAACGCTCACAAGAGACTAACACACAGGATCTCCCTTCAAATCACAACTTGACAATGAGACTTTCACAATATTTATTACTAAAACACCAAACAAAACCTAAATCAGTTTTAATCCCTACACAACCTTGTAATAGTGTCATTAGTGTGTGCTGGGATAAAGTCAAGATAAATATAGGGAAAAAAACTTTAACATCATAATGGAAATGTGGATGTGCTGTTAAAGCTAGACACTTGATTGTTCTTCCATGGATCATTTGTCACATAAAGAAACCCTTACAAATATTAAATTTTTGTAAAAAAATATTATTTGAAAAATAATTATAAATATCGAATATAATTCAAAAAAACAAATACGTAAAAAAAAAGATAATCTGTATTATCATAATCTCATTGCCTATTGCCATGTAAAAAGTTTCTTTAGAAACCTCCCTTCACAGAAAAGATAATATGATTATTTTTCATAATAATATCATTTTCAAGGTTCAAATTTAAATTTTCTCTTTAAAAAGTTCTGTTATTAAACTTTTATCATACTGTTAAAAAGTAATATTTTTTTAAAACATCAACGGACTATTAAATAATCTATCGAGATAAACTTTAAAAAATTTATCTTCAAAATTTGACAATTTAAACGCACCCATACATTTTTTCAGGTGAAGTAAAACAATCCTGCAGGTAAATATTGCCAAAACCCAGCATTTCAAGCACTTCAACTCAAAGTTCATTTCCAACAACATTTGCAGAAAAAAGAATCCCATGTCATATTTGTTGTTGTCCTTGTCTTGACTTGAGTACTTCAATTCACCTATAAAGGATGGGTAAAGTGATGGGGGTGACGAAAGTCGGCAAATTGAAATGGTTGAAACTGATGTGAACAAAAGCCATTGCCGACAGTCAATCACTCCGTCACCCCCACATGTATAACAGTATAAGGACACAAATCTATCTTTTCGGATAGAATGTTCATTCTTAATTTAAACTATTCAAGCAAAAATTGTTTTTGTTAATCTTTCAAGTCCATTGCATGATAAGTGTTCGAGTTTTACATGAAACATCAAGTTGAATCAGATTGAAACTAAACATGGTATAGCAATATTGGATCTATATGAGAGGTTCAATGGCTTCTTTTTATACACAATGCAAAAGGAAGTTTCTTTTTAAAGAGATTAAGCTTTCGACCTTTAGATTTTTTTTTAAATTTCTTTATGAAGGGAGAAAAAGAAAGAAACACTATGGAGGACCATAACCTGGAACATCAGAGTTACAGAATTGACTTGGATTCAAAGAACCACCTGTGTTCTTGCCGGTGCTAATGTTGCTGATACTCCATAAAGCAGCTTCAGAGATTGTAGGGTTAATATTGTTGATGAAACTTTGATGATCCAATGGGTACATGTTCAGACCATTTTGATATCCATCATCCATTTGTAAGAACTGTGCTTGCTGATGTCCCTGCAAAAGATCCAGATTTGAAGACCCACCACCGATACTTTGATTGAAAGGTTGTTGTTGATTCATGGATTGAATTGCTGCCAAAGATGACAAGAACCCATCATCACAGATCATGGTTTGTTGCTGAGTTTGTTGTGATGGTGGCAGCGGCGGTTGTATCTGCGGCTGAGACGACCTTGGAGTTTCACATGATGAAGAAGAAACCTTCGAGCGTTTCCCTTTCCTACAACCACCTCCAACGGGCACGTTCCGTAGGGTTCCACCTTGAGTCCAGTACCTTCTGCAACTCTTGCAGAAATAACGAGGCTGAGAGAGGCTGTAATTGTTGTAGTAACAAAACTTTGTGTTAACCGAGTCACAACGAGGACACCTTTGAGGTGGCTGATGTTGGTTGTTCTCCCAGGCGGTCGGCGACAACTTCAACCTCCGGTCCTGCGGTGGCTGCTGCATACCTTTACTTTGATAGTGTATATTGGAGAGGCTGTTTTCACAGAGATATAGAGCTGTACAAAAACAAAACAACGGTGATGATCGTTATCTTGTTTGCATGCCTACACCACTTTCTACCTTACCAACCCACCGAAAGAAACCGATGTCTTTCCCTTAAAAAAAACGCATACACATCCGAATCATGAAAAATATTCTCTTAAAAACTTGACAAAATCTTCACAAAGAGAAGAGAAAATCACAAACTGTTTACATATGTATACAGTTGCTTAGATTTGGCTGAATGAACGACTTTTAAGATAGGGTAAAAGAGAAAGGAGGGGTACGAGTGTCTGGCGTGGACAAACTCCACTAAGCAAAGGTCTCAATCTGGTGTGAAACTATGCTTGTCTAAATAATATACAGACTAAGAGATGGAACAATGGATTGAATTAGTAAGAGATATATGTAGGTAGGTTATGAAGGATAGCGACGTTAGGCAGTGGGCAGATAGTCCAGTTGCCAAAAAGGGTGGCGCCGCGGTCGGTAATGGGCTGTTTCAGACCTCAGTTAACTATATATTGCTATTTGCTTTCCTTTTCATGTATACTGTTGTTGGTTTGTGGTTCTACTGAGAATCTTTCAAAAACTTGATAAAAATATAAAGATAATTTTGATCATCTGTTTTGATTTTTTAACATGTTCTTATTTGAAGTATGATGTTCATCTAATATATAGTCACTCGATGTCCATCTCCAATGGCTGTGAATGGCTTTGACAAGGTAGGAATCTTCTGATCTAGGGGGGGGGGGGGGGGGGGGGGAGTAATGGCATTCAAAGGCAGAAATGGATATGAGAATAATCTTAAATCATAATTTAAAAAACTAAGAATGGAATTCTACATAAATCACAGTTTCTGCAAATGAATCATTGGTACATGAAATATGAAGCTTTTGCTTCAGCACCCAAGGTGTTCATGCTTCTGCTTCATCATGTGCAAGAAGGGCAAACATAAAGAGAAAGGAGCAAAGAGCGACAAATGGTTGGCTTGCCTCCCATGTGATTTCCCAGGAAAGAAAAGGACAAAAGGACGCACCATGAGTTGCTCTCACACTTCTCTTTTAACTTGTTTTTCTTACAAATTCCATTGTGGAAATGGCATCTCATTCTCATACCAACGGGTCATTTACCCTCTTGTGTTTGATGGCATCTTCACTTGTAAAGCTATTCAAATGTTAAGAAAAAGAAAATTGGTTCATCCAGTTAAACTGATTCTCGTTCATTAACTCGTATGATCTTTCGGTATTAAGTCCATCTCTTGCATTTGATGTTCGACAGAAACCAAACCGGTCTGTTCAAGGAACCTACATAAGTAATCCAATCAGTCAAATTCAGGGTATATACAAAGTAACAATTCCCAACAGGAAAAGAAAAGATTAAAGATTCTATTTCGCTGTTTCGAATCATCATCCCCAGCATATCTAATTACTTGCTTGAATAAAGATCATCATAAGAAAAAACACTCATTTTAGGCTGCTTCCCTCCACTTTATTTTTCTAAAACTGAGAAGAAGAAAAACTAAACAAACATGCAAGAATCAACATTTTTGAAACGAAATCCCGACTACCAAGCCCCCAGCTTACCATTCTTATCCAAACCATGTTATGTTCTATAATAACAGGTAGTGGTGTGAGCAATTGCAGGTTCAACCCTAACTGAAATCTAATATAACAGATTAGATGAGACGAAAAATAGAACATCATAAATGTTGAAAGCTACAACATTCATGTTTAAGACAAAACACTCAAAATTCCATTAAGTCGACATAGTTAATATAGTATGCTCTCAGATCTAACATAGAAAGTTTGTCTAATGACCATACACAGTCTCATGGTTTTCTTTCACACTATGTTCTACAGTGTTTAAATTTTACTTGAAGTATTCATGTCCTTCAAATAGATATGAGATATGAGCTTCAAGGAAATCTATACATATCTGCATCCGACACTCAAACCCGTTGCTCGAATCCGAGTAATATAGCTTTCAGGGAAATCTATAAATACATGAAAAACTTTGGGAAAAAAAAATCTAAACATACTCTCTTCATATGCATATCTGCATCCAACACTCAAACCCGAATCCGAGTAATATAGCTTTCAAGTAATGATCAAAACATGGATAACACATAAAGCAACTCCAAAATTAATAATAAAAAAAAAAGCTAGAAAATTTAATGACTGGGACAAAATTTAGCAAAGAAATAAGAATTGTACCAGTTCAGAAGCAAGAAGAGGGCAATGGCGATCAGAACGAGGAAAGCAACATGAAGAATCAAAGAGGAGTCACTGGAGGAAAATGCTAAACCCAGCATAACAGCAAGAGAAAGACCCAACATCAAAAACGCTGATTTCAGTGTATTCCATGTTGGACCCTGAAACCCAAACAACAACAAAATCCAAACTACATAAATATGGGTGCAAATATTATGTATAATCTACCATTTTTGAAGGGAATCGAACCGACGTTGACACCAGGAGCTAAAGCTCCAAGTAAAACTGCTTGGGCTGAAGATATATCGCCCCCTGCTGACTGTTTCTTTTCCATTTGTGTTTAGTGTTGGGGCTTTAGATCTTGAATTCGAGACTCGAGAAGCAAAGACAGGGACTTCAATCGGAGCCAATTCCCTAAAATTCCTGTTATAAGAATTCAACAAAGAAAAAAGTTGATTGGGTTTGAAAATCACCCAAACCGGATCGGATCCAGATTTTTATGTTCTTTCTTGGATTAGGAGAGGCAAGGTTTTGTTTTGGGTAAAATAGACTTTTGGTCACTCAACTATTACTTCAGTTATAAAAATGGGATACTTTTTAAAAACTGATATAATTTAGTCAGTAAATTAAAATATTACTAAACTTATAGGGGGTTAAAAAAGCAAACCAGAAAAATTTTAAGGACCAAGACTTAATTTTAATAATTTTAATTTTTAAGGGTTAAAAATACAATTAACTTATAAAAATTAGGGGCCTAAGATTCTCTTAGGCCCACTTAATATTTCGATTACAATAAACAAACGTAAACATAAATGAACATCGAGTATTATATAATTTTTCTTATGAAGTTTGAAATCATATATATTATTGAATATTTTTTTTCTTTTATATTTTAATGTATTTTAAGAAGTTTTAAATATAATATTTTTGTTATATAAATAATAAATATAAATAGATATATGTAAAAAAAAATTAAATAAATAGATTATCGAACAATGATAGATCTATGTTATAAGGAGATTTTCAAAGTTCATGTATTTACCCTTAATTTTTTATAATTTTGTGAATTAATCTTAAAAATGTTATAATATTTAAGGTTTTTGCCGACCCTAGATTTTTAAATTTTATATGTATCCCCTCAAATAAATTTCTGGATTCGTCACTATTACCGAACGTTAATGAACATAAATGAATGAACAAATTCTTTATTCATTTTAATATTTTTAGTTAAACGAACAAAAAATCTTACTTATATTCGTTCGTTTAATAAATAAGAAAAAAATCTACCAAAATATTATCATTCTTTTAATATAAAATTCTACGTAACCAACTACTAACCCTAATTGTTCCAAAAAGATCCAATCCGTTCACAAAAACCTTTTATCCACATTCCTGAGTTGGGCCTTATGTCAGCATGGTCTACAAAATCAATAAGTTCACAAAGACAACAGAGGACAAGAAAAGAACAAAACATACGAGATGCCCCCCCAGACCATGGTTTCTGCCTTTTCCCAATTCAATCGAATATCTTCTTCTTCTTCCAACATCAAGAGTCCCACTCCTACCTGCATGTTCATGTCTTAATTCTCTGCAGTTTGGACTCGTTCGAGTAGGAAAAACTCGGGTATTAAAACAATGTGTTACGTGCAGGATTCAAAGAAAAGAAAGAAAAAGAACAACCTTTGCATGCAGCATGATTGCTTTTACAGACATCCAAACCTTCCTTTCAAGAGCTGGGATATTCAATATTTTGATCGAATCTCGATTATATTTAAAATCAAATTGATTTTTTTCTACATGTTTATCGTCTTTTTTATAAAAAAAAAAAAAAAAAATCTTTGTGATTTTTTTTCTTTTCTTTTGAATGAATTTTATTTGCAAAATTCTGTCTCTCTGGTCGCTTCACTGTGCATCTGCACTTCTAACAATGTTTCATTAATGTCTAAAAGCACAGGAACTGAAAGACTCTGTCAGTCACTTATCTTTTCGCCTTTAATGGTGAAAAAAAAACCCTTCAATTTCCGAATTAACTAGCTAAACTAATGTCAGTTTTCCTACCATCCAAACACAACAAAGAAAAAAAAGATAAACTTTAACAATTGAAGCAGAGATTTCTCTTTAATCTTTTGTCAATCTTCTGTTCCTCAATATATAAAAATCTTACAACAACATCAAAGCAAGTAAAAATAAAAATAAAAATGATTTCTTTTTTTTTTTTAGTTTGAAGAAGTAGAAGAACCTGAAACTCTAAGTGAAGTAACCGGAAAAAGTGGGAGAAGCTTAGGCTCCGAATCTCGCGGCGTAGATGCCGGTGACGGATGTAAATAAAAACCCTTTTCTTTAATTGCTTTCTCTTCAGCTTCCTTGTCGAGGTTGGCGTTATTATCAAAATAATTGGTGTAATTTCCAGGTCCAGATCGATTAAATGGATCGGGTATTAAGGGTGTAACCGGGCTGAGAGTCAAAGACGGGAAGTCTAGAATGCTAGGGGAGAGTATTTCGGGTTGCCGGGGCGAAAACCCTGAATTGTTAGAGCTGGAAACTGGGTTCAAAGGGTTAATCTTGAGGTTCTTCAAAGAGTTCCTTCGCTCGTAAAGTCTAAACCCAGAGTTCTGCTTGTTCTTGGGGATGGACTTGATCGGAGGGATATGGGTTTTCGGGTTCGGATCGGACTGAGGAGATGAAGTTGGTTTGCTGGAAGAAGCGAGCTTGGCAGTCTCAGAAGATCCAGTCAGCATCTGAACGACTTGCTTGAAAGAGGAAGTGTCGGCTTGGACGAAAGTTGTCGGGTATGGGTTGGCGGATTCGGATCTGGTGATGGGTATGGGTTGTTGAAGCGCCGGTGGGGTGTTGGTGGTGGCGTTGCTGCTACTGCTGCTGCTGTTGGGGCTGTGGCTTTTAGGAGATGGAAGGTAACTAGGGTTTGGGCTTAGCCATGGAGATGTTTCCATTTAGAACTAGCTTTTTTTTTGTCGATTTTCTGTTTGGATGCCGGGAAAAAAGGTGGTGAAGAAAATAAACGGAGAAGGAAAGAGGGACAGCAATGGAGGCTTTCTGGTAAATTAAAAAGCTTGAACTCAGAGGCTAGGCAGAAATAAACTATAACAAAACTCAAATTTAAAAAGGATTTAGAGTTGGGTAAATTACACTAAAAAGTTAGTTAATTATGGATTTAACAATGAATATGTTTCTATTTTAAAACTAATAATTGAATTATTTAATTTAATTATATATTTTAGTAATAAATATATATTTTAATAATAATTTAATCATTTAATTATAAATATACGTGGCATTATTTATTGATTATCGAATAGATAAACAATAGCATAAAGTTGGATAAGTTGTTGAAACTCGAACGGTCTGTCATAATAGTACGATATCAAAAAAATATATAATATAATCATAAATTTTAAGGGATTGTTTTAATTTTAATGATAGGTTGATTTATTTATTATAAAATTTTAATTAAGTGACACATTTTTTTCTTAAATTTATAATTAAGTGAATGAATTCTTGCTTTTAAAGAGAAATATGTTTTAGAAAAATATAACTAATTTGTTACTAAACGTATAATTAAGTGATAAATTGTTACTTTTAAAATAAAAATATTTATTTATTACTAAAGATATAATTAAATCAGCGACGGATCTAGAAATATTTACGAGGGTGGGCACAAATCAAAATATACTTTAGGGTGGGCACAAGTCATAAAATTTAAAAAATTCAGGGTGAGCACAACCATAAAAATTTTAAAAATCAAAGCCAAATATATGAATTTTAAAAAATTCAGGGTGGACACGGTCTCACCCTCTTCCTAACATGGATTCGCCAGTAAATTAAATGATGTGATTATTAATTCATATCTTATATAAAAAAAATCAGATGTCAAATTTTTTGATTGAATATTTTAATATTTAAATTTATGACTTGATTTAAGTATTTTTAAATTTAACGATCATATCCATGAAAAATTTTAGGTTTTTAAATATAATGATTAATAAATTACTAAATATAACAACATTTTCATAACAATTAAAAATATTAAATATAATAAAATTTTTATCTATAAAAAATTGAATTTTTGAATTCTGAATAATTAGATAATTAATCTGAATATGAAATAACTATATGTATTCGATCTAATATTTGAATTTGATTTTTTTTTAAAATATAATATACCTTATAATTGAAACCAATATTTATTAGTAATTTAGATTAACTTATTGCCTCTATATCATATAAATGTACAAGTTTGGAGTAATTTTAAATATAACAATGAAATATAATTTAGTTTTAATAATTTATTAGAAATATTATTTTAATTTTATTATTTTTTAAGATTATAAAAAAAAAAATGTATGACATTTGATATTATGGGATATATATTATCCACGGTCGAATATTTATGTCAAAGGACAGAAAGCGTCGTAATAAATAGGGTCACGGATTATGAGTGTCTGCTTGAATTTGAATCGAGATCACATCTAAGAGGAGAATGATTCTAGTCGACCTGAATATGAATTTATAAAATTAAAAAAAATATTTGAATTTTATTCGATTTAAATTGATTTATCTAAATTTTAATATTAAAATTTAATATTGATTTGACTCAAAATATATTAAAGTATTTTTTTATTAAAGATAAAGGGGTAAACTTTGGTTCAAGTGGTAAGCAGTTTAGTTCCGCTTAATCAAGTCTACGGTCGTACCCAGAAAATCCTTATTGAGAGACTCACCCTCAAAAATTGGGTGTACGACCTGAGTTGATCGAGATTAATCAGGGTTCAACTTTGAAATGAATAAAAAAAGTAATATATAAAAAAATATAAAGATGTATTTATTTATTTATTTGAATAAATGAACTCCGTTAAAAAGATAGGTACGTGCTTAAAAAATAAATATTTATTTAAGGTTGAGTATTTAAATAATTTACTATTCGAAAAATTAAAATTTATGGTATTTAAATTGGATTAAATTTATTTTTAGTTAATTTATAATTAATTTGAAATATTTTATAATATGAGAATAAATATTTTATACCTCAAATTAGTAAAATAATTTAATAATATTATAAATTAATTCTTTTAATAACTTATAAAAATACTTTTAAGAAATATTTATAAAAAATATTTTAAAAATTAAATTGTATTTTAATACACAAACTGTGTAAAAAATATTATACAATTATTCTTTAAAATTCAAATTCTAAATAACTAAACTTAAATGTTAAATTTTAACTTCAATCCTAAATATTAAATCATAAACTCTAAATCATAAATCTAACGATATACATAATATAAAGTTTTTACCTGTTTATGTATTAAAATTTTTCCATAAAAAATATTAAGTGATATATAAAATTTTAAAAACCTGAAATAAAATAAAAAATAATAATAATATAAAATTAATCAAATAAAAATTTAAAAAGTGTATAAACAGTAAGTCTAACTCTTATATTTTAGTTAAAATATATGTTTATTTTATAACTTATGTTTAATATCTATAATTTTTCTCTTTCAACAATGTTTTCTAAAAAATTAAATTTAAATTTTATTTTAAGTAATGTCTTAATAATGTATTTTTATAAAATTTAATTTAAATTAATTGGATATTATAAACGATGGAAAAATGATATAGACACTTATTAGATGACTCCTAAACATAATTTTTTTTATTTAAATTTAAATTCATGATAAAAATAGAAAATACAAAATAATTAAAAAATATTCAAATTTAGTTATAATAAAGATTAAAATATAAATAGTTATATTATTAATTAAAATAATAAAAATATATAAATATATTAAAAGATAAAAAAATAACAAAAATCTAATTTTAGATTTCATTAAATACTTTCATTTTCAAGATATAATAAAGTCACATGTTTGGTAATAAGTAGACAGAATACACTCTTCCCATGACCAGTAATATATAGTGTCGCGACCATTTTAAAATCGAAAGTGAAAAATAGCCTGGCGAATGAATTCGAGAAAAAATCGAATTTTATTGCTTTTAGTCGTGAATTGTGAAAATCAGGGTTTTATTTGAAAACATATTATTTTAATTTTAAAATGATTTGGAGTCGCCACCGGCCACTTTGGTAGGCCAGACACCATAAAACAAATCAGAGATTCATTTTGAAAATATTTGGGTTCGGGAGTCGGTTACGTGTAAGGACGACCCTTACCAACGCCCAAGATTGGTACCTTATTAATTACACGTGGCATTTTGGCATTTCGAATAATAACATTAATTTAATCCATCATTGTCGAATAAATATCGCTCGAATAAGAATATCCTTTTGGGTAAAAAGGTACATTTCTTTTAAATACGAGCTTTGAAAAAGACGTCCTAGAATAGGAAATCTTAACTCGTATTTAAAGAAATATAAATTCTGGCCCAAAAGGTTTTAAATGCATGATCGATTTATTATCCGGTTCATTTTAAGTTCTAACCTAAAAAGGCTCCATTGATTAAATGTTTAAACCCTATTAAATTATTAATTTCACCGGGTGTATTATGATAACGTCCGAATGTACGGACACTACCATTTTGACACCAAACAAAATTAATAATACTATTAGTGTTACTAGTTTTGCCTAATTGATTTTATTAAATTCTAACCCTAAATTATTTATCATTTTCTGTGTTTCGATGACGCGCCGAATACGATACCAAAGTACACTATTGGCCAACATAATGTTGTTTCAAAACACTGACCACTTAGTGTATCCGAGATATATGATTAGAACGTCATCGTTACTAAATTATCTCCCCTATTTAATTAATTAATTAATTAATTAAAGTGACTAATCCTAAAAAGGCTCTAATTTTAATTACCTAAGTAAAAATTAAATATCACCCTAAATAGATATATTATATGCTTTTAAAATTAGCAAACAAAATAAACAAATAATTTTAAAAAAAAGGCTCAAACGTATTTTATTTCATAATAATAATAAAAAAAACAAATACACATAAAAGGTGGTTTAAGAAATAACCTGACGGGTAGGTGTTGAGCAACGACGCTGGTGATATACCATATACTTCATTATTTCTCTATGCCCTATTTCTTTAACCGGCGTTGACGCTCAACCAGGACGTGAAGATGTATGCCGTTCTATTGTTGCCTTGACCTACTCGGTAATTAATATTCTCGTTGCACTTTCTACGATAATTTTCTTTGAATCCTTCGAGTGATTGCTTGCCAGGTTAGTCAATGTTTTTGTAGCCTTCACTTCATTATTATGCTTAACCAACGTTGAAATAATTTCTCCATCAAAAACTTTGTCAAATTGGACCCCCACCACTATGAGATTTCAAATGGTAAATTGCATGCATTGTAAATTTGTCTCGAAACAATGCACCATGTCAACCATTGACCGACACATTCATGGAGGAAATTCCAAATGTCTCCACTGTCGATGTTAACAACCAGATTCCACTTCAACAAGCAACCAATCCCACTGTTCGATCTATGGTCAACAATGATCCCTTTTCCATTTCATCTCATGCAAATTTTAGATGGCATTCCATGAGTTCCATGACTATTTCGATTCTAATCTTCAAAACAAAAATGAGTCATCGTCCTCCAATTTCGAAGCCTTCCCCCTTGCTTGCCACCGAACTCCCTCTGGAAATGTAATCCAATTGCTTCCCCCTTTCCGAGATCCATGGAAGGTGCCTCCAAATCCATGTCACACCAAAGGCCTTCATTTGTGTGAATCCAGAGAATGGGAAGTCCCGAGAGCCATGACTGCCCCCTTTACTCCTCCCCCCCTGCTTTCCTTTTTTCCTTTTTAATTCAAAACTCAACTGCAGATAACCTCCACTGTAACCAACTAAAACCAACCTCCCTTATCCCTTTTTTTTATTATTTTTTATATTATTATTTTATATTATTATTTTATTTATTTATTTTATATTATTTATATTATTTATTTGTTTTTATTCTTTTTTGAGTTTTGGTTATTAACTACTTATTTATTCATTTAATTATACTTACGTAGGCCTTATTTTATATTCGAACCTGGACGAAATTCGGGTATTACAGCTGCTCCTCTTTGCTTAATGTTGTGGAACAGGAGACGAGCAAAGATTGAAAAGACACGAATTTCGTCTAGACTTCTTGGCCACTGTTACGCTAACAAAGCTTGAAGCTGTTCTTCTCATTACGAAATTCTTCAAGCAAAATACCTGTTATGGGACCCGAGGCTGTTCTTCTCATTACAAAATTCCTCGTATCCCCTGAAACCTGGAGCTGTTCTTCTCATTACGAAATTCTCCAGACCAAAGTGATGCAACCTGAGGCTGTTCTTCTTATTATGAAATTCCTCATATTCCAAGAAAGCTTGAATTGTTGTTTTGATTGGTTGTTTGAATTCTTTTTGAACCTTGAATTCTTCTCTGTAAAAAGAGAAACCATCAATTAATATAAATTCAACATGGATTAAGTTGAAAAACTATTTCATTTGTCATCATCATTGCTTCCCTGTTCAAGATTGAACATTTTCGTCTGAACCCATTGTTGATTTAACCTGATTAATGTTGCTCAAGGTTTTATTTCCTGATGACCCGAAGGATTTAAGATCGAATTGCCTCCTTGATTGTGCAAACGATATCATCAATCCCGAAGGTGACGGCCCGAAGGACTTAACATCATGCCCGAAGGACTTATTAATGACCCGAAGGATTTAGCATCATGCCTGAAGGAATTATTGATGACCCGAAGGATTTAGCATCATGCCCGAAGGACTTATTGATGACCCGAAGGATTTAGCATCATGCCCGAAGGACTTATTGATGACCCGAAGGATTTAACAATGGAATATGGAGCTGTTCTTCTTATTACGAAATTCTCCATCTCCACTGAAGAGTCTGAAGCTGTTCTTCTTATTACGAAATTCTTCAGACAAAAAGTGATGAAACCCGAAGCTGTTCTTCTCATTATGAATTTCCTCGTATTTCATAAAATTTGGAGCTGTTCTTCTTATTATGAAATTCTCCAAACTCATCAAGTGACGGAAATTGAGGTTGTTCTTCTTATTATGAAATTCCTCGTCTTCCAAGAAACCTGGAGTTGTTCTTCTCATTACGAAATTCTCCAGGGTCTGAAGTTGTTCTTCTTATTATGAATTTCTTCAGACAAAAGGTGATGAAACCCGAGGCTGTTCTTCTCATTATGAATTTCCTCGTATTTCATAAAATTTGGAGCTGTTCTTCTTATTATGAAATTCTCCATGACCTAAAGCTGTTCTTCTTATTATGAATTTCTTCAGACAAAAACCCGAGGTTGTTCTTCTCATTATGAATTTCCTCGTATTTCATAAAATTTGGAGCTGTTCTTCTTATTATGAAATTCTCCATGACCTGAAGTTGTTCTTCTTATTATGAATTTCTTCAGACAAAAAGATGATGAATCCGAAGCTGTTCTTCTTATTATGAAATTCTTCGTATCCTATCGAATTTGGAGCTGTTCTTCTTATTATGAAATTCTCCATAACCTGAAGCTGTTCTTCTTATTATGAATTTCTTCAGACAAAAGGTGATGAAACCCGAGACTGTTCTTCTCATTATGAATTTCCTCGTATTTCATAAAGTTTGGAGTTGTTCTTCTTATTATGAAATTCTCCATAACCTAAAGCTGTTCTTCTTATTATGAATTTCTTCAAACAAAAGGTGATGAAACCCGAGGCTGTTCTTCTCATTATGAATTTCCTCGTATTTCATGAAATTTGGAGCTGTTCTTCTTATTATGAAATTCTCCAAACTCATCAAGTGACGGAAATCGAGGCTGTTCTTCTGATTATGAAATTCCTCGTCTCCTGGAAATCTGGAGTTGTTCTTCTTATTATGAAATTCTCCAGACCAAAAGTGGTGGAACTTGAGGTTGTTCTTCTCATTATGAAATTCCTCATATTCCATGAAAACTTGAATTGTTATTGTTTGATTGTTCTTTCTCTGAATCATTTCTCAAAGGTTTCTGAATCCTGTTTAACAGAAATACGATGCATTATTAGTATGTTCCTAATGCAAATATTTCTATTATGATGCATGAATGTTCATTGAAGACCACTTGGGTAAACTTTCAGCTTTAGGGAAAGCTCATAATTTCTTGCTTTATCTCCCGACATATCTTCTTTGACTGATATGAGAATTCGTTTCACACTTAGGTTCAATTTTTGGGATTTCTGTTTTTTGCTCTAAAGCGCCTTTTCAGGTTTTCACTTTAGATTTATTCTCTCTTTTTTTTGTCTTTTTTCTCTTTTTTTTTTCAACAAATGAAGTCTGTCACGTTCTCTATGATATTTGTTCTGGTTTTCAACATATTCTTGTCTTGTATTTTCAACCTTTGCACACCAAGAAAAATCCGTTCTAGGTGAGATTTGTTCTCTGCTCTGAAGGAATTCACCATTTCCATTGTTTCGGTTTTCGAATTTCTCATGATAGTATTGCCTCACTCGAACTTGAGCATAATTGTCTTGTTTTCTCATTTTGATATTCCCCAAATAATGGTCAATGCTCTCTCTTTGCCCCAAGTTTTACCTGTGTCATCTATGTTGCTCGAATACTTTTGTACTCTGAGCTTTATCTGTTTCTCATCTGACTTTTCATCATTAATCCCGTACCGAGGCCACCTTCTGTTCCTCCTACACTTAAAGGGTTAGTACATCATAGTAATACCCATGAAATCCTTTGCTTTTCTTGTATCTAATCAATTTATCTGCAAGATGTTTGTTAAACGATAAACAAAAAAGCTCAAAATAGTATTTTACTAAATTTGAGAACATTGAATAATTTGATAGACATGGCAAACAAGAATACATAAAATTAGGCCTTTGAATACCAAATGCAACAAAGCCTTCGAACCAATTTGCACAGATCAACTCTAATGTGACCATTTTCCAGTTTATTAGACTTTTAGGAGAAACATTCCCATTTTTCTAATTCTACCCTGTTTAGGTGACACTCTTTGACTTATTTACTCACTATGCCCAATCTTTCCCTCTTTTCTGATCTCGATCAAGCATTAGAAGGCTAGAAACCTTTGAATAAAGGTTAACCCTGATAAGCGGGATGTATTCTGAAGACTAACTCTCCTTGTTCCAATACCCGTATATGGTCAAAATGGTCTTTTGTGGCTTGTAATGTGGTCTATGGCTCATGGCTATCAAAGAAATGATATATAGGCTCAAATAATTATATAAGGGTAATAAAACCAAGGATCATTGTTACATTGAACTGAATATGCTCTGATGAAATACTTTTCTTTTCTCTTTACGGATCGCTCTAGACTGCCCTTTTTGGGGTTTTCACCCTAGAGGTCATTTCCTTTGAACCACTTCATTTGTCCGTGGTTCATCTCATCAAAATGTCTCACAAAATTTTCTTTTGTCGTTTGCTTCAACTTTAATGTCAACAATTTGAACTTGACTCCTCAGAAACAAACTCTTCCTCTTTTCTTTTCATTTTTTTTGTGTTGATTCAGAATATTCCTCATCACTCATCTTTTTCTTGGTTTCTCATTTCACCTTTATTTTTGCCCCTAATTCACAAGGCATCCCAAATGTATTTCACATTCCAACACATTTTTATCCTCTTTTGCCCCTAGTGTAAGGTTGATCCTTGGTTTGGGTTGAATCGAAAGAAAAGCAATATTAGGCTCAAAGGGGACAACAAATGATATTTTTCTTATTTTCTTTCTTTGAGAAGGGAGATCAAGGAATGCCAAATATCATCCCATACTTGGATATTTTGAAGAAAAGCAATCTTCAGTTGGATGATGTTTTGAGCTATCACTTCCTTCAAAGACTTTAGCCAACAATGCTTGAGAGAAAATTCACTCAAAATTTATACCTGAGATTTTCCCGTAATTCCTGAACACTCATTAATGTTCTCCTCTTGGCCTAAATAAAGTAGAAACGAGTTACATTATTAAAGTTGATCTCTGAATTTGATTTTAGAGCAATTCTGCAATTGATATTCAATACCTAAAAAAAATGATGTTAGTGATGATATACATATACATATATATATATATAAATGTATGGGCGATCAAAAATTAACCCATAACAAAGAATCAAAGAACATAAAATGAAAGAAGGAAATCAATGATTACATATATACATATGTGTATGGGTGATAAAAAAAATAACCCATAACAAATAATCAAATGATTAATGAATTAAAGAATCAAAGAATTAAAGAATCAAAGAATATGAATGTTTGCCACTTGAGAAAAATATACATGAAACAAGCATCATGAGCAAATAAATTGAAATAACTTCCCTTGCAAAGAACCCCCAATGCTCGCGGGCAAAAGCAATTGGGATGATTCAGGGTATTACTCCGTAATGATCCCAAAAATGCAGACGAATCCCCTGTGATTCAATTGTTTACTATTCATCAAAGGAAACTGGAGTGAATTTCAACCACCCCATTTTTACCATCGACTTTCTTTTTTTCTGTTTCTGTCTCAATGCTGAATTCTCAGGTTTTGAAGCATCAATGTAACTTCTCTTTTGGCTGCTCTTTGTTTGGTATGAACTTCTTGGCTTTCATCTTCAGAATGGCGCTAATAATTTCATGACTTGACAAAATTTGCCCCACTTACATTGTTTAGGGTGAACAAATGCCAAAAGTCTTCTCAATTTATCGACATCATGGTTGAACATTTTATTGTTGCTTCCATAGCACAAAATCTGGTCTTCTGAACTTTCTGAACTTTCTGTAGATGCCCCAACTATTTTGAATTGAACTTGATCGTCTTTTCTCTTTTTGACTTCTTTTTGCATTTTTCTTTTTTCTTTTACTTTTTCTTTTGTGTTTTTTAAGAAAACCTTTCAAATTGAACCCTTGTATAAGATAAATTTCCATATCAATCTCTCGTATCTGCATTTCATCTGGATGTCTTTCTTTCTCAATCTCCTAGACTCCAGGCAATGTGAAAACTGATGTCTGATTTTGAGACCGATTGATATTTTCCATGTTACCCAAATGGTCTTCAATAACTTTCTGAAATTTCTCAATCTTAAAATATTTATGCATCTCAAAATGCAATGTTGATAAATGATAATATTATGATATGAAATATAAAATAAACATATGCAAGAATGGAATAATGTAAAGATGTCAACCTGTCAAAATAATGAAACGATATTATAAACAAAAATATGTTAACAATACTATGTAAAACAACTTAAATATAAATCTGCTCTACAATGCATGAATGCAAGAGATATCGATTTCAAGAGCTAGTCATTAGACAACACTCATCTAACTAAAAGATCGAATATAAGGAGAAGCCAATTTGTTGGTAGAAGATAGCTGGCTCGAGCTTCTTGGTTGATTACCTCGTTTAGTCTGATTCGACATCTGTCCTTGTATCTGTTGACGAGTCTCTCACTTTAACGAGCAAAATCTATACATATCCGACATTTCCTGTACTCGGTTCTAAAGTTGATCATTAACTCCATTCTACATAACCTTTGATGACTGACTCGATCCGACTTTCAACATCTTCATTTGAAACATTAGTTCAAAAACTCGCAAACTGATTTTCCGTATGTCGTTTCGTACTTCTGACTTCCTCTTCGGTAATTTTTTCGTTCATGAGAGTTGAACCTTGATCCTGAGCTTATAATTCCTTTTTCTTTTTCGAGTCTTCCTTCATCGACACTAACCTTGGGATGCCCCTAATTTATCCGCCAAATATCCATTTTCTGACTATCTTTACCTTCTAATCATCGTGCCTTACTTATATCTACACTTGCCCCAGTACCCGATTTAAGGCTCGAACGAATGCTAAACCCAATATAAATCTAATTCTTTTCACCTACTTGAACGGTGTAGCAAAACCTCGTATCCTCTTATTGTTGATGTTGTAATCATTCTCTTGATGAAAATTGAGAAACCTTATCGAATGACTCTTCGTGTTGACGTCTAAGAATTCCCAAATTACCTTTAATTTTGGCAGACATGCCCCATGTTTAGGTCTTCTGAAACACCCTTGTATTACTGGTACTCGGTCTCTGGTGTCGAATATTAACTCTGATCTCGCACTGAGTCTTCTCGAATATGGTCTGTCTCGGCATATTGTCTTTCACTTGTATATCAAACCCTTTAGTTTATGACCATTGTCTATATAATTAGCTCATGAATCGATACTTCTAATGCATGCTATATGAACCTACACACACACCACAAAAAAACGTTAGTATGGTAAATTAATAATCTGAACAAAAATAAATTGACATAAAAAATAATTGAAATTGCAAAAAGTAACCAGAGAACAATTTATGTTGCATAAAAATAACCAGAGAGCAGTTTATGTCGCATAAAAATAACAAGAGAGCAGTTTAACACAGAAATCCTAATTTTGGCGGCATTTCGGCGGCATACCGCCTTATCTTATGGTCCCTGTCTGGCTCTAATAGGGGTAGGTTTCTACTCTACACATGTGGATTTTGGTCTAGATTCTGGGTTCCCGAACTGTCGTTACCATCTACTACGGCGATAAGACATCGATTCGGTAGTATAGGTCCCTTACAACGGAGGTGAAGACCTCACGACGCGTAAGGTTAGTATACCGAAAGCAGATAAAAATCCGAAACTCAGAGTTGGATAGCATCACGTCAGACAATATCTAACTCCCACTCAAGGGTAAAAGCTCGGGTCGAGAGCTGATGCATGAATGACAGATATATCACACAAAATGAAAATACTATCCTTATCCGAACGATATTCATTTGACAATAATGAATTAAATTAATATCTATATTCAAAATATCGAAATGCCACGTGTAATTAATAATTAGGCATGACTCTCAAAAAAATGTCCCCAGCAGAGTCGCCAAGCTGTCGCGACCATTTTAAAACCGAAAGTGAAAAATAGCCTGGCGAATGAATTCGAGAAAAAATCGAATTTTATTGCTTTTAGTCGTGAATTGTGAAAATCAGGGTTTTATTTGAAAACATATTATTTTAATTTTAAAATGATTTGGAGTCGCCACCGGCCACTTTGGTAGGTCAGACACCATAAAACAAACCAGAGATTCATTTTAAAAATATTTGGGTTCGGGAGTCGGTTACGTGTAAGGACGACCCTTACCAACGCCCAAGATTGGTACCTTATTAATTACACGTGGCATTTTGGCATTTCGAATAATAACATTAATTTAATCCATCATTGTCGAATAAATATCGCTCGAATAAGAATATCCTTTTGGGTAAAAAGGTACATTTCTTTTAAATACGAGCTTTGAAAAAGACGTCCTAGAATAGGAAATCTTAACTCGTATTTAAAGAAATATAAATTCTGGCCCAAAAGGTTTTAAATGCATGATCGATTTATTATCTGGTTCACTTTAAGTTCTAACCTAAAAAGGCTCCATTGATTAAATGTTTAAACCCTATTAAATTATTAATTTCACCGGGTGTATTATGATAACGTCCGAATGTACGGACACTACCATTTTGACACCAAACAAATTAATAATACTATTAGTGTTACTAGTTTTGCCTAATTGATTTTATTAAATTCTAACCCTAAATTATTTATCATTTTCTGTGTTTCGATGACGCGCCGAATACGATACCAAAGTACACTATTGGCCAACATAATGTTGTTTCAAAACACTGACCACTTAGTGTATCCGAGATATATGATTAGAACATCATCGTTACTAAATTATCTCCCCTATTTAATTAATTAATTAATTAAAGTGACTAATCCTAAAAAGGCTCTAATTTTAATTACCTAAGTAAAAATTAAATATCACCCTAAATAGATATATTATATGCTTTTAAAATTAGCAAACAAAATAAACAAATAATTAAAAAAAAAGGCTCAAACGTATTTTATTTCATAATAATAATAAAAAAACAAATACACATAAAAGGTGGTTTAAGAAATAACCTGACGGGTAGGTGTTGAGCAACGACGCTGGTGATATACCATATACTTCACTATTTCTCTATGCCCTATTTCTTTAACCGGCGTTGACGCTCAACCAGGACGTGAAGATGTATGTCGTTCTATTGTTGCCTTGACCTACTCGGTAATTAATATTCTCGTTGCACTTTCTACGATAATTTTTTTTGAATCCTTCGAGTGATTGCTTGCCAGGTTAGCCAATGTTTTTGTAGCCTTCACTTCATTATTATGCTTAACCAACGTTGAAATAATTTCTCCATCAAAAACTTTGTCAAATTGGACCCCCACCACTATGAGATTTCAAATGGTAAATTGCATGCACTGTAAATTTGTCTCCAAACAATGCACCATGTCAACCATTGACCGACACATTCATGGAGGAAATTCCAAATGTCTCCACTGTCGATGTTAACAACCAGATTCCACTTCAACAAGCAACCAATCCCACTGTTCGATCTATGGTCAACAATGATCCCTTTTCCATTTCATCTCATGCAAATTTTAGATGGCATTCCATGAGTTCCATGACTATTTCGATTCTAATCTTCAAAACAAAAATGAGTCATCGTCCTCCAATTTCGAAGCCTTCCCCCTTGCTTGCCACCGAACTCCCTCTGGAAATGTAATCCAATTGCTTCCCCCTTTCCGAGATCCATGGAAGGTGCCTCCAAATCCATGCCACACCAAAGGCCTTCATTTGTGTGAATCCAGAGAATGGGAAGTCCCGAAAGCCATGACTGCCCCCTTTACTCCTCCCCCCTCTGCTTTCCTTTTTTCCTTTTTAATTTAAAACTCAACTGCAGATAACCTCCACTGTAACCAACTAAAACCAACCTCCTTATCCCTTTTTTTTATTATTTTTTATATTATTATTTTATTTATTTATTTTATATTATTTATATTATTTATTTGTTTTTATTTTTTTTGAGTTTTGGTTATTAACTACTTATTTATTCATTTAATTATACTTACGTAGGCCTTATTTTATATTCGAACCTGGACGAAATTCGGGTATTACATATAGTTTTAAGACAAAGTACATATCCATGGATAATTATTCTTCAGGAATCTATCTTCACACAAAGCAAGTAAAAGCAGATGGTAAAACATGAAGGACTGCAGCAATGGAGTCTCTTAACCTAGTTTTCTAGTAACATTTAGGTTCAAAAGCAAATGGACCAACGGTGTAGAGAACAAACGGGAGCTTGTTTGCAGTAAATGGCTTCTCAGGCCTTAAAGCAGCTCCCTTTCTTCCGCCATGGAGATCGGTCGGTTTGCGGCATGTAGCCAACGGCGATGACAGAAGAGACACCGTGCATTTGTGGGCTCCGAAGCTGGTGATGGTCTTTGGTGCCTGCAGGAAGAAATAGCCGTTCTTGTCGGTTCTTGCGGTGGCCTCTTGCTTGTACTTGGTGTTCTTGCATGTTAGCTTTACTGTGGCGTCTGCAAAAATGACAAAACGAAAGTGCTCAGTTTGGCCAGTAGTATTACTGCATTGGTTAAAGTTATTTTACCTCTGCAATGGGAAAAAAGAGAGTAAAAAGCTAAGTTTACTGTGACAATGCATGCCAGCCATCGATGTTGCAGCAGGTTCCTAGAAATATGAGCTCTATACGTTGAAAAAAGGTGAAGTTTGCTGCTTTTAACCCATTAAACGCCAAGAAATTACCAACTCGGAATTCAAAAGACAAACGACACATGCATGCGTAAATTAAAATGATTTGGCCAGTAGAATGAATGAAATATCAAGCTTTTGGTGTTGTTTTAATTTAATAAATGGTGTTTGAAACTGACTCTGAATTGCTTTTGCTCCCAGCAGGGTGTCGGCTCCTTTGTATTTGCATGACTTGCAATAGACAACTCCCTGAACTGCCACAAAGCTCCTTGTAGGCTTCGGGTAAGTAGGTAGCTTGGGTGGTGACTTTGGTGGAGGGGGATAAGTGGGTGGTGACTTTGGAGGAGGGGGATAAGTCGGAGGCTTGGGTGGTGACTTTGGTGGAGGGGGATAAGTCGGAGGCTTAGGTGGTGACTTTGGTGGAGGAGGATAAGTTGGTGGTGACATTGGTGGAGGAGGATAAGTCGGAGGCTTGGGTGGTGACTTTGGCGGAGGAGGATGAGTGGGTGGCTTGGGTGGCGACTTTGGCGGAGGAGGATAAGTCGGTGGCTTGGGTGGCGACTTTGGTGGAGGAGGATAAGTTGGAGGCTTGGGTGGTGACTTTGGCGGAGGAGGATAAGCTTGAGGCTTGGGTGGTGGAGGAGGAGGATAAGTTGGTGGCTTGGGTGATGGAGGAGGGTAAGCAGGTGGATGGGTTGGAGGATGAGGGTGGTGATGGTGGTGGTGTCTCAGTGGGTGAGCAGGTGGTTGGGTAGGGGGATTAGGATGTTGGTGGTGATGGCTCGGTGGGTGAGCAGGTGGGATTACAGGTGGAATGGCATGGTAATGGGGAGGCAAAGCTTGTGGCACAACCTGAGCAGAGTAACTCAGTAATAATATCGAAATCTGCAGAAGCATAGCAGCTTTAGCTGCCTCTGCAAAAACCATAGTTTTTGCTTACTCTGCAAATTATAGAGAGTTTAATAAGAAAGTTGGTGAAGATGGTGTTATTGTAGGGACTGTATTTATAGGGGTCAAGACATGAATCTATGAGGTTTATAAGATTTGAGTAGATTAGTTTCACAAGATAGACCTTTTATCATACAAAGAGAATCTTAAAACTTCTCAATCTCACAAATAGGTTCAACAATAATATACTAACAATTAAACAATAAAAAATATTTTATATAAAAATAAAAGAAATTTTAAACTACATGTAAATTTATTAATCTTACGAGTAACCCTGAATAGTATATTATAATTATTTGGTAGTTAAACTAATATTTAGGCATATAAAATAAATGAGTACAAAAAACATGTTAACCTTTTTATTTAGGAGTTTAAATTGTTTTTTTTAAATATCAAAATTACATTTTTAAATTAAAATAAGTATAGAATATATTTTTAAATCAATATCATATATCAAATTTTAAGATCCTACATAAAAAAATTATATATACTTTAGGTACCTATTTTAATAAAAAATATACTTAGACGCTTATTCTAATAAAAAAAATACTTTAATTATTTAAATAAAAAAAATACACTTTAATACTTAATTGAGATATAAGCCTATGATTTATCCACCTTGAAAGCAATAATGTTTACCATAACTTTGGTTTTAGTTCCTTACTATTATATTATCATCGACTTTCATCTTTACTTGTAGATTGTAGTGTTAATCTTCACACAAATTTATGCACAATTACTTTGTGGGTGGAGATCCAAAAAATTCCTTTCTTATGATCACATGCTATGAATAAATGTCATTTAATTTACACCTATGGCTATGGTCAAGTAACAAGGGGAAGGAGTTTACTAGAGAGTTTAGACAACCTGTAGATGATTAGGATGCAAGAATGGTTGAAATGTAAACACTATTTTATATACAAATGGAATGAAACAATGGCTAAAAAAATAATTGTTCGAGTTTAGTTACTTATATAGCCTTCCACCTCATGGTATGTTCTTCCTCTTAACAACGAGAGATTATTAAGTGAACTTTGTTCACCACGTCATTCATTCATGGTCCAACCTTATTCACTAAGTCATCCATGATCTAAACAATCAGAACCGTTGATCTTTAAATAAATACTTAATAACTACCCACCCAAAAAAAGTGATGATTCACCTAATAATTTTTCCTCACCAACAGACCCTGTACCTTTCTAGTTGTCAAATGAAACCCCCAATCTCCCTAAAAAGCACAAAACCCTAATCACCCATTTGGCCATTTGTAACAAAATTGAGAGACTTGATTGTAACAAAATTTTGAATGCCCTTGGGGGGAGAGGAAGTATTGATCTTGTAAGAGAGATCAAATACAAAATTCTATTACCATGAATCAAATATAAACCCCCCAAAATCTGATGTGAAGTGAGACACAAAATATCACATTAAGAAACACAAAGCCAATATAACAATCTTATAGATTTTTTGGGAGTAGATTCAAGTCAACACAAAGTTCAAACCCTTAGGTTTTGGGTTCATTCACCTTTAAAAGTTCATAAAATAAGTGCTCTTACAAAATCTCCCCACATATGTTGCCAAGTCAGATTGCAGATCACCAAAAGAAAGGAATGAAAAACAATGGAAAATTTGAGCTTCAAACCTCATCCTTTTGTGACAATATAACAATCATGGTACTGGATCTTTGTCCTCCAAATAATGGGATTTTGAATATGGAATCACCTATAAGCTGTAGCAATCAACAGCCAGTACAGAAAATCGGTAACCTCAGACATCTAACATACCAAACAATCAAGTTAAAGCATCCACGAAACATGATATGTATGCCTATAAAAAATATATATACAGCATTAATGAGTAATGACTGCTTCAAGAAATAAGCAACCAATATACTTCTAACTGAAATTTTCATGCCATATGTCTTTGCCGACATTTTAAAGTCTACATCTATAACACCATTCGGAATAAATATATTTAAAAGCATTTTAAGTTGAACAAAAATGAACGTAAGAAAGCATTGAACAAAATATTAAAAAAGACCCTTAAACTTTACTGCTTTATTTATATAAGCCACTCTACATATAACTCCTTATCCTTTGCTTTGTACATAAAGGAAACCCTTCTTTCAAGCGGAAGGTTGGTTGACTTATTTTAAGGATTTATTTAGCTCTAAATTAAAGTTGGGAGCCTATTTAGGTATAAATTAATGGTTAAGGGCCTTATTAGAGAGCACCACTTGTATAAAAAATTATTGAAGGCTTGTTTAAAGAAGATGATAAAGCTTGAGGGATCTTTAGTAGTCCGGCCCTTCAAATTTTATGAGCAAATAATAAAATAGAAGAAAGAAAGTAGGAAACCATTCTGGGAGACTATGATAGTATGAATGTATGATGTACCAAGTAAATCATCCATCAAAAGTGCTAACTCTCATGATTTCAGTCAATTTCTGCATTAGAAAAGAAAAAAGAACATAAAAATTCTTGTGAAGAACTAGTATAACAATATTTGCCAGAAGCTATGCACATAATAGGTTCAAACAAGTACATACGTGACAAGTGCCACCTGGTATGATGTACCAAGTAAATCATCCATACATGTCGCTTCGTGGAAAACTTTAAGATGCTAAAACCACATAATTCATAGGAATATATATTACTAAATACGCAAAAGAACTATTACCGTTATGTTTATGCCTCAATCTCTTTCTCTTCAGCATCATTTGTAGTGCCACCTGGCTCCCCACCTTCAGCATCCTCAACTGGTGGCTGGACCTGTTCATCTTCTGGTAATGGCTCCTCCACATAATCATTCTCGAAAGCATCAGCTGGAACCTCATAAATCCTCACTTGAGGCTTGGATGGATCCTTTACAAGCACATATTTCCCTTCATTCAACTTCATACATAAATCCACAATCGATTTCACAATCCCCCACATATTCGCAGTACTCAAATTAATTTGCGCAGCAAAATCCTTTGGCTTATAACCAACAACACCCAGTATCACATGGTTAAAATGATCCCTAGGATGAACCCTCGATACATATCCCAATTTCATCAAATCAGCATTGGCTAAAATTGATTGTGCAGTCCATTTAGCCAGCTTGTTCGCATTGTTCTTCAATTCAGTAGCCAAAACAGCACCCCTCTGTGTCTCCAACTTTTGCCTCCAATCAACACCAGAATACTTGGGATCAAACTCGTTCAGCGCATTCAAAGTAAGGAAAGACTTTTGATTATTAACCTCGACAACACTCTGAACCTCACATCGAGCAACCAAATACATATCATTATCAAGTTTCCACCTTCTATACCTATATGCCACAGAAGCCACCTCATCACCTTCATTGGCAAATGGGTTCGGCTCATCAAAACTAACCTTATCCCCACCACTAAGCAAAACTTGCTGTGAAAAATTCTGATTTATATAAGCTGCTTCAACACTCAATGAATAAGCAGAGTTTATATCATCTTTAGCTTCAGGCAGTGGCTCCTGAGAGGTCTCATGGACCGACAGCAAATCTAACTGCGACCCATCTCTTTTATCGAAAAATAACTTATTCCCGACACGTTGAATAACGATATCCCAAGAATAAACTGACCTTGGTGCGCACATCAAGGTTGCGAGTATAGAATCAGTGGCGAAAACAGTTGCTTTGTCCTCATTGGCCAACCTTCGGATCACCGGATCATCAGTGGTGGTGACTTTAAAGAAGTTCCTGTTCTTAAACCTCTCGAGTCGCCGTTCATTCTTCGGTGTGATTCGATCAAAGGACCGATCGTAATATTCTAAAGCGCCACAGAGGAGTAAATCTTCGGGTTCTGGTACAGTAAAAGATAATTTGGAGAATGTTGAGAAAGGGATTTGATCGAGCATATTCCATTCCGGTTGGATATCGACTGACGATTTGAAAATCGCCGCTTCACGACGCTGCTGATTCTGGTTCGACCGGTTGAGATTATAGAGCCGGTCACGGCGAGCTCGTTCTTTTTCAGCTTCTCTTTTTCGAGCTTCAACTTCTTCGTCTCGTCGTTGTGGGAGTTGAGGTCGATTTTGGTTGAACCGCCACTTAGGGCCAAATTTAGGCCGAGTCGGCGGCTTAGCGTCTACTAAACGGAAAGAGGAATCGTCGTCCGGATTAGCAAGAGGGAAAGCATCGAGATCGAGCGAGAAATCGAAAGGCGATTCGGCGGACGAGCCGGGTTTCCCCGAAGAAGGGCGGTTCGATTGGTTGGCATTTGCAAAATTCCGGGTGAAGTCAGCGATTCGGCCAATCTTTTCGGAACGGGAGAAGGGAGCGAAAGGAACATGAAGAGGGAGAGTGGCGGCGCCTGGCGCGGTGGTGGAGTAGTCGGGCGGACCCCAACCGTCGGAGTTAAACGGAACGGCGCCGATTTCGAAAATTCCTCCCATTGTCTCTGGATCTCTGGATTTTGCCGCGAGTGGAGCGATGGTGAATACAAAGAGTAAAATAGAAATTAAAAAATAAAAGTTTAAAACCCTAGACGAAGGAGATCTATATTACATAGTCTTAAATGACGAGTTTACCCTTACCACTTGGGCCTTTAGCTTATTTGGATGGAATTCAGATATGACATTGGGCCTTTTATCCCTATTAGTACTCAAATTTGAGGACAAATATTGGGCTTAGTTTTAGGGCTTTTCTTTTTCCAATAATTTCAAATTAAAGATTCATTAGTTTCGTTTAATCCTCTAAATAATAGTCAATGGTCTTTAAAATAAATAATTTAAATTTTTAAATTGATCTCTCTTAGATTATGGATTTGTTTTTTATCTTAAAATTTTATAATTTTGTACCTTTATATTTCTAATATATCTTTCTGATAATTTACTCCATTATATAAAATCTTGTATCTGTATTTATTTATAAGGTATGTTACTTTATCAAAGGCCTATAACAGATAAGCATTTATTATTATTAGATCACATCAAGTCCTAAAAAGAAAAGTTTAAAAAATAAGGTCATTCTTCATTTTCATAAAATTATTGTTTGAAGACTTTAAACGAGTTTGATGGGTGGAAATCATCTACCTCTTTC
This sequence comes from Abelmoschus esculentus, assembly GCA_035048815.1. NCBI lineage: Eukaryota > Viridiplantae > Streptophyta > Magnoliopsida > Malvales > Malvaceae > Abelmoschus > Abelmoschus esculentus. The sequence goes on from JAUCBN010000066.1 coordinate 5,675,235, forward strand.
TCCACTTTAAATTAAAGGATTTTAAGGTTTAAGATTTAGAGTTTAAGGTTAGAGATTATAGTTAGGGTTTAGAAAATTAAGGGTAGGGTGTATTTTATAGGGGTTAGGGTTGAAAATTGATTTTTTTAAAAAAATTTCAGAAGAGGCATAAAACGATACTTGATAAAGAGACAAATGATTTTTGTCCGAGTTTGATACTTGGTTGATATTTATTTATTTTTAACAAATATGATTTTATAATGATTGAATACCATCATTGTATTCTATGATAACTATTGAGATGTGAGTAACAAAAAGGTCTATGTTTCTAAGGGATAATGAGATGAGTAGCAAACCCTTCCCACCACTTCCCTTAATCATTAACTTGGTGCTTTATTGTATCATCTCTTACAGACAGTGTTAGTATACAAAAAACTAATGGATTTCCAGGGAAAATAGTGCATAATTTGCTTGCAAAAGAATACCAATGAAGTGAGTGGCATTTTGGATAAGGACAAGTTGATTTCTATGACAATAATTTCCAACTTTTAACTGTAAAATCTCCACAAGAATGGGAATTTCTGTTTTTATAAATTTTAACTAATCATAATCATGTTTAAAAAGAATTTAACATGTTCTCTTGGTATGATAGGTTGTACTAAGACAAAAAAATAACATTACAATGTGGATTTGAAGTTTAAAACTTTAGCATACATATGTAATGACATCCAAAACTTTCACCATTTTCACATGAAAAGCCCTAATATGCTCTCTCATAACGCTCACAAGAAAGAATGCAAAAAAGAAAAGCTCCTCTCCACCAAATCTGCAAGCAAAGGAGGCCTCTCATTTTAGAGATGATGCAGGGATTATCGACCTTCCTCCATGACAGAGACATGGAAGATGAATGTGACTGTCGAATATCGTCAAATGTCGGGTGCGATGAGTTTCTGGAACTTTGAGAGTAATTAGCCTACATATCCCTGGACTTCACCTTTGACAGCACATATGCTTCAATTTCAGAAGGCTCATTATTCCATTCCAAGGCAATGACTACTTGCCTCATCGTTGGTCTGGAGTTTGGATTCGGATACGAGCACAACAACTCTAAATGCAGAACTTTCATTACCTCCTCTTCGTCGAATCCTTCGTTTGCCTTTAACCGTGCGTCAACTGTGGTTAGTAGTTCCCCTTGCATCATCAACTGTCATTACAATCCACCAAAGGTGGCTTCCCATCCTCTATACGCCTTCTCCCACACATGACCTAAAAAATTAAGACCCAGAAGCCGAACACATTAGTTTTTGTTGAACACATGGCCTTCTCTTACGCTCCTAATCACCTCAGGAGCCAAGTAACCCACGGTTCCAATCACATGAGTCGTGGTGGCCACTTGACCGTGCCCGTGCATCTGAGCCAACCCGAAATCCCTTAACCTCCTTCCATTCATATCCTTATCGAGCAACACGTTGCTGGCCTTGATATCCCTATGCAGGACCTTAGATTCCCATCCTCCTGTAAATACAATAAGGCCGAGGCAACATGAATGTCCAAACAGGGATCAGTATGAAATCGCAGCGGTTGGGACTGTAACAAAAAACTGGAATCAAAAATAAAATATTTTGCACCAGCCGGGAATCAAACCCAGGTCTGTACCATGGCAGGGTACTATTCTACCACCAGACCACTGTTGCTTGCTGATTTGCTGCTTATTGTATACTTAACTATTTCATTGTATACTGTAACAAAATAACTGTAAGATGGTGCACTACCATTCCGGTGGGCTTCGCCTCAATCCAAACTTGTATGAATCAGGGAAGGTTTGTTTAAGCCTTTGAAATACTTGGGCAGGTTAAGACACAGAGATCTGGAATCCTGGAAAATCCACAATTCTTCAAGTTCTTCTGTCCCTCCAGGCACTCGTGCTTAACGAGAAACCTTATTTCATATGATAAACAGTTGGGAAGAACAGAGGGGGAGACAAACTCCGTGAGCTACAACGAAAATCCTTTCCTTGTAACCTGCCAGCCGATGCTTTATATACTCCGGAAGCCACCCAAGGTAAAATTCCACATTTAAACATTTTTTCCATCTCCATTTTTGAATTAATGGAGTTAACACTGATGCTATCTCTTGATTGAATGCTTATTTCTCTGCTCGATCAGCATTTTGAGGCCCTTGTCAAGGAGCACTTCAGTAGACATGCTCTCTCAGCTTGCAACACATACATGGAAGGAGGCCCTGGTAGGATATGCTCTTTAACGCAGCAAAAATGAGCTTGATGTTAACTTTAAAGGAAGTTCAACTGGGTTCAAAATCATGCTCGCTAAGCTTTTCCCGAAGCTTGTGGATGCATTTTCTGATCACGGAATCGATTGCAGCCAATTCCAGGATAAGTGAATGTACCACTGAGGCTCTAGTAGGTAAACAAAAATCCGGCATCATTCGGAAGATGACATCGACAAATAAAAAGCAATAAACACCATGAAAGCACAACCAAGCAAGGGGCAGCTTTATCCCTTATACCATCAATGTCTTGCATCTTCAGTGCAAAAGATAATTACTAATCAACAAATAATATGTGAATGTTGCAAGTTAAACTCCTAATGGAACCAAGGGTGGAAGGGGAGAGCAAAATGGGATAGGCCTAGTCGGATTTTTTTGAGAGCTTCCTCTTCATTCGGCTAAAAGGTCCGACACTCCAGTCCATAATATACATGTAGATAACCTGGCTCCATGATTTATACGAATCCAAGCCTTCGTAATATTCAGGAGCAATCTCCTTCACCTTATGCAGTTTGTTCCCTGGAATCCTTGGGAAATCGTGGTGCTCGTTGTGATAGCCAACACTCCATGTCATAAGATTCAGGGGACCATAATAAGAATACGTTTCTTGTTTAGGATTGAATACATAATGCTCGGAGATGAAATGGCCGGCCATTGGATGCATTCCACCACCAACAAATGTTGAAAGGATCAAATAAGAAAAAGATTTCCATCCCCTAAAGTAAACCAACATAACATCAAGAGCAACCTGAATAGTTAAGTTGATGAATTCCCAATAACCAGGGGGCTTTGGTTTGAGAAACAGAGGGCGGAGAGCATAGAAGAAGAGTTGGAAGATGACCCATACAGCTTTCGTGACAGCATTAGTCACAAAACGGGCTTCTGTGTGGCTCGGGACATCCATGTCGATGCCATCTACCCCTTGGAAACGATGATGCTCAAGGTGGTACTTCTGGAAGGTGACAGACATCGGCACACCAATAGGGAGATTAGCAAAAATCCCGAGCCAACGATTGTAAACCGGACTGGAGAAGGCGAGATTGTGGCTGAGCTCATGGATGGCTAAGAAGAGATTGTGATTGAGGAAAGAACCAAAGAAATAGGCAATTACCAACATCTTCAGGCAGCCAGCATCACGGAGGATAATTGCAGTACATAGCTGAAGTAAAACAACCACAGTAATCTGCAAACACAGTTTCGAGATAAGTATCGCCCATATCGTCATTTCAAAGCTTCTGTAAGCTGAAAAGACCAGCAATACAAGGAAAACAATAATGGCACCAAATAAAACATATGCTTTTGGTAAAAACTTGATTTTGACTCCAACTAAACTTAATGTGAGAGGTACATTCATACATGACTTGGGATATCAATCTCCGAGAACCCTCCAAATACATGAAAAATCGAAAACATAACCGGATCCTGTAAACCCGAATATGAAAATGACTAGAAAGACAACAATGGAGCTAAAGTAATTGAATAGAAACTAGCAACTAATCCAAACAGAATGCAAATAAATATACAAAGCAAAGGCTGCTTATTTAGTATAAAAACATCATTATTCCAGAATGTTGGCAAAGCAAATGAGATACCGATTCTACCAAATCCATAACCATTTCAATGAAATAGCATCGAAAGCATATAAAACAAAGAAAAACAGAACTGCCCAAGGAATCAAACCGCTTAAATAGCTTAATTCCAAACAATGTGACTTGAAAGATCCAATTTTGGAGAAAGACCCAGATTTCCAATTGAGCTAAATAAACAAAATAACTCAGAATCAGATAGATTCAATCCAATTGCATTTGCATTCCCTGGGATCTTAACTTCTTAAATGAAACAAGGGAGTATTAAATTTATCATGCATGATTTTTTCTCATAATTAATATTATTTTTTTTTTAATTGTATAGTATTAAAATAAAAATAAAATATAACATTTAATAATATTTTATAAAAACTAATTAAAATGTCAAAATAAAATATAGATAGAGATAATATATTAAATATCTTGCGAGTTCAACTTATGAATTATGATGTTATAATACTTACTGATATATATCCAAAACAAGTTCACAACCTTTAGTTCAAGAAAGACAATATCTTTCTTAACCATCTTTAAAATATGTGATAAAACTCTTAATTAACGGTGAATTTTGGATAGGCGCAATAGAAATGATCGCATAGGGTCTTTGAAAAAAAGATACTCTAAATTTTGATACACTACATTCATTAGATGATGTTAATCTCGAAATTCATTGAAAAATTTTGAAAACGTTATTAAGAAAGATGAGTTATAATTGTTAAAACATTATAATTATTTCTTAAATATGACGATTGATTATAGAATCTTATTGATTATTAATATTACTATAGCCTCAGGAGAACTAGTGGGGTTTTGGATAGACGCAATAGAAACAATCGCACAGGGGCCCCTAAAAAGGAAATTTGCTTCTAAGGGCTACAATTTTATAACTAGTGGAGGTCATGGACAATTACTTTTAAAGATTATATTTTAATAAATTGTACAGGACTTCAAAATCTTTAAACCGTCCATGTTAATTAACGAACTTATTTTTTTAGATAATAGATTTAAGACTTAAATAAATATATATATTTCATTAATATTATCTAATATTTAAATTTTAATATTTAATAATATTTATAATGTAAGTGATTAAAAAATTATTAATCAACACTTTTTTTCATTTATGAGTTTTCTTCTTTTTTACTATTGTTTTACCAAATTATCCACAAACTCTTCGTGTATTTACGAAAATAACCTTTCAGTTCAAACTCCAGCTGATGTCAACAAACTCGACCCAACCCTAAAGTAGTGAAGTTATTACTTCAACCGTGATAACTACTAAAACTGTTTCGGACAATCAGTTCCTCTGTCTCATGGAAACCTTAATTTTCAAAACTCCAATCAGATTCAAAATCTCCAACTCACAAATTTCTCCCTCGATTTTCCCTTTGCATTTTCCTTCACGACAAAGGATCAAATTCCGTCGGTTCTCCCGTAGAAACAACTTCCAAATCGGTGGAAGCCTCAATGTCACTCCCGCCAAGGCTTCTTTATCGGCTGAAACCTCGAGTTACGGCGGGTGGGACGATTTTGATCCCGGTACTTGGTCTTCTAACTCGGGTGAGTCTATTCGGTTGCGTGATTTCCTTGTCTCTATCGGAATTTATGATAAGAAACATGTATTTATGTTTTTATCGGGGCTCGTTTGTGCTTTGGCGATTTCTAGGGTTAGGGTTTCTACGATTGTATTATTTCCGGCTTCAATTTTGGTTTTTGGTATTGGGTTTTCGTTTGGGTTTGTTAAAGGAGGAAGTTTCAATGAGTTAAGTTCAAATAAAAGGAGGTCAAAGGAGGAAATTTCAGGAGTTTATAGTGAGAAACTGAGGGTTTTAGTGGACTTTTTTGATGGGTTTGATGTTAAAGTTAATAATCTGAAGAATAATATACAAAGAGCTATTGATTCTAACAGAATTAATGTAACTGATTTGGAGAACTATGCTAATCTAGTGGAATCAATGAGGTTATCAGCTTCAAATGCTAGAAATGTTGTTGGAGCTTCTACAGATAGCGTTGGGAACTCTTATAAAGACAATCTGAAATCATCAGGTAGAAAAAAGGAGGCCAGCGAGGCTAGGTTTGAGTTGTTACAATTTATTGGGGGAATGTTTGCCGGAAAATCAGTGGCATCGAAGCCTAATAAAGTAAAAGATGATGTTAAGCCTGAGAGTGTGGTTACTAATTTAAATGATAAAATTCGAGGAGATGTTTCTTTGCCTGCTGTTGAAGATAGGGGTTTTAGTTCACCTAATAACGGAAAACATGTTTCTAATCAAGGCTTTGCTCAAGATTCTTTGAACAAGTCTGATTTGAATCGAGAAAGGGATAGGAAAATGGATTTTGATTTGGAGAATGAGAAAATACGGTCTGATTTTCTGGGTGGAAATGTCAAGAGCTATGTGGATAGTGAAGAGTATACTTACGAGAGCAAAAGATTACAGTTCACAAATACTCATGACATCTCTTTCAGCTCAAGTCATGCGAATGAGAGGAAAAGATGGAAATCCGATGATAATCTGCTTGATTCCATGGATTTCAGTGTCAAATTGGAACACATGAAAACCGAAACTTCCTTTATACATGAACATCTGCATCATGAATCTAGTAGATCTTATAGGTCTTCTCAAAACCCAGAGATGAGAGAAACTGAGGCATATAGAAAGAGGCAGCGCTTTGAAGATGATTCCCACCTAGTTGATCGTGTACCTGCAGCTGGGAATGAGGTCATTTCATCATCATCATCAAAGTTTGCCAATGATTTGGTGTTTGATAAGTACCTTACAGAAGCCAGTGGTCTTCTTAAAGAAGCCAAAGAGTGTATGAGGGCAAGACAAGATGAAGGGCATGTAGAAGTCATCTTGAATAGGTCTGCCACTTTACTCTCGCAGGCTATTGCAATGAAGCCCATGAGCCTGTTGGCTGTGGGCCAGTTAGGCAACACTTATCTTCTTCACGGAGAATTGAAACTACATGTCAGTCGTGAGCTGCGAACTCTTCTTACTAAAAATGATCCCGTAACCGGTGGGAGGCCACATGGAAGAGTAGTTAACAGACTAGATCAAGTTTCAAGTAGAGATGAAGCTATATCCCTCTTAGTTAGTGCTTGTGAAGAGTGTGAAGAGCTCCTTGTAAGGGCTGGGAGAAAATATCGGCTCGCATTATCAATTGATGGAGATGACGTGAGATCCCTTTATAATTGGGGTCTTGCTCTGTCTTTTCGTGCACAGTTGATTGCAGATATTGGACCGGTAAGCATTTCTGGAACTGAAATTTAATTTCTTGTCCGTTGCATAACTTTTCTTGGTCAGAAGGAAACAGTTTGATCAACCTTCATCAGGTGTGAGGAAGGATGGGGTTTCTTATTGTGGGGAATTGCAATTATTATTACAGATTTTTTAAATGTTGGATTATATCTTTCTGATTTCAGGAAGCAGCGTATGATGCTGACAAACTATTCTTGGCTGCAATTGATAAATTTGATGCCATGATGACTAGAGGCAATGTTCATGCACCTGATGGTACGCCTAACTTCTTTTGTGTCCATCAAGTTGATGTCACAATGTTGATATTTTAACTAAATGAAACTCGTCTGACCATCAACAACTGATGTATCCCCCGATGGTTCAGCGAAATCATAACCTTAAAACAGATTGTTCAGCAATCTGCTAATTAATTGAAGTTTTTTTATTGAGATAAAAAAAATCCTTTTGTCTTACATGGAGCTTCAAATATATAAGTCCCTAAAATTTATCTTAGCACCCGGCAGTCTCTACGCGTCTATATGATCATGTAATCTGTATATCTTCAGGATCATGCGGATAGAGAATTCATATTTGTTGGATGACGAGTACAATGTAACTTATATTAGATGAATGATGAGAATGGAATTTCCCTTAATACTGCGTATGTTTGATTTACAGCCCTGTTTAGATGGGGAGCCATATTGCAGCAACGATCTCGCTTAAGGCCTAGTAACAGTAAAGAGAAGATGAAGTTACTACTTCAGGCAAAGAGGTTATATGAAGATGCACTCCATATGGACTCCAAAAACCTGCAAGTAAGAGATGCCCTATCATCATGTATGTCTGAGCTAAAGTACAGGTATTTTTAGTCCTTACGATTTACGAATCGATCTCTCTAAACTTTCTCTGCTACCCATATATTTTTCAGTGCATTCTTCGTACCTATCATGGAAAAAATACAAAGTGCAGGGCTTCTGCCTTCTTGTCTTCATAATGTAAAATGAAACAATGATATTTGCTTATATATTAAATAAAATGAAAATATATCCTTTGATAATTTTCTTTCATGCAACTAAAATTTTAGCTTATAATACCTTGAGAATTGTATCTAACTTTATATACACGGGCTTTGCTGTTAAATTCTGTTTACTGTAGTAATGCTTTAAAGTTACCAATACATTCTGTTTTTACTAGCTGTTAATTAGATTTATAGTATATGATAGAATCTGTTTGATTGATGAGAAAACTGGGAAAATAAGGTTGATTTTTCATTTCTGGATCTCCCTGAATTAATACATCCGAATAATCACCAAATATATTGTTTTTTAATTGTGGAATTCTTATTGTTTTTGGTGTTTATGTTCGGATTTGTTCAATGCTACCCTAAGCCATGGCCCTAAATCGTTCCCGGAAAACTTTTAGCATCCCAGCAAAGGTAACAATCCCGGCTAAAGTTCGGTCTTCTTCAACAACCCACACGAAATTTACACGGTGTGAGAGTGCCTGAATCATCACTGCCACCAGCGAGCTCCATGGATGACATACAATGGCTTCTGATCTCCTCACCACCTTTGCTGAATACCTTCCTAACCACCAATTGCTCCTCCCAACACCGAATCCCTCATCTTCGGAGGAGGAACACGATGATGAAACTGATGAAATTCCCGACGAAGTCCCTGAATCTTCTTCCATCAATTCCAGGGCTTTCCCTAGATTTCTCTCTTGCAACCTGTCTTTCACCAACTGAATCAAATCCTCCGGCGGTCCACTGCAATCGATGTAAGCCATCAATTCACCAGCTGAAAGTGTAGCAATGGCCGTCACAACATTCTCATCACAAGAATTCAAAGTGAAAGGTGAAATTTCTCCAATCAACTTGCCATCACCGTCGACGATTGCGACGGAAGTTTGTATCTCAAGGGACTGCGCAATGAAGGGTAAGGCCGATGAAGCCGGGTCATCATAATGAACAGTTGTAATGTTCTGAACATCGATGATGTCAAGCGCGTTGATCGGATTAACAGCAGTTTGGCTGAAAAGACCAATTGAATTCACAAAGTAACGAACTATATCCTCTTGAGTTAGCCAACAATATTGCCGGTTATTATGGAAGGTTGAATTCGACAAAGTATTTTGAAGCAGCTTTTTCCTTGAATTCCTGCCGCTGATCTCCAACGGTATCACCAGATTTTGTGTTCCTTCCAGGATCAAATCTATAGCGTCCACCAAACTGAAAAATCAAATTAATTAATTAAAAATTATGTAATTAATTAATTTCTAATATTATATTGATTTGTTGCAAATAAAATAACATCATAATGTCTTATAACAATTTAAAAAGTTTTAGTTAAAATTTTCTAAACAAAAGGCGCCAGGTTTGTTTAGACCGGCTTCAGCTTCAACAGAAAATTTAAAAAAAAAAATCCGAGGAAAAAACCCGCTTGTATTCGAGTTATTTTATCAAGCAGAGGGAAAATCAAAACGCTTTATTTTAGGGAAAGAAGAAAACCGACCTTGCGTTAGGTTCTAAATGACGGACAACGCCTCCTGTTTTACGAACGATAACGGAAACCGGATCTTGAAGAGCAACTTGAGGATTCGACAGGTTATCTTCCTTGCATAAGAAACCGATAATATCAACCATGCATACTTTCCCCACGCAACGGCACTCATCAAGACCGGCGGCGTCCGGTAACTGACCGTGGTTACAGCTCCAAACACTGACACAGTTATCTCCCGATCTCTTCAACGCCAACAAAGCGTCAGCAACAGTGGCGGAGATAGAGAGGCAGCGCAGCGGTGGCTTGCCGAGACATAGATCAGATACCTCACGCGCCAACAAGCTCGCTGCCATGCACCAATGAACGATTCAAGAGATGACAGAAATGAGAGGCGAATTTTTTAGAAAAAGAAAAATGGATGTTTCTAGAGAAACCAAAATGATATGAAGGGAGCAGAGAAATTCACGGGAAGCTTGTGTGGTACTTATAGGAAGTTGTTTACCGGGTATAACCGGTCAATCCGGGTAATATTTCACAAAACGGGTAGGCTCCAGTTTATGAGAGCGCCTTACGACTATGATAAATAAGGGTAAAGTATATTGGTAGTCCCTTAACTTTTAGGGATATAATAATATGATCACTAAACTTTTAAATATTTTAATATAACCATTAAATTTTTAATTCACTTTTATTATGGTTACAATCATTCGATTATCGCTAAAAATTGTCGTGAGGAAAGAAATCAAAATGTAATGACAATTCTAAAAGAATTGGGGATCAAATTATTATTTTTTTAAATCTGAGGAGTATATTTTAATTGTCCAAAATTTTAAGCATCCCCGCGCCCCTACCACCGTACGGACTGTCCTTTTCTCTGCAGCTGGAGAAAAGAAGATATTTTTTAAGCTGTTCATCCTGCAAAGCTTTATAGCAACCACACATTTATTTGCTCTTCCAAAACACTTGGAAAACTTAATCAAGTAAAATTGTAAAAATATCAAATTTATTTCATTATGTGTGATAAAAAAAAGTTATTTTGAATTTATTATAATAAATTGCCATTTGCCTAAATTTGCTTAAATTTAGTGACGATAAATAAAATATTAGTATTATCTAAATGAAATTTATCCCAATTTGTTAAAAAGTTATAATTTGTAAATATTTTTGTATTCCCAAAAATTTTTTTTATTTTCCCTTTTCATTGTGTTTTCCTATTGTTGTCTTTGTGTGTGTGTGGGGGGGGGGGGGGGTGAATATTGGATTATTTTACTGCTGTTGAATGCTTTGAAAAAAAGGGCTTATATTATATGCATTTTTAGGGTAAAAAAGAACATTATTCGTCCACATATTGAACTGGATATTCATTATGTCGGTCCAAAAATAATAAAATAATTTACACGAAGTTTGGAAAAGATTGGACATTTTGAACCCAACAACTAATTTTTAGTAAAAATATATATTATTCATAGTAAAAGACTCAAATTCAAATATATATACATGTGTATTTAAATATAAATAAATTTTGTTATAATTACATTAATATATTACAAACTTTGAAAATGAGGTGTGTTTTACTAAAAAAACGTGATGGAAAAAGGTAAAGGGTAAATTATATAAATGGTCTCTTGATTATACTTTAATTATCTTTATATTTTTTAATTATCAAATGTTATAAATTGGTCCATTTGTTGATTTTTTGATACAAAATGGTCATGTACTGTTATAAATTTGATAGAAAATTGATGTGGACGTTAACATGCTGACTTAGATTATAGAGATTGAGGATGACACATGGTTATCCAAATCAGCATGTTAACATCCACATCAATTTCCCGTCAAATTTTTAATGGCACATAATCATTTTATATCAAAAAAATTAGTCAATAGACCAATTTGTAACATTTGATAGTCAGAGCATGTAAAAGATAATTGAGTTATAATTAAGGGACTATTTATGTAGTTTATCCAAAGGTAAAATATATGCCTGCGTCAGCGCTGACGTTTATATACTCGGAACAAATTGGTCTCATGTGCCTGCTGCCTGGTTACAAGGGGAAGAAAGGAAAAAGTGGACGGCTGGGTCATATCCAGTTATTAGTTAATCGATTAATTTAGAAAATAAAAAAATTGGTATAAACTTAATTTTTATTTAGAGAATTAATGTAAAATTTACTGTGAAAAACATGACTGGAAAAACATGGAACAGCTCAGCATTTGATCCTGTAAGAGATCAAAACAGCCGTGTGAGGGAGGGCAGCCACCCGCCCTTTGCTACAGAAATTCGATCGTAGGCGATGGTTGCAACGAATGAAGCTTGCTGCTCAATCTAATTAATGCCAATGACACACATCAAAGCATATGTTTTGTTCAACCGGTTGAGAGGTGATTCTCTTTAGCAAGCCTTAACAATCAGCTACTTCTTGATAATTCAATCAGACTCCACAAAGATCTGCACTGCAGTGAAAAGAATTCATCAGAACCGATATTTTATCGATTCGAGACGGCAAGTAAACATCGTCGTCTGGTAAAATCAGCAAATATGATACCAATCTGCACATCTGGCAAAGGGTCAAAACTCAAAAGTCTTCTTCTCTCTTCTGTCGGATACTGTGGTTCCAGTAATTTTCTGGATTCAAAGTTTAGTTGCAATCAAGTTCTGTACATGTAATACGAGTGAATTACAAACAAAGCAAAAACAACGACAAGTTGCAGATGGCATTGAAGCACAATCTGCGAACAGAAATCCGAAATAACCAGAAACTAATATAATATAATATGTTTAATAAAAATATGATGTGAGCATGTTAATATAATACTTTTAATATAAAATTTTAACTTGCTCTAATTTTATTAAGTGTTGGTCAAGTAAACTGCAAAACAGGACATTAGTACTGACAAGAAAACTAAAATAACGAACTGAAAGATAATTAGATCGTATCGTGGTATAGAGGTCACTGTCTTAGAAACAATTCGTCCCGATGTGTGTACTCGCTATTTTAGGCGGTTATCCTCTAAAGGTTAGCACGGTCCTCTAAACAGTGTACACCTAAAGTCTGGAGTGGACTCTAGAGTAAATGATCGTCAGAACCAAAGCCGAACATGAATTTGAATATGCTCGACAGAAGTAAATCTGAATGAGATGATTTTAGAGAAAAGCATATTCGTTTAACCCTCAGCACCTTTGGTCTCTCTCTGTGGAAAAATGATACTATAATATGAACATATTATATAATAAAAATCAGTTTAACGGCTGAATTGGAAGAAAAATACAAGTTGAATGAAGAGATTAGAGCTGGAGATGTCATGTCAAAATGGGAACCAAACAGAATTGCAATTTGCAGATACCAAAATCTATTGACTAATGACCAATTCTCAATTCTCCTTAAACCTAATCCACTACTCCCATTTTAAATTCTGCAAATTCAAATTTCCATTTTCTCTACTTCAACCTCTGCAACCTTTTCTCCGGTCTCAGACTAAGGTGATTCTTTTACTTTCGTTTTTTTTTTTTATATTTGAATTTAGTGATATGGTGACGATGAGCTGTTAATTGAGATATTTATCGTAGATTTTAGTCTGATTAATTAGTTAAATCTCGTTTTGATCTGGATATCGAAGCAGTGTGAGCTTCGTAATTATGTGAACCGGGAGAGATTGGGTAGAACTTAGAAGTGAGATTTTGCAGAGAAAGATATGACTTGCGGTTGTTTTGGTGGATCGGTTGTTCAACGGAAACGGAGCACCGCTAAGGCCACCGGCGGGATAGACGGTGTGGATTCTCTTTAGATTTCCTAAAATATTTTCGTCGAGAGTTTTTCTTTTTTGAATTTTTGAGTTTCTGGATTTTGATTTACTGCTTGTTGAAGAATTGTACTTTGGTTTGTTCTGTAGAATGTTATTATTGTTTTTTTTCTTTCAAAATTTTGCAGAGCTATTGCTTCGGAGAGTCAATCATTTCTCATACAATCAATTGAGATCAGCCACAGATGATTTTCATTCAAGCAATAAAATAGGGCGCGGAGGTTTTGGAACCGTTTACAAGGTACTTTAAATTTACTTTTATTTATTAGTTTATCAAAAAAAAGTAAATTTAATCAAATTATGCAGAATTAAATTAACACGTCAATTGATTGGTGAAAATTTAAGAATTTTGATGCTGGGATGTTTTGGAGAAAATATTTTAATATAGGGTAAACTACTGTAATAATCATTTATATTTAGTTAATGTATATTTTTAATCACTAATTATTAAATTCGATATTTTAATCACTTAAATTTTCGTTATGTAAATTTCTGGTTGCTTAAACATTTGTTTTCGTTACTTAATGACGTGCATGTTAATAAAATAGGTTTATCTTTAATTTATCCTTAACTTTTTAAAATATTTTTTCACCCAAAAGATCTTGACCCCTTTCCTGCCACCAACCTTCGGCCACCCACCGTCCGTTTGATCTAGCTTTAGATGAATTCACTCCAGACTTCCCGACTCTTCTTCCTCTTCCTCCAATCCTCTAGGTGCTCTTGCCATTTGCCAACACATGATCATAGTTGTAAAGACATTTTCTAACAAACAACCCAGGATAGTGCTGCAAAGCTTAAAATTTGCTCAAATTTGCTTAAGAATCGCTACCCTAAGTTGCTCAATTTATTAAAAGTAGGTGTCCTCCTACCCCATTCTCTTCATTAAATCAGGTATAGTCAATCAATAGCTGGATGTGTTATAGTTGTTAGGTCTCTAATAAAAACTTTGCAGTGAAACCAAACTTGGATGTACAGTACTTTATATGTACCGCTGTTAGTTTTTCTGTTGCTGCCTTCTCATGTAAACCAACCATCAATCTTGAACAATATATGAAACAACAAGAAAAAAAAAACATCTTTAATAACTTGTTTGGTACGGTATTTGTTGGCAAGAAATGAAAAAAGAAGAAGATATGAACACTCACAATAGCTGATCTTCTGTATAGCTGCTATGTCACTCGCATGTCTTGCTCCATTGTTTGAACCCATATAGACTGCATTGGGAAATATAGATTGCAGCAGCTGTTAGTAGTGATGGTTAGACGCATATCATGACAAGGGTATGAGATATAATCCTCCAATTCCCCTTCAAAATCTTAGGAAAGCTAAAAAAGAAATGAAATGAATATACTTGAATCGGACACACAGCCCCGTATCTAAAACTCGCACCGAGTTCAAGTAATGTGGTTTTAACTATGCGTATTTTCCCTTCCAGTTTTGTATTTCCTTATTTTATTGGCGGACCTTTAGATCTTGTTGACCGCTGTGCACAATCACAGGGATATCAGGAAATCCATTAGAACTGTTTCTAATTACTATTGGATTGAATCCAAGTTCATCAATACTATATTTTGGCTTAGAAACATTAGAAAACTAAAAACATGGACTTATTTACAGAAATGTAGCTTTTAGTTGCAACCTTCAATGGTGGCAGACTTAACGTAGAGGCTAGCTAGACCTAGAGGGTCTGGGATCCCTAAGCCTGAATGCGATTTCCTTATCGGTTCCTTCGTTTCGGAGCTATACCTTCACTGCTTCTAATTTCTATTGGTGCAAGTCAAACATGGTGTCTGGCTAATAATTATATATATGTTGCTAGGGAAATCTAAAAGATGGAACTGAAGTTGCTGTGAAGACACTTGCTGCCAAATCAAAACAGGGAGCTCGAGAATTTTTGACAGAGATCAATACTATATCAAATGTCAAGCATCCAAACCTTGTCGAGCTGATCGGGTGTTGTATTCAAGGAGCGAATCGGATACTGGTCTATGAATATATTGAAAATAAGAGTCTTGATAAAGCTTTATTAGGTAAGATGGTCTGAAGTTTGTGTTTCAATGGTGGTCAGGAAGACTTAATTATCATTTTTGACTTCCTTGGTTCTGCAGATCAAAGGACTACAAATATCAAATTGGATTGGAGCAAGAGATCAGCTATTTGTCTAGGTATTGCTAGGGGTCTTGCTTTCCTTCACGAAGAACTCGTTCCGCATATCGTTCATAGAGACATCAAATCGAGTAACATACTTCTCGACAAAGACTTTAACCCTAAAATCGGAGATTTTGGGTTGGCCAAACTTTTTCCAGATAATGTCACTCATATTAGTACCAGATTAGCAGGAACAACGTAAGTCACTACTTTATCTGCTCTTATTCAACCTTAGTTTGTTTTTCTGCTCTGTTTTCCTCGAGACTTTTCGTATTGTCATCGAGTACTTGACTTCTTCGACAAGTTATTCTCGACATAGAATATAAAGATCCCAATCACCTTAGATTTGGATAGTAGTATTTGTATTTTATTTCAATAATTTGTTTAAGGAGCATATTGCAGCTGAATTCATATCGGATATCAAAGAAGATAACTTGCATAGCAAGTAATAGGAAAAGAAGAACTTAGTACATGCTTTCTCCAAACCTTCTCCGATATCCTATTTCCCTTATGAGTTTGGACTAAGTTTTGTAGCAGGGTTAATCAGCAATTCAACCGCAGAATCTGTGAAAAAAAATAGTCACAAGAGATCCAATGCCGTCTCTCTTTTTTGTTTCCGAACGAAACCAAAATCTGTCGAATCAATTTTATATACTGATGAAAAGGGAATTGTAATGACTTATGCATACTTCATTCTGTGCAGTGGTTATCTGGCCCCGGAATACGCTCTGGGTGGTCAGTTGACCTTGAAGTCTGATGTTTATAGCTTTGGTGTCATTGTACTCGAAATAATTAGTGGTCGAAGCAGCTCGAAGACAAACTGTGGAGGCACGGACATGTTTCTCTTGGGTTGGGTACGCGTTCGATTTTGTTTACGATATTTCTGTAGTTGTACTGTGTATCATTCTCCAACATTGTCACCACAACATCCTTAAAAAACCAAATCATTATTGTTTTCTTTGATAGGCATGGCAGCTCTATGAAGAAGGCAAGCTTCTTGAGCTGGTCGATCCCGAGCTCGAAGAATTCCCGGAGGAAGAAGTCCTTAGGTACATGAAAGTAGCCTTTTTCTGCACGCAAGCAGCATCCAATCGAAGGCCTTTAATGAGCCAGGTTATTCAAATGCTGGGACGAAATGTTCGGCTGAACGAAACAGAACTTATGGCACCAGAATTCTTTCAAGACGGAGTGTCATCTTCGGGTAAAAAGCCGACCGAATCGTCTGCGACATCAACCAGCTATCAGATGAGTTTTGTTCCTGACACTATCACTGAGGTTACCCCCAGGTGAACATCAAATAGGAAATTGAAGTTTAGACGACTTTTTCAATAGGAAATTGAAGCTGAAAGGCTGATGTTGGAGCAATATATCCCATTGGTTTTAGGTATTGGTTTGTAATTTTTGTTGTTATATTTTGTTAACGATTAGTAATACCATTGTTATCAAAATTAATACAAAATAAAGGGAAAAACTTAATGGAAGGGTATAAAAGAAAGAATGCAAGGGAAATGAGTACACAGGAATTTTTTATACAATATAAAATAAATTACAGAAATATATATATATATATTTTTTAAATCTAAAATTTAAATTTAAATTCTAAATTTTATACCGATTAAAATTTTAAATCTTAAACCGAAATCATAAAAGATTTCAATGATTATATGTGTATTAAATAATTTTTACCGAAAAGTTTTGAGTGATTGGTAAGGTGGATTGTGCGGATACGAGTTTAAAGTTCGAAAAATATCATTCTTGAAAGAGAACTTTGTCACCTGCATTTTTTTTCTTCTTATTTCGATTAGTAGTTGACAATTAATCTTAATATCAGGGACGAAGCTAAAGAGGGGTGAAGAGGGGCAATCGCTCTTAGCCATGAATAATTTTTTTTTCATTTTTGTTCTCTATTTAAATTCTTTTAATTTTTTTTATGAATTTCTCCCTTACTTTTAAACATTTATATTTTACTCCGTCCCCATTTAATATATACTTACTTATCAGTTATCGGATATATTATTTTTTATATTTTATTAAAAATCTAAAGCCCAGTATCTCCTTATGTCTAACCATAACTGCATCAAAGCCCAACAACATCTCACGTTCCACCGAAGCTACACGTGCGTATCCATCTCCATATTTAGCCATTTAGGCCTTCCTTTCAAACTCTTCGCCCTTTTCCCACACTTGAAAACCTTCCCCGATCCATTTCTTCGGATTAAACCGACAGAATGACCGCCGAGGTACTGTCGGATCTAAACGGCCGCGCTTCTTACGAAGGAGATCTGAGTAAGGAAAACTCTAACCCTAAATCCTCCGCCGCCTCCAAGAAGGCCCGTGAGAGCGAACGACGTCGTAGGAGGCGCAAGCAGAAGAAGAACAAGAAGACCTTTCAGCAAGAAAATGACGCCGCGGACGGTGTGGCTTCAGAGGCCGGTGAAAGCGACGTTGGCGAAGATGGAACCAAGGACAATTCCAATCATCAGCAGGTATCAAACCGTTTTCTTTTTTGAGGTTTTTATGATTTTAGTTAATGTCGATTGTTTCGTAGGTATTTGAATTTATTCCTGCATAATATAGTTTTTGATAGTGATGCAAGGATTTTGGATTTACTTTAGTTATAATGGAATTGAGTTTTTTTTTCTCTCCTTCTTTTGGTTTAACTGTAGATTTTAGTTTGGCATTTTTTAAAAAGAAGTTTATTATTCCGCGTAGTGCACTCTTAATTAAATTACATTTGTTATTAAATTTATTATTTCTTTTGTTTCGACTGCAGGTGATGGAACAAGTTGTAATTGAGTACGTTCCTGAAAAAGCTGAGTTAGATGATGGTATTGATGAGGAATTTAGGAAGGTATTCGAAAAATTCAGCTTCCGGGAAGCTGCTGGTTCTGAGGTAAAATGAAATTCAGTTAGATATGATCGGTTAATTTTTAAGCTTCCTTTTAAGTTCGCTAAAACCCTTGTAATTCTATTTATACAGGAGACGAATAAGAATGAGGAGTCTGCTCAAGATGCAGATGCGAAGAAGAAGGCGGATTCTGATTCAGAAGAGGAGGAGCAGGATAATCAACAGAAAGAGAAAGGCGGCATATCAAATAAGAAGAAGAAGGTTTTTGGTTTCTCACTCTTTATGGTTTCTAATATTGTTGATATTATCGTAGTAATTAGTTCATGTTGATCATACTGAATAGTGAAAATACTCGTTTTGATATTGCTGACAGCTACAAAGGCGGATGAAAATTGCTGAATTGAAACAAATTTGCTCAAGGCCTGATGTTGTAGAGGTATATTTTCCTCTAGTTGTTTATTTGATGTTTGCTTCTTTTGATGGCTAGTTGATGATCTGTCTTGTTTTGATTTTTTAAACCGGTGTTAAACAAAATTATAGCCCAATGTGGAATCTATGGCCTTCTTATTTATTTTCCTTAAATGAAGTTTTTTTCTTTTTTTGTGGCTATTAAGGGATCATAGTTTTCTAATCTTTTGTTTTGGATTTTCTCATGCAATGCTGTTAGAATGATGCATCTCATATGAAGAACAGTGTTTACTCCTGTGTTTATAATTCAATTGCTAAATGCTAATATATTTTGTCAGGTTTGGGATGCCACTGCTGCAGATCCTAAGTTGCTGGTTTTTTTGAAGGCATATCGAAATACTGTTCCTGTGCCGAGGCACTGGTCTCAGAAAAGGAAATATTTGCAGGTTGGTAATTCTTACATCCCTCACTATTAATATGGGTCATATATGTATTCATGGCTGTTAGGCATAATCTTCTGTGAGTGATTTAGGGAAAACAGTGAGGGAAGATCAAGTCGATAAGGCTTCTCTTATACGTATATATGTACTTATTGCAGGGGAACAACTGTGACTGTGACAGCCTTGGAGCCTGGACTTATAGGTGTTTTGCAAAAAAGGACTCATGATTGATTTCTCTTTTAATATGCCTGCTTTTTGGATTGGGATATAGTTTTTTAATAAGGTTTTCATAGAGTGGCATAAGTTACTTGCATGTTAGATATTGGGTATAACTTTTTTCATTGTTAAGGTTCTAATTGATCTATTTTGAATTTTCAGATGCGTTTCCATTGTGCTAAATGCTCGGGCTAGATCCATCTAAGATTTATTTTTAAGTGACCTGAATTGGAAGCAGAATCTTCCTAGATATTAATAATCATTATTATTTGAACTTCTGTTTCTCATCTTCATGTGGACCTTTTCTGTAGGGGAAGCGTGGTATTGAGAAGCAACCTTTTCAGCTTCCTGACTTCATTGCTGCAACAGGAATAGAGAAAATTAGACAGGTAAATTTAATTCACTATAAATTATAATAGCAGTTGTGCAGTGTCCTGTGGTTGATGTTGGGGAAATCCATAAACTGCTTTCAAGTGATAAATTGATTTTGACTGGATAATGACATTATTTAACTGTATAATTCATTCATGTTCTCTACCCGTCTTTTTCTTATTTAGGCTTACATAGAAAAGGAGGACAGTAAGAAGCTGAAGCAAAAGCAAAGAGAGCGTATGCAGCCAAAGATGGGGAAAATGGATATCGACTATCAGGTCTCTTATTTTCTTGATTCGTTGATTCTTCTTTTATTTTTGGAGATTTGAATTTTGTTTCAACCCATTTTAGCTGTCATGCAAGGCCAGTCATAATCATATATTCCTTTCTGAAAATTATAGTCATGCTGTTATACCTAATGATGTTCTGGCTTCTGTTTTTTAGGTTCTTCATGATGCATTCTTTAAATATCAGACAAAACCAAAGCTGACAACTCACGGGGATCTCTATTATGAAGGGAAGGAATTTGAGGTACTCTTTTGCTATTTCTACATGGATAATAGGATGCCTCTTGTACTACTTCAATATAATGAACTTGTCAATTAATTTAAAATTGATGTGCAATTGTACAATGTAAGGCTGTACGTTGAATTCTGAAGATCATAGGGACATTGTCGAATACCAATGTACTTAAATTTTGCTAATGATAGGATCATACACTGGACCCTAAGGACAGGATGCTTTTTCGGTTACTGTAAAATTTCAAGCATTTTATATAACTTGAGCTTAATTTAATATAAACCTGCGATTTAAGAAATTTTGTTCTATGAAACTTTTTGGGTTACAGAAACTGGACTTCACAGTGATCATTGTTTGGAATAAGTTATACTTGTATGTAATCTCCTGTTGCTATTTCACTTTGGTGTGTGAATTCAATGGCCATCTAGTTGCCAGGGTGGCTTGTTGTTTTGTGGAAACACTCAACCTTTGGATAAGATTGAGCCGCTATTGGCTATTGTGATATACCTGAATGCAATGATATTGACACTGTTGTATTTTATCTTAGATGGTTACTGTTTGATTATTGATGTCTTTCAGTAATTTTTTCCGTTGTCTTAAGTTAATGTTGTTTCTTTGGAATACAGGTTAAGTTGAGGGAGATGAAGCCAGGCTCTCTATCACATGAGTTAAAGGAAGCTCTTGGTATGCCAGAGGGTGCTCCACCCCCTTGGCTTATCAATATGCAGGTTAGTTTGGCTAATGTCCTGAGTTTATTTTTGCTTTTGATATCTTAGTATTGTTGGTGATGTTATTTGATAATTTTTGCTTTCAGAGGTATGGCCCTCCTCCATCATACCCACATTTGAAAATACCTGGCCTAAATGCACCCATTCCTTCTGGAGCAAGCTTTGGTTATCACCCTGGTGGTTGGGGTAAACCTCCAGTAGATGAGGTAAGCCACTTAGAAAATTACTGTGTTCCGTGTGTTCTATAAGCTTGAAAGCTATAGATGAGTGATCATTTAATATATATCTTTATGTTAACTTTCTTGCTTTTTCCAATTTTTCAATAGTATGGACGGCCTTTATATGGAGATGTATTTGGAGTCCAGCAGCAAGATCAGCCTAACTATGAGGTACTTCCAAGTTTTTAATGTTCCGATTATGGATAAGTCTAGTTTAGAGCTTGACTAATATTCTAACACTTGGGCTTTTAGTTTTTTTTTTCCCCTTTATTGGTTGTCCTTCATGTGATTTTTTTACTAAAGTGAAAAAACAAGTAAATAAATAAAGAACTAGTAAGGGTGAAGTAGCATCTTAACATTAAGCCTGACCCACACAAGTACCGTCGAGTGTCAACATTATTTTCTCCCTAGGAAGCAAATTGATTTTACTGGCAATATTCCATTAGAAGTATTCTTCAAAACCTTTCTTGGTGTGGGTTGTGTTCCTGGCTACAGAAGCCATTTGTATTATAATGATGAGTAGCATTGATAGCTTCAACATTTTGGATTAAACTTCTATTTTTCGACTCTATAATTTAATTTTGCAATATGTTATTTCCTTGTATATAATGATAAAATCCAGGAGGAGCCTGTTGATAAGTCAAAGCATTGGGGTGATTTGGAGGAAGAAGAAGAAGAGGAGGAAGAAGAGGAAGAGGAGGAAGAGGAAATTGAGGAAGAGGAGTTAGAGGATGGAATCCAATCTGTTGATAGCCTTTCAAGGTAATAATATTGTACAATTTTCTTTCTGTTTATGGTAGTAATCTTTTCACTGCCCAAAATTATCAGGGCAGGTGCTTTATCTGTTTGGGTTTTATTGATTAATAGCCATGATTTTTCTATGTTGTATGTGGAGTATTAACTATTTTATTGATGACTCCCCTCTCCTCCTTTTGACTTCAGTACTCCTACTGGAGTTGAGACACCTGATGTCATTGACCTTCGTAAACAGCAGAGAAAAGAGCCGGAGAGGCCTCTCTACCAAGTGAGTATTATATAGGAGCTTTGGTGTCCCCAGTTGTTATTCATATCTCTGTATATTATTTATGAGATTTTCTTCTAACTTCCTCACGTTTGCTTTTTTTCTTTGAAGGTGCTTGAAGAAAAAGAAGAAAGGATTGCCCCTGGGACTTTACTTGGCACAACTCACACGTAAGAATCAGATTTATTTATTTTTGTTCCCATAGCTTCAAATCTTTGACTGATATCACAAAACTTGTTTGTTTGTTTTTTGTGCACAGATATGTGGTCAACACTGGCACCCAAGACAAGCCGGCTGCCAAAAGGGTAAGATAGATGACTGGTCCTTTTTTGATCTTGCAGTTCCTTTACCCTTGGTTATTCAAACAAAAAATGTGCGTAGATTTAGAAAATCATCCCAAGTTTGCTACTTTAGGCATTTTTGTTGTTTTTGATGAATCTCGTGGACCATTTGCAATTGTTTCTATGTAGTATTTCCCTGCTGTAACTAGACATTTCACTTCCGACTCAAAGACAAACTAGATGATTTAAACATGTAATTCATGTTTTATTTAGCCTGAAGTTGAAATCTTTGTGACTAAATCGGCTATATTGCCATAATTTGACATTTGATTATAAAATTTCTCCTGTTGCAGGTTGATCTTCTCAAGGGCCAAAAATCTGACAAGGTGGAAGTCAGTCTACAGCCAGAGGAGTTGGAAGTTATGGACAATGTGTTGCCTGCAAAGTGAGTTGGACTCTTGCAACTTTTACCATATAAGTATGTCGAGTCCCCAATATTAAAATCTAGTTTACTCATTTTGTCTGCTTTCACAGGTATGAAGAAGCTAGAGAGGAGGAAAAGTTACGAAGTCAACGTGAGGACTTTAGTGATATGGTGGCTGAGGTAAGGCTTGCTGAAGTCTTTTTTGATGAAATTTTTGGTGTTACCAACTTTATCCGAAAGTGTCATAATAATACTAATAATAAAACTGCTTCAAATATGTGTGATGATATTGTTTCACATTATTTTTGGCAAAAACACACTATCCTCGTGATTAACGACCAAGTCTAAACAATAAGAGTTCAGTCTTTATGTTTGACTATGTTGGATTAGTGAGGCCTACCTGAAGTTCGATCCGTTGATGTGCTTGATACCTGAACTTATAGAGCTTTAATTGAATATTTTCAACTGCATTTCCTACAAACTATCTGAAATGTAGGATATCTATATTTCTTAAACATGGTTAATAATTTAGTGTTGATTTGGGTCAAACCATGATTAAGCTTTGGATCGTGGGTTGTGATCGGATGTGTATGATTGCCAATTCCATGTCTTTTGATGATTCAGAATGAGAAGAAAAGGAAGCGTAAGATGCAAGAGA
Organism: Abelmoschus esculentus; assembly: GCA_035048815.1. Taxonomy (NCBI): domain Eukaryota; kingdom Viridiplantae; phylum Streptophyta; class Magnoliopsida; order Malvales; family Malvaceae; genus Abelmoschus; species Abelmoschus esculentus. The sequence goes on from JAUCBN010000066.1 coordinate 5,698,908, forward strand.
AAGAAGGGAAATCAAAGAAAAAGGATTTCAAATTCTAAGTAGACCAAGATTCCGTCCGATGTTTGAACCTGAAGGAGAAGCTGATTCTTCTTTGCCCATTGAGAGAATGAGCCCCGTTTAGCATTTGTGCTTGATGTTGTACTGAATTCGTTTTTCTCATGTCAACCTCTATGTAGGAAGATAGATGCCAATCTTGATGCCATTGGCACCTACAATCCCCACTATTGCTCCCAACCCGATCTCATGACCGGGAGCTTTACCGAGTGAAAATGAAACCCGATAACCCTATCCTGTAACTTGTTGAAGGCATCTGTATTAGTGCAAAATGCTGTTATTTTCTTATTTGAAATAGTTGTGGGTCGACCGCAAATTAGATAAAACTTCAAATTCTCGTTTAAGCTCCTATTTATTAGGAAGGGAGACCCTTGAAACAAAGCTAAGGGTTTTTGTTTTGCAATTTGAGGCAACAAGTGCTAATTTCTTTTATCAAAATATTACTAGTATATGAATTGGATTAATAATTAAAATAATCAGATTGTCGATTTTTAATTTGATTTAAATACTTGACATTTATTTTATATTCAATTTTATGTTATCAATTGAACTGATCAGATCATCGATTTCCGACTCCATCGAAGTTCTTCCAATCCAAAATTGAATAGTACTTACGAGGCAAATAAATTGATGGTCTTCTGGATGGGATGAGAAACCAGTGTGTCCATGCCATGTCTATGATTGGTAATGGCTGGCTGATGGTTTGTGTGAAGGCCTATCTTTGACTCAGATTTGAGTGTGACAGATCCTTTTTATTCACCAATCTTCCATGATTTAGCTTTCACAAAACCATTCCATTTTTAAATTATGTAGAGAGAGAGAGATGCCTTACTTCTTCATTAGTCTGTCGTGGACCTAATACGTAGATATTGACCAACCACCTCCACGGCTCCACCATCTTCTAGATACCCATTAGGCCAATTATGAATACTCTTACTTAAACATACCCATATCAATTAAGCTTTTTGGTCAACTAAACTTTGGTGCACTGCAAAACCGCCAGCTTGACACTCTTCCCCTCCCCTAGTTCATGGATTATGATGATATTGGTATTTTGAAATTTTAATTAAAATATCTAAAATTTAAATATCAATTTAAAACTTGAACAATTGTTTGGGGACGTCCGGTGAATTAACCCCATTAAATAAGTTTAAAGTGTTTGATTAGATAGTGGCTTGGGCTTTAGTTTTGGTCCTTTCTGCCGTCCGACGTAGAAAATTCAGCCCTTCAGGATCCGCCAATTAACAAAGTCAAGCTGGCCCTGGCGTGTACACTTAATAAGGATGAGAAATACTCGGTTAATTCGAGTCAAAATGAATCGAAGACGGGTTAAGAATATAGTCCTACTTTTAAATTTTTATAATTTAAATATTTTTATATATTTTTATTTAATAATTTAATTTTAGACCCATAATTTATTTATGATATTATACCTTAATTCTTAAAATAAATTATTGGAATATTTTTTTGACTAACAAAACTTAAATCTTTTATTTGACATGATTATATCATGCAATTCTAATAGAGGTTTCAGAAAATTTAAATTATAAGACTAAAATTTAAGAAAAATATATTAATATTTTTTCACAAAAAATTAATTTTTTAATGTTTTTATATAAAGTATTAATTTTTTAATGTGTTATGATGAGTTATTAACTTTTTAGGTGTACGAGTTGGACTGTTTTAATTAGATTATTAATTAAAGTTTAATTATGAAACAGAACTTTGCTTAGTATCCCCTGCTAAATATATTGCCTTGGTCATGACAATCTACTTTACCTAATCAACCGACTAAAATTTGAATTGCATCCCCATTCATTTTTTAGAGAGAAAGAGTCATAAAATTTAAATTTTGATATAAAATATTAAATGGTATATACAAATTAAATACTCTTTTAATAATCATTATCTTTTAATTCATTTTTTCCAAAAACCAATGAATTTCACTCATTTTTTTTTATGTAATTTTAAAATATAATTTTTAAAAATTATATTAATAACATGACTAATTAATGATTAAGAATCACGACTGATATAATAAGTTGGACATATGATATAATCTCTCGGTCCAGGTTCATCCATTTCCGCGTGTCAGCCCCCTCCCCCCCTTCACGTCTAAGCAAGCCTCTCTCCCTTCGCATAAAACTTAAGAGGCTCATTTCTCATCACTTACCATGGAATTTCCTTACGCTTGACAGCCTCAAATATCAAATCTGTTTCCTAAAAACATCACACTCACTTGCCTTATTCGGTCCGAAAGATTAAACTTTTTTAGGGTTTTGAAAGAGTTTCTGAGATATGGGATTGAGTTTTAAGCAGGTTTCAAGCGATGGCATCGGGTGGAACCAAGGCCAAGCTTTGTCGCAGGCTGCTCCAACTATGAAGAGACGACATCAACAGAACCAGCAGCCTGAAAGCCTAGAGCCGCCATTGAAGTGTCCGAGGTGTGATTCTTCGAACACGAAGTTCTGTTATTACAACAACTACAACAAGTCACAGCCTAGGTATTACTGCAAGGCTTGTAAAAGACATTGGACAAAAGGTGGTACGCTTCGCAACGTTCCTGTCGGTGGCGGCAGAAAAACCAAGCGGATCAAGACATCTCCCGTATCCACAGCCGCCACAGAAAGCTCCACCACCTCCTGTCTTAACAGTAGGCTCAATGATCAGCTTCGTCCATCATCTTCGTTGGAGATCAGCGAAATTTTCAGCAGAAACAATGGCGTATTCCTGGGTTCTAACGCCATGTCTCAAGGCTTACAGTTTTCGTTTCCATTTTCAAGTTCTAGCTCGAGTTCCTTTGAAAAATCCAGATCTGATCCAACCATTGTCATGCCGGCCGTCACAAGTGGCAGTTACTGGGATTGGGATTGGGATGATATTGATGAACTTGTCTCTACGGATCTCTACATCCCCTGGGATTATTCTCAGATCATACCATGAAAAAGGAACGTCTTTTTTTTTTAACAGTGAACAACTGAACATAATCTATAGGATTATCTACATAGCTATTTCCTAGATTTCGATGTTCCTATTGAATCAAGGATGTGTATTTTTCTCTTAAACTTTTACTCTAAGTTTTATCCCTATCTATTATCTATATACAATATTATTTATTGGTTACATTTGACTAAAGAAAGTAAAATATACGATTTCTCAATAACTAAATTATTTATATCGTGACCAACCAACGAGGCTTGGTTCCTGTAGTATGCAATTTGGTTTTGTTTAAGCATATTTTGGGTTTGAAACGTAGTGTACGTAGAAAATTTTTATTAGAAGACTCACCCACCAAAATTAGATATGTTATACATGTTGGTTCGAATTAATTAGTATGAAGCCTTAAAAATCGAAAGAGTAACAAAAATAAGTATTATCTCTCTCTTGATGATATACGCGTGTGACGGTGTGAAGAGTTTAGAGATGGGTTCTCTTCCAGCTAAACAGTGGAAACTAGATAAGATGGGAAGATTCTTATGGATATGTGTATTATGGTTCTGAATATCTAGTAAGATTTTATGGATTCGTTTCTCCACTGGTTGAGAATCATTCTCTCTTCTTCCTTGTCCCCAGGTCATTTGGGTCGTGAAGCACTTGTTTTCTGCTCTACTGCTCGGTCTGAACTGTGGGGTTTGTAGATTTCAATGATGTTTATGAGGGCAACCAAATCTTTGTTCCGACATGCTATGTCCTAATTCTCTTTTAGTTCATTTCTAGAGCATATGCACATTGGGGCCACGGTTTCCGGACTTTGTTTCATAGCATAATAAACTTCGATCTGCTTTACATATGTGGGTACAACCGACATCATCTTGGTTGTATAGGCTATGGCATGGATTGTTTGTCACAATTCTTTAATTTGTTGTGGACCTGTGGTGTAGAGATAACACGACCAAATCATGAAGACATGGAAAATTTCTATGTTTGGTCTCATTTTTTAGTGTGGATCATTTTTCCGATGTGGATGAGATATTTGGTCGGTTTTGAAGCATTCAGAATGAAATATATTGATTTCGTTCATTTCTTATTGATTTGATTTAAATGTCATAAATAATTAGTTTAGTATCGTTCAAATTGATTTCAAGTTTGAGACTTCGTATATGTAGAAAACTACCATTGAGAGACTCAACAATCAAAGTTAATTATGTGACCTGAGTAAATCCGAAAAACGCTAAGGAACCGGAAGGGCAACAAATATATATCGAAAAGAATGGATCTATTGTCAAGGTTTTACAGATAAAACAGGCTGCATCGGAGATTGATTGCCATTGGTTTGCTCTCTTGTTTTATGTATGAATCTTTCGAGTTATAAATAATATCAATTATAAATATATAGATATAAAAGAGATAAAAAAATCAAGTGTTATACAATCTCAAGCAAGGAAGTTTTGGTGGTTTTTTAAGAGCTTTGCTTCAAACTCCTTAAGCAACTTTCAATTTCCCAGTCCATCAAAATCACAACTCAAACAAAAGTAGATTTAATTTACAAAGAAATCCGATTCCGCAAGTTGCTCAGTACTATGTACTGTACCATGCATAAATCGGGGTAACAGTTACTTATGTTCAGGATCAGTCTCGATTTCTTGAGCCAGTTCTCGAGTCAGCCTATCGGCACGGTCATCATGTCCGCCGGCGAATGTATAAACCCGGAAAGCAAATTGGAAAACCCTCCACAGCATTTTAATGCACACTTTCTTTTGTGCTTCACCTTTGCCTTTGGACACTTCATTGGCTGCCAAGTTGGATTCTTTTCTCTCCTGAATGTGAAGAATCCAAGTATCATGTGCTAGACAAGTAAAAAACAGGCTTTGAATTTGGTTGAGAATTGAGAAACAGAGTTACCTTCAGTACAAACTCCATGCAGTTGGAGGAAACATCAACTGTTGCTTCTTTGATTCGTACAATAATTTGGAAGTCGAAATCGATGTTGTGAGCCTTTAATTTCTTGGCTTCTTCATCCTTGGTTCGCTCCAGGGAGTCTATTTCCTTTTTTATCTGTTTCAAGTAACGATCGGCATTGATTCAACAACTGCATTGGAATCTTATATGTGAACTCAAGAACCAACCGATACCTTGTCGAAGGAACGTTCGACCTTCTCGAGAAGCTGAGCCAAAGGTGGCTCAACCTTCATGTTTTGTAGCTCAGTCAGCATTGATTCTAACTTTAAGTAAAGAGCTGCTGCTATCCTTATTGCCTCCAGCTTTTTTCCAGGGAAGCCTTCAAACCTTGCGAGAACCTACAGATTGCAAACATTTGGCGGTGGGCCAACGATTCATGAGGCGATAGATTCATCGATTTGTGGGACGGTAAAACTAGAAACGAGAGAGAATTAACCTGAGTTTCATCTGTTAAGTTCTCGAGAACGGATTCCACAGATCTGTGGAACTTAATTAGCTCAGACATGTCGTTGGTTTTGAATGTACTGATGGAAGTTTTGATCTCTTTGATTTGTTTTTCGTATTTCTTTACATCTTCTTCGATTTGTATGAAGTAAGTTGATCTGAGACCAAAACAAAGTGAGAATAAATACGAAGAGCCACTTATTGAATTTTGATGTAACATAGATAGATAGATAGATAGATAGATACCTCTTTGTCATCTCTGCTAATGCATCAGCCATTCCTTGTTTCCCATTGCCATTGCTTGCCGCACCTCCTCCTCCTCCCTTTCTTCCATTAGCTCCTGAGAGGCCTTTCTTTGGAACTCCTTCTACTTTGCCCTTGAGATTTCGGTACAGATTACCCATATGACTTGATCTCTTCAGTCTAGTATTTGCTTTCTTGGAGCGCAAGCCACCAAGTGGAGGTGGTGGAGCAGCTCCTTTTGGCCCTGACGCTCCTGGTGGAGGCGGTGGAGCAGCTCCATTCGCCCTTGACGCTCCTGGTGGTGGTGGTGGTACTGCTGGTCCTGACCCATTTGAAGCCATAATGGGTGGTGGTGGTGGTGTAAGTGAAACGGTTCTAGCAAGAGGAGGTGGTGGTGGTGGTGTAAGTGAAACGGTTCTAGCAAGAGGTGGTGGTGTAATTGGTGCTGATATACTTCTAGGAAGAGGAGGTGGTTTTGGTGTAACTGGTGCTTCTTTTTCCACTACAGGAGGTTCTGGTGGAGGGAGGGCCGCTGTTTCCTCTATATTTGGCTCTGTTGGTGCTGATAGTGGTAGTGGTAGGGCCGCTGTTACCTCTATATTTGGCTCTGTTGCCGCTGATATTGATAGCGGTGGTTCTGCTGTTACCTCTATATTTGGCTCTGTTGGCGCTGATAGTGGTAGCGGTGGTTCTGCTGCTACCTCTATATTTTTCTCTGTTGCCGCCGCTGCTGCTGCTACCTCTATCTTTGGCTCTGTTGGCGCTGATAGTGGTAGCGGTGGTTCTGCTGCTACCTCTATATTTGTCTCTATTGCCGCCGTTGCTGCTGCTACCTCTATATTTGGCTCTGTTGGCGCTGATAGTGGTAGCGGTGGTTCTGCTGCTACCTCTATATTTTTCTCTGTTGCCGCCGCTGCTGCTGCTACCTCTATCTTTGGCTCTGTTGGCGCTGATAGTGGTAGCGGTGGTTCTGCTGCTACCTCTATATTTGTCTCTATTGCCGCCGTTGCTGCTGCTACCTCTATATTTGGCTCTGTTGGCGCTGATAGTGGTAGCGGTGGTTCTGCTGCTACCTCTATATTTGGCTCTGTTGGCGCTGCTGCTGCTGTTGCTGTTACCTCTATATTTGGTTCTGTTGGTGCTGATGGTGGAGGTGATGTTACTGCAGTTGCTGCTGTCTCTTCCAGTGCTGAACTCGGTAAGGGCGACTCTGGTTCTTTTGCTTCTACAGTTGGTTGGGGTGTCGGTAGGGAAGGATTCTTGGATAAAAGTTCTGCTGATGTTGCTAGTGGTGGTAATGCTGAACTATCTTCTTCCACTTCTACATCTACCAACAACTCGGGAAGTGGTGTCACCTCCGGTGGCGGCATTAGCAGTGGTGTTATTGGTGCAGCATTGATTATACCGCCAGATGCACCGTCTGAATCAGACACTGTATCCTCTAGTGTCTCGTTTTGAGAGTACAGATCCCCGATTTCATCAACAACTTCACCATTTTCATCTTGTTCCTCAATCACAACCTTGTTTTGTTTCAAAAAACTAGGAACTTCATCTCCATAACCAGGAAGCATATGTAATTTCAATTGCTCCACGTCCATGGGGCTCAGTTTCCCCAATGCTTGAACATTGACAGACAACAAAAGAGGCGACGAATACGGAGCCTTTAATGGACCGTCCATCAACTCAGGCAGCACCGAGTTCGGTGAGGGACAGCAATAGCAGTTTTCTTTACGAAGATTAACCTCTTGACATAAATCCTTATCATTCTCTTCATCTTCTTTACTCAAATCACATTTCTCTCTTGCTATCTTAATCAACCCAGTGAGTGTTGCCACAGTAATTTCAACTGCCAAAAGATGAAAAAAATGGGGAAATCATCATAAATTTCAATCAAGAACAAGCAAGTACATATGGCAACTAGATTCATTTTCGATACAGGATACAGGAAAAACACCAATGAAAATGTACCCAAAGTTTCTTGCATACCAAGTTGTTCAACACTTTTGGGTTCTTCATTGTCATTTAGATCAAGTTTGCATTTGTCTATCCCTTCACTGCTCATATTCGATACGTCTGCTAGATCTTGCAACGCCTTACAAAAATACATCAGCAGCTGTTTATAGGCAAATTTCATGTAGATTGTTAGCATGTGATGAATCTTGAAATCATGCTCCAATCTAAACAGAATACCAGATAAACCTTATCAAGAGGTAATCTTTTCAATTTCGATCCACGGAACTGGGGTATGCTTTCAGGGTAGTACTTATGGAGATCTTGCATTGTCCCTATTATCATCTGCAGAATTAAGACATACATGAAGATCTTTGTATGCGTGTAAATCTTCGAACAGATCGAATAAATGATACCTGATCAGTGGACAAAGCTGTATCACAGGGCGGTAGACCGATGATGTCTCTAAATGTTATAATTTTCTTCCTCAGCTCCATCATCAGAATGAAATTGATTTGCAATGAAGGTGAATTGTCCTTCTTGGACCCCTTCTTTCTCTTTTGACTCCTGCATATCTTTGGTAGAGAGCTTTTTCCCTGTATAAAATCTTCATTTGAGAATGGCAAACAAGAAAAGAATTTGCAGGTTTTGTGAAACATTATGTGTCATATAACATCAGGATTTTAATCAAACATGTCTCAGACATGTGGATACAACACAGTACATACAAAGGTTCTGCAATAACTCATGCAATCAATCAACAAAAAGAAAAATGACATTTTTAACAAAGTAAACATGTTCTTCACATTGCCAACAATGGTGGGTTAGACCCAGATTTCTGCAGATTGGACAACAATACATACATACATACATACATACATACATATATATATAACATTCACCTGTACAAGTTTGATTGCTTTGGAACCAAAAAACATAGGCGTGAGACCACAGCATATTGCACGCATGATCACCTACAACGTGGACCAGAATTCAATACAAAGAAGAAAGAAAACCAGAATGGAACAATGGATAAATCTCAATCAGAGAATGTAAGAACATCCAAACAAGAACACTCAAGAACAAAAAACCCAGGTGCCAAAAGAAACAATGATTTCCTGCAGTGCATTAGATTTGTGACCTGAAACTCAAACCCAAAAAAAATGAAAATGAAAGACAACAAAACCTTAAATGTGGAAGACGAAATCTTGTTTCAACATTGTTTGGAATCTTCTCTAAAAAGTGTTAAGCCAATTATAGGAAAATGCTTATTATGGACTGAACTCTCATCTTGTCTTTGTTTAAGGTTTCTGTCTTGTTACTTGACACTCCTGGTTTAGTTGTATGTGCTTTTACAAGTTAGTTTCTCAAACTCCTACAAATATTGAAAAAGAATTATGTTTTGACCTCGTAAATTAGGTACCGGACTCGACTTAGTCTTAATCGGATGATATTTTTAAAAATGAGTTAGAATAACTTATATTGAATTTAATTAAAATTTTTAAAATCAAATCAAATATTCGAAATAAATCTTTTTTATCTTTAAATATTCATATTGAAATTTCTTAGTATTAATAAGATTTGGACTGATATAATATGGAATATTATGTAAATTTCATGGCTAGAGAGATTGAGTTATGGCTAAATTAAATATAGAAAATTATGAAATTGGCAAGGTTTGTAACCCCAAGAAATCATGGAATGACAACCTGTGATTTATTTTTCTCTTAGTTACCATTTTCTAACTTGAGAACACGTTTTGCAAACTGTAAATCAAATTAAGGTAATAATTATGATTCTTTTAGTAAATTATTCTGATTTTTATATAAAAAAATATTTAAAATTATAAAAAAAAAAATCATTCAATAAAAAAAAAAAACCACCAAAAAGACACATCGGAAAAAAACAGCAAATAATAAATAAATGTTATCTTGAACAACAAAGAGGGTGTTGCGTCCCCTGAAAATTTTAAATTTTTTTATATTTTATATATATTTTTTTATATTTTTTTATTAATAATCTAATTTTACACCCTTAAACTCTTTTAATTTTGTATTTTCTATATTTCTAATATACTTTTTTAATGTTTACACCCCTTATATAAAATTTTGAATCTGTCCCGACTATCTCTCACCCATTTTGCATTTTAACTTCTTCAATAATAACGCTACAAAGTTGTTCATCGTCTGTTAAGAACCTGTGTCGCAACTCGTTCGAGTCCCGTTGCCAACCCCAAACAAGGCGGCCGCAATGACACGACCGGTTTGCGACATCTTCATCAACCATAGTGGTAAATTTTAGATTTCAATATGTTAGATTTAGTTTTAATTTAAATCGATTTAAGTTTGATTTAAATATTCGATTTTAGTTCAATTCTACGGTGATTTAAGTTTTTCCTACTTCTAACCTTATCTCAGTTTAAAGTCTAAACCTTAATGACTAGTTCTAAATTTTTATTATCGAGTGTTAGACTATAAATATTGTTAAACTGATCGTTAGTTAGTGTGATTATTTATAAAAAGTTTCAGTTAATTAGTTAAACTAACCATACAAGGGTTACTCATTTTACATAATATAATTTCTAGAATTCCATTTTTTTCTGTATTTTTATCGAATATATAACTGTTCGTTTACCTTTTTTATTATATCCATCGTCAATGACTTATTTCGGTTATTATTATGTTTGAGTTCTTACGTGTCGTTATATATCTTATTAGATATATATTTTAAAAAGAGTATAATTAGGAATCGATTGTTTTTCCTCTCCGTTTAGTTATTTTGGTTGCTTGTTTTTAAATGAAAAAATCGTTTATGGCAACAAAATAAACACGTCGATTTTTTTTTACTGACACGAAAGTTTGAATTAAATTAGATTTTAATTTTGAAATCATAAGAGTAGAAGGGATAGATAGAATAAGTAAAATTAGAATCGAAAAAATTAAATAATTTGATTTGAGATGAAAATATTCGATTCGTTTTGACTCGATTCGAAATTTTATAAATACAGCTCGGCTCAAAAAAAATAAACAAAGTTTAAGTTATAAAATGGAAATTTGAATAACTCTAAATTTTTAGTAATTCAAGGATTTGTTTTTAAGTTCGAGATGAATCTTATGAAGAAATATTACCACATGTGAATATATATATATATGCATATATTATATTATTAGATAAAGTCATTTAAATTGGAATCAAATTGTATTATAACATGATAAATAATTATAATTAAATATCTATTGAAACTCAAAAACTCGACTCAATTCTAATCGAATCGAATCTTTTAAACTCGACTTGAATCGAAAAAAGTTCAAATAAAGTTTGAGTTGTAAAATATGACTTGTCAACTCAAATAAATCGAAACTTTTGACTCAACTTGATCAAATACTCACCTCTAAGGACAAATATTATTTTTTTACGGAACATATTAGATAAACTTTATTATCATGTCAATAATGATATAATCCAATAAAAAAAATTATACTCTCAACCATTGGACATTGATCGCTCAATCACTATATTAACATTACTGGTGCTCTAACCTCCAAAAATAACAAATATTCCTTTAATCGATAAGGCTAGATGATTCGTACCAAGTTTGAACGTATTAATAAATTTAATCGGATAATAATAAGGTAGTTTAGGCGAGATAATAAATAACTCTTGTACAATCCTTTTTATATGACATGGAACAGTCATAAAACTTGCAATTAATGTTTATCTGTATAAAAGTCAATTAAACTTGGAAAAGAATTCAGATATTAAAGAATTTTCCAAGTTCAAATTCAAAGATTATAAAACTATAAACATCCAACGGTTACGATCTATCCATCCAAATCTTAGGCAACATGGCAATCCCTACGTCTCGTAGCCCAACTCGATCACTGCACGAAGTAAAATCCTAATAAATAACAGTTTAAAAAACCGTCCACAAACTCTGCACCAATCATGGACAGTAATCTCTTCTCCCCAGAAATGGTTGAAGAAGATGTTCATTACTGGGGAAATATCTCAGAGGAAGAGTATTACAAGCAACAAGGAATCAAAGGCTCAAAATCCTTCTACTCTTCACCAAGGGGTCTCTCTCTTTTCACAAGATCATGGCTTCCTCTATCAGACAAGCCTCTACGTGGCATCATCTTTGGGATCCATGGGTATGGGAGTGACATAAGTTGGACTTTCCAGTCCACATTAATCTTCCTAGCTCAGAAAGGGTTTGCTTGCTTTGCTGCTGATGTTGAAGGACATGGCAGGTCTCAGGGTCTGAGATGTTATGTTCCAAGTGTTGATTTAGTTGTTCAAGATTGTCTCTCCTTCTTCAATTTCATCAAGCAAGATCCGAACTTTGATGGGTTACCTTGTTTTCTTCATGGTGAATCCATGGGTGGTGCTATTGCTTTGTTGGTTCATTTTGCTGATCCCAAAGGGTTTCAAGGTGCTGTTCTGGTGGCACCCATGTGTAAAATCTCGGACAAGGTTAAACCCAGATGGCCGATTCCTCAAGCCATCACTTTTATGTCGAGTTTCTTACCCACTTTGGCCATTGTACCGACTCGAGATGTGTTGCACATGTCGATCAAAGTAGAAGAGAAGAAGATTGTTGGGAACTGTAATCCAATCAGGTATAGAGGGAAACCAAGACTGGGGACCGTCGTTGAGCTCATGAGGGTGACCGAGTTACTGAGTCAGAAACTGTGTGATGTGAGTATTCCGTTCTTAGTACTCCATGGGGGTGCAGATGTTGTTACAGATCCAGAAGTGAGTCGGACGTTGTACAAGGAAGCGTCGAGTCAGGACAAGACATTGAAGATCTATGAAGGGATGTGGCATTCGTTGTTGTTTGGTGAACCAGACGACAACATTGAGATTGTTCGAGCTGATATATTGACTTGGTTGAATGATAGATGTAACACAAAGATTTGACTAGAGGGTTTAGTTTCTGATCATCTGATTTCCGGTCTCTGCATCTGTTCCTTGTGCTGTTTTCAATCAAATCTCAACTTGCCAAAAAGTAGGACCCAATTGGCAATAATCACACTACTCAAAATGGAAGTTATACCTCTCACTTTCCCTATTATTTACGACTCTAACTATTTTAGTATAATTTAGTGATTTATTATATAATTTAATCAAAATTTATAATAAATTTCGGTTAATTTGACTAATTAATCAAAATAATTTTGGTTCGGTTAATTTGGATAAAGATAATTTAGTTCAGTTAATGGTTAAAATTTTAAAAATTTCAATTAATTCAGTTTTGGTTAATTCGACTCGATCACCGACCGAATTAACCGAATGCGCACCCTAAGTCTGTCGATCCATGAAAGAAAAAGGTACAACTACATTGTGCCTGCTTAGATGGGGAAAAGCTTACATGAAGCGTTAAAATACGATCTTCGACTGTGTCTTTCACAGTTAATTTTGTAACAGATACGGGGCGAGTCTACCCAATTCGATGTGGTCTATCAATTGTCAGGTCCTCAATTATAAAACATAAATAGAACATAAATATTTTGAAGTATAATTTTATAGAAAACATCGATTTTAGATAAATGAACTTCATAAGATAATAAATAAATTTGTTTGTGAATATAAACAAATCGATGCATCAAACTTAATAAGCGAACTCTAATGACATTTCTTCGAAAATCTTTTAAAAATTTAAGTTTTCTATTTTTATTTTTTTTGAAAAAAATATTTAAAGGGAAACTCTATAAAAATAGTATTTTTAAAAATTTAAAGTCGTCATTGATCACTTGGATAAGATAGATCAAATATTAAAAAAATAAATCAGAGATTTAATTTATTCGAAAGTCAATTATGAATAAGAAAGGTTTATACCCCTACCACGCCCGAAAATTACATTTAGTTAAAACCTAATTAGGTCCAATTAAACAAAGACACAAATATTAAGGTCTAAATTTGTTATTACACCAAATGAGCTAGCTTTTCCCGCTGTTTCTTCTTACTTTATAGTTTGCAACAAAAAACTGTCAACCGAAAAGTTCAACTTCCCTTTTCCTCTCTCTATCTTCTCATCGGCGAAACCACGTTTTCTCTCTCTAGAAAATTTCCTTCATCGTTCTGTAAGAACGCCAAAAAGGAATAAAATTCTTGACTTTTAGTTGTCAATTAGCCTCATATAAAAGCTTATTCCTTTATCTTCTATCTACTTTAGATCTTCCTCGTTTATATTTATCCTAATTTTGCAGATAAAAATCATAAACCGATGGCTAGTCGTTATGACGAAAACCCATTCGCTGAAGAAGAAGACGAAGTCAACCCTTTCTCCGTCAGTTTCTCCTTCTGTTATTCCATGATGTTTTTGTAGCGAACTCTGTTTTCGTTTTCTATTCAAGACCCTATTTTCGAAACTTTTAGGTGTTTGACGAAAGCTTTATTCACAGATTATACGCTGACTTTAATTTTACTCACTGATTTCTTTGTGGGGTTTTGGTTTGATATGGAATTTCGGGATGAATTCATATATGGAAACTGTTTTACTTGGTTCTTAAGGCTATTCAATTATTAAAGTATGATAAATTTTGTTTTGAAAATAAGCAGTTTCCCAGAGCTAAAAAACTTTGTTCTTTTTCAGTTTGATGGACCTTAGTCCTTGAAATGAAAATTATGATGCATTTACTGGGTTTTAAAACTTGATTTATGTATAAGTTTGTATACAGATGCTAGCCAACTTCAGTTCTAATATTATTCTTTGGTTTAAATCATTTGTGGCAGCAGGATCCAGCAGTGAGAGGAATGGCATCTGGCCAGTCTAAATTTGGTGGTCTATTTTCAAAGGTAAACTAAATCCCTGTTTATAAAGTTTCAATGGAATGTTTAATTCAAAACTTGTTGTTGAAGTTAAGATGAGAACTGTTTTAGGACATTGGCTGTTTTGTCCTCTTTACATCCATGGAGATTGGAGAGCACTTCGTATTTGAAAGGCTGGGTTTTAAGTTTGTTGTCGAGACATGGATACTTGGTCACTAATGATAGGGATAGGAGTTAGCATGGATATGTCAAGGTTTAGGATGATTTAGCTCTGAAAGTTGCTTGATATACTGTTGTGATTTAGTTGTCAAATCTGACCTTTGAGCATGGCTTCAAAACATCAGTAAGCTGGAAAGTTATATTAATACTTGCTTCTTGAATACGTGTTACGAATAAATTTTCAGAATGTTCCAAGCGCTCCACCTGCAACAAACTCAAGGCCTTCGCCACTGCCTCCAGAACCTACTGGTTTCAATTATGATCACCAGGCGACAATTGATATTCCTCTGGGTACAGCTTCAGGAGGATCATATCAGGTTATTGAAGACTGAACACCTGTCTCTAAATGCTATTTCCATAGTTTGGTTAAGCATTTGATCTCACTGCTATGTTTTTGCTGCATAAATCTAGGATTTGAAGAAGAAGGAGAAGGAACTACAAGCTAAGGAGGCAGAACTGAAAAGGCGGGAGCAGGTATATTGTGGGAAGAAATTTATAACTTCGAATTCGTTCTTGTTTTACTGATCTTAGATTTTATTTTTGCTCCTAATATGTTTTTATCAAACTTATAGAATCTAATGTAATGAAAGGCCAAATATATCTCAACATTTTGCCTTACAAATTAGGCTTATTTCACAATTCCCCCTTCAAAGTATACACTTTTTTCTCAAATTGCACTGTAAACTATTTTTTTCTCAGTTTGCCCCCTAAACTATCATTTTCATCTCAGCTTACCCCAAAATAAAAAACGGCTAATAAGAATGTGACATGTGGCTTGTTCTTATTGGACATCGATGATTGTCGGGGAGAAATGAGATAAAATGATAGTTTAAGAGGAAAAAATAGCATAGGGTGCAAAGTGAGAAAAAGTGAATACTTTGAGGGTAAATCGTGAATTAAGCCTACAATTTATTATTAAGATACATTTAGGCTGCTGGTGGGATATCTTATATGTTCCCTCCTTGTATTTTAGCATACAAATTTATTATTAAGTTAGAAAGGTGGTTTTAAGACGCAAGTTTCTGTTCGTGCATGTTTGTTTCATAAATAAATAGCAAGAACTTAATTAGTTGTATGCCCTTTGGCACCCTATGAATTATTTGATCCCTACCATTTTCGCTGATTAGCTTATTCCGTGCAGGAAGTGAGACGTAAAGAAGAGGCAGCAGCAAGAGGTACCTTTCATTATAATTTGACTATTCACATTGAAAACATTCAGTTTTTTCTCATTGTTTCAAATTTTGTTGTAGAAAACATTACTTTTGGAAAATATTTTTGACCTGTTTCTATTTTCTATTATGGTTATATTTCAACCATTAGCTAGAGTTTGATTTCTCTGTTTTGCAGCTGGAATTGTTTTGGAAGAGAAAAATTGGCCACCATTTTATCCAATCATTCATCATGATATTGCAAATGACATACCGGTTCACCTACAAAGAGTGCAATATGTTGCATTTTCAACATTTTTAGGTATGTAAGGTTTTCTGAAGGTTTATTTGTACCATGCTTTTATTTTGTTTAAATCATTAGCCGGAAAAGGCTTTTTGTGTTAAGTCATTTGGTTACATACAGTTGGATGATGTATGGTAATTCTATGCAGGATTGTTTGTGTGCCTTCTATGGAACATTGTAGCTGTTACTACAGCATGGATCAGAGGAGAAGGTTAGTTTCAAAATGCACTTCCTTATTTATTGTTTTCCTTTGAATATATAATGTTAGGATTATGTTGTGTTTACTGTATTTATTATTGTTAGGTGTGAGGATCTGGTTCTTGGCTATTATCTTCTTCATAGCAGGGGTTCCAGGAGCCTATGTTTTGTGGTATCGGCCACTGTACCTTGCTTTTAGGTACTTAACATACTCTACTCTGTTCCTTAATATTGCAGTTCAGTTTTTCCAACATCTTTTCTTAAAATGTTGGCTTGCCTCTAATGCCAACACCATTTTCTTAAATTTAGCTGTTCATGTTCCTTGCACCTGCTATCAATGATCATCCCTTATTTTAATTGAAATATTTCTCACCTTATGACCATAATGCAGGAAAGAAAGTGCTTTCTCGTTTGGTCGGTTCTTCCTCTTTTATTTGGTAATACCTCTTGTTTCTCTGCTAGAAATGTTTCTTTTGTTCGAAGAATCTATAGGCGTTGATCCTTTTATCTCCTTTTCTTTCTTGTTTATAGGTTCACATCGGCTTTTGCATCTTTGCTGCTGTGGCTCCCCCTATAGTTTTTAGAGGGAAATCACTAACGTATGGCCCTAAACTATTTTGACTTATCTTTCACATCCTCTCTTTTAATTTGGAATGATAAATTGCATCTATCTGTATTTATTTGCACAACATCAATGCATTTGAGTTATATAATGCACTTATCTTCCAAAAAGGACATTTTTTGGATTCTTCTATCTCAATTATGGTATTCTAGTTCAATTTTTTTCTTCATAAATCTTACCGATGCTGTTTTCTCCCATACAGCGGGATCCTACCTGCAGTCGATCTCATCGGTGACCAAATATTGGTTGGGGTAAGCACATCGTTTAATCTAGACAATAGTTTAATACCCACGACCAGGCTTCATGATTTAACCATTAAAACAGTGAAGCATTTAACCTGAGAAGAATGATGTTTACTACTTAAGGCTTGAACATTGTAATTGCAGTTGATGTTAGACGAAAATGTTAAACTGTTTTGCACTTGATTTCTCTTAACCTTTTTGTTGGTTTATTGTGTTTATATAGATCTTCTACTTCATTGGTTTTGGATTATTCTGTGTTGAATCAATCGTAAGCATCTGGGTTATCCAGGTTTGTTCAGTTCCCAATCTTGTTCGTTTCAACGATCACATAAACATGCACGAACGCAATTTCTAACATCATTGTTCATTGGCTTTGCAGCAAGTATACATGTATTTCCGTGGCAGCGGTAAAGCTGCCGAGATGAAGCGTGAGGCAGCAAGAGGAGCTATGAGGGCTGCCATATAATGCCACAGACTAGCTGCAACCAGATATACAATTAACCTCGTGTTTATTCTCCTTATATGCATAGAGCTTGTTATTTCTCGTTCGTGGCGCTTTCGTGCTCCAATCTCTGTAATTTCTTCTGTATGTTATTCAGTAAATTTCCTCTTTTTCAATATATAGTACATAAATATTTATGTATTTTAATCATATTTTTAATTAAAAACTCAATGCATCTGATAATATATCAATCGTGTGATTCATACATGCTTGGTAGAATAGCTAGTTACTAATTATATATTTATATTAATATACGCCCCTGAACAATAAGCAATACATTTTTCTCCTACAATCCATGGTGCAGCAGCAGCCGGCGCCATACCCTTCCCCGTAGTGGCTAAAAGAAGCGAAGCACTTAATCGGGCATGCGAGCTTCTTGTTGAAACAAGGACCCTTTTCTTTGCAAACAGCAGTCGGCCTAATGACGCCACCTTTCGAGTACCCTCCGGCTCTGCTCCATAACCACCACTCCGGGATCCCAAAACCACCTGGTCCTGGTCCGAATAACCCACCAATCCCACCATTGTTGTTTTGGTCGCTTATTTTGCTGCCTTTGTTTTGTTTTTGCTGGGACGGTGACAATGGCTCGAAAAAACCAGGCCTGGTAGCTGCAGTCTGCAGATAGTAAAACACAGACGAGAATAATGGCTAGGATGAAGGTGCTTTTGGAGTTCACCATTTTTGCTGTTTTTTTTAGAGGATTTTCACTTGGAGATGTCGTTTTTCTTTAGTGAGAACAGAGGATGTTTGAAGTGCACATTTATGCAGGGAAGAGAGGATATGTTTAAGGTTTAAGTTTTAGGATAATATGGTTAGATATTTAGGTTTTAATTATAAACCTTAAATTTTAATTTTAAACCCTAAGTTTTAGCTACCTTAAATTCAAAATTCATATGCTTAAACCCCTGAACATTAAACCTTAAACGAAATCTCTAAACTCTTGAGACGGTTATGATTTTTTTACCACCTATATATAAAATAATGAGAATGTATTATATTTTTTTACAATTTTATTAGCAAAATGCTTGATGAACATTTACGATTACATTTAGCACACATAGAAACAGTCCTTTTTATTTATTTTTTATAAAATTTCAAACATACTTAATACTAATTATTAAAAGTGACTGTACAAAGTAACGGAAATTAACTACATATCCAAATAGCCCACTCTGTACAAAGCTATGAGTACAACAACTTATGATAAAAAACAGTCTTATTGACAGCACTCACTCTATCAATATGCAAATGTGAAATTGATCATAGATTGGAGGAGCTCCAGCTAGCATCAATGGCGTTGATGATTTCTTCATGCAGTTTAGCTCCGGCACAGGCGATTATACCTCGATTGAGACCTTCTATGAACATACCTTTCGAAAAATCCAGAGGAGACCCCCCTGCATCTGTTACAACACCACCGGCTTCATGTATGATAAGAGAAGCAGCTGCATGATCCCATATCTTCTCCTTGTTACCGGTCCTCGTGAACTTCATAAATATTTCGGCATCCCCTCTAGCTATGGCGACATATTTCGCCATGTTGTACACACGCAGCGGTTGCTTCCTGTATTCATGGTACAGATAATCATAGTTTTTGTTATACATATGGAGTTTGTATGTGGAGATGAGATCAAACATGAAAAATAGAGATGCACCTAAGGCCGTGACTGTGAACTAATCCTGCTGTGAAGGAGTGGGTTGAATTAGACTTCTCGATTGGATCACAGAAAGTAGCCAATGCCGGATTTTCGATTAAGGATACTTGAACCGGTATTGCAGAATTTGGCCATGTTAGAAGCTTGTTCTTCTGGTGTAAAGGTTGTATCCACGCCTCACCACTACCTTTCCTTGCATAAACCACACACCCTTTATCCCATGATTCGGATGTTGCTGGAGCGAGCTTAGATAAGATCCGGCGATAGCGATGTTGATAAGTTAGCCATTCCTTCTTCATTGGATAATTCGGGCAACCAAGAACACCGAGCACAACTTCCCCATCCTCTATTAATGCTAAAGAAACAGCATATTGATCACCTTGTACAAACCCGAACGTACTATCAACGGGGCCAAGTGCCCAGAATTTTCCAGTAGACCCTCCTATTGAATTGCAGTGACTAATGGCTTCAAGAACATCTGAACTCCCAAGTGGCCTTTCCGGACCCTTAAGCCCGAAACGAGGTGCCTCAGTTAGACAGTCATTGACTGTTTTCACCACAGCATCTAACATACCAGTTGCATCAGCTTTATAGAGGCTTTGAACATCTTCTTTGGCCAGAACCGACACATTTTTACATCCGAAAGATTCACAAAGAATCCAGCTAACCATTGCTTGAACACTCCAATCTGATTTCAAAGCATAATCAAGATGATTAGTAGAGCAATACTCGAATCAAAGATGAAACTACAAGTAACAAATTAGCTGGTTAAATCTCATTTCAGTTAGCTTATTTCTTCTATCATTACTGGCAGACAGGTTATTGATCAAGACGATGTGACCCTCTCTACCTATGTTGCTCCAGACTCTTTTTTGTTCGAAGTATCCGTATCCGACACATATTCGGACATGGATGTGACCGTGACCTTTCAAAGATCTCCAAATCCAGGGTTTAGACATGTTAGAGTTTAGACATGTTACCAATGTCCCATAGTCAACATCCAAATAATTTGAACTACATTTAAGCACCAAACATGTAGGAAAAGAACCAAATATACCCCTAGCAAAGTACAATTAAAACCCAACAAAAGGAAATTGAAAACACAAAAGAACAGCATTATTGTCAAGAACCCAATTCTGCAATTCAGACAAAGAATCAAACAGGACAAAGGTGATAGATATACCTGCCACAGTGACAAGAGACTTGTCATCTTTGGAATGAACTAAAGTATCTTGAACTTTCTGACAGAGTGAACAAGCCATTTGAACAACCCTGACAGCGACTTCCAATTCTTGGTCACATGTTTCTTGTCCAGCAGGTGAAACAACAAGCTCCCTCTGGTCTTCCATTACAGAAGAATAAGGAAGTAAGCTTTGGTTAAACTTCAACTGAGAAACAATGTGTAAGAACTTGTTTTGATAGGGTTTTTTCCCGAGGGTTGTTGGGAAGCAGGCTCCTGCATAGGTTGTCGATGTTAAGTTGTTGGTGTTGGATGTTTCGGTTAGTTGTCCCGGGATGTGCGGGACTCTGAAACTCAGGGTAGAGCAATTTAAAGGCATTTGGGAGTTGATTAGACACTCTCACTCTCTTCTTTGTGGCTTTAGTGAACGTTAAGACCTTGAAAAAAGGTGTATAAATATGAGAATGAAAAGGAATTATTACGACACTTAAACTCATTTATTTTATTTTTTTTATTATATTTCTGGTTTCAGGGTTTAAATTTGACCAGACCGATCCGGGTCACACATCTAGTTTTGGTGGGTGAGTCTTCAAACAGGAATTTTTTACGTACACAACATCTCGAACCTAAGATTTACTTAAGCGAAATCAAATTGCTTATTACTTGAATCAATCCCTGTTTATTTTGTTTCTCCTTTAATAATACTATTTATTTTTACTTAAAATTTTAATATTTTATCTTATTAAATCAATAAATATTTATTATTATTGTACCTCTAACTCTAGTTTCTTGTCCATCACTTCTCCATTCAAACTCCACCAAATGGAGCCTCTAAATTTTAATGATGCATTATCGATATAATATCGAATCGACTTAATTGATTAATCGATTTTATTACATGATAGTGAAGGTTATTTACTTATCAATTCATCAATACATTTTTATTTTAGGTCTAACACCACCCATCAGATATCTCTATAATTTTAAAGATCAAATAAATAAAAGAAAAATATTCGATCATCTTCTTAAATCTCTTTTTTTAATCAATATGTACATTTTTTTATTAACATTAAGGTTTCGTTCGATAAAAAAATTTCACTTAATTTTTAGAAAAAGAACTTTATCTAACGAGTTGCTTTAACGTCTTTTTATTTTATTTTTACACAGAATTTACTTTCAACCATCGTATTTAAAGAAACTAAAAATTTTATCTTTTCTCAAAATAAAGTTTTTCGATCAAAATTAGGGTTTTAACAACAATGCCGCCCGTAGCCTAAGATCTTTCTTTTTCACTTTTTCTTCAATAATTGATGAACGTAATTGCACTTAAGTAATGATAAAGAAGGCTTTAAATGTTGATTAAACTTCATTGATGTATAAACCACGATTGAGGGGGAAAGAAAAAATCTTTTTCAAGCTAAGTTTGCACGTCTCTCTTCCTTCCCTTCCCTGCTTGTCTTCATCATCATCCCCGTGTTGAACTTTACACGTGATATCAAAGCATCTAATCATCATCACTGGTAGGGTGGTAAAAAATTCGATTATCCAGTTTCGGTTACGGATTCGATAAGATTCGGTAGATTTTTAATATGGTATAATTTTGATGGGACTGAGATTAGATCTAAAATTTAAGTTCCGGTCATAACTGAGATCGAGACTAGATCTTGATTTTTGGACTCGATACCCCCGGTAGGTACCCAATAAGACCGGAATTAATACCAAATATCCGGTATTGGTTTTATTTTGTTTATTTTTCTTATCAAACTTTTTTTTTATGTATGGATATTATGAGTATGACTAGTTTTAAAACATAATTTTCAAGCCTACAATGTTTTAATTTTATTATTTAATATTATTATTGGTGGTTGATTTTTTTTTTTCAAATATAATTTTTTAAAAAATAAACTAATTGATCGGGTACCCGGTATTGAAATCAGTTCTCACCAGTAATGAGACCGGTTCTTAAAATTTAGGATTTGATATGACCGAGACTGGTTCCAATTTTTAGGAACCGGTAATTATCAGAACTGAAACCAGTTCTATTCAAATTGGTCGAATACCCGGTATTACCCACCCAAATTACTGGTTAATTAAACCAGTTTAAACTTTATACATTAAAACTCTAAATTCCATTGTAATAATTCGGGGTTCTATGTTTATTTAAATGCTAATTTGGGGATTAGGTCATCATGATTTAATCAATACGTTATACGTTAATCCAAAGGCAGTCTTCCTTTTCATATTGAGTTGTATGTACATGAACTCCAAATCTAGTTTAATTACTTTATATGTTTATCTATGAAGTTTGAATTTTAATTATTACGAACTTTACTTATTATTCCCATTTTTAATTTTTTTTTATATTGAGTAGAAATTATTATGGCTATTCAAACACGTTATTATAGACGGAATTAAAATTTAAAGTTGAAAAACAAAATATAAATATTTAAAAATAAAAATAAATTTATAAATAAATTAAAATTTTAAAAATATTAAATAAGGTGACGGAATTAGAATTTTAGTATTGAGTTTTAATTTCTGATCATATCAAGTTTTAATGTTAATGGTGGTGAAATTTGGGTAAAAGATTGAGGGAACAATTTAATTTAAAAAAAAATCAAAGATTTAAAAAATTAAAAAAAAAGAGTTTAATTAAATTTTTTAATAATTTTAAAAAATTAATATGAAATTTAAAAAATACGAAAGATAATTTAATTAAAATATTTAAAATTTAACTGAATTTGTGTCCGAACCAACTTAACAGCAATTTAATTAAAAATTATTAAATATCTTTTACTTTAAAAGACGATTAATATTATTATAATAATATTAAAAAAGTAAAACAAAATTACTAAAATATCTTTTACATTTGACAAATATATTAAAAAATTAATATAGTAACTTTTTTCCAAATAAGTAAGATTTTTAGCTTTTTAAAATCAAAGTTGCAATGATTACGGAATATAAAATTATCACAAACAAATCTTCTTTTTCAGACACTATATTTAAATGTATATTATTTAAATAATTGTTGAGTTCAAAATATTATATATATATATATATATAATAAATTTAATTTTTTTATTAAAATTAAATATACAAACAGATTAAACGAAACAATATTTTAAAAAATCGAGAAAATAATTAAAAAATATTAACAATTCCTGTACTAGATTTACATGCAAGGATGAAAATACTCATACATAGAGGGGGTTTATCTCTCTAACTCTGTTAATTCTTTCGAATTTAAATATTGATTAAATTATATTTTATTTTATTTTTGAGTTAAAATACATACTATTTACTTATTTTTTAGAATTAAATACTTTTAATATTTGATCATAATTTTGTATATATAAATAAAAATAAAAATAAATAAAATTTGACTTGACTCGTCTAGACTCAATTTCTAATTATATAAAATCAACTTAAAATTTTTTTAAATAAAGTTTTAGTTATAAAATAGAAATTCGGATAACTTAATTTTTTTTATTAATTAGTGGATCAATTTTCAGGTTCAAGTCAAGTCTATCAATTTTGTCTGGTATATATCACATGTCAAAAATATATACATTGTGTATAGTTATAGAAAATCGTTTAAATTAGAGCTAATTAATATCATTACATTATAATGTTTACAATTAAATTTGAATATAAACTCAAACATTCGATTTGACTTAAATTTCATAGACTTGACTTAAAATTTTTTAAATAAAGCTTGATTATAAAATAAAACTTATATATTTGAATAACTCAAAATTTTTACTCGATTTGATCGAATATTCACCCCTCTTATAAAGAAATGAAGTGTGCATGTGATCAACAGGGACGGAGCAGTGTAGGAAGTGGGTGGGGCTGTTGCCCCTCCCAAAATTTTTGGTATAATTATGTTTTTAATTTTTTTTAGTTTAAATATTAATTAAATAGGGTTTTTGTCCCTCTTAATTTTTAAATTTAAAAGTTTAATAAAATTTTATCCCTCCTAATATTAAATCCTAGCTTCATCTCCGTTGATCAGCCTGCTGTTATATGCAGACCGAGTCGTATGAAAATCAAAGAGATGGATAAGCTTTGTGTTGTCCACTAATTCTGAGTTTCATTATTTCAGTGCCTGATCTGATCTGAATGACAGCGATTCAGCCGCAGTGGGAAACTGGGAAATTTTCTATCACTAAACTTTTCTGAGTACCGTCCAGGCACTGTGCTTGGATTTATCAGGAAAATTTTCCTTCTTTGGAGTATAATAAACAATAAATCCAACAGCTTTCTCACCTGTGAAAACCCATGATTATTGATTAATAAGAAACAGGTTAAGGTGAATACTGCATCATTTAACCAGACATCAGCATTAGGTATCATGACGGGAATGATTCATAGGACTCATAAATATAAATATTTTTGGATAAATATTGAATTGTTTTAATTAAAATATGACCAAACTGAAAAATTTGTAAAAAGTAAAGTTAAATTTATTAAAAAAATAAATAAATTAAGACTAAGTTAACTCAATGGATAAATATAAAGGACTAGATATATTATTATACAATTTTTCTTAATGATAGTTAATAGTTAAATGACTATTTTATATAAAAAAAATTTAAATTTAATAATTAAAATAAATATTTTATAATAATTTAATAACTATTTGTGAATTTTATTTAAAATATTATTATTTTTTGAATCAGCTACGGTGGTTATAATAGTATATATTTTAGAATATACTCTCAACCAGGCTTTGATCAATCAATCATTGTGCTGGTATTATCGGTGCTCAAACCCGTGACCAAGCGTGAAACTATGCTTGTTGTGGGAGAGGCTCTTGCCCCTCCTAAATTTTTTGATATAATTGTACTTGAGGTCTCTCTTAATTTAAATAGTAGTAAAATAAAATTTTTGCCCCTCCCAATTTTTAAATTTAAAAGCTTAATAGACCTTTGTCCCTCCTAATATTTAATCCTAGCTCCGTCATTGCTCGTGACCTTCAAGAACAATAATCATTTCTTTAACTATCAAGGTTAAATGGTTCATGCTACTTAAAAAACTTTTTTTTTTCAAAATATTATTAACGTTATTAGAATGATTTTTTTAAATATTATTAACATTATCGGAATGAACTTTTTTTCAAAAAAGAGTCGACAATTTTTTATGGGTAAAAATCATGTACAAATCGATTTTTTTTTGTTTTTATTGATATCTATTTTAAAATAACGAGTTTAAGATTAGGAGTTGCGATTGTGATTAAGATTTATATTATATTTCTCTTAAAATCATATAAAATAAATAAATATTTTTTATGGGATGAGTTATGATGACCTAGGCCCAAATTCATATGGGTTTACCCTATGAAATTATTAAAACAAATAACCATTGCCTATAATAATTGAATAGCCTTTAAGCACAAAGAATGACTAATTGAAGCCGAAAGAACATTATTTTGATTATTGCTCAAATAAAACATACGACTGGATTATACGGTAAGAATCTTACCTTGTACGACATAGTCGTTTTTATTGACCAAGGTTGATTTTTTTTAAATAAAAGCATTTTAAACATGTTCCGGAAATTTTAAATTAAATTTTAAAAATTTTAAAAATTTTAAATCAGATATTTTAATTTCAAAAATTTTAAGTAAATCTTTTTTAAATTTTATACCTTTTAAATTTTTTTTAAAGCGTTTTTACTGATTAATCTGATGTCGTACACATAATTTTAATAATAAGTTTTCAAAAAAAAATTATATATATATATAAAATTTTGTACTTAAATTTATTTAAATAATATTAAATTATTTATTATTTAAATTAACTCGTTAATATTTCTGAATCGATTTCCAAAGCTCAAAGACTACTTATGGTTGGCCAAATTCTTTGGAATTTATAAGATCCAGCTGGCTATGTTACATAAAAAAGCCAAATCCAAGCGAAGAGTGACGGTGGGTCGTTGATGGGAGCAAGTGTCAAACTTTGACTTTGACGTAATAAAAATATCAGACAAAGGCACCTAAAAAGGACATTTACTTTTAAAGGTTATAATTTTATAACTAACGAAAGTCATGAACAATTACTTTTAAGGACCATATTTTAATAAATTGCACAGGACTCTCAAAATCTTTGATCCGCCTCTAATTGAGTGATATATTTTTACTTAATCAATTTAAATTTTTTTATTCGACTCAACTCGAATTTTTAATCCTCAAAATAAAAAAAAATCATTTTAGCCTTTTTTATCTTTTAGTCCTCAATTTTTTTTTTCAAATTAAATCAACTAATGGAAAAGTAATGAACTCAATATATTAAATTAAATGGTTCCGACATTTTGTTAATGGTGACATCAATTACTTTGTCCTTTTGTGTAAAATAAAGTTATTTAGAAAATAAAAAAATTAAATAATGTATAAAAACGTATTTAAATCAACAAAAATATAAAAGTTAAAAAAATAAACATGAAAAGTTGTAAAAAAATATAAAATTATTAAAGACCTTGCCTTTCCCGTTAGTTTGTTCACTTCGACATAAAGAGAAATTCGAGGGCTAAAAAGTTAGAAAAATAAATTTGGCTAGTCAAATTAAACTAAAAAAGTTGGTACCAAAATAATAAGAATATATAACTTCAAAAATTAAAATATTACTTAACCTTATTTCTTAAAAAATAAAATTTTATATTATAAATTTGAATTCCATATTTATTATGAATGGCATAAAATAAAAGTAGGATTCCGTAATTTTTTGGGCCGTTTATTATTACGGAAAGAATATAGGATAATTTTGACAAATATGACAAATAATTTTAATATTTTAAAAATAATAGAATTAGAGTATATTTTAAGATTCATAGTAAAAATTATAATACAAATAAAAATCGTCATTTGTGGACGATGATTTAGATAAAAACGTCATCTGTAAGTGATAACTTTTCCGTTATTTTGTTTTGAATTAAAATATTATAAATTAAAAAAAAATTGTCCGCGTCACTACCTAAATCGTAATTTTGAAATAATTATTTTTTATGTATTATATTTTATAATATAAATCTTAAAATATATCTAACATTTCTTATTTTCTAAAATTTTATTTGAAATTATATTATTTTAAAAAAAAAAGCAAGAATATGTTATGTTTTTAAGAGAGAATATGAAAATTAATCCATAAAAATATATGAAAAATAAAATGCTTAGCGGCAAAGGATAACATTGGTTTTTCATCTATTTTTGTTGAGAGCATGAAAAGAAAGACGTAAAGTTATGTTTATTAATGGCCGACTTTAGCATGTTTTATTTTGAAAAGGGCATGTGTAAAATACCAACTTTGACCTAACATAACATTCCGCAATTAACAGCCAGTTTCTTTTGATTATTTTAATATAAATTCCAAAAATATACTCTTCGCTTGCTCCCCACGTCATTCGAAAAATAAAAAAGCCTACTGCTAAAGACCTGGAACCATCGTGAGACAACGCCACGAGCCTCGCGTTTCTCATCTGCCATTTTAGCGGCTTTATTTGATTTTCATTACGTAACCGTTTTTTCCTCTCTGCTTTTCCTCCAGATTTCTTGGCTGTTTGTAGGCTAAACTAAGTGAAAAAGTAACAGATCTAAGGAAGCACGACGAAGATGAGGAGTTTCAACTTCTTCGGGAGATTATCGAGAGCTTTTAATGATTATCCTTCGCTTTCTAAGATCATCGTTGTCTCTACTATCAGGTGAACTGCTCTCTTCATTCGATGCGTCTTTTCTTTTTGATATTTTTGTTACATTTATAGAAATGTTTGATTTGCTTTTGTTTATATGAACTTGTTGAAAGCAGCTTTGCGTTTCTATTTTAGTTGTCGTTACAGATTTAGCAATATTGATTTGTTGTTCATGTTTTGTACTGTTATATTTATATTAGTACATTTTCTTTGAATTTACATTAGTTTTTTATGGATCTGATGATTGATGAATGTTTTGAGATTTAGTGCTGAAAAGTGAAAATGAAGTAATACTTAGGAAATTTGAAATGCTCTGTCGAAACTCTGGAAGCAGAGCAACTCTGTTGGGAGTATAGGAAGGGAAGTGTCATCTCTATTCAATTGCCGGTGAGAGCGAATTTACACTCGCAGCATACTAGGAAAATTAAAATTTTGTATGGAAAACGGATCTAAAAACTTGATTTATTTTCTTTTCCTGTCTTGTTTGAATGTACTGGTAAAGTTTAGGAGCTTGAGTTCATAATTTATTAATTTGTCAATATTACTATATTAGTTCAAATGAACGGTGTTTTACTTAGCCTTCCTTGGGGTGGGAAAGAATAGATGCTTCAACCAGCTTCTAGTGTTACCAGAAGCATTAACGGGGAAGCTAAGGGGAATTATAAGAATGAGGTTAATCCGTTAATGCATAAAAAACACTACGCCACTCTGAAATCGAAGTCTTTCTGGAAATTGGGAGCCACAATCTAATGTTTTCATAAACTGAAATTGTGTTGTTGTCTTGCTGCACATTGCTGATGTTTAATCTTTGGCATGTGTGGCTGTCTAGCTAGGTTGCTATTTCTGCTTGATGCTATTATTTGAAACTGATAGTCATTTAATGCATCGTATTAAAAACTGTATTTTTGAAAATTGAAACTCTCCTTCAACTAAGCCTATTACTTCTCTTTTGCAGTGGTGGGAGCCTTATAGCTTATGCTGAGGCTAACACATACAATGGCAGTCGGGGTCACATTGCTCATGCTGATGCAACTGCATCCAATGGTAGCCATGCGTTATCTGAAGTAGTTCCCAAGAAAAAGAAAGTGGTGCTGCTCGGAACTGGGTGGGCAGGAATGAGTTTCTTGAAGAGTCTGAATAATCCCACTTACGAGGTGGAAGTTGTGTCTCCTCGTAATTTCTTTGTGTTTACCCCATTGCTACCAAGTGTTACATGTGGTAAAGTAGAAGCCCGCAGCATTGCTGAGCCAATCCGCAACATCATCAGAAAGGTACTATGGATTGTTTATGAAGATATACATATATTGTGGAATTCGGAAAAACCAGTTCTAGATGGATGCTGATGATGGTTTGCCTGTTTCATGTTTGGGCAGAAAAATGTTGACATCAGTTTCTCTGAAGCTGAATGTGTCAAGATAGATCCCAAAAATAAGAAGATATACTGTCGCGTTACTATAGATAGCCATTCAAAGGGGGAAGAAGTGTTTGCAGTAGACTATGACTACCTTATTATAGCCGTGGGAGCTCAGGTTAACACCTTTAATACTCCTGGTGTCGTGGAAAATTGCCATTTCTTAAAGGTAACCTCTGTTTCCATACTGCTTTTAGGATTGGGGCATATGGTGATAGGAGCCATTCCATCTTATACCATTATGTTTGCTTTCTTTTCTTTCTTTTTAAGCAATATTATTTTTTGTTCAGGAAATTGACGATGCTCAGAAGATTCGTAAGAATGTTATTGACTCCTTTGAGAAGGCATGCTTACCAAGTTTAAGTGACGAGGAGAGAAAGAAAATCCTTCACTTTGTGATTGTTGGCGGTGGTCCTACAGGTGTAGAATTTGCTGCAGAACTTCATGACTTTGTCAACGAGGATGTGGTTAGATTATATCCAAAGGTCAAAGACTTGGTGAAAATAACACTTCTTGAGGCTACAGATCATATATTGAACATGTAAGAATGTGAAGTCCAGGTTCTACTTAAAAATATGCAAGAGTACTTTGTTTTTTAATCATCATTGTTATCCCTATATCTGTTATCATTGAGAAGCTTTAGTATTTTTTTTATTATATTAACGTGAAATCAATTTACCAGTAATTGTAGAAAACTTTCTGGATTTGTACATTCAAGTTATGCTAAGGTCTTTATTTCACAATCTGAAATTTTCTGAAGCTTGCAATGCATTCTTATTTTCAGGTTTGACAAAAGAATCACAAATTTTGCTGAAAACAAATTTGGAAGAGAGGGCATTGATGTGAAATTGGGGTCAATGGTCACAGGAATAAATGAAAATGAAATTTCCACGAAATCCAGAGGTAATGGCAAAACAACTTCAACACCATATGGAATGGTTCTCTGGTCCACTGGCATTGGGCCTCGTCCTCTCATAAAGGAGTTTATGAAGCTAATTGGTCAGGTAACATATACTTTTGGATCTATGAATTCATCTCATTGAATTCTTTTCATCTTCCATTAACTGTGTTTTCAATGCCATCCATACAAGTTTGTTTTCACTCTTCTAAATATACTCACTGATGACTGAACCACTATTGATTCTGTCGTAAAAGGGTAATAGGCGTGCGCTAGCAACCGATGAATGGCTGCGAGTTGAGGGAATCGATAATGTTTATGCACTCGGGGACTGTGCAACTATTAACCAGCGGAAAGTCATGGTACCTATTTCTAAAATTGTGCTATCCCTCTATGATTTTCTGTTATGTCTGGTATTTATTTTTCTTTCTTTCTATTCTAAATTCCTATAATATATAGGAAGATATAGCAGAAATATTTAAGAAGGCAGACAAGGACAACTCTGGAACACTTACAGTCAAAGAATTTCAAGAAACCTTTGATGATATTTGTGAAAGATACCCTCAAGTGGAGCTTTATCTTAAGAACAAGCAGAAGCGTAACATTGTTGATCTAGTGAAAGAAGCCAAAGGGGACGCTGCGAAAGAATCCGAGGAGGTCAATATTGAAGAATTTAAAGCAGCTCTCTCTGAAGTCGATTCTCAGATGAAGAATCTTCCTGCAACAGCACAGGTAATTATCCTATTCCGTTTATTGCACAGTCGGATAAAAGTAATGCGTTTCCATGACAGTACACGTTAACCTTCTACAAATGTTTCAGGTTGCTAATCAGCAAGGTGCCTATCTTGCCAAGTGCTTCAACCGTATGGAAGAGTGCGAAATGAATCCTGAAGGTCCCCCTAGGTTCAGGGGAACAGGTCGTCATCGATTCCATCCCTTCAGGTACATATTGAACATAGATCCCGTCTCGATACATTGTTGTTGTTCGATTCAAAAAAGTAAATAGTGCATATGAAAATTATAACCCTTTCCATAACCGCTGGTGATGCTGTTACAGGTACAGGCACTTGGGACAATTTGCTCCTCTGGGAGGGGAGCAAACAGCTGCTCAACTTCCCGGTGATTGGGTCTCTATTGGGCACAGTTCGCAATGGCTTTGGTATTCCGTCTACGCAAGGTACAAATTACTCTCTACATCAACCTTCCTCCTTCCAAATTCAACATGAACTTCAGACTTTTCTTTTAGAACTTAAATTTGTTGAGACTGTTAATCTAAAATGTATTCTTTTTTCGTTAAAAACTCAGCAAGCAAGTTAGTTGGCGCACAAGGGCATTGGTGGTCTCGGACTGGTTGAGGCGTTTTATTTTCGGGAGGGATACCAGCGGCATTTAAGAGGTCAGTTTCAAAGCGGAATTGCAACTTATTACACATTTACAAACAAGTCCTACAGTTTGAATGCTGTAGAAAAATTTTGTTTTTCCCTTCCCCTTGTTAGAATTCATTCATTTGATAATAATTTCCCTCTGGCAACAGAGATTTGGTGGTTTTGCTAAGAATTTTGTTTTCAGCAAGTTTTAAGACGGTTTTTGAACTTTAACAAGTCCATCAACAACCCCTTTATTGATTCTCTATAGTTGATAACTTCACATCGTTAAAAATCAATGAACGAATAATTAAATAAACTATAAAGTCAAATATTAAATTTTAAATAAAACAATAAACGATAAAAAGCAAGTGGACGAATGACGAAATGAGCTTAGTAATTCATGCGACAAGAGGGGAAATGTCATCGTTGCAACCGCAACATGATATTCGACTATAGTAGAGGGGAGATTTAGAGATTTGGTGATTGTTTTGAAAAACAATAAAAGTTTTTTTAAGATTATTTTAATATTTTAATTTTTAAATAAAAAATTAAAAAATAGGTCAGGTATTACGTTTTAAATAGATGACGAAATATTTTGACGATTGAAACATTAAAAATATTACTGTAATAATAGTTAAACTTTTTCTCTGTCCAAATTATTCCCAGAACTACTTATTCTACTCGGCCATTTCAAGTTTGTGTGGAAAAAAATTGGCAACCACAATGCTGTAATGAACACGGTGGTATTAGTAACAACAACAAAAGACACCTCATCAACCATCCATTATCGACAATGTAGCATCAAATTTTCATGTTCAAAACCGGACTCTAAAATCCATCCGACACGATTTACCTATGCACAGTGGTAGATACAAAAATTTATTTGAAAGTAGGTACATATAAAATTTTAAAATCTTAGGTTGAACATAAACCTTAAATATTATAAAATCTTAAGGATTAGTTCACAAAAATTATAAAAAAGTAAATATAAATATAAATATATGAATTTTAAAAAAATTCAGCATGAGTTTGTGCTCACCCTACCCAAAACGTCCATCCGCTACTGCCTATGCATTCATAGAATAGAGCACATTATTGAATATGAGTATGAATATGCATGAAACACCCCATGAAGAACACTTTTATTTCCCCTTCGGGTGGTGACAAAATCACATTATCTACAATGCAGACAGTAACAACTAGCTAAGTTTTAAGCTACATAAAATGCAGCTTCACTTTTCTTTTTTGTTTCCTTTTTTTTTCACAACAAATGATTTTGGAATTTTCTCATCATTCTTCCAAGACAACACCCTTTGCGTTACATGAAATGATTCAAGAGGGGTATAAACATAGGATGATTATATAAAACTTCAAACATACGACAAGGGAACTGACCAAGAATTGCCGTTTTAAGCCGAGTCTACTTCAACCTGCTGTTGAGCAAGGTATCTTTCCCTTCTCTCTTTCTGCACGAGGAAAATTTACGTTCATATCGTTGAAGTAAAACATCTATAAGAATAATTTCCATCAGATGGTTACAAGAAAACATACCCATTCATCTATTACAAGTCCTTCCCCGATGAGCCTCGGACCAGCATCCTCCGGAGGCTTTTTGCGTGCCTCAACTGCGGCATCAGCATCAGCTAATTGGTGCTTCAATTTTTCCAGAGCCTTAAGCACGTACATATTTAGACTAATTAGTTTGCTTGGTTTCGATAATTCTGTATACACGACAAGTATCATGCAGGTGGAAAGTGTTAACATGTAAGCACGAATACAGGCAGTCAGGCACATATATCTGATGGCTTAATATAGTAAGATGGTAGCAATACTTACAGGACAAGGGCGCTTGGGATCTAGGAAAACAACCCGTAATATTCGCTCGATTGCAATTTGATCCTTTTGTTCATCAAACTACAAAAGACAAGCAACAAAGATTAATTACATGATTTACAAATATCCACCTTAAAGAAAAAGATCAGATAGGCAGAAGAGCAATCAATAATGTAGATGGTGAACGAATATTCCAATTGTGCATCAAAGGCAGCCAGACAACCCAAAAAAATGATTGAAAAACCATGCTCTATCAAAATGGGAAGAATAGCAACTTTTCAATAGATTCTTATCCGGTTAGGCATTATAATTGGGCATATGTTGCCTTCAAAAGTCGATTTACAGCAACAACAGGAGATCTCAATGACAAAATTGCAAAGTAAATAAAAAAAAAAACTTCCATAAAGCAGAGTAGTTTCTTTTATGTTACAGGCAGAAGGTACAAATCCCATAAAGAAGAATATTTGGATAGAGAAGTTTTGTTCTATAGTGACATTTTATGCTTCAAATAATAAAGCCCTGGAAATACAAGAATCCAAATCAAACAATAGAACTGCTTATCTGTATTGTCATCCCCATAAAGTTATTTGTAGGGTAATTGTAAACACTATTAACCACAGAATATTATTATATTCATCATAAGCTCACTAGCATCTAAATATGGTAATAAAACTATAAAGTCTTATTATTCTTTGTCATCAAGATCATGCGGATCTTCTGAAAACACAATTACACAGGAGAAGTTCAACTCACCAGCTCGGGAACATAGTCCATCGGTCCCTTCACCTTGAGACTCAAGATTTTAAACTTAACTCTGCACTTCTGCTCCATTGGCTTTTCATTATTTTCAGGTTGCTCCACAAACTTAAAGACTAGTAAATCCATTCAAACCAGGAAGAGAATATCATGAGAAAATTTAGGAAGACAAGATGAACACTAATATATATATATATATATATATATATATTACACACACAGAAGAGTGTAAAGAAGCAATTACCCGTTGCAATGATGCTCTCTCCAGGGGCAAGAATAGCACCCGGTGGACGCATGAAACAACTCTTCGGTGCAGTGGTTTGAAACTAAACCAACAGAAACAAAAGGGTCCATCACAATCATTACAAATCAAAGCAATAATATAGCAAACATGGACAACAAGAAATACAAAAAAAAAAATGAAAATTTTTCTAAAGGTTTAAGGTTTTACCTTGAAAGCCGTATATGACTTGCTCGTGTTTTTTATCCTCACTGCGCTCCTCGTTTGTTTGCCAGGTTCATCTTGGAAAAACAAAAGAGACAACTAAGAACAAGATAATTGAAATCTAAAATTAATTGTTTTCAGCACTAGGAAATCTTTATACAATTCCTTCTGAAATGAATCAAAAAGAACAATGCACGAATTAAGTCAAATTATTTCGCATGCTTAGCAGCAAAAATATTGATTCTCAGAATTCTCTACTCTTAAATTCTCCTCTCTTTTTAATTTACTGTCCATATCCAGAAGTAAGCATCAAACAAACGGAAAAATTAGAATCTGAAAACTACTGCAAAGAAGAATACATACATGGAAAATAGAGCTTATTAGCCGGATCAAGCTTCAGCCGGCGACGAGTCGGTAAAAGCGACTTGGCGACAGAGGAAACTGAGTTAGCGGAGCCATGACGGTTGGATCCTTCGACTTGAGGTAGACTTTGAGTATGCAGATGCGAAACCGAGGAAGAAGAACACGTCGTACTGTTACCGTTCCCGGTCTGACCAAACGGCAACTTGAAAAACCTCCAAACTTTTCCATCGGATGTTGACTTCTGGTCAGTTTCTATCGCCATCATCCTCTCTGAAAACAATCACGAGCTCACGTACGGCACCGTTTTTACATTTCGAAAGCACAAAAAGAAGCTTTAACTGGTTTAGTACTCAAATCGAGAAACTCGTGACAAAGGAAAACAAACAGAGAGAGAGGAAACTAGGAAAGAGCGCGTCGGATTTCACACCTTTGATTGTACTGTATTTGACTTGAGATAATTTCAAGTCCGTTTTGCCTTTTAAACTAGGCGTGAACAAAACTCGACTCAACTCGAAAAAAAAAATTGAATAACTCGATTTAAGATAAAAATACTCGACTCATTTTGATTCAACTCGAAATTTAATAGACTCGACTCGACTCAAAAAATTTTCAAATAAAGTTTGAGTTATAAATGGAAATTCGAATAACTCGAAACTTTTAGTAATTAAATGATTAATTTTTAAGTTTGAGACGAGTCTATCAATTTTTTATGATATATATACATTGATATATAAAAATATAAAGAAATATAACTACATATGAATATATATATATATACATATCTTATATGATTAGAATAAATCGTTTAAATTAAAATCAAATCATACTATAACATGATAAATAATTACGATCAGTCAAGTTTTCAAAACCGCACCGTTTCTTTGACTGCTCTTCCAATATTTACTACTTTCAAAATATTTGGTCAAACTTTATTAAAGGGTCTCAATAATCCCAATTTATCCATTATTGTCTATAATTACGATAAAATATCACGATAAAAAATGTGACGCGATTGCAAAAAAATATAATAATTTCTACTGGCTGTGTTTTTGAAAACTGCCGCGAAAAAAATGCATGCAACGTCAACGATGACTTTCAGGGCAAAATGGTAAATTAAAAAATGCTTTTAGTTAGAGTTGTTGACAAGAAAAGGGAGAAAAATATTTTTTATAAATATTATTGTTCGGTCTATCACTATTCACTTAGATTAATTTAAATCCTGTATTATAAAAATATGTTTAAATATTTAAATTTAAAATTTAAAATAAATATTATTATTATTTTTTTATTAAAATCGTTTTGACTTTCGATTCTGTTTTTAGTTACTGATATTAACAATGACCATAAAAAAATTTATAACGGACATCAAATTTAAATACCCTTAAACATTATTAATTTAAACACCGTTAAATATTATTAAATTAATTAATAAAGTCGGGAATTGAGATTCATCCCATTGAACCAGTGAATTCAACAAAATCCTCAAACTGTGAATTCAGATTCATCCCATTGAAGAACTGCAGACTCTATATTTTGTTCTCTCTTCAGTTTATCTTTCACAAACCAATCACATACCTTGCCAGCATTCAGGTCTTCAATGGAACATCCTTCCTGTTCTGATATCACTCTCAGTAGATTTAAAGATGATATCTGCAAATACAGCCAAATTAACTAAATTTTAAGACTTAAATAACACGAATAATAGATTCGAATTTCGATATCGGTATGGAAAATCAAAGCGGAGGGTGTTTACCGTTAATCGACATAGGAACCTTTCATGAGTGCTTAAACCAGATATTTCGACCAAACCAGCTTCTTCTAGAGAAAGGAAACTCCTCCTGTCTGTGTTCTTCTCCACTTCACCACCTTGGCTAGTATTATTACTGCATCCTCTTATTACAAGTTTTCTTGTAGGAAAGAACTTGTTGGCGGCTGGTTGTTGAAGATTCCTTGGATTGGACAGCAATGGTGTTTGGTAAAGGGTTGTACAAGGTAAGTGTAAGATCATGCTTTCTTTCTGGTTATGTGGTGGAGATGGAGATGAGAAGCATGGCTCTATCCAAGTAAAGTAGATTAGCTGTATGGGTTCTGAGTCAACGGGCTTAAAGAATAGGTTGGGCTCAAACTTGGCCCATGGTGTTACTGTTTACTTTCTTTACACTAGAATGGATAAGCATGCATGCCATGTATGTATGTATGCATGTATCATATTCGTCATGCATGATGTGTAATATTAATCATATGAAGCAGTTTTAGCTAGGTCAAATGTCTGGTTCATTACTGCTAATTCAACCACTAAAAATCCCCTCCTCCCCAAACAATCAAACAAAGGTAAACAAAATATTTGTATTTCCTTATGAACATGTAAGAAATATTACAACTTGCACTGGACAGTGGTGGATTAGTTAGTTAATGCCCCAACAACTCAAGTACATGACAGTCCTGAGAGACACTTCAGCCTGCTTCAGCCGGTTGTTGTTGGAAGCAGCCTTGAAACCCCCACCGCCGCCTGTGTTGGCCGCATTAGGGAAACCCCTTGCTTTCTCAGAGGAACAAGGAGCCGTTGAAGATGAAGTAGAGGATGAAGAATCTTTGACAGACATTAGCTTGCATTCAGACATGGAAGCTGGGTTTATATTTGCAAAAGGAACAGATTCCTTTTTCAGAGAGTTTTTAAAAGTATTTGCAGGTAGATCAAGTGCAGGTATATATAGAAAGTAGGACGATTTCTGCTAATGGATAACGCGTGTGTTTTTTTTATTACAGGAGACCAAGACAATGACTAAGATTCAAGATAAGTGGATAAGGACAAACAGATGGCTGCTTTTGATGTTTGGAAGTTTCTCATGTGGGTTTTGTTTGAGTTTAAGATATGTTTTTCCGGCTGAAAATGACCCAAACCAGAGAAAAGACATTATAATCTCCATTTTATCCCGGTTTCAATTGCCCATCTCCAGAACACCCAGCTCAGACGACGGTAGCCCAAAATGAAAGGAACATCCAAAACCATAATCCATTTGTTGGAAATTTGACAATGCTGTCCAGCACTGGAGCACAAACCTTAAGATCATGCTTCTGTTACGGGGCTAGATTTTTAAAAAATCGGCTCTCTAAAATTCTTTAAGTGTTAGGTCAAGTCCGATGATCTTGACAAGTCCGATAGAACCTTATTATCGGACTTATACATGACTGTCACAGATTTCAATGCACGGAACGTGACATTTGTATCTTATCAACTTAGTTGAAAAGGAATAGCCCCACTAGAATTTTTTCTCACCTTTATCCTATTATTTAATTTTTTTAAATTTAATTTATTTATAAATTTATTTTTATTTTTAATCATTTATATTTTTTTCTAACCTGTTTTATTCTTAATCTCATCATTAAAAAGGTACGTTTAAAGTTTAAGATGAATATTTAAAGTTATGATTTAGGGTTTAAGATTTAAAGTACCGAGTATTATGTACATAATTTATAGTTTAATGTTTATAATTTAGGATTAGAAATTAAGGTTTGATTTATAATTTATGACTTAAAGTTATGATTTAATAAATTGTGTTCCACATAACTCATGATTAGTTTCTTTCTGTCCATCTTATATTATGAATGTGTCCAAAAACTATTTTTTAAACATAAAAAACCCAACACATGTAGTTTGAAAATCCTTACACCATCATGATCTAAGAAGAAAAAGTCCAATGTTGTCCGCATTTTCCATTCAATTTAAGCCGAAAATTAAGAATCCTAAGTTTGAAAAATATAAGTGACAAATTCAATATGTTTATATATTTTTCTGATTTGTAATTATAAAAAAAAAAAGTGAATTATCAAAAATTATCATCTTGTTTCTATCTTCAACCAATGTAAACCTGCTATATTTATTATATTTTTTGGATAATTGAAATTCCATCACCTAAAGAAACAACATTACATACCTTTATCCCATTTATATTGTATCCATTTACGGTATGTCCTGATTTCTACAGAGTCTTATATTGATTGGATCCACCCTATTGATCAGTTTGCCATTTAACTTTAATTAGACTATGCTAACTATGATCTGAAAAATACTTACAGTAGAAATATCATGATCAATAAATATTCTAATATTACGATTGCACCAAGTAAAGTAAATGAATGTAACCCAAACAAGTTTAAGAATAATCTTAACTCTTTTGAGAGAAATCTCTGAAGTATCGTTCATCAGATAATTAAATATTGATCTAATCAAAAATTCGTCATTTAATTTTTAAAATATTTATACTTAATTTTAATCTCATATTTTTGTCTGCCGTATCACTTTCTGATATATTAAAAATCATCTATAATTCTTATACCCTAAAATTTAAATCTCACTCGTATTAAAACCCGAACTTATAACATTTTTTTAGTGATGAATAATGTCCACCACTTAAAATACTTGTTTTGAAGGTGTCAACTATCCTCCTTAACACTTCCAAGTCAAAAATAACGGTACAAAATTAAGTTAATTGCTTACGTGGAATGAAATTAAGAACTGTGTTAAATTAAGTCATACCGCATATATTTCTCAGTTGAAAACTTTAATCGTTGAAATTAAAATCTTATCTTGAAATTTATTGAGGAAACTTTTTTTTTTCTATGCTATTTATTCGTTTAATAAATAAGGAGCACAGATAAATTAATTAACCTCACTTCCCAAAAGTGAGAACAATAAAATAGGTAAAAAAATTATTTTCCAAAATTAAATTAATTAATCGATACAATTTATATTTTAAATATTATATTGTAGAAAAAAACTTTTTTTTTGTTATTTTTTATATTTAATTTAAGATTTATATTCAGATTAATACAGTCTCTTCTAATATTATCCACTCTAAAATTTAGAATAAATTATTTTGATCCCAGAAGTCAACTGGTAAGTCAAAGGTAGTGTTTGTAAAAAGTGTAGTCATGCATGCAATTCATGACAAGAAGAAGAAAAAAAAAGGAAAGTAAGGAGTGATACAATAAGTAGAACAAAATTATGTTTTTTTAATGTATGTTTTAATATTAAAAAAATAAAATTTATATTTTAAATCAAATATTTTAGTATCGGTTTAGCAGATTTCGAATTTAAGATCTTATATAAGTAACTAATTCATTCATCAAAATCAGATGTACGAAGATTAACCTAAAATTAAAAAGAAAAAAATCCTAAAAAACCAAGAGGAAACTAAAAAAAAAATTCTATTCCTTTTTGTCTGAACAATGTTAGGCACAAATTAATCATAATTAAAGAGTTTGTAGATGGATAAACTTGAGATTTATTAAAAGCCAAATGTTAATAATAATAATAATAATAATATTATTAATAATAATAATAATAATAATAATAAATCAATGGGTAGATTTTACGATATTGGGGGCTAAGATTTGAGGACACGTTGCCATATTCATAAGCAGAGGACGGTACCGAATCCTTTTGACTTATCTTTCCTCTCGCTCGTTATTTATGCAAGTACGTCTCCCTACGGACTTTGCTGCACCAGTTCTGTCTGTAAAAATTCCAAAACTTAGGGGGAAAAAGAGAGAAAAAAACATGGGTAGAGCACCTTGTTGTGATAAAAACATGCTCAAGAAAGGTCCATGGACAGCGGAAGAAGATCAGAAATTGATTGATTATATTCAGAAACATGGTTATGGGAATTGGAGGACACTCCCAAAGAATGCTGGTAAAAAACATGACAACATGTTTTCATTATGGTAATGGGATTTTGATGATTTTAGTGTCTGTTTTAGGGTTGCAAAGATGTGGGAAGAGTTGTCGTCTCCGATGGACTAATTACTTGAGGCCGGATATTAAGAGAGGAAGGTTTTCTTTTGAAGAAGAAGAGGTTATAATTCAGATGCATAGTATATTAGGCAACAAGTAAGTTCTCGGTCTCATCGGATATTTAAACGGAAAATAAGACATCAAATTCCTTATTACTCGATTTTTTCGGTTATGTTTCACTTTTGTGTTTTTAGGTGGTCTGCTATTGCTGCTCGATTGCCGGGAAGAACGGATAATGAAATAAAAAACTATTAGAATACTCACATTAGAAAGCTTCTGCTACAAATGGGGATCGATCCGGTAACTCATCGTCCTCGGCTGGATCTTCTCGATCTCTCGTCGATCTTAAACTCATCTCTTTACGACCAATCTCAAAGCCAAAACCAAAACCAGAACCAGAGTTTCCTTGTCCAAAATGTGGACCAATACCAGCCATTAATGCAATCTACTGAAATCCCAACATGTAGTATTCCATCTTCTAACAAAACACAGTTCGTGAACCCTAACGTGGACCTCAAGTTTCAATCAAATATCAGTGGATTGAGTAATTACCAAGGCACTGCCATGCCTTCAAATTTGACTGACGATTACGTGCCGCTACCGTCGAATTGTAACTATTTCGCCTCTGGTCATCAAACCGTTACGGACCCTTCATTCGTGTCGGTTTTATCGACACCTTCGAGCCCAACACAACTGAATCCGAGCTCGAGGTACATCAACGGTAACAGCAACACCGAAGATATTCTGGATGTTAATGATTTCATGTAACAGAAAGCCATGGACAACGAGTTTCCTTGCTTTATATTTGTATCTTATCATATACTGTATATTTATTAGATTCGTATGAAATGGACAGAGGTGATTCTTGTGCCCAAAAATACGTATTTGCAAATAAAATAATGAATCAGATCATACCTAATTAGATGATGTTGTTGGCTTTGTTCACCAGATTTATTATATTTATACAGAAAGTCAAGTTCCGGCAGGATTTCCGGCCATCACAACATCGGATATACTGAATTCCGACATGTATCGACGCAAAAAATGTAAGACCATTTGTTTTTAAAGAGAAGAAGGAAAAAAGGGCAGCTGAGCTGAGAGTTTGGTTTATTGAATAACATGGCATGGTTCTCGTGCCTGTTCAGTTTCTAACCAAGAACTTAATATCTAACCACGTTAAGCTTTGTAGGGACACGTGGACTCAAACAGACAAACGTGGGTCCCAACGTAATGGTGTTTGATTTCATTAGGGATGACAATGGATCCGACTTGGATCGGACTTTACAAAATCCAAGTCCAATCCAAATAATAATCGAATTTTTAAAAAAAAATCCAAGTCCGAATCCAAATTCATTTACATAAATCCAAATTCAATCCAATAAAATATGTAAAATCCAAATCCAAATCCAAAAGTCCAAATCCAATTAATTTTTAGAATAATAACTTAAATAAATATCTTTAAATAAAAAAATATGTTTTATCAAACAAATATTTTAAATTTATAGCACAAACAAATCTCAATAAATATTATAATCCAATATAAAACAAACTAAGGTAACAACTCAAACTTTTTAAATATAAAAATTTTAAATATTTTTATTTGGGTTTATATATGGATCGAATTCATCGGATATGGATTTGGATTGAATTCGGATCGGATCATGACAATATCCATATCCGATCCACCTCCTATTAAGACTCGAATATTATTATTGGATTCAGATTCGAACTTTTTTTAATCGAATTTGAATCAAACTTTTTCTTCGGATCGAATTCGGATTACATTGTCATCCCTAGATTCCATCCCTTTAAGATTTATGGGTTGACCGAGTAACCATTTCCGTCAGGCCTTTTATCTGGTGTAAGCGTGATGTCATTTATACGTCACTGTTTGGATTTCGTTTTCGAGTCAAAATATCGAAGATTTTTTTAAAAAAATTTTATCCTGATTAATTCAAATTAATTTATTCACATATTTAATATTAATAAATAATTTAAAATATATATATATATATATATAAAATCTTAAACTTAAAATCTATCTAAACGATATCAAATAATTTTTCACTTAAATTATCTCGATCCATATTTTTTCCGGTCTCGTCTGTGTATGATATGTCAATTAGCGTAGAAATTTGTAAGTTATAAAGGCAGTGTTTGTTTTTGACAATGGGGCGCCGACCAAAGAGCCTCAGAAAATGACATCCTCCAGGCTCCATCTCTTCAACGAACAGATAGATTAATAATTATACGAATAAATGTTAAGCGTAATGATAAAATATATTATATTCTAAAAATTATATATTTTAATTTTAAATATAATTTTATCAAAAAAAAATTACAAATCCAAATATAAATTATAAAATAAGAATAAATTACATTAAAAATGTGTTATCAATTGTGTTATTAATAAATTAAATTATTTTTACTAACCC
Source organism: Abelmoschus esculentus (assembly GCA_035048815.1). Taxonomy (NCBI): domain Eukaryota; kingdom Viridiplantae; phylum Streptophyta; class Magnoliopsida; order Malvales; family Malvaceae; genus Abelmoschus; species Abelmoschus esculentus. Next base: position 5,742,327 of record JAUCBN010000066.1, read on the forward strand.
CTTTAAATCATTTTAATGAAAAACAAACTTAATATATGTGATATAATTTATCAATAATAAATATTAATAATTTATTATTTTTATAATACAATTTTTTATTTTTTTTGTGAAAGAACTTTTATCTATTTTTATAATAATTTGATATTTGTATAGTGACTTAACATGTGACATTTATTGAATAAACTTATAAAACTTCATAGAAATCAAGATGAATGTGTGCCTCTGAAAACCATAGAGTCATGCTCAGATATCTAATTCAACAACAAATAAGTGAATAACCATGGAAGCAGCAGCAGACGTAACCAATGACATCAACTGAAAACGAGTTTTGAGTTTAAAAATTGCATCACGTTCTTGATCTGTATAATAGTAAAATGGTTTAGGAATTTGGGAATAGGTTCAAGTGTTCTGGAAATCTTTAGCCACCAGATTTGACCATCAAAGATTCAACCTTTCGACCCCTCAGAAGAGTTAACCGATTCAGCTACAGAGGCTCCAAGATATTTTGACCTTTCCAGAATCTTTGGAGTTTGCCTTTTTGACCTGTTCCAAGCTTTCCAATAAAAAAGGCAACTGCTTGAAGCCCACACCATAGGTGGAATGGAACCGAAACGATATCTTCTCTGACCACAGGCCCATTGAAGCACCCGAAGATCTCTTCTTTCGTCTTCTTCCTTTGCCGCCGCCGGGTTTTACCTGTCATAGAAGAAAAAGAATGAAGCTTTGGGAATCTTAAAATGTACCCGAGTTTTGTTTGCTGATCAAAAGGGAATCGTCCATGAGAAAATGCATTCAGGAACTTGGTTTTCTTCTGCTGCTTCTATTGTTCACAGCCTTCGTACGTTAACTTATTCAAAGCTCCCTCTTCTACCTTCTTTCTCTGTATCGCCATGTACAGGTTCATCACTTGTCCCTTTTGAGCTGTTTTGCTTCATTTTATGAAAACTTTTTCTGGGTTTCTGTTCCTGGGTTTTGGGGTTTTAATTTCTCTTTCTCTATATGCTTTGGTTTAAAGAACTAGGATGGCCTATTCTGATGTTGTTTTAGGTGCATAAGATGTAACGATTCCTTAGTTTATTGATTGCACAATGATTTATTACCTTTGAGGTTTGGAATTGTTAGAAATTCCTACAACTTAGGAGGTAGAAAAGTAGGATTTGGGCTGTTCTGTTTTGTGAATTTGACAATTGGGTTTTGAGTGCTTACCTTTCTTTGTAAGAAATTTAGAATAGCTTGTAAGATTTATAGAATTTGCATGGTTAATGATGATATAATTGTTGGAATACAGATTTTTGACATTTCCAAATGTTATTAAAGCTGCACAACCTGCTATTTCAAACCAGACTAGGATCCATTCCGATTGTAGGAAGCATGGAACAGTTATTGCTATCGGATTGCGTCTGCCACAATATAGAGTGTACTCCAATTATAGGTTCATCAATGGAGGAAAGCCTCCATTGTTATTGCAGAATGCCAAGGAAGAGTTGTGTCGAGGTTATTTTGCCAGGAACCATTCCTTTCTCTCTGCTACTAGTGCTGTGACAATGACTTGGAATGCCCAGGTTGCTTGGAATAGGCTTGCTCGTAAATGTTCTGCAGGTGGTCGTACATTCCCCTGCATAAGCAGGATTGCTCAAGCAGTCAGCTTAGCATTGTCCCACTCGCATCTGATAATTCCTGGTGTTCTTGGCTTGACGTATGGACGAGTTGCACTGGCGCAGAGAACTTTAGTAGAGCCAGAGTATTTCCCGTTGAATTCATTCTCCATGCGAGCGCAAAACGGGCATGCTCTTGTTTCCTCTTTACTACTTTCAGTGCTTGAAGGTGTTATATTGCTGGTGAGGGCTTTGTATCTTACAGTTTTGTTCTCCCCTAGTATAATAATGGCACCATTTTCCGATTCTTGTGGTCCTGAATTCAGGAAAAAGTGGCTTGAGGTTGTACTTCGAACACTTGAAATGGCCGGTCCTGCATTCATAAAGTGGGGTCAATGGGCAGCAACGCGACCGGATCTCTTCCCTAGAGATCTTTGCATCAAGCTTTCAGAGCTTCATAGTAAAGCTCCAGAACATAGTTTTGCCTACACAAAGAAAACCATCGAAAGTGCATTTGGCCGTAATCTCTCTGAAGTTTTTGAGCATTTTGAAGAGGAACCTGTGGCATCTGGAAGTATAGCTCAGGTGCACCGGGCTACTTTGAGATTTCGCTATCCAGGTCAGCAGGTCAAGCCCATGGTAGTTGCAGTAAAGGTTAGACATCCCGGCGTTGGTGAATCAATTAAGAGAGATTTTATGATTATCAACTCAGTGGCAAAGTTATCAAGGTTCATTCCAACTCTGAACTGGTTAAGATTGGACGAGAGTGTCCAGCAGTTTGGTATTTTCATGATGTCTCAAGTTGATCTTGCGAGGGAAGCGGCCCATTTGAACCGCTTTATATACAATTTCCGGAGGTGGAAAGATGTTTCTTTTCCTAGGCCCGTGTATCCACTTGTGCATCCTGCTGTTTTAGTGGAAACTTACGAGCAAGGGGAAAGTGTCGCATATTATGTTGATGACCTTCAAGGACATGACCGGATTAAGGCTGCACTTGCTCATATTGGAACTCATGCACTATTGAAGATGCTTCTGGTAACCACTTCTAACTGGTTTGCTTATGGTTCTCAGGACATTCGTATGTGATACCTAATTGTTGATTTCATATGTATATATGTATTCAGGTGGACAACTTTATTCACGCAGACATGCATCCAGGCAATATCCTTGTCCGGGTGTCTCAGAACAAGGCTTCTCGAAAACGGTTCTCGAAATCAAAGCCACATGTCATCTTCCTTGATGTAGGCATGACTGCTGAACTTTCTAACGGTGACCGTCTAAACTTATTGGAATTCTTTAAGGCTGTTGCCCTTAGAGACGGGCGGACTGCAGCAGAGTGCACTCTCAGACTGTCAAAACGACAGAACTGCCCGAACCCTAAGGCTTTTATTGAGGTGATGAATATAGATTTGACTCAAACTGTCCTAAACCCCTATTTTAGGACATGGAGGAGTTAGGAAAATGCCTTCTTGTTATATTTTCTCCTTATGTACCCATTTAGTCTACACAAATACTGTCTTTTATATTCCTGTGGCGCAACCCTTCCTTTCCGAACAAGCTTTTTGTTGTGTGTGGATAAATTAGGTTCTTCTACTTAGTTCTTTAATAACTTGTTTCGGCAGGAAGTAGAAGAAGCATTCACTTTTTGGGGTACTCCGGAGGGTGATCTAGTCCATCCGGCTGAATGCATGCAGCAACTCCTCGAGAAAGTAAGGCGACATAGAGTCAATATCGATGGCAATGTATGCACTGTGATGGTCACTACATTGGTTCTCGAGGTAACTTTTATCTTCATTTTATGTGTCTGAACTTTCATGTCGATCCTTTAACCACCCATTCGGGGGATGGAGTATATCTGTCCGACTAGTAGAGTCAGAAGTTAAGAATAGAGGCGTATCCGATCTCAGGATAGTTTCATGACTGTCCTATGATTTGCTGAGAAGCCTTCACTAAATGGAAATAAACCTAGTCCATACATTCATCAGTTACGTTTTGGATAATTGATGTAATTCATCACCACATTTCTGTGCTTGTTTAAACATGTAGGGTTGGCAAAGGAAACTCGATCCAGGATATAACATAATGCAAACACTACAGACATTGCTACTCAAAGCCGACTGGGCAAAATCTCTTTCCTACACTATTGATGGGCTGATGGCTCCGTGAAAAACATTATCCGACACATCGTTTGTCGAATGCATCTTTTCGAGAGATCATATTTCCGTTTCTAGAAAACAATTTCGATAAAGCTCTAGAATATTCTGGTCCTGAAATGTGCCATTTTCGTAACGTAAAGCTGAAATTCAATCTTTCTGTAATTAAATGTCACTCATTACATGTGAAAACTGTAAAGATGGAGGGGGCAACACAAGAGGGAAATAAAGATTGAAAAAAAATTCTTCGAAATCTTTGCAAAAGTAGGGGATAATTTTGTAAAGAACAGTAAACAGCATATTCAAAGATGAAACGCTTCTGCAGTAAGTAATGAGAGAGCAGCTTTCTTCATTCCCAAGAAAGATTTGAATCCATTAGAAGGCATTCTTCTTACCAATGAGCCACAGCCAGTCCAAAGCTACCCCTGAAAATATTCCACCCAGTAAAAATAGTACTAGTAAATTACCCAATGCATTTTGCTCAGGTCCCTGCAAAAAAACAACTTTTCATTAGAAACTACTACTAATACCAAGTTTTCTAGTAAATTTCATTCTACAAATGACTATGCTGACACTAACCTTGTAGCCTTTAGGTGCTGCAGTCATGACACAGACGGTAAGATGACCATTTGTTAAACCCAGGAACGATACGAGCAGTATCATCCACCCTTGATCGCCATACTTGGCGGTGAAGTAGAAAGCAGGGATCAATAAGAAACGAGAAAGTATAGCAATCATAAGGCCTTTTCGGGACTCTATCTTCAAGAATTTTACAAGGGGAAGATATCTTGATATCAGATCCCACACATTGTAAGCTGCTATTAACACAAGTGGATACCTGAAAAATATACCAACCATTAGGTATTCATCAGTTTGCATACCTAATGTTATCTGTGTTTTCGTATAAGAAATAGTGACTTACCATGTACCCAACTGATGTTCACCTGTGTTTTCGTATAAGAATCCAGGGAAAATCGACAGCGTCAAGACGTATATCAGGTAAAGGTCAAGCGCATAATCTATGTTTTGTAAGAATAATTGCTTGTTGCTTAGCCTCTCAACCTGACTGGCATTGTCTTCTTGATGTAAAAATGAATCTTTTGTTTGGATCCCAGCTGCTACAAGATCAGCATTCACAGTTTTTGCTCCTTCTGAGGCCGCCTTTGAGCGGAAGTACTTCACTATTGGTAATTTAGGGAAGTAATAGGTATACAACAGAAGACAAAGGAACTCGAAAAATGCAGAAATAGCTAGAAACAACACTGCAGAAAAGAAAGAAAGAAAAAAGAATCAATGAACACAAATTCCTTCAATTTGATTACAGTTTAGCATCAGAAGACAGCATATATAGAGAAATCTTTCCAAAAGGAAAAGCTACATACTTGTCCCTTTTCGAAGACCATTGTCGGACTTATCGAAGGCAGCTTTCGTGATAAGCCTCAAAGCAGAGGTCACAGCACCAGATGCAGCCAAACCAGCAAAGAAGGACTGAATAACAAAACCAGCTACAAACAATTAAATCGAGTACCAAAAACCTTGGGATAAAAGTGAGAAGTTTATACAGAAGCAATAAATATACAACCTGGATAAATTCAGGGAGCATGAAAGATAAATCACCAACAATTCCACCTTGAACACAGGCATCTGCAACTCCAAAACAAGCAACAAATGAACATATACCGATGAACGGTCCGATTCCTCCTCTCCCTGATCTGGCTAAATCCAACTATCAAAAACAAAATAAAGGTAATCTTCAACCAGTAGGATAACCGAGAGGATGGAATATGCAAATATAGTACTTAGTAGTTAACTTTACCACTATAAGCATGAAAGTACTTGCAAAGAAAAGTATGTAGCCAAATATGTTCCTTCTTCTTGTATTGATCTTCGATTCATTGTATGCCAATATCGTCATTGTTATGAATGCAAAGGGTTGGTAAACAAGAGTAAGAACTCTAGAAGGATGGTAGTTCTTCCAATTCAAAGGAAAAAAAATACAGTATTAGACCAACTGATCTTAAAACCCAAACTTTTAGCCTGTGAACTTGAACAAATTACTCAGAAAAAAAACCCAGAAATTTGTAGCTTCTTACTTACCGGGAACAGATTGTAGTAATAATCTCCGATTGTCAGCATGCTATTCCAAGAAACAAGAGATCCGAATCCCAGAATCCAACAAACAATTATGGCACTAACCTTTCCCTGATTAATTTTAAGGGTAAAATTAGTGAATAATGCATGTAATTAAAGCAAGAAGAATCTTAAACTCCATTGATACAACCATTGAACAAGAAGAAAAACTCAAACCTCAAGCCTTGAAGGCGAATCTTCTCCATCAACAATAGTCATGTTTGCTTCCTGTATGATGTGGAAAGTGAATTACTGCAATTCTGCAACTAGTTTCTGCCGAAACAGAAACAAGGAAATTGCTTACCTTTGCTCAAGAAGAACTGGGTATTCTTCAAATAGAATATATAAAAATCTACCATGGAATTGCCGGTCACATGCAATATGGAAATATAAATTATATAGGAAGTTAGTGGGGAATTTTTTTGATTAAAAATATTTTTATTTAAAATTATTTAAATGAGTAGGTATCGATAAGTGTTTCGATACAAAAAAGATAATATTTATCTTAAAAGATATGAATTTATTTTTTTAAATAAATAAAATTTTATTTATCCAAAAATAACAAACTAAAAGTATTTATATCTCAAACTCGGATTATTACGCCTAAGTATAACCGCCAAGCATTCGAATTTAATTTAAAATTTTATTTATCTTAAAAAGATATGAATTCAAATTATTTTATCTACTTTAAATCATCCAAAAAATTAAAATAATATACTTAAATTATATTAAATTTATATTTTTATCTTAATTTAGTTTTCAACGAATTTAAAATGTTTTTGTAAATTCAATTTAATCTTTTAACCGTAACTTTTTAGATTTTTTTATCAATTTAAAGAAAAACGAGTATATGTTTACAGTTATTGAATTTTAGAATTTTAAGTTACGAGGTTTAGGTTTTAAAGTTTATATCTTTATTTTTTTCGATTTAAGATTTTGGGGTTTATGGCTTATAATTTTTAATTTAGTATTCAAGATGTAGAATTTAATATTCTTTGGATTTTAAGTTTAGGGTTTAAAATTTTGAGTTTTAGATTTAGGCTTATAATTTTAGGGTTTTATTTTTTAAACTAAGGTTGGTATTTGATATAATTTTTTGAAAAATAAATAAAATATATGATATGTATAGAAACTAATTTAATTAAAATTTTATTTTAAATAATTTATAATTATATATTAAGATATTAAAATTTTTTAATTTTAATAATATTTAAAGGTATTAGATATATACATGATAAACTCATCTTTATAATTTATAATATAAATAAAATGATGTTGATGGCGTAAAGGATTTCTTAAATAAATTACTTAATTACGCAACGTTTTTTATTTAACCCATCTAGTGGGAGAATTTTATAACATATACCAGATATGCAGATCCTATGTCACACCAGTTACGCGTTTGAAAAGAATATAAAATAAATTTTTTAATTATAATTATAGATGAACTAATAAAAATATATCTAATTATTTATTAAAAAAATATAAAAAAATATATGAACAGAGTCAGGATTTAGAGTTAAAAGATAAAATATGATTAAAAAATAAATGATAAATTTATTAATAAAATATTTTTTTAAAAAATTAAATAAAAAATGAAAATTAAAAAAATATTTAAATAAGCGTAGGAGCTTATCGTTTTACTTTGTTGATAAAAAAGAAACACGTGAGAAATTGTTTAAAGGTACCGGGAAAAAATGTTAGAGAATCAACAACAAACTTGCATGATTAATGTGGTTAAACATATATTATTGTAACAATTAACTAGTTGTAATCATTTTTAAATCAGGTCGACATTAAAATTTTAAAAATTATAATATTTGAAAATCGTTGATTTTTTTTTGATTAAATAGTTATTATGTTCTCAAAATAATATTATGATTCAAATTTATATAAAATAAATAATATAAATATTTATTTATGTAGTATCTCTTTAGTTTAAGAATTGTTGTGATGATAATTAAGATGTTTAAAATCGGTCGAATGAGTATTCAGAAGCTTAATAAGTCTAATACCACTATTATATTACGACTATATTTTATTTTTTATTCCATATTTTTGGATAAGTGTTGGTTTTTATTTATTTAAAAAAATCACAAATAATATATCTTACAATATCTTACAATATCTTAGTCGAACATCAATCTTAATCGATTTGGTCCGACGACCATTGGTTCTATTACTCTAATGATTTCTTTTGGATACCGTAATACGCAAGATTTTGTATGTATTCAAATCATATGGGGATTAATTATTAAATTAGACTAAATTTTTATTTTTAATTGTAAAATATGATGTGAATTCTCATGTATCAATTTTTGAACGTGATGGATGTGTGAATTTTTTCTCATACGTAATCGACTCTTAAACTTGTTTAATCTTTTATTTTATTTTTAGTGTTTGACATGTCTTACTCGAGTGACCAATGACGACTCTTCAAATTTATTTTAAAAATAAATGCTTTATAAATTCTCAAAATTAATTTTTTAAAACGCGGACAACAATTGTAATTTTTTTATTGACGATTTTGTTGAAGATAATTTCTTTTATTTTATAAAAGTCAAGCCATGTTATGTATGCTAGAATATTTTTTTGGTATTTTCTTTTTTCCCCTCCTTTTAGTGTATTTATTATTTGTGTTTATCATATCATAAATTTTAATTAAAAATAATTTATATTAGGAGACCGTTGTAAGAGAATAGCTCACAAAAACTCAACCTAAAAAAACAAAATTCACAAAATCCCATATCACACCAATTTATAATTATCCACCTAGTATAGAATTAAGATATATTGCTAGTCTCTTACAACTCTATATTTGATTCTATCCGTCCATTACGATAGGAAAAACAGTTGACAGCAAAACTCACCCACGGCTGTCAATTTCATTTTCAAGGTGGTCCAAGGTTTCCTAGCCAAAGGATTTTCTGGTGCTTTAATATCCTATGCATCAGGGTGAGCCAAAGCCAATAGGCTGGGTGCAAATGTTAGGAGCAATTATGGATCTTTGGATGGATCTAATCCCACAAGCAGCAAGCAAGATCAGATTTTGGGTTAGAGTTACTATTTTCTTTACTTTAAGGATCACATAGCCGGCATGACAACCAAACCGACAAGAAAATTTCCAGGGAAAACAGAAAAATATCATCTTTTTATTTCATCGATTTTGAAAAGTAAAACGCAAAAAGGTGTTTTTGTTACAGCAATGCTTGAGATTGTAGATTGTACAGCGTTCATGGGGATCCACTTATTAATGACATCCTCAACTACCCCAACTAATTATTACTATATCTTCCTTCTGAACACCCGAAACATAAACCAAACCAGTGATGAATCCTGTTAAATGGCTTGTCAGAATATTGTTTCTTTTGTTTCTTTCTCGTCTCTCTATATCTGCTGATACGATAACAGTAGATCATTTCATCAGAGACAATGGTGAAGTTGTGGTCTCTAGTGGCAAGGCTTTTGCTCTAGGGTTTTTCAGCCCTGGCAGTTCCAGGAATCGGTATGTTGGCATCTGGTATTTCCAGGTTCCTGAGAAGACAGTGGTTTGGGTGGCTAACAGAGACAACCCCATTAAAGATGGCTCGGGGAATCTTAGGATCGATGGTCGAGGAAATCTTGCCTTGTTCCACAGAAACCAAACACTTCCTGTCTGGTCTTCAAACATCTCCATCACAGGCACTAGGAACACAATAGCTCAAATTCTGGATTCGGGAAATCTTGTTTTGGTTCAGAATGATACAGGAAGGGAAGTGCTGTGGCAGAGTTTTGATTACCCTACAAACACTCTGCTCCCGTTTATGAAACTTGGTTTGAGTTTAAGAACCGGGTTGAATCGAATCATAACGTCTTGGAAGTCACCAGATGATCCGGGGATCGGAAACTGTTCCTACAGGATCAATCCGAGCGGGTTTCCTCAGCTGTATTTGTACAAAGGTTCGACTCCTTGGTGGCGGACTGGATCATGGACCGGACGAAGATGGAGTGGTGTACCTGAAATGACAAACACCTACATATTTAATGTTTCTTTTGTCAACACTGCTGATGAAGTGTCGATCACGTATGGGGTGACGAACTCGTTCATCATTACAAGAATGGTCACGAATGAAACAGGGATTCAACAAAGATTCACATGGAACCGGGAAGCGAAACATTGGATCGAGTTCTGGTACTCCCCCAAGGACCTGTGTGACTTTTACGGGCACTGTGGGCCGAATGGTTACTGCAACCCTGTTCACTCGGATGTTTTCGAGTGCACATGTTTCCCAGGATTTGTACCTAAGTCACCCCAAGAATGGTATCTAAGAGATGGTGGACAAGGATGCGTGAAGAAACCTGGTATCTCCACATGCCAAAAAGGAGAAGGGTTCGTCAAGGTGGAACATGTCAAGGTGCCGGACACATCGGCTGCACATGTAGACATGAGTATCGGATTGAAACAATGCGAGGTCAAGTGTTTGCGAAATTGTTCTTGCGTGGCTTATGCTAGTGCATACGCGGAGAGCAACGGTGGGATTGGCTGCTTGACTTGGCACGGGGACTTGGTTGATGCAAGAACATATACAGATGCAGGACAAGATCTATACATACGGGTGGATGCCGATGACTTAGGTACCTCTCCTACACATTAAATTGGTCCAAATCAGTTAGCTGAAGTTAAACACTCTTGAAACAAGAACTGTAGAACATAGTTAAGCCAGGCTTGTTAATATATAAAACTAATCATACCTCCATTTTTTTAGCTCGGTATACAACGAAAGGTCCGTTTCGCAAGAAGGGAGTGCTTGCGATTACCATAGTTTCTGCAGTAGTACTAGTTCTCATTTTTCTGGCATTGTTGCATTGCTTGGTGAGAAGGCTTAGAAGAGGTAAATTAATATATTTACAACTAAATTGGCTCCATGTCATTGTAGAGAATAGCAATTGGTTTAATCCTGATATCATGTTTGACAGCAGAAAGAAGAAAAAGGAAAAGTACATTTAGCTTTACAAGTTCATCGTTGTTCGAAGACTCTATAGGTGAAAAGGAGATCGATGAGAGCCGAAGAAATGGTGATTTGCCGTTCTTTGATTTGAGCACCATAGCCGCTGCCACCAATAATTTCTCTATTGATAACAAACTTGGACAAGGCGGATTTGGTGCTGTTTACAAGGTAGCTTTTCTCTTAACAATTACTACATTAATATACATAGATGCTGGTCCATTCATTGAAGGGAAAATCTTTGTAATTGCAGGGTGTGCTCTTCAATGGCAGAGAAATAGCAGTGAAAAGACTATCAAAGCACTCCGGACAGGGAGTCCAAGAGTTTAAGAATGAAATAGTGTTAATTGCTAAACTTCAGCACAGGAACCTCGTACGAATGCTGGGATGTTGCATTGAGGGTGAAGAAAAGATGTTAATCTACGAATTCTTACCAAATAAAAGCTTAGACTCTTTCATTTTTGGTATGTCTTCTTTCAAATCGTTGAATACTCATGCCGAATACAGCATTTAGAGAACTGATTTTTGGATACAGATGATTCAAAAAGTTCACTCTTGGATTGCAAAAAGCGTATAGAAATTATCTGTGGAATTGCTCGAGGAATCTTGTATCTTCACCAGGATTCCAGGCTAAGAATCATTCATAGAGATTTGAAGGCAAGCAATGTCTTACTTGACGCCGATATGAATCCGAAAATTTCTGATTTCGGCATGGCCAGAATATTTGGAGGAGACCAAATCGAAGGCGACACTAAACGTGTAGTCGGAACATAGTAAGTACCCCATATGCAGAGTTTGCATACAACTTCTGCTTGAAGTTTCAAACAAGTTCTAACTATTTCCTCTTCTTATGTCCGAATTTAGTGGTTACATGTCACCGGAGTATGCAATGCATGGTCACTTCTCGACTAAATCCGATGTTTATAGCTTCGGAGTTCTGCTTCTAGAGATCATCACTGGCAAAAAGAATAGCACTTACTTCCCTGATAATCCCTCTTCAAATCTCGTCGGACATGTGAGTAACGAAATTTAAAGAACAACTTCCCAACAATTAAATCAAATTTTTGAATTCGAATGATTCGGACAAGTACATTGTTTCAGGTTTGGGATTTATGGGAAGAAAACAAAGCCATTGAAGCAGTTGACTCAGCATTAGGTGATTCATATTCTGCTGATGAGTTTCTGAAATGTGTTCAAATTGGGCTGTTGTGCGTGCAAGAACATGCAACAGATAGACCGACAATGTCCACAGTTGTGTTCATGTTGAGCAATGAAGCGACTCTTCCGTCGCCGAAGCAACCGGCATTTATAGTGAAAACTCAGAAAGGCGACGAGATATCAACTAGTGAAGGAACTGGATCTGTAAATGATGTGACTATCACCATGGTTCACGCTCGCTAGAACTATATCTATATCTGGTATATATATATATATATATATATACACAAACTTGATATGAAGTTGATGTAAATTTGTCACGTATGACCAATTAATATGAATGAAATATGAAATATAATGATAGAATTTCCTTTGGTGATTTTCTCTCTATAAATGCAGGTGGCTTGGAGACGGAAGAGTCCTTTTGTTACTTAACATTGAAACCACCGTCGACATCGTCGGTCGACGTGTTGCATGTTCTTGAACGTACAGGTTCATCACCAGAATATGAATGGCTATGTCTTCTTTCCATAACTCCCAAACTTGAAACACCGTTGTTTGGATAATCATTCGAAGGGAAAACATCGGATTTCATCGAGAAGTCCCCGTGCATTGCATATTCCGGCGACATATAACCGTTGAAATCAGAAGAACAGAAAGGAAAAGTTTTTGGGGTACACTTTTCTTTGTGTACCGAGCTAAAAAGATGGAGATATGGTGAATGTTGTTACAGTAAATTTTACACTAACAACTGCATCAAACCCGAGCCTTTAACACTAGGGTCCTAGATTTACACTGCCATAGACATTAATTGCTGATTGATTCGGACCCTAAACAACTCTGGGACAAGTCCAGCTAACTGATTTGGACCTGTTTTGGCAATCTATGGTTAGTAAACGACTGAGTCAAGTACATCTTTGTTTCTCAGGAGGTATATTAATGGCTGCAACTTGCGTATTTGACACGTACCTAGCTCGTTTTTATCCACTCGTATGTATAGATCTTGTACCGTATTGGTATATGCTCTCGCATCCAACAAATCTCCATGCCAAGTCAAGCAGACAATCCCTCTGAAAATCTGAGAGTATGCACTAGCAGTAGCATAGGCCATGCATCAACTAGCATAGCTGAGTTTTTATATAAATCTAATTATAATTATTTATCATATTATAGTATAATTTAATTTTAATTTAAATGATTTTCTTTAATTATATAAAATATATATCATCATATTTTTTCGATATATATATATCAAGAAAATTAAGGGTTTCGGCTAGAACTTAAAAACCAATTTATTAATTACTAAATTTTTGGATTATTTAAATTTCTATTTTATAACTCAATTTTTTTTAAATTTTTTATAAATCGAGTCAAAATTATATAATTTTAAGTCGAATTAAAATGAGTCAATTTTTTCACCTCGAATAAAATAAAAAGATTCAATTTTTTAAGTCGAATCGAGTTTTGCTCCTTAATTCGAAGGATAGATATATTTATTTGGTGGAGGGAGAGCAGTTGGAGTCATTAAGAAGTGGATCCCCTGGCCCTAATGCGTTACTTGTTGGGCCTGGGAATAACTATTATGACAAATTTATTAGGCCTAAGCTTGTTACACCACATGTTTATTTTATGATGATTCATGTTCGGGTTTTGTGATTCTCCCACCTAGTAATGCATTTTCCAAGGTTCAAACCCGGATCTTCTCCTTAAGAGAATAATATGCCTTATCATTACACCCAATATTTATTGGTTCTAATAATAATTTTTTAATATGTATTATTTGTATTTAAAAATATCTAAAAAGACTAAGTCTCTCCTTTAATAACGAAATATAATAACATTTCATATCATATAATATGTAAGGGTAAAAGTCAACAAAATTAAAATAAATTTGGAATTCTAGAAGATAAAAAATATATATAAAAAAAGAAAAAAGTTAGAACAAGCTACAAAGTTCTAATATTTCCTGTCATCAATGCCTATCATTTTAATTTAAATAATTACTTTATAATAAAAAAAAAGATGTTCAAGGCCAATGCTGACATAATGAGCAAAATAAAATTCTATGGCGACATGCTAAAAACTTCAATTATTGTTAATAAAATTGGAAAGAAGATGGTGTAATACAGAATTTATGAATTCATTAAGGTAAAGAAAGAGTGTTTATTTTCTGATGTATTAATTCAACTGCTTCTTGCTTCTGAGAAGCACAAGAACCAGTCATGGATTCTGCTAAATGGCTTATCAGATTACTACTCATTTTCTTTCTTCCCCATTTCTCCATTTCAGCTGACACAATAACACTGGATCACTTCATCCAAGATAACAACGATGATGTCATTGTGTCGAGTGGGAACATATTTGTACTGGGATTTTTCAGCCCTGGTAGTTCTACAGATCGATATGTTGGCATCTGGTATGACCAGATTCCGGTGAAGACAGTTATTTGGGTGGCTAACAGAGACAATCCCATTAAAGATACCTCAGGGATTCTCAGAATCGATGACCGAGGAAATCTTGTCTTGTTTCAGGGAAACCAAACACTTCCTGTTTGGTTTACTAACATCTCCAGAACAGGTACTGGGAATTCTTTTGCTCAAATTTTAGATTCGGGAAATCTTGTTTTGCTTCAGAATGATACAGGAAAGGCGGTACTGTGGCATAGTTTTGATTATCCTACAAATACTTGGCTTTCATCTATGAAAATTGGGTACAATTTCAGAACCGGTCTGAACCAATCATACACGTCTTGGAAGTCTCCAGATGATCCAGGGGTTGGAAACTTTTCCTTCAGGATGAACCCGGGGGTGTCTCCACAAATGGTTTTGTACAAGGGTTCGGTTCCTGTGTGGCGAAGCGGAACATGGACCGGGAAAATGTGGAGTGGTATACCTGAAATGGCACAGAACTTCCTGTTTAACGATACCTTTGTCAACACGGAAGATGAATTATCGTTCTCGTCGGACACGATAAATGGCTCCGTCATAACAAGATACGTCACGAATGAAACCGGAGTTACACAGAGAATTGTATGGAACAATGCATCGCAACGTTGGATTATTTCTTATACGGCTCCAATAGAACAGTGTGATTTTTACAGGCATTGTGGACCAAATGGTTACTGTAACCCTTATCTAGGTGATTTCGAGTGCACATGTTTCCCAGGATTCGAACCTAAATCACCCCAGACATGGCTTATAAGAGATGGTTCAGGAGGATGCGTGAGGAAGAGTGGTATCTCCATGTGTAGAAATGGAGAAGGGTTCGTCAAGTTTCCACATGTGAAGGTGCCAGACACTTCGGGGGTACCGGCATTTGTAGACATGAGTATAGGATTGAAGCAATGCGAGGAAGAGTGCTTGAGAAATTGTTCATGCATGGCTTATGCTAGTGCAAACTCTGATACCAATGGAGGGGTTGGTTGCTTGACATGGCATGGAGATTTGGTGGATGCGAGAGCATATACCGTTACGGGGCAAGATCTATACATACGAGTGGATAAGAACGAGTTAGGTACGTTGTACTAAACCGTAGTGCCTAAAGAGGTCCAAACCAGTTAGATGTAATTGCAGAGTTTATACTTCACCTCCATTGGAACTCATTAAACTGATAATGTATGTCCATTTCCATAGCACGGCATACAAAGAAAGGTTTACTTCAAAAGAAGGGAGTGCTTGCAGCTGTCATAATTTCCTCTGCTTTAGTGTTTCTCCTTCTTGTCACCTTCTTGTGTTGCTTGGTAAAAAGGCAAAGAAGAGGTATGTACACCAATACACAATAATGAACCTATTCACGTTTTAATCATCGCGATATTTGCAACTAAATCGGCCTAATAATGATATTGTGTAGGAGTACCGACAGCAGAAAGTTCGAGAAAAGGCAAAAATATCATTAGCTTAACCACATTTGATAACACTTTAGGTGAAAAGGAGATTCATGAGAGCACAGGAAATGCAGATTTACCATACTTTGATTTCAGCACCATAGCTGCAGCCACTAATAATTTTTCTTCAGACAACAAACTTGGACAAGGTGGCTTTGGTCCTGTTTACAAGGTTGTTTTTCTCTTAACAACTAGTGACACATGTCGACATGCGATAGAGCATCAGAACCCCTACTATTCCATTCATTAGACTAAATTTGTTTGTGTTTGCAGGGTGTTCTCTTGAATGGAAATGAAATTGCAGTGAAAAGACTATCAAAGCACTCAGGGCAGGGAGTAGAGGAGTTTAAGAATGAAATTCTGTTAATTGCTAAACTTCAGCACAGGAATCTTGTAAGAATGCTGGGATGTTGCATTGAGGGTGAAGAGAAGATGTTAATCTATGAGTTCTTACCAAATAAAAGCTTAGACTCCATCATTTTCGGTACGTCTTCTTTCGAATTGTTGAATATACTCCTGCCGAATACAACATTTTTAAGTTCTGCACTGATTAATCCTTTTGAAAACTGATTTTGGAAACAGATGAATCAAAAAAATCATCGTTGGACTGGAAAAAACGTTTCGGAGTTATATGTGGTGTTGCTCGAGGAATGTTGTATCTTCACCAAGATTCGAGGTTAAGAGTCATTCATAGAGATCTGAAAGCGAGCAACGTCTTACTGGATGCAACCATGAATCCTAAAATTTCAGATTTTGGCATGGCCAGAATATTCGGAGGAGATCAAATCGAAGGAGATACTACACGTGTAGTTGGAACATAGTAAGCATTTCATATTCAAAATCTGTATACAACTTCTGCTACAAGTTTCAAACAAGTTCTAACCACTTCCTGTCTCATGTATATGTCTAGCGGTTACATGTCGCCGGAGTATGCAATGCAAGGACACTTCTCAGTGAAGTCCGATGTTTATAGCTTTGGCATCCTTCTGTTAGAGATCATCACAGGAAAAAAGATCAGCAGCTATTTTCCTGATAGTCCCTCTTTGAATCTGGTCGGACATGTAAGTAACCAAGATTTTAGAACAATCATATCAAAATCTTCCATCCAAGTTATTATCCAAACAACATTGTTTCAGGTTTGGGAGTTGTGGAAACAAGACAGAGCCATGGAAGTCGTTGATTCGACATTAGGTGGTTCATATTCTACAGATGAAATGTTGAAATGCATTCAAATTGGTCTGTTATGTGTCCAAGAACATGCAACACACAGACCAACGATGTCTACAGTTGTTTCTATGTTGAATAACGAAGCAACTCTACCGTATCCGGAACAACCTGCATTCATAGAGAATAAAAGTCGTAAAGTCGACGAGATATCGAGTAGTGAAGGAACTAACTCTGTAAACACTGTGTCGATCACTATGATTCAAGCTCGCTAGACATAGAATATGTGCTTCACAGCCAAACTTGAAACCATCATTGTTTCTTATTTTCCAAAACATGAATTAAAGTTGATGTACCTTGCCTGAGTTCTAGCTAGCTACACTCGTTTCAAGATTAATCCATTGCAGACAACAATTTAAATGATAAAAATGGCAATTACTAAACCTTTATCTTTTTCGTGTTTCATCTTGTGTAACGTTTAGATCTTTTAAATAACGTTTAGATCTTTTAAATAACATATATAATTTGAATTGTTAAGTGCAATATTCAATCTATAATACCAATCCGTCAATAAATTAAACATTAATAAATAAACTTTTAAATCTTAAATTCTAAACTTATTATTTTTAATTTAAAAATATACATTTACGCCCCTAAAAATTATTTCTTCAAACATCACTATAAATAAAGTGTTCCCTTCCTCTGTTCTGTCTGCCCACCCTCTCTGCCTGAAACAGAGCATGTTTCAAAATCCTCTTCTCTGCCTTAAGAAAACATTAAAACACGGTTAACGAAGTCAGAAAATGGTGACCAAAGTCTACATTGTGTAAGATTTCTTATCTTTTCGTTTTAAGTTGCTCTGTTTTCTACCCATGGTTGAATCCTTTTCTCTGTTTGCAGTGATTCTCTGTTTTTTTTTTCCTGATGTATTTAGTCCTTAATTTATTTTTTTTCCATCTAGTAGGAATTGTTTTTTTATGTGTATTATGCAGAAGGACCATTTCTCTTTTCCTAAAAGGACATGTGTGATAGAATGTGTAGTGCGTCCCTCCCATCAAGAACTTCAATTGATATTGTGTTATTTTTTGCAGTTACTATTCCATGTATGGACATGTTGAGAAGCTGGCACAGGAGATTAAGAAAGGAGTTTCATCTGTTGAGGGAGTAGAAGTCAAACTCTGGTAGGTTTGTTTATCTTCTTATATCAATGGACACACATTAGTACGAGGGGAATCCGAATTTGCAATGAAAATGATCCTATAAGTGTATTGTTGGTACATCGATAGGTGCCCGAAACACTACCAGAGGAAGTGCTTGCAAAAATGGGTGCACCACCAAAGACTGATGCCCCTTTCATAACACCCGATGAGCTTACCTAGGCTAGGCCGATGGTGTCCTTTTCGGCTTTTCTACTAGATTCGGGATGATGGCTGCACAGTTTAAAGCCTTCATGGATGCAACCGGTGGTCTATGGAGAACACAAGCACTTGCAAGCAAACCTACTGGAATTTTCTACAGCACTGGCTCCCAAGGAGGTGGACAAGAGACTACCTCGTGAGTGTTTTTGCACCAATAACATTATCATTTTTGTGTATTTCATGACAATTTAAGTACATTTCTGTTAACTGGAAACTTTTCAGCTTAACTTCAATCACTCAACTAGTTCACCATGGAATGATTTTTGTGCCCATTGGCTATACTTTCGGTGCTGGTATGTTCGAGTTGGAGAAGGTGAAAGGTGGAAGTCCTTACGGTGCGGGAACTTATGCCGGTGATGGCTCGAGACAGCCATCTGAGCTAGAGCTGTAGCAAGCTTTCCACCAGGGGAAGTACTTTGCTGGCATTGCGAAAAGGTTCAAGGGAACAGCTTGATATCTTTATTCTTTACTTCCTAAGCTCCCCCCACCCCCTTCCATTTTACTTGCTCCAGATCTTTCATCTCCATAGAATAATAAATTTATGGCTTTGTTGGGATTGATTTGTTGGCAGAAACTTACACTGTTTGTTCATGACACTATGAAGCTGAGTAATATATTATATATATCTAGCGAGGTTGAATCATAGAGATTGTCACACCATTTCCAGATACAGTTCCTTCACCACTTGATATCTTGTTTTCCTTTGCCAAAAACGCAGGAGGCTTCGGCAACTGAAGACTCGTTTCGTTACTCAACATAGAAACAACTGCAGACATTATTGGTCGATCTGTTGCATTTTCTTGAACGCACATTAGCCCGATTTGGATGCATTTCAAAATTTCATCGGCAGGATATGCATCTCCTAAGGCCGAATCAATAGCTTGTGTGGCTTTTCCTTCCTTCCATAACTCCCAAACCTGAAACAAAGTTGTTGAAAGTTTTCATTTGAGGGAAAATTTCCATTTAATTCTTGAAGAGTTAGGCTCAAGATTTGGTTACTTACATGTCCAACTAGATTCAAAGACGGACTATCGGGAACATATCTGTTGTTACACTTTCCGGTGATGATCTCCAACATTAGGATTCCGAAGCTATAAACATCCGATTTCGTTGAGAAATGCCCATGCATTGCATACTCTGGTGACATGTAACCACTAAAATCATACAACAAAAAGAAAGAGTAAGAACTTGTTTCAAACCTGTCTCCAAACTTCTAAGAAGAAGTGCTTACTATGTTCCAACTACACGTTTAGTATCGCCCTCAATTTGGTCTCCTCCGAATATTCTGGCCATGCCAAAATCTGAAATTTTCGGATTCATTCCGGCATCTAGTAAGACATTGCTTGCTTTCAAATCTCTGTGAATGACTCTTAACCTGGAATCCTGATGAAGATACAACATTCCTCGTGCAATCCCACAAATAATTTCTAAACGCTTTTTCCAGTCCAATACTGATCTTTTCGATTCATCTGGATTCGAAGACAAACACTTGAGGGTAAGTACTAAAACCTTTAAAAGTGATGTTTCTAATAGGATATGTGAAAGAAAGTCTTACCGAAAATGACAGAGTCTAAGCTTTTATTTGGTAAGAACTCATAGATTAACATCTTCTCTTCACCCTCAATGCAACATCCCAGCATTCGTACGAGATTCCTGTGCTGAAGTTTAGCAATTAGCACTATTTCATTCTTAAACTCTTGGACTCCCTGTCCGGAGTGCTTTGATAGTCTTTTCACTGCTATTTCTTTTCCATTGAAGAGCACACCCTGCAATTGCAAAGATTTTTCCTTGAATGGATGGACAAGCAGGAATTCTATGTTTATTAAGAGTTGTTAAGAGAAAAGGTACCTTGTAAACAGGGCCAAATCCGCCTTGTCCAAGTTTGTTATCGGAAGAGAAATTATTAGTGGCAGCAGCTATGGTGCTTAAATCAAAGAATGTTAAATCTCCATTTCTTCTGCCCTCATCAATATCCTTTCTACCTAAAGACTCTTCGAATGTGGTAAAACTAGAGATATTTTTGCTGCTGCTTGTTCTTGCTGCTGTCAGTACATGATATGATGATTAAGCCAATTGTTACTCTCTATGTGGCCAATTTAGTTGCAGAATGTGAATCAATGAGAAGTTTAACAAATGAAAACAGTGGCAAAAATTGCTGTACTTACCTCTTCTTCGCCTTCGTACGATGCAACACAACAAGGTGACAAGAATGAGAAAGACCACAGCAGAGAAAACTATGATAACCGCAAGCGCTCCCTTCTTTCGAAGTAGACCTTTCTTTGTATACCGAGCTAACAAAATGGAAGAAACAAATTAGCTAAAACAATTGTGGCAGAAATGTTAAGAGATTTTGGCAATGTTGTACAGTCTATTTATAGCTGCAACTTGCATATAGATCAGAGACAAATTCAGCTAGAAGTATATGTTGGATGTCAACTATAGAATTGAATGTAGGGCACGTACCTAACTCATTAGCATCCACTCGTATATATAGATCTTGCCCCGTATTGGTAAATGTCCTAGCATCGACCAAATCTCCATGCCATGTCAAGCAGCCAGTCCCTTTGTCGATCTCAGAGTATGCACTGGCATAAGCCATGCATGAACAATTTCTCAAGCACATTTCCTGGCATTGCTTCAAGCCTACAGTACTCATTTCTATGAGTGCTGCTGAAGTGTCCGGCACCTTCGCATGTGACACCTTGAGAAACCCTTCTCCGTTTCCACACACAGAGATACTGTGTTTCCTGACACATCCTCCTGATCCATCTTTTATAAGCCATGCTTCCGGCGATTTTGGTTCGAATCCTGGGAAACATGTACACTCGAAACCATCTGGTATATCAGGGT
Organism: Abelmoschus esculentus; assembly: GCA_035048815.1. Taxonomy (NCBI): domain Eukaryota; kingdom Viridiplantae; phylum Streptophyta; class Magnoliopsida; order Malvales; family Malvaceae; genus Abelmoschus; species Abelmoschus esculentus. The sequence continues at coordinate 5,763,663 of JAUCBN010000066.1, forward strand.
TGCAGTAACTATTTGGTCCACAGTGCCCGTAAAAATCACACTGTTCCTTCGGAACCGAATAAGAAACAATCCAGCGTTGTGTTTCATTGTTCCATCCTAATCCTTGAACGATTCCTGTTTCATTCATTACGGTTCTTGATGTGATGAAGCCATTTTTAACATTAAACGAGAACGATACTTCATCATCAGTGTTGACAAAAGAAATATTAAATATGACGTTCGTTGCCATTTCGGGTATACCACTCCATTTTTGTCCGGTCCATGGCCCGCTTCGCCACCAAGGAGCTGAACCCTGGTAAACAAACATTTGAGGAAACAAATCCTGGTTCATCCTTAAGGAATAGTTTCCAAATCCTGGATCGTCTGGCGACTTCCAAGACGTATATACTCGGTTCAAACCAGTTCTCAAATTGTACCCAAGTTTCATAAATGAAAGCATAGTATTAGTAGGATAATCAAAGCTCTGCCACAGTACTGCACTCCTGGTATCATTCTGAAGCAAAACAAGATTTCCCGAGTCTAAAATTTGAGCAAAAGAATTCCCAGTACCTGTGATCGAGATGTTAGTAGACCAGACAGGGAGTGTTTGGTTTGTCTGGAACAAGGCAAGATTTCCTCGGCTGTCGATTCTGAGAATCCCTGAGTTATCTTTAATGGGGTTGTCCCTGTTAGCCACCCAAACAACTGTCTTCTCCGGAATCTGGTTATACCAGATGCCAACATAACGATTCCTGGAACTTCCATGGCTGAAAAACCCGAGTGCAAAAATCTTGCCACTTGACACAATGATTTCATCGTTGCTATCTTGAACGAAGTGATTTTGTGTTATGGTGTCTGCAGACAAGGAGAAGTGAGAAAGAAAGAAGATAAGGAGTATTCTGAGATGCCATTTAACAGGACTCATCACTGGTTCAATCTTTGATTAGAGTTCATAGCAGGAATAATAAAAGTCTGGGTTTTCGATTTTAATCATTATGAAATATCTATCACGCAATTGTGCTACAGGTCAAAATTGGCCGGTGAAAATATATAATATATATTATTAATCTTTTAAATTTATATATTTAAAAATTTTAAGGTTGAATTTAAGGTTTAAAATATTTGATCCAACCCGAACTGATATATTTATATATATTATTATTATTATTATTCTAGATTAGGTCATTTTTATCGTTTTTTATTAACATAACAGAATCAGATCGTGATTGAGTTATGATTTTTATAAAACAGGTCGAATTAGATTGAGATAAGATATATATTAAAATCGATACAAATTCAAATATACTCAAACATTTTCCAGATCAAATCGAGACAACTTCATTGTCGTCCCTAAGTTTTATTATTAATAATTGATCTCTAAAGTCAAAAACAAAAATCTTTCTCTCTAACTATGTTTTTATCTATAAATCATCCTAAAAATACTTAAAAATTAAATTTTATATTTCAACCTTAATTTTTATATCTTAAATTCTAAATCTTAAAAAATACGCCGTAAAAAAATACACACTACCTTTGATTCTATAAACATAATAAAAAAATAATCTTAAAATTATTTTATTTATTATTATTATTAAACTTCTACCGGCGAAGACATGAGAAAAAAAAAAATAAAGGTTTACTATATCTGTCTCAATCATTCCTCCGTCAAAAGTTTGACTTTTTGGTACTAAATAAATAACGTTGGCTGTTGCAACAGCTTCGTCTCCCTCTTCAGGCTCTGTTACAATTAAATTATAAGATAAATTATATTATAAATCTCCGTATTAAGAATAAATTTAAATTATATCATCGTATTTAAAAAAATTATAATCAGATTATTCTTATTTTTCTATTGTAAAATAATAAATCATTTTGTTGTTAAGAGTGAAATCGTCAATTTTTCTATTATATTTTTAAGGGAAAATTTTATATTTAGTATCTGATTATACTTGTATTATTGTTTTGACACTCTAATTATTATTTTTAATAAAATAATACTTTATTTATGTTTTATTTTGGTATCTCAGTCGTTAAAAACTAACGACGATGGTGATGTAACTATGTATAATTACAATTTTAATTTAAAAATTAAAATAATATTTAAATTGATATAATAATTTAGTGTCTTACCCGAAGAATCATACCCATCACCCGTCACACGACCCGACACGTTTTTAGGGTGAAAAAATCCGACCCTACCCGAATTAATAAAAATTTAGTGCTCCAACATGGCAGACTTTTGACAAATTAACAAGGAAAACAAAAGCCTACACATTGTTTCAAAGATCTGCTTGAGACCTGACATTTCCAGTTTTGATAGGTCCGAATCAAACTCTAGAATCTGGAGGGAAAAGATGAGAAAATAGATGAAATGATAAGTATTATTTATCCCCCAAAATCAAGAAGAAGCATTGAAATTGTAGTGTAAAAGAAGTGTTGGGCAAATCTCCTTTGTCAGAAAGCACACACTATCAAAACTTGAACTTTACATGCACGTATGAAAGTGGTTGTCTTGTCTGCCAAAGGAGAGTTTGCCAGAATAAGATTAATACATTGAAATTACAGTGTAAAAGAATTTCTGGGCAGATCTCCTTTGGCACATTATATCAGACCATTGAAGTGGTTGTGTGCCAAAGGAGGCTTTGCCCTGTAATGCAGTTGCACACTAGTCATTGCCATGGTTAGTTTCAATGACATGGATTGTCACCTGATTGTTCATATGTTGAAATTCCACATATTTACAGAATTCAAGTGAACAATCACCAGAATTTTGGCATCACTTGAACATGTAACCAGTATTCATAATACCCAAAAACATTTATTTTCTTACTGTCTGTCCTATACAGATTAATCAACAGGAACAAAAAGGGAGCTTGAATCTGCTAAATTCAGCTACTACCATCAGAACAAACAACAATAAAATAAATAATACAAAGTATAAAATGAGTAATTTCATGTCGATTTTCGCTGAATTTGGCACTTGTTCCCGTTGCTTAAGAAGTAAAACATTGATTATTTAAAGAACCTGCATTTGGTTATCTTTGTAGCAGCTATTCCAGCACACTGTGTGTTCGTGTCTCTCCGCCATCTTTGGACTGCCACTTCCTTTTTCTTCTTTATTTTTTCTTTAGCTTTTAGGTTTCCAAGTATATCCTTTCGTTTCTCTCCACGTTCTGAACTCAAGTTATGTCCCGGAGCTGGGAATTAACTGCATTCATATTTACCTCTACGTTCCACCAAAAGTTGGCGTCCAAAAATCAGCTGTGGTCTGATTAGCAACCGGGAATGTGCTCGATATTGGCACCAGACATATCCCCCGGCTTCTTAGATCTTGTTTTGGCTCATCTGGACCTTCTGTTCTTTGTTCATATACCTCTTGTTGCATGGAAGCTGCTGCTTGTTTCATGTACGGAGTACTTAGAACCTGGAATTGTCAAATATTAAACAGTATATATGTGTTAGGGTTTTAGAAATAAAGAAGAAGGTAGTGGAACATACATTGACTTGATCATGGAGTAACTTGATGTACTCAATGGCATCACGGAGAACAGATGCTGTATCGGTCTGAGAAAGAAAAAAAGGTAAGCAGGGATAGAACCAAGATTTGGGGTAGGGGCCAAAACATAAATATTTAGAAGTAGGAGACAAATTCATAAAAAAAAAAAATAGGAGGATAAAAATGAAAAAAAATTCGAGTGAAACCAATTGTAAAAGAAAAAATATCCACCTTTTCCTAAAGGTGAAACCAATTGTTGGAGCGCAGTGATTCGGTCCCCTAGCTTCTCTTAATACTCGTATTAAACAATCGGTTTAGAATTACGGTAATGGAATTTGAAGATACTATGAACGTATCTAATTGGTGTATTGGTTTTTAAATTTGTATGAAGTCTCTTAATACTTAATACTTACTGATATATGTATATTACATACAAAAGAAATACAAATATATATATCATATATGATTATAGAAATTCGTTTAAATTAAAATCACTTAGCAATTAGTATCTTAATAATATAAATATTTATAATTAAATTAAAAAAAATTTTAATAACTCAATTTGACTTGACTAAAAAAAAATTAAATTATGTATTATTATAAGAATACCATTCGAGGCCTTACGATATAAATATGATCCTGTTGCAATATATGTCAAATCTATACCGAGAAATAAAAAAACAAAAAAATACTTTCCGACCGAAAATTCATATAGTTTGAACCGAAAACAATGCCGGGAACAAGCCCAAGCAAGATGGTGTCTGGTCAAAAAATACAGCACCAGACAGTTCAATGGCCAATGATTAAGGCAGCCAAAAGTCGTAAAGAGAAGGGAAAGTGGTTAAGATAACGTTTTAATAATGTTTTAGATTTACATAAAACTAGGACAAGTGATTAAGATAACGTAATCAACAAATTGAAAATTACAGCAAAGCATGTCTAAACAAACCGGCCAGGAAACCTGTCGTTCTCAAAACTAGGAGTTTTCACGCCAGGCATTGGGGTATGAAATTATTGTCTGTCTCGTATCATCATTGCCGTCCTTGATGAACTGTTATTCGGAACCTATGGAGTGGTTCTAATAATAAAAAATTTTATGTACAATATTAAAATTTAAACCCTAATTTTAAATTGTGTATCTAACACTTCATCTATTAGATCAATTAGACATGGATATCCCTTAAAATATTTTCATTTCACATAAAAATAACAAAGTTAAAGGGATTTTTAAAGGGTAGTTTGGTCAATATGATTTTAAAAAAATTGCCAGGCTAGAAGTGGGACATTTCTTTTAGTCTTCCTATATTTTTAGCCCTAGAAAAACAACCTTAAACTAAAAGCTTCGAACACCTGAACAAAACACCTCAGATCTCCCTAGCTTCTGTCTCTGTCTTTACAAAGAATCCTCCCTACAATGTGTCTATCTCTGAAAACTCTGACACCCATATCTTTGTTCTGTACTCTGCTGCTGCTGCTTCTCCCTCTCTTGGCTACCTCTTCCATACACGATCTCCTTCGTAGTCAAGGCTTGCCTGCTGGTCTTTTCCCGGACAACGTCAAATCCTATAAGTTGGACGATTCCAATGGTCGCTTGGTGGTTCACCTGGAAAGCCCATGCATGGCTAAGTTCGATGGGAGGGTTCACTTTGACCGTGTGGTGACAGCTAACCTTAGCTACGGTGGACTGATGGGAGTCGAAGGTCTGTGTCAGGAGGAGCTGTTTGTGTGGTTTAATGTTAAAGGTATCACCGTCAATGATCCTTCTTCTGGGCTTATTTTGTTCGATATCGGCGTTGCTCATAAACAACTGTCGCTCTCTCTCTTTGAAGATCCGCCGGTATGCAAGCAACAAGGTAATGTTTTTTTTCTCTCTCGCTAGTGGTTTAGATCTTTTAAGATGTCTGTTTGCTTTGGGTTGTGCTGTTAAATCGTCTAAATCTGGGTTTTGAATGCAGAAGTTGTGTCAGGGAATCTTGGGAGGATTAGGAAGGAGCTGGGATTCCAAGTTCAGAGATGAGTGATTCCTTCCAATATTGCTTCATTTTCAAGAGAGATTTTGTTTGCCTTCGTTTTGGTGAGATGTCTGTAAAGATGGAAATTTGAAGTGATGAAATTTACTGGCTGTTTCTCAGTTTTTCCAAGCTAAAATTTTGTATTTTCTAATTCTCATGCTATTGCTGAGGAGTAATTCACAGGGATGGAGTAGAAAATCAAGATCTTGGGATAAGGTAAAATTAATCTTAAAATAAGAAAGAAAATTAAATTAAATTAAATTGAAAATCAGAAGTGTAAATGAAGTAAAAACCCTATCTTTTTGGAGAATACGCATGAAGAAATTATGTAGATTTGTCTCTAAAAAACATCATCATTCTTAATTAAATACTTTTTTCTTAATAACGAGGATTGATATAAGTCGTAAGCAACTTGTTATCGTTGGCGTAAATCTTGAGTGAGGCCTTGTATAGGTAAAAATTCTCGTCGAGAGATTTACCCGCTAAAGTTAAGTGTAAAATTATTTAGATTGATCAAGGTAAAATCTTGAAGAACCGGAACAATAACAAAAAAAAAACTTTTTTCTTAATATTATCAATCTTTTACCTAACTTTGAATCTTTTACTACAATTTAAACGACATGAGCAAAGATTGAGGGACATATCTACTTTATATACTTGGGAAATCTTAAAACTAAAGCAATATAGTTTAAGACATTAAGGTAAAGTTAAACTTGGTAAAGTTAAACTTGGTGTGTTTGCTTTCAATTATATGATTACAGGGTTTGTTAACGAGGAAAATTGGAAGAAGCTAAAGAGTGGTATGGTCAAACAGGGAAAAATGGTTGCACATCAGATAAACTGACGTTTAAGACATTAGTCCTATTGGTTTGTGAGAAGGGTAATTTGAGTTTTGCCATCGAGCTGTGCAAGGAAATTTTTGGTAGGAAAAAAATGGTTGATGCTGCATTGTTGCAGGAAGTGGTGGATGATTTGGTCATAGCTTCCAAGATTGAAGATGCAAAGGAACTCTTGAAGCTTGCGAGTGGTGCGCGTCATGCAGCGAGTGCGAGCCAATGGTGCACGTCAAAGGGTTAAGAAAAGTATGAATATATAGAGTTTCCCTTCGGATAGCATAGAAATGAAAGTGTCTCTAGTAATGATGAACAAGGCTATCTTACATCAAAATACAATTAACCAATTCTCTTAGCCTAGCTTGGCTAGAACATCGTTCAAACTAGATACAGTCAGAGCATAATACTTCTCTGCTTCAGGGGTGCTCTTGATCTTGGCTGCATGATCAAGCTGTAAGGAAAAATAAAATTCCACATCAGAAATACATGATAGTTTACCATATTAAATGATGCAAGCAATTATGCAGCAAAACCAAAGGAAAAACTTTGGAACATACATCGTCAATGGTATTGAAGAGCTTCTTAGTAAGTTCCTTGAGAGTTTTCTTCTCATCTTTGGGTTTGGAATCAATGACAGTGTTGAGGTCATATCGGAGATACTCGGCCTTGAGACGGAGATCATTCATGACATAAGGCCAGGCTTTTTTGTCAATCAAGCTCTTGACACCCACAATGTCCTTGGCTGACTCCTTTGCTCTCTGTGCTGCCTGTGCTGGAGTAAGTGGTTGGAGGAAGAACCTGTTTTTGTATGGCAGATCAAGGTCTCTTGGCTCATCCGAGTTCAGAGTTCCAGCTGCCAACATTCATCAAATTACTCAATGTCAACATGCATAAATTCTGTAGAAATTGAAAAGAATCAATGACTTACGCAATCCACCGGAGGGTGGGGGAGGTGGGCCAACCTTGATGCTTCTTGCATCGGCAAGCACAGCTTGAACAAAAGAGCCAGTGGCCAAACCAGCAGCAACAAGACCCAGCATGGCTCTGCGTCCGGTCTCTGGTTCATCCGGTGCCTGATGGGCTCTGACACAGAAACCAGGCCTACCTAAAGCCACTCGGTTGTTGCTAGAAATGTTCAAGCGGGTTTGGCCACTGAGTTGAAGGCTGCCATCTAGGACAGCCTGTGAAGAGCCACGGAAACCAGCCATCAATGCCATTGCCTGTGCCATCTCAATTCTCAACAACCGAACTGTTTTTTTTTTCTTCTTTCAATCTGAATGAGCCTCAGCCAAATGTAGATTTGATGGCGTCGTTGAACTTTATTTTTCCTCAAATTTTTTTCTGTGATGTAGATTGTTTCCGGTTTGAGACAAACCTTATCTGCAATTTTTTCACTTTGGATAAGTTGGATGTGGTCTGAACTCTGAACCAATTGTTCTTGGACATGTGGTAGTCGATTATTCTAGGCATTGGACATGTTGGATTGGATTTCATGCTGACCTGGTTCGTGTTCTGACACGTGGACACTGCAAACCAGTATTTTCTTCTTCAGTATCTTCTAATATTGGTTCCTTTAGCAATCTCCCATTGTTTTTCAATGACAGGAGGTCCCTATGAGATTGTGAAGACAAAACCAAACCAAATGTATACCATAAACTCTGTTCACAAGGAAGACAGACCAGACAATTATTGTTTTTTAAGAGAAAATGGAAATGCAATTATTTGAGAGGATGCTTTTATTGGGGTCTGAAATAAATATTTTAAAAAATTATGAGCATACAAAAATAAAAATGGTTAAGTAACATTTGTAAGCCCATATTATTTTATTTTCTAGATATATTGTAATCGTAATATTTTTTTTTAGTTTTAATAGAAATTTGATGACTATTATAAAAAAGAAATGAGACTTTCCAACATTATAAAAAATAACGTGGGCCTTGCTTTTCATGTCTTGTATACCAGTCCAAATGACATTCCTGTTGTTCTAAGCAAAACAAGCACTACATTAAACAGGCTTATTGCCCAAGGCAAGGCACCAAACAAGAAAGAGATGGAGGCACAGCAAGAACAGCACAGCAAGTCTAGAGTTGTGAAGGTCGACTCCGTTCAATACTGGGATTTCTATTTCAACCAAGCTACCAATCAAGGCTGCCCTGTAAGCTACTCAATTCTTCATGCTAAAAAATCTTCACCACTGTCATTTATTTGCTCCCCCTGTAAGCTGTTCTGTTTTGTTTTGGTTGCTTTAGATTGTTGTACACTTCACTGCTTCATGGTGCATGCCTTCGGTGGCCATGAACCCTTTTTTCGAAGAACTGGCCTCCACTTTCCAAGATGTTCTGTTCATCACTGTCGATGTTGATGATGTTAAGGTAAGAATCTTATGATCTCTGTGTCTTGTTCCTTCTTGAACCTGCAGTTTGAAATGGTGAAGATGAGCTGGAAGTGTCCTAGAATCCTCTTTAGATAGACATGATTTTGACTTGTAGTGTTTAAAATATATGATTAGTTGGATTAAATCATGTGAAGCTGAGGATAAGCATAATCCTTTGTTGATAAAGTTGATTTAAATAATCTTCTCTGTGGGCTCCATTGTTCAAGGTGTTTCATTTCCATGTTAGGTTTCATGGTTAGGTCACATGATATTTCTATCCTTATCCATTGTTCAATTAACAATACGATTTCGAGGCCCGTTTGCTTGTCGACTGCTGTGTAATCTTGATGGCTACTTGTTTGGTATTTGAATGGTTTCTTTCTGAATGGAAACTTTAGGAGGTAGCAAAGAGGATGGAGGTGAAGGCCATGCCGACGTTTCTATTGATGAGGGAAGGTGCCATAGTTGACAAGTTAGTCGGTGCAAATCCAGAAGAGATGAAGAGAAGGGTTGATGGGTTTGTGCAGTCCATTCGTGTAAATGCTGCATAGTCTCAATGCTTGTGATCTTATAAGTCTTTGAACATGTAAAACATATGGTCGTGTTGTCTTGTAAAAAAGGGTGTCTTTGAAGCACATGTGTTGTTTTTTGGTGATTGTCTATTGGTTTGTTGGTGTGTTCACAGTTGGAATTGTTACATTGTTCTGTTCAAGCTGTACTTGATTTGTTCCTCAAGCTTCATCCTGTTGACAACTCTAGAATCCGATGCAGCCGGACCGATCATTGTCTTCATCAATTTGTGCCGACGGCAATCATTCCCCAAATCACTCCTCCGGTGGTTGTACTTAGCTATCAGATTCTGAGACAATCATTAACACCACATAATTTTCATTGCTTACTTTGTTTGCCGACTGCAGTCGCATGTGGCAGTTCTTGCTTCCTGCTGCTTTCGATACATCACAGGATCATGTCCTCTGCCCTCCAGTCGCATAAGTTTGCAGGCTGTTACCGACTTATTTCGTCTCCGTATTCATCGGAACAAAGAAGCAATTATATTTACCATTTATCTTAGTTGTTTTCGTCTGTATTTTTATTCCATGGGAGAGTCTGAGAACTGAAAGCAATGCTGCTCTAAGCTTTTGGGATTGAAGCTATCACTGATTGCTGGGATTACTTGTGAAAACCATTGACTTATATAATCAGGCCTTGCTACCAAATCGAACAAGTTGAGGGACCAACGATGCAGCCATAATGATAGTTGAGGGACCAAACTGACCGTAAAGATAATAATTAGAGCCAAAGTGAGAGTTTCATTAAAGTTGAGGGGCCATATAGTTCCAAGATGAGTGGTCCAAAGCTAGTGATGGAGTCACCAAGCACCAGCTAAGAACTCCATTATGGATATTTGGAGCAATGAGGGAGGGTCCAATATTTATATCCCACCACCAGTCCACAATGGTTCATTGCCATTGGACCCTGCACCGTCTTTCTTTAACACCCAATCACACATGAACATTCAACATTTCCATGATTTGCAGACATGGGTTCTGTCATTTTTATACCTAAACAAGAGGGATCCAACCAAGGATGGACCGAAGGGTGCTGGAGGGGACAGTAGCACCCCAAAAATAAAATCATACGTCTGTCCTAGACCCATCTATACCCTCTCGACTGAAACCGGCCAAATCCCACCATGAGAGGTCCATGAATTGGCTATTTCAGACCATCAATCAAGGGACAAAGTGGAAGATAACATACAAAATACAAAGCAAAAATGTCACTTTCAGTTTAGCATAATGCCCTTGCAGACAAGGCAGCTGCATGGTTCATGCTCGGGGTATGAGGCTCCCCTTGTTGTTTATAGAGTTTGAAGTTTGAACTCGTAATACAACGCAGTTTACCAACACACCTAACACTTATTTGTACTTCTCGTCTTAAATTATCGAACATACTTAAAATAAAATATAACTTATTGACTTCATTAATTTTTAATAAATTATCAAACAAATTCTTAGTTTGAAATGGCTTTAAATTGATATTCAATTGGTTTTAGGTTGGTTTAGGTAGAATGTTTGGGTTTATTACAAGCTTTGAATAACTCAAATAAGATGGCTTAAAGTTTAGGCATTTAAGTGCCATTATTCTATTTAGATTTTGATACAAATATATATTATTAATAAAAAACTAAAATGTCGATTAAAATAGTGAAATATATTATGAATAAAACAAATTAAATTAAAAGATTATATATGATAGACCTTTATGATATTAAAAAATAAATATAATACTAATAGTTATACTAAAAAATAAAAACCCAAATTACATCTCATTAAAAACAAATATAAAAGCACTTATCCTTTTTAATTTATACATATATGTTTATTAAATTATAATCAAATTTCGAACATTCGATTTATGTAGAAGTGGTCCAAGACAAAACAACCTTTGACCCCCGACAAAATATAATATTTGTAAGCATTTAACGAGGATAAGGCTCTGAAAATGAAGCCTCATGTTTGGCCAAGGGGAAAACTTCGTCACTGGAATGATTGGTTGTAATATTAACTCTGGAGCTATAGCCTGTGGACGAATAGGAGAGGTCTGATCCAACGGAGCTATGCATGAAAAATGCAGGCTCCGAAGGCATCGGAAGCGTTAGCGAGTTGCTGTTCAGCATGATGACGACCGACGCCATCGTCGGCCGGTCGGCCACGTTTTCTTGAACACAAAGTAATCCGATGTGTATGCATCTTGTCATTTCAGATCTTGTAGAAATCCTCAGAGCTGAATCTATGAGATTCATTGTTGTCCCTTCCCTCCAGTTTTTCCATGACTGCAGCAATGTTTGATTTGGAAATTATTTCAATATACAATTATTATTTATGTATGTATATTATATATATACATATATATTTACTTACATAGCTTAAAAGATCCTCCATGTTATCCCTGTCGTTGAAACAATTGTTTCTTCGGCCCGTGACGATTTCCAGAATCAATACTCCGAAGCTAAAGACGTCGGACTTGACGGAAAATTGTCCATGCATTGCATATTCCGGAGCCATATAACCACTACAAATGAGCAATAATACCAACTGGTTAGAATCATATGTATATATAATGAAGTTGATCATGTAGAAATGTTAGTACTTTAGGAATTCTTACTAGGTTCCAACAATTCTACTTGTATTGCCTTGTGTTTCGTCCATCGTAAACAGTCTTGCCATGCCGAAATCTGCAATTTTCGGGTTCATGTCTGCGTCTAGCAAAACATTACTAGCTTTGAGGTCACGATGTATAATTCGAAGTCGAGAATCTTCGTGAAGATACAGGATCCCTCGAGCAATTCCTCCGATAATTTTGTACCATGTTTCCCAATCCAATTGTTCCCTCCTTTTGGGATCTGTACTTATAACAGTCGCATATATCAGAACTGCTTCATTTTCAGCAGGCATAAATTATATGGTAAGTGAATTCAAGTTTTTAAATGCATCCATACCGAATATGAATCGATCGAGGCTTGCATTATGTACAAACTCATAGACAAGAAGTCTTTCCGTTCTTTGGAGGCTAAAACCGAGCAACCTGACTAAGTTCCTGTGTTGAAGTTTGGCTACCAAGAGGACTTCATTCTTGAATTCCAGGTCTCCTTGTCCGGATTCCCTGGACAACCTTTTCACAGCTATGTCCTGTCCAGAGGAAAGCTTGCCCTGAAAACATCGAATCGAAACAAGAGTATATACACATTAATAGTCCGTACACAGTGGTGCTTTACTTCATATATATGTTTCATATTTCCTTTTACCTTGTAAACACACCCAAATCCGCCTTGACCAAGCTTATTTTCATCAGAAAAGTTATTTGTTGCAGTCCTAATGGCTCCGAAATCAAATTGCAAAGACTCTGGATTGATAATTTCTTCGTCCACAGCTGCCATAGAAGCAAGTAATTGTTACAGAATAAATGTTGAACTAGTAAAAACCATAGCCTTAATTGGCAAGTTTTCTTACTTTCAACAGTTTCCTTCCTCTTCCTAGATCTTAGAAAGAAGTAGACGCAGACGATAATTATCACAAAGGTTGCAACTGGAACTGCGACAGCGATTATAAGTCGAGACATGTTATTATTATCTGCAAAAAAAAAAAATCATTTGGTTTATTAATTTCCTGCAAGAAAAGCATATACAGAACAGTTGAATATTTGAAGCAAAGCATAGATGTCTTACGGTTCGAATTTGAGGTGGTTTCATTGGTGGGTTCCTCATAGAAACGTTCCATCTCAAATCTCACAAAACAGCTTGTCAAAATTACTTGGCCACCGCGCCTTCCGCCGCAACATCCTGGGATTTCTTGCAAAGCTGTCTCCAAGCAAGTGGTACAATCTTCCTGGGACAAATCAGGAGTGCACTGCTCAAGTGCATATATTGGTTGTAAAACAGGATCTATTACATTCCCTGTTGCAAACTTGCGAAGAGAGCCACCCGATGAAGCCCTACTCATAAGGTCAACCAACAGATTATTTAAGGCTGCATTAAAACTGTCTGCATCCGTAACATTCAAAGGATTCAATAGGCCAGCGACGATGCTACGGTCCAGGACACCAACAATGGAACGATTCGAATAACGCAACATACAAACTTCATACCAAATCGCTGCTTCCTTCCTGTTGGTACAAACACTCGTGATCTCAGTTGTAGCATTATTGATACAACTAAGGCAAACATCAGGCTGAACATCTCCTCTACAGAGCGCAATCATGTTAACTTGATCGGGAGTTTGTCCGACGGAGAGATTGTAGAAACCGTAATCATTTGCAGTAATTAAGGAGAAAGAAGAGAGGAGGGTGTTGAGGTTTGCCTCGTAGGTACTTCCGGCGGTGAAGTTTCCTCGATCGTTTGAACAACTTGAAGCCGTGGGATCAGAGTTCTGGGCGGTACCGAAGGTGAAAACGAAGCTAAGAGCTACTAGGAAAAGTAGTGCTGATGAACCAATTTCCATGGTTCCAATCTAATAACTATGAAAATCCTGTGAAAAAAGAATTTGTATTCATCCGAGTATTTATAAATGACAACATAGACGTGTTGGTCCAAAATTTATAATTTATCTAAATTGAATAAGTCATATGGTCAATTTTTAAACCGAGTATGGAATAATTAACCTTAATAAAAATTACATGTTCAAATATATTCATAATTAATATTTAAAATGATAAAAAGTAAAGAAAATAGAAGTAGGATGAATTTTGAACTAAAGTTGAATATGTCATTATCTTTTTTTAATATACTTTATTTCTTCCAAAATTGAAGAAATCAAATTCAGACCACCACTGTTCCAAATGGTTTTCTTTTTTACCATTTCTAAAGCAGTATGAATACAAAGATTTCTAAAAGGTGGGTAAAAGAAAACATGATATCTAAATTTCTTACAATTAAGGTTTGACCAGGAAGATAAAAGTCAATTCTGTAAACATTATCGAGGATATAAATCAGTAATTGAAGCTTCATTCTTAGGCAATGGGAGTTCTTCGCTTTTAGATTGGTAGGATTCGGACAACATTGAAGATGACATGTCCGAATCCATGTTGGAGTGCATGAAAAATGCTGGTTGGGAAGGCATTGGGAGGCTGACTGAAAAACTGTTGAGCATCAGAATAACTGTAGCCATGTTTGGTCTGACTGCTACGTTTTCTTGGACACATAGTAACCCGATGTGGATGCATCTCATCGTTTCGTGGATGCTGGTTTTTGTTTCAAATATGTTTTAATTTATTTTATATGTTCGATTCAGTAATAATATACTTATTTTTACTTATTGTTTCTTTTCTTGGACCGACGTTTTTCTAACAACAAATCAGTGATTGAAGCTTCATTCTGGCACAGTGGGAGTTCTTCCCTTTCAGATTGGTAGGGTTCAGATACCGTTGAAGATGACAAGTCCGAATCAATGTTGGAGTGCACGAGAAATGCTGGTTGGGAAGGCATTGGGAGGGTGGCTGAAAAACAGTTGAGCATCACAATAATTGTGGCCATGGTTGGTCTGTCTGCTACGTTTTCTTGAACACATAGTAACCCGATATGGATGCATCTCATCATTTCGTTCCTCGAACCGCCCCTCAGTATCGGATCAATTAGATTCACCGCCGTCCCTTGTCTCCAATATTTCCATGCCTGCAACAAATATGGCTTAATCCAGTTGATTTGTACACTCATTTAAGAGGTTCGAGTTTTCAACACCGGCATAATGCATACATATAGCTTTACATGATCATACTTACAGAGCTTATAAGGTCCTCCACGGTTTCCCCATTTTGGAAGCAATTGTTTTTCTGACCACTTACGATTTCCAAAACTATAACACCAAAACTGAAAACGTCTGATTTTACTGAGAATTGGCCACGCATGGCATATTCTGGTGCCATAT
Source organism: Abelmoschus esculentus (assembly GCA_035048815.1). Taxonomy (NCBI): domain Eukaryota; kingdom Viridiplantae; phylum Streptophyta; class Magnoliopsida; order Malvales; family Malvaceae; genus Abelmoschus; species Abelmoschus esculentus. The sequence continues at coordinate 5,778,776 of JAUCBN010000066.1, forward strand.
ATCCACTGCAGGTGAACATTGCTAATGTCATTCTCGATTCGAAGAACATTTCGATGATATAGAGATGCAATGTACGCGTAGAACGAACAATAATCCAAGTTTTTGATTCTTACTAGGTTCCCACAACTCTGCTGGTGTTGCCTTGCGTTTCGTCTCGTACAACCAACCTTGCCAATCCAAAATCTGCAATTTTCGGAGTCATCTCTGCATCTAACAGAACATTGCTTGCTTTAAGATCCCGGTGAATGATCCTCAATCGAGAATCTTCGTGGAGGTAAAGGAGGCCACGAGCAATGCCTCCTATGATCTTGTAGCGTCTTTCCCAGTCCAACTGTGCACGCTTGACTTGATCTGTATATGTTAGTAACAACAAGTCTCAGATTTCCTATAATGGAATAAGAACAATGGACACATATGTATCACACGTAGTAGAACCGAAAACGTACCGAATAAGAAATGATCGAGGCTTGTGTTGGGTACGAACTCATAAATGAGAAGCCTTTCATGTCCTTCCAAGCAGAATCCAAGGAGCCTGACTAAATTGCGGTGTTGAAGCTTGGCTACCAAGAGGACTTCATTCTTGAATTCCATGTCCCCTTGTCCAGAATCACTGGATAGTCTTTTGACAGCGACCTCTTGTCCATCCGGAAGTACACCCTTGTAAACAGCTCCAAAACCACCTTGGCCAATCTTATTTGCATCAGAAAAGTTATTAGTTGCAGCCCCGACGGTGGCAAAGTCGAGTTGCAAGGAGTCGGTCCTAATGACCTCATCATCATCAGCTGCAAGCAGCAAAAATGTTCACACATTTCGGATCAAGTGAATGGCATTTCAAGCACATGCACATAATCTGTTCAGACATGTCTACACAGAAAGGGAGTAATTACTTACTTTCAAGTAAATGTTGTTGGGTTTTTCTGGTTCTCTGAAACATGCAGTTGGAAGTAACTAGCAGTACTATGATTCCAACAACAGAAACAACAACAATGATGATAATACGAGTTGTGTTGTTGCCATTTCCTGCAACATCAATTAGTCTCCGATCAAGACAAGAATAACTAATATATCAATATTTTAGTAAAAATATAATTGATATCAACTTAGTAATTTATTACTTTTTTTTTTCACGCTTGAGTCAATTTAATGAAATAAAATAAAAGTTTGAAAGGAGAAAAACATATTAAATGATTAAAGACTTATAAACCAAACTGATAAAGGATGACGGACCAAAAAGTCTAGTCTTTTTTTCTTGGAACATCAGAATATTGGGGGGAATATAATAATTTAATAGTCTTAAACTTAAATGAAGGATATTTTCTTTTCCTTTAGACACTTTACCTCCTGTAGACGGCGGAGGAGGAGGAGACTGTGGAGGTGACGGTAGCGGAATTGGAGTCTGATAAAATGGCTCAGACTCATACCTCAAGAAACAACTTGGTCTAAGAATTCGGCATCCCATTTTTCCTAAGCAACAACTTCCAATTCCATTCCTGGCCACACTTAAACAATCGCCACAGTCTTGCTCAGACAAATCGGGAGTGCACTGTACCAAAGCGTACACACTTTGAAACACGCCTACCGTCGACTTATCCGCCGCATACTTCCGTAGAGAACCCCCAGCGGCTGCTCGGCTGCTGAGGAGAGTCAACAGGTTGTCCAGTACCTGATTGAACCGATCAGTGTTCGGCACGTCCTGCGTGTTTAATACACAAGAGCCGGGAGTGGTTTCCACTTCTCCAAATATGTCTCGGTTGGCGTAGCGCAGTGTACAAAATTCTGACCATCCGACAACCTCCTTGTAGAGTGGACATCGTTGCCTGAGCTCGGATACGGTTTCGTTGAGGCAAGTATTGCACTCGTCTTGGTTTCTGTCCCCCCTGCAAAGTGCAATCGCGTTAACATGGTCGGAGTTCAGACCAGCAGAGAGATTGTAGAAGCCATAGTTGAAATCTGGGCGAGAAGTGAGGTGAGAGAAGATGGTGTTGAGGTTGACCTGGTAGGTGCTGTTTACGGTGTAGTTGCCTGCCGTGTTCACACAACGGGATTGGAAGTAGGGATCGGCTCCAAAGCTGAGATTAGCAACGAGTAGTGGGAGAATCAAACAAAAATGGAGTAGCAGTCTTGAAGATGAAGATCCCATATAAACTGAACCTAGTCAAGAATTAGAACCAGGACCCTACATAAACTGACATCATTTTTTGTCTGAAATAAAGGGAATATTAAGCCCAAGCATCCAAACTCCACTTCCACTAATTCTGTGAATGTTCAGTTTGGAAGATAGATCTTTCCTAGCTGAGAAACATTATCTTCAACTCAAACAAGATTCTAAAAGAAAAAAAGATGAAAGGTGAGATTTTTTTAAACCTTTTTAGAGAAAGAGGAAGAAAAAATGGAGAACAAGAATAAGGTAAGCTCTTTCACATGAACAAAAAATAAGTCCACAAAGGTTTGGAAGACAAATATCTTGTCCCCAACCGTATGATTCCACCTCGATTTAACCAATTTTCAAATTCAAATTGTTAAGAGTCTAACGACCCAAGACTCACCCTTATTTAGGCCCACCGTTTACAATTATCATTTTTAATTTTTTATTAAATATATTTAATTTTAATAATAATTTAATTTTTTAATATTTATTATTATGATTTATTTTCTAAATATTTGTTATAGATTAATTATTAATTTTTTCTATATTTATTATTATATGGATTATTTTTTGGTATTTATTATTAGAGTCTTAATTTTTTTAATATTTGTTATTATGAGTCCTAATTTTTTACAATGCTTGTTGTTAGGGGCATATTTTTTTATAATACTTATTATTAGGGTCTATCATAAGAAAACTTTTTTAATATTCATTAATATATATATATATTATTAAAATTTAATTTTTTAGTTGCTTGTTATTAGAGTCCAGTTTTTCCAAATACTTATATTAGAGGTTTATTTTTCAATAATTATTATTAGGTCTAGTTTCTCAATATTTGTTACTGAGTTTTATTGTTAAAATTTATTTATTTTTATATATTTATTATTAAGGATTCAAATTTTTTATCAATATTTATTATTAGGAGTTTAATTTTTTTCAATATTGGTTAATAGTCACATACTCAATTTGATTTTTAATATTTTTTATTAAAGAGTTAATTTTTTTTCTAATACTTATTATTATAAACCTAATTTTTAAGTTCGTTAGGCATGACCATCTCTATAATACCTTAAAGACTGACGGACCAAGTTTTATTGGAACAATATAATATTGGAGCAATATATAATTTAACATACTTGAACTTAATTGAAGTTTTTTTCTTTCTTTCTTTAGACACTTAACGTCCTGTAGAGGGAGGAGGAGGAGCAGACGGCAGAGGTGACGGTAGCGGAATTGGCGTCTGATAAAATGGCTCAGACTCATACCTCAAGAAACAACTTGGTCTAAGAATTCGGCATCCGATTTTCCCTAAGCAACATCCTCCAATCCCATACTTAGCCTCATTTAAACAATCGCCACATTCTTGTTCAGACAAATCGGGAGTGCATTGTACTAGTGCGAATACTCTTTGTAACACGCCTACCGTCGAGTTATCCGCCGCATACTTCCGTAGAGAACCCCCCGCGGCTGCTCGGCTGCTGAGGTTAGTCAACAAGTTGTCCAATACCTGATTGAACCGATCAGGGTTCGTCACGTCCTGTGTGTTTAATAAACAAGAGCCTGGACTGGTTTCAACTTCTCCAAATATGTCTCGGTTAGCGTAGCGCAGCGTACAAAATTCTGACCATCCGACAACCTCCTTGTAGAGCGGACATCGTTGCCTGAGCTCGGATACGGTTTCATTGAGGCAAGTATTGCAATCTTCTTGGTTTCTATCCCCCCTGCAAAGTGCAATCGCGTTAACATGGTCGGAGTTGTGACCAGCAGAGAGATTGTAGAAGCCATAGTTGAAATCCGGGTGAGAAGTGAGGCGAGAGAAGATGGTGTCAAGGTTGGCCTGGTAGGCGCTGTTTGCAGTGTAGTTGCCTGCCGTGCTTACACACCGGGACTGAAAATATGGATCAGCTCCATGGCAAAGATTAACAACAAATAATGGTAGAATCAAACAAAAAAGTAGTAGCAGTGTTGAAGAAGAAGATCCCATATAGACTAATCTACTATTAACTTAGAGGATTTATATAGTAAAATAACAGGAATCGTGGGAACAATATATAAGATTGTAGCCTTATAATTCTCTGAGAAACAAGTTGTGTTTCGATCCTTCTTTTTCAAGGTATATTAATATCAGCCACCATATTAGACTTCTTTTTGCTGTATATATAAATGATCTTTCAAACATTGGGTGGAGATCCTTTTTCAATTTATATTAATTACAATCTGACTTTTTTTTTTCCAATAAAAAGATAAACTTTTGGTAGTGGAGAGTGTGTGGTTTTACTTTTGTTTAACATTAATATTGGAAAAATTGAAATTTTATTTAATTTAAAATTTGAAGAGGGTTCAAAATTTTGATATTTTAAATTTAAGTTGAGTTATATATAAATATTACATATATAGTTTTTAATTTAAATCACACGATTGAAATCTAATAATAGATAAAGATGACAAGGCGTGAGACAGGTTAGGTTTTTGATTGTTTTGTCCCTGTCTCAAGACTAGAGATTGGACACCGGTCGGGTGGGTCTTATTTTCGGTCCATCCGTACTCGATTCGAAAATTCATACCTTTCATCCGTCACTCGATCCGATTTAGGTTTAGGGTAAAAAAATCCAAACCGACCCGACCCGATTTTTAAGCTTTAAAGACTCGACCCAACCCGAATCATTAAAAAAATTAAAAATTTTGGGACTTAATTGTAAAAAAATAAAATTTAGGATCTAATTGTAAAAAATAAAATTTTAGTAACCTAATTGTAAAAAAAATAATTTTAGTGACCTAATTATATAAAATATATAAAGATGGATCATTGTTACAAATATCTCTAAAATATATATGAAAAAATTACACTATTAGTCTCGGGTTGGGTTAAGTCGAATTTTTTCACCCTAAACCTGACCCGATCTAACCCGATCCAAACCCGAATTTAAAAAATTCGACCTAATCGGATCAAGTCAGATCAAAATCCGTCGGATTCAGGTTTCGTACCCATCCCAACTCAAGACATAAGTCTTAATTTCTAATACATCTTATTTTAATTTGATTCAAACCAATATAATAAAAAAAAAATATAATCCAATCTCAATTTCTTTTTATTATTTTAATAAAAAAATACTAGATTCAATAATAATAAATAAAACATATGAAAATATACTGAGTTAGGTCAGATTTAATATTCTAAACTTAATCTGATCTTGAAAATTCTAAAGATTCATCCGCTCCAAAACTCAATTTTAATATTAAAAAAATTATCCTAAATAGATTAGAACGAAACCCGTTAATAATGAATATTATTATTATTATTATTATTATTATTATTATTATTATTATTATCCTCCCGGAGTGTTTTCATATGTTATGCAATGATTATTATAATGAAATAATTGATTGGGACAGGAGTAGTAGTGGGGGTTGTCTCTTAAAATATGTTATTTTGATATATTATTTTATTTATTTTAATTTAATATATTCAAAGACAACAGAAATTTCAAACTTGTCCTAATCCCTAACCTATCACCTATGTTTTTGCTCTTGATAACACACATTCCATGGTCAAACCAACAACAAATCAAACATTTTGAAGAGAGTTATTTCCCCTTGGCTAGGTTGGACAAGCTTATAATTTTATTGAGAGGTCAGAAAAATTATAAAATTTTAAATGGCTAAAATAAATTTTCACCATTGTTTTAATTTACAATTTCATAAAATTTATATTTTATTTATTTTTATAGTTCTTGCGATTTTCAAAGTCTTACCCCTGATTAATCCGGATCAATCCGTGTTGTACACCTAGTTTTGATTGGTGAGTTTCTCAACAAAGATTCTTTTGTACGCAACGTCTCGAACTTAAGACTTACTTAAACAGAATCAAACAACTTATCACTTAAATCAACCCTGTCAATATATTTCATTTCTTTGAAGCCACAAAGGTTGACTACTTGACTTATTCAACGAATAACATTTACAAATTTTGGACCAACACGTCTACCTAGTTCATTGAATAAATACTCAATTGAACTTCTATCAACATTTCATTGAATTATTAGATTGGAACCATGGAAATTGGTTCATCAGCACTGCTTTTCCTAGTAGCTCTTAGCTTCGTTTTCACCTTCGGTACCGCCCAGAACTCTAATCCCACGGCTTCAAGTTGTTCAAATGATCGAGGAAACTTCACCGCCGGTAGTGCCTACGAGGAAAATCTCAACACCCTTTTCTCTTCTTTCTCCTCAATCACTGCAAATGATTACGGTTTCTACAATCTCTCCATCGGACAAACTCCGACCAAGTTAACATGATTGCGCTCTGTAGAGGAGATGTTCAGCCTGATGTTTGCCTTAGTTGTATCAATAATGCTACAACTGAGATCACGAGTGTTTGTACCAACAGGAAGGAAGCAGCGATTTGGTATGATTTCTGTATGTTGCGTTATTCGAATCGTTCCATCGTTGGTGTCCTGGACCGTGGCATCATCGCTGGCCTATTGAATCCTTTGAATGTTACGGATGCAGACAGTTTTAATGCTGCCTTAAACAATCTGTTGGTTGACCTTATGAGTAGGGCCTCATCAGGTGGCTCTCTTCGCAAGTTTGCGACAGGGAATGTAATAGATCCTGTTTTGCAGCCAATATATGCACTTGAGCAGTGCACTCCTGATTTGTCACAGGAAGATTGCACCACTTGCTTGGAGACAGCTTTGCAAGAAATCCCAGGATGTTGCGGCGGAAGGCGTGGTGGCCAAGTAATTTTGACAAGCTGTTTTGTGAGGTTTGAGATGGAACGTTTCTACGAGGAACCGCCGGCTTTGCCTCCCACAACCACAAATGGAACCACTACAAACTCCAACGGTAAGACATCTATGCTTTGCTTCAATTATTCAACGGTTCTATATGAGGAAATTAATCTAAGTGTTTGCTTTTCTGCAGATAACAATACAACTCCAATTATAATCGGTGTTGTGGTTCCGGTTGCTGGTGTTGTGATAATTTCCATCTGCGTTTACTTGTTTTTAAGAGCTAGGAAGAAGAAAGAAACTGTTGAAAGTAAGATTCAACGCTTTTCCAACCATTTTTATTAATATAACATCAATTAAAGTTAGCTAAAGCATGAATCTAACATGCAAGAGTACTTGTTCCAATGGCAGCTGTGGACGAAGATATTATCAACCCAGAGTCTTTGCAATTTGATTTCGAAACCATTAGGATTGCAACAAATAACTTTTCTGATGAAAATAAGCTTGGTCAAGGCGGATTTGGGTCTGTTTACAAGGTAAAAGGAAATATGAAACATTTATAGGAAGTAAAGCACAACTGTGTAAGCAATATTAATGTGTAGATACTTTTGCTTGGATTCGATGTTTTCAGGGCAGGCTTTCCTCTGGACAGGACATAGCTGTGAAAAGGTTGTCCAGGGAATCCGGACAAGGAGACCTGGAATTCAAGAATGAAGTCCTCTTGGTAGCCAAACTTCAACACCGGAACTTAGTCAGGCTGCTCGGTTTTAGCCTCCAAAGAACGGAAAGACTTCTTGTCTATGAGTTTGTACATAATGCAAGCCTCGATCGATTCATATTCGGTATGGATGCATTTAAAAACTTGAATTCACTTACCATATATAATTTATGGCTGCTGAAAATGAAGCAGTTCTGATATATGTGACTGTTATAAGTACAGATCCCAAAAGGAGGGAACAATTGGATTGGGAAACACGGTACAAAATCATCGGAGGAATTGCTCGAGGGATCCTTTATCTTCACGAAGATTCTCGACTTCGAATTATACATCGTGACCTCAAAGCTAGTAATGTTTTGATAGATGCAGACATGAACCCGAAAATTGCAGATTTCGGCATGGCAAGACTGTTTACCATGGACGAAACACAAGGCAATACAAGTAGAATTGTTGGAACCTAGTAAGGCATCCTAAAGTACTAACATTTCTACATGATCAACTTAATTGTATATGCATATGATTCTAACCAGTTGTTATTATTGCTAATTTGTAGTGGTTATATGGCTCCGGAATATGCAATGCATGGACAATTTTCCGTCAAGTCCGACGTCTTTAGCTTCGGAGTATTGATTTTGGAAATTGTCACCGGCCGAAGAAACAATTGTTTCAACGACGGAGATAACATGGAGGATCTTTTAAGCTATGTAAGTATATATATTTATATAACTTTAAACATGATGATGATCGTTATAAAATTAAAATTTGCTGCAGACATGGAAAAACTGGAAGGAAGGGACAACAGTGAAGCTCATAGATCCAGCTTTGAGTGTTTCTTCAAAATCTGAAATAACGAGATGCTTACACATTGGATTACTTTGTGTTCAAGAAAACGTGTCGGACCGGCCGACGATGGCGTCGGTCGTCATCATGCTGAACAGCATGTCGCTGACACTTCCAATGCCATCCGAGCCTGCATTTTTCATGCATAGCTCCATTCGATCAGACTTCTCATATACATCCTCAGGCTATAACTCCAGAGTTCACATTTCTACCAATCAAACGAATAACGAAGGTTTCCCCTTGGAGAAAAACGAAGCTTCATTTTCAGAACCTTATCCTCGTTAAATGCTTACAAAGATTACATTTTTCTTGTGTAATAAAAGACATTCATTTCTTTTTTTGTATCATTTTATATTTGATTTTAAATTATTTTTTAACCGAAAGATTAAATGTGTTAGTTTTGAAGTACTTTTATGTTGAAATATTCAATAGAAAAATAAATAAAAGAAATTTCTTTAGATTTGACAATTCAAGCATCAAAATGTTCATGCAATACACAATTGAAAAATGAGTTGACCATCTAGATGTTCCAAAGTTCTTTATTATAAGAAAGTTTTAGGATAAACTATATAAATGGTGTCTTGACTATATCTCAATTATCTTTTACATCTTCTGACTATTAAATATTATAAATTAATCCATTAATTAACTTTTTTGATACAAAGTGGTCTTGTACCGTTAAAAATTTGACGGGAAACTGATGTAGACGTTAACATGCTGATTTGGTTAATCATGTGACATCCCTAATCTCTATAATCCAAGTCAGCATGTTAACGTGCACGTCAATTTTCCGTCAAATTTTTAACGACACAGGACTATTTTATATCAAAAAAATTAGTCAATGAATCAATTTTTAATATTTGATAATTAAGGGATGTAAAAGATAATTGAGGTATAGTCAAAGGACTATTATGTAGTTTACCCAAAGTTTTATATTTGAAAAAAAAATACTAATGAAAAGGTTGGCGGGTCAAATGTTGTTTTGTCTTGGACCACTTCTGTCTACATCAAATATTGTTCCAAATTTGATATATATTGGTTTATATCTTAAATAAATATATAAAGTATATTAATTTTTATTTAAAATATATTTCAGTTAAAATACATAATATTTAAAGTATATTTTTATTAAAATAAGTATTTAAAATATTTCTTTTCAAAGTAGATATTTAAAATATATATAATTTTTAAAAAATCATATCTAATATATTTTTAATCAATCTTATGATAATTTTTAGGTATTTAATTAGATAAAAGATATATATTTTAAGTATATATTTTGACCAACTTTAAATTCTTATTCTATCAAAAAAAAAAAAACATACTTTATATATTTAATTTAATCAAGAGTATACTTTAAATACTTATTTAAAAAAAATTAGGTACCTAAAAATAATTAATATATTTTAGATATTTATAATTAAGAGTATAACTCATCTTTTATAAGCTCTTAAGCTCTCTGGAAGTTCGGTGCCGGACCACCACTTATCGTCGCCGGCCACCGTTCCGGCCGCCGTTTTCGGTGACGAAAATAAAAAAGGTTACACTTTTTCGAAGCGTTTCGATGCCCTCGTCTCGAATCCGGCCTCAGATTTTCAAGAAAATAAACACACAAGCGTAGATCTACAAAAAGATGAGTTTCGAATATTAATATTTTTTACCTTTTTTCACTCTCGGTTTCACTCTGATCTCCTTCCCTATTTTTTTTTTGATTTTGTTTTCGAATATGGGTTGTTTGCTCTGAAGATTTGGTTCGAACCTCTCTATTTTTTCATTCGATTGTTCGTGTAAATTACAGATCTGATTTTGGGTATATAACCCATATTTTTTTATCATAAAATATACATAATACCACTAATTCATATATAATCTTCTTCCACTTTGCAGGTTCGATTGACAAGGGCGGTGGCTGCAGACGATGGCGGTGGCCGGCCATCTCAACCAATGAGGTTAGCGCGTGTGATTCACGCTCGAATCGGAGTGGTCCACCAAGGCGGCGGCGGCTGGGAAGGGATAAGGAGGCTAGGGTTTAGTTCATCATTAGGGTTAGGTTTAGTTTGGGCTGCGGGTTTGATTTGTATGGGCTTGTAATGTTTAAATAATGGATAAGGGTTTTAATTGCAAATGGGTTATTACAATATATATCGGTACTATAGTGTTTAATTAATCAAATATGTTGATATAGTTTCACTAGAATTTTTTAAATAATAGATATTATCTATTTATATACGTGATAATATACATATTTTATAAATATTACGATTGAATCCGAATCTCCTAGAATGAATATTACCCTTCTGCCGACATATTTTTCTTTTACATTTATAGTAGATTTGTGTTTGTAGATAAATTTTTTTATAATATTCAACTTTAAATTATAATTTTCAATAATCTTTCAATAATTTGATTTTTTATCGAACAAAAATGATCACTATTGCTTATGGTCCTATGTATGGTTGGCGTCCTAAACCAAAAATGATGAAATTTGTAACATAGTCATTGAACTATTATTTTTTTTATTTTAGTTATCAAACTAATTATTTTTGATAAAATTATGTTATATTTTTTATTTTGATCATTTATCAAAAATGATGACATTGCATGGCATAATAACAATTTTATTCTTAATATATATATTTCAACAATTTTATCGTTATTTCTTCACCTAGAAAAAAATATTTTTTTAAGGGGAGGAAATGAAATTACCAAATTTTAATAAAGTTGAATTTTAGAAAATAAAGACAGCTGATGAAATGCATTTATTTCGAGAATAAAAATATTAATATATTATGTAATGTTATCGTTTTATTTAATTTAAGGTTCGGTGATTAAAATAGAAAATGTAATACTGATGATGATTTTACCAAAACAAGTAATACGACGATCAGAATAGAAAAGAACTAATAGTTATATGATTACTGGTGCAGTTTACCCAATAATAAGAATACGTATTTAGTGGCAAAAGAATACACTCTATTAGGGAGAAATTATATCATGAGTTAGTTTTACTACTTCATTCATGGGACCAACCAATAGAAACTGTCAAACTCATTATTTTTTTAATTTTTTAAGTGAAGATTCATTTCAGAAAAAATTATGACATGAAAAAATTGATGAAGTGGACAGTTTTTATTGGTTGGTCCTATGGACAGGTGGTGGGACTGATCCATGATATATTTTTTCGTACTAAGGAGAGATTATTAGGTGAACCTTGTTCACCACGTTATCCATGATCCAAGCAATCAGGACCGTTGATCTTTAAATAACCTCCTAATAACTACCCACTCACTAAATACAGGTAGGAAAGAGATGATATTCACTTGAAAAAAAATTAAGATTAACGGTCCTGATTAATTGAGATAATAAATTTTTCCTTAAGAAGACACGTTATTTTTTTGAAAGGAAAGAAGACACGTTAAGTTAGTGGCAAATGGGTCCGGAAACAGAACTATGACAGAAAGAAGCCGAAGAAACTTCAAAAAGAAAAAGTACGAAGATGGAAAACTCATCCCATTTGCCAGGACAAAGTCGCTGGTAAAACCGAAGACTGAAAGGCTTAAAATTTCCATGGACTTTTGCTTCAAAGGGAGCTCTTCACTCATTTTTCCAACTCCCATCTCTGCCAACAACACCATCTCTCCCACTTCTTGTTGCTTCTTTCAGATTAGACAATCTCAAAATGTGGGTTAAACTTCATGTTGTTTCACTTTCTTCAATTCTCTCCTTTCTGGTTATGGTCATCAGTTTTGTTGCTGTTGCCCCACGACGCTATGACACTGGTAATTTCACCACAAATAGTACGTATGCCAAAAACCGGGACCTTATTTTCGCTTCACTCCTGTCTAATGTCTCTGCAAGCGGTGGATTCTTTAATACCAGTATTGGTCTGAACTCCGACAAAGTTTACGCTCTTGGTATGTGCAAAGGAGACCGTACTCCAGAACAATGTCATAGCCTTGTCAATTCCACAATCTACGAGCTCGTGGACAATTGTCCTAACCAGAAAGAGGCCTATGCATGGACAGGGGATTACAGTCTTGTACACTATGCAGATCACTCATTTTTCGGAACCGTGGAGCTAGAGCCCACTGTGGAAGCCTATAATACCGGCGATCTCACTTCGAACTTAACAGAATTCGATACGGTTTGGGAGAGTTTGATAAACAATGTTGTGAGGAAGGCTTCCAACGGCTCCTCTAGTCTCAAATATGCATCTGGGGAAGCAGATTCTGGGGTATTCCAAAGGATATATTCGCTAATGCAGTGCACTCCAGATTTATCCCAGCAGGATTGTGACTACTGCCTAAGGCAATCCGCGAGTGCCTATCAAAGCTGTTGCCATGGGAAGCAAGGAGGTGTTATTCAGAAGCCTGACTGTTATTTCCGGTGGGATTTGTATCCCTTTTACCAACCTAGTGCTTCTACTTCCGCTTCTTTGTCTTCTCCACCCCCACCAGCTAGTGCTCCACCCCCAGTTGCTGATCTTCCACCGCAGTCAGTGGACCCCCAAATCAGAAATGGTAAGTAGTGATCTGGTAAACGCATGCTGATTTCAGAAATAAATTGATGCACATGAAAATTGGTATCTTGTCTAAAGGTACTTACAAAGTTCTTGCTTGATGCTTGTACAGAAGGGAGAGGCAGTTCATCCCGAACGCTAATCATTATAATTGTTCCAAGTGTCATCTTTGTGGCAGTGCTTGTCATACTTGGAGTTGTTGTTCTCCCCAAGAGGATCAAGAAAAAGAAACAGAATCGTCAAAGTAAGTTGGCCATTGTTCTTCTGTTTTCCTGTTATAGTCTTGAAACAAAGGATACTTAACAAATAATTAACCCTTTGCGATGTTTAATCATGGTGTGGTTAGTATTCCTCTCCTTTCCATTTGTTATAAGTTCTGTAACTTGAAATGATTCTTTATTAACTTGCAGATAACAGGATCCATGTTGACTCGTTGCAAATTGACTTTAATGCGGTGAGAGTTGCAACAGAAAACTTCTCCGATGCAAACATGCTTGGACGAGGTGGATTCGGTCCGGTTTATAAGGTAATTTAAGATTTATTGTATGAAATTCCCCATCATCTTGAAGAAGACAGACAGACATAAAGAATGAAAATGTGACAGGGAATCTTATAGTTTGATGGCTTCGGATGAATACTAGAAAATCATAGTTGGTATTTTCCATCATGTTCTTTGTTCCAAATTCTATCAGGGTAAGCTTAAAGATGGACGAATCGTAGCTATAAAGAGGCTGTCGGAAAATTCAGGACAAGGAATACGAGAATTCAAGAACGAAGCTTCAACACAGGAATTTGGTTAAGCTTCTTGGTTTTAGCTTGGAACAAAAAGAAAGGGTTCTAATCTCTGCCCAATTCAAGCCTTGACAACTTTATATTCGGTACCGTTTCCATCCTTCTAAACTACTCCTATTCCATTTCTCTGGTCATTACAATTTCAATGCTCATGACTAGTCACAGGAGCAGAAATATTTTGGATTCAGAATATGCATTCAGTCCTATAATTTTATGAATTTTACAGATCCGGTAAAGCGAATACTACTAAACTGGGACAAGAGGTACAGAATTATAGAGGGAATATCCAAGGGACTTGTTTATCTTCATGAAGATTCTCAATACCGAATCATCCATCGTGACTTAAAAGCAGCTAACATATTGTTGGATGAAGAGCTGAATCCTAAGATCTCAGATTTTGGAATGGCAAAATTGTTTGTGGTTGATCAAACTCGATCTGATACAAGCAAAATCGCTGGTACCTTGTAAGTATTAAGAATGATCAGATTTTATATGTTCTGTTATGAATATGACATCCAAAACTCAAAGATACCAAGCATTAACCGACCATTCGAATTCATTTATTCATTAACTTGTACTTGTATGCAGTGGATACATGGCTCCAGAGTATGCAATGCACGGACAATATTCAATTAAATCTGATGTTTATAGCTTTGGAGTGTTGGTTTTGGAAATCATTAGTGGTCAGAAAATCAATAGCTTCTCCAACGACCTGGGAGACTCTCTTGTAACCCATGTAAGCTCCATACTGTGGTTATGGTATGCATAGTGGATTATAATTTGCTAAAAGAAAATGCTAGTTTATAACTTCAAATATTTACAGGCATGGAGAAACTGGAATGAAGGGACTGCTTTGGAATTTGTAGATCCAATTCTGAGGGATGGCTCGAGAAGGGAAATAATGAGATGTATCCATCTCGGGTTGCTTTGTGTTCAAGAAAACATTGCTGATAGACCGACCATGGCCTCTGTCATTCTCATGCTTAGTAGCTATTCCATGTCTCTTCCGGTTCCAAGGAGACCTGCATTTTGTATGAATTCCACCATGGAGGCAGCAACAATGTCTAATTCATCGTCACTCTCTGATCAATCTAAAACACAAGCCATCCTAGCCTCAGTCAATGAGGCTTCAATTTCTGAACTAGATCCTCGATGAAGTTCGAATATGTATGAAGTACTTGGCTACTTGCAATGCAAATCTTCTGTAGTTTTTGTTTTCTGTATGATTGTCTAGAAATCCAGTGCTTCTTTGGCATAAATATAAAGCATTGCAGACATAAACAAAGATGCTTCAAAGTAGAATTTTTACATAAATTAATGGAAGAAACAGTTCATTTCATTTTTCTTTTTCAAATGAATGGATACAACTTGCAACCAAGGGCATAATTTGTTGAGCACTTGAACCTCCTTGTTGATTGATCCAACCCCATCTCTGCAATTTCAATGCTTCTTCCTGTCTTTTGGTTAATACCGTGTGTTGTTGCTGTCTTTTATTGTCATTTTCCGAGTGATCCATGGCTGATGGTCCTGGTACTTGGCAGCTGTTATACGCGTGTGTTGTTTCTCGACTTTTCTTGACCTTAACCATAACCTTAAATCTAAATCTTTAACGTGAGATATAAATAATAATATCGGAAAGCGACAGATTTTTATTATGTTTGTTTGGTTTGGAGACTTTGGGTTTGACAAGTCAAGTCGTTAACCCCATAAGCTTGGTTCCTCATGTTAAAAAACTCATAGTTTTAATTTTGTCTCAAAACGCTATATATCAAACAAGACCTATATATTCATAAGTGTATGCAAATATATATATTTGAGAATAAATGTTTAACACGTAACAAAATTATAATACAGATACAATGTGACACCAATTAAAATATCATAAAATATAAAACTTAAAATATTATCGATCAATATAAAATGTTACACTTTTTGAAAACTACCAACAATTGGATCAGCAATGAATTCAACAGTACTGCTGGCAGCAGTAAATCTTGGAACCTTATCGAGGAACCATGTCTGAAATTGAAACCTCATTCTGTGTAAAATTGGGTGCTTCCGGTTCTGGAACCATCTTGTACTGAAGAGTTCAGATAGAATCCAGGCTTGGAGGGATCTGGAAGAGAACCAGCACGTGGACTTAGAGTAGCAACAACTGAACCCATACTCGGTCTGCTACCAACATCTTCTTGCACGCATAGCAACCCAAGATGGATACAGTTCTGCATTTCACTCGAATCACTCCTTGAATCGTCCTTCAGACTCGGATCTATCACATTCAAACTTGAACCTTTCTTCCAGTTTTCCCATACCTGCAAATTACAGAAATTAACACCACTCAGAATTCCCAGAAAACAGGATAATATTAAATGGAGTGAAGTGTTGAATTTGCCTTACATAAGTAGGGAGACTGCATGTGTCCTCATGGAAGAAACGATTGATCTTTTTACCAGTGATGATTTCTAGAACCAACACGCCGAAGCTATATACATCAGTTTTGACTGAGAGATGCCCTTGGTCTACATATTCCGGAGCCATGTAGCCACTGTAAACGATAAGATACAAAGTAAATTTAGTGACAGTTTACAATTTAATATTTACCATGGCATTTGAGAGGAGACTTACTATGTTCCTGGCTTTCTACTTGTAATAGTATGAGTTTGATCCATATCAAACAGTTTTGCCATTCCAAAATCTGAAACTTTAGGATTCATCTCTGCGTCTAATAGAATGTTTTCGGCTTTTAAGTCTCGATGAATGATTCGCAGTCGAGAATGTTCGTGAAGATAGTGAATCCCTCGAGCAATGCCGCATATGATTTTGTATCTTTGCTCCCAATTCAACAGCAAGCCCTGGCTTGGATCTACAAAATTAAAGGAAAATTATAGAACTCGCTTCCTGGTAAAATAATGCTAATTGCTAACAACCAAGAAATGCTATCCTACGGAAAAATTTGTTGAGGCTTGATGCAGGCAGAAACTCGTAGACAAGAAGCCTTTCCTCTTCCTGTAAGCAAAAACCTATAAGCTTAACCAAATTCCTGTGTTGAAGCCTAGCCAATAATATAACTTCATTCTTAAATTCTGAATCTGCTTGTTCAGAGTTCCTAGACAGCCTCTTTACGGCAACTTCTTTTCTGTTAGGAAGCGTTCCCTGAGACAACAAACAGGGAAAATATGAATCTATTCCTAGTCTGGAAAGAAAATGCCAAGTTGATTTGATTACCTTGTAAACAGTACCAAATCCACCTCGTCCGAGCTTATTATAATCGGAGAAGTCCATTGTTGCTGCCTTGACAGTGCTAAAATCGAGTTGCAATGACTGCCCGCTACTGTCAAATGGCATTCTGGTGCTGACATTTTTATCTGCAACTTCAGAGCTTGAATTGGTGAGTGGTGTGCTGCTTCTCGTCTTCTTCCTTATCATTAAAAGCACAATGATAGTAAGAGCCGTGAATGCTGTTAAAGTCGCGATTGGAACAACGATGAATATAACCGTTCGAGATGTGGCACTTCCTTTACCTGCAAAAGAACATCAACATAACCATATATAGACAATGAGACAATTATAAGGGCTCCCAGTTTACCTTTCTTTGTTATTGTATCAGTAGAATGTGGAGGAGGAATACTAGGCGCTGTAGGAAGTAGTGGAAATTGGACCGGGACCGGGGCATCAGCTGAAGATTCATAAAAGGGATACAAATCCCATCGGAAGAAACAGTTCGGCTTATGGACGTATCCTCCCTGCTTCCCATGGCAACGTCCTCGATAGTCATCCACACACACTCGAAGGCAATTCGAGCAGCCACTCTGAGATAGATCCGGTGTGCACTGCATGAGCGAATATATCCTCTGAAGGTCGGCGACATCCATTTCCTTGGTTGCAAACTTTAGCCTAGAAGATCCCATGGAAGCTTTCGTGGCCAAACTATCAGTTATATTCCCCCAAACCTCATCAAAATGTGTTAAATTTGAGTCTAAATTGTTGTCATTACAGTATATGTCGGTTGGCTCTAGCTCCAGTGTTCCAACAATAGAATGATTTGTATAGCGTACTATACATGGCGGATTCCCCGGTCCCCATGAAATGGCTTCTTTTTGGCTGTGACACCCGTCTAAGATATCTCGAGTGGCGGAATGGATACGATCAGAACAAACTTCAGCAGAAACGTCCCCTCTGCAAAGTCCCAAAGCATATACTTTGTTGGGGTCTTGGCCAATGCTTCCACTAAAGAAACCTCCATTTTCAGAGACATTGATCGAGAGAGAAGCGAGGATGAGGTCACGGTTTCTACCGTATGTACTATCAGCAGTGAAGTTCCCTGTTTTATAGCAAATATGTGCAGCTGCAAGATGCATGGCTAAGATCATTTGACAGACATGAAGAACCAAAATGTTGACAGGCATTGTGGGATCCTGCGGTAGCTTCCAGAGGATAATCGGGTGTCAAATTGGAAAACCCTCGGTTCCCATGTTTTTAGAGATCCCAGCTTAAGAAAGATAAGTTTTTTTTTCTTTCATGATAAAGTTTGTTTTCTAAAAAAATATTTTTATTGAGTCTTGAATCAAGATCTAAGGGGAAGAGAAGAGAATATGTACTACTTTTACTTAGAGCAAGAAAAGAAAATTAAAAGAAAAATATTCTTACTAGATCTTAAACTCGAGATTTAAAGAAAAAAAATACAAGAACAGGTAAACAGTTTATGTTTATTGAAGAAGATAAGTTTAATTAACTTTAAGTTTGAAAGCTTAAAATCAAACTTTAATCAATCTGCTCATTTTAAAAAATTAAATAATCTTATTTATCACGTCATTCGTGATTCAATTAATCTGATTTATTTATCTTAAAATAACTACTTAATATTTTAATCCTCTATTTTAATTTTCTACATTTTAGTCTTAAAATGAAAAAAAAAAAAATAGCCCAGACCCAGAGTCGTCGCTAGGTGCCAAAGACTCCAGTCCACCGTCCCATTTAACGCGTTACCAGCCAAACACGACTCTTCTTGTTACCGTAAAAGCACCACCATACCCCTAGATATTTTTTCCATGGAACTTTTTTCAATTTTTTTTTTAATTAATAACCTTTTTCCTAAATAAATTTAAAAAATAAATGTTTTAGATTTTTTTTCGTATAAAGATAAAAAACTATATCATAATTTTTTTACATCACATTATTTATAGTCTATATCTATTAAAAAATAATCAATTAATTTTTATTATTCATGTATTTTTTTAATTAATCTCTATTTAACCACTTAACGAGGTTATTCAGTTAGTCCAGGTTGATTTGGTCCCTGATTAATGTCATGTTTTCCTGTAGTCGTTTGTGACGCCGATCTTGTAAGTACTCGCTTGTGTACTCTTTTTCCTCCATTTAAGTTTAGAGAGGTTTTTTAACGAGGCACAAACGTATACCTTCTTTACTCATAAAAAAAAAGTGAAGATTCACTCTCAAAAGAAATGACACGAAAAATATAAAAATTAATTGACTACTTTTTAATGGATAAAGATCATAGATGATGTGGTAAAACCGGTCTATAGAATAATTTTTCAGTAGTTATTTAAAAATAAACGAATCTGATTGTTTGGACCATAAATGACGTGGTGAACAAGGTTGACGATGTAATCTCTCGTCTAGAGGTCAAATATATTTTTTATTTAATTTTTTTTAAAAATAACTAAAAACGGTCAGAAGTTTGATTAAATGAATATGGTAAATCGTCTATCTCTTTCACATGTCTCCGCTTTAAGTTAGAGGGTTTAGAGTTTATGATTTAGGGTTCTAAGTTAGGGGTTGTGATTAGGGTTTAGGGAATTAAGGATATAATGTATTTTTTAGGGTATAAGATTTAGTGTTTAAGATATAAAAAATAAGAGTTATGATTTAAAATTCAATTTCTTAGAATTTGTAATAGAAGGTATGGATGGAAGCATGATAAAAAGGTAAGTGATTGCTACTCGGAGGATTGGGGGTACACATCTTACATAGTTATTGTATGACGGTTTATTAGATTAATAAAATTCAATTTATCCAAAAATATATATAATATATTCATTTAATTTTTAAATTTTTAGTTAAGAATCACTGTTCAAATTCCATGTGTTTTTGGAGGGATTATTACCATTTCATACAACATCTCTTATAAAAATTGTTAACTATTTAGTATTTATTACTAGTTGTAAGTTTCTGTCAATTATAGGCAGAAACAACAGAGAGAACTTCCTGCATCACCGCCACCGGAGTTCCGGTGGTCAATCATCTAGGTGCGACGCTTGAAATCGATAAACCGTTAACGGAGCAACTTTGCGTGAATCTTTGATGATGTTCGGCAAATCTTCCCACAGAGAAGGCAGGCTGGTGTGGTTGGCTTAGTGTCACGGTTTCACCTTTTAACATGACCATAACAGATGACATGGTAGGCCTGTCAAATGCATCTTCTTGAACGCACAACAGCCCGATATGGATGAATCGTAAGAATTCATCCGGCAATACGTCGATGAGTAACCGATCCATCAACTCCAAAGCATTCCCTTCATTCCAGAGATGCCATACCTGCATCGAGATTCGAAGTAACTAACGGTGTTTAGTAAATTGAAGAGAAAAGCAAGTAATGTAAGATGGATAAAAAAATGTTACATATGCTACGAGGGTTGATTGATGAAACCCTGCATTCCTTTTGCCTGTAATTATCTCGAGCAAGAGCACTCCGAAGCTGAACACATCGGACTTAACCGAATACAATCCCTCCATGGCATACTCCGGAGCCATATATCCGCTACAGCAAGAAGAAAAAGAATCAGATTTTAGTATGCTTGTGAAAGAACATTTAGCAGATCATCAGACTGTGCTTTAGCCTTACTATGTTCCGACTATCCGTGCTGTATTAGCTTCACTATCTGCGCCTGCAAAGATTCGTGCCATTCCGAAATCTGAGATTTTCGGGTTCATATCAAAATCGAGCAACACATTACTAGCCTTTAGGTCCCGATGTATGATCCTAAGACGCGAATCTTCATGTAGATAAAGAATTCCCCTTGCAATTCCATTAATAATGTTCAAACGTTTGTTCCAATCGAGCTGTGCACGTTTCTTTTGCTCTGATGCAATAAACAAGTATCAAGCAAACACATTCGAATCATTTTTAGATTCATGCGATCGAAAACAAAGAGCTCGAAGCAAATTTAGAGGTTAAGAACATACCAAAAAGGACAACATCAAGGCTGCTGTTGGGCATAAACTCATAAACAAGCAACTTTTCCTGCTGATCCACACAAAAACCCAGAAGCCTAACAAGGTTTTTATGTTGAAGTTTTAAAATCAGTAGGACTTCATTTGTGAACTCCAAGGCACCTTGTTCTGAGAAGCTTGAAAGCCTTTTGACAGCAACTTCCTTACCATCAGCAAGTACACCCTAAAATGAAAAAACAACACCACATTTTCCTTTAAATTGCAGAAAAGGCATAATATATTGCAAAATTGTTGATTTGGACATCAATAGTACCTTGTAAACAGGTCCAAAACCACCTTGTCCCAGCATGTTCGAATCCGAGAAGTTATTCGTAGCTGAGTGTATGGTTGCCAAATCAATGTAAGAATCATTTGCTTTTAATTCATTTAACCCTTCAAAATACTGATCCTGGAAACCTGGATTCTCATGGTCACCATTATTGTGTTGTTGAACATGATTTCTCACGATTTCGTCCTTCCCTGTGACATGGAAACAAAGAGCAAAAACTTAGCCCCCAAAAGGCCTAAAAACATGAAGATTAGAGAGAACTTGTTGCTATGGTTACCTTTTCGAGTTCGTTTCTTCATTGCACAACGGTATACAATCGAAGCCATCAGCACTACCACCAAAAATGCTGATCCAATCGTAAGAACTACAATCAGCCAAATTTTCTTTCCGTTTCCACCGCCTGCATTTCAAAGCGAAGAATCGTATCATTTTCATGGAATTGTATCAGTTTCATGGAATTTCAATGAAATTGCATACCTCTTGTTGTACTCGTAGGTTGAATTTGTGGAGAAACAGAGGAGTCGTTGGCACCTTCGTAAAAGGCGTATAACTCGTACCTAAGATAGCAACTGCGACTGAGCAATCGTGCCCCACGAGAACCATAGCACTGGGATGTAACATCTTTTATGGCAGCTTCTAGGCATTCGTTACATTCATCGGGTGACAAGTCTAAGGTACACTGCACAAGAGCGTACAAAGTGTTGTCTACCGTATACGGTTCATCTCCGGTAGCATACATATTTGCTGAAGAATTAAAAGCTGCTGTTTTGGTAAGATCTCGCAGCTTGTTCTCCACAACAGCTTGAAACATCACAGGTTCGGATATATTAATCACATTATCTTTGCCAAGATTGTCTTCGACGTTCAATCGACCGAGAAAGTTAACATTCGAGTACCGTAATTGGCAAACTTCCTCCCATACGATCGCTTCTGTTTTGTTCACACAAAGATTCATTATAGCCTGTGATGCCACCGAGATGCATCCATGGCACTCGTCGGCCTTAACATAGTCTAGGCACATGAACTGACCGTATACTTTATCTGTTTCGTTCCCATAGGAGAGATTGTAGTATTTAGAGACCAAAGCGTTCGATGTCAGTGAATCAAGGAGAATTTGCAGACTATTTTGAAACAAACTATTCAACGAACTATTATTATCTGTATTGTTTGAACAAAGTGGATAAGGAGGATCAGCACGAGCAAGATCATGAAGACAGAACAGAAAAGAACAAAGCATAAACAACTGAAGGGTTTGTCTGAAACTTGTTGAATGTTCCATATCTTGTCTAAATTTCCAGTTTGTTCAGCTTTACCCTGCAAGCAAACCTTAAATATTACGAATACTTTGACCTAGAAAGCATGACCGTATAGTTATTTACTGAGCAATTTCAGGGAAGAACTTTCAAGTGAAACCAAACCACCTACTGTATTATATGGTTTTCTTAACTAGAGTTTAGTAGTAGAAAACTAAACTATGTTGAAATCCAACGAATTGACTGTGACAGGAAATAATTACAAATGGTTTCTCAAACTTGTTTAGGATTTGGACATAATTGATGCAGAAGTCAACTCAAGACGCGGTGGTTACTGTACTGACAAACAAGAAAATGAAGACTTTACAAGGGGAAGAACCACAGATTTAGGTAGAAGTTTTGGCTGAAAAACAAAAGGTTGTTGAAGATGATCTACAGACCACAAGCGGCCTATAATTAAGTGACTTTTATTACAGTTTACCTTTAATTTTTTAGTATTTAAATAAGATACATACACCATATATATAGTATTTGAATCCAGATCACCTTGATGAAATATATCATTTTTTATTATCGAAACTATTTTACGAATTCGAGGTGGATCTTAATAAAATAAGTTTGAAAGTCAACTTAAAATTTCAAAAATTTTAAATTATTAAAAAAAATAAAAGAAAACTTAGTTAAAGATAAATTCTAATAAAATTTTTAAAAAATAAGAAAATAAATTTTGAATACCTCAAAAAGATATCTATTTCTTTAACCACTTTAACTAGAGAGATCGTACACATCAAACTCTATTTTTTTTAATAAATCAAATGTTCATGGATATCAACTGTTATATCTCATGTTATATTTTTATTAAACGCCTCACATCCTTAATAATAAATAATAATAAATAAATAAATAAGAATCTTAAGAGGTCAAATACAAAAGGACTTATTTTAGTACACATAGTATTTAATTATGATAATTTTACGATGTCATGAGTACGATTGATATATTATAATTTTTATAAAATTTAATAATAATTTAAATGCAGTTATAGGTATCTTTATATTATATTATCAATTTAAATGCGGTTATAGGTACGATTCATCTTAATAATTTTACGATGTCATTCTTTATTATCGAAACTATTTTACGAATTCGGGGCGGATCTTAATAACATAAGCGGAGTGCCTAGGATTGCATATTAAACATCAGATAGGATTGCACCATATTAGGATTGCATAGTAGGTGAAGACCAGAAGGTGAGACACCCAATTGAGCAGCGACGGCCTCTGTAATTGACCCCCAATACATCCGTCGACGGTGTACCCCACAATTTGCAAGCTTGCTTGGCAGACTCTGCCATGGAAGGATACCATATAAATTGGTTTCCCCGACGCTGTGGCCTCCACCCCACGATCGTCGTCATATGTCGTCGAAGTGGAGTCAAAAGACAAGGTATCACTGGTACGTTGAGCCGAGGGGTTTACCTCAAGCGCCCCAGTCCGGTTGCTTGGTCGTTCAAGCTTCTGCCTCAATCTCAAGGCTCGTGCGCGGTACCATCTGTTGAGCTGTGGGCTACCCTTGAGTTTCCGAAGTTTGGGTTTGGGTTCTGGGACGGAAATATCGGGCTTGGCCGGCGTTGCGGTGTCCCGGAGGTTGAAGGCGGAACAAGGACATGCAAGCAATAAGTTGGACAGAATTGAATTCGTATCACCAAAAATTAGTTATTATAAAAAGAAAAAGAAAAAGAAAAAAGAATGTCTGAGCCCGGGTTCGAACCAGGGACCTCTAGTGTGTGAGACTAGCGTGATAACCAACTACACCACCCAGACTTATATAAATCCAAATAGAATTGTATTTTAATTATTTTCTGATGATTGGGATCAAATTTGGAAATAGATTCTAACGCCCAACCATTGAACCAAGATATATCTTTGGTATATTTTTGACAAAAATAATATTTTTATATTATACATTGAATATTCAAAAAAATTAAATAATCAAATTAAAAATAAATTACTTAAATTTTGATTTTAAATTATCTAAAAATTCAAAAAAAAAACTTTTATCCCTTTAACCCTGTACTAATAGACAATTCTATTTATAAATTACAGCCTTTTTAATAGTCAATCAGGCCATTAACAAAAATAAATAAATTACTTAAAATAATTTAAAACGAGTTATGAAAATAATTCTGAATTAAATCTCATTCGAAAATGAATTCACTTGTTTTGAACTTAATCGATACCCAAAATGACCCAATATGAAAATCTATTTAAATTCAATTAAGATCCAACGCGAAATCAATTCCAATTAAGCTGATAATTAACGGTCTTGTAGTTAAACAGTTTGGACAAAATTTATTATTAACCCGAACTAACCTAAATCCAAATTAAGTTAAGTTAAATCAATTAAATTCAAATCCATCTAAATTTGATATAACTCATATCGAACTATTAACTTAACTTGATATAATCTGAATTATATATGACCCGACCTGATCCGATTTAAAACCAATATAGGTACTTTATTTTACATCCCTTGGCAACTTAATCATTGGCGAAGCTACATAGGAGCAGGATGGGACAATCACCCCTACCTCGAAGATTTTTTTTTTTACACTTTTGTTTTTTTATTTAATTTTTTTAAAATTTTAATTTATTATAAATTTATCTTCCTATTTTTAAATATTTATATTTTACCCTTAAATCCTAAATATGGACCCACATCTCATATATTTTTATCTATAATTTGTTGTATCTTTTCCTTTGAATTGTCTTCAGAAAAGGAATCTTCAATGAATAAAGACGCCATTAAGGTAGGA
Source organism: Abelmoschus esculentus (assembly GCA_035048815.1). Taxonomy (NCBI): domain Eukaryota; kingdom Viridiplantae; phylum Streptophyta; class Magnoliopsida; order Malvales; family Malvaceae; genus Abelmoschus; species Abelmoschus esculentus. Next base: position 5,804,110 of record JAUCBN010000066.1, read on the forward strand.
TCCCCACACCCTGTAATTTCTTGGAAACAAAGTTCCAACACCCGCTCCATTAAAGTACTTTCCATGAAAAGATGGTATAATTACAAATATAGCCAGAAACTTCGATTATTTTTCCAACTTTTACCCATTTCTAATGCAAAAATTTAGATTATTTGATTTTTAAACAAAAATATTCACTAGATAATTAAAATTTCAACAACAATGCTTGTGTAAAACTGTATGTTATCTCCTATATTAGTTTTTAAAAAATTATATTAATGAAATACAAGTAGACAAAAAAGGATTAATATCAAAATTATAAAAAAAGATAAATTTAGAGGTTAAAAATGTCATTATCTATACAAAAAACCAATTCTGTGGGCGGCAACGGCTACTGACAAGTGGGCAACTAGGGGACATTTAATTTCAAAGGGACGGTTTCCGTCAAATAACGACGCTCACCAAACACCATTAAAACGGAAAGACTAACGGCACCGAGTTCCCTACTGTTTTACTTTTTGGAAAACTATACGGATGGTCAGTCAACTATTATTCATTTTCTGTTTTGATCATGAAATTAATTGAATTACCAAAACAGAGAAAAAGGATAGTTCGGTGACCAACCATGTAATTTTTCGTTACTTTGCAACTACGTTATCTTACGTGCCAAATTGTTATTGGTTGGAGAGGTCCGGATTTTTGCTATAAATTAATCCCTCTATCATCCTTGTTTTCTCACCACAAAGCATTTCTATTTTCTCGTTGATTTTCTCTCCAGCCAAACAAGATGCAGATCTTCGTTAAGACCCTGACCGGCAAGACAATCACCCTTGAGGTCGAGAGCTCCGACACCATCGACAACGTCAAGGCGAAAATCCAAGACAAGGAAGGGATCCCACCAGACCAACAGCGTCTCATCTTCGCCGGAAAACAACTCGAGGACGGTCGAACCTTGGCCGACTACAACATCCAGAAGGAGTCGACTCTCCACCTCGTCCTCCGTCTTCGTGGAGGCATGCAAATCTTCGTCAAGACCCTCACCGGCAAAACAATCACCTTAGAAGTCGAGAGCTCCGACACCATCGACAACGTCAAGGCCAAGATCCAAGACAAGGAAGGGATTCCACCTGACCAGCAGAGGCTCATCTTCGCCGGGAAGCAACTCGAGGACGGTCGAACTCTGGCCGACTACAACATCCAGAAGGAGTCGACCCTTCATTTGGTTCTGAGGCTTCGTGGTGGGATGCAGATCTTCGTCAAGACTCTGACCGGGAAAACCATTACCCTGGAGGTTGAAAGTTCTGATACGATCGATAATGTCAAGGCAAAGATTCAGGACAAAGAAGGGATTCCCCCAGATCAGCAGAGGTTGATTTTCGCTGGGAAACAATTGGAAGATGGAAGGACTTTGGCTGATTACAATATCCAGAAGGAATCCACCCTTCATCTTGTCCTGCGTCTTCGCGGTGGTTTCTAAGCTCTATCTATGAATATGGAATTCTGGGTTTTATATGAATGAATATGATGTCCGGCCCTCTTGAGGCCTCATAAATAAATTCATGTCATCTTTATGTTATATCTATCCTAAATTATGGTTTCAATTAAATAAAAATTCTATATAATTACCTAAATTTTGTTGTTTTACTTTCGTTGAATCATCTCTTTTGTTCCTTCTTTGGATACTTGTGTTTTATGCTAATTCATTTCAATTTCTTAGCTATTTCCATGAGTTTCTAAAAGATATGAACTTTTTGTTATTTCTTAGCTATTTCCATGAGTTTCTTTTAGATTCTAACATCAAAGGATTGAACTTTTTCTGGGTTTATTTTTCTTGTTCTGTTTCAATCTTCTTCAAACTCCCAACTACTGGACATATTCCAAAATCTGAAAAGACCCTTTCAAAGTTTCAATCATGTTTGTGTTTTGGATTTGAAGAGATACTATTTCTTATGTAAGCCGCCATTGTTCCTTCTTAACAAAGTGAATCATTAGGAGCTGCATATTGAGAGTCCCTATCTGTGTTAAGGTAACAGGTAGCCATAGAACTTCCTGTGGTGTAGAGAAATTCTCTCAAAATATAACATCTGCCTGCTGCAGCCTGCTTCTGTTGATGGCTTTTCAGCACAGATGTTTTAGATTTTCCAAAGTTTGTGCTTTGTGGTGCCTGCTTGCTTGCAAAAAAAGGAACCTGGTGATTATAAAATCAGAATAGGATAATGGATGTTCAAAAGTTGTTCTTTATCCTCCCAAATGGAAGCATATGAAGGAAGTCTATCTCGGCGAAGAAGCCATTGCTCCACCCAATGATCATTGTGATTGCCCTGTTGTGTATCTAAAACAACAACATGCTGCAAAATTAGAATTGAGGTAGAGCCGACAAAATGAGGAGAGGTAGTTTGATTGTCCGGTGTACGAACAAACTTGCAAGGAGTAACTGGACTAGGCACAATTTGGTGGTTGTTTCACAGAATGGAGATCTTCCGTGGGGTGGAACCAAAGCATGTGCATTCCGGCGCCATTTCTGTTCATGTTTGTTTGGATATAATTCGGTTGTCCAGTTCGATTCCCCAAGAACTCAAAATCCAACTCATCTCGTTCTGGTCCGGCTCCATTCTCTGTACACATCTACAACACCCTTGAACTGAATCAATGGAACACATGTTACAGCACTAGCAGAGTCACCTCAGACCACTTCAGTTTCTTGCTAAACCACCCGAATCTGTATCTTTGCTTGGTTTGAAACCCAAAATAAATTAAAAACTTTATTTAAAGCAATAACAAAGACGCTTAAACTTGGAGTCAAAGCAAACACTTTAATATGTAGTTTTAGTCGAACAGCGTTCTGTCGTTTGTTTATTATTAAATGATAGATTAAAGTTTTTATTACAACTTTCTGTCCAACGACAGCTTGGCCGAGTGGTCTAAGGCGCCAGATTTAGGCTCTGGTCCGAAAGGGCGTGGGTTCAAATCCCACAGCTGTCATCTTTTTCATCTATCCGAGCTCTGTTTCTCTCCCACTCCCAAAGCTTAGCAATGGCGAGCTCTGGTCCGAACTCGTAGTATTAAAGAGATGAGTATTTTATTCTTTTATCGTAAAAATATTCTTATTTCATGTAATAATTTTACTTAAACTATGTTCAACTCATTATTTTTCGACATTAATATCCAAATAAGATACTAAGATAATGTTAAAAAAAAAAAACTTGACTAGATTTAAATATACCCTTTGATATTTGAATGACAATTACTCCTTTTAAAAATTCATATTTTACTGCCAGTTGAATTAAAATAAATACCTATGGCCTATTCATTCTCTCAACTTGGCTTAATGGATCCAAACTTTATTTAGTTTAATTTTCAATATAAAAGTTGAAAATGAAAAGGATAAGGATTTAGGTGAGATTTACTTTAGTGGAATTTTAAATGGTGAATTTCAGCAACTCCATGATGACTTCCAAAATCATAAGAGGATATAATAATAGTACCACTTGGATCTCAATGTGGCAGACATGGACACATTTTTGTATAGGTTTAATGGTGTATTTTCTTATATAAATTTAATATTTATATATTTTATTATCAGTTTCATGATTCGAAATTTTAATCTAAATTAAAAAAAATGTTTTTTTTCTTATTCTTAGACTAAATAATATATTTGAACTAGTTTAACCTATTGAAATAAAGAGCCTGTAAAGTCAATATTGGATCAAAATTTTCGAATAATAATCATTTAAAATGGTATAGATAAGAAATCGACGAGTGATCTAATAAAAAAGATAATTATGATTTTTTATAATTTTTAAAAAATAGTAAAAAAAAGTTTATAATATTTAAAGGACTTTTTATAACGTCCATCAAATTAAATAAAAAATAAGTTGATGTCTCTTAAATATAATTTTTAAATTTGGATTTCATATATAAAAAATCTAAAATAACTCTCATAGACCGAGAGATGATCTTAATTTTATTGTTCTCAGCTGATAAGAAATTTTATTAATATACATCATATAGACTGTATTTTACCTCTAAAGAAATGACAGCCCCTCTATTCCCCCACTGTGTTCCATTCCATAGAAAATACTACAAGATAATGTAAAATTATTACTTTAAAGAGTCATATATTACTGCATGTTGGATTAAAATAAAATAAAAAACTATGCATTTTAATTGATTTTCTTTCAATTATTGCTTAAAAATAATATTTAATGAAAATAAAGTTTGAATTTTCTATGTAAAAGTAGAAGGTCTTAGGTGAGATTTACTTTTGTGGGATTTTAAATGGTGACTTTCAGCAGTTTTCATGATGGCTTCCAATGTTATAAGAGAATAGTATATTACAAGTGGGATATCAATGGGGGCAGACACTAGTGAAAAAAAGTTATGTTAATACATGTTAATTTTATTTAATCGTTTATCTTAAATGATTCGAGTTTAAATCGTTTTATCTTAAATGATTCGAGTTTAAATCATTTTATCTATAAAAGTATACGTGTTATCTATGAAGAAGACAGTCACTTGTTTGCTTATTTAAGATGTGAGAAATGAGCCAAAGCAGATCAAAGCTTACTCACCTACTATGGCCACTACCCAGCAGCCTCTATTAGACAAACCAAAATCCTCTTACACTAAGATTCTCCTAATTTTAACCTTGTTAGCTATCATATGCTCAGCTGCTTTGGTTACTGTTCGTTTGGTTAGATTTGGTTCCTCTTCTACTGTTATCCCACATCGATTTTGTGAGAAAGCTGTGGACAAGACATCATGTTCGGCTTTGCTGTCGGAAATGGCGTCGAATACGACGTTGGAAATGAACGGTGTTGGTCTACTGCAAGCCTTGTTAGAGGAATCCAATGTTCGTATGCGAAAGGCCATCGCTGTGGCTAAGAACTTCAAGCATCGGATGAACTATCCTGGACAGCAAGCAGCTCTGGCTGATTGCATGGAATTAATGGAGTTATCCATGGATAGGATCATGGATTCCGTGGCAGCTGTTGAAAGAAACGATGTCATTTCACATTCGAATGCTCATTCGTGGCTAAGTGGTGTGCTCACTAACCATGTCACATGCTTGGATGGCCTAGAAGGGGCGGCTCGGACCCTTATGGAGCCAGTGCTTGATGATCTGATATCGAGAGCCAGAGCTTCACTGGCCGTTTTTGTTTCTTCTTCTCCAAGGAAGATGAAATTTGTCGATCCGTTGGTGGTCGATGGATTCCCGTCATGGGTCAGAAGCAAGGACAGGAAGCTGTTACAGTCTTTGCCTAATGAGATTAAACCCAATGTTGTGGTGGCCAAGGATGGGAGTGGCAAGTACAAGACACTAGGAGAAGCTGTTGCAGCAGCACCAAACAAAAGCAACACCAGGTACATAATCTATGTGAAAAAGGGTACTTACAAAGAAAATGTTGAGATTGGAAAAAACAAGAAGAATCTGATGATTGTCGGCGACGGCATGAGTTTGACGATTATCACCGGCAACCTAAATGTTGTCGACGGATCTACCACCTTCAGATCAGCCACTGTTGGTATAGATCTCATCATTCTGTAATTCTGTTTCATTACTATCTGTGTCATTATTTGATGTTAATACTTAATGCATCTCTCTATGGTACCGAAAACAGCTGCTGTTGGCGATGGATTCATGGCCCAAGATATCTGGTTCCAAAACACAGCAGGACCACAAAAGCATCAAGCGGTAGCCCTTCGTGTCGGAGCTGATCAAGCCGTTATAAACCGGTGCCAAATCGATGCTTACCAAGACACTCTTTACACACATTCCAACCGCCAATTCTACAGAGATTCCTACATTACCGGCACAGTGGACTTCATATTTGGTGATGCAGCCGTGGTGTTCCAGAACTGCAAGCTCGTGGCAAGGAAGCCAATGGACAAGCAATCAAACATGGTTACAGCACAAGGCAGAATCGACCCGAACCAAAACACAGGCACTTCGATCCAAAGCTGCAACATTATAGCAAGCTCTGATCTTCAACCAGTTAAAGGCTCCATCAAGACATATTTGGGACGTCCATGGAAGGAGTATTCGAGATCTGTGATCATGCAATCATTCATCGATAATCACATTGACCCTTCAGGGTGGTCAGTTTGGAGTGGTGATTTTGCATTGAAGACATTGTACTACGGCGAGTACATGAACAAGGGACCTGGTGCCGGAACCGGTAAACGAGTGAACTGGCCGGGATATCGTGTGATTACAAGTGCAGCAGAAGCAAATAAATTCACAGTGGCTGCGCTTATACAAGGAGGATCTTGGTTGAAGCCTACTGGAGTCACGTTTACTGAAGGACTGTAAAATAAATAGCTAGGATTGATTTCTCTCAACTTGTTCTGTTTCTGTTTGGAATAAATAAAAAGCCTACCGGCCACTGCTCACTCGCCGTCATCGATCACCATTGACTGTTGTACCCGAAAACATGTTGTTTCTCCACAAACAACCTTATTACAACATTAAAATACGCAAGCTCCGAACATCACCAGATTAAAACAATAAACCAATCTACATAACCCACAACAAATAATTGTTCACATCTTGTGTTCCTTAATCAAAACTAACAAAGCTACACCCATATACCATTCTCACCCTTTTCAATTTTCTTTTCCTTCTTATATCCTTCTCCTACAACCCTCTCTTCATCAAACTTCATTCTCCCTTCATTTTCTTACATCTTCTTTCTCTTTTCTCTTCCCTTGTTTGTTTCTCGAGAAAGAATCCCCCCCTTTCTATGTTTGATTAGAAGCTCCCTTGTTCCAATATGAAGCATGGGACCTTGCATCAATGCTTTTCTCTTAGATCTTCCACTTTCATTTATTAGGTGCTATATTATCATAATTTTCTATATGGTTCCTCAATCACATGTGTAATTAATTTTTTTTTTGTCTTAATGAGACAAATAACATCGAAACTTTTCATTAGATAAGAGTACAATTTTTTTAGGTTCGACCAAAGAGTTCCTTCAACATCCATCACTGTTTCAACTGGTTGTTGTTGTGTTCCGAGCCCAACATCATGGCTAGCAAGATCAAAGGCATCTACAAAGGTTTTAAATCTATTTCTCATATCTTTGGTGAGTCTCTTTCCAGTATCAGTTCATATTTTTTTCTTTATCTCTTAATAAAACACATAAACCCGAATATCTTAAAATAAACATCATATTTTTTTCAGTAGGACTACTCGCTTGATCTAAATGTATTGTATTTGAACATATGTTTTTTTCTCTTCAATTTTGCATGTGTGTTGGGGTTTTGATTGTAGTTGTTAAGGAGCGAGAGATGGAAATTGGACAGCCGACCGATGTTAAACATGTAGCACACGTTGGTGTGAGTCACTCTTCCACTGTTTCTCCCAGTTGGGTATGTTCAATATTTTCAGTTTGGATAGGCTAAACCGAGTTATATATATATATATATATATATATATATATATCTTAATTGTTGATTTGGTCTGAAATTCTATACAGATGAATGAATTCAGGTTTGGTCCCGACACAACAACAACAACATCAACCGACAACACCAATATTTCTCATCCTACAACTCCATTGATCGACAACACCATAGTTTCTCATCCCACAACTCTTTCAAAACGGTCCTCTCAAGGTACGTATTCTTAAAATCTACCTTGTTTTTATTGAAACGTGAAGAAATTTATCACATTTTCAACACTTAATTTAATTCAGTTTGATCGAATACCTATTCCTAATCCTAAACCAATTAGGATGTCGTTGACCAATACTATTTCGTTACAGGTCTTGATCAATCAATAGAATCTCAACCAGCAACAAAGAAGATGAGAAACCGGTCTTGCACGGATCTTCCAAATGTTACAATGAAACGAAAGAGGAGAAAGAAGAGCAAGAGCAATTCCGTTACTGAGTCTTCTTCTACGAGAACTCGACGAATATCAAAGACAAAGAAAACGTCTACTCAATTGAGTTTATCACCGGACATTGAAATATAAAGATTATCACACATGGTTATATAATATTCAAATCCAAATTCAAACTCGATAAATACAAGACTTATCCATAGGCAAAAGAAGGTATATAGTTTCGTGCACCAAAATTGAATTATATTTGTGTTGATGAAAGTTTTGTTGATTCGGATTATTGTATTCGGATAAAGTTCGTAACAAGATGTTATGCCTGAAAATGATAATCTATTACAACACAACAATATAATTCACTTTAACCTGTATTTATAAGCACGTGTGAAGCAAGAAAATTTAGGTAAAAGTAGGAACAAGTATCGAGATAAGTCAAATTATTTAAATTTAAAAATAAAAAAGTTTTAAGTATTTAAATTTAAAATTTATTTTTTTTATTGAAAATGGACTATTACCACAAACTTCATTAAAAACCTCCCTAAACCTAAATAGAAAAAAAAAGTACTCGGGGTAATAGTTACATCACTTTAATTAATATTAATTCAAAAAAATTAAAAGTGTGACAGTTAAAATTAAATATTTGTCGGTTCATGTTTTCTCTACACTTAACTCGTTATAAATAGAAGGGTAAACTACACAGATAGTCACCATATTATGGGGTTAGTATCGATCTGGCCACAATGCTTTAAAAAGAATCAAATACACCGGTGAACTATTAATTTGGTATTAAAATAGCCATCGACCGTTAAAAACTAACGGACCTGATGACGTGGCAGTTAAAATAAAATGGAATAATTACACATTTACTCCCTGTCATTCATATATTTTTTTTAATTTAATCCTAATTTTAATATAATAAAATAATTTAATTAGATGGTGACACGTGTCACCACCTGATCAAAGGAAGAAAAACAAAACTCCCCAAGGTATTGGAGAAGGGAGTTGAACCCGTGACCTTAAGTGTAAATAAGCAATACTTAAACCACTAAACCAAGACAATTTTAGAGTCTTGAATCTATTCAACATGTATATATTGAATACAATTTTTTATATTTATTCACAAAATCATATATTTATTTTTTAATTTAATTTAAATATTAATTAAATTATTTTATATAATAAAATAAAATATTTAAATTATAATAAAAATTTATTTAACGACTTCTAAACTCTAAAGTCGTTTAAATTTTTAAACCATAAACCCTAAGCTCTAAATCCAAATCCTAATCCCTAAATCTAAACTCCTTAACTCTAAACCCTAAATCCTAAATCTAAAATTCTTAACCCTAAACCCTTAAACCCAAACCCTAAATCATAAATTTATTTTTTAATTTGATTTAAATATTAAATAAATTATTTTATATAATAAAATAAAATATTTAAATTATAATAAAAATTTATTTAACAATCCCTAAACTCTAAAGTCATTTAAAATTTTGAATTATATTTAAAATCTTATTTAAAAATACTAAAATCTAAACCTTAAATATTTAAATTTTAGGGTTTAAGGTTTGTGATTTAGGTTTTAGAGTTTAAGGTTTAAGGTTTGTGATTTATGTTTCAGGGTTTAAGGTTTAGGGTTTAGTATTTTTAAATAAGATTTTAAATATAATTTAAAATTTTAAATGAGTTTAGTGTTTAGGGTTTATAGTTTAAGGGTTTATGGTTAAGAATTTTAGATTTAGGGTTTATAGTTTAAGTGTTTAGAGTTAAGGAATTTAGATTTAGGGTTTAGGATTTAGAGCTTAGGATTTATGGTTTAAAAATTTAAATGACTTTAGAATTTAGGAGTCATTAAATAAATTTTTATTATAATTTAAATATTTTATTTTATTATATAAAATAATTTAACTAATATTTAAATTAAATTAAAAAATAAATTTATGATTGTGTGAATAAATATAAAAAACTACATTCAATATATAAATATTGAAGGAATTTAAGACATAAAAATTGGTTTGGTTTAGTGGTTTGAGTGTTGTTTATTTACACTTAAGGTTATGTGTTCAACTCCTTTCTTTAGCACTTTGGGGAATTTTGTTTTTCTTCCTTTGATCAAGTGGTGACACGTGTCACCACCTGATTGGATGAGGGAAATAAATTTAATTAATTAAATATATATAAAAAATGTTATCCAATAAGATGGTGACACGTGTCACCACCTAATTAAATTATTTTATTATTTTATTATATTAAAATTAGGATTAAATTAAAAAAATGTATGAATGACAGGAATAAATGTGTAATTATTTTATTTATTTTAACTATCACGTCATTAGGTCCGTTAGTTTTTAACGGTCATGGTTTCAACTCCTTTCTTCAGCACTTTGGGGAATTTTGTTTTTCTTCCTTTGATCAAGTGGTGACACGTGTCACCACCTGATTAGATGAGGAAAATAAATTTAATTAATTAAATATATAAAAAAAATGTTATCCAATAAGATGGTGACACGTGTCACCACCTAATTAAATTATTTTATTATTTTATTATATTAAAATTAGGATTAAATTAAAAAAATGTATGAATGACAGGGAGTAAATGTGTAATTATTTTATTTATTTTAACTGCCACGTCATTAGGTCCGTTAGTTTTTAACGGTCGATGGCTATTTTAGTACCAAATTAATAGTTCACCGGTGTATTTGATTCTTTTTAAAGCATTGTGGCCAGATCGATACTAACCCCATAATATGGTGACTATCTGTATAGTTTACCCTAAATAGAATACATTTTAGAACACCTTAAGGGTGCAAATCGTCTACCTCTTTCTCATGTCTCCATTCGTGCCTCTACCTCAAATTAGAGGGTTTAGGGTTCAAGGTTAGAGGTTGTGGTTAGGGTTTATGGAATTAGGGGTAGGGTATATTTTTTATAGGGTAGGGTATAAGGTTTAGGATATATGAAATTAGGGTTATGGTTTAAAATTTAATTTTTTAGTAAATTTCAACAAGAGACATAAATAAAGATATAAGAAAGAGACAGACGATTTTTACCCACTTTAAGGTATCGAAAAAATTCACTCAGTTTAAATGTTAGCGTATTATGGGTTGATGTCGAAATGACCATCATTCTTTAAAAAATGACAAATATATCGATTAACTATTAAAATGATTTTAATATAGTCATTCGTCGTTAAAAATTAACCGACGAATGATAGGATTGTCAAAAATAAAATGATATAATTACGCATTTAGTCCATATTATTTATACATTTTTTAATTTAATCCTAATTTTATTCTAATAAAGTCATCTTTCTTGGCATCTTTAACACGAATTAAGTGTATGTTTTATAGGAAATTATCTTGAACTCGGCAAATACAGTTTAGATAACCCTCCTAACTATTTTAAAATTGAACCATAATAATAAATTTATCATAATTATTCATTTATAAATTTCATGATCTCCTTAACAAATGTTAAGAACAAGTTGGTAGGACTTTATGTCGATGGGTTGAGACATCGGTTAAGAACAATAAAACAACTTAATCATTAAATAAGGAGAATTAGCAGCTTAATCTGCCATGTAAATATATTTAAATTAATGTCCTAAAACATGTGAAAAATGGGAAATTACGAAATTAAAATGATAGTTAATCCAAATACATCGCAAACTTAGAGGATGAGGTTTCAGCTGACTTATTCTAACATTAATTCCACTCTCAGCTGCATCAAAATTATGGATTCAACGTTGCCTCCATCTTCTTTCTCTCAAGTTCCTCTTCATTTCTTCACACTTTCATAGACAGAAATCATAGTGTTTCAAACAGTTTCCATTACACTTCAAATTCAACAACTGTCTGCTAAGATAATCAATTGGTTTATCTCTGAGATTCCATCGTTTTCTTCAATTTCTGGGGTTGAAGATATGAAATTTTCATGGAAAGTTGTAGCTTTAATGTTGTTTCTGTTTCATACAAGAAATCGTTTCTGTTTAGCTGAAGAAAGTGGTTCTGATTCTAGTTCTACGCTCCCCAAGGGGCAAGAGAGTTGTTCAGGGATATTCATTATGTATAATTTCATTTCTCGAGAGAAAGAGTATCCACGTGTAAAGAATGTAACAGCTCAATCATGGGCGTTCAATTCCAGTGTCACGATATTGAACATGGGAACAACCGAGTTGAAGGCATGGAAGATCTTCATCAGGTTTCAGTACAAGGAGATATTAGTTTCTGCAGATGGGGCGGTTTTAACGAGCAGTGTGGATTTCCCGGCTCCTGTGGGGAACGGGACTTACCTCTCCGGATATCCTCAAACAGACCTCGAAACGTCGATCGACACAGCCAATGATTTGTCGAAGATCCAGGCGAAAGTCAAGCTCAAAGGCACGCAGTTTGGTCTCAAGTCACCTAGGAATCCAATGCCTAGAGCACTCAAACTTGCAAATGATGGATACAAATGCCCTTCTCCGACTCATCGGGGTGAATGCTTAAAACCCTTTTTCTATCTATGTTGTTACATAATTTATGTTACAAAATGTGTATCGTAGGATATCAAGTTCATCCATAGAGGTAAACAAAATAGAAACACGTTAAATATGCATGTGTCTTATTTTATATTGATCTTGTTCTGTTTACCTTTTCGCTTACGAATCCTTGTTTCGTATTTTGATTTATTAACATGTTTTGTTCATCCACAGCATCCTCAATGTACGTATGTTGTGTTAAGGACTCAAAGCTTAAAGCTAACAAAACAACAACAACAAAGTTCTTGCCACGACAAAAGGGTGACCTATTGATTGCATATGATGTCACACAAGCCTACGTAAACAACTACCTTGTGGAGGTAACGATCGAGAACAAGCACCCCTTGGGGCGTCTCGATCATTGGAACCTGACATGGGAATGGAGCAGAGGTGAATTTATAGACAAACTCAAAGGTGCTTATGTGCGTGAACTTGATGTTTCAGACTGTTTAAATGGTCAGGCAGGGAACTACTATGAATCAATGGATTTTTCTTCGGTTCTGAACTGCCAGAAGAACCCCATCATCTTCGACTTACCGCCGGATAAAGCGAACGACACGGAGATGGGGAAGATACCGTATTGTTGCAGAAACGGTACCATTTTGCCAACCACTATGGATATAACCAAGTCCAAGTCTGCTTTCCAAATGCAAGTGTATAAACTCCCACCTGATTTGAATAGAACAGTTATATACCCTCCTCAAAAGTGGAAAATTGTAGGGATTTTTAATCCGGATTACAAATGTGGGTCACCTATACGAGTTGAGCCAACTAAATTCCCTGATCCGGAAGGTCTCGAGGCTATAAAACCAGCAATCGCGAGCTGGCAAATTGTCTGCAACATCTCGAGTCCAACCAAAGGCAAGTTTCGATGCTGTGTCACGTTCTCGGCTTACTACAACAAGTCGGCTATACCATGCGACACATGTGCCTGTGGGTGTGAAGATGCATTGAAATGCAACCCGAGTAGACAGGCAATGCTCCTTCCAGCCGAGGCACTTCTCGTTCCTTTTAGCAACAGGTCAAAGAAAGCCATAGCTTGGGCCTCGATTCACCATTTCCATATCCCCAAGCCATTGCCCTGCGGCGATAACTGTGGCGTTAGCGTACACTGGCATGTCTCGTCGGTTTATAAACAAGGATGGGCGGCTCGAATGACACTTTTCAACTGGAGAAGGATGCACTTCGAGAACTGGTTCACTGCACTTCAGTTCAAGAAAGCTGGTTCTGGTTACCAAAAGATGTACTCTTTCAATGCAACGTTACTGAGTAAACTCAACAACACCATCTTCGTGCAAGGGATAGAAGGGATGAATTATTTGATTGGACTTAAGAATGGTTCGAACCCAGAAGAAGATCCTGATGTTCCTGGGAAACTGCAATCTGTTATTACGTTTAAAAAGAAGACAGACCTGGATATATCGAAAGGGTATGGATTCCCCTCGAAGGTGTTTTTCAATGGTGAAGAATGTGCACTTCCTTCACGGATTCCGATTTCGAGTGTCATCCGATTCAGTGTTAATTTATCATTGCTTTTTGTTTGCAAAACTGTGAGCTTCTTGTTGATACAACATTTCAACTGAGGATTCAGGTCTGATTAATACTTGATTATAAGTCATAGTTCAGATTTTACTTAGCTTCATAATTAATAGTAATACATTTTTATTCGTGCTTCATAGGAATTCTGATTTAAAGAAAATAATAATGATTACCGATAATCACTTGATCTAACAGGATGAGACATTAAATAAATTATTTAAATAAAGTTAATAGCTCAAGTTTTTATATTGTGAATAAAAATTTTGGTTGCGAAGGGTGTCTGGTTAGGTATGATAATTTACCTAAAACCACTAGGTTTCGATTCGATTGGGGTTAATTTTTTTTATTAAGAAAACTAGGTTCGGGTTGACTTGGTTTATTTGAAAAATAAAATCGAGTGGAGGTCGAGTTTAGGATAAAATTCTCAACCCGATATATATATAATATTTTTATTGATTTTTTTAAGTCGAGTTTAGTCGTTTTTTATTAATATATCGAGATCATGTTATAAATTTTATTATTTTAGATTGGATTAAGAAAAAACATATATTACGATCATGTTAAGGTCAAAGTGAATGTTTTAATTTTCGGATAGGGGTCAACTGTCTCGTCCCGCTCCGTTACCATCCTGTGTCCGGTTAAAACAAAAAAGAAAATGGCATTAGTTTAAGTGCTTGAGATTGGATCTAAAGTCTTTATGTTTACCCATTTTCTTTTTCTTAAAACATTTTGGGCCCGTGGCAATTCATTGTAGAAAAAACTTGACATAAGCCCCAAACAATAAGGCTTTTCATAGTTCTTTTAGGCCCAATATACTACGTTCCTATGAATTTTTTTATAATATAGAAAGTTTCATTAGTGGTCTTATTTAAGATTTACGAGGTTATATTTAGGATTTAAAATTTAAAGTTTAGGTTTAATATTTAAAATTTAAGATTTAAAATTTCAGAGTTTAAAGAGGTGGGTTTTGTAAAATTAAATTTACACATGATCCCTCAAAATCATTACATAGGAAGCAATTATATTAAGGGGTGAATATTCGATTAAGTCGAATCAAATTATGTGAAAAATTAAATTTAATGAAATTAACGAAACATATTTTATCGTTCGAGCTTTTTTTAATTTTTTTCGAGTCAAATTTATGGAATTTGATTTATTAAAATTAAATAGTTAAATTAAAAAGATTTTAATAAGTCAAAGTAAAACTTTATTGATAATATGATCAAATTTCGAATTAAAGCACATAAATATAGAATTTATTCGAATTCGGTTAATTTCAAATTAACTATACAGGGACATGGCTCCGCACTAAAAAAATTTAAAATAAAATAATCATAATATATACATATTTCTAATTTTGTTTAGAGGTGATAAACTAGTCATTCCGTTAAGGTTCATTTGGATTCATTTCAGGTTTAACTATTTAGTTTGAATTAGGATCGATTCAGAACAGTTCAGTGTAAGTTTGGGTCTATGTTGATTTTGGGTCAGATATTGAGTCAATTCAATTAATTTTTGGGTCAATTAATTTTCGGTTTAATTTATATCGGGGCTGTTATTTTTTGGTTGGGCAGACTGCCGTACTTAAAAGAGTGGATGAAATTAAAGCACTTTAAACCTAACCCAACCTTACCAAAGCATGCAGAAAACAGTAGTTATTTGGCAAGGCAACCTTATAATTCTTACACCCTTTAATTTACATTTTCTCAAAATTCAAAACACACACACACATAGTATGTCCCTTCAAGGATTCAACCAAACTTGTCTTTGTCACATAACATATAATGATACTGACAACAACCTAGAAGTATGAAAAGGGTGAACATGTTCAATGAAATATCCTCCGTTTCAGGCTTACACGACTGGTTCAGTTTCTGGTTTCAACATCGATTTTCGTCCGTACATAGAACATGGTAGATTTTCTTACGTGACAATTAATACTAGGAATCGAAGTTGTTAGGCCTCATATCGTGCATGTCAGAGCTCAGGGGTTGACAGCTAACATCGTTAGGTCTTGCGGTATGCGATATTCAATGAATATGTTGCCTGATGGATCATAAGACACGCTTCCGAGATAAATCTTCACATAAAAGATGTAGCGAAGGTTGAATTATCAAGGATGTATTCATCAAAATAGTTGTCGTCCGTAATAAAGGAGGTTGGTGTGTTCTTTCTGTAATTTTAATGAACCCTATACTCGTGTATTGATTGAAGTATGGTGAACACATTTAATTTGAAACAATTATATCGTTCACACCCCAAAACTGTCCCATTCATGTAGGATTGAGCTTCAAATTTTGTAGGGCATGAATCTCCCCCACCCGTTTTGAACTGAGAAGTAGGATTCTCAAATAGGTGAAGACATTGATTGTCTGATTATGGGACCAAACTCTTGCCCGAATTGACCACTCGTGAAGCTAATCAATGGAGTTAATAAATGGAAAGTTCAGTGTAGGGTAGTCTGGTACTGGTAATGTCCACATTGAAAACTCAGACAGGTGTTTTTTGTGTTCTTATTTTTTCTCCTCTTCAGTATTATGGATCAACAAACAGCTACCTAGGATGCCTGAACACACTTTTCACGTTGTCAAATCCTTCCATTTCACTTCATTTTTCGACCCGACCCGAGTTTCGAACACGCAGAATGTTAGCACCAGGACTGGATTTGACAGATAGATTGCTTTATCATCGGTTTGTTCTTCTTATTAGTTTACTTTGGGATGGCTGAGGAATGGAAACATAACCCCAGACATTGCATGTTCTTGATTAGTTGGTGTTTCAGAATAGTACAGAATTAATAACGTTGGGAAGAATTTCCAGGGCCACATGAAATGAAATTAGTTAACTCAGTTAATGGTCCGGAAAAACTAAGGAAAAGTGTTATTATAAGGTTCAGTCTCGGAAAACATGGCGGAGGATAACTATATCATCACTGTATATTGAACTAGCCCTTTCAATATTTGACGTTTCGAATTTAGTGTATATTTTTACGTTATGTAGATTTATATGTCAACTCGATACTCGATAAAAGTTCATTGAACTTGTACTTATTAAAAAAGGATGTTGTTCTTTTCCACTCGTTACTCATTAAACTCATCAAAGTTTTACCTTATTTTTTGTTTAACCAGGTTGAATTATGAGATCTGCATCATAGATTTTGGTAGGCA
Source organism: Abelmoschus esculentus (assembly GCA_035048815.1). NCBI lineage: Eukaryota > Viridiplantae > Streptophyta > Magnoliopsida > Malvales > Malvaceae > Abelmoschus > Abelmoschus esculentus. The sequence continues at coordinate 5,821,160 of JAUCBN010000066.1, forward strand.
TGCATGTGTAATCAGTAATGGATGCATATGCGTGCATGTATCCACATTATTGTATACATATATATAATGATTCTGAAATCTGCAATCGCAGAACAGCCTGTATTCTTCAGACAGTAATTTCATGGAAGATTTGAGTAGAAATTAGACCGAAAGATAAAAATATAATTCAGTTCTTTCAGCAGCAACAATATTAATTAATACAAATGGAAGGGAAGATGCATTTCCATTATCACTCACAATTAAAGCTCTCACCCACCCTAAATGCTCTGCAATTAACTCCTTAACTGCAGCCATGTCCTCTCCACCTGTTTCTTCAATTCTCTTCATTGTCCCTCTCTACTAATATCTTCTCTCTCCTTGTAGGTCTCTGTCAAAAGACACCATGGGATTTTTCCAGTGACCCCAAACTCCTTTTCATTCATGTTCGAAAGGGTGTACTTTCGGTTTTGCCTGTAGCCTATAGGTTGACAACATTGCCATGTTAAGAGAGCGTACAAATAACTGTTGACAACTTGACATTACAGTCTTTGGTTTCTGTTAAATCAACCTAATAAGGAATCCAAAGCCAAGAATCCAACAAGCAAGGAGACAGATATGTGTAACTTGTACGGCTGCTGGTTGGGTTTTAAAAGCATCGGTTGTGTATGTCTCCCAGCATGATGTTTCCAATGTTCGATTACAACTGCATTTAAGACGAGAAAACTGTTGCTCTATGCTGCTCTCAGGCCCCTTCTCCAATAATCTTTAAGGTAACCTTTTGCTGCTGTTTTCTCCTAGCTTCTTTCACTTCTTCCATGGGAATAGAATAGGTTAGAGAAATCCTTCTCGATAAGCGAACGTCAACTTTTTTAAAGAAAGAGTTTACAGCTCCATGGTTTACTTGCCTTTTAAAAACTTTGTTTATCTTCCTTCTAGACCTCTTTGTACTTTGCTTTTTGTTGTTTTCTTCTTCTTCTTCTTCCTTTATTATTCCTTGTCGTTGTTCTACTGTTTCTCTCCCTTTATTTTACTTGGTCTGACTTATGTAGTTGTCTTGGCAGAACCCAGAAACTCCATAGGCATTGTTGTTTGAGAAATTTCGTTAGCATGTTTAGCCCCAACTTATTCGAGAGTTCCCATATGTTCGACATGATTCATAGGGCCTCTGAGGGTGAACTCATGGGGAATATCAGGGATGATGATTATGAGATCAAAGCTGGTGCTGAAACCATGGATGCTCCCTCGGGGGACGATCAAGATCCTAACCAACGCCCCAAAAAGAAGAGTTATCATCGTCATAACCAGCGTCAAATCCAGGAGATGGAAGCGTAAGTCTTTTCCACCGGAGCTACTCGTTGGTTTTTTTCCGTCATTGTTCATGTTTGTAGAACTAATTCTTTTTGATTTTTGATATTTTGTTGCTCAGATTCTTTCAGGAGTGCCCTCACCCTGATGATAAGCAAAGGAAGGAGCTTAGCCGCGAGCTAGGGTTGGAGCCTCTACAAGTCAAGTTTTGGTTCCAAAACAAGCGCACTCAAATGAAGGTACTACTAAATATCCATGTCTATGTAGTAAGATTTCCTATCCTACCTTAACTGCTGAGTTTTACCTTCATTAACAGTCCCAACACGAGCGCCATGAAAATGCTATATTGAAGGCTGAGAATGAAAAGCTACGTGCTGAGAACAATAGGTACAAGGAAGCTCTCAGCAATACTATATGCCCCAGCTGTGGAGGCCCGGCTGCTCTTGGAGAGATGTCATTTGATGAGCAGCATTTGAGAATAGAAAATGCTCGGTTAAGGGAAGAGGTAACTGAAAAATGCTACACACTGATACGTCCTTTATTATTATTATTATTTGTTCTTCTGTTTCAGATTGATAGGATATCTGGAATAGCTGCTAAATATGTTGGCAAGCCTTTATCTTCCTTTCCTCATCTTTCTTCGCACTTACATTCGCGCTCTGTTGATCTTGGAGCTAGCAATTTTGGGACACAATCAGGATTCGTAGGGGAAATGGACCGCAGTGGTGATCTTCTAAGGTCTGTGTCTGGACCTACAGAAGCGGATAAGCCTATGATTGTTGAGCTTACTGTTGCTGCAATGGAGGAACTAATCAGATTAGCTCAATCTGGGGAACCATTGTGGGTTCCTAGGAATAATTCCTCAGATATGTTGAACGAAGACGAGTACTTAAGAACTTTCCCTAGGGGAAATGGACCAAAACCTTTGGGGTTGAGGTCTGAATCTTCCAGGGAATCCGCAGTCGTCATTATGAATCATGTCAACCTAGTTGAGATTCTCATGGACGTGGTAGAATTTCCTTTCCATGTTTGGTTCCATTATACAAACTTTTAGATCCACCCCACTTATTAAAATCATTGATTTTCAGAACCAATGGTCGAGTGTGTTCTGTGGCATTGTTTCAAGGGCTATGACTCTAGAAGTCCTATCAACTGGTGTTGCAGGAAACTATAATGGAGCTTTGCAAGTGGTAATATTAATAATGAGCAGTTCGATTCGTTTTTTGTTTCGGTTCAGCCTTAAGATTATGAAACCATGCCTAACATCTTGCATTTTCAGATGACGGCTGAGTTTCAAGTCCCTTCACCACTTGTACCAACTCGGGAAAATTACTTCGTCAGGTACTGTAAGCAGCATATAGACGGAACTTGGGCAGTAGTTGATGTTTCCTTGGATAATTTACGCCCTAATCCTGTGTCCAAGTGTAGAAGAAGACCATCAGGTTGTTTGATCCAAGAATTGCCAAATGGATACTCTAAGGTAAGTCACTCTTTATTTCAACTCGCATGCTTGTATGTATGTATGTATGTATGCATGTCATGTTTTCGTGATACTTCAGGTTACATGGGTTGAGCATGTAGAAGTGGATGATAGAGCTGTCCACAACATATACAGACCAGTTGTTAACTCCGGTCTAGCTTTCGGAGCGAGACGTTGGCTGGCGACATTAGATCGACAATGCGAACGTCTGGCGAGTTCAATGGCCAGTAACATTCCAGCCGGGGATCTATGTGGTAAAACAATATTTAACATCTTATTCTCTTAGAGATACCTATAATTGGAATGCAGTGCACTACTTCATGTGTCTCTGATGTTACCATTCCGAATACTAATTGATCTCTGCAGTTATAACAAGTCCAGAAGGGAGGAAGAGTATGTTGAAGTTGGCAGAAAGGATGGTGACTAGCTTTTGTACCGGCGTCGGTGCTTCTACGGCCCATGCTTGGACAACTCTATCGCCAACAGGTTCCGATGATGTACGGGTTATGACCCGAAAGAGTACCGATGATCCAAGCAGGCCTCCTGGTATTGTGCTTAGTGCAGCAACTTCCTTCTGGATACCAGTTCCACCAAAAAGGGCATTTGATTTCCTAAGGGATGAGAACTCCCGAAGTGAGGTACATTAATCTTCCGATGGAGAATTCATGCATTTTCCGGTTAGAACATTATACTAATTTGCAGATTTTTAACCTGAATTTCCAGTGGGATATCCTATCAAACGGTGGTCTAGTTCAAGAAATGGCTCACATAGCCAATGGTCGAGATCCAGGCAACTGTGTCTCTTTACTGAGAGTAAATGTAAGTTTGGCAATGGCAGGTAACATTTCCACAACAATCATCCATTAAAGCTAACATTTCCGATTGTAAACCAATCTGCAGAGTGCAAACTCTAGCCAAAGCAACATGTTGATACTTCAAGAGAGCTGCACTGATGCCACAGGGTCCTATGTGATATATGCCCCGGTCGATATTGTTGCCATGAACGTCGTCTTAAGCGGTGGTGACCCAGATTATGTCGCCCTACTGCCATCCGGTTTCGCAATTCTTCCTGATGGTCCAGGACATAATGGAGGAGGAATTCTCGAAATCGGTTCGGGTGGCTCCCTCCTTACGGTTGCCTTCCAGATTTTAGTCGATTCCGTTCCACCGGCAAAGCTTTCTCTCGGATCAGTGGCTACCGTCAATAGTCTAATTAAATGCACTGTCGAAAGGATCAAAGCTGCCGTGATATGCAAGAATGCTTAGTAATTGAGTTAGATATGGTAGGAGAAATCACCATTTTGTGACCGTAGGGGCCAAGTCTGAGACTAAGTTTAATGTAGGAGTGAAGTTACACTATTAAAATAATTCCTTCTACATCCCTCGACTATCGTAAGTTATAAATAGATCTCTTAACTTAAAAGAAAATATTAAATTAATCCGATATCGTTAAAAATTTAACAATAGATAATGACATGACAGTTAATATAAATAGATATAATTATATAATTAACTCTTAAATTCTATTTTTATTTTAATTTAACCCTAATTTAAAGAAATAACGTACATAAATTTAGTACAACTTATTTTCTATTTCGTATCTCCTTTAATTCTTCGATCCAAACCCGGTATTCCTTACCATTATTAAGCTTCAGTTACTCCAAAGTCCAAACCACCGTTTCCAATAACACTACCAACCAAAAAGGGGATGCCCCTATGCATCAACATTAAGAACACAACAATATAAAATATCGGGTTGAGTCCGGAATTTTCACCCTTAAATTCGATTATACTTCAATTCTGACACTTTTATATTTTAAACTGATTCAACCCGACCCAAAACCTAGAAAATATTAAAAAATAACTATATTAAATTGGCTCAGGTAAAAAACTATCAATTCAGATTTTTTTCATCCCTAATTATATATGCTCAAAACCACCCTGCCTCCATGCAAGCATCAACCAAACTCCCCTATGAATCTTTGATGCTGATGTTGTATCTTTGATTCTTATCTTAGAAAAGGGAAACAATACTTACTCCCTATCATGTCCCAAATCCCAACCTTGAGAAAATAATAATGTCACGTGTGTCTGTGGCAATACTCATTTACCTTAGCTGCAGCCTGCAGGATTTTAGCAGACCAATCGAGTGTATATGAAGAAATTAAATAAAGTAGTAGTTCAACATACTTATTTTATATAATATTGTCTTCTGCCACCTTCAACTTGTCCCCACGTGATATAATCATACAGGACCAAAAGTAGTTGAAACTAATTACTGCATCCCTGCCTGCTGGTATCAATTTTCATCCAAGCAGACAGTACCATTTTGCTGCATTTCATGGTGGTACTGAATTCCGAGCCTTCTCTTGTTTTCAGCCATTGCTTCTGTATTTTAACCATCTTTTACATTTACACAAGCATGTTTTAAAGAAAGTTGTAAAATGGTGTACTTAAAAAAGAAAACTTTCCATCCATTGATGCTGTCAGCTGCAATAAAAGCTGAGTTACTACGGTGACGCATGGTTGAGCCCCGAGACAGCTGTAGCAGCTAGTGTTATATGATGACCGGTGGAGCCGATGACTGCCGCTGCTGCTGCCTGCACGATAATCGAGGACATGGTAACAAATATAAACACTCAAACAGATTACTGCAGTCTGCAGCAGCCATTAATGTTTTTTTTGTAGAAAGAATAGGTGCAATAATCTTCTGGAACATGTCGGAGAGAATTAACGATTATCAGAGAAAGTTTTGCAGGAATTATTTATTCCTAACATTGAGTGGGTGGAAATGTTAATTAATAGAAACCAAGGTGGCAGAACTTGCCTGATGCCTCTCTTCTTGCTTCACTTTGTTTTTCTGTATGCACTTCTTCCAGTATAAAATTGTACATACCTAGTTTAGTACTTGGATCTTCCGGTCTAAAATTGTTCATACCTAGTTTACTACTTGGATTAATGTCAAATTCCTAATTAAGAACAGGCGACACACACCTTAAAAATCTTTAATGACTCTTAAATTATTATTAAAAATCTTAATTAAATAAAATTGCAATTTTACTTGGTTTTCTTCTTTCTTCCATTTGTTTGGGTGTGCCATGAACTAATTGTTATACAATCTTTGAATACAGCAGGCTTCTTCCTATGTGACAGTGATACCACTTCACTTGGACCCTTCTGTTCATACATAAAATACAAGCCATAAAAGGAATAAAAACAGAACAATATTTTAATGGAGGGAAATAACAAACATCAAGTGAAACAAAGTCAACAATTCAGTATGTTACTTTGGAAACAAAACTCACATCCAAAAGGAGGTTACATCAAAAGTTCAATTCATTCTGTATTCTGTTGCTGATTCAATCAGAGAGCCTTTTTTAACAGCATCTGCAAATTGAAGCTTTCCATGTGATCCTGCAGAAATATCACAAAGGAAGGGAAAAGAACAAAAACAAAGAGACATGGAAACATAAGCCAAATATCGGGAATTCCTCGACAGCAAGTTCAGGAAATACATACAGGGTCAAAACTCGAAACAGCTCGGTGAATGAACAGTGATACCCACCCACCCACCATAACAGTTTTAAGATGCTAGCTGCATCACTACTGTAGACATGATAAAAGAATGTTTAAAATGTTCCTCTGGATGTTTTTGCAGGAAAGAAACAAGGAGAATGCAACAAAATTTAGGCTCCGATGGAATCTGTAACCTCTTTTGCTGCAATGTGCAAAGTACAAGTTCAACTATACATGTACAGGGTTTTGGCATGTGGTCAAGCTACTGCAAAGACCAGCACTATCATAAAACTTAGAAAGAGCATACCACTAACATGAAACTCAAACCAAGTTACATAAAAGCTTAGATGCCGATCTAATAAGATTAACTCCGCAATCTTTTTCTTTGACTATTGTCGTCTGGATTTCCCTGCAAGCAACGAGAAGGAAGATATAAGACAAATGAACAAGATACATATATGTAGATATATACATAGCCTGACACAACATCCTCTCAGCATCTAGAAAAGAAAGGAATAAGATGATCAAAACATGTCTATAATTGCAGGAAACAAGAGGCTACATGCAGTTATAATATTGAGGTGTCACTCGGGGTAATTTCTATATTCCTGAAAACAAATAAGCCAGATAAAAACTTGTCTCCCTTCACACTGCTGATCAAACTCCAACAATGTAATGCTAAAAGATATAAATGAGAAGCATCCCATCCATGTTCACTTAAAAAAAATATATCAGTATCCAATTCCACAAAAAATCTTCTTTCCATGATTTACACAAAAATCACATTTCAGCCTGAACTGAAAATGGAATTGAATATGATAAAATAACAGAAATGGTCTACTAAAAGATGATATTGGCAAAAAGGAAAAGAAATGTGGAAATGTAATTTAGATTTAAAATAAAAATACATACCCCATCATACCCTACAAAATCTTCAGGGGGAACCACACTAGATTCTGACCTGCATTTAGCATGCACTATGGGACCTAACTGTGATCTATCAATGCCTTCCACTGATCCATTAGGTGCATTCATGTAGACAGCCCCCCTATACATCCACTCCTCTGTTTCATCACTATAAAAATCATCAAAAGGCTCACCACATAATGCACATATGCTCTGATCTTCATCAGCAGGAACTGCCAATTCTTCATCATCCTTCTTTTCTACAATGTCCTCAGTGGGAAAAAACCCAGGAACTGCATCAGTCCCCAAAGCTTCCGCACCACTAAGCCACATACTAGAACTCACAAACCACTTCCGGGAAGGTTTCTGCTTACGATTCTTAGACATCCGGTTTCTTGTCACATGCCAATCCATATGAGTACTATGCTCCTCTTGGAACTTGAACCGAAGGCCACATGTCGTGCACTGCCTTGGAAGATCAGCATATAAAGCACTTATAGCAGACTCATGCCGCACCTTGAGGAGGTCTGCATCAAACTCGAGTCCCACAGAATCCTACAAAATAAATTGCTTCATTGAGATACAATCTCATTGGCCAGGAAATACACACACCACAGAACTTTATCTAAATAAGTACCTGTATGGGAGTTGGTTTCGTTAGCGAAATCAAACCTTGAGCCATGAGGGAACTAATCAAACCAGTAAATGCACCACCCTGAGGTTGGTTAGGAAGCAGCGGACCTGCATTTTGAGTCCCAGGCATCATTTGCGATGCTGGGGGAGGACCATGAGGGAGACGTGGCATGGCTCCTGCCTGGAAATGTAATGAGCCAATGGGCATCTTTGGAACCGATAAAGGAGGCTGTGCAACAGACATTGGGTTAGATGGGACCATACTGATAACAGCACTATGCATTGGGAGAGTGTAACCATGATTCAAAGATGGTGCCAATAAGTGAGGTGGTAAAGGTCCAGTTGCAGATGAAAGGAAAACATCACGAACCTCATGAGGAAAGTGTGGTTGCAAAGAAGTTCCATGCAACGAGTTTCGCTGTTGCAATGCATGACGTTGTCCAGGAAATTGTGGCGCTGTTGTCAAGCTTTGATCCTTGCTTTCAAAACTATCAAACTGTTCATGCATATACGGATGTTTGTTTTGACCCTGATTCGTGACAGCACTGATAGGAGTTGATGAATCAAAATGACTCCTTCCATGCTGCTGCAATGAATGGTTAGAATGCACAGTCGGTGGCTGAGATCTTGGCACAAGAGCTGGAGGCCTAACAAACTGTGAACCACCCTCTGGTAATTTCTCAATAAGAGAGACAATTTTGTCACCACCTAAGGAGGATGTACCACTAGCTGAAAAGGGTATCTGGAAATTTCTTCCTGTTCCTTTGGCATGAAGATGATACGATGACTGGGAAAAAGGGTATGAGGCACTCCAAGCATCCCGAGGATAGCACGAACGTTGAATCTGATTTAACCCATGACCTAACTGCAAAAAACATATTAAAACGAGTAAACGTAAAATGGAATATATATACAACATAAGTGTCATATACAAAAGAAAGACACTGCAAATCCGTAAATTGATAAAGAAAATGGTGTTCGGAAATCCAGAATGGACAAAAAACAGAGAAATGAAAAGCATAGAAAGCCAAACAGGCTGCACCAGGACACAAACCCTCATGATTTATGAGACTTTATTGTTGAATCAACTAAAAAAATTTAGAGGTCGGTTTGTAGCAAATATCAATTGTGATGAAAAATTAGAAATAGCCACCAGTCTACATTAGTAGAAAAAAGAGAGGGAGAGGAAACAAGCTTTTCTAAGTACATGTATATCTTGAGTTGTATTAATACTAAGAAGGATGATTTAACAACAAAGGGAACAGAAAAAAAGTTGAACTAGCATACACTCACGGAAGGAACTGCATCTTCAGGAATTGTTGAAGAATCATCAAGGGGGCGACCGTTCCTGCAATTAGATTCTAATCCAGCAGGTCTTGCTCCAATGCTTCCAAAAGTTGGAACAGATGACACTGAAAATTCATTGCTCCTTCGATCTGCTAATGTCGGGCTCATATCTTCCCAATCAAACTCTTCCTCTTCAGTATTCTTCCATGATCTTGGAGCCATCTTATTGCCCATTCCATTTACATCCAGCCGTTCAACCTGTACAGGCTTGCTGTTAGACATTCCTTGTCCTCTATCATTGCCATATGCATCTATTAAAGCCCTGAGTGTTTGACGCTCATTTCCATTACTAAGTTTGTATGCAATCAAAGAACTTTCAGAAGAATTACAGTTATTGCCACAAAATTGCTTCTTCTTCCACTCCCTTGTTTCCTCATCTTTGATGGTTCTTCTTCCATGTGCAAAATCAAAGTCAGGTCGCGATGGAGAGGCTATCTCAGCAAACGTTCTAGGAGAATCATCTGATGGAAGATCATCAACTTCTGATTTCAAAAGTCTGTCAGAACCAATAATTGATAGTGAGAAGGGTTTTGAAACTCTGGAAGCTGAAGAAAGTTGTGGCTTGTTAACCCCAATTGCAACAGAAGTACGCCCAACATTTCCAGTTGAGCTCAATCTTTGCACACCAATATGTGCGGATGGAACATCAGTATGATCGGAATCAAATTCATCATATCCAATGGTATGTTTTTGACCATATAATCTTTTACCAGAAGACATGCCTCTTACATGTCGAGTATTCTGCAATGATTGAGAACATTTCACACTTCAGATGTTATTCTGTACAAAGCAAGCATAAATAGATGCATGTACAATGACAGGCAAACACGTGTTTTAAAAATATTTCCCAAGTCCCAACATGTTTATCAGTCAGCTAACAACAATACTAATCAATAGAAAAAAGGCATATGATTCGCGTCAAAAGAAAGACATTCTAAACAAAATTTAACAAGAAAAGGACACGCAAGGCTTAGCGTTAGAGTTTAGATTGCAAGTTTCTTAAAGTAATTGCACTTATCGATTGCTTGCTCTTCGTCATCTCGATGTTCTAGAACTAGAAAATCTGATATCATGCTGCTCATCAACACTGAACTGATGAAAAAAATAAGCCGTATTTTCACTTGCTGCAGGCAAATGTTAAGCTCCCGTCTCATAACAATGTTCCAACTAATTCTCAGCAAATAACTTAACAAAAAGAAATCTTAATATAACAATTGCAGTTAACATCCCGGCAACTCGTCTCTACCCCTCATTCCAGGTTTTATCACTTTCCTTAAGTACCAAAAGCAATTCTGTCAAGAAGGATCTATAACTGCTAGCAGCATCTAATTCAAAGAAAAATACAAAAGAAAAACATGATTTGCAATTATATCCTAAACAGTGCATGTGCAAACAACTACAGACTGGAGCAATGTGCAAGAATCTACTAATAAAACAGAGGATACAAAGAACAGAGTTTTGCATCACTTACACTATCTGCACCTGACTGTTGTTCCAACTGCCGCAAGTACTTAGGATTAACATGTATGCCATGTGCTGGACGAGACGATTCAGAAGTCTGCAAGGAAGTTAAAGCAGACGATTGTTGGTTTGCTGACTGAGAAAATTGCAACTGCATCTCGATTCTACGGAGGACAGTAGGCGGAAACACTGTGGACCATGTGCCAAATAAATGGCGCATTGCAGGATGCAAGTTAGGACTAACTTGCCTGTATGCCTCACAAAACACCTAAGAAAATGAAAATCAAAGTAATTAACTAAATAGATAATTGATATCCAGCTAATGGTAAAGAAATGAACATCAAAAAAAATATCGCCATTTGACTCACCTCCGGCAAGCGGGAAGAGAAATGCCTAACATATTCTCGGCCAATGTTTTTCACAATGCTATCTAATAGATATAAAGAAGGAAGTTTCTGCTCAACTGGAACCTGAAAACAATAAATTTGAAATTAATTTTTAAAATGTTCAAATTACTTGGCAGGTACAACGGAAAACCTAATTCAAACTAACCTCAACAATTCGTGCGCAAATAGCATCGGCAATGCCTTCGCCGTGCTCTCGCTGTTCACCGGCGATGATCGTGAGATCAGTAATTATCGGCTTTGAATTGAAAGTTAGTTCCGATAACACAATCTCGTAAAACTGAACAATCTCATCCGTAGTCAGCGTTGCCCCCACATCGACATCGGCAACACCGCCGGAATCCCCAAGTTCATCTTCCCGTTGCTTCAATAAAGCCTTAAACCGTTCCAATATCGAAGGAAGTTGCTTTTGCGCTAGTTCATTGGACATGGCCATGCGGTTATTGCAGCTCTTGCTATCGGTTTAGGGGGTAAGATGAGAAAATCCTAGGGTTTTCACCGGGAAAGAGCGGTTTTCTCTGATTCCATGCATGCGTCAGAGAAACAATTAGCCAAAATGGCAAAGGGATTAGGGGTCGCGGGCAATCGTGAAACGACGAGGACTAAATTAGGGTTTTTGTTGCCGGCATCGAACAATAAACAGATGCTGTTTTAATGTGTTACAAATATGAGCCTGGTGCTTTTCGATTTCCTTCTTTCTGAGACGGGAGAAGATAATAATTATTAGGGTAAATTATTCCCGTGATCATCAAACTAATTTAAATATTTATTTTGATGAATGAATTATCGAATTCGTCAATTATACCATTTAATTTATAAATTAACCTATTTTAATCAGTGTCATTAAATCTTAATAAAGAAAGTGATGTATCAGTAAAATAAGATAAATATAAAATAACTTGGTTTGAATTCCCAAAGTTAAACTACTTTATATATTTTTTTATACAATTAAATGACACATATTATCAGGACAAAGTTAGGATTTAATATTAGGAGGGACAAGAATCTATTAAATATTTAAATTTAAAAACTGAGAGGGACAAAAACCCTATTTAATTAACATTTAAACTAAAAGGATTAAAAATATAATTATACCAAAAATTTTGAGAGGGACAACAGCCCTTTCCACTCCCTGCACAGCTCCGTCCCTGCATATTATCATTTAATTAAAAATAATTAATTTATTTTATAAATTAAAATTAAAATAAAATTAATAGATTATATAAATAACGAAATCAAATATGTGAAGTAACATAAACTACCTTAATTCATGAACAAAGGAAGTGATAAGTATAACAGAATTATAAAGAAGTGAACATGTAAAAGAATGTAATAGGTTATTAATTAACCTATAACCAAATTATTGATTAATTTTGTTTTAATGGTTAATTGTTAGTGATTAATTATTTTTTAATGATTAAATTATTATTAATAAAATTTAATAATCGTTGTTATGATTAATCTATCGTTTAGATTAAATAATATAATTAATCAGTTATAAACATCTCTAAATAATAATAAGGATGACTACGAGATAAAGTGGATAAATTTTTAATTAAACTGATTCCGACCCAAAAGTCATGAGTTTTATCTCGACTCGACTCAGACCGACCCAACGTTTTTTAAATATTTCATCCGACCTGAACACATCCTGATATTTTGAATGAAAATACGATCCGATTCACTCCATCAATCACATTTTCCCATATTTTTCTCACATATTGTCAGATTTTCTTAGATACCAAACAGTCTCAACAAATCTGAATTTTTTTTATAAAAAAAAAAAAACAGTATGAAAGAGATAAGCAAGAAAGAACGTGCAAACATCAACCCAACCAAACATGAAAAATGAAAAAAAAAACTAATAAATTCCTAAAACAAAATCAAATCGATTATCAAATAATCCACTAAAATCAGCGGCAAAAACAAAAATTTAAAGAAATCAAGAGAAATAAATGAAGATGAAAAATGAAAGAAAAATAAAGAGAAGTGGGGGAGAAAGCATGAAAGGCAGCAGAGCCAGAGAGATTGAAAAATGGGAGTGTTAGAAATTTTTGACACACATATATATATATATTCAATGGCAATTGTGTAAATATAATATTTTTTATTCAGCTACAGTTAATAGTATCTGTTCCAAAAATATACTCTCAACCTTTCAATATTAATCGCTCAATTACTGTGCTGACAGCACTGGTGTTCGAACCCGTAACATCTAAAACAACAATCGTTCCTTTAACCGATGAGATTAAATGATTTGTTCATAAAAATTATATATATTAAATGGGACAATTTTTATCTTAAATCTGATTCTTTCACGTCTTAACTATATCTTTTTTAAAGCCTGTCTTTCCCCAAACAATTATAGATTTGTAGTGAGAATTTAATTATAAAAATAATATAATCATTACGATTATTACTATAATGATGATCAAATAAAAACACGTCACAGTTATTTATAATAATAGTATCGTATAAAAATTATCACAAAAATTTAATATTCATGATAATATTATTTTTAATCATAGTTTATTTATCACTAAAAATATATATTATTGTAGTTTTAGGGTTAAATTTACTGATGTAAATCGTGTCTTTATTGATGCCCCACTTTGAAATAGCAAGTTTAAGGTTCAAGATTATGAGTCATAATTAAGATTTAAGAAATCAAAGATAGGGTGTGTTTTTAGGACTTAGATATAAAAATCAAGATTAAAGTTTAAAATTTAAATTTTAAGATTTTTTAAGATAGAGTATGGAAAGATGAGAGATTTATATCACGAACCATGTTTACTACGTCATAGTGGTCTATACAATCATATTCGTATCTTTAAGTAATTACCTGATAATTATTACTTACTAATTACATGTAGGAAAAAGATAATGATTCACCTTAAGAATTTAAGATAGATGAACCTAATTAGTTGAGATTACAGATAACATGATGAAAACTATTCAAAATATAATTTCACTCAAAAGAGATATAACTAGAAACAGGGACAGAGCCATCAACATGGCGGAAGGGGCTGCCCCTCCCAAATTTTTTTGGTATAATTACATTTAAGGTCTTTCTTAGTTTAAATAATAATAAAATAAGGTTTTTGTCCTTTTCAAATTTTAGATTTAAAGGTTTAATAGATATTTGTCCCTCTCAATGTTGAATCTTGATTTCGTCTCTCATTTTAGGACACTGAGGTGGCCACTTGCAGCCGATTTGGGTTAGGTGAATTATTTAGCCTATCCCACCCCCTTCACAAACCCAAATCCTACAGACCATTTGATTGGCCGTTGGGATTATTTGTGAGCCACAATTCCAATAAAAACAATCTCACCCTCCCATGGGGTCCAAACGACAACAACTTGCACCTACTGGTTTCACATGTTGGACCTCACGTGAACATACCACCTCCTTCCCTTGTCACTGTCACACCACGCTATTCAATGTTGTCCTAACTGGAACACCCAATTGTACATCTTGCACCAGCCCTTCAAAGGTTTAATCAATCAAACTGGTTAATAAAATTCATGACCGTTTTGTAATTTTTTTAAAAATCAGTGACCAAAACAATTGGTTTTAATAGTTTAGTGACTATTAATATCAAAAAAATTTGATCCGTCAAAATATTAATGTCGCATGAAAAATGAAGTTATGACCAAAACAGATGTACTTTGACAGTTGTTGATGGTAGTGTCTATGTCGTTTTGGGCAGCTGCAGAAAAATTAACGGTGAACAATGGAGAGGCTTGTCACATCAACTTTTTCATGTGGCATGAACCATAATAATCGGTCATTTGGTATGATCTCACGGTTAAATCGAATATTCGATCGAATCAAATCAAATTAAAATAATTAAATCATTAAACCAATAATTTATATTTTATAATTTCTAGTTTTGAGATTATAAAATTGTTATGATTAAAAAAAAATTAAATAAAAGTTAAAGTCGAAAAAATTAATCTTCTAGTGGAGTTTTATTTGCTCATATCATATGGGGCAAAAAAATAATTTTTTGATATAATGATTGTGAGAATTTTTAGTTTCCACGAGCATCTTAATTTTAAGATTTAAAATATAATAAATGTTTAATCATATTCCATTTTATATTTTCTTATATAAGTATAAAGGCATGAATAATTCAACCCTTTGTCATTTTCAACAATGTTTTTAGTATAAAAATAGTCATAAAATTGACAATATATCAAAGTAAACTAAGGTAAAAAAATTTAACTTTTATGAATATTTTAATTTTAAAGTATATGATTTAAGTGTAAATTTTTTTAATAGAAGCTGTTAATTTTATTAAACGAGAAAATACGTAATATTACAACAATGGTTTACAATTATCATTATAAACTAAATGCATAATTTGGACATTTTTTAAAAATTAGCCACTTTAGATCATACAAGGACCATACATGAAAAAGTTTAAAAAACGCGTCCAAAGATTCGATCGAAAAAATAGACACGAACAAATCTGACTGTATTAGCAAACGAACCACAAAAGGAGATTAATCTATTGAAAGACCACTGAAAATCGCAAATCAAAATATTAGATTGAGTCTATAAATTATAAAACTAAGATGCTCACCAGAATATTAAATATAAATCTATAAAAAAATTATCAAAACAATAAGAACAATAAAAAAACTTAAATTTTAAAATAAATATCCATAAATACACTGAACTAACATAATATATATAAACAAATAATAAAAAACTTAAAAAAAATATTAAATCGAATAATATCTATTTAAATTCAATTTGTTAAAATCTCAAGTAATCGAATATTTTCTCCCAAAGGCCAAAAATTAATCATAATAACATATAATAAATTTAAGTATATAAAACCTTATATTAAATTAATTAGTATTATTTTGATTAACTTAACCCAATGATATTTTAGTATGAAAGTGGGTGGGAAAAAATCTAACCGAGTAACCGTGGTGGGCAACTGCTGCCAGTGCAGGAAAATGAAAAATCAACACTACCGACTCATCTTGGAGGCGTCTTCTCCTTCTGTTCTTTGCCTATAAATCCCTTCTCTTCTCCCTTCTTTCCTCATCTTTCTCTGCTTCCTCCATTCTCACATTCTAAGCTCAATTCTCTTGAATTTATCTTTCAAACTCTGTTTTACTATCAAAGTTTCAGACTTTCCAAGAAATATCACGTTCCTTTGTGTTAGAACATTTCAAAAACACAATGTTTTCTTCTATAAAACACTCCCCATCTTCTTTCACTTCCATAGATTTCTTCCCCAAGAAACGTTCTTCAATCCCCAGACTCCAATTCTCTCCATTGCCCATTATCAAGAATCTCCACAACAGCTTCCCCAACCAGTCTTTCAATTCTCAAAAACCCCTCCACGTCGCCTCCATCAAGAATCTCTCGGTTTCGAGAAAGACCCAACAATGGACAACCGAGTGCCGGGCCTATGAAGCTGACAGATCCAGGCCTCTGGACATAAACATCGAGTTACCCGACGAGGAAGCAGCTAAAAAGATCAAAATCGGGATTTACTTTGCTACTTGGTGGGCTTTGAATGTGGTTTTTAATATATATAACAAAAAGGTCCTCAATGCCTTTCCTTTCCCTTGGCTTACCTCTACTCTGTCTCTGGCTGCTGGCTCTTTGTTGATGCTCATATCTTGGGCCACTAGAGTTGCAGATACTCCTAAAACAGACTTTGAGTTTTGGAAGACCCTTTTCCCAGTAAGTTTGAAATTGAAGTTGTGTTATAAGAATTTTAGAACATATGGAGAATTGTATTGAATTTGATGGATTGTATGTTTTAGGTTGCGGTAGCACATACTATTGGGCATGTAGCAGCAACCGTGAGCATGTCCAAGGTTGCTGTTTCATTCACACACATCATCAAAAGTGGTGAACCAGCGTTCAGTGTTTTGGTTTCAAGATTTCTACTAGGGGAAGCGTTTCCGTTGCCAGTTTACTTGTCACTTCTGCCGATCATCGGTGGCTGCGCACTTTCGGCATTCACCGAGCTCAATTTCAACATGACTGGTAAGAGATAAAGGAAAGCATGATCAACCTCAGGTCCTCAAGTTCATGCCTCAAATTTTCAAACACTGAGTTTGCAAATGGTAATTGTGTTATACAGGTTTCATGGGGGCCATGATATCGAATTTGGCATTTGTGTTTCGCAACATATTCTCCAAGAAAGGGATGGATGGGAAATCAGTCAGTGGGATGAACTACTATGCATGTTTATCAATGTTATCTCTATTGATCCTTACACCTTTTGCAATCGCTGTTGAGGGTCCTCAGCTGTGGGCTGTTGGTTGGCAAAAGGCAGTCTCACAAATTGGACCCAATTTTGTCTGGTAAATTGCCAAACTTGCTTTCCTTTGGCTGTTTCTCCTTTAACATGCTGCTTAATACCAATTTGTGTGATTGTGACTGTAACTGTGTGGTTATCAATTTCTTTGTAGGTGGGTGGTAGCTCAAAGTGTGTTCTATCACTTATATAATCAAGTCTCATACATGTCTCTGGATCAAATATCTCCCTTGACATTTAGCATCGGGAACACGATGAAGAGGATTTCGGTCATCGTCTCCTCTATCATCATCTTCCACACGCCTGTTCAGCCTGTCAATGCTCTTGGAGCTGCCATTGCAATCCTGGGAACATTCCTTTATTCACAGGTATATTCTCTTCTCTCTTTATTCACAATCCTTGGACAAATCTGCTTTCAACATGGAGACAAAAACTCATCAGAATAGCTTTTCAGTGCCATCGAAATACTGATATTAAAGATTCGAAACAAGTATAATGATAATATATGCTCTTGAGCAGGCAAAGCAGTGAGAAAGGAACAAGGCTTTCAAAGATTTTGGTGGACTGACATAAACTATAACATAAGCTTTCTGAGCTGAATATTTTGAAGGAATTTCACAGTAGTGGAAGGATTTTGATATGTTGATGCTGCAAATGGACTTGTTTTTGATGCAATGTTACACTATTTACTACTGGAACTGGAGATGTAGGCAACAAGTATTTATCTATGATCTTTGCACCCTTTGATGCTGCTAATTACCTAGTAGATTTTATATTCCTTTTTCTTTTGTCAAATTTGTAAAACAAAATGCAATCTTTGTATTTATAACTGAAATAAGACTAGTTGTTTGATGCTGGTTATGTTTTGAGTCATGCCATGTGACAAATATATTTAACAGACGCCTAACATAAAAGAAAATAAAAATTATTAACCGGAATCAGCTAGGAATGCAAGAGTAAGTTTGAGTCTGCCTGTACTAATCAATCAAATGTATTTGTTTGATTGATTGATCTTATAGATGATCTAGTGAGAATGACCTATAGTATAATTTCTCGTTAAAATAAAGTTGAATTTAAATTATTATAAAAATTGTAAAAATTTATGTATTGACTTTTTAATATATACCGAATTTCTTATAAAAGTATAAAGATTTCGATATATATTGAATTTCTTTAAAAATTTAAATTTCGAATGTAAAAGAATTTCAGTGTATACCCAAAAATTTTAAAAAATAAGTATAAGAATTTTAATATATACCGAAAAATTGATATCGAAATTCTTATAATTTTTATAAGAATTTTAATTTCGTCTCATTTTAACCAGCCTCACGTTAGAAAAACCGTATAGGTAACAATAAACTACAAGATAAAGTAGGTGAAGTCACTCAAATTGAATAAATTATGAACTGGAATCTTATAAAATACATATTATTTGCTTAAATCAAGTCTAATAGGATGAACGCCGCCTTTCGCTAAAACCACAGTTAGTTTGCATGTAAACTCATCGGGTTCGGCAACCCTACGCATTTTCAGAAAATCTAAATGTCTCACAGACGAGCACTTGGTTCTATAGTTCCCGGAGCCAACTTCTCTTTGCTTTCCCTCCCTTTGGAGATCAAAGCCTCTGTTTTTGCTCGAGAACTAAGGTAAGACAATGACTGCAACCATGAAACTAAACTCGGTTTACGAGTGACATCATCTGATTCTGCAACTTGGGCATATAACTCGTTAAGAACCATGATCTGGCCTGTTTTCGGTAGCATGATAATAAGCTGTGCCAATGACTTCATTAGAGCCGGTAATACCTACACAAATGAGTAGATGTTAATACCATTTAGTATGCCATTGCTCAAAGACTCGGTTTTTCCAAGATTATATAGAATATATCGGATATGGATGTCGGGCATACGAGCATGCATACTACACTACACGGGGTATGTTTAACTTTTTCAAAGTTATTTCATGCATTCGGAAGATCATATCCCCGTACCCATGTTGGAAGATCGTTCTATAGAGTATAGATGTCGGACACAATTACTTCAAGAAAATAAAGAGTTGGACGATGTAGATTTTATCAAGCCAAAATCCTTTAAGGGAAAATAAAGGGAAAAAATGAAAAGAACTGTGAAAAAGCTTCTTATTATGCTCTCTTTATAGAAGAAATTAGCATATTCAAGTATATACCTGTATATCCACAAGGGAAATAAGTCGCAAGAGCAGCTCGAGGATTTTTTTACACAGTTCCGGCCCTCCTTGCCAGCTTTTCCAGTCATCGTCCTTTAAAGTGGTCAAATCACCTAATAGGTTATTAGCTTTATCAAGAAGACAGTGAATGCAATAATATGTTGCTGGGCTACCAGCGGGAAGATGTCGAACCAAGGCTGCAATTCCGGAAGCCATGCCCTCAAAAGGAGTGATGCCAGGATATCCCTATATTCATAACAATAAAGAAGATTAGTTTAGTCTCACAAGTTTGATAACATGTTTCGGTAGTTTTACTGTTGCTTTAAATAAGTTTTTTATATACCTCTAGAGATCTTTGCATGTAATAAAAAACAAGTTGCTCCTTCAGTGACACTCGTTCATCCTCGGGTTCTTTTCCAGAAGACATGAATGCTACAAACATTGAATGTGTGGCTCGAGCTACTTTTTCATTCGGATGCCCCATGTATCTATTCACCATTGTTATCAGGAACCAAAGTTTATACAATTTAATATGAATACTAAGCTTTCAAGTAAAAGTAATCATGTATTTTAGGATACAGAAACATAGATGGAGCGACCACCCTCCTAAACACGAGAGCAGGCAATCGCTCAATGCAAGTTGGAATAACTCGGACATAGAACAAAACACGAGCAGTTTGTACCTCATCCTTGGACCATTCATACTCCATTTTCGACTTGGAGGAAAAGTCTACAAGATGAAATTCAAATCGCCGTAAAACCAACAGTTTGTAGAACAAAATTGAAAAACAACCGAGAAATTGGATCAAATTACTTGAACTTGGTAGCGTAACCCTAAAAAAATGGAATATAAACATTGTCTTCCCATGACCAAAAAGAAAATACCTTGCCAAGTGGTCAAGTCGACGTATGAGGGCATGGATTCCACAAAAGAGATGCAGGCAGACTCGTTTTCCTGAACACATGCGACAACTCTTCGGATTGTATCCATATATTCTGGCAAGCGGACACGTCGGAAATATTCCAAGCAAGAGAAAGAAACTAGTATCCGGACTGAATGCTCCCTCTGAACTTCTTGAGAGAAGTTTGAATTTAGTCTCTGCTTTGTTACAGCCAAAGCAAAAACAGCAACCATAAGAAAAGCAGATTCCGCAATTTTCTCCAAATTAACTAGTAGCTCATTGTTTCTTTCATTAAGCAACAAAGAAACCTGTCGGTGACCAGAGTAAACTTCCCGACAGTAGTTCCATATAAGGCTCTCCACGAAACTTTTGCTCTCCTCATCTGCAGAGACATACTGGTTGCAGAAAACACCAGTTATGACACCTGCTTCCTTAAAAAGAACACTGTCTAGATGTCTTTTAATCTCGTTGATTCCAAATTCCAACCCACTACTGTGGATAAACTGAAGAATCTGC
This sequence comes from Abelmoschus esculentus, assembly GCA_035048815.1. NCBI lineage: Eukaryota > Viridiplantae > Streptophyta > Magnoliopsida > Malvales > Malvaceae > Abelmoschus > Abelmoschus esculentus. Next base: position 5,842,086 of record JAUCBN010000066.1, read on the forward strand.
ATATATAAGTGACTTAGGGGAAAGATTTCCCTTAACAACGCCGATGCAAGGCACAGAAGCACAGGGGCAGAGAATGACACTGCACCACTTCGAGCCAAGGCTAATGATAAACATTGTCGAAGAAGACTATCTGTGGGATCATTATCTGAGTTTATAGATCCTTTGGTTCTAGAAATCAAATGTTGTGCTACAAAGGCTATCTGATTTTCTGCAGAAATCCGTAGTACAGAAACAAACTCTAGCCCTTGTCCATTGGCTGTATGTCTACTAGCTCTCAATACGCCAGCTGCAACCATAACAAGTGCAAATGGAACATAGCTCGTCTCTGAAGTCTCCAAAGTCCGCTGTGAAAAAGTTTCAATTTTCTTTAAGGAACGTGATTTTATGTAACCAGAAACAACCCATTCAACCAAATGCAAGATCATTAGAGCAGTAGGAACTGTACTACGAGGCCCATCTTCCTTCCCCCAAATTCCCAATAAAGAATCCAAAACTCTACCAAGAAGCACATCCACAGAAGAATATAATGCATATCCAATTCCAGCCAGCATGTCAGGGATAATTTCTTCTCCTAATCTAACCAATTGGTAATCTTCTTCCAACAGCCTACAAAGCAACTCCAAGCATGCTATTTTTGAGCTTTCAGACACAGAAGGCACAAATGAAATGGCCCCTAAAATAAGAATACCTTCAGCAAAAAAAGAAGGGCTTTTCTTCAAACCATATTCAGTAGCAAATATATGAGAAATGACATCCACGGCTGAATCAATGAGCGCGGCAGACGGCCTGACAGATTTCCTAACCCAAATATAAAGAAGCCTGAGCAAGATAGGGTATGATTCAGAAGGACGGTCAAAACTTTGGGATGAAAGTACAGATAGAAGAAGCTTGGCTTGAGGATCGGCAACATGAAGAGAAGCTTGTGAGCTAAGGAGGGTTTTCAATGATTGGAGGATATGGGGATGAAATGTTTGGTTCTGAAGTGAATCTCTGAGCTCAGACCAGGCTTGAATGATGGCACGAGCAGACGAAGAAGATGCGGAAGAATGTCCGGAGACGGTCTGGTTAATTCCACCAACATTACTCCTCAACCATTGTTCAACAAAAAGGGTATTACTTTGCCTTGCCATTTTATCAAATATTCATCCCCAAACTGCAGAAACATAAATAACAATAAAATTAGGGTTCAAAAGGACAATCTCAGCAACATTTCTCCAGTCAATAGCTTTAATAATGATTAGAAACATACAAGTAAATCTTTAATACCATCTAAAATTCCAGAATACTTAACCAAGGCAAGTCAAAGACAAATCGAATTGCAAAATTGAACTCTGGGTTGATCAAATTTTCAAACTGTAATTCGAAATTCAAATTCTCCTTGCCATTATATCAACTATTCATTCCCAAACTGCAAGTTCAAAAGGACAACCTCAACATCCTTTCTTCAATCAATATGCTTTAACAGAGATTAGAAACCTACTACTAAATCTTCAATTCCAATAAAAAATCCCAAAAATAACTAGCCAACACAAGTCAAAGTCAAGTCGAATTACAAAATTCAACTCTGGGAAATCAAAATTTTGATCAAATTTTCAAGCAGTAATTGGAAACCCAGTTCCCATGCTCAATTTCCTAAGAATTAGATTAAAAAACCCAAAGAATGAATCAAAGTGAAAAGGAGTTTTTGATTACTTACAGTAAGCTTGAGAACGGGTTTCTTCAAAATATTGGATAATGGAAATACTGATGCAAAAGCTCCTCTTTTGCTTTCCCAAGGAGTTCATAGACTTTAAATTCTTCCTAAAAATCAAAATCCAAGCCAAGAGAGCGCAGATTCAACTCTCAACTGTGTTTATATTTCTACTGGTAATGTAATTTCATAATTTTCTACACATCAAATTGCGGTGTTCTTCTCTCAGAGGATTATTTTTGGAAGCGTAGAGAGAAATAAATAAATATATATATATATATTAAGAGGAACGTGTCGGGTTCGACACGCACTAGGGACCTCGCCTTGACTTTCGGGTAACCCGGTCCGTTTCCCATGGTTTATTTACGTTTTTTTCTCCTCCCATGTTGTATGACTTGTAATTTTATAACAGTGAAAGTAATAGTGAAGCTGATAAATCCTGAATCTTTTGTTATGTATGAGAGCCATGCTCTATGGTCTCTCTTAGTTCCTTGTATAGGATTTGTTTCATTTATAAATTCAGTTTGGTGGATATTTGTGTATGTTTTAATTTAATATTAGAATTAATATTGTGTTTAAATAAATATATAGTTCTAAATAAACAGATTTGGATCTTTAATGTTCTTGATTGAGATGCATCCCCCCAAGGAGATATGGCATTTAGTTCATTGACAACAGTTTTAGCTCGAGTCAACCGAAACATGACTTAGAAATGGTTACAGATTCGAATACGAAAAAACACGATTGCTATTCGAACTGTTACATCCCCTTTAATCGAATTAGCTGACTGAGTTGCAGTTTTTTCTACACAAACATCATCCTAGTGCTGTTGTGAATGACTTTTGGATTCGATGATTCCGGCTCCTGTTTTAGTTGTTTACTTGGTTTAGTCTGCATCAATGATTTCATTGTCTTTCAGCCTGGCTAGAAACTCGATGGCAGTTACAACATCTGCCATCAATGGTCGGGTCTCGGCATCCTTCTGAAGGCATATTGCTGCAACCGCGAGAGCTTGACAAAGACCCTTTACGGGGTAGCTCCCCTCGAGCAGGGGATCTGCCAATAATGTGAACTTCTGCTTGTCTTTAAGTAACGGCTCTGCCTGCAAGATTATGTTTGATAAACTTAATACCTAAAGCTATCTAAACGCATGTAAAGGTCACAGTTACTCTGGAATCATACCCAAGCAACCAGGTTCTGTTCTGTGGTCGGTCTGTCGAGATCGATAGCTCTCCTTCCCGAGATTAGTTCAAGTAACACTACACCGAAACTGTAGACATCAGACTTCGTCGTCAGCTGCCCTGTCATTGCATACTCCGGAGCACAATAACCATAGGTCCCCATCACCCTTGTTGATACATAGTCCTTCCCTTCAGTTGGCCCCAACTTTGCAAGTCCAAAATCAGAGAGTTTGGGGTTAAATCGCTCATCTAGTAAGATGTTTGACGCTTTAAAGTCACGAAAAATGATCTGCGGGTGGGCAAAGTCATGTAGGTATTCTAGTCCCTTGGCTGCTCCTACAGCTATTTTCATCCTTGTATTCCAATCCAGTGGTTGCTGACCAGGAGCTAAATCTGAATAAACAGATAACATAATCGGAATTCAAGTCATGGTTCGAAGAAAAAGAATGAATCAGGCTCCATAACGAGCACTAAACGTACCGAAAAGATGATTTTCCAAAGATCCAATAGGCAAATATTCATAAACCAAAATTCTTTGATCCCCGTCTGCACAATATCCGACCAAGTTGACAAGATTTGGATGTTGAACCAGACTTAACATGAGAACCTCATAGAAGAATTCTCTACTTCCCTGCAATCCATTTCTATCAAGCTGCTTCACCGCTACAACCTATGAAAGTTGTCAAAAAACACAAGCATTGAACTAATTAGATTGTGTAATAAATGTATAAGATGTCAGTTTCAGACAACAAATGGAGATGTTTATATACTTGATCAACAGATTCAATGTATCCTTGGTAAACTCTTCCGAATCCGCCTTCGCCTATCAGACAATTGAAACTGAAGTTGTTTGTTGCAACAGCCAGCTCTCGGAATGAGAAGATGCAAGCCAAAACTTTTGCTTTTTCAATCTTTCGAATTTCTTCAGCTATCTTATCCTTGCTGTCATCTGCACATTGATTTACATATATATATACACACACATTATATCAGATAAACAAGATTTTTATTGCAGAAACATTCTGAAATCACCAAAACATGAGAATATATAATAAAAAACACCTGTTTTGAGTGACAAAGTATGCATGAAAGACCTCAAAGATCTGCCATTGTGGATGGTTCTGCCAACAATAAGTTTCTTCTTACCAGGAACATTGCGATGATGCACCTCAGCCCTACAACAAGACAACCAGCTCATCTCTTTTTTGTCTTAAAATTTAACCCTTTCCCAGAATTCTTGCCTTAAAGAAAATCCCTTTCTTTTAAGGCAAGAATTCTAGGGAAACCCTATGTTCCAAACAAGTTGGAAACAAGGGAGAAAAGGGTAGTTTGGAATTAAAGATACAGGGGAACAAATATAGAAGAAATTGAAAATTCCCTGTTCACATATAGCAGTGGCTAAGTATTTTTTTTTCTATTTAATTTCTATTTATCAGCCATTTATCAATTTGGTTTATAATATATATGTTTTCAGTTAGCTAAATTTAGTTGTTTTTATTAGATAAATAAGATCTATCAAACATAGAGAAAAAATAGTCAAACTTGTTTTAACAAATTTTAAAAATTTTCCAACACCTCATAATTTGTGGATATATTTTTAGGAAAAAAATTATTAAACAATTCTCGGACATAATTTGTTGTAACCATAGATGGTTATTCTGTCTAAAATTTTACCAATTGTTTTATCTTACAGAATTGACATAATTTTGAGTTTTTCGAATCTCTATTTTGTAACTTATAATACTCACATTTTCATCTCTATTTCGTAACTTATAATACTCGCATTTTCTCACAGTGCCTGATATTACTGCCTTTACACATGCCTAACTTTTTTTTCTATAAAATATTGGTCTTCTGCAACATTCACCTTATAAACCAAGCAAGTGCAGCCTACTGATCTGCTGCCGTGTCGCCATAATCGGAGAGCTAAGCTCAACTTTATCTCCAAAGATTTGGGAACTCCCCCTATAAATAAACAGATGTAGGGTTCGTTTCGTTTCATGTTACACAGACGGTCATTCATCATGAAACTAAGCAAGTTTCAAGCAACTAAATCAAGAAGAAGATCAGAGTTCTGCAAGGAAAGGGGGTAAAACATTAATTTTGTGAGTAAATGTTACTGAAAGCACCCAGTCTAGGTATAAATTACAAAAATCTCCGGTTCCACATATATTACATAGCTAACCTCTAATGCAAATCAAGATATATTGTTCTTAATTAGCATGTAAGCTTGAACATTTTTTATGAAACGGCAAACCACACATTTTCCGGCATCTTCTGTGTCAAAGCAGAGATCAATCCGGCCAAGGTAAGCTCCATTGGTCTAGTTTCCTCGAGGGCAAATTAATTAATCCCTGTGAAGTTCCTCTGCGGGTGGTGGAGCAAATCTCACATTTGCGGGCTGTGCTACCACTACATCCTCATCTGCAAACAGTGCTTTGATGAGAGATGGGGTTTTTAGGGGTCTGCGACCGGTCATTCGGGGATATACATCTTCGAGAAAATAGTATGCATGGCCAGCTATCATTCCCTGGATCAACAAAATATTTAGTTGACAAAAGAAAAGGCAAGCAAAAATGAGATAAGATCAGAGGGCAGTCTATAGGATCACTGCATAAATTATAAAGGATTCTCATGGTCCTCATAGAACAGATGAGACCAAGCAACTTTCTCCCTCACATCGGGACACTTTTCTTTTCTTGTAGTCACTTGGATGAACACACGAATGGATTTCAGAGATATGCATAGTATTCGTACTAATAATACCATCCCAATATTTCAATGCTAAAGTAGGCTTAGGAAATGGAATCGCACCAGGAGATCTACCCAAGCACTAGCACCAACAAGGACAGAGAATCCCAGAAGCACCTAAAAGGCATACAAGGAAAAGAAGTAATTATAACTCTGCAACTAGGCGAAGTATGATAAAAACCCAAAAATGCAGAAATAAGATTGAACTCTTTTCCGATGAGAAAATTCACCATAACCACTTCTTTTTGTTTGAAACTTGTAATCTCTTTGAAATAGATGAAACATGCTTCAATAATAATAATAAACGGGGGTGGGAATATTAAAAGCACTCACCCAGGGCAAGTAAGCTGCCGTAAAGGTAAAAAGACCCAGAAAACTCATATGTATAAAAGGATTCTGCTTGCTCCACACATAAACCTACAAATTGTAGAAAATAAGTTGGCTTCCAAAATGGCTATCACAGAACAAAAACTATGAATAAAACGTCCTTTTCATGTACACAAACGCATCCAGGCTTACCATCATGAATGTCAATGAATTGCTTAGAAATATGATTCTCGCAAATGACGCCGACAGATAAGGTATCATTCCTCCGAGAAGCACAATGCCAGTTAAGACAGAAGCTCCAAACAACAGCATGTAAAAAAAATCAGCAGTCCTTCCCCTAAAAGTGTTCTCTTCAAGGAGTTTGCAGTATCGAGCAAGAAAAAACATGTGAAACATGAAATCCAAATCTGGCATATCAAGGGATACCACGTTAAAGGTGCTAATTGATTTGAGAGTATTACATTCAATCATAATCACATAGTGACGCCCGGATAAGCAATACCAATCTTAAACATGTTCAATGCCATTCATGGTGTAAACTTCGAAGAAAGTAAAAAACAGAAGGGTGGTATATACTATATATTATATAATTGATTTTTGTCTTTAAATCCTAACCCCTTTTACTTCTATACATATTTATTCAAACTTTTAAAACAACTACACTAGACAGCTGCATTTCCATACTCACTAAAAAGCTGGAAACATAATAGAGCCCGTCTCTTGTCGTTTCATTGCGAGTATTTTAACATGTTGAGCAAAGACATTCATGATATTTTCATAACACTGGTCCACAGCAAGACAAACCAGAGATATCATAACATTCAGACACAAAAGCACATGGAATTTACCCATCTTGCGGAAGTAGAGGAAGTTGGTAATGAGGCGCCAGAATTGATAATCTTTAACCACAAGCTTAGGGTTCAAGTACAGATTATAAGGTGATATTATCTGCAAAGAAAATTATATTAGCACAACAATGCAAACATGTTCTAATTGTTTTCAATATCAAGATGGGAAAATAAATCATAAATTGCCCATTACACACAAAAAATCATCTTTAACAGCCCAAATTCCTAACTTCCTTGAAATATGAATGAAAACCCATGGATCAAATCCAATGCGAATCAATAAAATCATAAAATTACGATAAACACAGATCAAAGCAACATAAAATAAGTACACCCTTTTGCATAGAACCTTAAAAAATCATGTCCAAATTCTTGAAAATCGAAATACAGCAATCAAAGTAATTGCCCATATTGAAAAATAAAATTGAAAAAGAGACATACTTCGAGAGAGCAGCCAATAGTGATAACAACAGCAGCTGTGAGATAAGAGCGGGTAATGACCGGCATCTGCTTATACCATTCTTCAATAGCTTGAGCCATTATTTTTTATTTCACACAATAAAAGAGAGCTCCTTTTCAATTTCTATGATAATACAATGGAACCAAAATAATTGAAAGGCTAATTCGCTCAAATTGTTTAATTGATTTTCACTTTGTTTTGGGGGTTTGAAGATCGAAACAGATTTCTCTTCCCCCTTTTGGATGATCGAGATTGAAGAAACGAAATGCGAAAGGACATGGGGAATATAATAGAGGTAATGTTTGTTCAAGGGTAAAAAAACACCCAAGTCACTCAATCATTAGTTTGTTTACAAACAGGTCACTTATTCTAGAAGTTACAATTTAGTCAATAAATTTAAAAATTCTTACAAATAGATCATTAGACATCAAAATGGATGGAAGAATATTAAACGTTCGATTCAATTTTAACGACAGTATGATCTGTTTGTAACATATTTAATGAGTCGTTATTATGCTCACCAGGGACGGAGTTAGGATTTAATATTAAGAGGGGTAAGAGTCATTAAACCTTTAAATTTAAAAATTATAAGGGACAAAAACCTTATTTAATTAACATTTAAACTAAAAAGGACTAAAAATATAATTATACTAAATTTTTAGGAGGGGCAGCAACCCTCGCATCCCTGATGCTCACTGCTCAGCCTAATTACTAAATAGTAGGTGTTACAAGAATAAAATTATTTTCTTATCCTACCATAATTAAATTAAACCTGTGTTTTAAAAAGCTCATGGCCTGGTGCATTTCGAACTCTTTATAGTGACCATGTGAGATACGAGACGACGTACTTTAGACCATTCCCTGTATATATTATTTTACTGGTGACGGCCGCAGCAGGTATGATGGTCCTAACATCTGCAGCCAGCTTTGCACCTGTTGAATCGTCTAGTTCATGTGAATGTCACCCTCTGTCACAGATGCTGCAAGAAGAAAGTAGTGAAGCTGATACTACTGGATAAAGAGCTGCTGAAAGCCTGCCTGCAATTAACTACAGAAAGGATGCACCCAACGGATTGAAGAGGCTGTTGAAGTATTCTTGGAAGAGTAAGGGGAATGCAAATATATCTAGTTGATCTAGCATGTTAGTCTTTTCTGAAGGAGAGGATGGAACAGGAGAATCTAAAGTTTTTAATAAGAGAAATGCTTACAAGTTGCAACCTACTGCAAGAGGTTGCCTTCAAGCAAAGAACTATGACCAACAAAAACATTGTCTCGTTAACAAAACCATCTTTACCTTTTCACCTAGCAGCTCTCACTTTGTTTCTGTTGTGATTCTTAATGAGATTGTGATAATGTGAATTAATGTAATCACAAACAAGCCTGAAATATGCTCTCTCACTCTATCAAGTGAGCTAGTATCTGTATTTGTAGCTGGAAAAATTCACTATGCTTAACTCAATAAGCATTAATAGCAAAGACGCAGTTGCAGTCGAATAAAACCATGATTAGCTTTGCCAGAATTAGTATTATTACTGAATGACAAACAAGTGTGTAGCTCTAATACAATTTTTGGCATAGTGTTCTCAATAAAGAGGTTAAACATGACAAAGTTATATATCAAACTTTCAAATATATTTGTGAGATATCATCAAATACGAGAATAGCTAAACCATAATAAAAATAGATGCACAAAAGGGATGAGCTTCAGAGTGAAACTGAATGAAACCTTGAATTCACCCCTGCATCAATATCTAAGCTGATCTCCAATTCTCCATCACCATGGCTGCTGTCCTGGTATTTGAGAAGGTCCGGAAAATTGCTGTCTTCCCATCTGTGGAGAACCTGATGACTGCCAACCACCCATCTCAGCAGGTCCAGAGGGTGACCGTGGTGACTGTTCAAAAGATCGAGGTTGACGCCCAGGGAATCTCCACCTATTTTCATTTAAAACTCTATCAATATCTGCATTCCTCCCAACCTTCCCAAAAGCTACATGCACAAACTCTTCCAATGCAGGGGTAACACCAATGGAATACTTCATCATCTGGTCCAGTATATCTAGGCTTTTGTCCAGCTCATCAGCATTGCAAAGCCCTCTGACTACAACATCATAAATAGAGGCATCCGGTTTAGGATCTTTCTCTCCCATTTTCATCAAAAGCGCAGCAACTTCCATGTTCTTACCATTCTTTAGAAATTCACTGAAAACCCTGGTTCCGAAACTAGCAACCACCCTCAAACCAGTCTCGACCATCTTAGTAAAAGAACACAGAGCATCATCAACCCGCTCAGCTTTCAAGTATGCATCAATCATGGTTCTATACATAGGAACATCTGGTGTCAAAGACTTTCCGCACAGTTCTTGGAAAAACTTATCCGCCTCAGATAGCATCCCATGCTCACAAAATCTGGCGATGATATTATTATAACCAGCAGTGTCCATAGCAAAAGGCTTCGATCCCGGCTTCGTTCCTACCTTCTTAAAAGTTTTAATGGCCTCCTCAAAGTTCTCCAACTTAAAACACTCATTCACCATGATATTAAAAGTATCTGAATTCACTGCCTGTGTGTTAGGAGGAGTATGATTATCCAACATATTTTCGAACAAGGCCCAAGCTTCTTTGGTCTTCCCATGTTTGAGTAAAACCTCCAAAAGGGTATTACAAGTGGGAGGAGGCATCTTAAATTTCCTATCCAACAACGACTTATACGACTCCATGGCCTTCTTATCCTTCCCCTGATTAAACCACCACTCCATAAACGTAGCATTGACAACTCCATCATAAACCAAGCAACGCTCTTTCAATTCATCAAACAACTCATTGGCCTTGTCCAGATTTCCCAAATTCAAAAACCCGGATATGAGGTTGTTGAAAACCAAAGAGTCGGCACCGTGCCCTTTATTCAACATCTCCCGTAACATATCCACAGCTTCCTCAATCCTCCCAGCATCTAACAAGCCCTTGGTCAAGTGCCTATACGTCACGGGAGAGGGGCTAAAGGGTGCCTTCTCCAAAATCTCGTGGTAAACTTGGATAGCAGTATCAACTTCACCTCTATCGCAATGGGTATTAATCAAATTATTGTAAGAAACAACATTTGGAACAATATCAGATTGTTTGAAGAAGAAATGAAAAAGAGCAATTGCCTCGTTGAAGCGTTTGTTGCGGTACATGGCGGCGATGATAGCGTTACAAGTGAAAACAGTTGGACGAGTGGAAGAGAAAACGGAGGAGCGAGCAAGGAGAGAAGCGGCATCTAGATCAGAGGCGCGGATAAGGGACTGAACACGGTTGTGAAGGTTAAGGCGATGACCAACGAGGGCAGAGGTGCTGTCTGGAAGTCTTGGAGCATTAGGGTCACGAATGAGAGGGGCAGAGGGGGCAGAGGCACGGAGGGCGTGTATTGGGGGCTCAATCCGCAAACGGCGCTTTCGACGTCGGCGCTCCGCCGCAGCTTCTTCTGCTGAAGTGAAGGCGTAGGATCGTTGTGGAGGGCGAGGAGTGGGAGGATTCTGGATTGGGTTTTCAGAGTCAGGGTTAAACGCTACATTGTTGAGGAAGCGGTAGAGGGGAATGTGAGATGAGGGTTTCGGAGGGTTGTGGGTGAGGGAGCGGAGGAGTATAAGGCGGAGTAGGGTCATCGTCAAAGTGTTAACGTCGAGGAACAGAAGTAGGCTAAAACCCTAGCCACCAATAACAGCCGCTTAAACCTTAAACTGGGTGCCCTCTGCAATCTCACATTTCATACCCCAAGACAAGACAAGATGCATATGTAAGGTTATAGCTAGTCTATGCTGCGGTAGATTTACGAGTTTCGAAATGTGTGTAATAATTGAAAAGCTTAGATTTTTTAGTTGAATTTCTACTGATTTTTAATAAAGTTTAAAATTTGGATTTTTACAACATTTTAGGCACGTGATTTTAATTATAAAATAAATTATTAAATTATATTTTTTATAATAAATATTTAAAGTATTTTTAATTAAAATAAGTATTTAAAATTTTATTTTTATTAAAATAAATATTTAAAATATTTTTTAATTAATATTTTGTTTTGTTTTTTAGTTAAAAAATAAATTATTTTTTTATTTTATCAACGAAAGAGACAAATTTGAATATGTTTATAATTCTCTTTTTCCAAAAAAAATTACTCTTTTCATAGAACAATATAATCAAAGTAGCTATTTACTTAATTTCATTCAAAAGTTTATTCAATGATAAATTTTCTATTTTAATGTCTTCCACCTGATATCTTTGTAATCCTATCACTTCAAATATAAGCCAATATATTTTAAAAAAGTATTTTATTTTCATTTTAATATTTGAGAAAATATTTAGGATAAACTACAATAGATAGAACTCAACTATGGATAAAGTTATATTTGAGTTACTCAACTATTGAAAGTTATATTTAAGTCACTCAATTATGGATAAAGTTATATTTACAAACTTGTACGATACTAGGATAACTTAGAGATATCGGTGTGACAATCGATCCAATATCGGATTAAACACCTCTGAGTGTAGTCCTAAAACAAAAATGTTATGCTAGATATCCTGGTGCATTGAGAGAACATATGAAACAGTACAGCCCTGAAAGTGAAACAGGTGCTGACACTGCAGAACCAAAATTCCAAATAGTATTTTACTACAGACCTGATGATTCCATCGTCTGGACGTCTGGTGCAGTTACCACACCCAGATTAAGAGCAGGGGGGTTATGCTCGCCCGCCCTCTCACGGATCTCCCTGTATTCTTGACAAATAGCACAAAGATGGCAGAAAAAGTGAGTAGCAAAATCCCCACAAGGTGCTTCCTGCATCAAATATAAATATAGATAGATAGATAGATAGATAGATAGATAGATAGATAGATAGATAGATAGATAGATAGATAGATAGATAAGTACTAAACGAAGCATCCAATGTAATTCATTCTGACAGATACTGCCGAACACAACAAGAGAAGTTATCATTAGATGATTTGACAAAATCTAGTTAATAATAGTTGAACAGCTTGCCTGTAATATGTAAGGCATTTAAGATTGTTTAAAGGTTAAACCTTAACATTGTTGATAATCACAGGGTTCATTAGTTTTGGGAGTGAGGGCAGGATTCAGACAATGTAGTTAGTAGTACATCCAGACAATGCTATTGAAAGGAATGAGGAACAGCACTTTAAATCTAATAAAAAAAAACTAAAAAAATCACCTATAATCTACAGTCTCAACAATCCCTAGTAACTGCACCGTCCAGCTCATTCCATACACCTTGTGACACGGATTACATATAGAGGTTTCCAAATAAGTAGATTTCAAGTAAAAGATACTCGGTGCAAGTACTGTGTATATCCATAATCAATGGTTCAAGGAAGGGTGTTCCAATGAAGTCATACGGTTGTTACCTAGAGTCAAGGCAACTTCATGGAATCTTACCTCCTGGAAGACCACTTCATGGAAAGTCACTTTCTTAATAGGATTTTAAGGGTTTGGAAGTTATCCTATCAATTCAAATAGGAAAGACTAAAGAGGACATCTTTCCATTCGCTGGCCTTCAACACCAAAGGGCCCTCCTTTTAGGTGCACACAAAATAAAAATGAAAGGGTGATGGTAGTTCAGTTTGCAAAAGGGTTCCCATGGTCCTATGGCATGTTAATAAGAAATTGATAATTGAACATTATTAATGTGTGTCGAGGATGATTCTCCTTGTAAAAAAGGTCAATAGTTGGATGCTAAAACATCAGAGCAGTAACTGCAGAAGTAAGGAAGCTAGTTAAAGGATTAACTTAAAATTACTTGGAACTTGGCCCAAGGATAGCTATCAATGAATCCAAAAAACTAATTTTCAGCTACAGAAAATATTTCAACACCGTCTGCTTGAGTTTCAGACTCTTTGCATCTGATCCCAATTAGAAAAGACCAAAAAAAAATAAAAAATCAGGCTCCAAATTTACCACCAACTCAAAAATACATTGTTATCCTAATTCTATACAGCAAGATACCCATAAAGATAAATCATCCACTTTACATCACATGGCTGAAGCCTGGAAATCTCCTACTAAAATTTTAACTTGGTATACCTAGTGAAGAATCGGTCCTCTAAACCCTTATCAATGAAGAACTATCCCTAAACCACAATCACAAATTTGAGAATAATATCATCCAATAAATTAAAAATCTTGATTTGCTCCTGATAGTGAGAGCTAAGTGGGAGTGTGGCTGTGTGGGAGCAATTAAGCAATAACTTCGGAGAGAATAACATGTTAATACTTTGGTGAAATATGCTATACTAAAATCATTTAGCTGAGATCTTAATGCATGCATATATACAAGGCAGCATCCATAAATTAATCTTGCTTAAAATTAGAATTTACACTGCTTTACAGAATAGCTTCTGGCACGGACTCTTTCTTTCCTGTACAATAGAGGCAACTAAGGAAATGAATGCAACGTTTAAAAGTGACCAATAGAAGTAAAGAACCCAAGTGCCACAAATTTAGTCCATCTCTATTCTCTAGCAAGTAGCATGCAACGAAAGTATAAACAAAACCAATCATTTAGAGTGGGTAAAAAAGTGCACATGTTGACAGCATCGTGCAAACAATCTAAGCAGTAAGCATCATAGTCTAAACAAAAATAAGCATGAAACTAGAAATAGTAATAAAAAGTACCTGCAAATTGTATCTGGAGCGAAGTTCCCTTCGATAGCCACAAGCATAACAAGAGATAAAGCAACCCAATCCAGGTAAGGCCAAATAGATACCTTGAGTTAAGATGCAGCAAAGAGTGTTGGCAAAAGCCCAAAGAATGAAATGGGTGATGCATGATCCTACTAGAGTACCAGAACCCAGAAATTCTGCATTCTTTCCGAACAAATAACAGGGGAAAAGAAGACCTATACAACCTGCGCATGGCAATGGAATTCAAGTATTATTCACTCAATCGAAGTCAGTGACAGTCTCAGACTCAATTGAGCACATGAGCGTATATTATTTTCACAATCACCAAAGAATAAGATTTTTTTATTTCATGAACTACGACAATATAAGTCTAAGACTCTACTGGAGAATTAAAATTTCCCAAATTACTTCAACCAAATAGAACTCATATAGAGGCACCTGAAAAAACCAAAAGTCAAAGTAGCATACAGCTCTGCATGTCATCGCAACAGGCGCAGATTCCAGAAGACCACTGAACAGACTCAGACGGAGATTGCCTTGGTTCAGCATCAGCCTCCCCGGCAGTACGAGGAAGGTCTTCTTCGTTCGACTGCCCCAAGGGTATGTAAGGCGGTGGAACATAGCTGTTTTTGTTATTCATCTGGAGTTGATTCTGACCGGAAACAGTAGTTTCTGTTGGATAGTGGCGATGAAAGGATGGATTTGGAGCCTCAGATCTGAATCTGACGGCGTCCCCACGAGCATTTTTCCTTCTCTTTAGACTGTTGGTAAGAGTAGCAGGGATTTTACTCTTTACGGTAAATAATAAAAGTGCATGCAAAAGTAAATTGGGAAAAATTATTTGATGAATCTAATTTATTATATCATTCGTAATTTTAATTCGATAAATTTTTATATTTTACACGTTAATAAAAAATAGATAACTAATAACTTATAAGAGTTGGTCCAAAGCTTAGTTCAGTTAAACAAGTCTTAAGTTCGAGACGTATACGAAGAAAATTTCTATGGAGAGATTCACCCACCGAAACTAAGTGTACGATACAGATCAGTCTGAATTAGTCAACTAGCCTCTAAAATCAGATGAGCAATAAAAAAATAATTAATTAATTAAAAATTAAAAAAAAAATGGATAGATCTTATTAATTAGAATATGAATAATAATTTTTCATAAATTTGATCGATTTTGTTTTTGTTTTTTTTAAGAAAAAGTATACTTTTGTTATAGGTTTTTTTAAAGATTTTTGGGTAAAGTACACCAATTGTCACCAATCTTTTAGGATATTTTTATTTTGGTCACCGAATTAAAAAATTATACATTTTTGCATTTCAGATTGCTAGGAAGGAATTTTTCCCCATGTATCTTCAAAATCAGATATTAGATGCAACCAAAATTCAGAGTCATTTCCGTGCATGGCAGTTAAGAAGTTCCATGAGGAAGAAGCAAGCATAACAAAAATCCAAAGTATTCTCTGAAATGCTGTGAAGAACTTGTGGCCGCGGGTGCAATCGGCTTTCTACTGAAACAGATTTGCTCGGCCAGTCGAAGCAACCCCGATCAGGAGGTTCTAAAGCATGCAGTCTCAACACCCAGGAACCTTGCTCATTATCGGCATTTTACCAAAGTGCTAATAGACAATTCCTCCATCAGTAGAAACAATCTTATGGGAGATGCTAAGGTTTTCCCACTTCAGTAGAATTCAAGATAATGCTACATATCCTACAGGAATCCTTGTACTGTTGTCCTGAAAAAGAGCACAGATAGAAGATTGAAGGAGGCATTCCAACTGTTTAAACTGATAACAAATAGTTACCAAATCCAGTAATCGTTGAATCTGTTTACAAATGTTGATATGGTTTTGAAAGTGTGATGGGTGCAAGATCCATACAAGGTTGTGTTGTATGTACTGATATAAAGCTGCAACTAGCAAGCATATCTCCACTTCATCTTAAAACCGATACGTAATGATCGTACCATTTGGCAAACATAGCTTCATTTCATCTTAAAACTGTGCAAACATGTTTGTAACAAGCATAGAAAGCGTACATTGATTGAGTTCTAGTGCAGAATCAAAGCCCAGATGGACCAGTTTCATACAAACTTAAGTATACGGGTACAAGGGATTAAAGAGACAATTAGACAAAGTACTTCAATCTGGTTTCTTCAAGTTCAGACAATTATCTGCTGCTTGTCTGAATAACTCCTGAACCTGTTTCAATTCCTTCTCTGGAAACAAAAACAAGGAAACATCAAACGGATAGTTAAGACTCTTTGTCATTTCAGATCCAATTTCTTTCTTAGGAGTCCTTAGACCCACGGCTTAAACTCAGGGAACTCGATTCTCTGAGTCATATTTATACATGCTTAACTTCCAAAACAGATAAGTTGAAGCAACATATATACTAGTAGTTGAAAATGAACTAAAAATTCCAAAGAAACATGTGGTATATGTTAGTTCGAACAACACAAAGCTAACATCCTCCTTCCTTACATATGCATCACAAAATGCCAGAATCTAAGCAAACTTATCAACTATTGCCTAGTTGTCCAATCTAGTAAGAACATAGAAGATGCTTGTATTGCCAGGAGCCATGACTATTCGTTCGAAGACACCTATCCGGATAAAGCTATATGACCTTACTAGTTTCCAGGACTGTAAAAACTTTGGGGGTGGGGGGTTCATGCCGGTATCCGACACTGGCACTCACGTCCGAATAACAAAGAATGTAAAAAAAATGATGGTAAAAACTGTACCAGCAGCCTCCAGTTGCTTCTGAAGTTCTTGACCCACAGCATCATTTTCAGCCTGGAGTTCAGCAATCCTTCTAAGCTGAGCTTCTTCACCTCCCTCCGACGGCGGGAGCGCAGCAACCAATGCATCAAACTGTGAAGAAACAAAGATACCAGAATTAATAATTATTAACAGAATCCCACTTAAGATTTAATCATTGATTGCCGAAACTAATATACATTTTATTACCCATTCTCACCTGTTTAGCAGCCTTAACAAGAGCGGCGCTCATAAGCTTAGGTTGTTCTGCGAAATTGGCCGATTCCTCGGTGGGGTTGGGAGGCGGTTCTGGGTAATTAGGGGAGAGTCTAACGGGCGGAGCATCTCGCTGCAGTGTACCGAAAGTGTTGAAAGCTAGGGCTGCTATCGAGTTCACTTGTTCTTGTAATTGGGAAATGATATCCATCTTCTTCAAGGAAAGAAAACCCAAATCTTAAGCCAAGGATTTGCGTATGTTAACTTCAATAGATTTGGTGTTGAAGTTTCGTAAACCGTTAAATCTGAAACCCCAGAGACAGGACACAGACAGGAGAAAACATTGGATTTTGAAGAGGGGGGGAGGGAGAATCGTTTGGGCCTTTAGGGGTTCAGATTTCATAAGATTTTCTGGTCTTGGCCTAATGAGATAGTGCAAACACATTGTATATCGCTTTATATAGTCAATATATTTAATTTTTACGAGTTATATGATAATTTATATTTATATTTTTTTATTTTAGATTATTTTTTGTTCGGATTTATTTGGTTTTAATTAAAAAATCAGTTTGGGTTCATTTCAATTCAACTAACATTCAAGTCGGTTTTAATCCGTTTCGTTTATTTTGTGTTTTAGAATAAACTCAAATCATCATGTTCATGTTGATATCTAATCTCGGATTGAGTAAATCGGTTAGAGTCTCGGGTTAAGTTTGTCGGATCAACTATAATACTTGATTCAGATTAATCCAATAATTGACTGAATATCAATGGTTATACAAAAAAAATACCTTCTTTGGGAGTTTTTTTTTTCTGATTGCTAATCTTTTCCATCTAACAGAAGCATGAGAATGAACTTAGAAATGAAAGTCAGAAGTTATAGGGTAAATTACAAAGAGTTGTCCATCACATATGAATCCAAATAAGAGACAATGGGTATCTAAATTGCAAAGATTCTTCTTGCATCACCTTTTGTCCTAGGGATAGAACGGATACATTTATTGGCAAGTTACTGGCTGAAGGAATGCGATCAGAGGTAGATTGGCTTTCACTAGCAACCGATGCACCAGGCTGGAGCCACATCGTTTGCACCAGTAACGGGATCGAATAGCCCCGGTACAAAGACAGCACCTCTGAGATGCACATTGGTATCACTTACTTTAACATTAAGAAGATACCCGGCATCAAATGATCCTTCAACGACACCAGAAACCATCTGGCCTAACATGTCAGTAGAGGCAGGGTTACCTATCCAGTATCCACATACTTTGCTTGTTTCTCTTCAGATTGTCAGATTTAGTTGTCGCAAGGTGTGTTGCTCCCTTGAACACTCCCGTCCTCGCATGGACGCCCACGCTTCAGCTTCACAGGGAGGTCTGCAGAGGAAGATAAGCTAGCCTCTTGATTCTGGAAGCTCACCCGCAAAGACGGTTGAGCTCAAAACATAAAAACTGTATATTGAAAGCATAAAAAAAATAAAATAAAAAAAAGGGTGCTTCCATTAGGCCACAGGTGCTTTGTTGTTTTATCCAGTATGTGGAGAAATATATAAATTATTTTCATGTATACATGAGTTGAAACTCAAGGCACCTGTGGATTAAGCTAGTGAAGAACTTGATCATTTAATTCATATTCGTTAATATGTAACAATCTTAAGTTGTTGAATAGTCTTACAAATGCATGGTCCAACAACATTTGTAAGACTCTGCAACAACACCTGAAGCACAATCCGAGGACACAACCGAAGCAGCCTTAGAAGCTCTTGATATTTTTTTGCACTATTTTCGCTTTCTCATTATTAAGAGCTCTAAATCTAATAGGTTCGTGAAACAAGTAGGATTGACAATTAAAAGCTCTTGCAAGTTGCAACAAGGATTTAGAACATTTTCGGTTCAGATGCAAATGTTTCGTCCTGTTAAAATCAAAATTGATCTTCTGCACAACTCTGGCCAATAATGTATCAGTCCAGGATTATGCGGCCTTCAAAGTTCATCTTCCTTTTTGGTCTTTTTGTCTCATCCATCTCCTATTGCTTCAGGGTATGGTGCACCAGCATAATATAGATAGTGGCTTAAATCATAAAAAAAATATAAAAGAAAAAAAATCGGTTTAACGATCTCGCAGTTTAATAGCCACATAAGTAGAGCAAACTCTCCCAATGTTATTTTTTTATATCAACTAGACTCGAACTTAAGATCTCGTTTAAGGGACATCAAATTTCTTACAGGGGTTGGTATATTAACCCACCAGACAAGGTAACATGAAATAAATATTTGTAGCCATGGAGTGGTATATGCCATTGAAGCTATGAAACATATCAAGTTAAGACCCAAAACACAACCAATCAGAGCTCGCCAGTTCAGATAGGCCCCATCAAGATGTAATGGTGAAAATCAATGAATCAAAATCCTTATCCCAAAACCTCATCCATTCCCTCCTTTTCCCTCCACTCATTTCCCTCTGATTTCGTTCATACCAGAACACAACCACTCTCCAACACAGAAATATAAGAATTTTACAACAGAAAAATCAAATACCGAGGCAATCCATTGTTCCACCATGTCTTGCTCAAATCTGACAATGTTGGTGTCTTCAAAATCTTCTCTTTCCGACACTTCTTCACTTTCTTTCCGTTCTTTCGTCACCCCTTTTCAGCTCCCGTCTCAAAGTTCAACTACTTGTAACCCTTCAAGGTCATCTTCATCTTCGACCACGGTTCACTGTGGTCTCCGTGAGCTTAGGGACCGTATCGATTCGGTCAAGAACACGCAGAAGATCACCGAAGCAATGAAACTCGTGGCTGCTGCTAAAGTCAGGAGAGCACAGGAAGCTGTTGTCAATGGTAGGCCTTTCTCCGAGTCTCTGGTTGAAGTCCTTTACAACATCAATGAACAGCTCCAGACAGAAGATGTCGATGTTCCTCTTACCAGCGTCAGGCCTGTCAAAAAAGTTGCCTTGGTTGTTGTCACTGGTGATCGTGGTCTTTGTGGAGGTTTCAACAATGCTATCCTCAAGAAAGCTGAAGCAAGGATTGCAGAATTGAAGCAGCTTGGACTCGATTATACAATAATCAGCGTGGGGAAAAAGGGTAATTCGTATTTCATTCGCAGACCTTATATTCCTGTGGACAGGTTCTTGGATGGTAGTTCACTCCCTACAGCTAAAGAAGCTCAGGCGATTGCAGATGATGTTTTTTCACTCTTTGTCAGTGAAGAAGTCGATAAAGTCGAACTTTTATACACGAAATTCGTATCGTTGGTTAAGTCCGATCCAGTGATTCATACTTTGCTTCCACTGTCCCCAAAGGGAGAAATCTGTGATGTGAATGGCGTTTGTGTTGATGCAGCTGAGGATGAGTTCTTCAGATTGACAACCAAGGAAGGGAAACTGACAGTTGAGAGAGATGTCATCAGGACACAGACATCCGATTTCTCTCCGATTTTGCAATTCGAGCAGGATCCGGTCCAGATTCTCGATGCTCTGTTGCCTCTTTATCTCAACAGCCAGGTTTTGAGGGCCTTGCAGGAATCATTAGCTAGTGAGCTTGCAGCTAGGATGAGTGCCATGAGCAATGCTACTGATAATGCCCAAGAACTGAAAAAGACCTTGTCTATCGTCTACAACCGGCAACGTCAAGCCAAGATCACCGGGGAGATATTGGAGATCGTTGCTGGTGCCAATGCTTTAGTCTGATCAACTCATGCTCGGTTCGCCGAAGTACTACATGATGAGTAATTTCCTTGTTCATTCCTACATACTTGTTTAAGAACAATCATCCTGATAAGATCCTTTTTCCTTTTTCTTGCATTGTAATTCTCAAATGCTTATTAAATCTATGCACAATGAGAGCTGCAATGTGTTTTTGGAATTGAAAAATAAGAGTATTTACCCATCTTTGTATGTTATTTCCCCCTTACATGTACAATACTTGTCTATATGGACTCTTCACTTAATAAGTTAGCTATTAAAGTCGGACTTTGGATTCGGCTGCCAAGAACTTTACTCGTTCCGAATTCGAAGTTTTCGTTATGAAATTAGGTGAATCTGAGTTAAGTTTACTAGTAATTAAGCTGGCTATGTTAGAGAATCAAAATGATCCTGCAGTTTCTTTCAGACAACAGCAACAAAAACATAACACAGTATCTTGCATAGAGCCTACATGGCAACCATATGAATGCCTGAATGGTATAGACAAAGAATCAGGGAAAACATGTGGTGAATGGCCATATCGTCTCCAAATTTCGAACATGTGTTCTCTCTTACAACGATATGAGAGTACTTATCGGTACAGACATAGAAATTCGAATACTACATATGATAAATATCATCTAATAAAAACACTCCGTTAACCAAAAACACACCTACTAAACTCGAAAAAAACGAGACAATCTCTCGACTAACGCCCCAGTTTGAAGCTATACAAGTGTTAAAACAAAAGCATTTATCTAATAACTTTCCCTAATATTCAAACAATTTTTCTAAGGAAAAATATAATTTTGTCGAGGCCCCTATAGCTCAGTGGTAGAGCGTCAGTCTTGTAAACCGAAGGTCTGTAGTTCGATCCTGCATGGGGGCAGCCTTTTTTATTTATTATAGTTATATTTTAATTAAAATTTTAAAATCTAAAAAATATTTTTTATTTATTTATCTAAAAATATATATTATTTTTTTAGCTCGATTCATTTATCGTCTAGGGTTTAATCATCAAAACTGGCAGCAGATGGTGATGATTGACAATGGCATATGTCTGAAGAAACTCTGGAAAAAGCAAAAGATGAACCATCATGAGGTCTTTTTCCCTGGCAATAGAGAGGACCACTTGTTTTTCGATATCCAATTTGCTATTCACACTCCACTTTGTCTTTTTTCTCGATCGAGTATGATTAACTGTAAAATTAAATTAAATCAAAATATTTGTATAATCTTTGATTTATAAATTTACAAATCGTGATTACTTATTACAACTATACTCTAATCCCTCACATAACTGAAACATGATTCTTTATCTCTTTGATTCAATAAATCAAATATCACGTAATCAAGATGAAGCTCTGAAAACGAAAAAACAATAAATTTTTTTCATCATCTAAATTACAGTCATCACCCATTTACATTATTTTTTAAAAAAAAAATACTACAAAATTCTCAGCACCATTGATTTTTCAACAGCAAATTAAATTCCTAACATAGAGGAATTCTGTTTGACCCAATTGTCTGTATTTTGAACATGTTATTTTTCACTTTGACTTCCTCGTGGACTTGGATTTCTTTAATTTCCCAGACTTATCATCCACATTGGTCCAAGTATATCCACTAGGGATGGCAAAAGGATCCGATTGCTGCGACGTCGAAGAACTCCGCTGCTGTTGTTGCTTGCTAGTCGACACCGATTGACTAGTGCTTCGTCGGAGCCATGCAGTCATCGACGATGACGGTAACAGCGAATTATGTTTGTCCGACTTCTGGTCCTCATCTGTTTGACCTCTTCCAACTCCATTATTGGAAAAACATCTAGGACTTGAGAGTGGGGTGAAGAACTGCTCCGTCGAGTGGAGTTCGACGAATTTCGTGAACGTTATCACCACTCTCACTGTCGGCACGACCGGAATCGCAACCTGCAAAACACCATCAGAGAATTTTTTAAAAATATTATTTTTCTTAGATGATTCGGGTTTGAAAGGCACAAAATAGGCATGTGTGAGTTTATTGTAGAACCAAATTGTAATTTTTCAAAAATAAAGAAACCTCGGATGATGTTGGGGAATCACCGTTGGATCTTAAAACACGCCGTTGGGATAAGTCCACGTCAGGGAATCAGACCATGGGACAAGAGTTTTCCCCACAGAAAAGCTTCTCCACTAATTAGAGACCAAAGCAAAGCTGAGGAGACAGATATCCACATGGACCCCACACAACTCAAGACAGATATTAATAAAATTAGTCTAATTATGTACTGGTCCCTCTACTATGTTACAATTTGAAATTCAATCTAATAATTTCACCCATTTTCATATAACTAGTAGCCTAAATAGTTAACACCAATAAAATTTTGGGCAAGATTCTAACATGATATTGTAAAAATGCAAATATCAATTATGTCAAATTGAAAATTAGTGACTAAAGGTTAATTTTGGAACATAGTGTAGGGACCAAAATCAGAATTTGACCATACCAAAATTAATAGGCCGCTGTCTTACCTTAACCGGAAATGTTCCCGGCGGGAATTTGGTGGTCAACAGCTCTCGCATTCTTCGAACAGCTTTCACTTTGTTTGCCAAAATATCAAGTAAAGGTAATAATTCTTCTATTTTTAAAGGAAACTGTTCCGTTAACCAAACAGACGGCCGCAAACTTCGAACGTACTCTTTCTCCTTCGTTTGCGGTGGCGGCACTACCGGTTTCGCCGTCACGAAAGACGTCGATCTTCTGGGAGGCATCGCCACAGCCGAAGGGAAAACGTCCACACTCTTCCTTCCTACAGAAATCCAGTCTCTATCTTCTCTTACAAAGCTACTGTGCCTTCTCCTATCAGGCATTGCGAAATTTGGGTTTTCACATACCAAGAAACCGTCATCGTCTTCGTCGAGCTCTAAGGGTAACACTTGTTCACTTCCGGCAACGTCGTTTTCGGAACCCACGACTTTTCGTGACCTGAAGCTGAAAATCACGTTTTGTACTTCGTACACTTTGGCTTTCCATTCACCGACGCTCTCTGTTTTCTCTTGGCGTCGCCAGTTTGTTCTTCCGACGAGTTCCGCTTTGGTTACATCCATTCCGGGTCGGTACACACTCGTTTGGGAACAAAAACCGGCAACGTCGGATTCACTCATCGGAGCTCCGGCATTTTCGAATGCGTCGAAGATTTTGCAATCGTCATGGTTGAGGACTAGCAATGAGCCGCAAGGGATATTGTGGAGGTGATCGCCGTCACCGAGGAAGAGAAAGCTTTGATCGGCGCGTTGGATTTTTAAGCCATCGAATCCAGCTAATGACGTATCAGCTCGAAGGTTACCGTCCCGTTTCCAGATCTTGTAGGTATCGGAAGGAGTGATTTTTCCGACGAACGGAATTACAGAGCTTTCGAAATGAAACGAGATTTCCATGTAGAAATCACGCATCCGTCGGAGGACGGCGATTACACGAGGTAAACGACGGCGCCACTTGCACCAAGCGGATCGGTGATGGAGTTTTAATAGAACCAACGCAATGTCAGAGCTCCGACGACAAAGCGCTTCCTGGAGAGGATTCCAGCCCGCCGCGTTCTGTAGCGACACGTCAGCACCAGCCATAGCGAGTGTTTTGGCAGCAACGACGTCGTTTAAGCGTACAGCAAGGTGTAGAGGAGTTTCACGGAAAGGAACATCCCGTCGGTCGAGAACAACTGAGATTTTCTCAGCTACTCTCTCTTGACTCAGTGAGTCACACTCGGTGTGGATCTGAGAAGGATCCGCTAGCTTTGGCAGAGTGGAAACGAGTCGTGTCAAAGTCACATGATCACGCAAAACGACAGCGTAGTGAACAGGACTATGCTTGTAATCTTCCGGTTTGATAGCCGAAAACGGCACCGTTGCCTTTGCCGCCGCCGAAGATGATCTCGACATCTTCTCTAGCGTCTCGATTTTACTTACTATTGGATTATGAGATTGGAAATTGGGGGAAAACAGACGGGAATGAGTGAAGAAGGTGGAGAAGAGGGTAATATAGTAATTTCCTAATAAAAATGAATTTTATTGGTTAACGTGTAAAGAGAAATAGAGGGACGAGATACACGCAATCGGGCTCTGCTTTTGTTGCTGCTTCAGACAGACAGGCTCAGTCTAAGACCGAACATCCCTTCTTTGTTTTGTCTTTTCCACTTTTTTTCCTTTTTTAATTTTAAAATTTAAATATCTATTATTTTAATGGAAAATTGATTCAAATGGTAATATTTAATACGATTAATTGATTTAAATCTGATGAAAAAATATTAATTATAAAAAATTATAATTATTTAATTGAATTAATTAAATCCAATCTAAACTCCGTACCCTGCAAAGGTTGATGATTTCCATGATATCTATTTATGTTTTTGGCTAAATCTTTCTCTTTTTCATACATCACTGCCAATCTAACGGTTGTCTTCTATTGTTTTCCAATGAATTGAATGAGATCAGGAGCATGGGATTAAAAGAAAGGGTAAACTATATAAATACCTCAATTATTTTTTATATCCGTTGATTATAAAATGTTATAAATTAGTTAATTGATTAACTTTTTTGATACAAATTGATCTTGTGCCGTTAAAAAATTGACAATAAACTGATATGGACGTTAACATTGCTGACTTTGATTATAGAGATTGGGGATGTCACATGGTTATCCAAGTTAGTATTTTAACGTTTACATCAGTTTACCATCAAAATTTTAACGGCACAAGACCACTTTATATCAAAAAAATTAATTAATAAACCAATTTATAACATTTAATAGTTAAAAATTATAAAAAATAATTGAGGTATAATTAAACTACAATTTATGTAGTTTATCTAGGAACGACATCTTTTAGTTTGGCTTAGAAATTTGAAGAAAACGTTCCATCAACTCAATCATTTGCATGATAATGGCTTTAACATCTTCTTCGTAATCAGTAAGTTATTGTTTTTAGATCCGTAAATAATTTATCGATAAATTAATTTAAATAGAATATTATAAGATTTATTATAATCTTTTTAAATAATTTGTTTAGTTTGGATATTTTATTTTATTTATATATCATTGTTTCGTCTGATAATTCTTTTAAAAGTAATTTTTAATTGTAAATTTGGAGAAAATATAATTAAATTCGAATCTTTTAAAATAAACATCATTTTTTATATTGAAACCACTTATCGGATTCATAATTATCGAGACAAACAATAATTTCTATGTTATTCTGTAATGAATTGTGATAATACTGGCTTGTGAAATTTTAATTTTAAATATTTTAAAAAAATCCTAATATTATAAAACATAAAGGGTAAAGTGTAATACAACATAAATTTTAAATTTACTTTAAAGTATAATTAATTGCATGTTGCGTCTATTAAAATTTTAATATTTATTTTAAAATATTAAAAATTAATAATATTTAATAATATATTGTGTTAATGATATTTAACGTGTATCAACTATTTTAATTTCTTTATTATATAATAGATTTTGAAAATATTATTGTTTTTATAATGGTTATTGTCTCATTTTATAACACAAGCAAAAATATCGTAAGATTTAGAAGTTAGAACAATATAGTTTAGGAGAAATTATATTATGAGTTATTTTCATCACGTCATTCATAGCATCAACTAATTAAATGTATTTATTTAATTATTTTTTTATCTCATCATTTTTACCAAGCGAATCTTCACTAAAATTCATTTGATAAAAATGATGAGGTGAAAAAAATAATTAAATTGATGTTTTTAATTAATTGATCTCATAGATAACGTGATAGGAATTACCTATAATATAATTTCTCGTATTTTAGGTTATGTTTGGATCAATGATTTTAATAAGGGAAAAAATATTCGCTACCAAATAAAATAAAAATAGAAATTTATTAGAACTTGACATTTAATATGTTTCCATTTTTATGCTTGTATTATTACTATTATTTAATTGTACTAATAAAATTTATGCCAAAATTTCCATGCTATTAAATGTCTATTCCTTTTCAGTAATCGAATAGCTTCCCTAGTTTCTATTTTTGTCATTTTATTTTTAATATTCTTATTCATATTATAATTTATAAAATTTAATTT
Organism: Abelmoschus esculentus; assembly: GCA_035048815.1. Lineage (NCBI taxonomy): Eukaryota > Viridiplantae > Streptophyta > Magnoliopsida > Malvales > Malvaceae > Abelmoschus > Abelmoschus esculentus. The sequence continues at coordinate 5,868,784 of JAUCBN010000066.1, forward strand.
TCATCGTAATAATTTCTTATATTATTTGTGGGGTCAGCACTCAGCGGGCCAGTGTCGTCTTTTGATTGTCGTGACAAACTGTGAATCCGAACAGGGAAACATGTCTCCGGTTGCAAAGACCAATCGATAACAGATTTCATTTCTACGATGCACACAAATAAAAACACGATATTTTCTCGTTGGATTCTTCTTTTTGTAAGAATGTTTTATCTTACAGACAAGAGAAGAAGGTAATTTATTTTGTAATATTTAATATAAACACAGAGATTGCATCATTGGTGCTCGAACCCGTGACTTCTAAAAATAAAAATCGTTCCTTTAACCACTCAGACTAGAGAACTCATATTTTTTCTTAGTTAGTATGTCATAGGTTTGATATTTTTTTTAGAAAAACTCCAGGTGTGATTTTATTCATTAACCATCTAAAAACAAGGCTAGCAATTGATGAACACACAACCAACCAGACCATTTTAAAGGCAAAACCAGTCTCCATAACAATAACCTACTGAAAAGTTGTGCAACATACAAGAGCCAACAACAGATACGAGTGGAGAATGGCTCATGTTGCATAACAGCAACCATATTTAACCTTAAATAGACATATATGTTCGCTCGAACAACTAGATAGCGATTTATTCATATAGTAGCATGACTCTGCTTAGTGCTTACTTGAGTTCCTTAAGGAAGTCTTCATTATCAACCAAGACCTGCAGACACAAATCATAATCATATTTAATGTGTCATCGTATAAGCGTATTCTGTTCTTGGTTTATATACAGGTTGATGCAGGTTATGGGTCCTTTCCTCGCTTTAAAATTGTTCTATAAACACCTATGGAGTGTACTTCAGATGGGCCATAAATATATCCAATCATTATTCCTTATAAATGCTAATGAACATAGCAGATATGGTGAAGTGACTAGTAGTAGTAGTAAAAGCTTACAGTTTTCCAGCCATCGGGATCTAGGAAAGAGGTAATCTTAGTGTTGATTCCGGGGATTGGCCCTGGTTTTCGAGTAACCTTTCCACCAAGCTCTTGTATAACATGTTCCACAACCTCACCACTTTTGTATACATCATCAGTACTAATAGCAACCTGGAATTGGGGAAATAATCAACCGGAAAAGGACATTGGAATCTGTACTAACAGAGACTTTTGTTGCAAGGATATAGCCAAGTAGAAAAGCATTAAAAACTGACCTGTGCATATGCATTTCCCTTGGTATATTCAGTCACACCATAATTGTAAGTCAACTCAAGAACAGTAGTCTCGTGTTCTTCTGCATACCCCAACATGGCAATGGAGTACTGTTAAGTGCGCGAAACAGAAATGAGAGAGTTTAGTAGGCTTCTTCCATGGCTAAAAAATAACTTTCATATCTCAAGCTAATAATCTAAAGAGAACGATCCAAGGACATAGTTTACCTTGTATTCAGGCCTGTCAACCTTCTTTACAAGTTTCATTCCCAAGGCCTGTAACGAAGAGAACAGATAGCAAGGAATTACCAACTCTTCTAAAATTTTAAGCAAAAAAATGTTTCGGACAAATGACAGCAAGTAATCAACACTAGGTCCAATAAGAGTTTATGATTGTTCTCTAATAAATAAAACTTTCATTGAAGTGATTCACGCACTAAAAGTACGATGAGTTTGTTGTTCCAGTTGAAACATAAGATAAGTTAGAGAGGAAAAAGTTAATTTACTTCGCACTACCTTTTCATAGAATTTGACAGAGCGATCTAAATCCCCAACACGAAGCATTACTTGACAGAGTGGCTCAGGGGTAGAAGCTCTTTGGATGAGCTCAAAAATATAACCATCGGGATCCTTCACAAAAGCAATGACAGAGGTTCCGCCTTTGACCGGACCAGGTTCTCTAGTAATATCACCACCCTTAGCACGGATGTCCTCAACCATTTTGTAGACCTAAAATACAAAGCGAAATAAATATCTGCATTTGCAATGAATATTTTGATCGAGTATCGCAATAAGTTCCGAACTTACATCAGGGGTTGCAATTGCAAAATGCCCAAAACCAGTTCCGATATCATATGAAGTTACTCCATAATCTGTAAACAACAATAACAGACAACAGTTCTTAAATCGTCGAGAAGGAATCGAAATGTTAGTTGTTCGACTAGGAGATCGTACTGTATGTTAACTCGACCACGAAATTAGACTCCTCCGGGCCAAACCCAAGAAAGGCATTGGAGTATTTCTCTTCAGGAATATCTCTTCAGTGTAGAACCTAAATACAAATTTGTAGTATTAGAAAATAAGCACATCCAAAGCATCTAAACAAAAAAGGCATAGTAAAATTTCAAGTAGTTAAAATCAATTTCAAGTTCTATCCCAGACAACCCAATCTCCTTGTCTGAAAAAAGAAACATATTTACTTGATGGTACGATCGAGATCTCCAACACGGTACACGGCGTGAAGGAACCGACGCTTATCTTTCTTCGGCCATTCCAACAACTCAGTACTGGGAACTGCAGCTGAACCCTCAGCCATCTTTCCTCAAATCTGATTCCTCTGTGCTCATTCACGAAGTCAACCAAGTGAATCGAAAAATACATAATAAAAGATACCATTTTCATTTCATTTTTCAATTCTCTAATTGAAGATCAAACTATAGATTGAAAATTTATTACAAAGACGGATCACAACAGAGAATAAATCAAATCAGAATACTGAAAGTAAAAGCTTAAACGGAAATTGATCTAAACCCTAAATTGGATCTGAGAGCTTACCGGCGATCACTACAGAGAAGGAGAGAGTGAGTGAGAAAAACTTGAGCAACACACACTGTCAGGCGACAGCATTGGGACAAATTTATACTAATCTTTTTAATCTTCATCTTTCACTAACGTGACATATCGGTTACAAAGTGATGATATGACTGACAAACACGTCTCCGAGTAGTTGCAACGAACGAATCAGATTCATGTTTCACGTCTTGCAAGGAACACCGACTGTTGTTTTAAATCAAAAGATTTGGTGGATTGACATATTTGTACTAAATTAAAATAGTGGGATCAAATATTAAATTTCAACATAATAAAGGGACTAAATCCATAATTAGACGTATTTTAGTATTAAAACTTGATAATTTATCATATGCCAGTAGCAGATCATCGAATGTTCTTAATGTCTTAAAGATATAAAAAAAGACTGCTGCGGTGTTAGGAAGGTGAGGCCTTTGAGGAGATCGCTCAAAGGGTTCCGTGCTTGGATTACCGGTCAGCGGAAGCGGAGAGATTAATCTCCGGGGACTAGGTCTGATGTTCCTGTTGTTCAAGTGGATCATGTTTTCCATGGATTGGATGGTGGGATTGGTAGCTTGTTGAAGTGGAACCCGGTTGCTAACATTGACGGCGGAGAAATTTGGACTTTCCTCCGGGCGATGAATGTGCCGGTCAATGGTTTGCATTCTCAAGGATATGTGTCTATCGGCTGCGAGCCGTGCACGAGACCGGTTCTCCTGGGACAACACGAGAGGGAAGGAACGTGGTGGTGGGAGGATGCAAAGGCCAAGGAGTGTGGTTTACATAAAGGAAACTTAAAGCAAGACGCAGCAGCACAAGTTAATGGCAATGGGAATGAAATGGGGCGGCCAATGCCATTGGTGCAGCCACTCACAGTGACATTTTCAATAGCCAGAGCTTGGTCACATTGAGCAGAACAGGGATTGAGAATCTGGCAAGGTTGGAGAACCTGAAAGAGCCATGGCTCGTTGTGCACTATGCTTCATGGTGCCGTTTTTGCCAGGTAACCGTGTTTCAAATTATGCTGAATTTTATGAAAAAAATGCTGTTTTTTTTTACTTGATCCGATCAATGACTGAATTAGGAAACAGGCAATGGAAGGATCTTATGTCGAACTAGCCGAGAAGCTGGCGGATTCGGGGGTGGGGGGTGAGGGTAGCTAAATTCTAACTGATGGTGAATGAAAAAGAGTAGCAAAGACAGAATTGCAGTTGGGAAGCTTCCCAACCATACTTTTCTTCCACAAACACTTATCTAAGCCGATAAAGTACCCGTCTGAGATGGGAGATGTCGACTGTCGAGTCATTGATGGCCTTCGTTTATGCCCTCCGATGACGGAAATCGAAAACAATTTGTCGAATTTACTCAACCGGTAGTAATATTCCACTTTGGACAATGGGCAGTCACAGATACTCTGACCAACCAAAAATGCTAGCTCCACATCAATTCTTTTAATATTCCATTTTCAGCAAAAATCAAGATATCTGACAGGTTTAACTTGTGTAAATTGTAATAACAAAAGCATTAAAGCATAAAACCAGACAATCCATTTTGGACAATGGTGGACCAACATGTGACAGTGTAGCAGGTGTTTCTGTTTTAGGCTCGTGACTGCCTCTTTTGGTAGTGGTACAATAGATGCTCTGTTCTGTTCTTGTTTGATTCTTGCTGGTGTTTTCTATTTCCCTCACATTGGTGCTGTCTCATGTTTTGGAATTTTCTTTCAACCTCAATTATGCAATAAGCACTTTTAAAATTGATGCACTTTTCATGTGGTTTGGGTTAGATTCTTGGTTATTAGGACATGCATTTGTATAAATTTAGTTCATCCAAGCATAATAGTTTAAACTTGATTAGAAAATCAGCTCAAACCAAAAGAAATCGATCCATAAAGTAATCAAAATCTAAAGTAATTCGAATTTAATTTGCTCGAATATATTTATTAGATTACTAACTAATAACCAATTTTAGTAATGGTTTATTGGTTTAATATCATTTTTTTCCTTTCAAAAGATCATTTTTATGTATTGCCTCATGTACATGGTCGCCAACCCTCTGATTGGTAATTGGAAAGTATGGTCCAAGTGGACAGAAATCTCATGAACATGTAAGAAAAAGACCACAGTTTCACTTGTCGGCTCTACAGGGTATTGCAGTAAATCAATGTGTAGCATGAAGATTGGATTGTGGTAAGCAAAAGAACACACCAGTTAAAGTGTTAAACCCTCCAAAGACTAAGAATTTTTTGATTCTTTTGATGAAAAGTTGGTAACTTTCTTTCTTCTTACTGCAGACTATCAATTAAGCACAACAAATAAGAATCCCACATCGGATAATGAAAAGATTTCTAGCAAATACTGAAACAGAAGAGACAGAAATAAAGCTTAGGGCTTAAGCTCCTCTTCAATGGTGAACTCTAAGCTTGTAGCTGTTCTTATCACCATTGTTTTCTTCTACTTCACAGTTCCTTCAACAGGTAATGTCTGAGAAAACCCATAGTTTTTTTGGAGCCTGGAGGAACAACCAATAAGGATTAAAGGTCCTAGTTTTTGTTTTTGTGTTCTGTTTTCTGCAGCAAAGTTTCCAACTTTAGTCCAACAAATCCAGCAGCAAAGTGAAGAACAAGACAAAGAACCATTTGTGGGTGTTAACATAGGAACAGATGTTTCGAATCTGCTGTCTGCAAAGGATTTGGTTTCGTTCTTACAGGTGCAAAGAATCTCACATGTTCGACTCTATGATGCAAATCCGGATATACTCAAAGCATTGGCAAATACAAAGATTAGGGTCATTATCAGTGTACCAAATAACCAAGTTTTGGCCATAGGTTCATCCAACACCACGGCGGCTTCTTGGATCAACCGGAACGTCGTCGCATATTACCCCGAAATGCTCATCACTCGTATCGGCGTCGGAGATGAGGTTTTGACGACGTTACCGTCCTCAGCTCCTTTGCTGCTACCTGCAATCCAGTCTCTTTACAGTGCTTTAGTGGCTGCAAATTTGCATACTCAAATCAAGGTTTCAACCCCACATGCAGCTTCAATTGTTCTTGATACTTTCCCTCCTTCTCAGGCTTACTTTAACCAAAGCTTGATTTCGGTTATGACACCTTTGCTTCGGTTCTTATCGAAAACTGGGTCTCCTCTGATGATGAATCTTTATCCTTATTATGTGTTTATGGAGAATAAAGGTGTGGTTCCCATTGATAATTCGTTGTTTAAGCCGTTGACGCCGTCGAAAGAAATGGTTGATCCTGATACTTTGTTGCACTACACCAATGTCCTTGATGCAATGATTGATGCAGCCTATGTTTCTATGAAAAACTTGAATGTTACTGATGTTTCAGTGCTTGTTACCGAGAGTGGTTGGCCTTCGAAGGGGGATTCGAAAGAGCCTTATGCTACTATCGATAATGCAGATACCTATAATTCGAATCTTATTAAGCATGTTATAGATCACAGTGGAACACCTCTGCATCCGGAAATCACTTCCAGTGTGTTCATATATGAGTTGTTCAACGAGGACTTGAGGTCACCCCAGATGTCTGAGGCGAATTGGGGGTTGTTTCATTCGAATTTAACGCCGGTGTATTTGCTTCATGTATCCGGGAGTGGGACCTTTTTGGCTAACGATACAACCAATCAGACTTATTGTATTGCAATGGATGGGGTCGATTCCAAGACATTGCAGGCGGCTTTGGACTGGGCTTGTGGTTCTGGGAGGGCAAATTGCAGCGAGATTCAACCGGGTGAGAGCTGCTACCAGCCTAATAATGTGAAGAATCATGCTTCTTATGCTTTTGATAGCTATTATCAAAAGGAAGGGAAAGCTCCCGGGTCCTGTGACTTTAAGGGTGTTGCAATGATAACCACCAGTGATCCAAGTAAGTGTTTACCTCACTCATTCCTCAAAAGAACATTGCTTTTAACTTTTTTAAGTTTTGAAATTGTTTTTTTTCCTATGGAGTCAATCTTTTCGTGTTGAATCGTAGCCATAGGTGGTTGGTTGTTCAGGTGTTCAATAGTAAATTGTTTGTGTTTTTCCTTTGATCAAAGCCCTTAGAACACTGTCCAAACATTGCAGTCTAATAGAATTGTACATTTACGATAGACATTGCAGTCGAATCTTTGATGTACTCGTCGATCAAGTGCCGAGTTCTAGCACTTTTCCGGTTGTTTAGTTCCTTGAATGTCTTAAGTTACAAGAGAAAACTGCATTTCCAAGTTAGAATTCATGTAGGGATGCTCACTGGGGAAAGGGTGTGTAGTTTCACATGGGGACCCTGCTTTTGTATCCTGCCTCAGTACACGCCATTACCGCCTAGGCCATCGACTCATCTGTGTGTCTAAATTGCCTCAACGAAAGGCTTTCCACTTGCATATATGCTACCAATCATCTTCTATTATTACCATACGAATCCGACATGTTTTTTTTCCTTTACGAATTTTGTGGGATTTTTTTTTCAGGTCAAGGGAGCTGTGTCTTTCCAGGAAGGTGAGTCATTCTAGCCACTCTTAACAGTCTAGTTCACATTTCTGTTAAACAAATCACATAATCTCTAATTCCGGCTTCACAGTAAGAAGGTAATCCATAAGACGAGAGCGGTCGTAAACTCGACAGAAGTACAAAGTGGAGCAGAAACGTTAGAACTCTTCATTTTCCACACCAGCCAACTCACAGCAACCACCATAGCATTCTGTATTTCGTTATTCATACCTTTAGTTGTCACCGGATGAGGAAGAAAACAAAGCAATGTATCATTCTTTAGCATCGAATTCGATTGAGAGTCGGCATTATATGTAATTGAAACAATGAATTGTGAAAGGTTAGGAATTAGCAGAAAGTGGGATCATAGTGCAGTATGCAATCAATAAAGTAGGAGCAATGGGATCAATTTTGAGCACTTCATGTTGCCAACATCATGGGACTTTGTTGGAACAAAAAGAATTTTTTTAGTGAATCTAAATGCTTGTGTTTGTTTCTGAACAGTTTTGTGTCATAGTAAGTGTAGGATCTCGATACGGTATGTTAGAAATTACGATACCATATCGATTTTTGATTTTCATAGGTCTCATATTAGCAATGTTGCCCTACAGAACTTTCATAATATAAACCTGTAACAAGGGTAGAAATAGTATTAAAGAGAGATGGAGGGACGGTTATCGCCTGAAAAATTAAAATTTATATATGATTTAAAAAAAAAAAATTATTAAAAATCTATTTTCGTTATAACCTAACATAAATTCCTGCAACCCTTAAAGAAACTTCAGACACATCCTTAAGAAACTTGGATTAAAATCTTAATATTTAAGATCTCAACCCCACACATAGCTTGCTTAATATTCTAAATTTCTAGAACATATATTTATAGGGTAAAGTATAAAAATATCACTAAACTTGATAAAAATAATTATTTATTGAAGTTTTAATAATATAAAATAATTATTAAATTTATTGATCATTATAAATAATAAATTTAAATTTTAGTAACCACTTATATATTTTACTCATTTATAAAATGGTACAAAAAATAAAACATGTTTATAAAGATAATACCTTTGAATTATTTCAAGTAGAATTAGTTATTAGAAAGAATAAATCGGACAAAATTTAAATCAGAATAACTCTCGACTCACACAAAATAAAATTTAAATCTTAATAAATTTAGACAACTCGCACATAAATTTATACAATATTAGACTCGAACAAGAGTATTCAAAGTCCCATGATCTCAAACTTACTACTACAAATATATTTCTTTCTAATAAAAATATATTTATATTTTTTAATAGTCTTAAAGTGATTAAAATATAATAAATGTTCATATATTTTTAACGCGTTAATAATACGCATATCTTACAACTAAAATGATTTAAACTTAAATGTCTTAAGATGATATAATAGTATCTGTTCATATTTTAATTTCATCGTTTTCCTCAATTATTTATACGTTCATGTAACAGACAGCTAGCATTCTCGCCTACTCATTAAACCTACTCCATATTCAGGTTAAATCTACTTAAATTTCTTTAACAATTATACTCTTTTGAAACTTTGGATCCTATTACGTGTGTAACTTAATAGACATGTAGTATCAATAAAATATGTAACGCGAGTCGATTCGAATTAATCAGATCAATTATATATATATATATTGCGCTGCTCTGTCATAAATTCAAGAAGATACAATTACCTACTCCACTATGTATAGTTGATTTATTAATAGCATTGTTAATACTATTTGTATGTATAATATTTTGTCAATGTAGTAATAATGTAATATTATTTGTCGGCTTCAGTTGACTTCTTCACATGGCACAATTCGGACATGTTTCTCTTGACTTCAATGGCTATTTTACTAAGATTCCCGAGGAATTCCATGCATGTATCCCTTTTGAAACACAGTCCACTCTGTGCTATATAAATATGTGGCAATGGAGATAGAGAATGAAAACCAAGCGAAGGTTTGGGGGTTTGGCCTTGCTTATAATATCCTTGTTTGTTTCTTGAGTATCTGTTCATCAAACAATGGCGGTCATTGCCATTTCTGATAAGTTTTGGTACGTGGTTGTTCTTCTTTTATGTGTTGTTGCTGCTTTGAATCGTGTTGTCGTTGGAGGGGATGTTAATGAGGGTGGTTATGGAGGTCCCGGTGGTAGGAGGTATGGTGGTGATAATGAAGATGATGACTATTGTTCATATAGAAGTTGGCGAAGTTGTGGTAGTTTCTTTGGGCGAGGGGGTAAGTATTATGGTGGTGGCGGTGGAGGAGGAGGTGGTGGTGGTTCCTCACGTAATGGTTATGGTGTTGGACATGGAGAAGGGTATGGTGCAGGAGGCAATGGCAATGGTGGGGTAGTAGTGGGAGGAGGTGGCGGTGGAGGTGGTGGAGGTAGTTCTAGTGTTGGTGGTGTTGGATTTGGCCACGGAGAAGGCTTTGGAGCTGGAGGTGGTGTGGGGGGTATTGGTGGAGGTGGGGGAGGAGGAGGTGGAGAAGGTGGTGGAGGTGGAGCTAATGGAGGGTCTGGTCATGGTAGTGGATACGGTGCCGGTATGGGAGTTGGGATTGGTGGTGGAGGAGGAGGTGGTGGAGAGGGTGGTGGAGGTGGCAATGGTTATGGTAGTTCAGGTGAAGGGTTTGGTCATGGTAGTGGATATGGTGCTGGTATTGGAGTTGGGACTGGTGGAGGAGGTGGAGGTGGAGAGGGTGGTGGTGGAGATGGCGTTAGTTACGGTAGGTCCGGGGAAGGCTTTGGTCATGGTAGTGGCTTTGGAGCAGGAGCAGGCATAGAGGGAGAGGGCGGAGGTGGTGGGGGTGGTAAAGGTTCTAATGGGGGATATGGCCATGGTAATGGCTATGGTGCAGGTGTTGGTGTTGGTATAACCGGTAGTGGAGGAGGAGGAGGTGGTGGTGGTGGTGAAGGAGGAGGAGGTGGAGGTGAAGGAGAAGAATATGGATATGGACATGGGGAAGGTATGGGTTTTGGAGGGGGAGTAGGCAGTTCAAATAGTGAGAAAGGCATGAACATGGGATTTGGAATGGGGATGGGAATGGGCATTGGATTTGGCGTTGGCATGGGAACCAGTGGAGCTAAATCATCTGTAAACAAAGATACTAAACCTTAAATCCTAGACTCGAACCGGTTATAAGTGTCATCAACCTTGTGCCCAAACTCATTTTCAAAGCTGAACCCCAGTTTTTTCCAAGTATGTTCTATGATGCAATAATAAACACAAGATTATATAAGCAATTTTGCAGAAAGAGTGTTGTATATGTTCTTACCGTTAAAAACACATAAACACGGCAGATTCTAGGATAATCAAAGAAATGACAGCATCTGTTTCTATTTAAAACAACATAGAAAACATCAAAATCTAATATTTGATAGGTTTTTTCCAATCAGCATTGCTAAAAGCATATCTCACCTTGCCATTCCTCTTGTAAAATATGCATTTGCTATGAGAGAGCAAGTCTTTCCACTGATGCAGGACATCATCCGGCATTAGTGGTGTCGATGACCATCAGACAATAGTTGGTTGTGGTGTACACAATATGGTGATGAATATCATGCTAGATACCATGTCTGATGTCGATACTTCGTGAAAAATGAAGAGTCGAAGCAATGTAAGTTATAGCATATTGCTGGTATGCTAAAGGATCCCTGGAACAAATGTAAAAGCTAAAATATGTAAGATCATCAGTCACCTCCTCTGCACAAATCTTGGATTTCAGACCGGTATGCATTACTTCGATTTCAATGCACGATTCCTTCATGGCAATAACTTGTTTCTGCAATCCTTCATCAGTGCAGCCCAATGCATATGCTTTCACCCCAGCACTAATGAACTCCTGAGATACAACATCAACCCAATGGTATAACATGAAGAAAGGCTAACATATATGAAGTCATTTGAATAAAAATACAGATTTTTAAACAAGCATATCATTGAATATACTTTTAGGTTGTCACCTTCTCCACAGTCGATGACATTCCAGTATCGCCTAAACAAGCTGATCATTATATTCCGAAAAGAACATACTCATCATCGGATGAAGCAGAACCATGTGATTGACACTACAGTTAAAATCATAGTTCAAAAATGAAGGAGTTTAGGTTCAATAATCCTAACCAGCCATCTCTTCAGAGCAACTCGATGTGGCACAAGATGGGTTATAAGCTTACTGGAATCTTTCCATGAAGGCAATGAGCTATGAATATGAAATAAAATTGTTACAGTGAATCCCTGGTAAGATATGGTGAACTGCAGGCTTTGAAACACAAGGCAGTTTACTAGGATGGAATTTCCCAGAAATGTCTGGGAAATATATAGGGATAAACTGTAATTATACCTTTATTATTATTATTTTATGTGCACAATTTGGAGCCTTCAATTCCAACAGTTTTTTCCCCAGGAATTTTCTTATTCATATATAAAAATCATGATCATTATTCGAGAAATTGGAATTGAACATAATACAAACAATGAAACAACAGCATGTTCATGCCAGTTAAGAGAAACAACTGAGAAAATCCCAGGGACTGAAAGCGTAAATTTTTATCTCAGGATGATGGCTTGTAATATTTTGTTGGTACAAAAGGCATTTTTGTGACAACTCCATCATAGGCCTTCCCCCTTACCAAAATCTTAGCTTTGGTTCCTGCCTTGTGTAACCCGGATTTCACATATCCCATTGCTATGTTCTTCAGGCATGGACTGAATCCTCCGCTGGTGATTTCACCGATGTTGTCCCCTTTCTCGTCCTGGATCTCGCTGTGGGATCGTGGAGGTGGGCCGGTGGAGATGAAGCCGACTCGTCTGATCGATGGGCCCTCTGCTAGTTGTTTCAGGATCACCTCAGCTCCTAAGAATCCACCTTCTGCTCTTCTCCTCTTCCCTATAGCCCATGTCAGTCCAGCTTCGACTGGTGTTATATGTTGTTCCATGTCATTGCCATATAAACATAGCCCAGCTTCGAGCCGGAGACTGTCTCGAGCTCCGAGTCCTGTCAACCTTACCTTACCTTCGGATTTCTCCAGGATTGCTTTAGCAAGATCCACAGCATTTTCTGAAGGAACTGAGATTTCAAATCCGTCCTCACCAGTGTACCTGAAAATGGATTAAAAGAGAACTTTATCTAGTACCCCCATAGCATCCCAACGAGTGATAACATCAACTTGCCAACCGAATCACTACTCTCGAATAACAAGAAAAAAAAATTGAATATTACCCTGTCCGAGTAAGATAACATGTTGCACCATTGATATCCAATATTCGGAATTCCCCGAAATATAGCTTACTCAGATCATCCTTTGTCAGATGTTGAAGAACCGGGGCAGCAAGAGGACCCTGTAAGAGAAAGAAACATATGATTTTTCAAATGCTACAGTCTCAATAACCAGCAAATCCGTGCTAGCCGATCAACAATCACTGCAACATTTGCAGGGACAACAGCTCAAGAAAGTAAGAAAAGTATGCATGTTTGAATCAACAATCACTGGCAAATTGATAATTGATTGAAGCAAAATGACTAGAGATGTTTATTTTGAAGGGTCTAGCGATTAACCTGAAGAGCCAGAAGAGACCTCTCATCATGGATGTGCCACGAGACATCCCCACCTTTGGCCTTGAATGCCTTCATATGCTCTTCAATGTGAGCCAGATCCTTGTCTCTGCACCCTGCATTCACAACCAGGTATATATGATCATCCTTCACTTTGGTAATCACGGAATCGTCGATTGCCCCTCCCTTCTCATTTGTAAAGACAGTTAGACTTCCGGTTCCAGGGGCAAGGCCAGCTACATCAGCAATGACAAGCTTTTCAAGGAATGGAACACATTCCTTTCCCTTAAGGCTCAGCCCACACATATGGGAGACATCAAAGAGTCCACCATTCAGCCTGCAATTCACAGTCGAATCCATGATCGAATCCTTGTACTGAATGGGCATGCTCCATCCGGCGAACGGGACCATCTTCCCACCATTAGCAACATGGAAGTCATAAAGAACAGTCTTTTTCAGATCTGCCTCCGAAGCAAAGTACCGACATGCTACAACCTTCTTGTCAGCCTGAGCAAGACGACGGGTAATCGATTGCCCTATATGCCAAAGGCTTCCCCTCATCTTCTAAAGCTGAACTATCTGATGAAAGAGTAAAAAATTTCAGAAACAAGACATCAATATAACACTAATAACATCATTCACTTGCCACTACAAAAACCGAGTTAGGAAACACGAATTCAAGGAAAGTTAAGCCAAAATTGACAGCAATACTAAACGAAATCCTTTTCGGAGCAATCGAATTTGAAGGGGGAAATGATTTTAACAGCATTGAGCCTGTATGAGATTCAACAACACAGAATCTAATGAATCGATGTTACAAATCCAACACCAAATGGATTTCCTGACAGATGATAATCCAATATACGATCTAATATCACTAAATCAGCACAGAATCATCCAATAGAGACACTCAAAACAAATAATCCGACCATATACGATGAGAACCACGACATTATAACCACAGTTTTTGAGATGTAAATGATCGAAACAGAAAAGGGTATTTAACTAATCAAGCAAAAAAACCAATGCTATCACGTCATCAACAAGATCTCAGTAAAAGAGTGAAAAAAAAAAAGCTTACAAAGAACCCTTCTTTGCGTTCTTCAAAAAGAGACCAAATTTCAGAGAGCACAAAAGAGCATTCCTTTGCCAACTCTGAGCCAAAAGAAATTATATATTATAGAAAAATATTATTTTGGTGGGTATTTAAAGAAAGAAAAAAAATGAAGAAATGGTTGGTGGCAATGGAGTGGGTGGAGGAATCCAAATCCTCAGCGAGTGGTGATCGAAGGGCTCTTAAAGCTATTACATTTTCACCAGTCTGTTCATGCCTTAATTTAATCTAACGGTTGACAGTACAAAGAATCTAATGTATGTTTCTGACTTTGTCCGAGGTTAAAAATAGTGTGGGTTTAGTTTAACGAGATAAATATTAAATTTTTAAATAAAAATATGAAATTTAAAGTTTAAATTTTAATACAGGTGCTTAAAAAATGTAAGAAGCCATCAAGGTCTAATCTAAATTGGTTTTTAATGGAACTGAAGTGTAGAAACGAATACATGGGATTAGAGTCTCAGATGGGGGACCCATGTTGTTGAGAGATCACTATAAGTTGGTGAAATCTGGGTTGGTGGGTTTATTTTACTACCTATTTGGCTATTTCCTTGTCAGTTTCGTTGAAAATGGTTAGTATTTCGTCTGTTTGTTTCCAGAGAAAATGTATTTCAATGAAAAAGTTGTAGGACAGACACTGTCATACAATTTGAGAAGTTTTATGTCATGAACTACTGGAATTTTTTTATGAAAATGCAAATACAGGAGACCTGGAAAGCTCAGTTGCTACTTATGTATAGACTATATAGACTGTTTGTATGGTTTCCTTATATATCAAGCAGCAGTCTCCGTGGATCCTCCACGACATCTTTAATGCGACGCAGGAAGTATACTGCTTCCCTTCCATCAATCGGCCGATGGTCGTTTGTCAGCCCGATGTACATCGTTGGCCTCGAAACAACTTCTCCACCACCAACCATTGGACGGCTAACTATGGAGTGCATTCCCAGAATAGCTGACTGATAAAGACAGAAAGAACAAACAATCATTTCTTAATATTATTTGCATGGTTTCAATTTCAACGACTACATCAATACATATATAATTCATTCCTCCTCAAATCCAATTCACTTTAGTTAGACCTTTCGGATTGAGATCCCAAAGCAACAACCATGGCAGGCCTTGAAGTTTCAAGCAGCCTATTGTTTTCAAAGACCGGACCGAGGTGGACTCTTACTGCACCAAGATTACACCTCAGTCCAGTCTCTCTTACAAAGCTCTCTGGCAGAGATTTGGCGGAGGAACTCGAAAAGAGAAGCGGATAACCGATAGCCAGACATACCACAAAATCATCTGATCCTCAGTTGATTCCCAAGCTTTATGCAATCATGGAGGCGGTTGCGGATAGGGTGGAGATGCATAACAACTAGGAGAGCAGCGTGATAATTGGAACCGACTCCTCTCGATTTCCATCAATGACATGGCCTTAACCGGTGCCACCATGGCCGGGATAGCTGCCACGGTTGCAGAAGAGGCACCTTTTAAGGGACTCAAGCTATCTTCCACCGTGCTTTACATTGCGGTGACGGGGTTGTTGCGGATCATGAACAAGAATCAACCATCCCAACTTGCGGAAGAACAGAGAAATGCAGCGAGATTGTTCAAGCAGCTTTATTTCCGAATTCAAACAACATTATCTCTCGGCAAACCGGATATCAATTATGTAAATGAGGTAATGGAGAACGTTTTAGCTCTTGATAAGGCATATCCACTTCCTTTAATGAGTTCGAAGCTCGAAAAATTCCCTTTGGAAGTTGAACCAGCAAGGTGGTGGCCTAAACAAAGGCAAAAGCAAGTGTTTCCTGGGGAAAATACAGAGGGAAACAATGGCTAGACCAGGAAATTAGAGGAAGAATTGAAGCAAATTGTAGTAGTTTTGAAGAAGAAAGATTTGTCTGAGTACATTGATTTGGGTAACAAAGCACTGAGACTTAATAAAATGTTGGCAATATCTGGTCCCTTATTGACCCTTTTAGGGGCATTGGGGTCTTCCTGTGTGGGCACTACCCATTCTTCATTGCCTGTGATGGTCGGAGTCATAGCAGGCGTGATGGCTACGGTGGTGAACTCGGTGGAACACGGAGGCCAAGTCGGGATGGTGTTCGAAATGTACCGGAGAAATGCCAGATTCTTTAAGCTGATTGAAGAGACCATAATGTCAAATGTGAGTGAGAAAGATGTTGGGAGAAGAGAAAATGGAGACATCCTTGAAATGAAGCTGGCTTTGCAGCTAGGTAGGAGCTTATCCGAACTTAAGCAACT
Source organism: Abelmoschus esculentus (assembly GCA_035048815.1). NCBI lineage: Eukaryota > Viridiplantae > Streptophyta > Magnoliopsida > Malvales > Malvaceae > Abelmoschus > Abelmoschus esculentus. The sequence continues at coordinate 5,884,992 of JAUCBN010000066.1, forward strand.
TGCAGCCATTGCAGAAAGCACTGAAGAATCTGCAAGCAAACTATTTTGATTGATATACAGGCTTAGACATATATAATTCTACTACATATATATACATAATCCAATGATGATTATATGTTTATATTTTTTATTCTTTAACAATATATCTGTTTTTTTATTTAGACCACTTTATCGAATTCATAATTCACTTTGCAAAGAATAGATAAGACTAGGGGTGTTTAACGAGTTAAGCAGCTCTTGAGCAACTCGAACTCGACTCGGTCAAAATACTTGACTCGGACTAGTTCGACTCGAACTCGACTTGATATCTTAACGAGTTGAATCGAGTAAAATCTAACTCGATTCGATAAGTTCGTGAGCAGCTCGTTAATTTTTAAAAAATATTTTTTAGTAATTATTTTAAAATGTTTTCATTCAAATAATAAATCTAAATAATAACTATTAATGTATGAATTGTTATTTTAATTTTAATACGTTAGTTTGTTGTATTTATGAATTGTTACTTTTGAATTTAGAGTTTAAAAATGTTTTATACACTCTATTAATATTTTTGGTTAAATTTATTAATTTATGTTAATATTAGGCATAACCGTTAAAAATTTAATAATGATAACATGTCATGTATATGTGATAATATATTTAAGGCATAAAAATAATTTTTACCCTTAACGTTTATAATTTTTGTCATTTTAGCCCCTATTCTTCTTTTGGGATAAATTTAGCCCTTGATCTATGTCTATTTAACAAATAACTCATTTTTTAACTACCATGATAACTGTACCGTTAAAAATTTAATAATGATAACATGTCATATATGTGATAATATATTTTAAACGACATAGAATCTAACCTATTAAATATATACATATATATATAATATAATTTTATTTTAGTATAAAATATAAAACAATTAAAATTTAAATAAAATATTAAAAATTAATTAAATCCAAAAAAATTACTAAATATTCTTAACCCTAACTAAACTAAAATATCTTTATAAAACTCTAAAACTCCGATTTAGATTAAAACTAAAATACCTAAATTCTAAACTAAAATAATAAAAATTCAATTGATTATTATCAAAATCCTTTATCTTTGATTCAACGATAACAAACTATACAAAACCCTTTATTTTCAGATTATGTTCATACCTTTTTAGATAAAATTTTGATTTTACTATAGTTAAGGTTGAGAATGTTTAATAGCCTTTTGTTTTAGATTTAATTAATTTTTAATGAATAAAAAATTAATTTTTAATATTTTATTTGAATTTTAATTGTTTTATATTTTTAGATTAGAACAAAATTATATTCCGCGTGTATGTGTTTTATATACTAGATGTTAAGTCATTTAAAATATATTATTACATATATATGACATGTCATCATTATTAAATTTTTAACAGTTCAGTTAACATGCTAGTTAAAAAATGAGTTATTTCTTAAAAAGACATAGGTTAAGGATTAAATTTATCCCCAAAAAAATAGGGCCAAAATGATAAAAACTATAAACGTCAAGGGTGAAAATTATCTTTATGCCTATATTTAAATGACATAGAATCTAACCTATTAAATATATACATATATATAGAATATAATTTTATTCAAGTATAAATGAGTTATTTAAATTTTATTTAAAATTTAATTATTTTATATTTTTAGATTGGAATAAAACATGATCTCTTTATTTAGTATTTTTTATTTAAATTTTATTTAAATACAAGAAACATGATCTCTTTTTTTTATGGCATAAACATGTCATATATATATATATTTTATATACTAGATGTTAAGTCATTTAAAATATATTATTATATATATATGACATGTCATCATTATTAATTTTTTAACGGTTTAGTTATCATGGTAGTTAAAAAATGAGTTTTTTTGTTAAAAAAAATATAGGTTAAGGGCTAAATTTATCAAAAAAAAAGAATGAGGGTCAAAATGATAAAAATTATAAACGTTGAGGGTGAAAATTATCTTTATGCCTTAATATTAAGCCTCATATGGTATTGTTAAATTTTACTTTTAATTAAAAATAAGGTAAGTTTTTTAATGAGCTTAACGAGCAACGAGTCGAGTTGAGTAATAAGTCGAGCATAACGAGCACGAGTCGAGCATAATTTTAACGAACTTAACGAGTAACGAGTCGAGTTGAGCAACAAAATTTTTTAACGAGCACGAGTCGAGCAATACCCAACTCGCGACCGACTCGCTTGATAAGCACCCGTAGATAAGACATATAAAGGGGGAAATGGTATTTTGACCTATTTAGTTGTATCTTATTACCTTAATGTTAGGGACCTTTTAGAAAATAATCCAAAAATCTTAATGATCAAAAACAACTTGCTGACGAGAATCGCGGTTCATTATTGAAAAACTGATCTGATTTGTGCTTCACCTTGTTGGGGTTCCATTGTTACTGAAGAAAAAAGCTTGCTTTACGCTTTTAATTTTGATCTTTTTTTGTGAATTTTCAATAAAAGAAACAACGTTTAAAGATGCTTCAGTTATTATTCATTGTGATATTCATACAGATGGTGGTGATCGTCTCATTATCCTTCAAAACGCCGTTAAGGAAGCTGATATTGTTGATTCTCGATCGGGTCAAGAGGGGAAGTGGTCCGGTGGTAGTGAAGACGGTGGCCGGAACGGTGGCTGTTGTGATGTTGTCGTCCGTTTACAGCATGATGTTGATCAAGAAGCGTTGGATGGAGGATGGAAACGTTTCTCAAACCGACGAGATTCTCATGGCCAAAAACCTCCTCGAAACTACACTCATGGGTAAATTTCATTCTTTCCTACTTCGAATTCATTGGAAACCTAACCCTAAATTTTTTCACATATTAGGGATTTTAATGTGTTTTATGTCGTACCATAAGAAATTTTAAATCCATCTCGAAATTGTCATGATTAGGCTTATTGTTTGAACTTTGTTGCCAAAAATCGCCATCTCTCCATTGATTTTCGAATCAATTTGTACAATCTCAATCAGAGAAAGCTAGCTATTGAGTGAAACAAACAATTTACAAACTTCAAATTTTATTTATTTTGGGGTTTAGGGTTTTTATTAACACAAAACCCCAAAATGATTTGCATCCTAATAAACTATTTTCTCTACTGCTAAATGAAATGGAAAAGATTGCTCTTTTGAATTACATTTCATATAAGTGGAGATTTGCATTTCGTTCCTCATACCGGAATGATTCGTTCGGAAATGAATTCAGGTTCTAAATTCTAATACTATCAGTACCCTTTTAATTTTTATTGAATTCCCAGAATTGTCATTACATTGTTTTTCTTCAAAGATAGTTGAAAAATTCATTTCTTATCTTAATTTCCAAAAGTTGTTGTTGTAGGCTATGCTGCTCGGACTTTTCATTATTCTTGATGTATTTGTGTCCGACATTCGTGCCCGATATATGGTTATTAGGATATGACCTCCAAATACATGGAAAAACTTTGAAAAATCTAACTTCATCTGTGTCTGATAAATACTTGTACCTGACACTCACACCCGGATTTGAGTGACATAGATTGTAGGGTTCACAATTCAGCTTGAATTTCATTGGGGCTGCCTCTGACTTCTTTAGGTCTGATAAACTTTGGTGTTTGTAATGGTGGGGGAACTTTTTTTTGCAGGGGGATTTCTGTTCCATGCATATGTTATAGACAAATTACACCATTATATTAAAGAGCTGCGTATAAGAAGGAAGACGATGGAGACTGCCAAGAAACAAGGTCAGGGATTTGAAGATGCAGGTGGCTTGGACAAGGACAAAGTTAGGGCCTTGGAGGAAGAAATAACGACTCTGAGGGCAAAGGTTAAGCAGTTGGAATCTCACTAGAGCTTGTGACATGCAAAGTGGTAAGAAGAATGAAATACCTAAGGAATTTGAGCATCTCTTGCAAATTGGTCTTTTTTGCAGTGTCATGGCTTTATTTTAATAAAGTGTTGCAGGATTCATGTAATGAACTTTGATGGTTACAGTTTAGTTTCAGTTCATGAATTGTGTCAAACAGAGAAATATTCAAAGGAAAAAGAAAGGGTTTTGAGATATTAGCCTCTGTCATTTTTCAGCTTTATATTTTTATTAGGAATTTTAACTTCTTGAATGGATCAATGGATGAGTTTTGATCTTTGAACCAAACAAAATGTTTGCTACTTGGCGAAGAAAAACATGAAAATGAATTTCACAGTGATGTGCATATTTATAATAGATTATTTGAATATGGTTTTCAGAATATGATCATCCAAGGATCCTTTAAATACATGGGAGATCTTTATACAATATAACCCTGTTAGACACATACTTGTATCCGATGGCATATTCAAGTTCCGGTGACTCGAGCAGCTGATTTTGAGGTTTTGCAAAAAGTCAGCATGGGATCATCGATGTCGTGTAATAGCCGGTTGACGTTGTCGGCAGTGAGCATCATTAAGCCAATAAAAAACAGAAGTGACATTACTGATAACACAAGCATTACCAAAGTTGCAACATGAGATTTCACCTCTCTTGCGTACTGAACAGCAGCCAAGGCAATGAAGGTTAATGGGAACGAGTATTCCCACCATGCAACATGGAATTTCCTCATAGATTTCTTGTAAACAAATGGCCTACACACCTTTAAAAAACAACCACAGTAAAAATCAATGTATATGTATATATGTACACATACGTGTAACGTTGTTTGCTGTGAATTTACCAGGAAATGAAGAGGAACAGGGCGAAGAAAAACAGCATCATCGATGTGTTGTCGAAAACCCCGGAAATGGAGTTCCAAGAGAAACTAACCATGCTTGGAGCAGCAAAGAATAAGAACGTTGGTCGTAAAATCATCGGAAGGGAATTCCGACCCGACAAGCGCTGGTAGAGAGTACCATAACTTTGCTAATGGTTTCAAGTATAGTTATCAAAGGAAATGGAAATAATCAAAGTATTAAACGATCATTAATTAAAAAACATAACACAATATTTTTTCACGACTTTTTTAAAAACAAAGTAGCTTCAAGGGAAATATTTACAACCAACAAAGCATGATTTTTTTTTATGTACTTTGGCTGAGAGCAATAATTGTTCAGCTTTCCACACTGTTTATAAAGTTAAACATACATAAACCGCGCTATTAGGTTCTGGGAATTATAAAACACAGGTTTCTATGCTGCTTCTGCAAAGCCAACTCTAAGTTTATCAAAATCGAAGACGGTGTGGTAGCGACCCATGAAGACATCTCCCAAAATCCTGCATCAAACACAAGAATAATGATTTTGAACTTGAAAAAAATAGAAGTAAAATGCACGTGTTGGACATCGTATCCGATATGAATGTCCGGGTCTGGGTAATATAGGTCCAAGGCAAGCTATAATACCAGAGAGGTCCACGAGGAGGAGGAACATCCAAAGCAGTAAAACCACTGATGCATTGAGCTTGAGAACCTTCACCAACCTTGAGGATGTACTGGGATTACATAACACAAAAATTGACGTAAGAACAATGTGTTTTCAGTCGGACAATTCAGAAACAGAAGGATTTCATGAACATTAAATGATTAGAGAGTACCTCTTCCGGGGCAAGCTTAAAAACTTTGCCACCAATAGTGAAGGAAACATGAGGCATGGAAGAAATGCTTTTGCAGTCGACAGCAGATTCTCCCATTGGGTTTGGCATCCGATCACAAAGCTGCAAAAGTATCAAATTTACGAATAGGCATTGGGAAGAATGTAATAAAACATTGTATTGTAAATCGAGTATCAGTCTATCACATCTCACCTGGTTGACATAGTTTAATATAAAGTCTTGAGTCTGATTATTCATCAGTTGGTTCTGCATCCACACAACTGCCATTTCACAAGCAGGGCACATAGCGCTGTGAAGCATTCCAGATGATCTGTCATTGCTCTCATCTGCCACATTCTCGATGCCCATGCTATACAAACACAGTTGAGCACCATTAGTTGACCACTTCAATAGTCAATCTACCTTTGAGTGAAGTGGAGAAAATAGTAAAACAGTAAGTGAAAAACAAACACAAATAGATTAAAGGGAGCTTCACCTAACACCACGAGTACCATCAAAAGCACACAATCCAATTTTGGAGCAGATTTTCGCAGGTTGTGCCTGTTGGAAACAATAAGGAAAAGACAATTACTAGGTAGAAATATTAGTAGAGAGACAATCTAGCAACTTTATAGGTAAATGTAATAAGTAAAACTAGCATTCACCCCAGACACAAGTAAATCGATGATGGTTTGCCCATATTGTTGAACCACTGCCTTGCACTCCTGGCTAACCACTCCAGTGGCTCCAATTGCTTGGTTTATCATGGTAATCACAGTCTGAGTCAAGGCAAACAAACAATCAGAAATGAAATCAATAACCAGGTAAATAAGTAACACAAAACTACAGGATTTGGCCAAAAAAAAGTGGCACAATTAAATAGCTGGAATAACATGACCCAACAAGGAAGCATTAGAACTTACTGTTGGACCTGCCAGCAAGGAAGTTCCAGAATCTGCAATTGCTGCACAACCGCCAGCACAATATCCTGAAAAGCATAAACTAAGTCAGAAACACAAAGATCTATTCCAAATCCATGTTTTTGCTTCAAAGAAAGTAATTAATGGTCCCATTTTTCAAGTACACCAGGGATTACAAGGAACATACCAGTCGGTTTGTCACCAATAAGAACATCACCCATGTCAAACTATAACAAAAAGGAAATATAATTATGTGAAATGTGAAAGAATGACGTCTCTATATATATAGAAAGCATTTATGTGGCACATGATAATTTAAGTTGAAAGATCGACCTGCCAATAGCCTTTTTGTGTTACGGGGACGTATGTGTGCTTGCCCTTGTAATGGTTTGGATCAGCCCCACCAAACACAATTTCACCACCCACTTCTCCTTCTATATTGCGGTTAAGCCAAAATGAAAATACCTGGTCCTTGATAAGACCTTGTTTGACCATGTTGTACCTGTAAGATAAGTGGTTAGTGCGAAGCTCTTAAATATCCAGAAACATCCTAACAGAAACTGAAATAAAAATTAAAATGCAAACATACCACACTGGGACAGCATCCCCAACTGAAATCTCCTTAAACCCAAGTCCTAATATCCCATCGAATTTGGCCGCCAAAAATGTAAGACCTGGCTCCTTAGTAGCTTCTATAAATTCCTGGCAATGAAAATAGATCACTAGTTACCTAATTCAAACTTTCAAACAACTGATCAAGCAAAATGAGAAGATTAGCTCAACTTAGGCACGTACCTGATCTTTCACAACCAAGTTGCCAACTTGAACATTGTCATTACTAAAGAAACCAGAAATAGCTCCAGTACCATATTGAATAGAAGCAGATTTCCCTGCATAAAATATAATAATAGAACTTCTAGATTATTTTAGCAACCATGGAATAAATACACACCGTAATGAAATATACCAAGTAAGCCTATAAGAAGACTAATACAGAAAGAATTCATAGCTTATAATTTTGATAAAATTAGGCCACAGAAGCATGCATAAGGTTATATGCAGAGGCAGAACCTCTTGGGACTGGTGGGTGTCATGGCCCCACAAAAAAATTAAACCAGGATAATTTTTATTTTAACCCCATCGAAAATATATAATTCAATGTTGTTCCTAAATTTAGAAAATTTTAAATGACCCCTCAATGAATAATGTTGAGTGCCGCCACAGGTTATATGTTGGAGAAAACCATCTTTCTACTTAAGTATGTTCTACCTGAAAAAGGACCAAATACAGAAACAACACACTGAATGGAAAATCATGATCAATACCCATCACTAACCAATCCAATGGTATTAGAGACATCCATAATCATTTTTGAAAAAATAAATAAATATTTCACATGTTACTATTCAAATGAATATAATGAACAACTTAAAATTTGTTCTGGTGTCATTAATATCAGGGAGAAACAAGTTTCAGAAACAATTACAAGAGAAGTAGAAAGAGCATAAGACATACCGTTCTTCTTATAAGTACTCGAGTCACCTGATTTGTACTTGGAATGGAAGTAACATGCAACCTACACCAAAACATAACACGAATCATGTTCCCTAAAACACATTTGCTTTCACAATTATCAATGCCAGAAGTTGTATTCCCTATGCATTCAAAGTAAATATAAATATAGGGGCTCACCGAGAAATAGCACTTAGTTGATGGTACCCACAAATTTGAGCTTCCTGTGTCAAAGACCACAGTGAACTTTTGCGGTGGAGTTCCAACACCAATCTCACCATAGTACTGAGCATCCATGTAGTTCTTCAGTGCAACAATATCAGTTTCCTCAGAGTCTCCGAGGTCATTAGGGAAGCGATACTTTTTAGCAATAGATGCTCTGAGAGCCTCTCGATCCTTGGAGTCAAGCTGGCCAGCAAGCCGGTTGTTTGGATCCATTTTCAGTTTTTTCAGCCCGATTCTTACCAGTCCATCATCAGATGCAAATACCACAGAAAACAACAGGGACGAGATGAACAGTGGCAGAACAATCCCTTTAACAGTGGTTCCCATATTGACCTACAAGCCCCCATTCACCGCTGCATTGTTAGAATAACATATAGAAGAACAGAGAAAAGATGCACGCTGTATGCATGTACGAAGGAATGCTAATAGCAACACCATCTACAATTCCTAAAGACACGTTAATACCTTCAGGTTTGGTCTGCTTTCTTTAGTTTCCCAAATGGAGTCTCCCTTTCAATTTTAAACAGATGAGCTAATTTAAAAATAAGATAAAACAGAGATCAAGAACAACAATGTAATCCTTCAAAAGTCATAGCTAAATCAAATCAAGTCATAGACTCATATTACTAAATTGCGGTCACAACCTAGATAATAGCCGTATTGGTTTTCAAGGTTCCCACAACACCTCAATTGTAATTTAGAAACATAATGATTTTTGAGAATCAAATCACGACCTAACATCAGCAATCGCAGTTTAGTACTATGAATCAAGTCCTCATTTCCGCTCGATTAAAATCTTCATTAAATAAGTTGGTCAGATTCTATAAAAGGTATTTGTACTAGGCCTTTTTTATGAATCTAGTCATGTACCATAACAAGATCCTTTCTAGTCATAGATTTTCCAAAGAACATATAGTATCATATACATTTGGCATCATTTCCTCAGACGAATTTATTGCATATTATAAAGATAATATTATTATTTAAAAATGACAATTATACCTTATATTTTTTTAAAAAAATCTAGTCAAACCATTTAACCGAACTAATGGCGAAAAGTAGATTGAAAAACACAATTCAAAACTTGAAATAATCAAATTCTCCTATCCGCAGAAAACGCAATCTATATAAATTGAGCATAATTTTTACCTTAGAGTAAAAGGAAATCTCAAATACAGGATAAAACAGCTAGAAACAAAAGCAAAATAAGTCACCGCAATTTCACATGCAAGTCAAAACTGTGATGAAGAAGAAGAAGGATGAGTTCACTGCTAACGAGCTAAAACCGATTGATTCGAACAAATAAAACAAAAATAATTGAAAATATTAAATCTCTCATTGTAGAAACAACAATAATCCAAAAAGATCCGATCGAAGTTTCAAATTACACAGAGAATCATCGTCGTCATCATAATCCGATGAACATAAATTAAAATCAATAATTCACAGAGAAAATTGAAATTGCTCACCGAAATTTCGAGATCGGCGAAAGCAACGAGAGAAAAAAAGGAGAAGTTGGGGCGGTGACTTGAGAGAGACGAAGCGGAAAGTGAATATATATGGTGGAAACGCCGAAGAAACAAACAGAGAAGAGAGTGGGACGTTGAAGCTACCCGTCAGTTTTCTAAAGTGTGGGCCCGGATAATCGAAAACGATAAATTCAGGTATTTTTAGATAATGCTGTTTCTTTTTTCTGAATCTGGGCCGCCTGATCTTTGATCAAGAGGTGAGATTGAAGCGGGTAGATTTAAATATGGTGTTAATGGAGGTACACGATTTTCTTGTTATTGGACACTTCGCTTTTAAGGAAAGCATAAGTGGATGATGACAGATAATATAATAATAATAATAATTATATGATTATTTTTTATAATTATGTATATTAAATTTATTGTTTGATTGATTCATATTGAAAATATAATATATAAAAATAATATAATGTGTCAATTTTTAAAGTTTTAATTTATCTATTTTTATTTATAATTTTAAAATTTAAATTTTTAATCTTACTTAAAAGATTTAATATCTTTGTTACTAGAGCAACTGATACAGATAAAAAAATATTAAATATAATACTATTGTTATTTAATAGATATTACAATTGAACCAGAGACTCTTAAGATCAAATAAAATGAGTATCATTCTCTTTTTTCTAAAATTACCCATTGACTTTTTTCTAGTTTTTAAATTATATTTTATATTTATTTTATGATTTATGTTAAACTACATACTATAAATAATTAAAAAAATATTGGTTACGTACAATTGATTTATTTAAAATTCAACTATAAGATAATTTAGTAGGATGAGATATTAAATTCTGGACAGAATGTTTCAGATCCTCCTACTTTTGTATCAAATGAGATCAAGTTTTTAACTGAATTGAATGCTCCAAAAGGAATCTGCTTCCGGTTCATCCCTCGTGTTTGTAATTGTGAAGTTGATCGACTTGCTAAGAGAGGCACTAGGTGAAGTTTTGTCTTGTTTGATCGTTTAATATAGATGAATGTTTTGTAATTTTCTTTGCGTTATTGGTTATAGTTTTTAATACTTTCATTTTTAATCGTAGAATTGACGTTTACTCTTAATAGTAATAAAATTTAGTTCGGATAGAGATTTTTAACGAGGCTTTATTATCTTAAAAAAATTCGGATAGAGATTTGAGTTTGATGTTGTAAATAGATAAAATTAAGATAGAAAAGTCGCCTATATAATAGATAAGTGTGTTTAAAATCGACTTAATAAATACCCAACGACCCAACAAATTCATAATACAAATAAAAGAAATAAAAATAATGTTAAAATATAATATTAATATTAGATCTATTGGGTCACTGAATACCATTAGATCGATTTTAAACACCCCTAAATTAAAAAGTCTATAATATTTAATTTAAATTAATCGTTTAATAAATTATCTGTGTTTAATGTGAAAATAGGTGTTTCCCAATAGTTTATTGTTCACACGCCTAATCTTCCCCCAAAACCAACGTTTTCTTTTGTGGGATCCTTTGGGCACTCACTCACGCGACACTTACCCAACGCAAACAATATTTGTTGTCTGATTGTACCTTTTGTCCCTGGATTTGCTTGCCTTGCCCTCCAACTTCTTTAGCTATTGCTCGTGGGTTGCTTAATCTTGTGGGAAGAGTTACTAAAAAGGATTAATTATAAAATAAGCCCTGAACTATATCATTTTTATCAGAACTGATAAATTATATTTTTCATGTGTATCGAAAAATATCAATAATTAAAATAATAATTAAAACTAATTAAGAAAAAGCATCGACTCGAACCAGAACCATTTAAAAAATAGAATAATTCTGAATGTTAAAATAATTTAAATTTAACTCTGTCATCTCCAACTTTTTTAATTGTTTATTTCTTTTATAGTAACCTCTTTCGAGTCAGGTAACTTTCCTAGCCATACAATATCCTTATTTGTTGATCTGCTGATTAAATTGTTCGAACTTTATAATATGATACTCTCTATCTAATATAATTCTTTTATTTCACTTTCAATTAAAAAAACAATAGATAAGTAACACGTGGCTAAAAATGCCATGTCAACATTTCCATGTCACATGCATTAAAACGCACCGTATTCCCCCTAGGCTAAAACGCAACGTTTGGCGTAATCCCGATTCTGAACTGAGCGGAATGGGAGGAAATACATTAAAAGAGCAAAGGAAACAAGAACCACAACATCAACAAGAACAAGAGATGGCAGCCTCGTAGGCGGCGATGGACGGAATAGCAGCATCGGCTCTCCGGTCAGTTCTACAGAGAGTACACCAGGCAGCCGAGCGATGTGGTCGTGAATCGCAGCGGATCCGCGTCGTTGCCGTCAGTAAAACGAAACCCGTCTCCCTCGTTCGCCAAGTCTACGACGCCGGACATCGATGTTTCGGCGAAAACTACGTCCAAGAACTTGTGGAGAAAGCCCCTCAGGTTCCTTCTCCATTTCCTTCAAAAGAAAAAAAAAAACATACAATTTGGGAAATTTTCATTTGGAAAATGATAAAGCACCAAAGTAACAATCTTTTCTGTGCTTGCTATTGCAGCTTCCGGATGACATAGAGTGGCATTTTATTGGGAATTTGCAGAGCAATAAAGTGAAGCCTTTGATTGGTAAGCAAAGATACATAGATAAAACAGTAGATTAGTACTACTTTCTTTGATTAAAATGTATTTTTCATGGATATTTGAAATTGAACTTTTACTTCCGTTGGTTTTGCTTGTACTTCTTGAAGGAAATGTTTGTTGTGCTTTTACTTATTATTCATTGGTACGCAGCTGGTGTGCCAAACCTCGCCATGGTGGAAACTGTAGATGATGAGAAGGTAATTCTGTTCATTTCCATTAGTATAATGTTTAGGGTTGCTACTACAAAGTGTTCCTTGTGTTTTGCATGCACAATTAGAGACAATTTTTTCTTAATTTATACCTACATTTGAATCTAGTTTTAGCGAGAATGACTGATATGATTTTGTTTTCTTATATCAATAATCATTATATCGTAGCTATTTAAAAGTGGCAAAGTATTTTTTTTTTCCTTATTAGATTGAGCATCTTCCTTATTTGGACCAGATTGCAAATCATCTTAATCGCGCGGTTGGAAACTTTGAAAGAAAGCCTTTAAAAGTCTTAGTCCAGGTGAACACCAGTGGAGAGGAATGTAAGTATTTCCACCAAAATATATTGTTTTTGGTTGAGTTGTGGTGTGTCAAGGCTTTGCTCTTTCAAGCTTATTGTCATGACTTTTTCATTAAGATTGCTACATAAAACTGGTCATGTTTCTTTAGCTCCCGGTTCCATACCATGTTCTATCAACATGGCTATCAGCAATAAAACAACCTAGTTCGTTGGGGCTAAGTACGCTGTTAGATTAGGTCAGGTATATTTGCTGACAAAATAAGCTGGTCTTATCAATCACTTGGAGGTTGTTTTGATCGTATTCCCCTGGATCATGTTATTGCAGCAAAATCTGGTGTTGAGCCTTCAGGTTGTGTGGAACTTGCAAAACATGTTAGTCTGAATTGCCCGAACCTTCAATTTTGTGGATTGATGACAATTGGGATGCCTGATTATACATCAACACCGGAGAATTTCAAGGTGGCTGAACTTCTTATCTTGATTTATCCGTACTTTTCAATCGATTCTTTATTTTCTTACAATTTTCCTTTGATGTAGCCAGACATTAGAAAATTGCCGAAGTGAGGTCTGCAAGGCTCTTGGAATACCAGAAGAACAATGTGAACTGTCAATGGGAATGTCTGGTGACTTTGAATTAGCTGTAAGGATTATTTTCGCATTACCATCTAGAAAAGGAAAACATTAGGTTTGTAAGAATTGATGTTATCTACACTTCAGCATGAAACCATTGTTGTGTAATGTCACTGTGCACAAAGCGATGCTATGTTACTCGAGCTCGAGTGTGTGATACGAGTATGCTTTTTTTATAGCTTATGAGAGACGACTGTCTAATGGATTGTCTCATTGTTTTCACAGATTGAAATGGGCAGTACCAATGTCAGAGTTGGATCAACCATCTTTGGGGCAAGGGAATATCCAAATAAGAAATGAAACAAGCTTATGAAACCGACGGGTTCATTCTTTACATCATCATTGCAGTGTTGTTAAATGTGTTGTACGTAAACAGAATCCTCAGGTTGTTTCTGGGTTGATGTGGTTCGATCTGAGAGAAAGAATACTCGGACTGAAATTAGAATCCATGGAACTTGTTTATTCCATCCAAATAATGCTAATAAAATTGCAATAGTTCGATATGAAATTCGATTCTTACCAGTTCAATTGGAAAAATTAACAATGTTCTGATGTGATGAATGGCTTTAAATGTACAAGGATCCCACGATGAAGTCCTCTTCATCTACATTTCCATGCTCAAATCCAACCACTCCCTGATTCCATCACATTCCCCAGCCTCCTCAAAACTTGCACTTCTCTCGACCTCTTCTCGCTCGGCCTCTCGGTACACAAATGCATTATACACCATGGGTTTTCTTCAGATCCCTACACTGCATCTTCTTTGATTAATTTCTACGTGAGATTTGGTCACACATGAATGCTCGCAAGGTTTTTGATAAAACGCCATTCGGATATGTTGTTCCCTGAACTGCCATCAAGAGTTTTGATAAAATCGCGGAACGGATATGTTGTTCCCTGAACTGCCATTGATGGATGCTATTGTCTCTGTGTGGACCTGGACAATACTTTTTCCATGTATAAAGAAACGCGACGCAATGCGGTTGAGCCTAGTCCGGTCATTTTCTTAACCTTGCTCACCGGAGCATTGGAGCTTGCCTACAACAGGCTTTGCATGGCTGTATGGCTTATATGGCTTTGAATTGAACATAACTTTGGGGGATTCGTTATTAAATGCCTATATCAAATATGGGACCATTGGGGAAGCAAGATATTTGTTTGAATTTATAGACTAAATAGATAAAATTTCATGGAATTCTTTGATTTCAGGTTATGCTCTGTTGGGGAATGTTGAGGAACTTTTGCAACTCTTATATAGAATGAAGATAGAAAGCATGGACCCTGATCAGAAAACTTTTGGTTCTTTGCTTAATGTTGTTGCAACACAGAGCAAACTCTAGGAAGACTGGTGCATGGGCAGATTTTAAGATGCGGGTTTGATTCAGATGCGCATGTTGAAGGGGTTATCTGAAAAAGATATGCTTTTATGGACAGCGATGATTTCCGGGCGTGCAAAATAATTGTGCAGACCTGGCCTAGATAGTTTTCGATTATTGGATCCAACAAGTTGAGAAATGAAGGGGTCAAAATAGTCATTGTAATGCTGTAATTATTGTAATTATGGAGCCAGATACACTAAAAATAATTATACAGAATGTAATGAAAATGCTAAACTTATCTTAACCA
Organism: Abelmoschus esculentus; assembly: GCA_035048815.1. Lineage (NCBI taxonomy): Eukaryota > Viridiplantae > Streptophyta > Magnoliopsida > Malvales > Malvaceae > Abelmoschus > Abelmoschus esculentus. The sequence goes on from JAUCBN010000066.1 coordinate 5,900,121, forward strand.
GTAAACATATATGAGTGATCAATCAGACCACTTATCATTCAATTAGCTAACATCAATGTCTATGGTGGTATCCAACTCCTGCACTATGTTTGATCTTCCAACTCTTTTCTCCCTCTCGAAGCTCTGTTTCGAAACTATAAACCTATTTCTGCATACAGAACAGTGTGTTGTATATCACCAAAACTTTTGCAGGCAATCTGCTTGCCACACTAATTGTTCTCTACGGGCGGATCAGCCGAGTGTTAGGTGGTTAAAGTTATTGTGAGCGGCAATCAAGGCGAATTGCCTAATAACGACGAGGCATCAAAGGGAGCAACCACCCCCTACAAAAGGCGCATGGCAGCTCCTCTTGAGAACTTCCTGGCGAATAAAAAACAAGGAACGGATGTGGAGTTAACTCGACACCACTCAGTCCGGGATTCACTCTCGTAGTATATATGGTTGATATCCTGTTCGAATAAGCAACATGGTTGGAATTGATGAGATACAACATGCATGATAATGGAAAAGGAGTCCGATACCAAATTAAGGTGTCACTCGGAACATATGTCAATTTAGAGGACATCATATGACCAATAAAGCACTATCAAAACTGAGCAAGATAAAAATCAGAATAGGACTACCAAAAAACAAATGCATAAAGTAGAAGAATCCATATGAAAAAAGATATCAGGCTAATAAATAAAATAAGTTATCCAACTATACACGAGGAAAAATGATACCTTTATTTCTTTGAGTCGTTTAGGGCTGACATCTGGATAGTTGAATGTAACAGGATGCCAAGCTTTGTTATCCATTTTCGTAGCCGACTGATTCCACAGGGTATAGGTCAGTGATCTTCGTTCTATCTCACCTTCGAGCCCACTCATCTGGTGAGTAAAAAGAAAACTAGGATTAATTAGAAATGTAATTTCAATTGTAATACAATCAGAAAAGTCATGTACAAATTGCAAAATCGAAGAGACTGATTTTACTTATCAAGAATAAGGTTAGAGGACAACCATTAAAAAGCTAAGAAAATACAGAAAACTGTTTGGGAAAAGAGAACAAGTGGGAATGGGATATACTGATTCTTTACTTACGGCAAACAATGTCGGCACATAATGTTCATCTGGGATACAATTATGCTGTTTTTGAAGTTTCTGCACAATCAAAAGTAAGTCATCATTCACATTGAAGGAAGCAGATTGTCCGTCACAATATCTGAAACAACACTAAACTCGAGTGTATTTGCAAAACAAGAGAAAATATGACATAGGGGAATCAGATCTCACTACAAAACCAATGTTCTAGCCCCTGAATCGACTACCAAAATGGATAAAAAGGCTCCTATTAAATCAAACTAATTGCATACATTTTGGGAATTGAACTCACCATATTCAGCTTCCCTTTACTGGTGTCCACAGGAGGGCGTCGCTGCAAAACCAAGAAGAAAATTTAAATTTCAGATTGCTGTCCAATATGATCAAACATCTTATCCTAGCTTTAATGTGTTTGATAAACATCCACAAACCCTTGATAAGCAGTTTAGGAGACCAAGGAAGACCCAAATATTATCAAAACATTTATGCAGCAAAGCAACATGCCAAACAAGGGCGGGAATATCTCTAAAATTACAATTTGTGGAAAGGAAATTTTACAATAATGAGGAGCAAAATGACTGAAAGTAAACACATAACATATATAATCAACAGCATACCTTGCAGAATTTCTTAAAGACTGGAAGAACAACCTCATCATCTACAACAACTTCTGCATGGCTCCTTATCAAAGAGATCCACTGCAATCCATATATACAATAAACGTGTACTGAACTCATTGAAATGTTTATGATAGGAAAATGGGGCAATTCATCCATTTAGCTGCTGAAAAATGTTGGCTTTGCAATCAAGACAAAGAGCAAGGGGCAGTTCTACATAAAATATGTAGGGTAGACAAGAGAGCAAAATTCAAAACAAGCTCTATTTATTAAGCTAATTATGAAGCTCTTCAAATTCAAAAGTCAGACCAATTCATCAAAATTTCCAAAAAAATAACCTGAGATCCTTTTCTCCACTTGCTCCTTGGTATTACAGTTGACATTCTAGGGTGGTAACGCCCATCCTTTAAATCAAGAAAGCTGCAAAACAAGATTTTTCATCTCTTCAAATCTAATGAAGAACTGGTTTAAAGATCATACAATTTTATTTCCACATATGTATAGAATATAAAAGAAAAAACATCAATGAATAGATCAATCAACCAATGCTTGGCACCTCAAGAATGAAAAAGGCCCGCCATCTACCTGTCCACGAAGCTCCTAGTAGAAGCCATAAGATATCTATAGATATAGCTGAAGTTGTATAGAGGTACACAACTGCACAAATATAACACAACTTGCTATTAAAAAAACTTCATTTCACTAATTATAATGCAAACAAAAAACAACCATAAGGTAAACTCGTTAAAAAGTTCAGACCTGTCAGACAGAAGAACAAATCTCTGATTTGCAGGATCCTCTAGAGCATTTGCAAGTAACAACCTTTCAGCTTCTATCATACTGGATTCTCCCCAAGCTACCTGCAACGAATAAGATTTGAGTCATAACTTTTTACCAAGCTTATCCAAATTCTGTTAAAAAAAAGTTCAAATCTTTTTAGAAAATCACCTGAATGCTATCAGTCAATTGTCGATTGTAAAAGAAACGCGACCGAGAATTCGACTCGTCGAAGACAAAGCCAGGGGCGGAGTGAATATAAATGGAGAAATTGGCCATGTCAGCGTTCTGTAACAAAGTCATACAAAAAATTAGCTGAAATTTCGGTAGAAGTGGAGGAGGGGGAAAAGGAAATAAGGTTTTTGGCACCGACCTCGAAGAAGCTGCCCCAGAGAAAATCGAGAGGGAGATCAAATCGGGAAAGGAAGAGGAAAGCGATCTTAGGGGTACCATTGAAATTGTTATAGCGAGGAATACGAGATCTCAAACGCGTACGAGCGAGAGAGTTAGTGGGAGAAGAGATTTCGGGGGAGAAATGGAGGCGGAGGAGAGCCCAGAAGCAAAGAGCAAAGGAGAGGAAGACGGCAAATATCCAGCCTAACCAGATAACGTGGCGGACTGGTACCGGAACAGCTTTCTTCATCATGATTCTTTTTTCCGGCAACCGATCACTGCCTAACTTAAAAACAAGCCTCTATCATCTTCAAATTCTTCATAAATATTATGATTTCTTGTACAGTAATCCAACCATCGATCAACAAAGTAATAAGAAAATGAAAGAAAGAGAAGAGAATGTGGTTACAATGAAGGGTTTTTAATGGAAGGGACAAAGCATTTATTTTTTTTAAGAATTACTACGTCGGTTACTAAACTGTGTTGAGATGATTCAACGCCAACAAATTGTATCGCCCAAGTCAACAGGGAAATTTTCGATTTGGGGGTTGGTTTTGTTGTTTCGTTTTCCCACTACTGACCTATCGGCCACCGGCCGACGCCATTCAAGGATGTTGGGCTGGTGGCTAATAGCCCATTTCCCTTTAAAGGTAAGTTATTTAGTGTAGCACGAACCCTCTAGCCCAAGTGATTAAAGGAACGGTTGATGTTCCTAGAGGTCACGGGTTCGAGCATCAGCGATATCAGCAGAGTAATTGAACGATCAATATTTAGTGTAAACTACATAACTGGTCAATAAAGCTTTAAGAGTTATTTAGTGTAAACTACTCAAATGGTCAATAAAGTCTCAAGTTCGAGACATTGTGTACGCAAAAAATAGCAGGAGACTCACCTACTAAAGCTAGGTGTGCGACACGGGACGGTCTGGAATCAGGGCTAGACTCTGAAACCAGAAGAGCAATAAAAAAATATGAAACGGATGAATCTGATTAGTTAGGATCATGGATGACGTGGTGAAAATGATTCATGATAAAATTTCTTCTCATTCACTCACTTAATAGGAATCATCAACCGATAAGTCACTATTCAAACGATAACTACCATGCTCGAATCACAACCCTTGCAAAAGATTAAAGCTTTTAAGCCTTTTCTCTTCGTAAGATACGTGTCATCGTCCTATTGGAGGGTATTAATTTGCTTATATCATGTCAGACGACTATTACTAAGTTAACAGAGATTAATGGAAGATTGATCATTTTGTTATAAAATGAAAATGTTGATGACTGAAACCTATGTATAAACCAATGCCAACAAGTTGTTGGGTGGGTGATGTCAACTCATTTCTTAAAGAAACAGATTCGACAATGGAATCTTAGGGGTAATGTCGAGTTTAAGGAAGAGGAATTTGTATTTTTACACACCAATATCATAAAGGGATTTACATGCCTTGGAGATTTTACAAGTTACAACATTGTGTAATCTACATATAAACATGTAATTCCAATGTTATAGATGCCCAAAGCCAAAGATCCAACAACAATCCTATATAGGAAGCTGTCTTGTTCCTTAGTGTTCAAACTTCAGAGCTCATGAAACATGTTTGAAAGTAGGATTTAGAACATGAAATATCCGCACCTGTGCTCTTTGATATGGCATTGGTAATGTGGGTGCTTGCTTAAGTTGAATAGCAGAATAAGGATGTTGAACTGAAACCTGTCTCTGGTTCACTTGGGAAGGAGGGATTGTGTATAAATACTGTGTGCATGTGGACTATTGGACGCTTCCCGCCTTGGCATTTTGATGATCCAAGATAACATTTAAGATTTTTCCAGGAACAAAGATTCTCTTTTTGATTGGCTTCCCGTCGAGGTACTTTGAGAGTTTTTCGTCTTTTGAAGCTGACGTAAAGGCATCCTCCTCCGAACATCCTTTTTCGACCTCAATTGTACCTCTTGTCTTGCCATTTATCTGGACAGGTAGTATGATGGTTGATTCCTTCAAGTACGTAGGATCAGCCTGGCATCGTATGAACAAGATTGTGAGGTAAGCACGATACCACACCCCTTTCCCCATCCTATAGCAGGTGATTCTTCAAATACAAGCAGTAAAAATACATAAATATAAATCCGACCGGATACTTTACCTTTGGAAATGCCTCATATGCTATTGAATCCGGATGACCGAGGCGAGACCAAAGCTCTTCGGCCATGTGAGGTGCATAAGGCGAAAGCAACAAGACAAATGCTTCAATAATTGCTTTTGGATGTTTATCCCACTGATGACATGAAACAGAAAACCAAAGAATATTCAGGCAGCATTCTTCTAGACATCACAAAGTAATCTAACATGACAGAACTTAAGAAAGAATGTTAAATAATACTGAAAGCCAAGGGAATATTGTTCCTAAAAGAATACATATCGAACACATAAAGAAGAGGACTCCTCGTCATTCATTCTCTGTCTACCAAAATCCGTACAAGGATCTGTCGTGTATATAGCTAAAGAAAAGTCGAGCGCTATTTGCTCAATGAATAAAACCTTATATGCTGCATTGATGAACTCCATCATTGCAGAAATTCCAGTATTGAACCTTGTCCCTTCAATTTCCTCCGTCACCTGGTTAAAAAAAACATAACCAATCATCTGTCAGAAGCAAACAAGGAATCTTAGGTTTCAATATTCATGTTACTTGTCCACTCCTAAATTGTTAAAATACCCTTTTGGATCAAATTGGAAAAAAAAAATTATCTGATCTGGGGAAATCTGTGGGTTATTCATCATAAAAGCATAATGAACTGTCAGAAGCAAACAAGGAATCTTAGGTTTCAATATTCATGTTACTTGTCCACTCCTAAATTGTTAAAATACCCTTTTGGATCAAATTGAAAAAAAAAATTATCTGATCTGGGGAAATCTGTGGGTTATTCATCATAAAAGCATAATGAATTGCACGTTATAACCCCCCCCCCCCCGATAGTCCTAGGGAGTGCATACTTCTTTGCAGATAATGCAACATTTACACTGTAATCAGATGCCCTTAGTGATAAACACACACACACTAAAGTGTAGAATACGACCTTAGCGATGCATTTATGGAGAGCACGAAGTTGTTCCTTAGTAGGTTCCTCATCGGTAACCAACGTTCCATCTCTGAAAGCGCCATGATGTAAGGGTGAGCCAACAATCAGCCTCCAAGTTCTTCCTAAAAATCGATGGACTCCTTCAATTCCACTAGTATTCCATGTTTTTGAGTCTCTATAAACAAAATGCAACAGGCAGCTTTGTTGGGTTTCCTCTGATTACAAGATGATTAAAATACTAAAATAAATTGAACCAAATATTACCGAAATGGTCCCATGAACATTTCATACAATCGAAGAGAATCTGCACCATATTCAGAAACGACATCATCAGGGTTTACTACATTTCCCCTACTTTTACTCATTTTATGAGCACGTGCAATCAAGCGAATGTTTGAGTTGTCTTTCAACACATAAAACTCCCCAGACTTCACAACCTACAGAAGGATTCACAAAAAAATAACAAGATGAATTGAAATGACATAATTTATAAGCTCATATTCCGTATCATAATGAACAAAATAACAATGGGAAACATATTAAAACATGTGGAAGAACATACTCTTTCCTCTGGAATGATTTCTTGAAGGTATTCACCTAACTCATCTGCAGAGTCTGCAGATACATAGTTGCCATCTGTGTCTTTGTAAGCCGTAAATTGAACCTGCCACTCCAACCATGAGAAACACTTTGATTGAATTGTGGCTTTACTAGGAACAAGAAAGTTTACTTACTTCCCCAAGAATAATCCCCTGGTTTATTACACATTTGAAAGGCTCTTTGGTTGATACAACACCAATGTCATATAGAACCTGAAATATAGAATCAGAATGCCAAAATATCAGCAGTGTACAAAATAAAAATTAGACAATTCAGTTCTCGTTCTTGCGCAGCCCGCAATCAAGTTAGGACTGTTTGTCTTACTGTATCTCTACAAAAGCTTCCAGCCATCATAACAGTATTACAGTGGCTCAATTTGGGAATAGTAGCTGCCAAAATATGACCAGGGGTGGATCTTGATCAAATAAGTTGAGGGGGCCTATTTAAATTTTTTAAAAGTTTTAGAAGCTTAAATTAAAATTTTTAATTCAAAAATTTGAAGGTCTAATTAAAATTTTTAAAAGTCTGAGACTTTTAGAGAATTTTTTAAAAGAATTTAATTAAAAATATTTTTTAAAAAATAAAATTTAAAGAGAATTTTAAAATTTTTGAAGGGAACAAATTAAAATTTCTTTAATCGTTGAAGGGCTAAAAGTAAATTGTCCAAAATTTGGGGGGAGCCAGGGCCCCCTCTGGCTCTAACCAAGGTCCGCCTTTGAAGATGACCCATCTTTATGTTTAGGCTCTAATACGATCGATTCAGTCCTATTCTAGCTTAAAACAATCAGAATTAATACTTTAATAGCAATCCGGGGTAAAACATTTAAGAAGGCACTCATTTTTCATCCAAGAACACAACATTCAATAGAAAATACAAGAAGAAATGTTCAATCGCGGTATATAAACAGTTCCACGTGTGAAGTGACCCATTGCTATCACATTGGAAACTGTATGTGCATATTTATGTAAAAGACAGAATACAAGCTTACTGCTTACCTTGTGCCAGAACCTTGAATAAAGTAAATGGAGAACAGCATGCTCAGCACCACCAACGTAGACATCGACTGGGCTCCAGTACCTGGTTGTAGATGTAATATTAAGGACAGGAAAGAAACAAGGCAATCAAGTGCACACAAGGACTTTCTTAAGTTCTTCATGAAAACTTGACAACAAAACTAGAATTTGTTATACAGAGAAAACTCATTACTGAAACGATTTATCTCGAACAATGAAAAGATTTCCTTACTTTTCTTTTGCCTTATCAACTAATTCATTGGAGTTTTGGGGGTCCATAAACCTCAAATAGTACCTGAATAACGAAGGAAAAGGTATGAGACTCGAACATTCTATCAACATATTTGAATTTTAACAATGAAAGACCAGATTAATTTCTCCATCAAGCCAATATATTCAGCAAGCATTCAATTATATATGATCAGAGATTCCCAACTTTTCTGTTTCATATTCCACAACTTTTAGATGATCATTATGTTTCAAGAAGATACCCTCCTCTAATTTTATCTTATTTACCTCTTCCATTTGAAGAATCGAAGTTATTTCCAAAAAGAAAATGTGAAAGAATAAATACTGCAGAGATGTTTAATGATAAAATTGAACTACAGAAAGTAATTACAGGTTCTTTACCAGCAAGAACCAGCCCATTGTGGCATGGTGTTTGTTTCTCTCATGGCAGGTTTCCCAGATGAAGGGTCTATGGTTTTAACCTGACATAGATGAATGGATCCAAATTAATGCATGATTAACCAAATGTCAAATGATAGGTGAATGAAATATCAAACAAAATCAAGGGCTAAAATTGTACCCAAGACACTGCCTTTGAGAGTGGTGGTTCCCCTGTTCCACTTGGAGTAAAATCATCCAACTCAGGAAGGGTAAGGGGCAGTTCAGTTTCAAGAACTGGGATGCTCTCACCACTACCTTCCAAGAAGATTACTGGGATAGGTTCTCCCCAATAACGTTGTCGGGCAAAAAGCCAGTCCCTCAACCTGTAATTCACCTAATAGATAAAACAACTATATAAGCAAAGAATGTCTTACATTATACATAATTATGGTCAAATCCACCCTTTTCACTGAAAAAAAAAATGTTTCAGGTAACCAAGCAAAGGCACCTTTTTCTTCCCCTTTCCAGTTTTCTCAGCCCACTCAATAACTTTGTAAGCTGCTTCTTTGCTTGACAAGCCATTGATGTCAATCCCCACTTCCATGTTTGAAGAATTTATAATGATGCCTTCTCCGGAATAAGCCTTCTCAGGTTCAATGCAGCTTCCATTGTTGGGTGTCACTACCCATTTGATTGGAATATTAAACTTTGAGGCAAACTCAAGGTCACGAGCATCATGCGCAGGTACAGACATAATTGCTCCAGTTCCATAACTGCACAAATACAATTATGCATGTTTCTCGTGTATCAAAAACTGTCCACAGACTCACTAACAATTCGATTATCCAAAAATGTCAACTAAGCACGAGAATTTTATTCTAGACAAAACTGACAAATGGGGAGTATATATGCATCCACTAATTGGTAACAACTACAAAGAACATATTGAAAGGGGAATCAAGTCAAACACACCTCCCCAACACGTAATCTGCAACCCATATTGGTATTGGTTCCCCACTTGTTGGATTTTTAGCATAGCAACCACTGAAGACTCCTGTTTTCTCCTTCTGAAGTTCAGTCCTTTCAAGATCACTCTTTCTAGAAGCAATGTCTTGGTATTCCTCCACCTGAATTGTAAGAAACATCATCCTCAACTTACAAAAGTTTCTAACAGAAAATGGTAGCTTAGAGAGGAAAGAGTAACATACACATTCCCTCTGTTCTGTTGACACTATTGAAGACAAAAGGGTATACTCCGGTGCCACGACTAAATATCTGCATACAAACAACCAGTTAGAATAAATCATTCTTCACCAACTATTATTGAAATAAAGGTACTTAAGAATCAAGTGCAAGGGAAGTACGTTGCACCAAAGATGGTATCAGGCCTGGTAGTATAGACCGTAATTTTCATGTCTGTTTCCCTGCCATCACTGTCAAGAACAAAAAAATCAACTTCCGCACCCTCTGACCTCCCTATCCAGTTCCTTTGCATCTCTTTGATGCTTTCAGGCCAGTCAAGTTCATCCAGATCTTCAAGAAGACGGTCAGCATAAGCAGTAATCTTCAGCATCCATTGCCTCATTGGCTGCTTGGTAATAAACAATGACACTGTAAAATATTAAATATTCACAGAGACAGGGAATAAGCGAAGTATCTAAACTAGGAGAAATGGATACCCAGAACAAAAATAATTAAACTAAAATACCTTTCTGATAACAGGATGACCCCCACGCTCACTTACACCATCCACAACCTCCTCATTTGCTAGGACAGTACCAAGAGCAGGACACCAATTAACCGGTACTTCAGCCTGAGCTTAGAATCAGATCAAGCATCAGATCGAGTTTTTGGTGAGGATATACAAAATTAATAATAGGAATAATGAACTCAGAACTAGTCACAAGCCAAACCTGGTAAGCCAATCCTCTTTTTAACAATTGAAGAAAGATCCATTGGGTCCATTTATAGTACTCGGGTTCTGTGGTGGATATTTCACGGTCCCAGTCATATGAGAAACCCAATGATTTAAGCTGAAAAGTAAATGATTAGTGTAAGAGGACATTCAAGTTAATCACAAAGATGAATGTGAATTGGCAGAGCTATCAAACCAACCACCAAAGATGACCGGAAGTTGGCAGACTTAAGAAGCTATACATTAAGAAACAATAAAAACTTCAAAGAAATATGCTACTTAAATGGACTTTTTAACAACCCCTAGCCTCTTTGAAGCCGGGAAGACTTCGACCATATATTTTCATTCTTTTTCTTTAGATAAACACAGTATCAAATACTGTCTCCATATCTAATTCATTGGTAATAACCATCAGAACCATGCAAGCCAATTAGATGTAACTTCTAAAATCACTACTAAGTATCAACAATTAATCATACACATTTCACATATGTTTGATCTCCCAGAATAATAAAGTGTAATAACCTGGAGCGAAAGCGATTAATGTTCCTCAATGTTGTGAGTTTTGGGTGAGTTCCAGTCTGTGAACCACGATATGAAACCAATTAATAAATTAAAAACAGAACCATGGCATTCCACAACAATGAGAATTAAAAATCATGATTTCAGCACACCTCAATTGCGTATTGCTCAGCAGGCAATCCAAAAGCATCCCATCCCATTGGATGCAACACATTGTAACCCTGCATGCGTTTGAACCTAGCAAGAATATCTGTGGCCGTATACCCCAGAGGGTGACCTACATGTAATCCAGCTCCACTGCATTGCATCATCCAAAACATTTAACACAACTTCTTTCAAACACAACTTACTAAGAAGTACAAAAAGGGACCATTAACAGAATCCCACTCCCAGAACTATCCAGTTCCTACATATTTATCAATGGAACTGAGAGCCACGAAATTCAATCAACTACAAAGCACAGACATATGCATAATGAAACTAATGTTCAATAAATGAAAAAAAAAAACAATTAAAAACGGATTAAGGGACCTGGGATAAGGGAACATGTCAAGTACATAATATTTGGGTTTAGAAGTATCAACATCATCAGGCGTACGGAAGATTCGATTCTCTTCCCAATAACGCTGCCATTTGGGCTCAATTTCATCAAACGGATATGCCCTTTTAACAACCCCTGGTTTCAGTTTTTGCTCCTCTTGAACTTCACTTACCGAGCTCCTGATTCTACTTCTACCAATACCAAAACAACCATAGCTTAAAAGGGTATGTTTTTTATACATAGTGGAAGCAAAAGATGGTGACTTTGAAACGTGGGCATGTTTCAATTTTCTTGGCAATGGAAGATTTCTGCTTGAAAAGAGAAAAGCATTATGATTGAGAGTTGAGAGTGGGAATGGTTGGAGTGTAGTATGGGTTATAGCCATTGTTTGGTCATAAATTGAGGTTCAAGGAAGAAGCTTTAGGAGTGTGAGAAACTGGTCGAAGAAGAGAGAGAATCGGGATAATGTTGGGGATAAACTGATTGGTTCTTTTTACTTGGGCCCTAACATTCGCCTTTGTAAGAAATTTCTGGGTAAACAATTGTTAGATTGCTCTATTTTCTAATATATAGATGAAGCCCGATTTAAATTTTATGGGTTTATTATACAACTTTTTTTAAGTTTTTAAATTTAAAAATAAAATAAAATTATGAATTGGATATCTATTATTTTTTTAGTTATTCTAATTTTGTGAGTACCCATTGTATACTGACAAAAACAAATCCAAATTCGTACCGTTTTATATAATACATAGATAAAATTAAGTACTTAAAAATATGTATCCGACAATAAACACTCTTACACGAAAGTAATACAAACTTAAAACGATCTAAACTTTTAATATATAACTTTTCAACTTATCGATCCAAATTTAAGAACTTGTCAGGAGTTTAAGGTCCGAAATAAACGAGACCTTAACTCGAAGTTTCCAAAACTCTCGTTACATCAGCAAATTCTTCAACACCTACTTGATCAGGGAAACAAAACATCTCAATTAAACAATGGTCTGATGTTATTCTGGTAAAGCTGGAAACTGTTGAAGATAAGGCTTCTGCACTCTTCTTGTTCAACTTCAATGTTACACATGCAAAAACATAATCAGAGATTTGCTCTTCTTTCAAAAGGCTTAGATTTTCAGACAAACCCCAAAATCTTTTCAGACAAGAATACTAAAACCAGACACCTAATCAGTTGCATGCAACTAACTTTGTGGTGAAGCTTTATTTTAAAATCTCCACTGTCCAACTTTTGTTTAGCCTGTACACTACTCTGGCACCCATGTGAGTCTACTTGTAATTCTAGACAATGACAAATTTGACAACCACGTGGAATTCTACTTTGCTTCCTCTCATTCATACAGACGCACATTGCCGACAGTAAGTTTCTATAATCAGATGCTTCGTTAAGTTTCTCGTGCATGTTTGGTGGTTGTCTAGAGATATTAATGTCCCCCTTATTGTAAAGCTAAAGAATAGCTAGGTTCTTGCTTTAATTTCCACTCCCAATTAAAAAACTCTCTACAAACCTTTTCTCTTTCTAGAAAGAAACTCTAAACTTTTTTTCTTCTGTATATCGTGTACGTACATTATCAAAGAGTTAAGAAAAATGGGTACATATCGTCTATCTTTTTTTCACGTCTCCATTCATACTTTCGTTTCAAATTAAAGGATTTAGGGTATAGAGTTTAGGGTTCATATTTTTTGTTAGGGTTTAGGGAATTAGGGGTGTGGTGTAAAGTTTAGGGTTTAGAATATAGAAAATAAAGGTTAGGGTTTAAAATTCAATTTTTTAAAAATTTTTAATAGGAGGCATAGATTGAGGCATGATAAAGAGGTAGAAGATTCCTACTAAAAAAATTCGAATAGGTACTAACTTGTGATCACCAATTGGTAGGTGCATATTGAAAGTAGGGTGGGTTCGTGCCTACCCTAAACTTTTCAAAGTTCACATATTTATCTTTTATTCTCTTATATTTTATGAATTAATCCTTAAATTTTTATAATATTTAAGGTTTGTGCCCGATTTTAAGATTTTATTTGTACTTATCCTCAAATATATTACTGGATCCGTAACTGATGAATGATGATCACACCAGCGTATACCCACTAAAAATACCTACTTCCTTTATAATTTTCTATATAACATCCAAATAAAGCATAATCATAGAGTCTAAATTTTATACAACATGCTAATTAAACAACATAAATAATTCCCTTCATTTTATTGGAATTAATTAAAAATTAGAATCAAATGGTATATTTGCTTAAGTTTTTTAGAAATTATGCAACTTTTTGTTAGGGTTAATGATTAATTATTTTCTATTATGTTTAATTTATTTTTTGTAAAACCCTAATTTTTATGAAAAAGCCAAAACTAAATTAGCTGGAGGCTCCTTTCAATCATCAACACCCACTAAAAGGTGGTTCAAAAAGCCCCCAAAAGTCAGAAAATAAGAAAGGGAAAGCTAATGTTCTTCCATGAATTCACAAGTGGACATTTTAGTCATTTTCTGGGGAAAAAACAGCAAAGTTTCAATTTGCTGGGGACAGAGGCAGGCTCTTTTTATTGGTCCTTCTTACTTAATTGCCCCTGGTCCCTCCCTGTATCTTTCCATGCCCTAAAATTGGAACATCACTATGTATTCACATTGTTGGTTTCAACATCAAACCAATCACATTTCATAGTCAACTTCCATTGTCTCATTTTTTTTTCATTTTTTTCAAATTTTTATAGGGTCATGAATCATAGTTCGATTATGTATTATAATAATGTTAAGATATGAATATTCATGTTTAATTTATTATAAGATTCGATTGATTGAAATTAATAGTTTAAGATGTGATAGAATTCAATATCAAAACTAATTCTAACAATATTGGTAACATGCTTTCAAAGAATGATGAACTAAATCTGTTGTTATTTTTCAAGCCTGGATACAAATTAGAAATAATCTTATTTATGGGATATATTTCGTTTTTATTTACGTTAATTCATATTTAAAAATCGTTATTGTTCTTTCAACAATGTTATTCTTAAGGTTTGAATTTAACTCAACTAGAGACGAAACAAACAAATTGTTATTTGTCTGAGATTGTATTGTAAGTTTTTAGGTCGTTTAAATATAATTTTATCATTTCATTAATAAAAACATATACAATTTTGGGGATAAAAGATTTTTTCTCTCCAAATTATAGGCCTAAGAGGAATTTTACCATCTTATTTATTAAAATTTTATAACTTAAAAAACGTATCCAATTCTTTGATTAACCAATCCAGATCGTATATTACAAATGAACTTTACGGGATAATCCTGTCTCAATCCAGTTTAATTGAATTAGCTCTATTTACAACAAGTTTAAACTTCTAACTTTACTGAACAAGCGTTCTTAAAGGTCACGGATTCGAGCACCAGTAATTGTAGCAAAGTGATTGAACAATCAATGTCAAATGATTGAGATTATCTTCTAAAACAGATACTACTGTAATTACTGTCAGTTAAATAAAAAAAAATCCGACTTACTTAAGGATCTAATACTTCGTTCCATTCGAACTAGTTGTTGACATGAAAACTTCAAATTTCAAACTACATCCTATTTACGGGTCTAAATGAGTCGTTGGAAAAGTATATCACAAAAACGTGAGATTGAACGGATGGAAATGGATTGGTTTTACTGTGATATCATATCATCAAACTTTTATTGATTGTCAGAGGTAGCTGTGCTATGAAAATGAAGGTAAAGGGGTGCAGCATATGACCTTTGTGATGAGTTCCATTTTCATTTCACGAGTAAAACATTTGATATGGACCAAGTAACAAAAAGAATCAATCCAACACAAAATTTGAATGCAACAATTTCCAGGAAACCAATCATGGGATGAAAAGATACTCTCAATACATGAACAAAGATATCAAAGCAGTGTGAAAGAACAAGGGAAAAGAAAAAGAAGGATTTTCCTTTAGTTAATTCCAATTCCCAACACTGAAACGTGTTGAAAGCAGTTTTTAAGTTAAAGAACAAAAGCAGAGGATGGAAACTCGAATGTGACAGGGAAAGGAACCTGAGACAAGTGAGAAAATGTCAATACCTATTACCTTGCTTGTCTACTCTGTCTGAACTCTGAACCAACCTTTTTTATTAGTTTATTATATTCTACTTAGAAAAGTATTGATTTTTCATCCAAATTTTACCGGCCACTCTTCTTGTGCCAGTTTTGACCGACCCCTTATAATAAAATCACACATACTATCTCTCTTCATTACTAGGCTGCTGCCCCCAAGCTTCGGATCTCTTTCTCTTTCTTTCTGTTGCTTTAATGGCGATGTCTTGAATCACTGAGTTCTCCAACAACTATTTCTGCTACCCATTTTCTTCATTATTTTTTATCTTCTCCAGCTGTGCTTGAGTGACTATTCCCATGGTTGTCTATCATGTGCTTCACCTCAACTGATCTCAAAATCACCTGCCACAACAACTACTACAATACTAAAAGAACCCAGAAAAAAGTATAACAAAAAGAAGCTAGCAATGGGTTTCTGTAACATGCCTTTTTCTCTTTCTATGACTCATTTGCTGCTCAGTGAGTTAGTCTTACTCGGTTTGATCTTTGCTGCCACTCCAGCTCATTGCACCACTGATCCTACAGATGGTATTTTTTGTTTTCCATTTTGATTTCCTTTTTGGGTTTTTTTCTTTTCTAATTGTGTTAGCATTGGTGATTTGGTTGCTTGATGTAGTTGCAGCCAAGTCTAGATTTTTTATATATATTTTTTTTTTACTTTTTAGGCTTAGATGTGAATTTGATTAGTAAAGATATGATCTTTGACTATTCTGCATTTTCTTTTGCTTTGAAAGTTTGAATCTTTTATGCTGTGTAGTTTGTTTCTCTAGAAAAAAAAATATGCCAGTAAAATTAAGGGAAAATATATTTGTTTGGTTCCTTGGGGATCATTAAATGGATGGTTTTATCAATTAATTCAATCTAATCTTAATTTGGTTCATTAATTTTTGGAACCTGGGGATGTCTTATTAAGTTGTTTCCTTTGATTATTTTTGGACAGTTCAAGCACTTCAGGTTATCTACACTTCATTGAACAGTCCTTCAAAGTTAACAAATTGGAAAACTGATGGTGGTGATCCATGTGGAGAGTCATGGAAAGGGGTTACCTGTGAGGGCTCCGCCGTCGTTTCCGTGTAGGAGATTGTATATATTTTGAATATAGCTACTTATCTTAAAGCAGATTTGTAGTCTTGATCAGTTTATGTTTTGGTTAATAAGTGCTTGTTGTTGTTTATAACAGTGATATTTCTGGGTTAGGACTTTCTGGAACCATGGGATACTTACTCACCAATCTTATGTCATTGAGAACACTGTAAGATTACTCCATTTCTCTGATGTCGATCCGTAATTAATCTGTCATTCAGATTGTAACTCTTTATTTATCAACTAATTAGTTCATTGGCTTTTTTTGTATTATGTTAGTGATTTGAGTAACAACAATATGCATGATACGATCCCATACCAGTTGCCGCCGAATCTTACGAGCTTGTAACATCTCTGATTCATGGTTGTTTCCGTTGTTTTTGTTCTTTTAATTGTTTGATCTTAAGAGTTTGTTTATTGCATGATGATGCAGGAATCTTGCAGGTAACAACTTCAGTGGGAACCTTCCGTATTCCATTTCTAGTATGATTACTCTTACTTACCTGTAAGTAATTTGTCTCGAATGCTATGCTTTTTTATTTACTCACTGCACAATTGAGCTGCAAATTGAAACTTTCTTTCATTCCCTAATTCTAAGTCTGTTTATAGGAATGTAAGCCGTAACTCGCTTTCCCTGTCTGTTGAAGACATTTTTGCTAATCTTGCCAGACTTGGGACCTTGTAAGTGAACTTAACTTTATGCCTGCTTCAAAATCCTAAACTTTCGGTTTTTAGTTATATTCGGATAATTACTGAAGTGAATTTTCTTTTGAAACCATGTCATTAATATGTTTCCCGGTTTTTTGAACTTGTTCGATTGAGAAACTAAGAGATGTTCATCTTTTGAGAGATCAAATATCATGCTTTTCTATCGGTCTCTCGTGGCGGTATGGTGATTAGATGTTTTTCATAAATTTGTAATATAAATCACATATATGAATTCCAAATTGCTTGGAACATTGTAAAGGTCTCTTATAGTCTATTTATTTTCTGAATATTTTTCCAACCGGTGTAAACTCGGGTACCTTTTTAATGCAGGGATCTTTCCTTCAACAATTTTAGTGGGGATCTTCCCATTTCATTTAGTTCATTGAGTAATCTTTCTACACTGTAAGTGTTGCATCATTAAGAGTAAAAATCAAAAGGGAAAACGAGTGATATTCCTGCAGCTTCTTGACCAAGGGGTATTGGTTGTCTGAATTTGTGGCAGGTATATGCAGAACAATCAATTGACTGGTTCTCTTAATGTTCTTTCGGGTTTACCTTTAACTACTCTGTAAGTTACTTTTCTCATACCATCTCAGTTTTTAGTCTCTTTCAGTCTGTTCTTATGCACCCTCGGTTCTTTACAGAAATGTTGCAAAGAACCATTTCAATGGATCGATTCCTCTAGAGCTTTTTTCAGTCCCAACTTTTATGTAAGGCTTGATACAGTATTGCTTTCAATTTGCTCTTCTGAATATGTTGTGTGCAAAATGTGAAATTCGTTATAAACAACTGAAACAGATACGATGGCAACTCCTTTGCCGACGTGCCTGCTCCCCCTTCACCACCTGGTAGATCTCACGATAAACATAATCCTCGATCTGGAGCTCGTTCATCCCCAGCTTCTGAGGGTCAATCATCAGATTCTGATAATAGGCTATCAGCCGGAGTTATTGTAGGCATAGTTGTTGGCTCTTTGCTACTGCTTGTCCTTGCAGTACTTGCTCTTATTTTCTGCATCAGCAGAAACAAAGGAAAGGTGAATGGTGCAAGAGCTTCAAGGGAAAATCTTTCGGTTAGCACGAGTAACGGTAGGTTTTCTACTTCGTTTTTCTGTTTTCTGGCAGTACAAGAAAATTGATCTCTTTTGTTACACCATTTGATTGCATAATCCTCATTGAAAGTGTGAAGTGGAGCTACACTCATTAGGGAGTGAATCTATTTCTAATTATTAGACTCAAGTAACCAATAGGCAGCTTGTTTTTTACAGTACATACTGAGATGTATGAGCAGAGGGTGAAAAATGTTGCTGCCGTAGTAGATTTGAAACCCCTACCAGCGGAACCAATATCAGTCGAGAGGGTGTCCAAAAATGGGTCTTTAAACAGAATGAAGTCTCCCATCACTGCAACATCGTATACGGTCGCTTCGCTACAAACAGCAACTAATAGTTTTAGTCAAGAATATCTTATCGGTGAAGGCTCCCTCGGTCGTGTTTACAAGGCAGAGTTTCCAAACGGAAAGGTAACTAACTATATATAATAAATGTTTAATATTGAAGTTCTCTGAAGCAACAAAACCCATGCCTGATAACTTGTGAAATAATGCAAGATTTTCAGAATGATGACTTACTCCTTTAATCTTGTTTGATGTAGACAATGGCTATTAAAAAAATCGACAATGCGGCATTATCATTACAAGAGAAAGACAATTTTCTGGAAGCCGTTTCCAGTATGTCCCGCTTGAGGCATCCCAATATCGTTACATTGGCTGGATTCTGTGCGGAGCATGGACAGCGTCTTCTGGTATATGAATATATAGGAACCAATAATCTTCATGATATGCTGCACTTCTCTGACGAGGGTAGTAAGAATTTAAGCTGGAATGCGCGTGTCAGAGTGGCACTTGGCACTGCCCGGGCTTTAGAGTATGTTATATGTGTATGATTTTCTTGAGTCAATCTCATACCTGTTGCTTGTATTTGTTTGCTTGGTTGCATATGTTTCTTTCTGATGAAGCTGTTGTTGTCAGATACTTGCACGAAGTCTGCTTGCCGTCAGTTGTACATAGAAATTTCAAGTCTGCAAACATCTTACTTGATGAAGAGCTCAACCCTCACTTGTCAGACTGTGGTTTGGCTTCTCTTACACCAAATACCGAACGATCGGTAAAATTTCTCCTTTGACAAAAAAAATGATCATTGGTGAACAAAGTTTCTTTGAATAGAAGTTCTATTCTAGCTTGTAACTATTTTTTGGTTCAATTAATACTGTGCAGGTTTCAACACAGATGATTGGTTCATTCGGTTACAGTGCTCCCGAGTTTGCATTGTCCGGAGTATATACTGTAAAGAGTGATGTATACAGTTTTGGAGTGGTGATGTTGGAGCTACTGACTGGTCGGAAACCACTTGACAGGTAAAACTCATTTCCGGTTTCCAACCAGTAGATTATGGTCTCTAGATGTGGCATTGTCACATGCTATCTGTCCCAAGTAAATTTTTGTTATGGTGTAAGACTTTATTTTGCATTTTTTAGTTCAAGGGTGAGATCCGAGCAATCGCTCGTCAGATGGGCCACGCCACAACTACACGATATAGATGCCCTGGCAAAAATGGTTGACCCTGCTCTCAATGGCATGTACCCTGCAAAATCTCTGTCACGCTTTGCTGATATCATTGCTCTCTGCGTTCAGGTAAAGATTTGGACAATCAGGATTAAGTTAACCTGAGTGTTTTTGTAGGTTAAAAGAGAGGAAAAGTTGCCAATTATGAAATTTTCTCCTTCTATGCAGCCGGAACCGGAGTTTCGGCCCCCCATGTCCGAGGTTGTGCAAGCTTTAGTGAGGTTGGTGCAAAGGGCAAGTGTAGTCAAAAGGCGGTCGAGCGATGACTCGGGCTTTGGATATAAAACTCCAGATCATGAGACTATTGACATGTCATTTTGAGTGTCGGGTTGGAACCAGAAGCTTGAAACTGATGCATTGCGACCATGTAAGCAAACATGCTAAGGTTCGAGATGACAAAAAAAGCAGACAACTTAAAACGAGAAAGATCCATAAGAGAATCAAAATCAAGAAATGGAAAAGAAAATGCTCTGTAATTATCTCAGACATGCAAATACGTAGTTGTATTATTGAACATTATGATGCACATTCACATTTTGCATCTTTACAATAAGAAAAATAAAATTTTCCTTGATTCATTCAGAGTACATATCTTTCCTTTGTTTTGCTGTCATGTTTTCATGTTTAGTATGTTTCCTTGGTTCCATCTGGGGTTAAAGTAAACCAAGGTGGATGCAAGGTGATCGTTGCCCCATTCGGTTGTGTCACTAAGCCTACATTATGGTTTTCTAAGGAGCAAACAGTTTGCTAAGGGGATTTCGGTTCTTGAAAAAATGATTAGTTTTTCGGTGAAATTGAATGAGGCTACGTACGTTAATGTGCTCTCTTGTTGTGCTAATTTAGAAGAACGAACTGGTTTTACCTAGGGAGAGTGGAGACAGATACATGGGTATATTTGCAGAAATGAAGTTGCTATCACGATGTTCATGGCGACATCATTGATTGATTTTTATGGAAAGAAGTGTCATTTAGAGATTGCTTTCAGAGTATTTAATCAAATGTTGGATAGACATGTTTGTACTTGGAATGCAATGATCTCTTCCCTTGCCTGTAATGGCAGAGAAAAGGAAGCATTGGACTTGTTTGAGAAGATGAAAGTGGACGGAGCATGTCCAAATGAGGTTACGTTCGTTGCTGTTCTTACAGCATGTGCTCGTACCAAGAGAGTGGAGTTCGGTTCGGAACTCTTCCGATCAATGCAGTGTCGAGACGGCATTGTTCCAATAATGGAACACTATGGGTGTATGGTAGATTTTTAGGCAGAGCTGGCCTAGAAGGTTGCTTGAGTTGCAGCCACGGCATCTATGTAGCATTATCTACCATGCATGCTGATAAGGATAGATGGGAACGTGCAGCTGAGTTGAGGAAAGCAATGGCAGAAGCAGGGATTAAGAAAGTTTCAGCTTATAGCTTCATTGATTCCCCCTAAATATTAGTGGTAAATACTGATTAATTGATGAGTCTACGATCGGCGTCGAACACATTAAATTAAATTAATTTATAAAGAATAAAAATCTAAAGTACTAATCATATAATCATCAACTATATATTGAGTTTATCACTTTTTTATTAATTATACATTAAATCCTTAAAATTTTAATTTTTTATTAATTAATTTAATAATGTTCAACGTTATTAATTTTTTGACGTCAGCTTTAAATTATGGGTTAAAAACTCTCCCTTCCCTGGAATGAAAGATTGAAAGTCCATAATGCTATTTCTCATTCAAACAGTTGGGCCCATATCCTAAGCCCACTAAATGCAGGGAAGCAAGAGACATCTAGGGTTCCTGATCTTCATAAAACCCTATAAATTGAAGGCTTAACGCAGCTCCGCTTTGCTATTTCTGGTTCTTCTTCACCTCTCTTTTGTTTTCCACGTTCCTTACCGCCTCCATATGCTCTTGATTTAACCTTTCTTTTTAGGGTTTTTCCCAAAGGAAACGAACCTCTGTTCTGTTACAAAAATGGTGAGGCAGATTGTCTCTTCATAGAAGAACATTGAGGAATATCAAAACCAGAAGGCCGAGATATCGTTTCAGTCGTCATTCGTTCTCCATTGACGGTCTGATTGTTGCTCGTCCACACTTTTTTTAACCCCAATTTTCTGGGTTTATATTAGAAACTGTATTATCTCTTTGAAAATGAAACTTTGGCAACAGAATGTTTTCGCCCTTTGAGAATTAATAATTTTGTTTTGAATCTGGGATTGCATGAATTGATCATACAAGCCCTGGGATAAATCGATGGTGGTAATTCAAAGAATTAATTTAAAATAAAAAATATATAATTTTAAAAATTAATTTAAAACATTATATTTAAAATTAATTTTTACATTTATACTATTATAATTTGAATATGTCCTATATTTTTTTAAAATATTATATTTTATTATTTAATTTCTCGTGTTTCACACATTTTTTAAATTTTTTATGCATAATTCAGTCAAAAGAAGACTACTATTAAACTTAATTAATTATAAATTTGACAAAATCCAGTTTGATTCTTGAAATTAATTTAAATATTTACAGTTTGAATTCAAAAGATATTCAAATTAAAAATGTTTTAGATGAAAAATATTTAAAACAATTCAATTAAGTAATTCGAAATGATTTGAAAAACTGGTCAACAGATCCAGGTGATCAAAACTTTAAACTATCAAATATTGATTTAATTTGTTGTATCAAATTTTTTTATAAAAAATATAAAAAAAATTGGTATTAAATTTTTTATAAAAAATCAAAATATATATTTTTTTTAAATTTATCGTTTCCTAAAACTACCCAATTAATTCATCAAAATTGATTCACTCGGTTCTTTCATTTCAAGATAGATATACAAAGTTTTATAAAAGATAATATTAAAAATATTTTTAATTATTTAACTAATTAATAGATTTTCATTTCTCCTTTTCCTATTTGATAAATACTATTTTATACGATAATTTCATGCATCTAATAAGTCGTATTAAGTTCATTATTTAAATAAATATTAAAATTTTTGGACAATTCAGGTGAATTAGAAAATAAGTGTATTTAAGAAATATTTAGGAGAATAAACAAAAAGAAACGATATTTCTTGATCTAAAAATATCTTAAACTCATTTATTTCCCTAAATATAATCATAAACATCATTATTCTCTTAAATAACCTAACTTTTTAGGAATTGTAATCAAATTAATAAAAATAAAAAAATTTACCATTATTTTTGTTACATTAAACCTAAAACCTTGTGAAAAGAAAAACACCCAATTTTGTATATTGTGAAAAAAAAGTACTAATATACATAAAAAAGAGAAAAATAATTAGACAAAAAAGAAAAAGAAATTTCATTTATTTTCCTCGAAGACTGGAAAAGCCTCAAGACTTCACCTTTTTCCCTCGATTTTCGTCTACATTCATTGTCCCCAAACGTTCCAAATCCTATCTCCGATGAAGCTCACCAACCGCCGTACCGACCCTTTCTCAGTCCCTTCACCACCATCACAACCGCCGTCTCCACTGCCGCTCGGTTCAATCGTTTTCAACTCACTACAATCTTCCTCGGGTTCCTTCGAACCCCCAGACCTGTTATCAGCAGAACCGCCTTTCTTCTTCCTCTCTTTCTTAGTCTTGGTCTTCTTACTTCGAGCCACCTTGTCTTCAAAAGCATCGATAATCTCGTGTATCAGCTGCCGGTTGGGCGACGAGTCCCACTTGACCCAGTAACTCATATAGCACCGGAAACAATCGCAGGTGAAAAGCGGGGGATGGTCGTGGCCGCTGCCGGAGCTTCTTTTAGCTCGTATTCTTGGGGTGTTTTTCTTACGGTGGCTTGACAAGTTTCCAAAATCGTTGTTGGAGCAGGAGATGAGATAGGCCAGGACTTGTTTCTCCTCCGGAGAAAGTACAGCCGCAAGAGTTAAGATGGTAGCCGGAAGGAAAGACATGTGATCGGCCGTGATCGACGGAGATGGATGAACGGTGCCTCTACGGTAGAGTTTCTTCATAGCTTCAAATTCTGATGACGGCCGGAGATTCTTAGAGAGAAACAGAGAAAGGATTTTTGTTCCAACACAGTTTTTTAGACTTTGAATGGCTGATGAGGTATTTAAGTAGGGTGAAGTATACTAGAGTTCTTTAAATTATATGAAACTGATTTTTTAGTCATTATAATATTAAAAATTATAAAAATTGTCATGAACTTTTGATTTAATTATAAAATGATACTTATTAGTGAAATTTTTAGCAATAATATTATTACGTTTAATAAGTTTAAACGAATATTTTATCATAATTAAATTGAAATTTTATGATTTTTTACTAATTTTTTAAAATTAATGATAATTACTTGCAATTAGACCTTATTATTATTTATTCTGGGATAGAACATCGGGGTTGGTGAAGTAGTTTAGGGGGTATGTTCGAGTGCGGCGCAGGTGTTAGTTCCAGTGAATGGAGCAACCATTAAGAGCTGTGACAGTTTGGCATCGTCTCAAACTGTTATGATTCGTCGTCGTTTAGTATTTGGTCAGTGGGGGTTGTTGGTTTTACCGGTGTGATGGACCTACTGCTTCGATAAATCCATGTTTGTGAAGAAATTATATCATAAATTTTTTATTATATTATTCATGATTTTAATTAATTAAATTTATTGATTTAATTTTTAAAATAAATTATTATCTATTTCTTATATATAATTAATAGTGAATAATTATTAAATAAATACTTAAATATAAACAAATTTGATTACTTAAATTACAGATGAGATGATAAAAAATATATTTATGATATAATTTTTCATATTTATCTCATGATATTGTTTCGACTTAGACGTCAATGTAATATATAATTGAATGAGTCTATAACGAACGGCGAACACAATTGAATATCACTAACGTTGAACACCGTTGATATTAAATTAATTAATAAAAAAATAAAAAGACACAAACTATAATTAATAATTGTATAATGAATCTTTGATATTTTTAATTTTTATTAATTAATTTAATAATATTCATATGATACGTTTGTTGAGTTAATTTTTTATATAATTATATATATAATCATTATCAAAAAAATACTCCATTATATAATCAAACATGGTTGGCCGAAAACCGGATTCGGCTCTGGCAGCTATAGCGGAAGCAAACCGTAAGTGGACCGGGTTGATAAAAATCCCCCCCCCCCCCCTAATTTAATAGACATAAACTATGAGAGATTATTAAGTTAACCTTATTTATCATGTCATTTATTGTTTAAGTAATCAGGATCGTTCATTTTTAAATAATCACTTAATAACTAATCACCTATTAATTACATGTAGGAAAAAAGTTATGATTCACTTGAATTTTTTTGAGATGAACGGTCTTGATTGCTTGGGAGCACGAATGACATAATGAATAAAATTCACCTAATAATTCTTCCCATTTTAGATAATTTTAATAATATAAAAAATAATGGTATTAATGAGGATTTTTGTTAAAATTATTTTTGGAGAAACTAAAAATTATAAAATTTTATTTTAAAAAAATATTTTTAAAATCAAACTAAAAAGTGTTATTGACTTGAAAAGTTATCTATTTTATAATATATTTTTTTCTAAAAATGCTATCGACTTAAAAATACTTTAAAAAAATATTGTAGAAGTAGACTTAATTTTTTATATTAAAAATGTTGATATTGATTTCTGAAGAAAAACACAATTTGTTGAAGTTGTACAATAATACTAGTATTATTTTTTTAAGAATTTGGGTTTAAATAATTTTATTTTATGATTTATATTAAAAATTAAAATGTATATAAATATTATCGTAATATCACATTTAAGAATGTTCAAAACTAACACAAATTATTTTATCTCATTAATTAAAAGAACGATTGCTATTTTCAAAGGTTATGAATTCGAGCATCAACAATAGAGGTTTTGACAGGCGCAATATGAGCGACCGTACAAGATCCCTTAAAAAAGAGGGCCCAAAATTTTGTTAAACTACATTCATTAGATGATGATAATCTCGAAATTCATTGAAATTTTTTGTAGAACTAGTGACGTAATAGAAACGATCGCACAAAGGCTCCTAGAAATGACATTTGTTTCTAAAGGCTACAATTTTTTATAACTAGTAGAGGTTATGGACAATTAATAAGGGTCATATTTTAATAAATTGCACATGATCCTCAAAATCTTTGAACCACCCCTAAACATCTGTATTTATAGTACAATGATTAAAAGGTGAAATATCAATGATTGATATATTTTATAATAATACTAGTTATAACTTCTGTAACTAATTAAAAATTGTTTAAAACTATTATAACTACCTAAATATCAAATCTGGCCGAAAAAAAAGTATACTTTAAATTTAATTATAGTATAAGGCCTAAAATCATAATTTGACCTATATACCGGCCTTCCTTAAATCATGATTTGAAGTTTAACTTGACTACTATTCTAACTTTTTAGGGATTTAAATTGCCATTGGACCAAAATTGGGGAGCCCCTCCCAAATACATTCTGAAAAATAGAGAGATTAAGAATATCAAATTATAATATAAGGACTAATTTACAAAGAACACATAGTAAAAGGACCTTATATATAATTTGACCCCCTCAAAAGCTAATATCGTCTAAAATACACACCATTTGACTATT
Source organism: Abelmoschus esculentus (assembly GCA_035048815.1). NCBI lineage: Eukaryota > Viridiplantae > Streptophyta > Magnoliopsida > Malvales > Malvaceae > Abelmoschus > Abelmoschus esculentus. The sequence goes on from JAUCBN010000066.1 coordinate 5,926,437, forward strand.
GGTATAAGAGCAGCCGTTTGAAAAGTCAAAATTTGACTTTGGTACGTGGCGAGACATGATTGGATAGTTTCGTCAGAACAAACTAATATAATGCACAGAACCATAACAAATTTCATTTTTGTTAGACCAAACCAAAAACATTCGGTAAAGTGGGAGAAAGGAGCTGAATCCATGGCGGCCTCAAAGCTACAAGCTCTATGGAACCACCCAGCCGGACCCAAAACCAGTGAGTTGACTCGCTCCTTTTAATCCGGTGATTAGATTCTAATTGTTCGTATGGATGGATCCTTAATTGATTAATATTAGCGAAATCTCAATTTCCTTTTCAATGAATCTTTTTTCGCCGACAAGATCCATGCTTTTAAGCTTAAGATTGGTTTGGTATTTTGGGTTTCTCGTTAATGTGTTCCAGAAGTGTGAAAACTTTCATGGGTGGCGAAATTAGAAATGTTGATTTATAGATGAAATGTTTTGTTCGGATGGAATTGAGGCAGTTTCCAGAATCGAGATTTGGAGAAAATGGTTGAAGTTTTTAAAATTTGAATGTGCAGATACATTGATTTCCTTTGAATTTCAAACACATGTTTTTGGCCTTTTAAAATATATGATTAGAGCAAAAGTATCCCATCAATCCATGACATTTGTATACGAGAACCGGATTGAGTTTATGGCATATTTTCGAGGTTGCAACACATGTAACTCGGATTCGAGTGCGAGTATCCGATGCGGGTACGAATCCAACACGGATATGGTTGGATTTTTTGATATTTTTTCTCTGAATTTAGAGGATTCTTGAAGGTCATATTCCTATATATGTCGCAAGAAATGAAGAGTCTGAGCAACATAGGCCGTGACTATGATTTGCTACATTAGTTTAGAGGCTGATGGAGAGAAGTGAGGTGTTATGAGCTTCTGATAATCCCATAAATATAAATAGATATCATGTTAGATGATATAGTGAGATGTGCAATCTGCAGAAGATGTTTTGTAGCTCATTGGTTTCTACTAACAAGGTATTTTAATGATTCCGGTTTTTTATTCTTGAAGCATACATAAAATGCTAATGGCTTGTTTCATTTCAGTTCACTTTTGGGCACCGACTTTTAAATGGGGCATTAGCATAGCCAATATTGCGGACTTCGCGAAACCACCGGAGAAACTCTCCTACCCTCAGCAAATAGGTATGTGTGTGTCTTACGATTTCTAATATATCTAAATTTGTGTGTTGCATGTGTATCGCCATCTCTTATTTTACTCTAAAACAGTTGCTTCCTTATATTTATTGAATGTTGTTTTCTGATACCCAGCGGTTACTGCTACCGGAGTTATCTGGTCACGCTATAGCACTGTAATCACTCCGGTAAGTTTGAGGATTGATCAGGTTACCTATACGTGTGTGTGTATATAGGAACTTCCATATTCTCCCAACACTTATAAACAGTATAAGTTTGGGTTGCTTTTAATTCTCGGCCATTCGTCGGTTTTAAAATGCAGAAAAACTGGAATCTCTTTAGTGTAAACATTGCTATGGCTGGAACAGGCATATACCAACTGTCCCGAAAAATAAAGTAAGCCAACCAATGATATTTGTTTCCCTTCCCTTATTTGAACATTTACAGTATATGTTGGATCTATTGGTAAAGCAAGCAAAGAGGCATATGCTGCTGTTTTATATGTTTCTTGTCGATATTTCAGACATGATTACTTTCCGGAGGGCGAGGCAAGTCCCGCTGTCGCAACAGAATGACGTCGAAATCTTCCGAAAGTTGGCTCTATGACTTTGAATTATTCAAAGCATGTTCTGTTGCGGGAATTTGTAATTTGATGTGTTGATTTTAATTCTGATTTGTAGAGCCATCACCAGACACTGAACTGATCAACTGAAGCACAATAAATTTCAATAATGCTTTTGTTGTTGTCTCACTTCACCTCTCTATTCCCATAAAACAAATTAACACGGAGGAAAAGGGGTTGTCCTGGATCGGATATAAGATTTTATGTTAATCGAGATATTATTTTTATAATGTTTTTTGTCATTACACCGCGAGCATACTTGATGCGTAAGTTACTATTTTGAATATTATCTTTCTCTATAGTGATTTAATCTTTTATCGAACGGTTAACTTTTGGTTTTAAAAATTTCTGCGCATAAGTAATAACGAGTCAAATGGAGAAGCGGATTGAGAAAAATTATTAGGTGAACTTTGTTTATCATGTTATTTATTGTTTTAAGTAACCAGAACCGTTTATTTTTAAATACCTATCTACTAATTACAAGTAGGAAATAGATGATGATTCATCTAAATAAGTATATTTTTTAATTCATCTCATACCTATTATCTAAAGTTAGTGCTCACCACTCAACACATACTCACTTGACAAACAATCACTAATATCGAATTATATAATAAATAATAGAACTGGGTAGAAAAGCGTAAAACTTCGTATATTTTATTGATTGATCATGTATATATATATAATATATTTACATAAATATAAATTTAACTACAACTAACTAAAGCACATTTATTCTAATATAAATTTACTTATTACATTTAATTAATTAATGACAATAGACAATTGTAAAAGTTATTTTATACCTTAAGATTTGGTAAAATTATAAGGTACGTCATTTAAAATCTTAAAGTTTATCTAATAACTGGTAAATTTATTCTTAAATTTACAATATTCAAAATATATATGGCATCTTGTTAGTGGGTAAAATTGACAAATACAACGTGGATCGAATGAATATAGACAGATACGATATAAATAAAATCTAAAATACATTATTTATCTATTATTTACGATAAATATAACTTTTTACATCTATACTCGCCTACTATTCGTAAAACTCATACTCATTTTCGTTTTTAACTAAAACGGACATAAGTATAAAATCGATAAAATTATATACCCAGCGTCTAAAACCCACCGTTTTAGGCCTGTAAGTAATGGAATCCTTTTCTTTATTCCATTTTCATCGGCGCGCATTATCGAATAAAAGCGTCGCCCCTTTTCTCTATGATTACCGTTTTCGGCAGCTCCCCTTCTTTCCTGCTTACAGTCTCCGTATTTGCCGTCACCGGAGCTCCCAGTCGCCGCCGCAGGTCAGGTTTTCTATAAACTTCTGCAGGATTTGTAATCTGGAATCTTATTAGAATCTAAGTGTTTTGTTGACAACACGATGAATGTTGGATTCATTTGCATTCGTTAGGAATTATTGAATGCTGTGATGTGGCTTAGAAAGTGCAGATCTTTGGACCATGATTAAGGTTCTCATATAGTGCCGGATTTAATTAAATTTCAGATGATATGGTTTTGCTTTAAAGTTCGAATATCGTTTCATGCTGTTGCTTTTTAGGTTTTCTGCTTTGAATATTGGAAGAGAGTATTTCAAATGTGCTTCCATCTCCTTTTGCAATGCTTCAGAATTATAGTTATTGACCATCTTCCTGTACATGTAAATGCTCAACTCCGAAACTTTTTTTTTTCAGGGAGTATCAATTGATTATATTTCCACGTTTACTCATTTATTGATAATTTGGTAGCATCAAGCTTTTAGGGGCTTGTTACATCCTCTATTGATTGATAGAATACAAAGGCTCCCCTCCTTCACTGCTTCTATCTTTAATTTCAATGGAATCACAAAGCTTGTTTTCTGGGTATTGCTCAAATGCAATAACTCCATTATACAAAAAAATTCAAAATCAGTTATCTTCCTCATCACCTTCGCTTGCATATTCCTCTTGTTTCATTCAACCAAAGCACCGGGTCTCTTTTAAACTCCAACATTTCCATGCTTCTGAAAGGCTGAGCTCTGTAAGAAGATTAGAGTGTGCAAACAGTGTAGAAAAAGCAAGTAATGTTTATGAGAAGGAAGGTTCAAAATCATCGGTTAAGCAGAAAAGACTAGCAGTTTTTGTTTCTGGTGGAGGCTCGAATTTCAGGTCAATTAACCAAGCATGCATTGAAGGCTTTGTCAATGGAGATGTTGTGGTTTTGGTCACTAATAAACATGGTAATTTGTTCTCTTAAAGAAACTGCTAGTCAAAGTTACAATTTTTTATATTTCTGTTTGGTACTTTCCAGAATATAGTTGCTTAAGAAAAACTTTGAATTAAAATGTGATTTGAGTGATGCTATTCGAATTTTCAAGTTTTCAGTTGCTACCCTCAATATAATCTGCTTTTATCATTAGAGAGGCTTTGAAGTAAATCGATCATCAATTTTAAATGCTGAGTCTTGAGATGTAAAAAATTCTTGCAACTTTAGGAATTACATATATATTTTTACTTTTTTTATTTTTTGTGATGACAGCTTGCGGAGGTGCTCAATATGCTAGCGATAAAGGCATCCCAGTAATTTTGTTCCCCAAAACAAAAGATGAACCCAATGGCCTATCTTCTAATGACCTTGTAAAGGTTCTTAGGTTGTTTTCTTCTTTCAACCTAGTTTTTTTTTTGTTAGTTTCTATTCTAATTTGGCATTTGCATGTAGCATATATTGTTTATGACCCCTTTCGATATCAACTCTTTAACTATATAATATAATCCAAAGGCAGTTTTATATGTGGCTTAAAACTTTTTAGAGAGTTTCTTAGCATTTTTTTGGTTATCGTGATTCGTGTATGCAATTGATTAATAATCATGTATGATATTTTATCTAATTCAGGGGATTTGAGGTTGATTTCATTCTTTTGGCTGGTTATCTGAAACTTATACCCCTGGAGTTGGTTTGAGCCTATCCTAGGTCAATTTATAACATCCATCCATCTCTTCTTCCAGCTTTTGGAGGTAAAGGTTATTATGGTATGAAAGTGCATAAAGCAGTTATTGCTTCTGGAGCAAGGTATATTTTGCATTTAGTTTCATGCATTGTGTTTTCATGTTATTCCAGTCAGCCTTATGAACTGATAAATCTTTGATATTGTTTATGATGGTTTAGATACTCTGGTCCAACAATACACTTTGTTGACGAACAGTACGATACGGGTCGGATACTTGCACAAAAAGTTGTCCCTGTTCTCACAAATGACACTGCCGAGGAGTTAGCAGCTAGGGTTTTGCAAGAGGTGAGGTACATTTAACTTTACTTTAGCATTATACCAATACGAATTTCACAATTGTAAATTGATGGTAGATGGTGATCAAAGTAAGTTGAGTTTATTATCAAGCTCAAGTTACTATTTGATAATCAAGAGATATAATTGCAATCTGGGTCCGCGACTGTTATTTGTGTCATAATTTCAAAGTTTTGATATTATCCGAAATTGTTATTGCGAAAAATAACGAACCACAATAACTGCAATTCATTCGTTATTGTCTGTAACTATGATGAAATGCTGTGGCCGAAAATGTGACTGGGACCGTAATTTAAATCCCTATAGCAATTTTACTATTATTTTCTATTCTTTTATAGGAACATAAATTATACGTGGAGGTAACAGCTGCGTTATGCGAAGATCGGATAGTTTGGAGAGAAGATGGTGTTCCTCTCATTCGGAGCAAAGAAAACCCAGAAGAATTCTACTAACAGAACTAAATGGTGTTCCTCTTATAAGTAATAGTTAAAGTCTGTTGAACTCGATAAGTGGTTTCGATGGGCGATATTTATCTTATTTTCAATAGAAAAACGAATGATGTTTATCCTAAGAAACTCGAGTTTAATTATTTTGTTTACAAAATATATATAAACAAATATTAACTTGTAATCGTCTTCAGAATAATTAAAGTCAATTCATTGTACAATTTTTTTTTAACTAAAATGATGGTCGTTTAAATGGATCAATCAATCTTTAATACACGAGAAACTACAAAACGATGATATTAGTGACACAAGTCTAGAATTATTTCGCGAAATGTTTGTACTTCAGCAATTGCAGGCCACTGATACGGATGGGATGGAATCCTTGTACAAACATTTCGCGAAGTAACTCCTGGACTTTTTGGTATCAATAATTATCCACTAAAGTTAAATAGTTGGGTTCCTTTTCCCAATGAAGTACAGGCCAATTGGCATCTCTGAAACCCAGAATCCATAAATCCCCAACGTCATACATCTCTTTGCAGCCGAACACCCAGTATGCTGCCATGCCCAACAAAACAAACACATTTCCACATCTATGTAAGCTGCCTTCAAAACGTTCCATATGTTAGTCATTCAACAACTTTCTAAGTGCATATAGTTCTTGTTGTTCCAATCAACTCACTCCACACATTAGACAAAAAATGGATATCACAAACCCATCAATCCTATTAGTCCATTGATACCGAAAGTATCGTTCTCGTTTTCTTTTGTTAGAATAATTATTCGATATACCGACTATGCATGTTTTTCTTTCTTTACAAGTGGTTTTAATCCATCCTTATGTGTCCTTACTTGATTAGATTTTATATAATAAAGGAATTTCTAACAAAGTTTTCCATTTTGGCATCCCCTTTTTGCTCTTTATAACCCCCTATAGGCTATAGGCTATAGGCTATAGGCTATAGGCTCTATGTCCATTGGTTATTAAGTTTCATAAGTGATCCAATGGGTGTACAAGTAAGCAAGCACTCCAATTCAAAGGGAGAAGTGAAGTCATTGAGCTTAAATGTTAGTCGATCAAGTCATAGATCATCATCCATCATTGAATACATGAAACCCGAGTGCATGAAAAAGAGGAACACGAACACGAAGAAGAAGAAGAAACCAATGAAAATGACCCTAGGGGATTGCCTATTAGCTTCTCCCGATCCGAAAGGTTCGAACCCGAATTCTCTCGTTGGAGGTGAATTCTATGTCTTCAAAAACTTCTCAAAAAGGGTATATCGATCCACTTGTAGGGAACATAAAAAATATGTTTTCTCTTCTGAATTATGCAGTAGGGATGATGTTTCAGGCTCTTCGTATAGGAGAAACCAAAGTGGAAGGTTGAAGAAGAAAAAGAAGGTTAGCTTTAAGTTGCCTGAAGAGGGTGATGTTGTCGTATTTTACTCGGCGGCGGAGAAGTTTGAGAGTGAATAAACGATTTTCGTACATTTCTAAATCCGTAACTGTCACTTGATATATCAAATTTATCAGTTATATACGAGTGTATTTTCCAGTTTTCTTTTATGTGTCACAACATGTTGAAAGTGGCAACAAGTTCATCAAGTATAGTCTCTAGCGGCCATTGCATCAAAATTAAAAGACCTCTTGTTGTCTGGATTCATCTTCTCTGTCAAAGCCGAATCTTTGAAAAGGTTTCTACAATCTACACTTCAATGAACCCTAAATCAATATTAACTGCTTAAATCACTCAGGCAGGCAGGATTGTTTTTTTCTAATTAACCATCTTCACAATAATTTGATTGGGTTTGATTATCTGTTTTTCTATCACTAGAATTTATTTATTTTACGAGTTAATTATAGTATACATGCTAAATTATGACAGTTCTAAATTTTTAAATATTTTAATTTTATTATTAAACTATAACCCTTGTTTTTAGTCACTAAAATTTTGAATAATTCAATTTCATCTAAAATTATCTCTCATTCTATATTAAACTCTTAAACTTTTAAATATTATAATTTCATCATTATATATTAATTATATATCATGTTAATAAAATTAACATAAAAATTACTAATTATCATGTAAGCACATATATATGTTTTTTAATAATATTATGACATAAATGATAATTTTAAAAAAATAAAATGCTTAAAGTTTAAAGACTAATACGTAACTATATACTTACTCGGTCAATTTCAGTCGTGTTATTTAAAACTCTAAATTTCAATCTTAACTGAAATACCAGACTCTATCATTAAATCACACGACTTAAAATTACCGAATTGGAGAATATAAATTTCATTTAATAGATTTCACAGCCATTGTTCAGATCAAGAACGAAATTTTAAAGATAATTTTCTGAGTATTATTTTTAAAAGGATTAAACGACATTAAATGGTCACTGAAGTACGAATAAGTTTCTCTTTTCAACACCAAAGTTTCAAAAGTAACAAAACGGTCACTAACATTATCGTTTTCACATATGATAGCGGAAGCTGCACTGTGCTTTTAAGATGTCAATAGCTGAATCATAAATAAAATGTCAATGGCTGAATCATAAATTACCAGACGAAAATGCTAAAAATAGTAGGATAGAATGTTGCCTCCAACAGAATGACAAGGGTAACATGGAAATGGCGGCACATAAGCCTGGAATTTAGACCTAACTGAGATGCATTAGCCATTTGAAACTAGAAAACTCTAGGAAAATCCATGTAGGTATAACAATGTCAAGGTGCCTGTCTTAAATTTAACACAAAAAAGAAGCTTAGCTTACAGTGATGATAGATCAGATACCTTTCTTTATCACCTCTTGTTTCTGGCTACCTTGCCACTTGCATAATCCATTTCCAGTCAGAGGAAGATACATTTTTCCATCTTGGTTGAAGAAAAAAGCATAAGAAAATTTTATTTCGGGTAAAGTTTAAACACGGTGATAGAAACAATTATTTTCCTCTCAACACAACATAGTTATTAGGTCCATTCGTCTTTTGTATCTTAGAAATTCGCCTGAGAATGTCTGCAAAAGCCTTCTTGTCCTGCACCAAAGAGATTTATCTACTTAAGTAACAAAAGAATAAAACAAACCAAGTCTTGCCTTCTTGGTGCAGAACTACCTTGTGCAGATACTAATATGCTTATGATGCTAAAACTGTTCCATTCTTCAAAGATTACAGAACCATAAAACATAATACCAACGAAACTAAATATACACATTTCTGATACCTATTATAACCGAATATATACACCTAAGAGATCACGTGACAATAGATTCAGAAAACACAACAATAGTAATTAAACAAACAAAACAGGAAGGACAAAAGGATTAGAGAAATATACCTCGGGAGATTTTAGCCTAGCTTTAAATTTAGCCACAAGATCGGATGTTGTTACAGGTGCCTTTTGTAATAACACGGCTCTGATTTCTTCTTCAGTTACAGGTCCAGCAGCTGATGCTGAACCTGCTTTTGAAGATGATCCACTGGCAGCTGATGTTGATCCAGTTTTCGCAGAAGATGATGTGCCTTTAGAAGGAACACTGCCTTTGGAAACAGTTTTATTTTCCTCTTTCACAGAAGCTTTCGAGTCCTGCTCCTCGAAAAAGTACACAATAAGGTGACAATTAAAACATGTTTTTTCTTAAAAATATCTACACGTGCAAAGATGAAAGTTTAATTGCTTTGGTAACATACTGGTTCTGATTTAACCTTCTTCACAGGGGTACCATTTGATGCTTTTGCATCATCACCACTGGCTTTTCTCTTTCCTTTCGATGACTTAGATGAAGCTGGGGTTCCTCGAGCAGAACCTGAAGGTGCCGGTTTTGCTGGACTGTTGTCAGCAGGTTCTTCTTTAGGTGCATCCTTCTGTTTAGGAGCTAGAACAGGATTGAAGTTAATATCATCTTCCACCTGGAAAAGAAAATCTTGGCATAAGCATAATGAAATAGACACCACAGAAGATTCATGTACAGTCAAGCCGGGACTAGTTAGTTCTGACTTAACAAAGAAGAGATCACACATGCACGATAACTACAGAAAATGATCAAGCAGAATGATGATATAAAATAAAGGCAATATCAATTAAATAGTTTTTGCTTTTGTTAGCTAGAAATGTATTACAATAAGCTTATTAGGTATCCTAGAAGCTTACATCATCATCGTCGTCGTCATCGTCATCTTCTGCATCTGATTCATTAAGCCCACTAGCTTTGCCTAATAGCTTCTTTAACTCTTTCCCAGACTTGCTCAATCCTCCTCCTTCCTGCTCTTCATCCTCCTCATCTTCATCCTGCAAGCAGACAAAAAATTATCCACTATTCAAAGGAGATAAAAATTCTAGTCATGGTGTCATCTGATAAATGATAAAATACTACCGCCATCAATAGAAGTAAGAAATTGTTTTGGAGGGAAGACACAAATGCAACTAGATACTAGCAAAACTTTGCTCTGAATACAGTTCTAAACAATCCAAATGGTTCTCATTTCCAGAGAACTCATGAAAGTAACATCAGTCTATAACAAAAGATGAGCCAAATCTCAAGCATAACAAAATGTAATAAATAAGAGTTGGCTCATCTTTGGTGATAGGCCATCTAAAAGAAATCTAAAAGTTCAAATATAAATTTCCAGTTTCTAGAAATTGGTGATAGACTGCTCTTACTTTCATGAATTTTCTATAAATTTGCACCAAAAGAGTTGGCTTATCTTTTAACTTATAGGTTCCTGGAAACTGGAAATTTATATTTATTGCTTTCTTCTCAATATATTATTTTGGTGCAAAAACAGTCGGCTAGTTGGCTTATCTTTGAACTTTTCGATTTCAATTAGATGGTCTCTAAAATACTTCTGATTATAAAAATATTGCATTCCTGTTAACCCACTTCATGAAAAGGATCTCTGCAGCAGTCTTTCAATAGAGAAAAATTAAAATATAAAAAAAGGTGGAATGATGTCCCATCCAGTACAAACTACAAAGTTGCTAGGTTTTAAAGTTAACTTTATTATCTTGGTGAACTTATGAGGTCCAAAACTATTCTTATATGAGAGAAAGAAGACCCTAACAACATAATGCTATTCTTAGCTTGCAAGTTTGATAAACGTAACAAAAATACCTCCTTGATTTCTGGAGGAGCAGGAACTTCAGGAGCCAAATCCCTTTCCTCAGGATCATTACCAACAGCTTCATCATCATCGGTGAATATTTCTTCGTGCTCCCAATCATCACCTAAACAAAATGCATGTTAATAAACAACAGAAACATCAATTCTACTAAAAAGAGACAACCTAGGGACTTTCAGTGTTAGATGCATGTTTATGTGCATGCATGAGCACAACATTAAGAAAAGAATTAGCATAAACCTTCATGTAGATCTGTTATTAATTTAAAATGTATTTTGGGATGAAAATATGTTCGTATGAATCCTATCCATAAAGTACAGAAAAGCCCTAAACCTGTCAATACATATATGAATTTGAGGGAAAGCCACATTCAGAAGTTATAAAAATAGGTGTCACCTTTATCTCAATAGGTATTTTAAATTATTTCTATGCCAAATCCTTTGGTCTTCTAGCTTAACATGGAGATTAGACCAAATACTCTTTAAAGCAAAATGATAACAAAGATGAAATGGATACCAACTAAGACACAAACATTATAAAAGCTCACCCTTCTCAATATCATCATCGTCCATATCAAGATCCCCTCCCCTTGGACCTTCTTCATCATCATCACCGCCTTTTTTGTTGAGTCCAAGCCTATTCTTCCTGGCTGCTTCCTCTTCTTCCTCTTCTTCTCCTCTATCTGATACATGACCTTCCTCCTCATCACCAGTTGGTTTTTTACGTCCCTTACCCCCAGCAGCAGCAGTCTCTTTTTCATCAATCTTCTCCACTTCACCGAATGCAGCAGCACCATTATTTGCAGCTTTCATCATCCATCTCTCGTATCCATCTGCAGTCTTCCTCCTGTTCTTCATTTTTTCTTCGGCTTCTTCCAATGTAAGTTGTTTATATTGTGCAACCTTGCTAAAATTGTACCTGTCAAAGAGTACCACAATTTAAAAAAAAAAAGCATTAGCAATATTAAAATATACCAATATTTTTACTACAAATAACAGGACACAACAGTCAATGAGTGGTGGAAACAGTAAGAGCAGTCAAAACAAACAATAATATAGGCCACTCGTACCAAGAACCAGCAGGAATAGCCACAAATTCCTTTCCTTGCATCATAAGCAGGTAATAAGTTGCAGATTGTGAACCTTCACGTTGACCTTGATACTGAGCCTGACCTGTTTCATCCTCCAATAACCAAGGTTTGTTCTTATATTTCTCCTAAAAGAATTCGAGACAACAATAATGACAGTCAGCATCGAAGTAAATATATCCACCATTAAACCAATCCAAGTAAAAGGAAAAACTTTCCTCCTTAGAATATGAAAAAAAAAATACTTGCTACATTTTTGTAATTATCAATTTCGGTTGTGTAACACAGCAAAGCAATGCTTGAGTCTATATCTTACTCCTATTTGTACAATAACATATTACATGCCAACATTAAAAAAATATGTTTCTGCCTCTCAAATCCAAAACAATTCCACAAAACTTTCTTTAGACACACACTCACCAATGTCCTCAACCTTCTTTTAAAAGATATGCAGGCACTATATAATTTAGCTAAGCTACGGAACATGCAAGCAACAGCTGAAAAAGGATTAATCTAATACCCGCATAGCATCAGTAAGTTGGCGTCCTTGTAACCCATCCTTTTGCATAGACCATTTATTCTCAGCACTTTTCTTCTTTGAAAAATTGGGCAACCCAGTCATAAACCTACCAATAAAGTAGGACTTGTCGGTGCTAGGACTTGCTCGAACATTGTATTCCTAAAATTCCATCAAGATAAATCCGTAAAAACGAGTTCAAGAATTAACCCATAGCCGGAACATCAATAAAATAAAAACGATGTGAAGATCGGAAAACGAACTCGAATCAAGCGGGTGACAATTGCGCCACATTCGAAGCATTTGCCTTTGTTCTCGGCCATGGTTTTGCCACATGAGACGCAAAGGGTCATGTGCTTGCAGTTGCTTCCGTACAAATCCTGGGACGATCCGCAGCCACTGCATGTGGGCTTCAGCATCAGATCAAAAGACATGTTGTCACAATGATGGAGGAAGAATTAGGGGTTCGAGAGAAGGAAGAAAGAAAAGTAGGGATTTGGAGGGGAAAATAAATTAAAATAGAATAGCCAAAACAGCAGCAACTGTTGAATATAGAGATCGGAGCAAAGGAATTGGTTCCGTTCAACAGATATGGGTTTCCCGCAATTACAAACTGACGACCGATTCTGGTTTTGGGTGATATATAAAGAGGACAGATATTTAAAGATTAATTAATGAAATAGATTTCTTTTAATTATAATTAACGAAATAGTTACTTATCTTTTAGAGTGTAAATTTTAGTCATTGAGTTGTTTATTGTGTTAAAATTTAATTTGATATAATAAAAAAATAAATTATATAAATACTTTTTAAACTATTAATTTAGTTATAATCATCAAAATAAAAATAATTTATATAATTACATATTTAAAAAATAATAAAATAAATATATAAATTGTATTATTTTAAAATGTTTAAAATATTTAATATAAATATAGTAAAAATTAAAGGGTGTTTAAATTTAGATTCCCAATTTCTTAGATAAGTTTATTCACTTATGTGTATCAGTTTTCCCTTATTCGCAAAACTGAAATTTAAATATTTATTAAAAAGTTATATATTAATAAATACATAAAATTTAAACACAAAAAAATGATTTAAAATTAATTTTAAAATATATAAAAATATATATGAATTAAGATAAAACATTTAATTTAATCTTCTGGTACATGGCCATTTTGTGCATTTAAAAGTGGGTTTTGTTGGATTTTGATGAGCAAAAGACATTCCTAGCTCACTTGGGTTTAACCATAATTAATGCTATGATTGTATCCCACATGCAAGTGGAAAGTGAAAACTGGGCTCAGAAACATTTCTAATTTTTCACCAAAACATAAGAATTACAAAGGGTTAAAACTTGTTCCCAGCTCAACAATAGTACATAAATCAGTTTAGAAGAGCATAATTTTATGTACTTCACCTATATTCCACATCCTACTTTTGCTGTTCGAAGATCTGCATATAAGCTTCAGATAATGCAACCATCTGAGGGAGTGTTTCAGAAACATGAAGATCTTGCATCTCATACCTGTCAAGGGTAGATTGAGGATGCATCATTCACTATTTGTAGCATTTCAGGCGCATAAATGAAGAAAAAAAGATAAGTTACCATAGTTCTTCCGATTTACGCTGTACAAACACCCTGTAGAACCCTTCATCAGGTTTACCATCATGAACGATATTAGCAATTAAATCATATTTGGTACGTATCTTTTTGTTATCATTGGTTGGTGCAGGAAGAGGAATGTAGTCCTTCAACTCCAGGTTTTTTACAGGAAAGTTCACTGCACAAGAGAAACATTTAGTACAAAGTAACAAAAACCAGAGATTGGTCAATATAACTCTTTTTAACACATCCGAGGAACATAAAACTAACCCAATGTTGGGTTCTTTTCTCTGAAGAAATTATTTTTAGTAAATCGGCGCATGTGAAGTATCAAGTATTGTGGCAATTTGGTGACTCTATATCTCATCCTTGCTGGAGGACGAACAGTTGTCGTTACTGCCTCACCATCAAACTTCTTCAGTATATTAAACAAAGGAACCTAAAACAATATTCATAAATGAAGTTATTTTACATGCATTAAAAGCATCACACATAACCTTCCCAATTGGATGCCAGAATGGAAGAGGGGGGGGGGGGGGGGGGAATACCTGAGGTATTATATTTTTCTCCATCACATCTTTGAAAAGAGGTGGTTCTGGCAAATCCAATCCAAGCATCAGAAAGGGCATTTTGTAAGTTTCAGCACCAGCATTATTATTACTCTCAATCGCACCATCCGTAATCTTTAACGCTCCATTCTGGTCCTCACCGCTTTCTTTCTTCTCACTGATAGCTTTGCTCCGAGTTTCTTTCAAAACTTCCAGTTCGCCCTATTAATATCAATGAGTAAAATAAGCACAACACCTTATGCTATAACATTAAATAACAAGTGCAAGGTTTTAATTAGAACCTGGAAGCACCTATGGATGATGCTACTACTTTTCTTTGAAGCTCTAAGATGTGCATGCAGTGTGTTAAGAAGCCAGGACATGAATTCAACTGGTTCACTCTGCACACCTATTCGAAACCGTTTTTTACTGGCTTTCATAACTGCCTGTAGAAACTCATGGGGGCTCACCTGTTGACACAAGTGATTTGTAGAAACATAAATCCAATGTGTTCTAGAACAATAATCTTGCGATAATAAAAGTATGATCTAACCTGTCCTTTAAAGTTCCGAGCATGCCAAATCTTTCTTGTGAGTTCCCCAAATCGATGAACAAGTTGAGATCTAGAGTGCTGGTAATTCTCAGGGATAAGGAAGAAATTTCTTAAGGGAGTAACTCTCATTAAAGATTGAATGGTGACATTGACAAAATCAGTCTTTTGAATATTATTCAGCCCCACCTGAAGATTAGCACAAAAAGATGTCATATTAATGCAAAAGGGGAAAAATTAAAACTTATTTTAAATGTGTGCCTTCAATTTGAGAAGAAAGATTATTACCATCCCTGGGAGGTAATCAGAACCATCAAGTGCCCTAGACCATTGCTTGTTCTTGTCAAGTTGCTCAAGTTGTTCTCGCGAAAACCTGCAAATAATGAAAAACTGAAAGCAGATAATTTGCAAATATCAACTGGTAAAAGTTAATGTAAACAGAAACCGTTGGCAAGCTTGATAGTCCACAGCAAATTACAGCCACATTCTGCACACAAGCTAGATATCCAAAGTTACATAACGGCAGATGCAATGAAGTGAAATATGAGCAAACCTTGGGTTTAGAACATAGCGTATATCGTCCAATGATGGGTCATTAATTTCATACCCATCAGGGAGACAGTACACCTTCTCTGTTCGAAGATTGATGTAAACATGATGTCCTGCTTCTAGACTATGAGTATAGGCATGGGATTTCTTCCCTCTTCCTTGGAAATACTTCCCACAGACCAAGCATGCATACACATTCAAGTTTGACAAAGAGACTGAACAGAACCTCTCAAAGTCAAAATCTAGCACCTGTAAAACAGGATCCAGTAAGTAATTGGAAAATCACACATTCATTCAAATTTCAGCAATTACAATCAAGTTATTTACCTGACGATTAACAGTATCAAGGTAAGGACAGTCTCTACGCACTTCAACCTGGCGATTTGGCCTCCCTACAATTGATCCTTGCCCATATGGATCATCATCATCATCTTCTTCACTTTCAACTCTTTTACCATCTTCTTCTCCACCGCCAGTGGGATTCAATGCCCTCCTTTCATCATCATCATCGTCATTATAAGGCACTAGTAGTCCTTCAGCAGGTGAAGACGGTGAATCCACGACTCTCTGTCGTTTCAAGTCCCGTTCCCCGTCTACACTATCATCATATTCCCTTTTTGCTTTCATCTTTTTCCCCCTCCTTCACTTTCGATTTCTGCTCTTAAAACAGAGCAGCTTAAATTCTCCTAAAATCTTCTACAGCAATTGTTCACATAAAATAAATGATAAAAACAAATTCATTTGGATGCCGAGGCAAAAGAAAGGAAAATTCAAAGCCAACTATCTAGGGTTCTTATTGAGCACCAAAAAAAAACATAGCAGCATAACAAAGAAATACTATACATTTCATTTTTTCCCCAAAAAAGAAAACAAAGAAATTATAAGGAGTTTAACGACGAACCTGAAAGAGATTTCCTAGTCAAATCAATCACTGCGAATTGTTTCAAGGTGACAACGACGACGGGAGAAAAAGTATCTGAGTTTCGGGTAATGAGCTTCAATGGCGGTAAGATCCGGCGATCAGCGGAACTTAGAAATATCCAATCCATAACCCTAGAATACAGATTAGGCTGTAGGTGATAGAAGCTTTAGGCCTGTTTTAAATTGGGCTTCGATTTGTGCTTCATCTGTTCGTTTAGGGATTGAATTTTGGGCCCATTTAACATTAATGTGTTTTTCTTTTAGACTTTTAATTAATAATTAGAAATTTAGAGAATTATTTTTTAAAATATTGTATAGTTTTTAATGTAATTTAGAAGTTCAATTGGTCTCGATTTTAAATAATAATTTTGAATAAAAAAAATGACGTAAAAAGATTCTGACTTTAATGTAGAACACTGTTTAAAGTCAGATTCACTTGACTACAAATTCATTTTTAATCTAAATCTAAATATAAAAATTTAATTTTTTATAATAAATATTAATCCCGCCACCGAATGAAACCATTCGAAAAGAAACAAAGTAAAACTTGTTCCATAGGACAACAAAAAAATAAAAGAAAGCTAAAGGGACATACTTTGTCTGTAATCCAACTTTCACAGTGAAAGTGAAAGGACAAAACACAAACTTGCAATTATGGAACGAACCCACCATTAAAGTTTCAACTTTTCAATGTCTGGTTCAACTCCAATGACACTATATAATACAACATCAGCACTGTAGGTCCCCCCCCCCCCTAGTGAGTCAACCCGGAACCATGGTCAAGACATGCTTCATTCCTACTGAGTCAATGTCTAACTGAAACTCGGATTCATTGCCAGTCTTTACGGATGTCAAAGGTGTAGTTAATCTCCAAGTAGCACTTGTTGTCATCATCAGAGAACTGCAAACAGGGGGGCTAAATTTAAGAAATCTGAAGAGTATAGGGACTGGATGCAGAATTAGACTTATTTCTATCATAATGAGGTCCATAATCCATTACCTTACTTCTAGCAGAGTAATTTCCTCTAGCAAACATGCCACTAGGAGTTGTTTCTTCACAGACTTCATGTGTGTAAGGCTCTGCCTTGGGACTGAAGGTACCCAACATCTCTTTTGAGGTATCGACTGTTACGGAATTCATTGTTTTGTTAAGAACATAATCATTCAAATGAACAAGACAGACAGAGTGGGATGAATGGATTACCTTTGACACCGGTTTTCCATACAGTATTCGTGTACTTGAGACCGGATACGAGGTTGTTGCTCACTCGGAATGTGAATTGCAGGCTGTACTTGCTACCTTCTTTCAAGGTAAACCATAAACCTTTGGGGGTTCCCTTCTCCGGAATAGGAAGCAGTGTATCGGGTCGACCGGGCGATCTGATTGCAAGGCTCAGGATCTTAACATCCGGTTCCAGATTCTCTGTAACATCAGAAGACAATAGAAGATAATGTCAGGATATAAATTGATCCTGCATTCATTTCTTAGCTACCTTGAGCCTACTTAGATATGGTATGCAGTAACACCAAGATCGTCGGTCGATCGTCTATTGACTCGGGATCCACGTGGAATCTCTCGACAAGACAATGTACCAATTAATCATATCTCGAATCATGTGTTCATGACACCCAAACCTCACCTCAACAATCTTACAGAGTGTGCAATTGTAATGTACCAAGTACTAAAACAGATGTATTGAGGCCAATGCCAGAAGAGAATCCAGACCAACGTTATAAAACAAACTACATTGTGCCCCATATATAACTATGAAGTAAAGGTGCAACCAAAGTTCCAAAGGAAAGAAATGAAAGACACGAGACAGAAGCTGTAAGAGAAGTCAAACCTCCAATGGACATGAAATCCAGAGTCCCAAGAAGTTGTTCTTTCCACCTCATCAAGCTCTCATCTTCCTGAAATCCTCAAATTTCACCATAAACCAGACAACATTAGGCAATAAGAACGTTTCAGAAAAGAAACAAGAACAAAGAGAAACTAAACAAACCTTATCCTTTTCAAGTTGTTCTTTAAGGGTAGGGCGAGGGCCTAACTCGAGCTTCTTCCCTTCGAGTTTACCTTCATTTGGAGCCATTTTCGTCTCGGAAACTCCCCGATCCTCTCTCCCTTCCTCGTCAAACCCCATTTTCCAGAACCTAAACCATCACCAAACACATTAAAAACAGATAACAACAGTCTTGAAAGATGTTGTTTTGGGGTAAAAAAAATCCCATAAAAGTAAAAGAGAAACGGATTATCAAGAAAGCCCTTAAACCAAGAAAAGACACCAAGAATCGTGGGGATGATTGATGGCTTTTTGACCCTCGTTTCATTGTTGTAATGATTGAAAAAGAAGAGAAAATAGATGCTTACGAACCCTTTGTTTCAAGACTTGTGGAGATGCTGATCTCACTGGTGGTTCTTGGAACAATATGTGGTACTTAGGATTTGCATGCTTTGAGAAGGCGACCCTTAGGAAAGAGACGAGGCTTCCGAGGATAATTTCAATTCCATTGCCATTAAATAGGTTCACGCCCGGGAATTTTATATATATAAGAATTAATACAATGTTATTAATAACTTAAAAGACCATTGATGTAGCATGATTTAATTATATGTTATTAATGTTGGTTAAGTTAAATGATAAAGAAATTTAAGTTAGAGTTTGATATTGAGTTTTATAATTATAGATAAAGAAAAATGTTTTAACACTTGGTCATTCAAAACAAAAAATAACCTAATTCAATTCTATTCGATCATAACACTTAATTATCGGAAATTAAAAGATCTCAAAGGTCCACCATTTTCTATTACTTATTCATTTCTAAGTTGATTTATACCTTACAAATCTTCCCTAATTAAAGATACTACTTTACTTTGAGAAAGTAGAATAATTTACAACTAGACAATGGTGTAATGTCCATAGTGTCACTAACATGGGGTGCCAAATTACAAAAAGATTCTTTCAGTACTCTTCATTTCTCTCTTTAATTCTTTAATTTAAAGTTTAAACCAACCCTTTACACCTCTCTATATAGCTCCAACATTCATAACCTCAAAGCACTCAAGTCTTTGCTCATCTCTATAATCTCTCAGATTTCATTATTTCTATTTTGTTCAATCTTTTCCATAATCTCAAATGGCCAGTGTTGATGTTGAGGTAATCAATCAAACTATAATGCTTTTAAGTACTGCAAATACTATAGTTATTTGAGGAAAGGAGAAGGGTTTCACAGGCAATATTGGAATCTGACCTTGATACCAGCACACTTGAATTTTTGCCATTAGACATGTTGGTATTAAGTGATCGTAGTTTCAATTTAAAGCAAAGTCAATATCTTTAGTTGATGATTTAAAGATGTTCATAAACTTGATCCAAGAATAAAGGGAATTTCATGTTTTTCCAGGTTCAATCAGCTGCTGCACCAGAGGTAACCAAGGTTGAGGAGCCTGCTGCTGCACCTGTGGTGGCTGAGCCGGTGACGACATCGGATGCTCAGCCAGATGTGGAGGAAAGTGAAACTCCTGAAGTCGAAGGTGATACCAAAGAAGTCGTAAAAGAAGAAATCAAGGTCGGAGAGGAAGCAAAGCCAGAACCAGAGGAGGTAAAAGAAGAGGCAGCAGAGGTGAAGCCAGAAACAGTTACAGAGGAGGCCAAAGAAGAGACTACGGGATCCACTGTGGAAGCACCGGCCGATACTGCAGTAGCAGAGGAGGAGGAGAAACCAACTGAGGAAAAGGGAGATGAAAAGGCTGGAGAAGTTCCTATTGAGAAAGTTGAGGAATAGAGAGACCGTTTACACAGAAGGTGGCATAGCTTAAAAGGAGCTTCAGTTCTATAGCTTGCATGTCATAGTTGCTAGTCATCATTATGATTTATAATAACTACGCAGGATGTGGGATGATTACAGATTAGGGTTGCTTTTTTTTTCCTCTATGGAGTTTGATGTTAGTATTAAACATGTCGTATGCGTGTCATCAAGTGGTATGTATGTATGTGTTATTGTGGTTCCTAGAAAGCTAAGATGGTGAGTTTGATATTTAGTCTGATGATATGAGGTGCTTATATCCATATTTGCATAATAAAGATATATTCTTCATTTAATTCCAAAACACGAATTCGAACACAGAAGATGATATTATTGAGAGGAACAGGATTTAGAGGATTTCCACCGAGTCTAGATGTCATTGCACAACTGTGTAAATTACATGAAAGCAGATACAAGTCTATGGAAGTGAGCACTCCTTACAATCATGCCCCCTGCCTTATTCATGCAATGTTATACCTATACAAAACAGTTGTTCCAAAAATAAAAGAAAGAAAAAGCAATGACATCTCATGAAGGAAAGACGATGCAACCACTTCACCTTCTCACATATTCTAATGGCAAAGCAGATGACAAGTACCCTATAAACCTGTACAGAGCTGAGTACAAATTTTTCTGTATGTCAAAAACCCTTGTTCACCCCCAAGTGCAAATGTAAGTCATCTTTATACTACCAGGTACCAAAGCTGCAGCCGACATGATCCTGAGTAATAACATTAAGCCGTTTTTGCATTTCAGCCTTGGAGGGATATGGCGGGAAACACAACCGGTAAAAGCAGGTATGAGAAGAAGGGAGACGGTTGTGGGGCTCCGGGGACTTATAGATGTAGAGCTGAGAGGCTAAACCGCGGAAACCTTCGACAGGAAGATGCTTTAAGGAGGTCCAGAAGAAAAGAAGTACCTTTCTTTGCTCTGCTGACATTTCCCTAACAATCTGCAATATTATTGAAGAACGAGAAAGTGAATTACCAGGAGAAATCGTAAAGACACATAGATTCATAGAACCATGTAATAAGACAACTATAGACCAAATAATCTAATACCACTAATTGCGCATTCTCCACACAGAAACACTTTTCATAGCAGAAGAATCATGGACCATCTACTTCTTTAGGTTTGGCTCATAAATATTGAGAACATTGAAGTTTTGCAATCACTATTCATTCTAGATCAGTTTAGATTTTAGTGTACAAGATGCAAGAATCTACTGACAGTGTGCATACTCAGATTGTGACTTACAAATCAAGCCATCATAGAGGCAGTGAAGAAGTGAAGGGTGGGGATGCAATTTTCTAACTAGTAGTACCATTACTGACGATGTGTCTTTAATTTAAGATATATTCATCCTTGTTCCACAGAATCCTGTTTTTAAAACAAGACTACAAATATGTGATAAGGAACATATATATATATATATAATATACATACATGTATCAAGACCTTAACATGATTTTAATAAAATCCTGTGTGTTCTAAGATATATTCATCCTTGTTCCAAGGGATCCCTGTTTCAAAAACAAGACTATGAATATGCGGTAAGGTGCATGAAAAACAAATAGAAAGAAATAGATTCTCTTCGCTTCTCTCTCTCTCTCCCTCTCTCTCTCTCTTTATAAAAAAGGAATACCGATAACTTAGCAAAATTTAAATAAAATCCTGTACATACCTCCCAGAACCAGGTTATTTGAGGATCATGTTCTGTGTAGCCACTGTACTCAATATGTGTCTTCCAGTCTTCAACACAAATGGGACTTTCGCTTCCATATAGCATCCAATCAAGGTCCTCGAGGTCTAAACTCTGGAAAAAGAACTTCTGGAGACTTGAGTTAGAAAGAATAAGGCCGAAGCCTTGGGAAAAATGGTCTACCTGTTCAGAAATAGATGTTACAAAGTGATTTCGAATAAGAAGATTAACATATTCCTGCCTATTCTTGCTATTTACAACACGGTTTTTCCCATCATCACAAAGCTCAACAAGTCTCCTGGAACCTAGCTCCTCAACTTCTCTGACAAATGTCAGTCCTAAAACATCTGAATCAATAAACTCAGCATCCATCTCCAGAATCTTCTTGCAGCTGCTATACAAGCATGGATCTGCCTCACGTATGTCTTCCAATGATATATGCATTCCAGCAAGTTGTCGGAAAAATACACGATCAAAGACTACACCTACTTGCACTTTATGCATCAATGCTAATGCAATCACACGGCCAGCAAATTTGAAATACTCAAGGTGCAAAGGATCCACCCTAGATGCTACGTAAAGAAGAAAACACATAAGCAACATATACCCTACCCCAGAAGGGGAACAGAAAGAAGGAAATCTGCGTAACTCTAAAGGTATCATACCAATTTTGCAGACAAGATTTTTATATTAATGATGATGAGGGAACATTTCAAAGGGAATCTTGTTATATAAATATTCTCAAACAAGAAAGAAGCAACACGCAGAACTAGGTTTCAAACTGAGATTGTGTAACATGCAAACTGCTTTCAATCATGCCAAACCTGCACACCCAGAACAATAAGTACCAGATGCAAAGGAAAATACCCTCATTCCAAATTGTTTTCCCAACATTAAAAGTTCCAATTCCATCCCAAATGATCAATGTAAATCAAATTAATAAACCAGGTTCCTCTCTTAATAAACCCACTAATAAAACCGTTGTGTGCCAAGCCATTGCTGATGTGAATTATTTAAATACTTAAAAAAGAAAGAAAAAGAAGGGAAAATTTAAAGGAAAAGTAAAAGTGTCCGACACTTCAACATTAGTTGAGATGAGAGGTTAAAATAAACAAAGCAAAACCAGTAAAGGAAAGTTAAAAAGTGGCAACAACATTTCTGTTAAGTTATAACAAACAAATTGCTGGCAAAAAAAATAAGGGATCAAAGAACCTTTCTGCAAAGGTTCAAAAAACCTAAACACGAAGCTTTAAAATTCCCCATTGATTCGATATATACCTAAAAATCAAGCTGATTGGATTGCTGTGGCTAGGAATAGGATTATTAGTTATCGTTAAGGTTTAAATCTACGGCTAGGACTATAACTTTATTAGTAATCCTAGTATAAATAAGCTGTAACATATTTCCAGCCACAGTTTTCTTATTGTTTTCCTGAATAGTAGAAGAAACTAGAAGTTATTATAAACCTATGTTTTCAAAAGTTCCATCTTCTTTCTTAATTCTTTGTTCAGCCCTAATTCTATTGATTCATCATTGTTTCCACCCTTTTACCACATCAACTTCACTTAGTAGTGCTATTTTCTCTCCTTGCACCTAAAGAGATAGATGGATTCTAGAGCCTAGAGTGCGTGTTGCACCATTGACAATAGTGTTTACATCAAATGGCTAAAAATCAAAAAAATTAAAACAAATCTAACAACAGCGTTGGTGGCATATTAAGTATTACTTGTAAGTTGTAATTATTTCATCTTTCACTATTAGCTTTGAAAAAACCTGTCTCTCTTTCACAACAAGGATAAAGAAATATATTATCTTGAGGCAGGATGGCAAGTAAAAAGAAGTTTAGAATTTCAGAGGAACCTTACTAGGATTTGGAAAAAATCTTCTACGATCATTTGAGCAAGGCACGAAAAGGGCATTCTCTGGATTAAATATAGCTTGGCATACCAAGAAAAACCACTCCCTCAGAACACCGGGGCCAGTAGCTTCTTCGTTTTTAAATTCCATGAATAGACCAGCATGAAGTAATTCAGGGTCAGCATGAGCAATGTATTCAAATGATTCTGACAATAATTGAGACCTGTCAATAAGCATCTCATGCAATTCCTCGTAATCTTCTTTTACTTCAGGAAACATCATCATGGCCAAATGCCTCCTGGATTCAAAATCAGTGACATCCTTGTGCTCAAGTAGCCACTGGTTATCATCATTTGGCTTTGCAAACCTAATAATTAAGGCACACAGTGAAGATTTACTATTCCTTAAAACCATCCAAAACTGCTCTTCAGCACCCAGATAAAGTTTTGAGATGCCATTAAGTTCCTTTAAAATGGAAAGATATTGAGACCACCACTCTGTATGGAGAAATTCATCTTCACTGATTCCCCTTGCAGCAAGGCTTTCCCCCACTCTGATAAGACATCTTTCCATTTTAGCCAACAGATCACTAAATACAGCATGAAGAAGCTCCATTGCCTCCCCATAGGGAGGATTGCTACGATCCTCCTTTTGCCACTCAACTGATATGGGAATCCGGTACTCCACTCGCTCAAGAATGGTTGACCGCAAAGGGTTCAAGAACGCTGTGAAATCCCTCACATCACTCGACAACGGCCCCCCAGTAGAATGCACACTAGATTCCAAATCCCTAGATAGTTTATCAGCCAACTCAATAACAAAGGGGAAAATGTCCGGCAAGGCAATCAACCCTTTAAGCTCTGACCGCTCTAACCCCCTGGAAGTACCAACACTTTCGAACAACGCCCCAAGTGCACTCCGGCACGAGTCATACAAATTATCCTCCTTAACAAACTTCCTTAGTAACTTGCAGAACTCTAATACTATGGGTGCACAATAAGAATGCAAATGCTTTGACAATGCAATCTTACATGAAGTTAAGAAATTTCTTATTGAAGCATCAGCACACTGCTTATTACTATTAATCGGAGACATATAAAGCATTACCAAAGCAGCAGGAGCTGAAGAAGCCATAAATATATGCAAGTGAGCGGGAGCCGAATCCTTATTGTCCTTTGGAGTAATGTTAAAAAAGTTGACCAAGCAGTCTTTGATACGTTTAGTCGAGGAAGGGACTACTTCCCCTCGGCAAAGGCGGCAAATCAGGGTGATCATATCGTCCATGACCTGCCAGGTTTGCGGGAGGTACGTAGACCGCATGCGGCCAACCAGTTGAAGTCCGGCGTCGTTTTGGATGGCGCAATCAGCTAGGGATTGTTCCCACTGGAGCTGTTTCCCGCCATAAATTAACCGCTGCTCGATCACCGGAATTCCAGTCATAAGTTGAATCCTCTCGTGAAGGGATTTCACCGTGTCCTCCGAATTAGCCTGTACGACGATGGTTTTACCCTCTGAGATCATCCGGATGAAGAATTGGAGGCGGGAGGTGGAACACGAGGCAGACGAGGAGGATGCAACATCGAAGGATGAACAGGGGCGGGACTCGACGAAGGAGGCGGAGGAGAATGAAGAAACCGGCGCTTTAGAGGAGTGATGGAGGGCCGTACTTGGGTGTGCACCTTGATGGGTATGATCGTCTTTTCGCATCCTGACGGGTACTAAAGCACCGTCCTCATCGTCCTGGTCGTCATCGAAAGCAAAGGCGTAATCGTCGAACTTGCGTTTAGAAGAGAGACGGTGGTGATCGTAGCCGTTGAGCAGTTGATCAACGGCGGCAGATTGGGATAGAGACATTGAACGGCGGAATCCCCCAGCCAGCTACGGTTGGGGAGAACACATGAGAAATATATATAAAATACAAAAAAAGAAAAAAAAAAATCAAAACCCTTGGGATGAACAAAATGAGTTGAAATTTGAAAAACCCTTACTGGGTATGTGAAGAGAGTGAAAAGGAAAGGAAATCTCCTTCGTCTCCCCTACAACACTTTGCTTACACATACCCGTCATCACCTAAGCTGCAGAGCTGTACTTCTACCTATGGTAATTAACTAATTATTTATTTATTTATTTATCTTCAATTCTTTTATTACATAATAATATTTAAACAATAAATTATTATTTCATGACATAATAATAATAGATATTCAATTAGTATTATTTTGATTTCACAAAATTAATTAATTTGGTAATATCATAAAAATTATATTGATAGTGTACTAATTATAAAATTTAAATTTATTAAATTATTTTATATTATAATTAATTTAATAAAATATATATAATACAAAAAAAAAAATCAAAACCCTTGGGATGAACAAAATGAGTTGAAAATTGAAAAACCCTTACTAGTATATGAAGAGAGCGAAAAGTAAAGAAATTAAAAGCCAATGTTCGTCTCCTTCCTCTCGCCTACAACACTTTGCTTACACATGCCCGTCATCACCTAAGCTGCAGAGCTGTACTTTTATGCTATGGTAATTAACTAATTATTTATTTATTTTTCTTCAATTCTTTTATTACATAATAATATTTAGACAATAAATTATTATTTCATGACAGAATAATAATAATAATATATATTCAATTAGTATTATTTTAATTTCACAAACTTAATTAGTTTGGTAATATCATAAAAAGTTATATTGATAGTGTACTAATTATAAAAATTAATTTTATTAAATTATTTTATATTATAATTAAATTATAAAATATATAAATTTTAAAAACTAAAATTATTATTATAATAAATTTATATTAATATTAATTTAAGGGTACAACTAAAAATACCGATATAAATTTATTTTAAAACAACCCTTCTCTTACAAGTATGTAAAAAGAAATAATAACTTAAGTATTCAAACTTCGAACTTTTCATCTTCAGATATGAAAATAACTTTATTTTTAACATACAAGTGTTACAGGTCTAAAATTTTTCTAACAAAATTGTGTCGTATTAGGCCTCGACTCGACTAAGTCAACCTCTAAACAAAACCTTCAAAACTTTATAACTACGGAAACGAAACAAGCGAAGAAAGGCAAAACAAGAGAAAAAAAATGTTTGAGTGAATGTTTTCTTTACTCAATGATTGAAATCCAAAAATGAGGAAAGGTGAACCTCTATTTATAATTGACCCCATTATATTCGACGGTCACTATTAAATTACATCAATAGATATGATTAATACCCACCAATTAAAAAGACATAATTCTAAGAATATTCCCGATTAATTATGAAAAAAAATCTATTATGTTCACATTATGTGTTCACATAGGGGAAGTGGACAATTTTAATGAACTTGACAAACCCAAAACCTTGGTGAGATAAACTTAAACAAATTAGACGACAGTAACCCATCGTTAGGCTCACGGGCAATAACACAAGCATCTTTACATATATATATATATATAATCAAGGTCCATAGTTTCTTAAACATCAGTTATATATATATATATATATATATTTATATTCAAGGTCTATAGTTTCTTAAACATCAGTTCATCTGCTTTAAGCAACAGTACTTCACCGAAAAGAACCAACAACACAACTATTTTGCAGAAACCCGGGAGATGAAGAAATGATCTTTTACAAGGTAAATAAACAGAAAACGTTTTGATTTAGTACTACCAGCAAGTATTTCAGTGACCCTAAGAGAATTTGAGCTCGAATCTTGTCTCTTCAAAAAGCATTTCACCACTTGGTCGTTTACAAAGCGGTTGAATCTACGAGGCAGACTGAAAGACGAGGCAAGTTCACATTCATCAATCACCTTCGGAGACGATATGAGAATGACGGACTTTTATCTACAACCTTGGTACCTTCCACTCCAGAAGACCAGTGCAACATTCTGATTGATATTTAGAGCTAGTTAGAGTTGATGAGATTCAAAGAGAATGCAGAAACTCATGTTTGCAAGTTATCTTTACTAAACAATCTTGATTCCGATGACGAATTTAAAGCAAACGTGCAACAATCAAGAATTAATTTTACCGACGACAGTGTTGAAATCATGGTACTTTTTCTATTACTGTTACCTTTTCCCTTCTCCCTTCTTTTTCACTTGACTACAACACTAATTTGAACCCTTTCGATAGAAAATCATTCCTGAAAACCCAGAAAAAACACATTAGAGTAAGTTGCACCAAAGTAATCATAATGTCATTAACATACAACTACTTGCATAATGGGGCACAATCTGTACATACTTTAGCATGCCAATGGTAAAGCCATACCGCCTTCTTAAGGTCTCATAGTAATCAGAATGTCATTATATACAACTATTTCTCTGTACTTTAGCATGCTAATGTCAATGGCATTTGTTTTAGGTTCAAACCAACAAGGTTCATGGTTTTCATCTTCATCTCGTAAAAACAAGAAACATAGAGTAGCATTTGTCATTTAACCAAAAGCTTTAACCTTTATTCAAGACACTTAGCTGCAAAATTGACATAAGCAAATAATGATAAGTTAACAAGTAGATATATTAGAGTTACTTACATCTTGATATCCCCATTACCATCTTCATTCTGCTGCCTTTTGTCAACATTAAGCGAAACGAGGCTTTGCAAGCAAACCTCAGTTTCATAAGAATAGAGCATACCAGGGACCCAGACATCATCGGATTTATGCTTCACCATATCATACCAAAATAGATTAAAGTTATCATGTTCCAACAAAACTTGATTGCCACTCCTAGAGTAAGCCAGAGGCTTCAAAAACCTCAAAGGACCAACCACATCTTCTCTACCAAGAGAAAATAGTATAATCCAAGACTCCTTAACCCCATATTCCTTCATCACCCAAAGATCAACTCGAGCATCACCGTGGTTAGCTACCACACATAAACATCCCCCCAGAACCCCAATATTCAATTGAAATATATCATCTGCGTACTCAGGTTGAGGCACTTCATTGTAGCTTTCAGCAGCTAAATCCAACGCAATGATCATATTTTTCACTACAAGATCAACCTTTTGAGTCAGAACCCAGTGTAAAGCACCGCCAGCAAAGACCCCATTAGCACTTGGAAACGAAGAAACACAAGGGATGTCTTGAATTTTTCTCCACCTATTTCTCTTCAAGCTGCAAACTTTAACCTCTGTTTCTAAAGGCTTATCAGCATCAGCCTTCTCAAGCAGAATGATTTTAACCACTTTGTAGTCATCCTTAATCGGGTCGTGCCCGAACCCACAAACGTAGCCCTTGCAAGAGCCAAGGTAAGGTAAAACTTGGTACTTTCTGGTGGAAGGATTCCAAATAGCCATGTCTTCGACTATGTTACGGATGCAAAGCAAACCGTTGCAAGAACCCAAGATCTCGACCCCGTGGTTGTAGCTCATCAAAGGGTGTTCGAGTTTGACGAAAGGGACGAGGGAAGAGAGATCGGAGGCGTGGAGATCGGTGTTTTTGAGGATCAGTGTGTGGTTGGTGCGGGTCCTGATGGAGCGGGTGAGGTGGAGGTTGATGAAATCGGGATCGTCGATCAAAGATCGCCATAGCTTGGAGACGGATCGTAAGCATAGAAGATGCTTAACAGGTAATCGGATGAGGATGTCGGCGATTAAGTCGTGTGAGACCATCGTTTCCTTGACTCAGCTCCGATTCCAAAGAGTCAAACCACTGGTAGGAAGGAAGGAAAGGGAAGTGGTAATGGACCTCTTTTCTTCCCCAATTAATATGCGAAAGGAATTAAATATTGTTGTTATTTTTTTAAAATATAATATAAATTATTTTAATTTTTAAAATATCATATTTTAAATAATAATATTAAAATCTAATTCATTAAAATTCAATTTTCGATAATAATTTATTTTTTTAGATTAAAAAATTAAAATCAGAAATAAAAGATTTTGATTTTAAATAGTAAAAATTAAAAAAAATAATATAATCAGTAGAAAAAAATTAAAAAATTAAATTTTAATAAATTCAACTTTAATCTTACTATTTAAAATATAATATTTTGATAATTAAAATGATTTTTATCGTATTTAAAAAATTAACAGTCATTTATGCTGGGGTAACAGTTTTCAGGCATGTTCAAGTTGGCCAACAATATTTAAAATGGTTTCTATTGTGTTTGTGTTCTTCCCAGCTGCGCCTGCCAGCCATGCTCCCCAAATCGACCAATTTGAGTCCCCTCACTTTGCTGCCCATGGTACATGTCCGAGTTACATCTCCACCCCTAATCCTACCTACATCATGGAACTGCATGTCCTGCTTGAAAGCCGATTGTGTTTTTTGTTCCAATGGAGCCAATGAAGTAAGTCCATTTTCCAACTCATCTGTAGTGCTAACAACGTTGCCTAATGCACATCAGATCTAGAAAGCTCATGACACAGACAGCATCGTACATGGTTCAGAGATGGTTGTCCGAGCAAATTCGGGTTTTTAGCCGTCGTCTTCCTAGGACTGTACATCATTTCATTCTCCCCTGGTATCGGAACTGTCCCATGACACTAACGAAAGCTCTCGGTTCCTCCGGCACATTCCTCCTCTTTGCCAGATATTGCGTCATCGGACTCGGTTTTATATACAGAAGAAATCTTCAGATTCATGGCACTTGTAGCATTCATTACTCGAATAGGGAGAAACTCAAGCTTAATCGAATATTACATTTAAACTTAAAATTGCTTAATCTTTAACTCAGAGTCAATCAATAAATCAAATACAAAAATTCTTCGAATCAAACTTAATGATTTACAAGCACAAGTATGAAGTGTCTCACTCACACCCTACTTATTACCAAATTCTCTTCGAAACTCAAACAAAGATGTTGATAGCAAGTATTCAGTATAACAAAACTCAAATATATCATCTTCTTCGCTCGTGATATGATCATATATTGTCTTTTTTATTTGTGACATGAACTCTAAGATTTATGTCACAAGCGAAGAAGACAACATATAACCATGTTTAAAGCAATGGTATCTTTCTCAACCGTTTAAAAAATGAATCGACATCGAATCTAGATGCAGTAAATGTCTCACACAATAAAAGCCTACCAAGATTCCCATAAGATTAGTACAACTATATATGGACCCAAGTTGACCCTTATATAAAACAAATAAAATCAGAAGCGTTGTTTTTATAATGAGCCTCTAGAGTATTTGATCTGAATTAATCGATCAATATCATAAAATTAAAAAAAATAGAATTAAAAGTATTACTTTCATAATAAACTTTTACATTATCTGATTTA
Source organism: Abelmoschus esculentus (assembly GCA_035048815.1). Classification (NCBI taxonomy): domain Eukaryota; kingdom Viridiplantae; phylum Streptophyta; class Magnoliopsida; order Malvales; family Malvaceae; genus Abelmoschus; species Abelmoschus esculentus. The sequence goes on from JAUCBN010000066.1 coordinate 5,957,493, forward strand.
AATTAATCGATCAATAAAATATATAAAAGTGATTTAAAACAACAACAACAAGAAGCCATACAAATCCATAAATAAACATGGAGTGCTCTCCAATGTCTCAAATCTAGAGCACAAGGTTAGTTGAGACAATAAATGAAGGCCGTTGTTCTAGAGGCCCACAATAAACTTTGCGGTCAATAAATGGGTGCCAATATTTTTGGGTCATACTCAGCACTTGGCTCTCGGCCCAATCTAGTGAAACAATTGTGGTTAGCATTCGATTAAAATGAGTCGAGTAAAGTCAAACTAAATCGAATTGACAAGTATATTTTGTCAACAAAAAATATTTGAAATTTCATTAAATTGAATCGAATGAAAAGAAAATTAAATCATATAAATTTACTAAATTATATGAGATTTGAGAATCCGCTTAAAATATTAGAATGTGTCACCCCACAATACAGTAAACGAAATATTTTATAATTCAAAAATCGAATCAAGTTTTATTCACTATCGTACTCGAATTAAATATATCTGGATTCAAGAATTAAACCTAACAACCGACCATAAAGTAGCTGGATTTTAGTGGTTTTTGAGAGGAAATCACTGCTGCCGACACCAGAGACCAATTTCTAACACAGCTAACTCAACTGTCTTCTATATATCTTCCATGTTTGGACGAGATTGTTTTCCAAGTTGCTGTCCTAACACTCCTAACAAAACCGACCTGTTTACATCCAGAATTCTAAGCTTCCTATGTAAATCTAACAAAGTTGAATCCACCATGTGCAATAAATTATCTACCATGTTTAGACAGTGGTTTGGAAGTTGCGATCCCTAGTCTATCACTGCCGACAAACTCGATCCCTTTACATTAGGAATTTCAAGATTCGAATATAAACACGTCAATATTATATATTAAATTAATATCGAGGGTGATTCATCTAAAACAGATTGATTTAGAATTTACGATTTAACGGAGTTTCACCCTTTTGAGGAGAGTGGTTTGGAGGTTGCTATCCTGACAAGACCGAGCTGTTTACATCACGGTTCCTGTTATTTGCCTGTTTAGTAATCTTCTGTGCTGTTCTTTCTTGTAGGAATCCTAGGAATGGGAGATGCTCAATTTTAATTAAAACCACATATGACTTATGACACTACAAAATAAGGGTCCATAGGAAAAGGTTGTGAGAGTCAAATGAATTGTATTTATGGATTAGAAATCAAATGGCCCCAGGTCATGGCCTAATACTAATAGAGTTATAGGAATAAGACAGGGTTATGAAACTATGATCTATAATCTAATATTCGAGTTAATTTTATATTGGATCGGACTAAAATATGATCAGAAACATCATATATATTTATATTATGAGAAATCATTCAAACTTATCTAAATATATGCTAGGTTTATAGTTTATATATGGATTCCAACACATTACCTTTTTCAAAAAAACTCTAAATAACCAAAAACGAATTTACGGGAAGTTTGAGGGTTATATCTCTTGAACTTTACCCATATTTTTATAATTAATTATGTTTTTTTCCCTCTAATCTTGAATCTCGACTCCAAGGATATTCAACTCTAATTTTTGAAGAGTCAACCTCGTCTCCATTACCCCTTGAAAACAACTGGTGCTGGAGCCTGGAGGAACACAGCTTATGAGACCAATACCATCCCCTCGGCCTCGGCTAGCCTATGGTTTGCGTGTTGTTTCGGTGTTCGTAGATATAGCCTATAGGCAATGGCATCCTACAAGTTAAAGCCATGATGGAACAAATCCTAAAGCCAATGAACATGAACCACAAAAACAAAGTGAAAAATGTTGGAACATGTTACACAATGGGGTTGTCTGATTGGAGGGGTTGTTGTCACGGTTCATATCGTTGACAAGTGCAAGCAGTCGATGAGAGTAGAGATGAGCAGTCAATCGAGTCAAATATTTTTTAAGTTAATCAAGTTTATAACTCTGATTTAAAAACTTCAATTTTATTTGATTTTTATCTGAATTGAATTATTTGTGTTTATGTTTAAATTAAATCACATATTTATATTATTACGGTAGTAATTAATTTTAATTTAAATGACTTTTATATTTGAGTCGAATCCCTCTATTCTTGAATGTGGTGTGAATAACTTCATCGACAACTAAATCGGTAAATAAAATTTAATTTGATTTTAAATTATTTAATTAGACGTAAAAAACTTAATTAGAAAATTTTTAAATTATAATTAAATTATAAAATAAATATCTAAAATATTTAAAAATTTTAATAATCAATTGAACGATTATTATTACTTAATATACTTTTGTCACGGGGCTATTATCCTCTTCCTAAAAGATATGTCTGATAGGATGTGCAACGCTACCGTTTATATATCCTAAGACCTTTTTTCTTTTTCGATGTGGGATTAATGCTCTTTGTCTCTTTTCAAGCGTGACATTCTCCCCCACTCAATCTCGTAACGCTCTCGTCACCAATTTCCGCTCTAATGATTAACCTCTTATCACAGTTATTCATCCTGCTTACCGATTTCCATTACACCATTTATTATCTAATCCGAACTTCATTTTTTTTTCTCCATTAATTTGTGTTTGCTTTTAGGGAAGACTTCATGATCATTATTATACAAAGTCTGTGAAAGTGTCAAAGCCCCCACTTTGATTAATAATTTATTGGCATGAATTTGATATTAATATTAATTTCAAACTTTAAAAGTAATTAATTAATACCTCCAACAAAGACTTGGTCATCGTGTTAAAATATACACATAAATTAAAAATATATATAAATTAATTACTTTATGAAGTATTAAGTAAAAGGTCAAACTTTTGTCATTAATCCTTATATTATATACAAATTATAAATTTAGTTTTTGTACTTTAATTGAGTTTATTTTAATTCATCTATTTTCGGAATTAAAAACTTGTCTTGATTTGTACAATGACTAAAATGCAAACTTACATATAATATAAGGACTAATAGAAGAATTTGAGCAAGTAAAAAAAATCAGACATCACAAGACATGAATTAATGTTGTCATTAGTTTTAATCTTTTAGTTTTAATTTTCTTGTAAGAAAAAAAAATAACCAAATAACTAATCTAGTAAAAAAATATATTCATTTTAAAAGATCAAATTTTAATTAATTTTATTTTATAATATATAATTATTAAAATCTTAAAAATATAAATAAATGAGAATGAAATTAAAATGTTTAAAACTTTGAAGATTAATTTAAAACGAGAGTTATATTTGATAATAAAATTAAAATTTTAGATACTAATTTAGAATAAGAATCACGGCTTGATGATATAAATTATAGTAAACAAAAGTGGTTAAGTTAGGGTGCTAAACAACTCAGCATAAGCAAGGGACAGAAATATATAATAAAATAAATAAAATATTAAATCGTATAGGATAAAAAAGATTAAATATTCTCTCTATGCTGACATCACAGCTCTTTTCATCAATAGTATTAAGAATAAATAGTTTAAAATTTTAATTAACTCTTTTTTCTTTTAAATTATGGGGTTGACGTTCAATAGGAATAATTTTTTTTAAAAAAATCTGCACGAAATTATAAATGACGTGATAAATTGAAATCATATAATAATTTCTCGTTAATAATCAATTGGTTTGACGAGATAAGATACTAGATATTTTAAATAATATTAAGGATTTAAATGCTAATATTTTGAATGAAACACTTGAGTGAGAAGATCCTCCGTATAATAAATTTTTATAATTTTTGATCTAGATTAATTAATTAATATATTGAATTAAATAAAAAATTATATAAAATAAATACAACTTTCTATAAATTCAAGTTTCAACCATATACCTAGGGTTAAGGAAGGTTAACCGCAAAACCGAAAACCGAATTGAACTGAGGTATTATGGTTCATAAATTTACGAACCGTGGTTAACTGCAATTAACCGAATTAAACCAAATTTAAATTTTTAATTGATTTTTAATTATTTTTATAAGGTAAAAATATATATTTTATACTTAAAATACTATAGATGTATTTTTTTCTTAAAAATAAGTTTTCAATAAATATTTATGAAAAATATCTCAAAATTTTTATCTTTTAATGTTTAAAAGTTATAAAATAAAGTTATTTTGTCAAGATAAAATATAATTTTTTTAAAATTAACGTGAAAAAACCGAAAAAACGAGGTTAACCAAACATAAAACAGGCAATTACTAAAATAATTTACCGAATTAAACCGAAACCAAACCGATTGCACCCTTACTTATATACCCATATTCGTGCAATACCCAAAGTGGTAGGATTAAGAAGCTTAAGTAGGATTGGGTGAAAATATTATACATAAACGGCTCTTCACTTTTAAGGTTGATTGGCTAAATGGACTCTCCTCGAGTAAAAATTATATCATAGTAAGTTTTATCATGTTATTTATGGGACCAATCATTAAAAATCATCTGTATCATTATTTTTTCATGTCATATATATTTTTTAAAGTGGATATTCACTCATATTTATTGTTAATTCATTTTAAAAACAGTTTTTTCACATAAAGATTCACTTTAAAAAAATATATGACAAAAAATATATGATATGAATGATTTTTGGTGAGGAATTGTTTCCAATTTTGAATTTAAAATCAATGCACTAAATGGACATTTGGTATAGTGTTGGTGTATATTTTTAAAATGAAATATACTCAACGTTATATTCGAATTATTATTTAATATTTAAATTGACAGAAAAATGTCATTCGAGTACTCATGTCATTTTAATTAATCTTATTAGTAACTCTATTAATGTGATAAGAATCATAGATCATAAAATAAAAATAAATCGACCCCAAACATTGAAATAAAAAAATTAACAACAATATCCTAATAAATAGATTGTTTTTTTTTATGAAATTGCTATGATATTGTATTTGAGTTTTTTAATATCGGAAACGGTTATTATTCTTAAAGTTAACGGGTTTGAGTACCAATAATATTAATATAGTGATTGAACGATCAATGTCTAATGATTGAGAGCATACTCTACTATATATATTATTATAACACTGTAATTTATTATTATTTTTTTAAATAATATTTTAAATTTTATAGTGAAAACAAATTTGGAATATTTTTGAATTAAAGGCAAGCATTATTATTAGTAGTAAAAAAGTGAAAAACTAAAGTTACCCACCTGTGTCAGGCAGCAGTTTTTTTACCACATTCCATTTGTCATTTTGTATGAAAATGGCAGCCAGCTAGGCCCACTGACTTGGAATTGAATTCATTAAAAAAAACTTTTCTAAAAGCCATGGAAACACACATGGCTGTGACCACCGTCATATCATCACTTTATTCACCACCGTTGATTTTTCAATCTCATACATTGGACCCAATGAAAATGACTGACATGATCAAAGCTTTCCACGTGTTATTTGATCTATTCCCGTCAATGGTTTCTTATTCACCCACGGTAACTGTAACTGTAACTTCACCTATAGCAGATAATAAGAAGTGGGTTGAATTATGGGTTTGATCCTTTTATTATCATTAAGTTGGAGATTTATTCATTATATTTAATTTTGAATTATTTTAATTTTTAGTCTGTCGATAAAATTTTGAGATACTCTTTTTGTCCGTAATTTCTATTAATCGAGTTTATGAATCTTATTTTATAACATAAATTTATTTATAATTTTTTTGAGTGAGTTAAGTTGAATTTTTTAAGTTCTATTCAAATTTAATTATAAACATTTATAATGTTATAATACAAATTGATTTTATTTTAAATCACTTTTTATAACCACATACATATATATATGTACATTTCGTCGTATACAATATACATATAGAGAAAGTTAAAAGAACTTGATTCAAACTTAAAAATTGATATACTAATTGATAAAAAGATTGAGTTATTAAAATTTTTATTTTATAATTTAAAATTTATTTTTTTTCGAATTATATCTAGTTTAAAAATTATGAGTTTAAAAAGGATAGGGACTGCATCCAGAATTAAGTCAATGGTCAAGGGACCAAAATTAAAATTTGACCCCCAAAACGAGTTAAATAGCATCAGAGAGACGAAGCCAATCCAGCATTCATTTCCCAGTCGCACCCTCTTCCATGATTGATGATTCCACTGAAACTTTCCACTCTCTCAATATTGAAATGAAATATCTCTTCGAAATAAAAAAGGGTTTCTTAATTAGGACAAATTAGTGTTGTTGGGTGCTTAAAAATCGTTTATTGATTGAAAAAATAATGGTTTCGTTGGAAGATTCTCACTCGAATTCAAACAGGTTCCCTCTGGGTAGAAACTTGTACACCCCCGGTTCAGTTTCCACCACCAGAATCCACCGACATGCCGGCCGTTCCATGCGTACGGTTCGCTCCAATTTCTACCAGAGCGCTGATAACAATAGCTGCTCTTTTACTAGTTCGATTCCTGAACGGACCGATTTTGTCTCCGAGAATCTCACCGAATCCGTTATCGACATGCGGCTCGGGGAACTGGTTGCCAAAGCTAAATCGGTTAAGTCTGAGTCAGAAAACGAGGAATTCTTGGATATTTCTCAGGCATTCAGTGATTTCTCAGCCTGTAGCAGCGATATCTCCGGTGAGTTGCAGCGGCTTGCGAGCTTGCCGTCGCCGGAAAGCGTCTTGAAAGAGAGCAGAGGTGGAGCTGAAGCTGAGCCAGAACCGGAACCGTGTCATGGGTTTCTGCAGAGAGAGAACTTCTCGACGGAAATCATCGAGAGTATCTCGCCGGAGGATCTTCAACCGACGGTCAAGATCTGCATCGACGGCTTACAATCACCGTCCGTTGCGGTGAAGCGGTCGGCTGCTGCTAAGCTAAGGTTACTAGCGAAGAACCGCGTGGATAACCGTGCGTTAATCGGAGAGTCCGGCGCCATCCCTGCTCTGATTCCGCTCTTAAGAAACAGCGACCCTTGGACTCAGGAGCACGCCGTGACTGCGTTACTGAATCTATCTCTTTTCGAAGCGAACAAAACACTAATCATAAATGCCGGAGCTATAAAATCATTAGTGTATGTTCTCAAAACAGGCACCGAAACCTCCAAGCAAAACGCGGCGTGCGCGCTTCTGAGCTTAGCTTTGGTCGACGAAAACAAGACATCGATCGGAGCATGCGGTGCGATCCCGCCGCTGGTATCTCTTCTGATGACCGGATCCAACAGAGGCAAGAAAGATGCACTAACAACTCTTTATAAGCTCTGTTCAACCAGACAGAATAAAGAGAGGGCTGTGACTGCAGGTGCAGTTAAGCCTTTGGTGGGGATGGTGGGTGAGCAAGGGACCGGCATGTCGGAGAAGGCAATGGTTGTTCTTAGTAGCTTGGCGGGAATCAAGGAAGGAAGGGAAGCTATTGTGGAGGAAGGTGGGATTGCAGCACTTGTGGAGGCAATCGAAGACGGGTCCATCAAGGGGAAGGAGTTCGCAGTGTTGACGCTGTCGCAGTTGTGTGCTGATAACGTTCGGAACCGTGGTTTGCTTGTTAGGGAAGGTGGGATACCCCCTCTTGTGGCTCTTTCTCAGACTGGGAGTGTCAGGGCTAAGCATAAGGTAATTGCAGTTGAATGCTTGATAAATTACTAGATAGTTGAAGCTTGAAACTGTGTTTCTAATGCCAATGCAGTTTTTAGTTCATGGAATTGCTTGATCGGTTAAACAATACTCGTATAGTATGGTATATGTTCATATATTAGATAATGCTCGCATTTCTTCAATAACTAACATGTTGGCTATGTCTGAATTCTGCAGGCGGAAACACTTCTTGAGCATCTAAGAGAACCAAGGCAAGATGCTTCATCATCTAGTCCTTAGAGAAGAGAAGTTTAATTACTCGTAGAGGTAATCATACCTTGGTAATTTTTTTTCTTGTATATAGGGAGTGTTTTGATGGTTTGTACAGTGTGGTTGAGGAATTATTGTTCAAGTAAAAAATATAGAAAAAAATTAGGTGAGGCACAAGAACTGACATTTAAATGTATGATGTTGAGTAGGGTTTTTGGTGTTTTCACCCCTCTTGTTCTGAAGGGTGGAATACTTGTTTGGTCTCATGGTTTCGGATTAAACAGATTTGGGTTATGTTCCTTGTGTTTTGTTTAGGTGACCCAAATTATATCTGCATAGTTTGTATCGATTGAGGACTAATTCTCGGTTTTCTACATAGCGAAAATGGTCAGTCTTGTTGATGATATGTTCTATTTTGTAGCTTCAACCTTATGTGTTGGAAACAACTGTTAGGTTTCGCATGAAAGTTATGTTATGAAGCAATCAATTATCATAAACTGTTTTCCTTTAATACATTTTCATGATCATCTCTGTGCTGTGATATTCGGTAAAGGCTCAAGCACATCAAAGTGAAAAAGAGCGAACGATACCAACATCCGATCCTTGTTGGATATTGGAACAATGTATCTGGTTTTATCTTTTTGTTTCCCTGAAGTTTTCCCAGATGCCAATGGTGGAACTATGATCTATGCATTATTGTAGAAGCATTGAATATAGAGCTTGAGGTGGATGGCATGGTGTCCATGGTAGGGCCCTTGATGTGCACCTATTTGTTGTAAAGTAGTTAATATGCTTATGTGCTACCATCTCCCTTTGTTTATCCTACTGGCATTTGCATATACATCTAGCAATGCCCACCAACCGGTTCAAACCCCACCACAGATATATGTGTGTGTAGATTAGCTAAACTCCCCCCTCCCCTCCACCCTTTCTTTTTTTCTGTCGTTATTACTCATTCACTAGCTGTCATAGCAGAGACATGTTTTGTCCTGCTATGGTGGTGAAGGATTGTTATCCCCTTGATGAAAATATATGAATTCAGGTAATCATGAGACAGTTCATGGAGATATTGAGTTCTAGTTTTGAGGATTTTGGCATCTTTTAGGGAATCTGAACCGGTAAAGAGGGAGGGGAACGAGAGGATGACTCGATAGTTTATGAGTTCAAAATTATTAAGTTCGAAATAAAAAATTAGAGTTCGACTTGAGCTCAAAAAATTCAAACTCAAAACATTTTCAATTTTTTTTTCGAGAACATGGAAGAATTTTTTAAGACAATTATTTAAAATGAAAATATTTAGAAATTTAAAAATATAAATATTTTCATTATTAAAATATTTCATAAAATTTAAATAGCTAATTAATTAAATGAATTTACTTCAATTCGAATCCATTTATGAAATGCCAATTTTGATTTATGTACTCTCATTTGTGCCGTGGCTCACATTGTGACAACAATACAAGAGAGCAGCAGAGACTATAGGATCCAATAACGTCAGTGACAGTAGATACAAAGCAGTACATAGCAAAATTTGATTTAAAATTATAATTTTTTTATTTAATTTTATTTGATTCATAAATTTTTAAATAATCCAATATTTATATATAGTTATAAAAATTATTTAAATATATAATTAAATTTAACTAAAAATTCAAATAATGTAACGCAATTCAAATTTTATAAATTTAATTTTAAATTTTTAAATAAAATTAAAATTATAAAATAAAACTTATAATTTAATTAAAAATATTTTAACTCGATTTTATCGAATGTCACCCCTTTACCAGCTTTGTTTGGAGCAGTTTTCCTTAGACAATCCCGGTAGAATCAAGATTGATTACATGTTTTTTATCCCAAGTATATGACCTTATCAAACTGTCGGCAGCCTCAGCCTGTCTCTGTACCCTGCATGCAGCATGCGAGAAAAGAAAAATCTGCACCATCTCTAGTCACTATTTATTGATCCGATCAAACAATGTCTTATGTTGTCTTGTCGGCATTGGGCACAGATTTTGGTGTACAAAAGTCAAAACAAAACGAAAGGGTGAGAACTGAGCTAAGTTTCCGGAGAGCCAAACCAAACCATTGCATTGATTTAGCCTCATGCAGAGATGCAAGTGGCCGATGAAGACAAGTTGGTATGGCCTATGGGTCAATGGTTCCTGCTCCAGTGCTCCTGCTTCTGCAGGCACACCTAACTGCAAATGCCGCCGAATCCATCTCCTGCAACAACAACAACAGCAGCAGGGATTAGGATTAGCAATGTCAAACTCCATTGATGACACACACCAACCTACACAAGCTTTGTAGATAAGCCACACTGCCAAAATCATAAATGCTGCAGGCAGACTTTCTTGCTTTCCATGGCCCATAGGCCATACCATTTTCAGTCAAGAAAATATATTTCAACTAGATTCCTCTGTCAATCACTCATCATTCCCTCACCTATCTCACCCTATGAACTCCAACATTCTTGCTGCATTTCAACTATAGTTTTTGCAGTTGCTTCTCCCACAACTACTATTCTCTACTTCTTTCTGAAGATATATGTTTTGGCAATGGTAAGTGACATACTATAGACAAAGAGATCTAGGGTTCTAAGCTTTCACTTCTATCATTCCCTTCAAAACTCTTTATTTCTGTCTATTTATCTATTTATCTTATTAAATATATTGTATGATTCGTATATTACAGTGTAAAATGTATTCGAGTTCTGTATTTCTTAGACAAATATAAAAATTATTATACGTTAGAAATTTTTGTATTGATTCAAATAAACTGTTAATTTACTAGGTGGATTTAATTAAATGATGTTATATTTCTAAATGACATCATATGTTTACCTTGTATATTATAACTTAACCTAAACCGTCACATTTAATTAATGAATATTATTTGAAATAGAAAATTCGAGTCCAGTTTAATATAATAGTTTTGATTAAACTATGAAGGGTAAAATCAGCGGTGTCGATAAATTTTATCATGGGTCATTTCTGTCACATTATCTATAAGATCAATCAATCAAATGTATTAATTTAATTAATTTTTTATCTTATTTTTTATCAAATGAAAATTTATTAATATTTATTATAAATTAAATTTAAAAATATTTTTTATTATATAAAAATTCAATTGATAAAATAAACTAGACAAAAAAATTAAAAATTAGGTTAATATGTCTACAGATAAATATATGTTTAGTGAGGTCCATAGCATGCCCAAAACAGGAGCCCAGGAAACAGAGGGAGGCTAAACCAGAGAAAGCAGAGTAAATGCAAATCTGGGGTTGTCTCTGCGCTGTGTTCCCTCACCACCTCCTTTTGAAAAAGCCTCGTCTGAATTTGTTTCTTTAAGCCATTGACATTATCATTTAATCAGATCCATTATTAACCCTTTTATTTGTTCGTAATTTCTGACAGAAATAAACAAAAAAAGGGTGCAGGGAGCCTTCTGAATTGTTTTCTTTTATAGCTGGTGAGTTCAACTTCAATGGCACACGATGTCTTTATCACTAGATTCTTAGACCCTTTGTTTTGTATTCATTACTTGACGAGTTAATGAATCTAATTTGCGAATTGGGTTTCTGTTTCTGGATCATTTCTCAATCACACTCTTATTGTTTTTGTTTTGTATGTTCTTTTAAGAATTTGATGATATTGAGGTTGAATTCTTTTGCTTTGTGTTGTTTAATTCATTTGGATATTCAAGACTTAATTACAATGCTTTCGGTGCTGTTAATGTGCAAGATTTAACTAGATGTTCGATATGGGAACTTGGTTTCTAATGTTTTGAGTCAATTGCAAAATGTAAACTTTAAATGGAAGTTTGCTTGGTGATTTAAGTTTTTAATGGCGTCTCTTCGATTCGAAACTGGAGTTTATATGTGTCATGATTTGATCTCAGTTTATGATCAACAGCATATTTTGTTGAAACTGATTTACTTTGGTCGACCGAACTTTGGACGACCAGTCTTGGATTCGATGTTTGGACAATCCCTACACCCTTCCCCTTGTTGAGTAAAAGAAAATTGATTTACTTCGATCTACAGTTTATTTCCAGGTCAGAGTTCACTAGTTCTTGCAATCAGAGTTTCAGTGTTTGAGTAATTTTGTTGAAACTGATTTACTTTGGTCGACCGAACTTTGGACGACCAGTCTTGGATTCGATCTTTGGACAATCCCTACACCCTTCCCCTTGTTGAGTAAAAGAAAACTGATTTACTTCGATCTACAGTTTACTTCGATCTGTTTACATATGGGTAAAAGTTTTTCAATCTTTAATTTTAACCCTTTAAAAGACATGAGTTTTCAGTATCTGTATAATTAAGACAAAGAATAAGACAAAAACCCTTTTTTAAAAGAACTCACATTTAGAAGTGAAAGTATGAGGCTTTGTTTCTATACGAAGCTCTATGTTCCGTCGTGGTCCAGTGGCAATGTCCAAGAGCAGCCCTACTGAACTATCATATATTATCTTGTATGGTCTAGTGCATGGTCGATGCATATTGTCATACATTCAAGCATCTTATATTGAAGTTCAGATGATTTGTTACTCATGATAGGTCTCAAAGAATCTTATCGGGTTTTGGCTTCCAATTCTGGTCTGTAGTTTTTGTTATCCAATGCGACTTTTTATCTGTTATCTTTTAATGTTTATATCAAAACCATTTGATGTTTTACTAGTTAAGGGAAAGAGTGCATCATAGGATTAGGAATCTTAGGTGTCATATAAATGTGTCACGGTTGTTGGGTGAAATGTGTTTTTCGTTTCAATCTATTAGTTTCATATTTCTCACAAATGATCTGGCATTTATCATATGTCCTTGTTTTGAGCTTCAAAAGTCTAAGTGGTAGAAGGCAATTAGCCGGGATTTCAGGTGTCAAACAAGGTGTAAGCAAGTTCAAAGAAGAGATCCTGTTCCTTGCCCCGTAAGGAATATCAATTGTTTCACTTAATCACGTACTTTCATGAAAGTTTTACTTATCTCAAATATCTTAGTAGGACACAATGTACTAAAAGTTACTGCATTGGTTGATTATTCACGAGAATCCAATTTTTATACTAGTCATCGGTATCAGTTGCAGCATTTGCTAATGGTTTTAATCTCTCTATTTTTTGTTGTTTCTGCAGGAAACTTAACATACACTTAGGATGTTCTGGTAGATTTGCCTATTTTGCAGGATGGTGAGAGTGGAGTAGAATTTATTAATTTTTTCTTCGAGTGATCCCAATATGTGCTTAACAAGAAAGGTATTTATCAGGTTTAATATATGCAATTGAATAGCTCCTTTGTACTTTATTCCTACTTTGCTTCCTTTTCCAGCTTACTGCTGACCCTTGTTCTTTTCTTGCCTAAACGTCTAAACCCATTTCTGTTCTTGAACAGGATATCCAAGGTTGGTGGTTCTTAGGTGATAAGCTTGAGTCCTGGAGAAGAAACTGAATGCCGAGAGCTTTTTATTGTTGATTGTTGATATGATTATATAGAGTGACACTCATTGGTGAAGGTTGGAAAATGGCTTTTGTTTCAGAGGATGAGAAAACCGAGGATTACCTTTTCAAGATTGTACTGCTTGGTGATTCAGCTGTTGGGAAATCGAATTTACTAGCAAGATTTGCTAGGAATGAATTCTACCCTAATTCAAAGTCAACCATAGGAGTAGAGTTTCAGACTCAGAAGTTGGATATAAATGGGAAGGAAGTTAAGGCGCAGATCTGGGATACGGCTGGTCAAGAGCGCTTCAGGGCCGTTACATCTGCATATTACCGAGGTGCTGTTGGAGCTCTTCTCGTGTATGACATTAGCAGACGACAGACTTTTGAAAGCATTGACAGATGGCTGAATGAACTTCAAAGTAAGAACCATGATGAACTCGTGCTTTTGTTGATTATACTTATGATGCTGTGGAAAGCCTCTCATCGTGAATCTTATTTCTATGATTTACTGAAAGTTCACCGGTTCAAAATGGGTTAATTTATCTTGCTTTGCAAGTAACTGTTAGCCATATTATGTCGAATTTTTGACAATAAAGTTAACCGGTTCATTTTGAACAGCTCACTCCGACATGAATGTAGTCACCATTTTAGTAGGCAACAAGTCGGATCTCAAGGATGCCAGGGAAGTATCTACCTTAGAAGCAAAGGACTTAGCAGAGGCGCAGGGTTTATTTTTCATGGAGACTTCTGCATTGGATTCCTCCAATGTAGCGGCTGCATTTCAGACGGTCGTTCAAGAGATCTACAACATATTGAGCCGGAAAGTTATGATGTCTCACGAGAGCAAGAAGCAAGACGCAGCTTTAGATGGGAAGACTGTTGTTTTACAGGGGGAAGAGAACCAACAACCTGAAACACAGGCCAAACCGGGTGGGTGCTGCTCTTCCTAATGCTCTATGAAATATAAATCCATTACCCCATCTGTTTTACAACTCTCCTGTCATCATCAAGTTTCCACTGAAGTTTCTGATATTTCTTCTTCTTCATACCTTCATTTATCGGTGCCGTTAAAATGCTTGTTTTAACATCATTTGTTTCACTTGTTCTTGATTTCCTTTATCATATGGTGGCTGAGGAAGAGACTTCTATGGAATATAGAATTAGAAAATGTAAATGAACTCAAGGGGGGACTGAAAGGGGGAAAACAGAAGAAAAAATTCATTTCAAATACTATAATTTTTATAATAACATATTTCCTTGTACCCCTATTTCCTGCAGGATTTTCACTTTCTGTCATTATGTTACAGAATGTAAACTATATTTTTGCAGAATATCTTCTTGCTTGGTGCATATCCTTTGTTTTTGAAAGCATGTAATGCAATCTGGGTTCTAAAAACTCGCCTCCTCCGTAGTCGGACGCCTCAAGAAACATCGTAAACTATTAGCAAGAACGTGCCAAATTTCTCATGCGATCAAAACATGATGTGCCCTGACAAGCGATTAGGACGTATTCCCTACCACACCTGCAATTGTAACCTCTAATTTTCTGTAGCAAGTTACTGTGCAATGTGTTAAATTTTGTGTTAGCTGCAGGGGCCTGCTGATAGCTTTACCCTTGTATCTGACGTGAAACTTTGCCTTTGTCAACAACCCCTGGTAAAATTTTGAGAGAGAGCCACCATCGTTAGGCTAATACAAGATGACGACATGCAGAAGAGAAAAGGAGTGATCATTCATCTCACCTCAGTGTCGTACCCCCCAGACTCAACTCTGAAAGTCGCACCCATGGCTAACTGGGAACTTGATTCCTGAACCATAAACATGTCAAACATGGATTTACAAGGAGATTTCTCACTAGGACGCAGTAGTTATCATTGCATCCTCCATGCACCAGCCGGGATTCGAACACTAGACCACTGGTTCTGGTTGGAAACCGAAGAGTGTAGAGAACAAGATTTTATCAGTGATTTACCCACCTATGTCAAATGGAATGTGATTCTTAGGAATGTAAATTAAATGATAATTAAAATTCTATGAAACTTATACTAATATTTTTTATTCACTAAACCCTTTAATGTATATTTTTTTTTGAAAATTGCTCTTTTCAAATAAATAAAGTTTTATTAATTTTAAATTTTTTCAAGACATTTATTATTAATAAAGTAAGATTATTGTGAATAACATGTAATTTACTTTATTTATTTAGTTTAAATAAAAAATAATAAATTATATCAAAACTAGTATATGGTTAAAATTTAAAAAATAGGTAAGATGAATTGACATTATATAAAACTTAAGAATTTTATGTTTTATATGATTTCAGATCGATAAATTAATGAAAATTGATAGTATTACAGGGTGTAACAAACTTGTTCAGTCTTCTCTTCTTAGAATTTGTTTTAAATTATTTATTTATTTATTTTGAATTTGTTGTAAAGTGAACCAGTGAATTTTATTTGTACTCCGGTGGTTCTTCTGATAAAATGAAAATACAACTTCACTGGATAATGTATCAGCACAATTATCCAACAACTCTAAATTAATATGAAAAAGAAGAGAAGGGTCTGCTCTCATATGTATCCACTCATGCATGATACATATTCTCTGTATACCCACAATTTGATGTTACATCTTAATCACAGTAAAGAAAATCTGTATTCAAATAAAAAAAATGAAAATGAAAATGAAAATGAAATTAGAAAAAAAAAGCCCTCAAAGCTCAAACCTTACATGAATTCTTTGCAACTGAGCTCTATATCCAGTTTTCATCAAACAAGGTGAATCAAATTAGCTCTACTCGGATTCTTTTCCCATATAAAACTGAAATATTTCACTAAGGAATATGTGGAAACCCGGTTGCCAACCCGCTCTGCGGAACGAAATTTCCTATGATCATCATTTTCACATCATAGCATTGCTCTCCTATGCGGCGATTCCTGGAGAAAGATGATCAAGAGGAGATGAGTACTCTGTTTATCGACCAACTGATAACTGATATATATAGGCTTGTTTTCGTTACTAGTCTAACATGCATGGAAAACGAGGTAGCAAGTACACATGATGTGATGAGGCATGTAGCTGATAAGGCCTCGTGAACTGTCGGTTTGGTCTAGATTCATTCCGGTGAGTTATCCGGATGTATTCTTGTTGTAACTTGGTGTTGACATAGATGGAAATGCTTTAGGCCTAAAACTAGTGTACATTTCATGCATCTGTTGATGAGTGTTCTATATCTTAAATATGCAGGAACTTGATTATGTATAAGTAAATCGCAAGATTATGCGAGGAAAGGGTAACAATGGAACAGTAGGATAGAAAATAAACCGTTTTACCTCTATCTGACTGCATGTTGGGGACACCATAGCCCCCAATGTAACCAGCAGAGCTATTGGTCCTAACATCTGAAGTTGTGTTTCCCATCCCCAAACCGAAAGAACTAGACCGCTCTAGGTCTAAGGGCGAAGGCAGCCAAGTGGAATCCCCATAAAGTGAACCATTTTCATCGATATCAGTATAAGCCCTGTTATAACCATCATTCAAAGCACTGTGGGATGATACCAGTGAAGCACTGGTCCTGCTGTTTCTCTCATAGCCTATCCCTTCTGATTCAACCCCAAAGTCTCCGTTTCCGTATCTGAAATTGCGGCTATTGTAAGCAAAAGCAGCTCCACCTTGACCAGAAGCTGAAGCGGAATCCCAAAGTGATCCAATGCTGCCGAAAGAATTCACCCCTGAATTCCCCCTTCCAGAACTCACTATAGAATTAGAGTTCGGGGAGTTAGCAGCATAGTTAAGACTGCCGTTTCCCCACATATTTCGACTTGCCAAGTTTGAGATAGAACTATTTCCTCCACTGCTCCCACCATACCCAAGGAAGCTAGCAAACCTGTCTGGCTTTCCATTAAATGAAGTGTTCAATCCCCATCCGTAACTGAGGTTAGAACTAAGGTTTGAGCTTCCTCCATAGCTTGGACTCAAATTCGGTTCGAAATTTAATCCCATCCCATAACCAGGACAAAATGGAGGAAATCCACCCCGACCAACAGTAACTGGACTAAATCTACCTTCCGGTCTAATACCATAACCTCCAACTGAACTAGCATTATAATTCTGCATGTAACCATTAAGGAAGCTATTGACTCTACTCAGACCAAAGTTATATCCACCTAACTGGTTCTGACCTGGTCCCGGAGATAATTCTTTGGGGACAGCCCGTTTAACCTCAACCATTTTTCCATTGAGTTCATGAAACGTTCGTTGCAAGACCTTATCCACGACTTCCTCTGAATCATAAGTTATGAATCCAAAACCTCGTGGCCTCTGAGTATTGTGATCGTACATCACAACGACATCCGTAATCATACCAAACTGCTCAAAGTACCTCTTAAAGTCACTCTCTGTGACGGTGGATGCTAACCCTCCTACAAATATCTTTTTTGTTCGAGCAGGACCAGGTGATCCATGAATGCTGGCATTGCTTTTGTTTAGAACATTCCGGTCATCCCTAGGAACTGCCTTCTTTGCCTCAACCTGAAAGAGAAAATCTGAGTTCCTCAAGTGCACAAACTCTTTGAATCTTAACGTAAAAAACTGTTGAATTTTCCCGGAATTTATTCAAGCAACTTTGAAAATCAATGTACAACATGCTCTTCTACACGATATAAATTGTAATTTTTTAAATGATTTAGGTTTGTAAGTCACATAGTCTCTTTGATGGTAAATTATTATCAACCGCGACCTTTTTCAAAATTAGCAAATGTGCCTTCTTAACGCAATTGTAAAAGAAAATTTCGTGCTATTTCTCGGCATCAATTGCTCTAAGCATTGATCCTCGAAAAAATGTATTCTACAACCAAAAGTGATATTCTACTGATGATTAAAACTGCAAACGAAAGCTCTTACTTTTGCCCTTGTAAGATAAGCATCGATCCTCATAAACATTGACAATGCTCGGGACTCTATGGCCTACATTTTCCTCGAATGGGGAATACATATTAACAGAACATCTCTAATTCCATAGAGACATATTGCCAAGCAAACCTCACAATGAACAATATATACATACATACATACATGCATGCATACATATATTCATCAAACTACATCAGGACAGGAAACTTGACAATTCTAAATCTTTGATCTGTATGTTAAAAAAGAAGGAACTTACAGCTCTACCATCGATCATATGCTTTTCCATAACAACTCCTTCTGCAATAGCCGGGTCTGCGAATACAACAAACCCGAACCCTCGGGCACGACCGGTGGCCCGATCCTTCATTATCACAGCTTCCACAACTTCCCCAAAAGTCTGAAAATATTCTTTAAGGCGTTCCTCATTCGTGTCCCAAGAAATCCCACCAATGAATAGCTTGCCAAGTTCCATTTCCATCCTAAACACAAAATCCAACAATCTCATTCAAGAAAAATAAAAATCAAGTCTTGTTCATAGATCAGCTAAATCAAATTCAGCTAGAGAAGACAGGAAACGTCGGATCTACAAACAAGGTATAATACAGACATCGATTCCTTAAATTTCAAGGCAATTCAGGATTGAACATCATGTCTTAAAGAACAATCCAACATAAAACATGGTAATGTAGATTAAACAAAAGAAAACTATACCTTGTCTGATACAGACAATCAAACAAAGCTTTGTCTTTTTTCCCCTTTCTTTTATATATCAATATAAAGAGAGATCGGGTGCTGCCGGATTCAATCGAAAAGCATGAGACCAATTACAGATTTGATCATCAACCGACCAACAAATCCAGGTTCCTAAAAAAGCACCCAAAGCCAAAAAAGATCCAACTTTGATTAGAAATGAGATGAAACAGCAATACCCAGAAATGATAAACAGCAAATAATGAAGTAAAACAAAAGGGAAAACAAAATCAACCTTAGCTGGTTATGTTTTTTTATTTGTTTTTAGAGACAATGATATTGAAAAAAAACCCAGATTGGGAAAAGTAATAGAATCTAAGATCTGAGAAGAAGCATACTAAGAAGAGAGAGGGGCTTCAAGGCCCTCCTTTCTCTCTCTTTTCTTTGTTTTCTGTTGCAGCTAATGCCTTTTGATATCAATGGGGTGGAATTATATATATTCATGGATGGATAAAAGGGTTCTTTGAATCGAACAGGGAGATGTGTGAGTGAAATCGATTTGGATGAAAATAGAGTGTAATTTATCTATTTATTTGTATTTTTAAATTTCTAGAGAGAAAAGTTCGGGCATCCATCTATGTAAGAAACTTGCAGTTCATGAACAATTGAACATGAATGATGGTGATATAAATAACACATAGTATAATATCTCATAAAAAATATAATATTTATCTTAAAATATATAAATTGAATTAACTTTATCTAAAAAATCATCTTATAATATTTTATCCGTGTTAATCAAATAATAATTATAATAATATTATAATTTTTAAAGATTAGATTAGTACCGATGTAATTTTTTTTAAAGATTAGATTAGTATCAATATAATTTCTTTTTTAATTAACTAATAGTGGTTACAGTAATATCTGTTTTAAAATATAATTATCATCATTTGATATTAATCGCTCAATCACTCTGCTGATATTACAGGTACTCGAACCCTTGACCACTAAAATCTTTTAATCACTTAAATTAAAGAACTCGTAAGGATTAACACCAGTACAAGAATGGATGTTGAAGAGAAATAAGAAATAAATTGCAGTAATAAATATAATTATGCAATTAAGTCCCTTCCTACCTTACAGCTAAGACTTGGCTTTAGGTTTAGGGCAGTCCACTAGTTATAGTATTACACTGTTGCCAGCAACCATTTGCTACACATAGACATCATTTACACACAAAATACGACTTCTTTACCCAATTTAACTTTCCAATAGTTTCGTCCAACGAAACCTTAATCTTTTCTTTAATCATAATTACCCTAAATGTTAAAATCGGTTATTTTTTGCTGTCATTACATTCACAGGAAAGATATTAGTTAATTAATGTAGGAAGAGGTGTAACATGGGTCGGATAAGAATAGAGAATAAGATTTTCGGAATATAACATTTGTCTTAAAAATATCGGAATATATGTTGTCATGTCTAATGCATAATTTTGCTTTTTTCAATCATGTTCTTCTGCTGGAGGGCTTCATGCCAGATTGCCTTGGGGAATGGCTTTTGGGATACAATCAAAATTTAGTATTTGATGATGCTATAACTGGCTACTCTGGTTTAAGTTACCGGAGAGGTATCCGACGGTGACGGAAACGGAGGTAATCGAGAGTGTTGAAATTGCCAAATACCTTGGTGAAGAGAGGATTCCGATCTATAACTGGCTACTCTGGTTTAGCTGAAGATGGAGAGACACAACAAAAACAGAACAGAACACAATACAACACAACACTCTGTTTCTGTTGTTCTTGGGCCTATTAGAAGCTGTTTGTTTCAGATTTGGTCTGTTTCTGGTGTTGTAATTGATTTGGGCTGCTAAATCCATCTATATAAAAATATTTTGTTGGGCCTAGTGCAAATAAAGCCTAGAAACATTCTTGTCTTGTTTCAAAATGGTAATTCGAATCGTGTGGATTTGTGAGAAATTATATCATGAATCTTCTTCATCACGTCATTCTTGGTCCAAACAATCATGTTCGTTCATGTTTAAGTAATCACCTAATAACAACTACCTACTTATTAATTACATATAAGAAATAAGTGATGATTTACCTTAAAAAATGAGATAGATGAATTTGATTGGTTGAAACCACAGATGACGTGACGAAAACAGTTCATCATATAATTTCTCGTGATTCATATATTTAAGTTCATGCAATTGACATAGGAAACATTCTCTTTTAGGAGAGATAAAATTAAAAATAAAATTCGATTCGATTTAATAAAATAAATTTTTAATTTAAGTCGTAATATAACTTATCAACTTGATATCACTCTAATTTATTATGATTTTTTTTTAAATCTAGTCTATACATAAAGTAATTACATACTATATAATTTATTTCTCAATTTGTGTGTTAGAGGAATAAATATCAAAACATTACGAGATGATAAAATAATCCGATTTTAACGAGTTTCGATTTAATCTTATATTTTTAAAAATTAAGATAGAGTCGAGATAAAAAATTAACAACATTGAATTGAATTAAAAAGATTTATTTCGTTTCGTTACGATGATATCATCCTTTTTTCAGGTTCCACTGCAGATAGAGGAAGCATTCAAATCCCAAACAGAAACTGTGTTGGCATCTGCGACTTTCATCTGTGCATGCCATTCCCTTCCAACAGCTTCAGGACAAACCATATCTCAACATGAGAGAGGGAATGTCCGGATGTCTGTCTGCCTCTGTGTCTTGGTCATACATTATTGTTCAATCAAAGCATTATGAGCCTCCTATGATTGTCCCCCCACTCCCCTAGGACTTCAATATCGGTATCTATTCGATACTTTTAACATTAACAATGAACAAATAAGGAATCAATCGAAAGAACTAACAAGTGTTGAGCGTAATAGTTAAACACATTATACTCGTAAAAGTAAGATTTAGATTTAAACTTAAAGACATTATTGCTGAAAAAGACGAGTAGACAACTATAAAGTATAAATCGTAAAACGTACACAAAAATTTTAAAAATCCTCCACCATGAAAGGCTCCACCATCTCTTGGAATCTCCAAAGCTAGAAAAGAAGCTCCAAACATGCCCTTCCAAATTCCAATCCGTATATCCATGTGCTTACCTCTCAACATTCTCTTGGAGCCTTTTCTCCCTTTAACGTTAATTCCGTTAATTATCCGTATCTGATTTATTAACCGATTAATTTGGAACGAGTTTTATAGAGATTTAATACGAGGCTATCTTTCGGATATAATTTTGTGTCCGCCTTGCATACACTAAACCCAAAGACCCCTAGATTGCCCCATACAACCTTTTCCTCTTGGACTTTTGCCCCTTAACTTCCGATTCTAATTCCCCCTTAGAATTTCATCGAACAACTACAAATGCATGCCTTAAACTAATAAAAGCAAGCCACCGGCACAATTGATCATCCCAACGTCCTATATATACACACACACGTAAATGCCCTCCAAGATTTCCTCAAGACAACAAATGGGAAGGGAAAGCATCGATGATCATGTCGTGTCGGCACAATTGTCGTCCATCGCGTTATTGCAAGAGAGGTTTAGACAGTTGGAGAGAATGAAAGAAATGAGGGAAGAAAGGGAGTTACTAAGAAAGCGGGAGTCGCCGCCATCGAGGTTGCTGTTGTTCCACTTGCTGACGGCTGTACCGAGACCAAGATCGTCGTTACCAACTGATCAAGTACCTAATCTATCACTCTGGTCTAGTGGTTCAACGTCTCATGCAGCTGCTCCGAGTTCTGGTACTTTGGGGTGCATGGACGTGGAGACCCCTTTTTTGCCTTGTTGCCGACGGTTATGGGGACACCGTCGTCGACGTCTTTGCATGTCGATCTCGACAGATTCCGAGATTCGGACTATTGTGATGACGTTGATACATCTCTTCATTTGTGACAAATGGTACAAAGTAGCATTTGTGTTTGGTTTCTTGGTGTAGCACTAGTGAAAAAGTTGGATAGTAAAAAATAAAAATAAAAACGTTTTTTTTTTTTAATCTTATAACGATCATAAATCAATTAGATAGTAAAAGATAGGATATCGAATCTATTAATGAACGATATCTAATTTATTAATCGATTAATTTAGATTAAATTTTATAAAGGCTTAATGTAGGAAAGATCTTCACAACCTAATTTTTTTCTATTCATAACATCAAGATTTGAATCATGGATCTTACTTTAAAGAGTTTACCTCATTCCGTTAGTCTAACTAATTGACATTGATCATGATAGAACAGTAAAACTCATGCGATATATATTATGAAAAGATTTAATTACCAATTTCGAACATAAATCGTAAAATAAATATTTTTTTAAAAAAAATTCCAGCCACACCCTGCAGGCTGCAGTATTGTGTAGTGAGAGAGAAGGAATTAAGTCAGTCTCCCTTACCCTTACCCTTACCTTCTTGTAAGTTGTAACAACAACAGCTCCTTCTATTGTCCTGTTTGATATGCCACTTGCGTTTCCTTCACCTTTCCCCACACAACTGCCTTTACTGCACAGGTCAAGGCAGCATTAATGCCTCCTCGGTTGTATGTGTGTGTGGTCTCAGTCTGTACACAAGAGACGGCCTTCTCTTTTCCTCTATGCCTCGTGCGTTATTTGAGCCTATTTATTTGACCAGGGTAGATCATCTCCCACCACCACAACTAAGAAAAGTTATATCCCCACATATCTAGAGGGGGAAAATAATCAACACTCTATTTCTCTCCATTGTTATTTTCTTTACCTTCGAGTTAATTGTACCATATAACAGACCTTTGTATATATGATGCTATCATATCAACATACACTGTCTTGTAGGTTTATCATGTTATTTTAAATTATTTATTGTTACTTGACTAATAGTTTTTGTCTGTGAAAGAGTCATTTGGGTCCAAAATAAAATGTTAAATTTTAAAATGATTTTAAAAAAGAATAGAGATTAAAATGACTATTCAATTAAATGTAAGAGGTATTTTAAATTTTCATACCAAATAATGAAAGTTGTAATTTTAGAATAAAATCTAAATATTTAAAACTTTAAAAAGGGGAATTTAAAATGATAATCATTATTTGATGATGTGATGTAATTAACTTCTTTTCCTTTTAATAATATATAAATTGTATTATTTAAAAAAATAAAAGAGAAATTATCATCAAATTATCGGATAAATAAAAATAATAAATATTAAATTTATACACAAACTCTAACTTAATTTATAATTTAATAAATTTTGATTGAAGTAAAATGATTATTGTTGCACCATATGAGAGAGCTGAATATGTCTTACTCTCCTTCAAATTATCACTTTTAATATATCAATAGAGAGGATTAAAAAAATAAGAAAGCTAAAATATGTTTTTATATAATACTTTTTAACTTCATTGAGTTTGCATAAAATAATTTTATTTAGTTCTATTATTTTTTATTTATAATAGTAAAATAATATTAATTTTTCATACCGTTTTGAATTTCTAGACTGATTCTAGTGGTAAATGATGACCTAATTTATTTAGGTGACTCAAGTTCTAGTACTACAGTATGTGACTTACTAAAAAGTTAAAAAATTAAATAGATACTATCTTATAATTTCACCGACATTTAAAAAAAATTCTTACCGTTTTTCAGCAAATCCCAAGAAAAACACTATTATTTACTCTCTTTTATTATTCTACACATTCATCCAGCCAAGCCTATTTAAGAAGGGGGTAGTTGTAGGGTGGCGGCCCTGGTAATTAGTTAGGTCTACCGTGTACCTGCATTGTTCTTCTCGGCTGCTCTATTTCTTCTTCCTTCTCTGTAAGGGCCTAAACGTGTTGAATTTAAGCAAAAAAATGAGTTATTTGGGTGTGGGTGTTAGTCCCGGTAATGTCCCAGTATACCATGGCACTCATTTGAAGGTCATCGACACAAGAGTGAGAGTTACAGAGCTTGTCTTAAGGTGTTTGATATGTGTCCTCAGTGTTCTTGCAGCTGTTCTTGTGGGAACAGACACTCAGGTCAAGGAAATCTTCACCATTCAAAAGAAAGCCAGATTTACAGAAATGAAAGCTCTTGTGTAAGAACCTTTCCTATCAGTTTCCACCTTGTTGTTGTTGATCAACTTTGGTGTTACATTTTTACTCAGGTTTTTGGTGGTGGCTAATGGCATATCTGCAGCCTACTCGTTGGCACAGGCAGTGCGTTGCGTCGTGGCTATGGTGAGGGGAAGTGCCCTTTTCAGTAAGCCTCTGGCTTTGGCTATTTTCTCTGGAGATCAGGTATGTTTGTGTTGTGTTCTTTCTTTGCATGCATCTTCCCCTGCCATATATATACATATATGTGTGAATGTTTCAGCAGTAGAATTGTACATATTTCCAGAATTGGGTAAAGAGTTCATTTAACCAAATATAACCAAGTATCGATTATATCATTCAACTGAAAATCGATATCGTTTTAGAACTGAACTTTTATTTAGTTTAGGCTTAAACTATATCATTTGAGCCATTAAAATCCCTCCGCATTATCCCACACAAACCTTCAAAATCTATTCATGTCATCGATTTTAATGGTTGAATGATATAATTGAAGCCTGAATTAAACTTTAATAATCAAATATATAACTTTTTAGTTCAGTAATATAATCGATAAACTTAAAGTTTAAGCATATCCGATGTAGTTCAACCTCCCAACTATACTCGTTTTTTCCACTTTAATACTTAAACTATCATTTTCTCGCAGTTTACTCCAAAAATAGTATGCCACATCACACATGTAATTTGCTTATACTTGTCAAGAATAATGTCATTTTCCATAATTTTGGGGTAAATTGTAAGACAACTAGCATGGTTGGGGAGGTAAACCGAATATTATTAAGCCAAAATAAAGTAAAAAAATAGTGTAAAATGACAACATTCCAAGTAGGGTGGACTACATTGAAATTGAACAACCATTGTTTCATTCAAGTGGAGAGACAAGGGAAGAGAATCTGAAAAAGGAAAAGGGAAGATTGGTCCCAACAGTTGTTGTTAGACAAGCTTTGAATGTTGAAGTTAACGTATTTGTCAGGTTGGTAGGTGCTACTGTTGCTGTTAAGCCTTTATATTAATGCACTTGTTGAAAAAAAATGAAAACCCTAGCTAGCAACAGTACGAGAAGTCAAGCAGCATGTCTGCATGTAATAATGAGGGGAAGATGCATGTCAATAATGGAAACAAGAAACTAATACCTAACCGATATAATATATATTAACATGGTCATAAATAGGTTGGTCATTCATGTTGGTGCATGGAGATTATTGGTTAATCTAATAGTTTTTATATATATATAATAGTATTTGTTTTATGATTTATATTCGAAACTTTTTGAAACATATCTGTGTACCACAAATGATATGAATTTTGGTCAACTAGTAAGACAGGATCTTCACGCGGTTTCCCGAATCTCTAACTAATACTAGCTGGTAGGTGGAGGAGGGAATTCTGGGGAGATATGTTGGCTAAATAATGCACATAGAAGATAATGTTAAAATTTAATGAACATTGGAGAACTTAGAACTTAACAACCTTCAACATCTGCATTTTTTACCTTGAAGGAGGGGATAGAGTGGTCTTGATTGGTTGCCAATTATACCAGGCCATTGGACCTTTTCTTTTTTGAGATTATCTGTTGTGACATGTCTTTAATGAGTCGACAGAGAATAGAGACACACCGTAAACCTCATTCAGTTTTATACGTTTTTAAACTAAGTTTTGCATGGCGTAAGAGAATCCCATCACTCTTCATATATTGACTAACCTGTGATGGTTCTGTTGCAGGCCCTGGCATACTTGAATGTGTCTGCAGTGGCAGCCGCCGCACAATCAGCCATGTTTGCCAAATTTGGGCAAACTCAGCTTCAATGGATGGTGATCTGCAACATGTACGGGAAATTCTGTAACCAAGTAGGTGAAGGAATAGCAGTGGCACTGCTTGTTTCCATGATCATGGTGGTCCTATCTTGTATCTCTGCATTCAATCTGTTCCGCTTACACGGTGGCAATAAGGCCAAGAACAACTCCGGGTGATAGAATCTGGGTGCCCAAATGTACTACTTTTCCTCACTTTTATAGGATAATTTCCATGTTTTTTTTCTGTAATTTTATGTTTCTCATATATAATATAAGTCCATGATGATAAAAACAAAAGTGGGGTTAATCAGTTTTGGAATCCAATTCACAATAAATGAAGGCCGGTTCCTTTTTGCAGAAATTTGTACTTATTCAATCCCATGGATTTTTCTTGAACTAATTAAGTATAACAAAATTAAACTTCCATGTTTGATTTAGTTTCTTATTTTACAGTCTTTGTCATTTTCCTTCATAAAACCAGACTCGGTTTCAATAAGCTAACCTACATAAATTAAAAGCAGGGGACGACGATAAAGCAGAGTAGAGTAGACCAGCCCCACGTTTCGCTTAGAAAACGATATCAGCCGGCACTTGTCAGCAACCACACCCATTTCCTCCTTTATTTTCTTTTCACTTTAACAAACCCTCCTCGTTGCTTTCAACAGACGTAAAACCACACTTGAAGAAAATGGTAAGTTCAACGTTTCTGTTCTAATTTATCCTCAAAACTTCACTGTTGTTGTTTTTTTTGGACAACATAAGTAATTGTACGCTGTTCTCTGTTGAATTGGCACTTGTTTGTTTCTTCTTCTGTTTGGTAATGTATGAACGTGAATCCATGTGAGGATCTGTATGAATCATGGTACTGCAATTGCATGTCCACATTGGTGCTTCTATGGTGTGATTGTAGTTTTAAAAATTAATAATTCTGTTGCTGTGATTGGTGTTTGATGAAGACAACCTCAAAACGCCTAGCGGGAAGGAAGATTGCAAGGTTTCAGAAGAACATCACAAAGAGGGGAGCCGTGGAAAGCTCGGGAAAGAAAGGCTATGGCTACCCTGTGGGTCCAATCCTTCTAGGATTCTTTGTCTTTGTCGTTGTTGGATCATGTAGGCTACCTTTCTGTCCTTTTTACTTTTATTACAATCTAGAATTCCATATATGTTGAGAATGGAGGACTAAATTCTGATGTACATTTGCTTGGCAGCTCTTTTTCAGATAATTAGGACTGCAACTAGCAAAGGCATGGCTTGAGGAGAGGAGCTGAGCTGAGCGGATGAATAAGACAGGGCAGAAGGCAGAAGCCCTTGAACCATGTGATGAGTCGTTTTAGTTCACCAAATAAAACTGTTACACAACTTATGTCTCTGCTTGACATTTTGGTTTGGTCTTTCAATAAATAAAGTCTGTGTTTACAGTTCTGGTTCAATACTTACAATTGCTTCACATCTCTTGTTCATGGTCAATGTTTTTTATAATCAAATCGGATTAATCGAGTTGAGTTTTCGAGTTCTACCGGCATCGAATCCAAATTTCTTACCAATGAATCAGAGTGCTCATCTCCATCAAATCCGGGCGTCATAGGATAGCTGCTACCATGCAGCTGGTGACATGCCTCGGCACAATACTCATCGGTTTTCAAGTGTTCAAAACTATACTTTAACTACAAGAATCCATAGCTTATAATCTGATAGCTTGTGCGGGATTATTACCTGATGAAGATCTAGGATAAGGCTTTGGAGTTGTTCTGTAAGAGAGGTAACCTGTCTTTGGAGATTTGGGATCAGATGTTTTGCTTACGTCAGCTCCGAACCTTGCATTTCTACAAGTTCTTGAAGCTGAGAATTCATGGTATCCGGAACCAATACTGCATTTTTTCAGCTTCTCAGCCTGCAAGATACCATCTATAGTTATCATCTCAGGCTCCCTAGTATTCAATAGGATATACTGATCCAAATACCATCTATATTAAATTCGAATCCGAAAATCCAGCTCGTTAAACCTGAACTAAAATCAAAATTGATCTAAATTCGTAACTAACTCAAACACCAAACAATCTAAACTCGAAATGACTAGAAACTGTATGATGTCTCGACCCCAACAATCTTAGTTTATCTTATTTCAATATTATCATATCTAAATCTTATCTTTATATTTGATATATATATATATTTAATTTTTTTAATTACAAGTCGTTTGAGTTATTAAAATATTGAATGTAACTCTTGTATAACATTTTTTTCGCATTAAATGTTGTAATACACGAATTTTTGTATTGTTACATGCTCAAAATAGAAATATCTATTGTAACAAAAGGTACCGATATGCAGACAAACATATCAATATAGATTGAAAAAATTATGAGGGATATCTATACGATTTGTATCATACCAGTACACATATAGCTATATTGGTACTCAGTTCAATCTTTATAAAGTTTGGCTCCAAAAATCAGAGAGGTCCTTACGGTCAAAATTATTTAAAAATATTAATCTATGTACTAGTACACCAAAGGTAAGGGTATTCATTGTTCTGGTAAAATTGAATTAACTAATCAAATTGAAATTTTGATTGATTAATTAATTGGTTAATTAGATGTTAGATCGATTAATAATTAACTTCTTTTGAAAATTTAATTATCAATTAATTCAGTTTAAAACAAATTAATTAACCGAATTAAATATAATATGTATTATATATTAACCGAATTATTTATTTATATATATATATAAGGACCAAGCTAACCTGCAAAAACATCAGCACGCATGTAATTGTCTGTGGAAGTACCGTTAAAACCAGAAGGAACTTGTTGATATTACCAAGCAGAAAACATTAATTATACACTAAAGACATACATTATGTATACATACATGCATGCATGCATACATACATACATAAGCATAACGGGGAGAGTTAGTTAGCAGCAGTCTACAGACGACACAGATAATGGGTAGCTAAAAGTATTGGAATATTCGAAGGAGAGGCATTCACCGGGGGGAAGAGGCTCCCCGTCATTAACAAGGCAATCATCATAGTTCTGTCGCCTGAACACCGTGGGATTAATCACCCTGACCGAACTAAACCACCCACAGCTGACATGAATGTTGGAGATGCTACATCCCGACACGCACACGTTCATTATTTGAACCGTGTACGTCGGGATCCCATTGGGGAGCGGTGCGGTGGAGCCTTGGAATATCACGATGTCGTCCTTTGTGCACGCCGTGCCAATCCGATTGGCATCACCGTCGCCTACATGTGTGTTGCATTGATCAGGGTTTTTGTTCAAAGTCAAAATGGTTAGATATAATTAATGTCGGAATTTATGATGTAATTATACCGGTGGAAGGCAGCAACTTCCGAGCTAAGGCAGAGGTGTTTCTCTTGGAAAAGACTACGTTTTTAATGCTTCCTTGACTCACTGCTTCCTCTTGTTGATTTGACGACTCAGCTGCATTCATTAACTTCAATTATGATTTCCGATATATATATTTGCATATACGAAACTGTAGTCATATGATTTAAATATTTTATCGATCGAGTCTCAACTCAATGATATGATATATCTTGAAAGTTATGTTTATATTCGAATATAATTATATCAAGAGAAGAAATTAGAGCATATTGTATGGTAAAGTGAAAAAGAAAGAGAAGATTCACGTTACCGAAGAAGATAAGTATTAGCAAGGTCAAGAACCAAGCCAGAAAGGTTATGCGATTGCCGAGTGTTTCCTGCTTAAGACTTGCCGGAGTAGGTGTCATTATCCCGGAGCAAGATCGATATTAGACCACACCTGTATGTGTTTTGATCGGAAAAACTGGGTAGTGTTTTGAAGGAGGAGAGACGGGGAGCTGAGGGTATAGTGAGGTAGCTGAGTTGTGGATGAATTTATAGCACCGGTCAGCATGGAGTGTGGGGAGCTCACTTGTACCAGATTGCCCTCCCTTTCCTTGGGACTCTCCTACCATGTACATGGACAGACGTACGGTTATATTTATTTATATATAAATCAACTAAAGGATATATTTAAATAAAATTCTTTTAATAATAATGATAATTTTAAAATCAAATAAAGGATATATTTATTTGGCGTAATATACAATTCGTAATTAGATAACTAGAAATGTATACTTTGTCGATTAACTTTATAATATATAGTTTTTTTTAAAAATTAAGCTATTGTTGGCGGTGGTGTGGTCCACCTTTTGGGGACCACTTTTAATTTTAGGCATGACACATCTAGCTGTGAAGGAAAAGGAATAGAGAAAGGATCGAATTAAATTTAAATAAATTTAAAATTATCATATTAATTTTTGGGTTATAAAGATAAAAATCGTTTTTTAATTATGTTTTTATTAATATTTTTATTTTAAAATAATAAATTTAATTTTTAAAGTTTAAAACTAAATTTTATAGTTAGAGTTTAAAAAATTATGTGTACGTTGTATTTTTAATGTTTAAGATATAAAATTTAAAATTTAATTTTTAAATATTTTTTAGTATGAGATATAAAAAAAAACATGACTAAAAAGTTTTTTTTTGTTAGAGATATAAATACAGCTTTTCAATATAAATATCTATATATAATTTATTCACTTATTAATTAATATTATGTACTATAAAGATGAATTAATATAAGAATAACTTTGGATGTCGCTTATTTGATAGATTAATTCATATTATATTGAGCGAGATGATTTGGTTCGAGTCAGTCAACACCGATCGATAGAGTACGTTTTCTCTAATGCAAATGAGTAATTTGTCACTCGATAAGCTAGAAAATTTAATTGATAGAGTGAATCCGTCTACTGAAAAGTTGTTGTAGGAGGTGTTCTGTGTGATGAACATAGTTTCTGGGTCTTTGAATTTTCTTAAAATCTTGGTTGATATTCGGTATTAATGACTGAACTTTGGAGGCATATGACGCACTCGTCTATGTATGGAGGCTTAGATTTAAATGAATTGAGTTAGAAATAGATAACTTTGAAGCTACCATGATTTTTGATGGTGAGTTTGAGGTACTTGTAGACAATGCTTTAGTTATGACAATTCACGA
Source organism: Abelmoschus esculentus (assembly GCA_035048815.1). Lineage (NCBI taxonomy): Eukaryota > Viridiplantae > Streptophyta > Magnoliopsida > Malvales > Malvaceae > Abelmoschus > Abelmoschus esculentus. The sequence continues at coordinate 5,989,264 of JAUCBN010000066.1, forward strand.
GCTTCTTAATCGTGAATAAAATATACATTCTATATATATTTAAAAATAATAATAAAGTAATCGATAAACTCGTTCGTTATCTTGAGTATTAGTACATTTGTTGATGTTTTTAAATTTATTAACGTATCTATTATGATAGTAGACGTGATGAATATAGAAATTATTATTCGTCATTAATTTAGTGTTTCAATTTAAAAAATAATATATCAGTCTTCCTTAACCGGATGTATTACCGTGGTAGAAGACAGTGTTTACAGCTACGATCCCTTAAATGTTTGTTGAAGTGAGTGTTGTTGCTGGTTTTAAGACAAGGTCATGTCAGAAGATACAAAGTCAAATTCGTGCAGCCATCGGATCGCATGGAAACATTCCCAAACTGTGACTTCACACTGCCACAAGATGCATGCATGCACACACTTGATTGGAATTTTTTAAAATTGTAAAAAATAGATGAACGAACGCTTGAAGTACTCTTCATCTACCATACCAGACGTAGGGGCGGTTTAAAGATTTTAGAGATTCTATGTAATTTATTAAAATATGATCCTTAAAAGTAATTGTCCATAACCTTCATTAGTTATAAAATTATAGCCCTTAAAAGTAAATGTCTTTTCTAGGGACCCTGTGTGATCGTTTCTATTGCGTCTATTCGAAACCTCGTTAGTTCTACCGAAACAATAGTAATAGTAATAATCAATAAGATTCTATAATTAATTGTTATATTTAAGAAATAATTATAACATTTTAATAATTATAACTCATTTTTCTTAATACCGTTTTCAAAAATTTTCAATGAATTTCGAGATTAACATCATCTAATAGATATAGTTTATTAAAATTTGGGATTCTTTTTTTGGGAGCCCTGTACGATTACTTTTTTTGCTCGTGTCCAGAACTCCCACTGCCCAGACGACTCTAACAACCAAATTGCTTGAAGACAAGAACAGTAAAAAAAAATTGTCAACACCACGTCGAGACAACCATGCAGCAGGCAGCAGCACCATCACTGTAATCAGATCAGAGCCATAGAACATCAACAGGTATAAAAATTCATAAATTATATATTTTAATAGATAAAGGGGGATTTGTGACGGTGATGGTGATGATGGTGGCGGATGTACATGACAATCAACTTGATGCGGTGTTCTTGCACACACATATAATAAATTATTAAAATTAATAATAAAAAAATAAAAATTTTAATAAAAAATCTCGATCCTCTATTTACCTTCGTTTTACATTCTAATAAAATATAAAATAAATTTTATTCGGCGTAAATAAATTCTAACTCGTATACCCATACTTAGCTTTTCTGCATTTATTTATATAGTTGATGGATTTTTTATTTTTTGGCATGGATAAGGATGGGTCAATCCAAAACCATTTTATTTTTGAAGTTTGTTCCTCATATTTCAATTTTCATGCCAGTTGTTGTCATTTCTAGTCCTTGTATTCTTTGAAACTCACACTTCAATCCATTGCAATTTATGCCAATTGTCCCTCACACTTAAATTCCTTGTAAACTAGAATTTAGTCTCTCTACTTTTTTGATTTAAGGCTTATTAATCCAAAAAAATCCTTATAAAATATAGAAAAAACTCGAGTCATTATTTAAAACAAAAAGACTGAAGAGATGATAAAATGTAATACACAATAAAAATGAATAGTAAACCATTAAAAATTACTCTATCTGTCTCATTAAGATTGTCTCTTGTCAGATTTCATTCATTAAATATTAAAAAAAAAATCTTGGATATAAAAATATGAGTAAACTACTCTAGTGATCCCCCAACTAATTAGAGATACTTATTTTGGTCATCGAATTATAGAACTCGTCAATCAAACCATCCAACTTATTAAATTGACCTGTTTTGGTCACTATCGTTAAAATTTAAACGGAAGGGTGATGGTATGATGATGTGGCAGTTAACAGAAATTTAAAAAATTACATATTTAACCCCTATTTATCTATTAAATCAATTTAGTCTTAAAAACTTTAAACGCGTCAATTAAACCACCCAACTTATTAAATTGACCTATTTTGATCATTGCCGTTAAAGTTACAAATTTTATGAACACAAGGTTAAGAGTAGAAATAATTACTCTCATGTGCTCTACTTGATAAAATATATAGATATGAATTATTTTGGAATATACTCCAATAGGCATGCAAAAGCCCAACAAAAACCCACTTTGGCCCAACCTCAAATGTAGTATAAACTAATATACTATTAGTATTATAATAACAAGACTTAACATTTATTGTACCAATAATGTATTATTATATTAACAATATATCACTAAAGATTGGATTAACATATAAATTGATCCTTAAACTATTCTCTGATTTTCATTTTGGCCCTTAGATTTAACATTGTCTCTTCTAAAATTATTGCTTCAAATATTAGATAAAGACTAGAGTATTGGTTCTACTTTTTAAATTTTCTCCCTTAATTTTTTTGTCAATTAAGCTATAATGATTATTTAACATCAAACCCACCCCTTAACCTTAAGCAAGGTTCAGTGTTTTCTCTTGGTTATTGGGTGTTGGTGAGGTTGGCAGGTAGGTCTTAACCATCTCCAAATGGCTTATCTGCTCAAACCCTTACAACACCTGCAGCTCCCTTTAATTCTCTTTCAAATATTTGAGTTAATGACACCAGATGACTCCGAATTATTACATAAACTGTATGTTAATCTCTAGAGTTTAAAAATGTTTAAAATATTTGATACTTTTGAGATTAAGTTAGAACGAGCTGAAGTTTGAGGATTGATTTAGAACATGGGTCGTATATTAATGATTTTGGTGGAATTGACCCTAAATAATAATACCATACACTCCATCATCAATCAAACTTTTAAGCAAAGATAGTGATAATCTTCACATAACTGACTGTTAATCTGAGTTATCTGTTTCAATTATCGAACGATTCAAAAAATGTGTAAAACTTAAAAGAATTTTACATTGTAAGTTGATCTTATCCCATATATACACCTATACAGGATTGTTGTTTGAAGGCACTCCCTTTCTTTTTATCACTTTCAGACAATGGTCATCAACACCTCATTTACTTGGTTCATTCAAACTCTGTCTTTGAGTACCTTCCCACCAAGTTATGGAACCATGTAAGAACAAGCCCTTGGTTTCTGCAATATTAGCGCTCAAGGAATCCATTTTTTTCCAAAAGAAAGAGCTTTCCATCAACGTAGGACGACCATGACATGACCAAATCATAAAATCTCAACCACTCTCTCCTTGAATATCCATCGATTTCGCACCCTGGGATAACAGTCCGTAAGACACGAACAATATATAAATTTATACACTGTCAATGAATCGTATTATGTATGAAAATTGCTTAGCTATGCTGAATTATCTGTCATACACTAAGTTTGCAGCAAATGGCATCAGCTAATACACTTTAGGTACAACGCATGTATATATACACATACATATACATATAAAGTTGATAAATCTGGTTTTTAGGGAAGCAGACAAATATATGATTAGGTTTAAGTGGTGATTAATATTATATTTTTAAGAAAATCAATAAATAAAAGTGAAAGTGGTCATGTTTATGATAATGAATCGTTTAGAGAAAGGAAATTAGAAGTTGACATCATTTTCATGAAAATGATGACAAGGGAGAATGAAAGCGATGGTTACTGTCTGAAACAATGAAATAATTGACCGGCAAGGCCGGCTTAGTTGCTTTCTGGTGTTTGCTTAAGATTATGGTAAGATTTCCTCTCTTTGCGGTCAATTCCTTCAAGTAATGGACTCTATCACTTTAATTAAAGTACTAAATCCATTTGTGTCTATATATGTAATTATATATCATTCCTTAACAGACCCAAGTCTTCTGTTGTTGTTGTTGTCTGGTGCATTATCGAGGGATAAACATAAACACTAACACGATATCAAAAAAATGGTGTGTTCCGAGGAATCATTTGCAGGCCATGAATCTCACTCGAACCCTGTCGTGTTAGAGCTCACCCGATTGCAGAACCAACTCAAAGGTTGTCTGATGATTTGTTTCTGAAACTGAACATGTTATGTTACATGTTACTGACCATTGTGAATGTTGTTCCAGAAATGGAAAGGGAGTTAGGTTCTGCCCAGGCTGAAATCAAAGCGCTGAGAGCAACTGAAGCATTAAAGGATAAGGCCATACAAGAGGTAATTAATCAAAGTTTTCAATGCCAAAAACAGAAAAAAAAAAAACATAATCTGTCTACTATATGTTATGTTGGTTTAATGTACTTAATTAATGTTCTTATGTTGGATTAATGTACTTAATGTTCAGCTCCACAGTGAAGTCCTAAAGTTGGATGAGAAACATAGGGTCAATGAGAATGTCCTTGAATATAAGGTTAGGTGCCTTTAGTTTTCTTGATATTGATATCTGTACTTCTGTTATATGTTCAACTAATGGTGCTATGTTACTTGTATTCGATCGTAGAACCTTGAAATCAAGAAGCTGATGAACGAGAAGAAAGATGCATTGGCTGCTCAGTTTGCTGCTGAGGCAACTCTTAGACGAGTGCATGCGATTCGAAAGGATGAAGATGATATTTCTATTGAATCTGTCATTGCTCCTCTTGAGGCAGAGATTAAAATGTACAAAAACGAGATTGCTGTGCTCAATGAGGATAAGAGGGCGTTGGAACGTCTCACTAAGTCGAAAGAGTCGGCTCTGCTCGAAGCGGAGAGGATTTTGAGAAGTGCTTTAGAAAGAGCTTTAATAGTTGAGGAGGTTCAAAACCAGAACTTTGAGTTAAGGAGACAGATCGAGATTTGTCAGGCAAGAATCGAACCGATTGATTGAACATCCTGCTCTCTTCTGCATTTGGTCATTAATAACTAATCGAATATGTTTACCTTAATGCAGGAGGAGAACAAAATTCTTGAGAAAACCAATCGCCAAAAGGTGTTAGAGGTCGAAAAGCTAAGCCAGACAATTAAGGAACTCGAAGAGGCGATTTTGGCTGGTGGGGCTGCTGCTAATTCTATCCGTGACTATCAGAGACGAATTTCCGAACTTAATGTATGTTCCATGCTTACAAGAACTATGGTAGTTTGTTGTTCATATAGTTATTAACTGAAATTAATGCAGGAAGAAAAGAGGACACTCGAGAGGGAGCTTGCACGAGTTAAAGTCGTGGCGAACCGTGTGGCGATTGTGGTGGCAAATGAATGGAAGGATGAGAATGATAGAGTAATGCCTGTCAAGCAATGGCTGGAAGATAGAAGGCTGCTGCAGGTAAATTCTCAGCATATTCAATAAGCTAAAAATGTGCCTAGAACATAGTTTATTTATCGATCTATGAAACATGAAATTCGCGTATTTACAGGCGGAGATGCAGAGATTGAAGGACAAATTGGCAGTGGCAGAGAGAACAGCAAATGCAGAAGCACAGCTTAAGGAAAAATTCAAGCTAAGGCTCAAGATATTAGAAGATGGCTTAAAACATGCATCTAGTTTGTCACCGAAACCAGCCAAGTCCAGCAATATCTTAGTACTTTTAACAAGCCGCAGTGGACTAAAAAAGAGGTCTACCTCGCAGCCGAGGGGCTCCACCGTAAGTAGCTCTCCGCTGCATCGGCCTAGTGTAGAAACCGAAACAGCCAATGCCAGGATGAAACAAGATGGCAGCTTGAAAAACAGGGCTGCACCAGATGAAAACATGCTAAGGAAACACTTATGGGCGTCTAGGTGTAAGGTTACTGATAGCAGTGAAAAGGAAAATGCAGAAACAAAGGTAAACGCAGACGGTGCCACCACGGATTGCTGTGCCAAAGATATGGTCTCGGGGTACTTGTACGATAGACTCCAGAAAGAGGTGATCAATCTAAGAAGATTTTGTGAGGCTAAAGAAAGCAGTTTGAATGCTAAAGACGAAGAAATAAAGGTGACACACCAGTACACCAGTACTTATCCCCTTGTCTATCCATATGTCTGTATGCTTAATGTATGAAAGATGTGATTCCTTTTACAGATGCTGATGAAGAAGGTTGAAGCATTGTCAAGAGCCATGGAAATGGAGTGTAAACGAGTGAAGAAAGAAGCATCAGTCAAAGAAAAGAAGAATGGATCATCCAAAATGGATGAAACCAGAAAGATGAAAAGCATCAACAATTCCCCTAGAAGGTTGGTTTCATGTACTTATCACTGTCATGAACATAATAAGATCTGTTAAATGCATCCGTTAGTGTTTTGACTGAGATCACAATGTTTGTTGAGCAGGGTAAGCCAAACATCTTGAAGAAAAAAAAAATGGGGTTCATCTGTTCATGTCTCGGGTATGATTGTCAGTGTAAATATTGAATTAAATTGGGTTCTTTCTGCTGATAATAGGTGGTTGAAAATAAAGTGGTTTTGTGAGTGATGAAATTGGGTTTGTAATATTGAATTTATTTCGTTTCGAAATATAAATATAGAAAAGTTTGAGAATTATTATTGAGAAAAAAATAATCCGACCTGCCGGATTCGAACCAGCGACCTAAGGATTTCAGTTACAACTACAGTCCTCCGCTCTACCAACTGAGCTAAGGTCGGATTTAAATCTGTGGACTATAGTAATTTTATTTGTACTATAATTATTTCATTATCTTTGTGCATCAGATTCGATCGATCAAACATAATGATGTCTGAATTTTAATTTAATGCATAAACTCGAGAGTTAATTAAATAAAATTAAATTATTTATTATTTAGATTAGTTCTGTTGTTAATTTTTTATATATAAAAATTAGAGAGCTTGATTATAATGTATCAGATACACTTAATTAATTAGATTTATTTACCAACCCAACTAATAAAAGACCCAATTAAATGATGAGATGCTAATCTTTCCATTTGAGATTAGAGTTTTATTATTGTTAAAGACTTTACTTTTTCTTTGATTCTGTTATATATTGATTATAGTAGTATCTGTTATACACTTTCAATCATTGGACATTAATCGTTCAATCATTATATTGATATTATTGATGTTCGAATCCGTAACTTTTAAAAACAACAATCATTTTTTTAACCACTAATATTAAATAACTTGTTAATTCATTAATTAGTTATTTAAGTCCATGAATGATGAATCTAACTTCCATTCCCGACCTAATTTATATGCTAAGTTGAAGGAACTGTCCCACATTGAGTGTTGGGTGCTGAGCTCACCACCGACACTGAGAATCCTTATCCTAATCTCATTGTAATTTGTATGTGATTTAATACAAAGTGCATGTGATGTGATATTCCTTAGATTACTAATTCTACTTCATGAAACCCAGTTATATATGAAATAATATGTTGAGACAAGAACAATGAAAAAATTAGAGTATATGAAAATTGATTATACTATTTAAAATTATATATTAATATTTTAAATTATATTCTATAAAATTTTATATGGGTTTTCATCAAAATAAAACTTTTTATATAGATTGAAAATATTTTGATACCTATGTAAAAAATTTTAAAAATTATATTTTGATATATTTTAATCATTAAATTCTTGTTAGTTTTATGACATTAGAAAATGTATTAATTTTTAATTTAATCCTTGAATTTTAGATAGAATATTAAATTTTTTAAACTTTAGATGAAGTATTGTTTTAATCCTAAACTTTAGATAAAATATTAATTTAATCCTTAAATTCGACCAAAGCCTCCCACGGTCAACAATTACTCCCCATCATTGACGGTTATCATCAATTGTCACCATCCTTTGATCATAAAATTTTTAGTTTATTCCTTTCGGGAGTCTAATATTTTCTAGTGGCAATTAGGTGTTCACTAAAAAATTTTAGTTCATTCTTTTCTGAAGATAAAAAAGGAATGAACTAAAAATTTTACGGCCCAACGATTATCAATAAATGGTAGCTAATGACGAACAACATTAATCGACAATAACGATAAACGATTATCAGTGACATGAAGCTTTGGTTGAATTTGGGGTTAAATTGATACTTTAGAGGTTAAATTAGTATTTTATCTAAAATTTAAACCCTAAACCTAATATAATTTTAAATACAAACCCCTGAATCATAAGCGAAAACACTTTATTTATATCATTAAAAAGCAAACAATACATGTTTCTTTACATCCTTCTTGGTAAGAAACTTTATTGTCAGCCAGTCCTAAGCCAACACTTGTCGACTCACAACCTTATTAATTTCGTATATATTGACTACATGAGCATAATCTTCAAACGAAAATAAAGAAAAAAGTGAGCAATGTACGTGGTGCGACATTATTATCAGTGATGTAATACGAGTTCATGAACTTGACTATACGGTCTGATCAGTACCATGTGCACCCACGTTTACATCACATGATCGAGCAACCATTGGGATTTTCGTCGCTAAAACATTCACCGGGGCGTTTGGTGTAGCAGTAGCTGTACCCGCCCCAGCTGTCGTAAACTGGTCTACCATAAGTCTCGTAACAAGCCACGGGGGGGGGAGGGGGTCCACCGTAATAGCAAGGTCCTCCGGGAATACCATGGTAGCACTCAGTGCAACAACAACCGATGGGTGGGTAAGCCATTGGAAGGGGAGGACAGGGGTCGGGAAGCTTTGGAGCAGGAGCAGGAGCAGGAGGTTCAGCTGGTGGGGGGGCTGGTGTCGGTGCTGGAGGTAGAGCTGGCGGTTCTTTTGGTTTCTCGGGTTCTTTAGGCTTTTCGGGTTCCTTTGGTTTTTCAGGAGCTTTTGGCTTTTCGGGTTCTTTTGGTTTTTCAGGAGCTTTTGGCTTTTCGGGTTCTTTCGGTTTTTCAGGAGCTTTCGGTTTTTCCGGTGCTTTGGGTTTTTCGGGCTCTTTCGGCTTTTCCGGTGCTTTGGGTTTTTCGGGTTCTTTCGGCTTCTCCGGTGCTTTTGGTTTTTCGGGCTCTTTCGGCTTCTCCGGTGCTTTGGGTTTTTCGGGCTCTTTCGGCTTCTCCGGTGCTTTTGGCTTTTCGGGTTCTTTCGGCTTCTCCGGTGCTTTTGGCTTTTCGGGTTCTTTCGGCTTCTCCGGTGCCGGTGGTTTGATCTCAATACTCTTGATTGATCCTCCTCCCTTGCAGCATAACTTGTCCCGTAGCCCCTCAGGATCGCAGCACACCACCTTAATCGTCACGGTATTTGCCTTGTCGTCGTAAATCTGGTCTCGTATTTCTCTTGTTCGCAAAAACCCATCATCAAAACATCAACTTAGACCATTTCTCGCCCAATCACAGAATCACAAGCACAAAAATCAAAGAATATAGAAACTCACGAGGAAATTTACAGAGCACTTTCTTCACCTTCTTGTAGCATTTTCGGCACTGAAGATCCACCTTCAGCACCATTATCGTCACCTACATCCGTACACACAGGTAAAAAAACAATGATAAAAGAGTAAACAATTCCCCAAATCATCACTACCAAACAAAGAGGAACAAAGGGTAAAAGTACAATCACAAGATTCAGGTTCTGACAATAAACAAAGGATTAATAATAATATTTTCTTATAGAAAAAGTGGCAACCACACAAAAAAAATATGCATTGCGATGTACACAGAAACAAAGGGATAAGATTAAAAGGAACCGAACCTTCTCCGCCATGGCTTCGAGCTGAGGAATCTGAGATCTGAACTCAGTGATGAAATGAAGAAATGATTTTGAAAGTGAAAGAAGAGCAGAAGGGAAAAGAGATGGGGATTCTAGAGAGCCTTATGATTTAAGCTTTTGAGTTGATTGTTTAAAGGTGAGGTAGGCAGACTAGGCCAGGGTAACTACCCAATGGAGTGGATACACGTGGAATTTGTGTAGAATTTTATGATGGATTGCTTTTTTTCATAATTATTAATATTTTTTTAATTAACTACAATCTTAATATAAAAATTAAAGCGTAAACTACTATGAATATCACTCAATTATAAGTATCATTATATTTGAATTATTTAATTATTAAAAATTATATTTGAGTTATTTAATTATGTGTAAGATTATATTTGAATTATCTTTTATATTTTAAAAAATATTTATTAATTTTTATATTAGTTTAATTAATGATTTCAAATAAAGTACTTTAATATTAACGAGGATATACAAGTACCTTAAAAAACGACCAAATTTATATATTTTTTTAAATATAAAGGATGACCCAATTATAAATTTACTAATAATTAAGTGACTCAAATATAACTTTACTTGTAAATAAGTTATATAAATATCTTTTAATAATTATATAATCCAAATATAATTATACCTATAATTGACCTCTATTATAATCTACCCTAATATAAACCACATACAATCGATGTTTATTATAATTTTTTAAAATTAAATTTAATAATATTTATAATATTATTTTTTATTAAAAGAATATAATATTTTATGTCACTAATTGGTTGTTGCTTAGGTTGCTTTTTGATTGCTGACTCTACAATCTTTCTTTTTTCCTTTTCTCTATCCGATGGTTGGCAAAGGCATGAATACAACAAATTGTTTGATTTGAGATTTTGTACGGATGTGATTTAATTATTTTTGGCATAATTATTCGATTTTTTAGATCGGATATTCGATTATCCTATATAAATAAATTCCACTATCGAGTATAATCAATAACTAATTAGCTATGCATGGCCTGTATGTACCAGACACTCGAATATAAATATTTATATATCTATATGATATATTTGTTTATTGTCTAAAAATTTTAATTTTATAAAGTTGAATAGGATATTATCTTATTTTGAAGATGAATTATTTTATCTTTAAAATATTTAAACGAATGAAAACATATTTATTTAATATTTTTTTATCTATAAAATTTAAATTAATCCTCGAATTCGTTTGTCTAAGTGTGCAGACAAGAAACCAGTATGAGACTAGACCACACGGATCCATTAAGTGTGCAGGCCTGAAGTGGAGAGATTATTAGGTGAATCATGTTCACCAAGTCATTCATGGTCTAAACAATCAGGATCGTTGATCTTTAAATAACTACCTAATAACTATTCATCCATTAAGTACATGTAGGAAAGAGGTGATGATTCACTTGAAAAAAAATTGAAATCAACGATCTTGATTAATTTGGATCGTGGATGATATGGTAAACAGAGTTCACTTAATAATTTTTCCCCGAAGTGAGCATAGCCCAAGCAGGGTGGTTCGGTCATACTCAATGACAGTGCTAATCTACTATGGGCACATGCAAAAGAATTCTTTTAGAAGTCGACAATAAAAGAGCAAACGAATTCTATTTATAAAATAAAACGAAGGGAGAAGGGTTCCACCCTAAACTATAAACGGAAAATGATTGGTATCTAGTCAATGACGGAGGCAAGTTATACATAAGATGGACACAAAATTAAAATAACAAATGTGTATAATGTATACATCCACTTCAAATTTATCACATTAAACTACAAAATTTACCAGGATTAAAATAAGTAATTTGGGAAAACAAAGTATACAATTTTATTATTTTATTTAAATAAATATATATTTTAGGCTTAACCGTTAAATAAATATCTAAATTATATTATTTTCTTGATAGGTGTCTGAATTATATTTTGAGATTCATTTAAGGATTTTGGGAATGGACCTTTAAAAAATATGTCATCCAATCGGAATAGGACACATTACATGTTTATTTATATTTATATTTTTTTTGATTTTTTTAAAACTATGAATTTCTTAAAATATATCAAAAGTTTTAATTTCTTTCAATTAAACCTCTAATTCACATTTCCCTCACCATTCGATATCCCCACATGTCGGTAGTTCATCATTTGATATCCATCATTTTTACCCATGGTGGGAACCAGTCGACCTCTTTTCTTTTTATTGTTGAGTGTTCATCGACGGTGCAATCGATGATTCATTATTAAATTTTTTACAATCAACTAATGAGACTTTTATTAGTGAGAGTTCGATGAAGATAAAGATGATCAATGGTGGTTGAATCGATCGTGAAACGAAGAAATTCAAGAATTTAATATTAGAGTGAGGCCGCCTACCTCCCTCAGTTACGCGATCCCTGGAAATGAGAGTACCCTGTGTAGGCTGAAACCAGACTGAACTACGTAAGTTGCTGTCTACCGGTAAATGTCATAGATACAGAACAATAAAAGTATCGAGTAATTTACGTTTCAAATCACTGAACTTAACATCCACTTTCATTTACATTACAAACCTTTAATTTAATCAAATTACATCATTCAACTTTTATTATTAATAAACTAAATCATTTATGCTAACACAATTAAATAATTTTAACAAAAACAACAACAACAACATAAATTAGTACTACTACTTAATATATTTTTCCCATATCACTATTAAATAATGTTTAATTGATAATTTTAATAATTTTATGTGAAATTTTTCTATTTCGTTTAAATAAGTTTAAAAGAAAAATAACAAAATTTCTTATAAATTTTAAAAAAAATTAAATTACTAATTAAATATCATTTATGGATGATATATAAAAAATATATTAAATAAAAATATCAATTTCAATTTTTTTCATTAGAGATATTTAATGATATCAATATAAGTGACTTAATTTATAAATAATGAAAGTTGAATGATATAATTTGATTAAATTAAAGGTTTATGATGTGAATGAAAGTGAATGCTAAGTTTAGATCTGTCTAACGTTACTGTAATAATAAATAAATAAATAATATGATTGGTTGGTTCATGCCGCCATGCAGCTGTAAATTATGTAATCGCATGTTGTCTTCATCGTACAATCCGATTTTTAGTTTTGGCAATGGCATATTATTAGTTGTTAATGTACACTCACCCATTTATCTGAAAAATTATATTATGGGTCAATCTTATCACATTAGTTATGGTTTTATCTAATCATAACCATTAATTTCAAGGTGAAAATCGTTTATCTCTTTCAAATGCCTCCTACTATGTCTTCGTTTTAAATTAGAGGGTTTAGGGTTTAAGGTTAGAGGTTGTGGTTAGACTTTAGAGAATTAGGGATATGATGTATTTTTAGGGTTTAGAGTTTAGGATATAAAATTGGTTTTAGGGTAAAAATCGTTTGTCTCTTTCAAATGTCTCCTGCCATGTTTCCGTTTTAAATTAGAGGGTTTAGGGTTTAAGGTCATATGTTATGGTTAGACTTTAGGGAATTAGGGATATGGTGTATTTTTAGGCTTTAAAGTTTACGATATAAAGATAAGAGTTAAGGTTAAAAATTCAAAAATTTTAAAAAAATTTCAACAGGATGCATGGAATGATGCATGATAAAAATGCAGAGCATTTTTACTCCTCACTTCATCATTATCTTTTAAGTTATTTTTTCCGATCATTGAATCTTCACTTATTTTATTCATGTCATTTAAAAAATATATTTTTTCTGAGGTTAGATTAATGACATGAATGATTAGTGGTAGAATGAGTGTTTTTTATTAGTTAAAGACCACGGATGACATGACGAGCCGGACCCGTGATATAATTTCTTCATTTATCTTATACTAAATAAAAACACATATTATATATCGGGACGAATTAAAAAATTTAAATTTAATAATTTATTGATTGATAATTAATATAATCAGTTAAAAATAAATTGAATAAATTATAAAAAATATTTAAAATATTCATGATTATATGACAAAATATCATTAGTACAAATTTCTTCCCTAATCAAAATATTTCAAAAATATTATTTTTACCACTAATATTCTGAACACAAAATATTTTATATTACTTGTAAGTATTTGAAATCATCTAAAAAGATTTAATCACTTCTATATAAATGATTACTAATCTCTATCATTAAATCTTTATCAATTTTACTTTTTTAATGAAAATACATAGACTTGTTAAGAGGTTAAAAAGTTATTAAATAATAGATTTTCATAAATAATTTTAAATAGATTTTGGTGAGTTTAATTTTAATATAGATATTAATTATACATTTAACATTAAATTATTTAAATAAATTTATATATTAGATTAATTATTAATAATTTTAAATAAAATATTTTAATATTAACGAAGGTTTAGATACTTTTTAAAAAGTTAATAATAAATTTATAATAAAAATTATATTTTAAGGATAAAATTAAAATATATAAAAGTTTAAAAATTAATATAAAATAACAAATAATTTATTTAAGAACAATTAATATAACTAACTCGATCAAATTTACAAAGAACTCGCTTAGTATAAACTTAACCCAAAATAAATTATGAAAAAATTTACACATAATAAAACATGACCGAAGATAATTTAAAAAAAATCACACGTACATGATTATTATGCCATCCGTAGTCTTAACCAATCAGATTTATTCATCTTAATTTTTTTAAAGTAAATCATCACCTCTTTCTTACGTGTAATTAATAGGTGAGTAGTTGTTAGGTAATTATTTAAAGATGAACGATCTTAAATATTTAGACTATTAATAACGTGGTGAATAATGTCACAAAATAATCTCTCCTTATCCATAGTTTTCACAAGATATAAATCATACTAGGTAATTACTAAAAAAACAATTAAATAAAATGCATTACTCAATTAAGTAAACCAAAAATCAGGGACAATTTTGTCATAGCATATATGTCTTCGTCTTTCTCCCTTTGGTTCCCTAGTCCCCACCAGCACAGCTTCTTGCCAATAGTAGTATTATATATATATATATATATATATATATATATATATATATATATATATATATATATACCTTTGAGTTGAGACTTACTTCACTTCTCCTTCTACATTATAGATTGGATATATACCTGCAGAATCTCTCATTCTCTCTGTAAAGTTTCAACCTTTTTCCAGCTTCAATGGCCAGCAAGACCCATACGGATCCCGAGAAACCAAATGGGGAAGAAACCACGGAGAATGACGATCGGTGTCCGGTGGAGGAGGTGGCGTTGGTGGTGCCCGAAACCGATGACCCTTCCCTCCCCGTTATGACTTTCCGCGCTTGGTTCCTCGGTTTGACATCCTGCGTGGTTCTGATCTTCCTCAACACTTTCTTCACCTACCGTACGCAGCCGCTCACCATCTCCGCAATCCTCATGCAAATCTCCGTATTGCCCATTGGCAAGTTCATGGCCAGGACTCTGCCGACCACCGAGTACAGCCTTCTCGGGTGGCGGTTCAGCTTGAACCCCGGGCCTTTTAACATCAAGGAGCATGTTATCATCACCATCTTCGCCAACTGTGGGGTGTCTTTCGGTGGAGGGGATGCTTATTCCATTGGAGCCATTACTGTCATGAAGGCTTATTATAAACAGAGCTTGAGTTTCTTATGTGGAGTCCTTATTGTCTTGACTACTCAGGTAATTTTTTAACCACCTGTCTCTGTTACTACTTTTACTGTTGAAACTTGCGTCTTCTCACTTTCCTTTTAAGTTATTTTGAAATTAATTTCGTTTACCGAATCTGACTGTTTTGACAGTCATACTAAGGTCATTTGGAACATGTCAAAGGCCAATGAAAGTGACCAAAATGTCAAAAAAAAAAATTGTTTGG
This sequence comes from Abelmoschus esculentus, assembly GCA_035048815.1. Lineage (NCBI taxonomy): Eukaryota > Viridiplantae > Streptophyta > Magnoliopsida > Malvales > Malvaceae > Abelmoschus > Abelmoschus esculentus. The sequence goes on from JAUCBN010000066.1 coordinate 6,004,739, forward strand.
CCACCAAAACAGAAAAGCTTGGGTGACTAAGTAGGCAGTTTACCCTTAAAATTAGTATTCATACTGTTGTTTATATGCAGATTTTGGGGTATGGATGGGCTGGAATGCTAAGGAGGTACCTGGTTGATCCTGCAGAAATGTGGTGGCCATCAAACTTGGCTCAGGTTTCTCTGTTTAGGTCAGTTTTTTTACCCCATTACCCTTCTTTTTTGTGAATTAGTCCATGGGAATTTTCTTGGAAGGGACAAAGAAAAAGGTTGGACCTTTAGAATCTTGAAGACCTTTTGGTTCAAAGGGTCCCATAAGTATATATTGACAACTGGATTGTGTTTGATCATTTTCTGAAGATGATGGATACGTGATGCCTTACAATAGTTTTGTATTTTTTTATTCTCAGAGCACTCCATGAGAAGGAAGATAAAAAGAAAGGATTGACTCGGATGCAATTTTTTCTTGCTGTGATGGTGTTAAGCTTTGCATATTATGCTTTGCCAGGCTATTTATTCCCAATATTGACATTCTTCTCATGGGTGTGTTGGGCATGGCCACATAGTATCACAGCTCAGCAAATAGGGTCTGGATACCATGGACTCGGTGTTGGCGCGTTCACCCTTGATTGGGCTGGGATATCGGCTTACCATGGCAGTCCACTGGTTGCCCCTTGGTCCTCGATCGTCAACGTCGGGGTTGGCTTTATCATGTTTATCTACATCATTGTTCCTATTTGTTATTGGAAGTATGATACCTTTGATGCTCGGAAATTCCCTATATTCTCTAATCAGTTGTTTACTTCCAGTGGGTCTAAATATGATACAACTAAGATCTTGACACCGCAGTATCAGCTAAACATCCCTGCGTATAACAGTTATGGCAAACTCTACCTTAGCCCTCTTTTTGCCTTATCGATTGGATCAGGGTTTGCTCGGTTCACTGCGACCCTCACTCATGTGGCATTGTTTAATGGCAGGTATGACTTATACTGTTTTAAGACTTTTTGAGTAATGTCATCACATAGAAGAAAGAAGTCCAACTCCGGGTTTGTTTTGTGTAGGGATATTCTGAGGCAGAGCAGATCAGCAATGAAGAATGTGAAATTGGACATCCATGCAAAGCTGATGCAAAAGTACAAACAGGTTCCTGAATGGTGGTTTTACATTTTATTAATCGGAAGTATTGCTCTGTCGCTGTTGATGTCCTTTGTGTATAAGGAGGTACAGCTGCCATGGTGGGGTATGCTGTTTGCCTTTGGTTTGGCCTGGATTGTCACCCTCCCGATTGGAGTCATTCAGGCAACTACAAATCAGGTAAAGTATGCTATGCTGTCTGTTGTAGTTACTTACCTGAATGGAATGGCGACTTGATTAAGTGGCGTCTAACAACGTTTCCACTTGTGGAACTGAGCAGCAACCTGGGTTTGACATTATAGCCCAGTTCATGATTGGTTATGTCTTGCCTGGAAAGCCCATTGCAAACCTGGTTTTCAAGATTTATGGACGGATCAGCACGATCCATGCTCTTTCTTTCTTGTCTGATCTCAAACTCGGACACTACATGAAAATCCCACCACGCTGCATGTACACAGCTCAGGTATACTTTCTGCCTATGAGCTTTTAGTTCTAAAGATCTTAGACAACTTTCAAAACATTAATTAAGAACAGTTGTTTTTATGTTTTCCCAGATTGTGGGAACTGTAGTGGCAGGTATTGTCAACCTTGGAGTTGCTTGGTGGATGTTAGATAGCATTCAAGACATCTGTGATATTGAAGGTTTGCATCCTGATAGCCCATGGACTTGTCCTAAATACCGTGTCACGTTTGACGCCTCTGTTATCTGGGGCTTAATTGGACCAAAGAGGCTTTTCGGACCAGGAGGGATGTACCGTAACTTAGTTTGGTTGTTCCTCATCGGAGCATTCCTGCCGGTTCCTGTTTGGTTGCTGAGCAAGATTTACCCAGAAAAGAAATGGATCCCCTTGATTAACATACCGGTTATATCTTATGGTTTTGCTGGAATGCCACCTGCAACTCCCACCAACATTGCGAGTTGGCTCGTCGCCGGAACCATCTTCAACTACTTTGTTTTCAAGTACCACAAGCGGTGGTGGCAGAAATATAACTATATTCTATCTGCAGCATTAGATGCCGGAACTGCTTTCATGGGTGTTCTATTGTTCTTCGCTTTGCAAAACGAGGGTCATAACGTGAAATGGTGGGGCACTGAGGTCGATCATTGTCCACTCGCAAGCTGTCCAACAGCCCCAGGCATCTCAGTTGAAGGATGTCCGATTTTTAAATAGACCAATTCGATCATAAACACAGCAACATGAAACAGGATGGCGATGAATGAAGATTTGAATGCAAAATTAGAAATGGTTTAGTTTCATGACATGTTAAAATCATAGATGTGTGAACGTCGCAGAATGTTATTATATCTGGTCTATGCTGTAAAGCAACACGTTTTTTTTCTCGATCATCCTCTTCCATCATTTGAGAGGAGGTAATTAATGTTCAGCTTTGTGCGTGCTTGCCTGTTATATAGCAGAAATTTGCTTCTTTTTGCTTCTGATATTGCTGTTTCTAGGTAGCTTGGTGAATAATATGCAACTATTAGTTCCTGCTACCACCTGAATCCTGGTACCGGTCCCGATATATATATATATATATATGTGTTACAAAAAACATAATTTGCAGGAATCTATTGATCAAATTCCAGAAAAACAGAATACTTTATGGATTCTGTAAGTACCATAGAATTTTAGGAGCCATACTATAAGGTCATGAGTATTGAAGTACATGTATCTCTTTCCATCGGAGAATGCAGATGAGATCGGCATCGGAGAGAAGCCGGAATAGTTCCCATCTTTCTTTGCTAAGCATATGTCAGCACTGCATTTAAAGAGGTCATGCTTCTAAATAAACGGCTGCCCTGCATGTTCTTCGAATGACATCCACTGCATAAAGTAACATAGATGAACACCACACCCATAAAGGAAAAAAAACTTAAAAATAAAAAAATAAAATAAATATTTATAAAAAATATTGTTTTTAGATAAAAAAATTAAAAATGTTTGATTGTTAGATGTTTAATATTTAATTTTTAGAGTATAATCTAATAATATTTTTCTACTAAGATATTAAAAAAACTTATTTATTTTATTGATTATAAAGCAAAGGTTCCATTTTATTTTAAACTGTATAAAACTCTCAAAATCTTTGAATCGTTTCTGATTCTATTCCGTAACTGTGAAGGAGAGTTGAAATTATGAGTTATATTGTACGTCCTCTCCAGTCTCCTCGCACCTCGGTTCATCTCTATTCAAATTATGAGTTATTTGGTACATTCTTGCTGGTCTCCTCGCCCCTCGATTCATCCCTATTCGATGACCGATTTCATTAGAATCATATAATTAACGTATATGTAATCCTTCCTTTTATTTTACTTTTTATATATATTTTTAAATGTTTTTTAAGGATCATTAATTTGATTAGGATGGTGATAGTTAGAAGGTGATAACGAGCCAATCCCGGTCGGACTATAGAACATTGAAGAATTTACATGGTTAAACGCAAGCTACAGTCCAGTTCTTAAGCAGTTAGGTTCTCCTTCCATGATTGATTATTACTTCAGGGCACATCGGGCTAATTCTGATCTGAAGTTCCGGAACACAAAATATTTGTCCATCCTGAACCATCTTCGGTTTTATCTGCCACAGATCTTTGGTTCTCCTTACATGTTTTTGGTTCTGAAGTTACTGGTTATATGCAGAATCGTGACAGGAAATTGTGGAAGTTGGGGACCCTGCCTCCCGGTCTCATAACATTTTGGAAACGCACGTATTCCCTTGACAAATCTTGGCATGTGATAGGGTAATGGCAGCTTGAAACCATGGTTGGAGATAGCCATACCCAAGTATAAAAGCCACTGGACAAAGTATGTAGATTTCGATGTTACGTATTTGCGAGAGTGCAACATCAACCCGTAGAAAAACCTTCATGGGAGACATTAAAGTGTTATGGTAAGCTATGTTATCCATGCATTTTTGATGTCACTTCATAGGTTTATTTTGTTTAGAGGTATCGGGTCGAATTCGAACTTGTAGACATCGTCGATTTTGGTTCTTACCTTAATGCATGGAAGTGGTGTTTATGCGACCTTTTAGCTATTTAATAGGAAATCAAAAACAAAAGATGAATAGATTGCTGCAAAAACAAGAGTTGTTTCCTGCAGAGATTTGACATGAACTGTAAACATGAATAGATTGCTGCGCGCTGTGTCGACGCAACTGTTTCATACAATCTTTTCTCCTAAAGAACACTCGATTTGCTTCCATTCTAAATGAGTTGCATTGAACTCTCAAGATGCTATTACTACTTTTATTGTTATTGTCCCAAATTCCCAAATATCTTGCTAGTTCTGAGAAGGATTGTTCTTCCTGATTATTGCCAAGCAATTATCCTTAGGCCTTGTATGAGGTAGATAATTAATCTTACTCCCAGGATTAAGTCGTTCCAGCCTGCATCGCAACATTAATCGACATTAGAAACAACTCTATGCTTGAATTGTAATATAATCATGGAAACATATCAACAATGCCGAATAGCTTACTGATAGTTGAGGAGGAAATGGTGAAGGAAAATAGAAATTTCAAGCTTGGCAAGATCATTTCCAGGGCATAGTCTGCTTCCTGCTCCAAAGGGAAGGAAAGTTCCTGCTTTGGCGTTGTGGTCCTGAACATAACCAGTTTTAAACTTAAGAGACTGTCATTACATGCATGCATACACAGAAAGGATTCAGGAAACAAGGAAAGGTGTTTGAATCTTACATTCCATCGATCAGGAATAAATTCTCTTGGGTTCGGATAAATCTCTGGATCCAAGTGAATGCTTCTGAACCAAACTAGTGCTTTCCATCCCTTTGGGACAGTATAACCTGGAAAACCGATAGCTCTGAGCATGAATGATGTAAAAGCATCACTAAACATGGTTCCAGACCTTGGCCTGGGACATGTATATATTATGCATACACATATATCGTTAAAACTGACCGCTTATGTTGACGTCTGTTTTCGCTTCTCGGAAGACCATCAGGGAGAATGTTATCAACCGAAGCGTTTCATCGATCACCTTAGAAAGGTATTCCATTTCTCGAATTTCTTTGAGATTCAAACCTTTCTGTGTTGGTGGCCTTTTCTTCAAAATCCTCTCTTGCTCTTCCTGTATACAATAATACTGTCAAATGTAATGATAAAGAAGCACACTAGAGCTCGAAAGACTGCTCGAAAATGAATGTTCGTTTACGATGTCTAAATCGTAAATGCCACCTTTGCTATTTTCATAAATTCAGGGTGTTGTTCCAGGAAAACAGCTGCCCACATTGTGGTGTGGCCAGAAGATTCATGGCCTGCATTCAGGTACATCAACATAATATCAATGATTTCTTCATCATCCAGTGTTGCACCTTTCTCGTCTGTAACATCTATCAGGGCATCCAACATGTCTTTCTTCTTTGTGGACTGTGTATCTGTCTTCCTCTGCATTCTCCGCTCACTCACCACGGATTGAAAAGCCGCCACGAGGTTTTTCCGAGCCTGAAGAAAACGAAAATGCATTTCTATATTATCCTTTGCTAACATAACACAGTTATCTTGACATGCAAGAAAGAGATGAGAAAATCTCACCTTGAGGGCTTTATGGTAAGCAAATCCTGGGATATTGATTGCCATTGCTCTAACTCCATAGTTGAGAGTTGTGTACTCCCTCTCCAAAGCTTCCATCACCTCTTCGCTTTCCGAGCTCAAGAAAATATACATTATTATTCGAAAAGTGAGCTTTCGGAGTTCGGTTAAGAACTCGATTTTCCCCTTCTTGGACCATTTGTCCAGAGTAGATACCACAATCTTCTCGATGTAGGGGATGTAAACGTTGAGTGCTTCATGGCCATTGACAGGAGCTGCAGTTAAACGGCGGAGACGCTTGTGTTCTTCGAAAGGTATACCGATAAACGATTTCTTCCCGATGAGCTCTACGGTCGAAGTAGGCCATCCAGGCTTAAATGCATCATCATCATTCAACACTTTTCTACTTGTTTCCGGCAACGTTACGATCACACTCGGGTTCCCGAACATGAAGACCTTGTAGATTCCAGTGCGTCCAAATCTGCATTATTTATGTATGTGTTTTTTAAATGTTATTAGTACACTAAGAATGAACTAAAATGGACTGTCTTAGACAACAGTGAGATACTAGAAGACATTGCAGTAGGCGACAAGAGAAGCAACTGCTCCATTCTCCAGACAGGAGCTGGTGGGTCTGCAACTAAAAGACAACAAAAGCAACTTCTGCACATCTTTATTCGGTAGTATTAAATTACGGCCACACCGCAATGGTAACAGTTTCGAGAAAAAATCATAGACACCATGTCCCGTAATTATACATTTTAGTGTTACAAGAAAAGTAGGAAATGAAGTGGAATGGGGTGACGTCTCCCACGATTCCTTTTCCCAATCCATATTCAGTAAAGTGACCATCCACCATTCCACCATTTCCATTTCGATATTCCACCGTTGTTTGGATATTCCGGCAAGTATATTCCGGCAAAGTTTAAATCTTTTTGAGAGTACGGTTAAAGGAAAATACAAAAGAACAGCAACGATGTAACTTGGTAAAACGTACCTGGAAACGAAGGAAGCCATGAAGGAATCGGGGTCCGCAAATCGCCCAGCCTGGATTCATACACCCAAGGATTCACGCTTTTCAGCACCCATTTCAAAAACGCAAAGCCACCCAGTGTTGCCAAGGTCACCACCAACCACATCGAACCCACGATTTCCATTGCAGCAGCAACAAGAAGAAGAAGAGGAAGAAACACCACTAACACTTGAACCCTGAAGGAAGTGAACACACTATCCAACACATATATAGTTGAACCCAAAGGTAGCAGAGGGCACCAAGATGGTAATGACAGCAGGGAAAAGCAAATAAGGAAAGTGTCTTTGCTGGTAGTATATAATAATAATTCTTATTAATTATGGGATAAATAAATAAAAACATGGGAGTAACTGACAATGGGGAGTGGGAGGTTGCCTTTTCCGACCACCAATGTATCTGCTTTCTGCTTCTGCATCTGTTCTGTTGTTGCTTTCTGTATTGTACTGATTTGATTTGTTTCTATATTGTCCTATGCTTGTGGCTGTAAATTCTATTGAAATTCAGTGAACTGAGTATTAATTATGAAAAGTAAATGAATTCAATAATTAAAAGAATGATGTTTATGGTAATAAATCTGATTTTAATTTTTTTTATCTTTTAAATATATAAATTATTAAAAAATTAAAAATATGTATAAATAAAAAATTATTTTATAATTATTTAAAAAAATTAAGAAAAGGAATTAAATATTTAAAACTTGCTTAGGTTTTAATACATTCTTGCTGTTTTATGGTAAATTATCCTCAGATGCATGTATGGTTTAATTTAGAGATTAGTATTTTATTGCCATTTATGTATTTTATTTTTTGGGTTTGATAGTAAACAGGTGTTTAAACTATATTTATGGTTATTTTTTATGTTTAAATTATTTTTTAAATAGGTGTTTAAATATTTATTTTGGTTATTTTAAGTGTCTGATTATTAAAAAATTGTTAGTCAGTTAAAATGTGATGTACGACATGTTTTAATTTTAATTAATTTTTAAATAAAATTTATTTTTTAATTTTTTATTTATAAATAGTCTCAAACTCCTAACTCAAAGTCTTAAATCGTCAAATTCTCATCATTGTCACTATTGACTTTCTTGTTGGATATCATCATTACTATCACCAAATCACCATGATCATTTCTCTCAATCATTCATTATTTAGAATCATTGGTAGATATATCGCTCGACTTTCTTCGGCATTAAAAAGTCGAATAACACACTTACTGTCGATCACCGATGATAAATGGTTGAAAAAATAATCTTAGTAGTTTGAAGACAAATATGGTAGTTATTGATGTGATCATCAACGATAGAATCATTTGGGAAAATTAGAGATTTTAAATTTAGGGTCATTTTGTGAGTTTTAAAAATTTTAGGGTTTTATATAAATTAAGTTAAAAAATTAAATTTTAAAAATAAAATTAAATATAAATTTTTTTAAAAAAATAATAATAATTAATAGTTAAACATCTAAAATATCGAAATAAAAGTCTAAATATTTATTTAAAATAACAAAAAATAAATTATCTACATAATTTAGACACCTATTCAACTATTCAACTTTTATTTTATTATTTTCTTTCGATATCTATACGATAGTTATCGTCAAATCTATTTAATGTGTATTATATAATATTTGTGTTGTGTTTCGATGCATTCATGTTTTACATAATTTGTAAGTAATATTGTTCCGATTTAAAGAATTTATTTTATAATCAAAAAAGTTATCATCGACTCATTCTTTAATCATGAGATTAGGAATTCAATTCTTATCAATAAAAATAAATTATATTTTATAATCAATTGTTTATCTATTAATAAAATTACATATAATAAAAAATTAATCATTATAATAAACGATAAATACCTTAATTCTAACATATAAAAAAAAACTCATCATACATAAACAAATAACAACATTCTAACTACCACATTTATTAGGTAAGATGGCCAATACTTTATCCGATAGACAATGATAAAGATGGGCATTCAAATCAGCTCTCCAAGTTATTTCTTTCATATACATTTCTAACTACCTCTATGCTAACATTTTCTTCCGAGCTCTCACCGGCACGGCGGCACACGGTACAAGGCAAAATGATCCTGAAAGCTTAAAACATTGCTGCCTAGACATGCCAACCATTTTGCTTCTTGGCCTCGAATGAGGCTCCATCATTCAACATGTTTTGCGCATCAGTTTCCATTACAAGCTTGGACAGGGAAAGAGCTTGCATGTAGAAGGCAATGGACATTCCGGCAAGCACACATGGCAGAAAGTAATGCTGGCCACCGATCTGCCTCCACCTCCTGAGACGAGTTTTCAACATATAGCACATATCAATCAATAATTTTACTCATGGAACATGGCAACATGATATGCCTGCAGATGGATCCCAGTCTAAAATGTAATTAAAAACTGTACCTAAATCTCATGTAGGGAAGTATAGGGACAAAATCAACAAGAATGGTCCCATAACTGCTAAAGAAACACCACTTTCCAGTTTCCTCCCATTCTCAAAAGAAGTAACCATATGCCATAACATCATCTCCAAAAAATCTTAAAATGTCATATATTTTAAGGTTCTCACTTCTCAGCATTGCAGTGATGAAGGGCTTGTGCAACATGTTCAGCAACTCTAAGGCGCCTTTCCCATGGCAGAGGTTTTTGCTGCTGCTTGCTGTCGACCCCGTTGAAACGGGTCTCAACCTCTCCGGCTACATCATGACAGCACGGTGCACCAGAAAAGATATTATTTCTATATGTCCTATGAGTATATGTGTAGTCAGGTCTATACACAGTGTCCACATGCGTTGGATGCATGAATTCAAGATTCATTTACTACTATACATGTATAAAAATTGTTACGTGCATACACTGTTTTCTTCCTAAAGATCTAATCTTGACTCATACTCCAGCAACGTGCCAATAAAGTTTCCAAACTACCAAATCTAAAATGACCGTCCTATTAAGACTCCCATCTCCTTTGACAAGGATAGGTATCGCCCTCTCCTCTCGTGGCAGAAGAGAATTAATATAAAAATGAATTATTGTGACAGTTCAATCAAGGACGGAGTTAGGATTAAATATTATGAGGGATAAAATTTATTGAGCCAAAAAAAATTTATCTAAAAATATAATAATTTAAATATTATTTTATCAACATGCAATATTTAATTAGGTATAGTGGTTATGCGTTGGCCTTTCCTCATGTTTAATACTCAATTCAGTTCATACTCTAATAAGACGGTTACATGCGTCATTTTCTTATTAAAAAATATTTTTTATGTTATTTTAAATTTAAATAAATTAATATAGTATATAAATTTTAAAATTAAAATTATTATCATTCAAAATTTAAAATTATCGCATCAATAATTTTATTAAACGATTAAAAATTAATGATTCGATGGATACCAAAATAAAATCTTAATGATTTGATTAATAAAATATGGTGGAATTATCAAAATATTATTTTTAGTTTTTTTTTTATTTAAAAAAATATGATTTTCTTTAAATTATTTTTAATAATAGAGTATTTTACTGTAATAACTAAAAGTCGGGTAGATTGTAATCCGACTTTAAACAATGTTTTACCTAAAAATAATAAAAAATCGATATTATTCAAAGACAGATAAATTACAATCCGACTTTAATCAGTGTTTTACCCTTTTAAGACGGATGAATTACAATCCGACTTTAAACCGTACTAATTTTTTAATTATTTTTAAGTAAAATACTGTTTAAAGTCAGATTATAATCTATTCTTCTGATTTATTACAGTAAAGTATCTATTATTAAAAATTAACGAACCTAAAAAATTGTACCAAGAACCTACAACTACTTTAGCAAAAGGATTAATAGCTAGAAAAATATCTGATTTATACTCGTTTATTTAATTTATGGTTAACAATTAAAAAAAATATCTGGTTTATCGTTGTGATAGATTTTGTGTACGTGGATGCATTTTTCACAACGTAGTGATTTTGACTTTTGATTTACGGATTATCGATGATATTAGTAGATTCATTCGTTTGTTGATACAATCAGATCTATTTTACGAATCATTGATGATTTTGCACATTACTCTTAAAGTTGAGCCTACAACGAGCGTCGAACATTGCTGAACATTATTAAATTAATTCATAAAGAATAAAAATCTAAATGACTAATCATACAATTATTAATTATATATTAAGTTTATCATTCTTTTATTAATTACATACCGAGTCCTTGAGATTTTAAATTTTTATTAATTAATTTAATAGTGTTCAATAATATTCAATACTAGTGGTGTTTAGCAGTATTCGACGCCTGTTATAAAATTTTTCTTATTCTTAATTCAAGCTTAAAGCGTGTAGATAGAAAGAGACAAGAAATTTTGTTCTCTTCTCTTAATTTTTCATGTGTTTTATCGTTATCATTGATTTATAATCCACTGAAGGTGTTTTTGTTGATTTGTTTTTATTTTTTTTAAAATTTAGATTTATTGTATTTTTGTTTTTCTACTACAATTTTATTTCTTGTATGAATTTTTTTAATTTTAATAAAATTTGATCGACATATTAATAAAAAATAAGACTAATTAAAGAACACCCATAACCATCAAAGAATTTATGGGTATGATTGTAAATACGTGTAATAAAAATGACCATACAGATTTTTTATAGAAGACTCCAAAAATAATTAATTAACTGCTGCTTGTACGAGACAAATAAAATATTAATTCTGAACTTACTATAAAGAACCTAAAATATTGTTTCTAGACTAATGCTTGCTTGTAAGAGAAAGACAAAATATTGGTTCTCAACTATCTATTTTGAATAATAAACCAACCCTAAACTCAAATAAAAGATTCACCTCCTTACCTTTAGCATAATCATAAAACCTCTTCCCTTGGTTATAGGGAACGATACTTCTTCACCACGTTATTTCAAATTTTTATTAGATATTATTAAAAATAAATAAATAAAAGACAATAAAAGAAGAAAGAATGTTGCAGGAAAAAATGTTCGAAACTCAGTTACATGCGATAAATTATATTATGGGTATTTTTATCACGTAATTTATGAGATCAACCAATTAAATACATCTATTTTATGAATGAATCTTCGCTTGATAGAAATTATTTTTAAATTTAATTTATAGTAAATATTAGTGGAGATTCACTTGGTAAAAAAATAAAATAAAAAAATTATTGAAATAAATGTATTTAATTAGCTGATTACGTGATAAAAATGACCTATGATATAATTTCTTGTTACCTACAGAATTGAAATGATAGATTCTATATGCTTAATTTTAATCAATCTTAAACTACTCCCTCGTTATTGTTCAAAGCAGAAGCTCAAAGGAAAAATAATAAGTAGGGATGATAGGATTTAAACTCGTGACATTTTGTACCAAAAACAAATACGCGCTATCAAGATGTGCTACATCCCTTTCGATTGGCCTTCAATATCATCATAGAGAAGAAAAAAAAAACTAGGTTTTATGGATACTTTCTTGTTCGAATAAGTAAGAATGAGGATTAGTGTCATGTTTTTATTTCCTTTTCTATTTCAAGTAAATCTTAATATCTCTTGTCTCATTACATGCATATTGCATGCCTCGGTTGAATTAAGTTTTGTTTCATAAGATATGGATATGAACTCTGAAGCCTTATGTGGTAATTAGGTAGACATCAGCAGATTAATTAGGTGGGAGGCCTAACCAGATAACCAGTAAGCATCTCAAGCATGTGAACTGGGAGTGATTAGCGTTTGCTTAAGCTGCCTATATCTTGAACAATGAATTTGCATGACCACATTTTCTGGTGCAGTTGGGAATAGAGTCAGCTATTCAAGTCATCATGTATTTTAAAGGGGACAAAGAAAAGAAGCTTTGGCTTAATGGAGTGGACCAGAACCAGCTGAAACAGTTGGGACCAATAAATTCGTGAGTTAAGATAGTCGTCAAAAATAGAAGAGTTGCTGGCAACTTTCTAAGAATTATGTTAGTCTTGTAGCATGTGTGTAATTTAATATAGCCTGCCTTATTACCTTACTTGGACAAAGAACAAGGACGATCACGTGTCAAGCAGTAGAGTGTCTGTTGGATTGAAATTTTTGTTTTTGTTTTTTACTTGGCCACGGTGCAGCTTGATTGCACCATATATACTACCAAGTACCACCCTTTAACATACACAGAGCAACTCAGCCTCATTTCTTGTCTTAACAGCAAAGCATGGCGTCTAAACCAGGATTCCTGTCTGATTGGCCATGGAAGCGTCTTGGAAGCTTTAAGGTAAGATTATCTCCGGATTTTCTCTCGTGTATATCTTATATTTCTCTCATGCACTTACATATTCTTGCAGTACATAATCCTGGCTCCTTGGATTACTGAGACCGTATACTCGATTATGGTTAAGGATCCAAAGGAGTGGGACTATACCAAGTTTGTTATAATCCCGTTTATGTTGTGGAGAGCGTTGCACAACCAGATATGGATTAGTTTTTCTAGATATCGAACTGCAAAAGGAACCAACCGGATTGTGGACAAGAGTATAGAGTTTGATCAAGTTGACAGGGAAAGTAGCTGGTAATCTATACTCACGAGTTGTGTTTCTGAAAAAATTATTGTTTTGGATTGGGGATGATTATGAACCATACATGTTATTGCAGGGATGATCAGATATTGTTCAATGCAATCTTGTTTTCCTTGGGGAACAAGTACCTTCCTGGAGGTTCACATTTACCTCTATGGAGAACAGATGGTGTGATTATAACCATATTGCTCCATGCAGGCCCTGTGGAGTTCCTGTACTACTGGCTCCATAGAGCCCTGCACCATCATTATCTGTACTCTCGCTACCATTCTCACCATCATTCCTCCATCGCCACCGAGCCTATCACTTGTAAGCACCATCGAGCTCCAATTTAATCATCATTTTAACATGATACTGACAGGCATAACTAGTTCATTAATATTGGAGTGAACAGTTTGAATTGAACTAATTAACAATTGTTCTTTCTATGTCAAATATAAAAACATTATTGAATGTAAGCGCCAAATTAAAGAAATAGAATTCAATACTGATGAATGCCTTCACATGGGGACCATATTGATATGAACTCCTTTACTGACATCTGCGTGTTGCAGCTGTCATACATCCATTTGCAGAGCACATAGCATACTTTCTCTTGTTTGCGATACCGATGTTGACGACGGCTCTAACCGGTACCGGATCCATCATCGCCTTCGCCGGATACGTCACCTACATCGACTTGATGAACAACATGGGGCATTGCAACTTCGAGCTCATTCCCAACTGGGTTTTCTCCGTTTTCCCTCCTCTCAAGTACCTAATGTACACGCCATCGTAAGTCCTCTCAACTGGAGCTAATGTTTAATAAGAGATTAGATTAGTACTCTAGCTCTGCTCAGTCATTCCTCTAGGGGTTTTAGTCTTAAGCCTCACCTAATTCAAACTGACATCAGATGACATCATATGATATGATAAATGCAGATTACAGATATTTTATGTTGATGAATAAAGCCATGTAATTACAACAAATTTATTAGCCAATAGATACGTGTCACCCAGTTTTGAAACCAAATCTTGTACTTTGTAGATTAATTATTCAAAAGAGATGCACATGCACATGACTTTTGGTGTAAAACTATATGTTCTCACATTGAAAGCATGTCTGCTGCATTTATCAATCAAGCAGATCAGTTCTCAACTAAAATCTCATCCGTTTTTTGTCCTTGGCCTACCAATAATTAATGACTTTAGAAAATATTAATAAATTCTAGAACTGATTCCCCCAACATAATACCACTTAAATTAAATCTCTACTTATGCAAAGTGATAGTATTAACTTTTAGTTGAATGTTTCTGCAGATTCCACTCGTTGCATCACACACAGTTCAGGACCAACTATTCATTATTTATGCCCATCTATGATTACATGTATGGTACAGTAGACAAATCTTCCGATACCTTGTATGAAAATTCACTCAAAAGAAAAGAGGAATCACCCAACGTGGTGCATCTAACGCACCTAACCACACCAGAGTCAATCTATCATCTCCACCTTGGATTAGCCTCCTTTGCCTCTAAACCTTACTCATCTGCTTGGTACTTGTGGTTACTATGGCCTGTTACATTGTGGTCCATGATGATTACTTGGATTTATGGTCGCACCTTTGTTGCTGAAAGGAACCGCTTTGATAAAACCAAATTACAGACATGGGTCATACCCAAGTACAAAGTGCAGGTTAGGAACCTTTATTACTGCAACTACAAGTTGGTGCAAGTGCAACAAAAATATAAAGATGATAACAATTCTGTAATTGGTTTTCAGTATCGCTTGAAATGGCAAAAGGAATCTATCAAAAACTTGATAGAGGAAGCCGTGCTAGAGGCTGATGAAAAAGGTGTTAGCGTGTTGAGCCTTGGCCTCATGAATCAGGCAAGTTTTTTTTTCTCCCATAATTAGTCACTCTACTCGTGTCGTGTCGGTCGTGTGATTATTACATGAAATCAAATATTGTGCAGAGTGAAGAGCTGAACAAATATGGTGAGGTGTATGTGAAGAAGTATCCCAAGCTTAAGGTGAAGTTAGTGGATGGGAGTAGCTTGGCAGTGGCAGTTCTTCTGAATAGCATACCAAAGGGAACAACTCAACTTCTTCTTAGAGGCAAACTAACAAAGGTCGCTGTTGCTGTCGCCTTTGCCCTGTGCCAGAAAGGCATTCAGGTTGTCGTATCCCGCGAGGACGAATACGAGAAGCTTGATAAGTCAATTGGCACAAAGTCTGAGGGTAAATTGGTCATGTCACAGAGTTATAGCTCTTACAAGGTAATCAAAGTCTCAATTTTCAAAGGCTGATATGTTGATAACAAGTGCTGATAGATTGTTGATATGTTTCAGATATGGTTAGTTGGAGATGAACTGACCGAAGAAGAGCAAAGGAAGGCAGCCAAAGGAACACTCTTCATTCCCTTTTCGCAATTTCCACCGAAAAGATTGCGCAAAGACTGCTTCTACCACACCACCCCAGCAATGCAGACTCCCAAGGCCCTTGAGAACGTGGATTCTTGTGAGGTTGGTCTCGAAACCTCGTACTACATCGGTTCTACTCTGTAATTCATGTCTTTATAAACCATGATTTCATGTCACAGAATTGGCTTCCAAGGAGAGTGATGAGCACGTGTCGCATTGCCGGAATAGTGCATGTTCTTGAAGGATGGGATGAGCATGAGTGTGGTTACACCATCTCCAACATCGACAAAGTTTGGGAAGCATGTCTGAAGCATGGATTTCAGCCTCTGAGGATCCCATCTGTATCAAAATCCTAGAGCATCTCCTATAGTATGATCTGATTTATCAGCATGATATGTATGAATAAGCATATACCTCTATCATATTATCCGTATCCTGAGTTCATCATCTAAGTTTATAAACCCTTTAAATTGTAAGTTGTGTTGTGGATTGTGTAATTTCTTTATCCTTTATGGTAGGTCGTAAATTGTTGTCTGGAGTCTCTAGACTTTCAAACCCTTGAAAAAACAATATATTTCATAATAACCCTAATTCATATATTCTATATATTTCTTGTAGCCTATTCTATATAACTGTTGCTACATACGTTTGATTTTGGAAATGTTACGGCGGTGGGGGGTTGAATTTGTCAGGACGACCCTAAATCCATTAATTTAAAGTAAAGGCACGAATATAAAGTTGTTGATTTGTACTATATTTTTATGAAAGGGATAATTGTTTTCACTCTTATTTTTTTTAATTTTTTATTTAAATTTATTTTAAAAATAATTTATTTATAAATTTATCTTTTAGTTTTAAACATTTATATTCCCAATCTTAAATCTTAGTTTCGTTGCTTTAAAATGGAACTTGACTTTCATGATTATCTTAGTTTTGGCGTTGTTTGAGACAGATTGATTAAATATATTCATTGTTACGTTATATATGCTTTAGGGCGAGTTTAACATTGATTTATAATTATATTAAAAAAATTATTAAATTATTCTTTTCAGTTTGGTTTTTTAAATTTAAATTAAAAAATATAGTATTATTATTAGATAGTGTTTTTAAAAGGGTAAACAACTATTTTAACATATGATATTATAAATTATATATATATATATGATATCTAAATTCTTTAATATTATAATATATAAAATATATCAATTAAAATTATCATATTTTTTATATTTTTATTAGCAAATACATAATTTTAATAATTACACGTGTTCTATAAAAAATATAATATATTTAAATTATTTTATTTAATATATATAATTTTTAAATTAAAAATATTTTATTAATTATATTTTTTTATAAAAATTATAAATTATAAATAAACACAATATCAAATAAATGTTAAAATTATAATTTAACTCTCTAAAACACTTTTTCAATCGTAAAAGTTAAAAGTTTTAGTTTTTGTGTTTAAATTAAAAAAAAAAACCTTAATCTTAAGAATATTATTTCTTAAAATAAAGCATGTATGATGAGATAGTTGTGGTTGATTCTCATTAAAGTTGGTTCCTTATCTATTTGACAAACTTGCTTGAAATCGGGTCAGGACTAAGCATAGAAAAAAATATTAAAGTTGCTTTCCGAATTCCGATTTTACAATCGTGAGCACAACACTAGAGAGGTATATCACTGAGAAGAAATTAGACATAAGTAGGTAAGTGTCTCATGACATAGACTTATATCGAATGGTTTAATTATTCTTAATCACTCTTTTATATCATGATTAGTGATACTAGACAAATTACTAACAAAATATTATATGCGATAATCGGGCTACTTGGTAAATACAATGCGTGTATTATGTAGGGATAGTCTGAAGTCAAGGACCATTTGTTTGGGTGTTGTAGGTTCTCATCTCACCTTTGGCGGTTAATATAGATAGAGCGGAGATTGATCTGTCCTCATGAGTGTTGAAAAGATATGTTCAAGTAGAATATACAAATTAACAAAGAAAAAATCTTAAAAGCAGTAATGGCAATGGATTTTGGACCCGACCCAATTTCGTAGATCCAAATCTGTTTTATAGAGTCTGGATCCTAAAATTTTAGACTCGATGATCTGGGTTGGATCTGGATCTTCTGATTAAAATGCGGATCTGGATCTGACATTTAAGACCGGAACCTAAACCCAGATACGTTTACCTATTTATTAAACAATCCACCTTTAGTTTTAAAATATATATAAATATATAATAATAGGTTTTATATTTCATATTATTTTCTAATATAATTTTTATTTATTTATGAAAAAAGGTTTTTTTTGAAGGAATATATGTTTGTTCTACTATTAATGAAGATTGTAATGATGATGCGAAAATGGTGAATATCATTGACAAGTTATATAAGAAAGTTAATATATTACATAACCTTAATATTAATATTTAAATTTCACAAATATTATTTTCATAAAACAATTTTTCTCTTTAGTTGGTAGTTTCTTGTATGTTTTAGGATGTTTATGATTTAAGTAGTGATGAAGACTAATACTCTAAAAAATAAAAGTACGATACTCGGTTTGTGACAGTGAAATATTTTATGATCTACATTTCTTAATATTTGTGTTATTTAAAAGATATTTGTGTAATTGTTGAGTTTTTTAAGATTTTAATTTATCGATTTTTATCATGATACTAATTAATTAAGTTGGGATGTGAAATTAATTAATGATAATTTTATTACGTTAAAAAATAGGTAGAATAGTCATTTTTTAATAGATCCGTTTTGGATCTGTTTTAGACCCGGATCGATAAGATTCATTGGATCCGGATCTGGGGTGGATCTGGATCCATGATGTAAAAATGAATCTGGATCCGGTCAAATCCGACCCGTTGCCATCCCTAGCAGTAACCATTCAATTTGTTTAGAGAGACTTTAACTATTATGTATGACAAGAACAAAATAAACGATTGAATATAAAGCATTCAAGGGAGAAAAAACTATTCTTATTATCATAAAAAAATGATGTAAGATAAAAAAATTCTGATAAATAAAATTTTATTTACATAAAAAAAATACTTTTTAAACACAATTTTTTCATAAAACTAATCGTTTACATTGTATTTATCTTAAATCAACTTTTAAAATCAAAATCTAATTTAAAAAATAATATTAAACAAAACCTTTATTTATAATTTTAGAAATAAATAATATAGATCATAAATTTTAGTTTTATGTCATGCTTTAAATATTTGGGATATTGTATATGTACTATGGTTAGGTAGGTATGTTTTAAATATCATAAAATAAAAAAAAAAAAAAACTTTGAATATACAAGTTTTGAATACACGTTTTTTAAAACAGAAAATTAAATTAATAAATTTTAGTTTAATTTAAATAATTTAAAAATAAATTTAATAATTTTAAATTATTCTTTAACGAGGATGAAAATAAATTATCAACAAATATAATTTTATTATGAAAAATAACCCTATACATAAGATGTTATTATTAGGGGTATTCAAAATTTGGTTTTAATTAAATTAATATATCCATCTTTTTATTTTTAGTTTCGTATCAGTTGACGATTAATGATTTTTTTAAACTTTGATTATTGGTTAATTTGGTTCAAAATCAATTAATTAACCGAAATTTATAAATATTATATATTAAATATATTTATTTTTAGTCATTTAAATTTTAAAATTATAAAATAATTAGTTTTATATAGTATAACATGGTCATTAAACTTTACCAAATTAGCATAATATGATCATTAAATTTATTGAATTACTGAAAAAAATGATCATTAAATTTTTCAGTATTTATTAATAATTTATAATATGCAATGAATCAATAATCATTTTATAATAATTTGATAGGTTTTTAAAAGATATTTTATAATTTTTGAAAGTTCAATAACTAAAAAAATTATTTTAATATAATTAGTGATCATTTATGTAATTACCTAAACTTTTATAACAAATTTAGAATTATTTAAAAGTCGAACGAATTAAACTTTTTTATTAATTTTTAAAAAAAATCAATTAATGATTAATTTTAAAAAATTAATATTTTTTAGTATTTTAGTTCGATCAGTAAATCAACCAATTAAACACCCCTAATTAGTTATTAAAATTTAATTTTATCATAATTAACTATAAATTTAAATTGATTTAGAATTATTTTAATCGTCTGGGCATTCAATTAGAATCAAAGTTTGCGGTGTTGAGTTCAATTTGGAATTAAAGTTTGCGGCAAATTGAATTGTAATAAAAGTAGCCGTTAAATAGGATCAGAACAATTACAAGTTTTGATTAAATAATTAATTACCGAAAAATTCATTAAAAATTAAAATTAATTTTATAATAATATTAAATTATTAAATATTACTATTATTTGTATAATTAATATACTTTTTTTATTATATATGCAATTAATATTCCAAAATTTTAATTGCTTTAAATTTTGAGAATTTTTTAATATAAATATTGAAAATTTTATTTTAATTTATTTATTTAATTTAATTGGTAGCATTGAATTCTCAAACACAAATATACTAAATTATAAATTGTATTTATTATACTAGATATCATATTTAATTTGTTTTAACAAAATCTGGTATAGATTAATATCGATACAAAATGAGTTTGCGATATATTTATATGATAAGATTTTTTATAGGGATTTAAATTGATCTCTAAATTTTTTAAAAAATTTAAATCGACCCAACATGTGCCATATATATATATACCCCGAACACACACCCGTACAAAGCAACTCAGTCTCATAACTTGTCTTAAGATCCCCTTGCACAGGCATTTGCATGGCTTCTAAACCAGGAATCCTCACTGATTGGCCATGGAAGCCTCTTGGAAGCTTTAAGGTAGTAAGATTATCTCCAT
Organism: Abelmoschus esculentus; assembly: GCA_035048815.1. Classification (NCBI taxonomy): domain Eukaryota; kingdom Viridiplantae; phylum Streptophyta; class Magnoliopsida; order Malvales; family Malvaceae; genus Abelmoschus; species Abelmoschus esculentus. Next base: position 6,025,319 of record JAUCBN010000066.1, read on the forward strand.
CTTTCAGCTTTTTAGGTATTAATTTTCTCCCATATCGATCCAACTCACTCATGGGCACATTTTCATGCACGTGTATATGATCTGCTGTCGGACTCGGACAGTATATAATCTTGGTTCCTTGGATTTCGGAGAGCATATACTCGATTCTAACTAAGGATGCAAAGGAGTGGGACATTTCCAACCTTGCCTTACTCCCACTCGTGTTATGGAGAGCGTTGCACCATCAGCTATGGAATAGCTATTCTCGTTATCGAGCAGCCAAAGGCACCAACAGGATTGTGGACAAAGCTATCGAATTCGAACAAGTTGACAGGGAAAGGAACTGGTAATAGATATCGAATTTTGGTAGTTATTGTTTTGGATTGGGACTGAGCCATGAACATACCTGCAGGGATGATCAAATATTGTTCACTGCAATCTTGTTCTACTTGAGCAACAAATACTTTCCAGGAGCTTCACACCTACCTATGTGGAGAACCGATGGTGCGATTATAATCATGCTCCATGCAGGCCCTGTGGAGTTCCTGTACTATCACGGGTAAGCACCTTCGAGTTTCGACTTAATCATCACTTTAACATGATATTGACATGCATAACTAGTTCATTAATATTGGAGTGAACAGATTGAATTGAACTAATTAACAATAGTTCTTTCTATGTCAAATATAAATGCTTTATTGAATGTAAGCGCCAATTTAAGGAAATAGAATTCAATACTGATGGTTGCCCTCACATCGGGACCGTATTGATATCAACACTTTTACTGACACCTACGTGTTGCAGCTGTCATACATCCATTTGCAGAGCACATAGCGTACTTTCTCTTGTTCGCGACACCGTTGTTGACGACGGCTCTAACCGGTACCGGATCCATCATCGCCTTGGGAGGCTACATCACTTACATTGACTTGATGAACAACATGGGGCACTGCAACTTCGAGCTCATTCCCAACTGGGTCTTCTCCGTTTTCCCTCCTCTCAAGTACCTAATGTACACGCCATCGTAAGTCCTCTCAACTGGAGCTAATGTTTAATAAGAGATTAGATAAGTAATCTAGCTCTGCTCAGTCATTCCTCTAGGGGTTTTAGTCTTAAGCCTCGCCTTGGCCTACCAGTAATTAATGACTTTAGATAATATTAACGAAGTCTAGCACAGATTGAGTGATTCCCCTAACATAATACCACTTAAATTATGTCTTCTTATGCAAAGTAATATTAACTTTTAGTTGAATGTTTCTGCAGATTCCATCGCTGCATCACACACAGTTCCGGACCAACTACTCATTATTTATGCCCATCTATGATTACATGTATGGTACAGTAGACAAATCTTCCGATACCTTGTATGAAAATTCACTCAAAAGAAAAGACGAATCGCTTGACGTGGTGCATCTAACACACCTAACCACGCCTGACTCAATCTATCATCTCTGCCTTGGATTTGCCTCCTTGGCCTCTAGACCCTACTCATCAGCATGGTACCTGTGGTTACTCTGGCCTGTTACATTGTGGTTCATGATGATTACTTGGATTTATGGTCGCACCTTTGTTGCCGAAAGGAACCGTTTTGATAAAACCAAATTACAGACATGGGTCATACCCAAGTACAAAATGCAGGTTAGACACCTTTATTACTGCAACTACAAGTTGGTGCAAGTGCAATAAAAATATAAAGATGTCTTAAATCTCAATAGTTAACAATGGTGTAATTGGTTTTCAGTACCGCTTGAAATGGCAAAAGGAATCCATCAAAAACTTGATTGAGGAAGCCGTGCTAGAGGCTGATGAAAAAGGTGCTAGCGTGTTGAGCCTTGGCCTCATGAATCAGGCAAGTTTTTTTCTCCCATAATCAGTCACTATACTCTACTCGTGTCGTGTCGGTCGTGTGATTATTACATGAAATCAAATATTGTGCAGAGTGAAGAGCTGAACAAGTATGGTGAGGTGTATGTGAAGAAGTATCCCAAGCTTAAGGTGAAGTTAGTGGATGGGAGTAGCTTGGCAGTGGCAGTTCTTCTGAATAGCATACCAAAGGGAACAACTCAACTTCTTCTTAGAGGCAAACTAACTAAGGTCGCTGTTGCTGTCGCCTTTTCCCTGTGCCAGAAAGGCATTCAGGTTGCCGTATCGTGTGAGGACGAATACAAGAAGCTTGATAAGTCAATTGGCACAAAGTCTGTGGGTAAATTGGTTATGTCAAAGAGTTATAGCTCTTACAAGGTAATCAATGTCTCAATTATCAAAGTCTGATATGTTGATAACAAGTGCTGATGGATTGTTGATATGTTTCAGATATGGTTAGTTGGAGATGAACTGACCGAAGAAGAGCAAAGGAAGGCAGCCAAAGGAACACTCTTCATTCCCTTTTCGCAATTTCCACCAAAAAGATTTCGCAAAGACTGCTTCTACCACACCACCCCAGCAATGCAGACTCCCAAGGCCCTTGAGAACGTGGATTCTTGTGAGGTTGGTCTCGAAACCTCGTACTACATCGGTTCTACTCTGTAATACATGTCTGTATAAACCAGTACAATGTGATTTCATGTCACAGAATTGGCTTCCAAGGAGAGTGATGAGCGCGTGTCGCATCGCCGGAATAGTGCATGTTCTTGAAGGATGGGATGAGCATGAGTGTGGTTACACCATCTCCAACATTGATAAAGTTTGGGAAGCATGTCTGAAGCATGGATTTCAGCCTCTGAGGATCCCATCTGTATCAAAATCCTAGAGCATCTCCTATAGTATGATCTCATATACCTGCCTGATATGTATGGTTCTATGAATAAGCATTTACGTATATATTATTATCCTTATCCTGGTTTCATCATATAAATTTATAATCCCTTTAAATTTTAAGTTGTTTGTGGATTCTGTAATTGCCTTAGCCTTTTTATGGTTGGTCATGATAATTGATAACCATAATTCATATGAACTTTTAATTAATATTTTATTGGTAAAAATCAATATGCAATATATCTAATAATAATAAGTTAATGAATGATATATTGAATATGTAACTTATACTTAATATAATACATTTATATAAATAGAATCATAGCACAATTAGAGAATAAATGGTATCATCTTTGTAACACTGTTATAGTTTATGAAAATAGATCGTGACCACAAATCATTTGTCAAAGATAATTATATTGGGATAATTATATATTTAGTATTTTATTTTTATTTATTTTTTATTTATCTTTTGATAAAATGATACTTAATATTAAAAACTTAATGATATATTGATTAAGAGAAAAAAAATCTCATGTTATTAAATATGATTTATATATCAATAAAAGGACGGATGTTAGAGTGAGAGTGAGTGAGTGAGCGAACAGAGCAGAGTGAGAGCATTTGTCCATGCAAAGGAGTAGGGGTGTAAATTATCATGGTGTTCGACGAGCTGCTCGTGAATCGTTCGTATAATGTTCGTTTATGTTCGTTTAGTAAGTTAAATAAACAAGTATGAACAAATATTTTATGTTCCATTAATAAACAAACGAACACGAACATAAATGCGTTCGGCTCGTTTATGTTCACGAACAAACTCGTTTATATTAGTTTATAAGCTCGTTTATAAGCTTGTTTATGTTATTTTATATACTCGTTTATAAGCTCGTTTATGTACGTTTATTAACTCGTTTATGTTCTTTATTAACCCTAAATTCAAAGTGTATAAACGAGCATGTTCACGAACGTTAAACTGATATGTTCGTAAACGCTAAACAAACATGTTCATGAACACTAAACGAACATGTTTGTGAACGCTAAATAGACAAGTTGATGAATATATATACAAACAAACTCGTTCGCGAACACTTAACGAACATGTTCACGAACGTTAAACGAACAAATTATCGAACATATAAACGAACACGTTCGTAAACGTTAAACGAACCGAGCCCGAACATGACAAAAAATAAACGAACCAAGCTCGAACATACCATTAAAAATTTAAACGAACACGAATAGAGTTTGAACACCTTCAAAAATAAATAAACGAACACTGACATACCCTTGTCCGTTCAAGCTCGGTTCGTTTACACCCCTACAAAGGAGTTTTGAATTAGTTTGCGGATAAGATTAAGTGGGCTTGAGGTACGAGGGCAAAGCCTCGTGGTATAGATGAGGTATTTTAGTAATTGTATCGAGGTTATTCTTATATATTTTTTTATGATGTAATCTAATTGTATTACCAAGTTAATAAAAAAATCGTTCATTACTCTACGACGACGTAAGTACGTTGTTGAACCTCATTAAAATAATATATTCTTGATTATTACATCAATTAAATTTATGTTCCAAAATAGAGGTGTGGCGCTTGTAGGCATCTCTTTGATCGTTAAGGGTTAATGATCTTTTCAAGTTTCAGTTATCAATTAATTTGGTTCGAAATTGATTAAATAACCGAAGTTTATATATAGTATATATTTTAAATTATATATATTTATTTTAGTCACTAATATTTTGATATATTATAAAATAATCATTAAATTTTATTAAGCTAACACAAAATATCATTAAAGTTATTGAATTATTAAAAATGATTTTAATTTTTTTAATATTTATCAATAATTTATAATGTGTAATGAATCATGATAATTTTATAATATTTTGATAAGTTTAATGGTTGTTTTTATAACTTTTGAAAGTTTAGTGACTAAAAAGATGATTTAAATATAGTTTGACGATCATTTGTGTAATTTATTCAAAATTTTATAAAAAATTTGATTAATTTAAAAATTGATTGAATTAACCGAATTTTTTCGATTTGATTAAAATTTTTTAAAAAATTAGTTCCATTAACGATTAAATAGAAAAATGGTTAATAAATCGTTAATAATTGTCACACCCTCTGCAGAATAAACAACAAATTAGAACCACAGCAAGAACCGAACATATATTGAACTTAATTTTGAACAATAATTAAGTTTATAAATTAAAAGTATATGAGACTGTCCTCTTAACACAATAAATTTAAAAATTATTTTTAAAAATAAAGATTATTAATTTTAGGTTTCTAAACTGATTAAGGCCTTTAACGATCGTTATGACGCTCCCCTATCACCCGGCTATGTTAATTATCATGATTTTATAAAATTAAAATTGAATTATGTAAAATTAATTAATAATTAAAATTTAGTTTTATCATAATTAATTATAAATTTAAGTTAATTTAAGGCATTCAATTAGAATCAAAGTTTGTGGCGTTCAGTTCAATTTGGAATCAAAGTTTGCGGCCAATTGAATTGTTATAAATGTAGTGGTTAAATACGACCGATGAGTCTACGACAGGCGTCGAACACCGCTGAACATCGTTAATGTTGAACACCGCTGAACATTATTAAATTAATTTATAAAGAATAAAAATCTAAAGAACTAATTATATAATTATTAATAATATGTTGAGTTTATCACACTTTTATTAATTACATATTGAATCCTTGAGATTTTAAATTTTTATTAATTAATTTAATAGTGTTCAACAATGTTCAACATTAGTGGTGTTCGACGCCCGTTGTAGAGTTTTCCCCAGAACAATTACATGTTTTGATTAACTAATTAACCGAAAAAATGTTAAATTATAATTATAAAAAATATAATAATATTGTTTTTTAATTATTACTAATATTTGCATAATTAGTATAAATTATTTATTATTTTTATTATTTATGTAATTATTATAATTTTCCAAATTTGTTAATTGCTTTAAATTTTGAGGATTTTTAAATATAAATGTTGAAAATTTTATTTTAAGTTATTTGGTTGATAATATTTTGAATTATTAAAATTAGTAGTAATAAATATTATTTAAACTGGTTAATCATTTAAATTATTTATAATGGATCACCAAAATGTTAATTTTTTATTTTAACAACCGTAGCAATAAATTGTTCTTGTACGGTAAATCGCACGTAAACATTTTAATGTTTATATTTTGGAAAATTTTATGACTAGATTCGAACACTGATAAACATCATTAATATTGAATATTATTAAATTTAATTAATAAAAATTTAAAATTTCAATGATTTAATATATAATTAATAAAAAAGTGATAAATTTAACATATAATTAATAATTGTATGATTAGTCTTTTAAATTTTTATTCTTTATAAATTAATTTAATAATGTTCAACGGTGTTTAATATTAACGATGTAAAACGGTGTTCGACGTCCGTTATAAATTTTTTCAGTAGCAATGAATTTTATTTAGAGTTAATTATCCTATTCATACATAATTTATATTAAATTCTCGAATTTATACATTTAATTTTATTCTCTAAATTTATTTAATACATAATTTTTATGCCGTCAATGGGTTTACACGTCCTCGTCACAAAAAGTTAACGTGGATCACTCATATTTTAACACGTAAAATTTATTTTATTTTTTAAAATATTTATTTATTTATTTATTTAAGGGAGCGTTTAGTTACGGAATATAAAATTATTTTAAGAATAAAATTATTGAAACATAACATTATTAGATATATTACCATAAATGTTATATTATCTTGTTTGATTTATATAATAAGAGTATAAGATTGATAATATATTTTTTTAACAAGTTAAACTTTCAATTATTAAATTAAAAATATTTATATATAATTATTTTTGTTACATAATTCATTTTTAAAAAAAATATATTTATAATATAATTGATATATTAAATTATTTTAAAAAATATATTTATATACTTTTGTTCTCTTTTATGTTTTGTGAGCAACAAAATATTAAATGTTTAATAGATTTAAATTTTTAATTATTATATTTAACTATTTATCGAACAAATCAGAATAAATAAAAAAAATACAAATAAATTAATCTATTAAAATTTTAAGATGAAACATTATAAATAAAAATATATTATTAAATAATACAATATTATTTAAATATATACAATACTATTTATATATTAAAATAATTAAATAAAAATATTTAATAAATTTATATCATAAATAATTAATCACTTAATTAAAAATATAATAAAAAATTAATAAAAACATATATATTATTATAAGGATAAAATTGTCCGAAGGATATAAAATTGTTTAATACTTAAAAAATTGGGAGGAATAACATTCCCACTATTTGATGGAAAAGATCTACTATTCGAAAAAGAATAATACCTTTAAGTGTGAATGCTTTTAAACCAAACATGAGAATATAATATAGTATTTGTTCATTATAATATTATATGTTCTAGTATATACTCTCGACTATTAGATATTAATCGCTCAATCACTATACTGACATTATTGATGTTCGAACCCGTGACTTCTAGGAACAACAATCGTTTTTTAACCACTAAATAAGGTTAGATGACTCGTGCAAATTTTAAGGAATAAGTGAAGCATTTGTTTATGAATTATGGGTATACGACACGAGTATATTGGCCTAAATACTTTTATATAATTATTCATTAAAATTAGATATATAATATAAATTACTTTAAATTAATCGTAACGAAATTATAAAAAAAAAAAAAGTTTATTAAAGACCTTTTTATATATAAGTAACGTGGCCCCCAAGTAATGAGATATCGTCAAGTCTCTCGAGTTGACAGCCTGGCACTGAACGCCAGATCCATCCAATGGGCCAAACCCGCATTGAATTTAACAGAATGTTCTCAACACAACTAGAATAAGTTAAAACTTAATATTTAACGTTACGATTAGAATTTAAAAAATTTAGATTAAGATATATTTTTAAAGATTAAGGTGTAAAAATTAAGTTTAGAGTTTAAAATTTTTAAGTATTTTTAAGAGTGAGACATAGAAGGTGACATGGTTAGAGGACAAAAGATTTTTATTTCAATTTATAGGGTGTAAATTGTCTACCTCTTTTTTATGCCTCCATTCGTGCCTTCACTTCAAATTAGAGGGTTTAGGGTTTACGGTTAAGGTTTGTGGTTATGGTTTAGAGAATTAGGGGTAAGATGTATTTTTAGGATATAAGGTTTAGGGTTTAGGATATAAGAAATTACGGTTACGGTTTAAAATTCAATTTTTTTAGTAAATTTCAATAGGAGGCACAAATGGAGACATGAGAAAGAGGCAGACGATTTTTACCCCAATTTATGGGTGTAAATTATTTGTCCTCTTATTGTGCTTCTATTGGTGTCTTACTTTAAAATAGTGGGTTAAGAGTTGAATGTTAGGAGTTATGGTTAAGGTTTAAGGAATTAGGGGTATGATGTATTTTTAGGGTGTAGATTTTAGAGTTTAGGATGTAAAAATTAGGGTTAAAGTTTAAAATTCATTTTTTAATAATTTTTAGTGTAGGATATAGACGGACGCATGATCAGGGGTAGATATTTTTTTTATTCCTAATTCATATTCCTTGGTAGGGAAAATTATATAAATTATCATATTATTTATGGTCTTAACTAATAAAAATATTTTTATATTATTTAATATTTTTTAAACGACGTGTAAAAAAAATATTAGTGAAGATTCATTAATTGAAAATAATGACATAAGAAATATAACGTAGTGAGAGATTTTTATTGATTTGGATGATAACTGATGTGATAAACCTAACTCGTGATATAATTTTTTTATTGATATACTACGTAAACAACACATGTACCACTCAAAATTATTATTATAAAAAATAATTATCTATAATTTTTTATCGATTTGGATCATAATTTATATGTTATTATCCTTATATGTGATAAATTATAGCGATCAAAAACATAACAACTATAATTTAAATTAAATATAATTTCAAATATTAAAAAATAATCGAGAGACATATAAGGAAAATCGTGTCAATATGATCGTTAGCAATGGATTCCCAACCACAAATGCACTACGTTATGAAGTGTATTTATTGCATTATACATCACATTTAATCTGTTTAAAAAAAATTAAATCGACCCAACTTGAATGTGCCATATATATATATATACCCCGACCACACACTCGGTCAAAGCAACTCAGTCTCATAACTTGTCTTAAGATCCTCTTACACGGGCATTTGCATGGCTTCTAAACCAGGAATCCTCACTGACTGGCCATGGAAGCCTCTTGGAAGCTTTAAGGTAGTAAGATTATCTCCATCTGTCAGCTTTTTAGGTATTATTTTCTCCCATATCGATCCAATTATCTCATGCGCACATTTTCATGCACGTGTATATGATCTGTTGTCGGACTCGGACAGTACATAATCTTGGTTCCTTGGATTTCGGAGAGCATATACTCGATTCTAACTAAGGATGCAAAGGAGTGGGATATTTCCAACCTTGCCATACTCCCACTCGTGTTATGGAGAGCGTTGCACCATCAGCTATGGAATAGCTATTCTCGTTATCGAGCAGCCAAAGGCACCAACAGGATTGTGGACAAAGCTATCGAATTCGAACAAGTTGACAGGGAAAGGAACTGGTAATAGATATCGAATTCTGGTATTTATTGTTTTGGATTGGGACTGAGCCATGAACATATCTGCAGGGATGATCAAATATTGTTCACTGCAATCGTGTTCTACTTGGGCAACAAATATTTTCCAGGAGCTTCACACTTACCTATGTGGAGAACCGATGGTGCGATTATAATCATGTTGCTCCATGCAGGCCCTGTGGAGTTCCTGTACTACTGGCTACATAGAGCTCTGCACCATCATTATCTGTACTCTCGCTACCATTCTCACCACCATTCCTCCATCGTCACCGAGCCTATCACGGGTAAGCTCCTTCGAGCTCCGACTTCGCTTAATTATCAGTTTAATATGTCATTATTGTACGATGTAAATGTGGTTTCAATACTGTTGCAGCTGTGATACATCCATTCGCTGAGCTCACAACATATTTTATCCTGTTCCTAATACCAATTATAACAACGGAGCTAACTGGAACCGCATCCGTCATAGCCTTGGTTGGCTACATCACTTACATCGACTTCATGAACATGATGGGACATTGCAACTTTGAAATCGTTCCCAACTGGGTCTTCTCCATTTTCCCTCCTCTCAAGTACCTAATGTACACGCCAACGTATGTATTCTCCATTTCTCCTGCTTACCTTATTTGGGGACATGAAATCCTGGAGCACATGACATGGGAAGTAATCTTAAGCCTTACCCGACTGACACAACATGAGATTATATTTGTGCAGATTCCACTCGCTGCATCACACACAGTTCCGGACCAACTACTCATTATTTATGCCCATCTATGATTACATGTATGGTACAGTAGACAAATCTTCCGATACCTTGTATGAAAATTCACTCAAAAGAAAAGAGGAATCGCCCGACGTGGTGCATCTAACACACCTAACCACACCAGAGTCAATCTATCATCTCCGCCTTGGATTTGCCTCCTTGGCCTCTAGACCCTACTCATCAGCATGGTACCTGTGGTTACTCTGGCCTGTTACATTGTGGTCCATGATGATTACTTGGATTTATGGTCGCACCTTTGTTGCCGAAAGGAACCGTTTTGATAAAACCAAATTACAGACATGGGTCATACCCAAGTACAAAGTGCAGGTTAGAAACCTTTATTACTGCAACTACAAGTTGGTGCAAGTGCAACAAAAATATAAAGATGATAACAATTCTGTAATTGGTTTTCAGTATCGCTTGAAATGGCAAAAGGAATCCATTAAAAACTTGATTGAGGAAGCCGTGCTAGAGGCTGATGAAAAAGGTGCTAACGTGTTGAGCCTTGGCCTCATGAATCAGGCAAGTCTTTTCTCCCATAATTAGTCACTATACTCGTGTCGTGTGATTTTTACATGAAATCAAATATTGTGCAGAGTGAAGAGCTGAACAAATATGTTGAGGTGTATGTGAAGAAGTATCCCAAGCTTAAGGTGAAGTTAGTAGATGGGAGTAGCTTGGCGGTGGCAGTTCTTCTGAATAGCATACCAAAGGGAACAACTCAACTTCTTCTTAGAGGCAAGATAACAAAGGTCGCTGTTGCTGTCGCCTTTTCCCTGTGCCAGAAAGGCATTCAGGTTGCCGTATCACGTGAGGACGAATACGAGAAGCTTGATAAGTCAATTGGCACAAAGTCTGAGGGTAAATTGGTTATGTCAAAGAGTTATAGCTCTTACAAGGTAATCAAAGTCTCAATTTCTAAAGTCTGATATGTTGATAGCAAGTACTAATAGATTGTTGATATGTTTCAGATATTGTTAGTTGGAGATGAATTGACCGAAGAAGAGCAAAGGAAGGCAGCCAAAGGAACACTCTTCATTCCCTTTTCGCAATTTCCACCGAAAAGATTGCGCAAAGACTGCTTCTACCACACCACCCCAGCAATGCAGACTCCCAAGGCCCTTGAGAACGTGGATTCTTGTGAGGTTGGTCTCAAAACCTCGTACTACTTCTGTTCTACTCCGTAATTCATGTCTGTATAAACCAGTACAATGTGATTTCATGTCACAGAATTGGCTTCCAAGGAGAGTGATGAGCGTGTGTCGCATCGCCGGGATAGTGCATGGTCTTGAAGGATGGGCTGAGCATGAATGTGGTTCCACCATGTCAAACATCGACAAAGTTTGGGAAGCATGTCTGAAGCATGGATTTCAGCCTTTGAAGATCCCGGTTCAATCAAAAGCCTAGAAGATCATATAGCAATTATACTACAATATCTATATGTTGCTTAGACAATATTATATTTATCCTCGAATTATCGTATGAGTTTTTTAGTTAAAATATATAACTGAAATATTTATATCGTTCTAATTTACTAAATGTAAGAATAATTTAATAATAAGATTTCTTGAATATAACATTATTGAAATTGTATATTATAATAAAAATAAGGTGCTTGATAAATTCAAATCATATTTATTATGATTTATTAATAAAATATTAAAATAATTGTTTAAAATCATAAAACATATTTTCATTTTATATGAACTATTTTTTAAAAGAAAAATTATTTTATTTTTTAATATCATTTTTTTCCTGGATGGCTTTGCTAACAACATTGTGTTGATGAAAATGAACGAAATAACTACTTTGATCGGATCAATTTTTATGAAGCAAAATGAAATTAAACTTAAATGTACATAAAATTTTCGGTTCGAATAATATAATTTATAAATATTAAGATAATTAATCGAATCGAATAATCAATTATACTTAAAATTATGTATTATAACTAAAAACAAAATATTTAAAAAATTATCTTAAAATTAAAATTTTCGATTAGATTAACATAATTTTTGAATTGATTTTTTAAATTTTTAAATTTGATTTTAATTCATCATATTTTTATATAATCTTGAGAAAAAAAATTAATTCATCATATTTTTATATGTTTAAGAACTTCAAATTTAGAATTAGAATATATTATTTAAAATTTAAGATATTAATATTAGAGTTTTAGATAAAATAAAAAAAAATAAGAAGACAAGTGACACTTGCTGTGTCAAATTTAGATTATAAATATTTTTTGTGGAGAAACTAGTTAAAATGTTGGTGTATAAGCGTTTATTTTTATTTTATAAAATTTAGTACGTAAAGAGGTCAGAAATAATGTATTTTAAATACATTTTAGTGTTTTTTCAACTCGAAGTTAAACATTTTGTTAATGATTAATGAGGCTTAATGTTTGAGTGAGTATTTTTTTTAAAAAAAAATCTATACATGATTAAGTGTTTATTGTCGGATATCAAATTGGATCTGAATTTTTTGGATGTTCGGATTTTTGGATCAGTAATACTGTAATATGTATTCGATCTTTTTTTTTAATATATGGCTTTTCGGATATTAGGATCAAATTTTCGGATATCTGATTATCCAAAAATATATTTTAATTTAATTATTATTTTTAACTTAAAAGTTATATTTATGAAAATTTTAAAAATATATTTTAATTTAATTGTTTCTTTTTCTAAATTTAAAGGTTATATTTATGAAAATTTTGAAATTTCAAATATAACAAACAACAAACGATTAAATATAATAATATTTACGTCTATAAAAATTTTAATTATTTTAATTTTTAGATATAATGAGGATCAAATAATTAAGAATAAAAATAATATTATTATAAAAAATTAAATTCTCATATTTTCGGATAATCTGGAACTTAAAATATTCTGATCTATATCAGATTGAATATTTAAAATTTAAAATCGGATCAATGAATTTTCAGATCAGATTAATCAAATCGGATATTTTTAAACCCTAACCACGACTGTACTTTTTGAATTTAGTACGTAAAAGTAACACTTTTAAAATATAAGTAACCGACCCTGTAATTTATCCCTTTTTCTTTCTTTGCTCATTGCCAACTCCTCTAACTTGGAAAGTAGCTATTGTGGAATCTCTTTGATTAAACTCATAAATTATAGAAGTTGAAACATCAAAAGCCACTACCTTTGCTTTGACTGCTGAGCTCAGTCCACCCCTGTTGGCTCCAGAATCCAACAGCCAAACCAATTCACGCCGACTGCTCACACCCTTCAATGAAACAACCCCGCCAGTCGCCACTGATGTTGGCTTACAACCTTGACTTACAGAGAGAGAATCAACATATACACTACTTGAAAGTAGTCTTGATCTAGCAAAGGAAGTAACTTGGCAAGTGCAACTTTGTTATCAACTTCTTTTGGCTCTTACATTTGCTATATAAAGAAATTCAACCACCATGTCCATGTTTGCTTCCTTTTAAATCTCCTCCACACAGGACGGAAAGACTCCTTTTTGACGCCTTTCTTTTCTCATTTATTACTACTTCCTCCACAGAATACGTTTCCTTCAAGCTCTCTCCTCTTTTTCTCTTTTTAAAGAAAAAGTACTTTTTTTGTATGCTTGTGGGAATAAATAAGATGGAAGGGATAAAGAGAGATGACGTCTGCAATGCTGCTAACTGGTCATAACTCACCGGTTGGTGGGTAGAGCTTGTTGTTGATAAAAGAGAAATATGTTTTACCTGTAGAAGACCTTACTTTCTTCTTCCTCTGTCAAAATCATACAAGGAAAGAAGTATACATCAAGTGAACGTTATTTGGACAGTACTGTGGGTTGTTGGTGTGTGTGTGTGATTTTTCTATCATGGATAGATATGAAGCAACCAAAACTGTGTTCTCTAGAATCCAAAGCTTGGAACCTGAAAACGCTTCCAAAATTATGGGTCTACTGCTGATTCAGGACCATGGTGAGAAGGAGATGATTCGTTTAGCCTTTGGTCCTGAAGCTTCGTTTCACTCTGTGGTACTCGAGGCCAAGAAAGAGCTTGGTCTTCCTTCTAACAGTCCTTCTACACCTTCGACTCCAGCTTCCAGGCTCATGCCATCTTCTCTCACCATCCCTGCTAATCTCTCTACTTCTAGTACTTGTTCATGGAGTCCCTTGTCTGAACTACCAAACCCTGATGAGTTGATCAGTCCGAGCAGTGGCTCTTTGAATCCTTCTTCTTTGCCTTTTTATGGAAACGGGGGAGCTACTGATATGGTTGATGAGTTTCAACTTCAAGATCAACTAGCTTTCCTCAACGAGAGCTCTCCACAGCTTAACCCGAAAAAACATTATTACTTCTACCCCCAAGCTGCTGACTTGTCCTCTAGTAAAGCTGCTGGTGCTTGTGGTAGCACTGATGTCTTGGGGTTCCCCTCCTACTGGGGAACCTCCTTTCACAGGAGGAGTAGCTCCGTGAGTGATATTTTGGGAGCTGATGACCCGGGTTCTGGGCTTGGGTGGAGACCCTGCTTGTATTTTGCTAGAGGGTACTGTAAAAATGGGAATAATTGCAGATTTATCCATGGTGACCTTGGAGAGTCTGGTTCAATGGTTGCTGGAATAGAGGGTTCCACCATAGCTGGGTCACCTAACATGATCGAGATGGACCATTGCCATGAGCTACTCAGATCCAAATCCGCTCAGCAACAAAGGTTGACTGCTGCTTCACAGCTCATAGTTTCTGCTTCTTTTCCTCCTTACTCCCCAAAGTGCATGAACTCGTTCCTTCAACGGCAACAAAATGATACTCAGAGGTACTTAAATATGTGCTATCTATTATGTAATTGCTAAAGACTGAGTCTTGACTTAAATATGTGGTGTAGAAATGATAAAAATTTCATCTTGGTTTGAAACTGTAGGGCTGCAGCTGCTGCTGCTTTACTGGTGGGCGATGATATGAACAAATTTAACCAATCCCGGCTCGAAAGACTCGAAAGAAACGGCTTTTCGTTAAACGATGATGCAGGCATGGTTAACCCAGCTTCAAGACAGATCTACTTGACTTTCCCAGCTGACAGCACCTTCAGAGAGGAGGATGTGTCGAACTATTTCAAGTATTTTGTTGAACACTCTACTTCTAAGTTGGTTCAGCTTGGTGCTAATTATATCTGAAACAATTTGTATTTCTCCTTTAAAGTATATATGGACCGGTTCAAGATGTGAGGATTCCATACCAGCAGAAGAGAATGTTCGGATTTGTTACTTTTGTTTATCCTGAGACCGTTAAAATCATCCTGGCTAAAGGGAACCCTCATTTCGTTTGTGATGCTCGTGTTCTGGTGAAGCCTTACAAGGAGAAAGGAAAAGTCCCGGACAAGTACAAGCATCCTCTCTTCACTTTAAAATCTTTGTTCGGATGATTTGCTTACTTGGTTTAGATCTGTTAAAGCCTACTTTGTGATCTTTGCAGGAAACAGCAGCTGCAAATGGAAAGAGGAGATTTCTCTCCTTGTGGTACCCCGACCGGCCTTGATTCGAGCCCTCGAGATCTATTTGACATTCAGTTTGGTAAGCAGAGCTATGGTCTATTTTCCTCATGATTTATTGGATTGCCTCTCTAACAATAACCCTGTTCACTGCAGGACCGAGTATGTTTTACAATACACAGGACTTGTTATGGAGGAGAAAGCTGGAGGAGCAAGCTGATCTTCAGCAAGCGCTCGAGTTTCAAAATAGAAGGCTGATGGGTCTGCAACTCCTCAATGTGAAGAAGAATCACCATCACAGGGCTCTTTCTTGTGGAAGTCCAATTCCATCACCTACTCACTCACCAAATATGTTCAGCCAGTCCCTTGTACTTCCTCAGTTTCACAACAGTCAAGAAGCTCCACCACAAGGTAGCTACATATTTTTCGTTTTGGATATAGCAATTTAATCTGGTTATTGTTTTTCCTAATTCACACAAAATGGCTTTGCTATATCTCATTGCAGAGAATTTATCTAGCCTGTGCTGCTCGTATCAACGAATGCTTCCGAGAAGCAAGTAGTGAGTACCGGTGCTGATGCAGGTAAAGAATCAGCCAGTGCTAAAGAGAATGGTACTGTCAAGGAGAGCACTCATCGTGAAGATGGTAATCTGCCAGAAAGGTATTTAAGCAATCGAACTCTGTGCATTCAGATTGAAATTGGAACTAAACCAATGATAGCAAATGACATGTTGTTTCCGGTCCGGGGCTGATTGAGTAGCCGGTTGGTTTGTAACTTATGCATCTATTGTATCAAATTGCAGTTTGGAGCACAACCTTCCCGATAACCCGTTTGCATCTCCTAGAAAAGCTTGTGGAGACTACTTGTCTGCATTCTCTAATAAAGAAGCGGATAGCGATGCATCAGTCTCAGTTTCTCCTATCAGCAATAATTGGATCCCTTCAACCTTGCTTTCTGCAAATAATGCATTAGACATGGCATATCATTCAACTCTTTCAACTGCCAAATGCATAGGTACATGATTTTTATCATTATTATTTTTTATAATACTATTGTTACGATCATAACGGAATCTTTACAAGGTCAAAATGATTTGTAACATGAATATTACTTCTCAATTCAGGTTCTTGTCCAGACATGGGACCATCGGTATGTATGCAGGCACCAGCAGCCCAGCTTGCCCTGTTGGAATATAGCTTCCTATGCTAAGGTAAATGGATACATCAGATTCTCTCTTCAATGCACCATTTTTCGCTTTTATTGGCTTCAATTGTTGTGTCTCTAACGAGTCCGGCTTCATTTTACAGGAAGAAGACTGAAGGTATAAATTCAAACAACAAAATCTCACATCAGAGAACTTATAGAGAGCCACCACCACCTTCATACTCTACTTACCACCATGCGTACATAAAATGGCAGTGAAGGAAGTGGGCCAGCCATTCCTTTTTTTTTGTTGTAACATTATTACCTATTGTTTCAGTAGTTTGGACCACAGGTAAAAAAATCAAAGCATAGAAAGAAAAAGGATCACACAGTCTATGTGTAGCTGTAAGTCCCCTTGAACTGTAATTTCTTCCTCCCATGGTTTCCCTGGAAGTGAAGTAAAGCCCTTATTTTGTCCATGGTTGTAAACATGCATATATTGTATTGTGTATGCTCCTTTCAGGGTAAAAAAGAACAACAATGGGGGAAGAATGTTAAAATCTCAGTTCATAGTGTAAAATCTTAATCAAAGATCTGTTATTTGTAGCTGGTTGCTGCATTCTAATCTAATCTGATGTTCAAATAGTACAAGCACTTGTGTAAGAATCTGACCTGAACATGCAATGATGACAAAACAGCAATGGCACTACTAGCATTATTGATTTGGGGTGGGGGTCATATTTGCTTTTACCCCCTGCTACAAACAGGAAGGTCCACAGAGAATCACATGGGGTGGCTAGGGGTGACAACACAGGTGGGTCCAAGTCCAACACCATTGTTTTTGAGGTTTAGTGAATATTAATATAATCTGTATATGTGCTCGGTTGTTGGTGGGGTCCTGTCCATCAGTCACCACTCACCAGCCACCCATTAGGTTGGCTTCACTCACTGATGCTACTTTGTTGAGATATTCATCAATCATCACCCTCCTCTCTCTCCCTTTGGCTCTTGCCTTCTGCCAATAGAGACATGAAGGTTTTACTTGGTCTCATATGTGAATATGATGCTCCCTCACCTAAGACAAAAGTGCACGGTTGTACTGTAACAATTGGAATCTTTTGTTTCTGCCATTGTCACACAGGGGGTTTGTTCAATGAATACAACTTTTAGTCCCTAATTTGATTTTTTTTTTTAAATTCAGTACATGGAACTTTGTTTTGGTCTCTTGCTTTTACCCCTTCCAAGGACTAAAATCTATTTTACCCCTTGCTTCAATCTTTTCCTTTTAGTATGTCTCTTGCTTTTGTTCTAACTTTCACTATGCCCTTGAAGTCTGCAATGTAATCAATCAAAGCCGAAGGCAAAAGCAAAAAGGAGGGAAGCTGGTAGGCAAGCAAGCAAGTGGTAGGGTAAAGCTGAGTACAAGCTAGAGGGATCAGTTCATGAAGGGGACAAAGAGCATCTTTTCCATATTCATTTTTACTTTCTGCAAATGATGAATTCACTTGGTTTCCTGGAAATTTACAGAGCTCTAATCATTTACACAGGTGCTCCAAATTCAAGTTTCCAACTTGATCAAAGATTGGTCATGTTTAAATGAACAAATCCATCCATCCAAGAGTTACAGTTGCTTACGTATCTTGATCCTATGTTTCTAGACCCTGTCTAAATCATGCAACTTTGCGGCGGCATGGGAAATTCTACTCTTTTAGACAGTTCTGTTCCTATAGGTTTGCTTGCTGTAACTAATTAACCAAATGCTTATAGGGTCTAAAAACTCTACACTTGTATGGGAAATATAGATAAAAGTGGTGGAACATACATAAAACAAGCCTGCTTCTTTTTTCAGGCAAAATAGGTTACTAACATGGGACATTTTTACTTGAAGCAGGAAGCCTCAACAGCGGCTTAGCACAACGAACCGAGTGACATGCCGATGGATACGAACGGCTTCGGTTCCTAATTGGTCTAGGTACGACATGAATGATCTTAAGTCGTTAGAAATGCTAATGCAGCCTCAGACTCATAAGAGATCAGTTCAAAACAAGGCTCAATATCTTCAGAAAAGCTCCAAGGAAAAGCAGAAACTGTTATATTAAGCACCATAAAGTTTATGTATGAGGTCAAGTTCGTTTCTTGTTTTCTTCTTGGGACTGAAAATTAGTATGTAAATGATCAATGTATCGAAAGTTGTTCTGAAATAAGCAGACCATGTGTTGCAACTTGCAAGGAGGCAAAGTAAAATGAAGGAATTTGAAACCTTCCTTCGAGTTGAGGGGGAAGAAGGCAGCACATCCAGTATCAAGGATGCTATTGGAATGAGGAATGTTGGCTCTGGGAAGTTTAGCCGTTGGCAATGGCATGCTACACATAGAACCTATATTAGTGATCATGGGCGGAGTCAGAAAATTTTTTTAGGGGTATCATTTTCTACCAATACTTAAGAGAAGTTAATTATTTATAAATGAATGTGAAATTATTTAAAAATAAATATATGTATATTTTATTTTTCTATATAAATTATATAAAAAAAATTAAGATTTTTCAAAAATTTTGGTGTCAATGGACACCCCAAGTGTGGATGTGCCTCCGCCAGTGATCTCTTTATGAAATTAATAGGGTACCGATACCTATTGAGGTTACTGAAATATACCAATACTCGTAAAATAGCTTACGAGAGTATTTAGGCTTTCGTCTACCAATACCGAAACTTAAAAATAGGTTTTTAGACTTAAAAAATCGCTTCTCAAACCCCTCAATCACAACATTTAACCCTTTAACTCAACTTACAAATTATAGAAGTATTTAAGTGATTTACTATTATTTTTACAAGTTTATAACATAAAACTCGAATAGTTAATAGTGTACTAACATTCTTTCCAAAAGCTGAAAAACAAGTTCCTTAGCTCAAACCTCCAAGTAATTCGGTATATAGCGAAAAATTGATATTAAAGTTCTTATAATTTTTGTAACAACTTCAGTTCTAACTCATTTTAGTCTTATTTTAACCTGTCTTCCCTTAAAACTCCCCATATAAGTACTAATTTACGTTTTTTTTATAAATTCAAATATCAATTAATATAATAAATTATATTATATTTTCGATATTTCTTAAGTATATTTTGTAATAAAAAAACGTTGGCACAAACTTTGCATGAATTGAATGGAAAGAGAAGGTAAGTTGCATGCAATGCTCTACTTTCTTTATAATAATAAAGTTTGGATTTTGTAGATGGATGTTTTTTATTTATTTAATTAATTAAAATATAAGATATTATATTTTTAAATGCGTTGGAATATATACTTTTCAAATTAATGCAATAGAAATTGTTTTCACTTTAATAAAACTAAAATCATAATTTAATAATAGTGAAGAAATTCTTTTAGGAATTATTATTAAATATTGTTTAAATTTTAATTGAAATAAATAACTAAATATTGTTAATGGGTTTGAAAAAGGAAGTCTAACCGATTTGGGGTGAGTTGGTTGGGGCGAGCTGTTTGCATGAGAGAGATAAAAGATAGGAGAATATGTATAGGGTAAAATTTTTATAAAATATTATTTTCTATAAATCTGTATATTATATTATAAAATTTAAATTTATTAATTTTAACCTTTAAAATATTAATTCTTAAAATAAAAATATTATATTTAAATTTAAAATTTTAACCTTTAAAATTAAAAGATTTGTATAAACTAAGTTAATACAGTCTCTGTATCAAATTTTTATATATTATGAAAAATACTTATAAATTTTAGGGTGTTATTACTAGCAATTTATATTTTAAATTGTATAATTTAAATATAAAAGGTTGTATAAAATTTATGCCACGTAAAGCTTAAAAATTTTATATATTTTTTTAAACAAAATGAGCGTAAACGGTTGACTTAGATTAATAATATGAAGTAAAAAGTTTCTTAGGGGAAAAAAGAGTTAATATTAATAATCCAGATATTTTATCATCGAACGATCCAAATAATTATATAAAACTAAAGGATGAGTCTACAACGGGCGTCGAACACCGCTGAACATCGTTAACGTTGAACACCGCTGAACATTATTAAATTAATTTATAAAGAATAAAAATCTAAAGGACTAATAATATAATTATTAATTATATGTTAAGTTTATCACACTTTTATTAATTACATATTGAGTCCTTAAGATTTTAAATTTTTATTAATTGATTTAATGGTGTTCAACAATGTTCAACATTAGTGGTGTTCAACGGTGTTCGACACCCGTCGTAGAATTTTCCTAAAACTAAATGTGTTTTATACAATGTAAGTAGATTCTAATTTTTTTATATATTTTTTTATTGTTGGATGAGAGTAAATGAAATTAATATTAAGAGATCAAGAGATTTTTACGGGAAAGAGATACGGATAACCCTAACCATCCATGAATAAAAGCTAGAATATTTTATATTAATTTTAGACTAATATAAATTTATAATTGAAATTATATATTTTTTTTATTTTAAAATCACCTTAATTTAAACTTTTAATCTTCCTCATTTAATGGTCTATGTCATATTTGTTAACATAATAAGTTTTTTTTCGAACAAGCTAATAGTGATTACAAGTAGTATCCGTTCTAAAATATAATTTTCATCATTTGACATTGATCGCTCAATCACTCTGCTGGTATCGCTGGTGCTCGAACCCGTGACCTTTAATCACTTGGGCTAGACGAGATTAGATAAGGTTAACTTAAACATATTAAATAATAATATTATAAAAATATAAGTCTAGACGAGGTTAGAGGCGGGAATGGGATGGTTTCGGATTAGACGTGATTAGAATTAGAGTTGAGATGATTTATATAAATCTTTATTAATCTTATAATATTTTATATAATTATATAAATATTATAATTTATATAATTTTTTATAAAAATGATAAAATTTAAATTATAATAAAAATTTTGTATAATTACTTAAAATAAAATATACATAATTTTTTATTAAATTAATAAAAATTTATATAGTTACATAAATTATTATAATTTTATCAAATTTATATAAATTTTTGTAATAGTCTCATTTTATTCT
Source organism: Abelmoschus esculentus (assembly GCA_035048815.1). Classification (NCBI taxonomy): domain Eukaryota; kingdom Viridiplantae; phylum Streptophyta; class Magnoliopsida; order Malvales; family Malvaceae; genus Abelmoschus; species Abelmoschus esculentus. Next base: position 6,047,155 of record JAUCBN010000066.1, read on the forward strand.
CATTATAACAAAAAATTATACCATGGGTCTATTTCACCATTATCCGTGATCTTTAGTCAATAAAAATTCATTTATTTACCACTAATCATCTGTATCATTAATCTAACCTTTAGAAAATATATTTTTTAAATGATATGAAAAAAATAAATGGAGATTTATTGATTGAAAAAAAAAATAACTTGGAAGATAATGATAAAGTGGGTGGTTATGATGGGATGAAACCATAACTGACGAGATAAGTCAGCCCATGATATAATTTCTCCATTACAACCTATAAATAACGGTGAGCAAAATTCGGCTCGATTAGAAAAAATTGAATAACTTGACTTGAGGTAAAAATATTTGACTCATTTTGACTCTACTCAAAATTTTATAAAATCAAGTCGACTCAAAAATTTCAAATAAAGTTTGAGTTATTAAATAAAAATTCAAATAACTAGAATAACTCAAAATACTTAATAATTTATTTGTATATTCAAAACGAGTGCATCAATTTTTATGATATATATATTGATATATAAAAATATAAAAAAAATATTACTATATATAAATATATATATATTATTTAATTAGATAAAATCGTTTAAATTAGAATTAAATCATAATATTATAAATAATTATAATTAAACTTTAAAATTTTTCTTAAATCAAATTTGTTAAACTCGATTAAAAAAAAAATAAACAAAATTCAAATTATAAAATATAACTTATTAACTTAAATAAATTTTAAATTTTTTATTCAATTCAATTTGAATCGATCGAAGACTTCCAAGATTTCTTTCGGCACTATATATTCAGAAATCGCGTGAACCATCGCATCCCGCAAACCTGGTTGGCTCACAGTCAGGCAGTCAAGCACGCAGGAAACAATCAGAAGCCATCTCTTTCTTCCTTTCACTTTCATGGATTCAGACATATAAACACACACCATCTTCAACCAAAATCCTTACATTTCTGTCTAATTTTTCTTGCAAAAAAACATTTATTGATCTTGTTCTGTTGCTGTCTAAACAAAGAATGAAGGTGTACGAGGAGACTGCTTGCTTTGATCCCCACTCCATCACTGATGATCAGGACCAGATGGGTTTGCCGGGGGGAACCACCAACTGCCACGAACGCTTGGAAGACAGCATCAATCTCTCTTCTTACAAACACCAACACCAAGATGTCTCCGCCGCTGACGCCGTGGATATGGAAACACAACAACAACAACACTATCTGCTTGATAATACTACAACCACCAACGCTAATACTCATTTGATTCCCTATATAACCCAGGAGCTTTCTTATGATCAGTCCAATTGGGAAACTTTCAACATGGTCCTATCTTCCTCTTCCCATGAAGCTGCTGCCACAGCCGTTGCTAGTGGTGGCGGTGGTTATACTCCTACACCTGATCTTCTCAGCCTTTTCCATTTACCCGCATGTTCTTTCCTCCCTAATTCTTCCATCTCCTTTGAAACAACACCTGGCTCCCCTTCTATTGTATACGACCCGCTTTTCCATCTCAACCTGCCCCCTCAGCCACCTGTTTTCAGGGAGTTGCTGCAATCCCTGCCGCATGGCTACACCGTGCCGGCTGACGACAAAGATGGTGCCGGGGTTGGGGGTCTTTATCACGATGGGGACAATGGCATAATTGAGTTTACTAGGGGAATCTCTATGGCTGGTCGTACCAAAGACAGAGATAAAGCTGGCAAAACAACCAAACACTTTGCAACCGAAAGAGAAAGGAGAGTCCACCTAAATGACAAGTACCAGGCTTTGAAGACAATGGTCCCTAGCCCCACCAAGGTAACCTAACCAAAAAGGAAACAACCACTCTATCCTTAAAAAAAAACTTGTTTCTTTTATGACTAAAAAAGTTTCAATCTTTTGGTGTTTGTTATTGTGTTTCATTGGATATACAAAAACCAAGATTGATAGAGCATCCATAGTTGAAGGTGCCATAAACTACATCAAAGAACTTCTTAGAACAGTTCGTGAGCTTAAAATACTTGTGGACAAGAAACGATGCGGCCAAGATAGGAGCAAGAGGCTTAAGACTGAAGATGCTGCTAGTGCCGCTGATGCAGGGGATGTTGATTGCAAACCTCTAGGTGATCCAGACCAATGCTACAATACTTCCTTGAGGAGTTCTTGGCTTCAAAGGAAGTCTAAGGATTCTGAGGTCGATGTACGCATTATCGACGACGAAGTTACCATCAAACTTGTTCAGAGGAAGAAGATTAATTGCTTACTTTTCGTGTCCAGACTCCTTGATGAACTTCAATTGGATCTCCACCATGTTGCTGGTGGAAACATTGGTGACTATTACAGTTTTCTCTTCAACACCAAGGTAAAATCTTTCCCTTATAAACACATATATTTCCCCCCAGCATAGGCACATGTTCGACGGTGTTCAGGATGTTTTGCAGATAAATGAAGGCTCGTCTGTTTATGCTAGTGCCATAGCTAACAAGCTCATCGATGTCGTGGATAGACAGTATGCAGCTGTGCCACCAACCAGTAGCAGTTCCCTCTAGTTTGCTAGAAATGGAAAGGGTTCATCTTTTATGTTTCTGTTTCAATGGAAAATAAGTAGCTTAAGTTGTTGAGTTTAACAAGCATTACTTTGAATAGTACTGTTAATCAAGGATTCTTCCATGCACTTCTATTTTCGAAGTACTGATATAGATGAAATTAGATATGGCTTTTACGCCTAACAGTTTAACTGTTCATTATTGCTTATTTGGAAAATTTGGTGCGCCAAGCCTCCAACATATAGATTAAGAGAAAGGAACAAAAATAAACTGACAAACTGTGATACTCCATTGATTTTCCTGGTGATAGATACCCAGAGTTTTGGTACTAAAACTGACAGGCTCAGATTTTGAATTGCTTTGAAATGCCAAAAAAACAGTCAATTCCTTCGCTTTCACTGATGAAGTGGATGTTCAGGAATGATGGGACCATATTTTTTTATCTGCAGTCTCTGAATTAAATTGATGTTCACTTTGCTTGCATAATTTGACAACAATGAAAATATCCGTAAGGGTTGTTGTAACTTGTGTTCAAGCATCTTGTGTTACCAGAAATGGCTACTTCTCCAGTGACTTTCAAATTAGTTCACATGGTCTGATTCTAGAAACACTGATATTTGAACTGAATCAAACTTTGTCGAAACGAAATTAGAAAAGACATTGGCAATGGCAGTTCAGTATCAGTCATATATGAAACTGGATTCATTCATTCAATTGTTTAAGCACAATGTAGCATCTAGTGTTTAACACCAACACAACTATCAGAATGGATGAATCAATCATCTAAAGGTGCTTTCTTGCACCCAACTACGCAACGAACACTCAGAGTTCAAGCTAAGATCCTTTATGGTTCGCTTCGATTTAACAGGACCCAGCATGCCCTTTAGGCTAGGGGATCTCTGCTGGTAAGCACTAGTCCTTGTACTTGAAGATACAAGGCATAGTTTGTTCTTATATGGTGAGTAGCTTTCAGACTGCGTATCGGAACTCCCAGGCCTTAGCTTCGGTGAACTTGTCGATCTTGTCTTGGCCTTTGCAGATTGTGTAGAGGCCATGTATGTTGGAACTACAGGAGAGGTTGAAAAACAATTGTCTTCTCCCAAAGAAGACTGCTTGTGAAATGATGTTAGAGGAAACGGGACTATCGAGGAATCTGGTCCTTCCAAATTATAATGATATTGTCTTGGGAAAGTCTTCAGCCTTAGTTGTGTAGCTCTGTTTTCTTCCATAGTCTGCTTGCGGTTCGAAGTCCAAATCGAGTCCAAATCTTCGAGTTCTTTACTTTTACCGACTTGAGTATCCACCCATTCATCTAACCAGTACTTTAACCTTTCATTACTGTTGTTTTGCTCTGATTCTGCTGACTTCTGCAATTTCGTTACAAACTCCTTAGAACAATGCACTAGGAAAATAAAGAATCAAAGACAGATACTTGAAGCCAAAGGGGGGTTATGGTTTACCCGATGAACATTCGAGTATTCTTTTATCCGTTCTCGTTTGATTGCAGCTTCTTTCTTGCTTAAAACCTTTGCATCTGCCTCTTCCTTTGTCAAAATGCTATCATCCCATCTTCTTTGACTGTTTATATCCACCTGCAAATGCAATTTTACTTGAACATTTCATCAAGAAACAAAACTGAATGGTCTCTTATTGTGACATTAGAGTTTGGCAAATACCTTAATAATCTTGTCTTCTAAGGTCACCAACTGTTTGGTCTCATCATATTGCCAAGTGTCTTCTGCCATTCGGAATCGCTTTTCACAAATCCGGGACTGAATGTTCACTATCGATTGTAAGCATTTGAGAGTAGTCATCGCTTGTCGTCTCACAGCCATTCCACGGATGATTGCTTGAAGCTTCACTATCCCCTTCAGCGCCTGCAAAGCTTTCCTCGCAAGGCAGCCCCTAAAGGCTGCTTGGATTGTTGTGGCTGCAACATCTTGGACATTCCTCTTATAGTCATTAGATGAATCCGAATTAGGACGAACATTCTCGGTTTGTTCATCACATATATGCTCAGATCGAAGGGTAGCGGCTGAAACCACTTCTTCAATGGCCTGAGTATGCTCATTCTCTGTCGTGTCGCCTGGTGGTGCTGTCAACATTTTGGTCCTTAACCTTCCAAACATCCATTTCTTTTTCTTCTCCTTCTAAGAAACAGATGACATAAGGGATAATTTACATACAAAAAAAAAAACTGGAAAACATCAGTAAATAGCAAAACAATTACCTCTTCTGTTCTTGCAATTGTCTCAAACAGGAAAAACCTCTTCACTAAACTGAACCAGCTCTTCTTCTTAGCCATTTCAGATCTTTGACTTCAGCTTTGATATCTAAGATCAACAGCCATTGTTTATTCATTTACCAAACACCAAGAAAAGTGGGACTGATTCATAGATTTCATGAGCTAAAACTGAAGAAACCATTGAAATCTAGCCATGAACAAATAGAGATCTGTGCAATGATTCATGGGTTCCTATCTTTTTCATGATATGTTCCATCTGTTCAAAGCTGTGGGCCTTCCTGGTTAACCATTGTATGACTATATATAAATAAAGGCTGAGGTATACAGTGTTTCATGGAGGGAAAGCTCTTGAATGAATTATGAGAAAGTGTGATTGTGCTTCATGGGGCCTCTCAATCCTTTTCCAACTCCCTGCTTTTTCTCATGTCCTAACAGACATTTGAACGTGTCTGTTGGGACTGAAATTTCTTAGATCCCCTTCACTTAATCCACTTTCTTAAGACACACAGGATCTTACTATAACATGTTATTCAAATTCGAATGTAAGTTAGAGTAGTGTAAGTGTCAAATTCGAATATTTTTATAATATCAACTCTAAATTAATTGATCGACGAATTGAATATCGATAATTAATTATTTTTATATACATATGACATATAAAGTGGCATTATTATTGAAGGAAGTGGGGGAGTGGGGACTACTGATTGTTGGGATGAGAGGATATTAGAAGAAAACAAAGCACTCTTGTGTTGCTGAAGGGCCCAAAGTGTTGAAATGATGAACTATGAAGAATCCCCATCATTTATAATAGAGTGAAATATCTGTCAAGTCCCTATATTATCAGGACTTATCAATTTAACCATTTTATTAAAGAGAATGGCTTAAATTTCTATCTCTGCTATTAAACATTAAATGTTAACTCTGTAAAAGTAGTCTTCTTTGATTCTTTTTAATAGAAGGACTAATTTGAACCAGTCTCTATAATAGAGAGATTAAGTTTATCTATTTAATAGTAGACTAAATTGATACAATCCCTATAATAGAGGGACTTGGTAGGTATTTTGACCCTTACAATATAATAGTCTCTCATTCTCATACTTTACCTTCTTTTATCAAATTAATAATGGACTATTATAGTGAGTGGAAAATGCAGATCTAAAATTTGTCAAAGAACATGGCATTCACATGGTGTTTTGAGATTACATACAGTTCTGCATTATTGTCATCATCTCTATCCTCTAACCTCAGTAGTTTAACATAGTCTATGTTGTTCCGACGATTCATTTTTTTAAAACCGGCACGAGCCGGTGTTAAAGCTTGAAGATCAAGGCTCAGTATGGTAACTTTTGAGAGCAGTTTATGTTGTAAGTTAGAAGCTAGTCAATGTTGCAGAAAAAAGGATAGAAAGTGGTAACCCCAGCAGCACATGTTCTGTTCAGGCTTTACTTGATTAGTGGTTGACCCAAAACATGCATTTAACTAAGCTACAACATCTAGTTGTCTGCATGGAGTAGGTCATATCTCATTCTTTTTCTGCAACAGGACAGTAAAGTTGAAAACTACAACCTTGTAACTTTAGCTTTGATTGAACTGTACATGTTGCTGTGGTAATAGTATGGTTTATTAAACAGTTAGTCTTCCATCTGAATCCTGCAATTCGGCTGATGGACGGTATACGAAGTGCTCGATTGATTCTTTTAATCATCTTGCATGCATGGTAGACATGGTTAGGCCGTTCACAGAGTAATTTTTCATCTCTCTGCCCACCACATTTGCTTCCACAATCATTCTTCCAGTGGAAAATGCAGGCACTGAAATAACATCCGACATCGTCACTTAAACTCGGGTCCATTGGTTCTAATGCTGCTCCATGTTTCCACAACTCCCATGCCTGCAGACAACAACCATTTACAGTTTAAATCAACCTAAGCTATCTATTGGAAGACTTTGATATGAACTTACATATCCAATGAGGTTAAGTGGGAAATCAAACTTGAAATGGCTGTTTTTTTTCCGACCACTGACAACTTCCAACACCATAACTCCAAAACTATAAACATCAGATTATTTGGAAAATATGCCATCCATTGCATATTCTGGAGACATCTAGCATTGTCCTATGGGAGGGGTGACGACCGAATCACGATCTTACATTATGTGCTTGCTTACTATGTGTGACAATCCGGTTCGTATTTGATCCAGCTTCATTAATTTTGTAAATCCTGGCCGTGTCGAAATCTGATATCTTGGGGTTCGTGTTTTCATCAAGCAATATGTTACTCAACTTCAAATCTCTGAATAATTCTTAGTCGAGAGTATTTATGAAGATAAAGTAACCCTTGAGCTATCCCTTCAATGATGCTAGATCGCTTATCCCAATCTAATAGCTTCCTTTTCGAATCATCTGTAGGACGAAAAGCACTGGTTAAAACACATGGCATAGAAACCGGCATCGTCTGCCCGAGAAATGCTTAAAGAGTTTCTAACCAAAGATGGTGTCCAAGCTTTTATAAGGCAAGTATTCATAGACAAGCATTTTCTCGTCCCCTTGAACACAGAAGCCTAAGAGCCGCACAAGGTTTGTGTGTTGCAGTTTAGCAATATATATAAGCTCATTTTTGAACTCCACTAGCCCTTGTGTTGATCCTCTTGATAATCTCTTTATTGTAATTTCCAGTCCATCACCCAATATTCCCTGATGATTAACAAGTTCGAATGTTAGAGACAATCGATGAAACAAGTGTCAATAACTCACTGATGGTGATTGGCAGACACCTTGAAAACGGGTCCAAAGCCACCTTTTCCGAGCAAATTGGCCGGTGAGAAGCCATTTGTAGCAGACATAATTCATTTGTGCTGTGTATATGTTTAGATTGTGACCATTGTTTCCGGTTCGAAGCTCCCTTATGTCACTTGCATTTCTGAAGTCATTAAGGCAAGTACAAACTCCTCTGCTCAAAGCAAAGTTGAAGTTTAGATAAAAGTTTACATATAAGAAACATCAATAAGCTGGGGTTCCCCTCCATTTCAGTACCTTCCTTTCGAATTTGTCGTCGTCTTCTCACATAAAACAGGGTGGAAATCGATACTATGATCGTTAGAGCCATTGCTATAGGGATTAAAATCCATATCCAAGTTTTCAATCCTGTCATCAATGTACAAAAGTCTTTATACCATCCAAGCCAGCTTCTTCGTAAGGCTCCGAAAGAAACTGAAAACCGAGGTCCATCTTCGCGTTGACGCCCAAACAGCTGCAATCTTTCCAGCATATGTCCTTACAGTCGTTCAGAAGCTGCGATCGTGTAATAAAGATACTGCTCATCTACCTAGAAACATAAGTAAAACTGTACATCTTGTTTGCATTCCAGGACAGAATATCTCCAGTAGACCATAAAACCCTTTCTCTAAGCCGAACAACTAATAAGTTCCCTACAGGATCCCATTCCAGGCTAAACGATCCAGACGCCGGGATCGAGTCAGTCAACCAAGATGTAAGTGACAACCTTCTCCCATGGATGACACTCAATTTCATCCCAGGCAGGAAAGTGTCAGTTGGATAATCAAAGCTTTTCCACAATACTACGTTTTCACCGCTTTCCTCATTTGTACCTTGCAGAACAAGATTGCCCGAATCTTGTAAGACAACCCTCGTACCGGAAATATTGATGGCGATATAGGTAGACTGAAGTGAGAAAAGTTGGATGGAATCCCCACCATTGTCTATGACGAGAGCTCCGGAGTTGTCCACGAGCACGATGGAGTCGTCTCGGTTAGCCAACCAGACCCAATGGCACGATGTGGCTTGTTCGGTGCACCACATAGCCAAATAATTAAATTTTAACCTACAAACCTTAAAGTTTAGATATTTAAAATTTAAAGTTCATAATTAAAAAATTAAAAAATAGAGTTTAAGTTTTAAGTAATATAATTAAATAATTAAATTTTAATTATAAATTCTAATTCTATTCGTATTACATAAACTAAAACTCAAAATTTCAGTTAAACATTAATCCTTAACTGATTTTTTTTAAATTATAAAATTATTATACTGTAAAACCTTTTTATTTATATTTTCTAAAATAATTATCCACAAAAAGTAACTATATAATTAGATATTTATTGTAATAAAAACTTCTTTTTTTCCTTTATAGGATAAAAACCTAGAGTCCTAGTTCTTGGAAAACACCAACGCCACAGCACCGCCACCATCTGCAATTACAACTTACTACTAGCACTCCCCTTTTCCCTCTGCCATTATTAAATAAATAAATAATAATTAAAAGGGAAAAAAAAATACTAAACCTAGAATTCCAAAAGGATTAAGGTTCCTCATTGGAGTCGGATTTCCAATCCGGTGGATCCCGAGTTTTGGTGAAGTTGTAGAGAAAAGAGGGTTCCTCCAATAGATGCTGTCTCTGCATCTCCTATTTAAAGTTCCTCCCTTTTTCATGTCTTCTTCAATCACACCCTCTTTATTATCTGCACATTCAGGCTTCTCCCAAGCCCTAAGCTTTCATCTTTGTTCTATACCTCTCGTTTACTCTCAAATTTTTCCTTTGTATAGAACATGACGGGTTCTAAGGTTCGTCTCCTTCACTTTCTTTTATATCTGGATTTTTGTTCAATGTACACCATAAAAGTATAACTTTCCTTGAATCCTGACATGGGTTTACTTTTGTTTCCTTGTTAAGCACTTGAAAGTTTATGATTTCTTTTTTGGTTGGGTTTTTTTAATTGTTTGATTGTTGGTAGCTGGGAGTACCTACATAACGAATATGGTTTGGTTGTGATTGGATTATTTTGATGGATGTAGAGGATATTTTGGTTTTCCTTTTTCTAAGACAAGCTTTGATGTGTTTTAGTTATGCTTGAACGATCAGTTGCCTAGGCCTCTAATCAGAACTGTTGCTCCATTGTTTTCCTTGGTTTGAACAGGTTTTTGTTTTTGGGTCCTTCACTGAAGATGAAACCAGGTCTTTGTTGTATAAGCAGTCACCTGGAAAATCTGAAAAGCCTGTGGAAAAGGAGGGGTTGCAATTTGGTTCTTTTGATTTTGCAGCTGGAGGATCTTTTGGAAGTTCCAATGGTAATTTAAGCAACAAGCCAAGTTCAATGAATGGACCCATAGAATCTTTATCTTCAAGCTCTCTAATTAAGGGTGTAAAAAGTAGAAAAACAACAAAACATGCCTCGAGTGCACTTCAAACTCCAGAGGAAACTGGAAATTCTAAGAGTGACAGCAGTGGCTGTAGCCTCAATAATGGCATAAAACAGCCGAATGCAAAAGGCATTGATTTAACTTCACTGAAAATATCCCTAAATGAAGGTGGTCCCTTGAATGATGCTCAGAGTTTGAAATTTCATGTCCTTGAGAGCGGACTTGTAGATGGTGGAGATCAAAATGGGACAAATGATGTTTTGTTAGGAAGATCTGTTCAAGGAGACATTGCAAAAGAAGCCAAGGATCCGATTAGAGTTGTTAAAAACTTATCTCCCCGAGGCTTGATTAACTCTGGAAATTTATGCTTTCTCAATGCCACTTTACAGGCTCTCCTAGCATGTTCTCCTTTTGTCCAGCTTTTGCAGCAACTTAGACTTCGTAATATACCCAAGGTATGTTGTGCTTATGTTGTTTCCTTTGAACTTGTGTTCTAATAAATGATCGTCTCAAGGTGAGTAAATAGGAACCAGTCAATAGGTTTAACCAACCATTGCTTATGTTTGGTTTTGATTTGACAGGTTGGCTATCCAACATTAACTTCTTTTGCTGAGTTTGTATCCTATTTTGATGTGCCATCCGCTGATTCTAATTTGAAGATAAAAGATACAACAGCCTTTGAGATTGGTAGACCTTTCAGCCCTGTCATGTTTGAATCTGTCCTTAAAAGCTTTACTCCAGATGTGCCAAATAGCAGATCTGGTAGGCCAAGGTTTGTATCCTTTCTAGATTAATATTATTGCTATATTTATAGTTTTCCATTCCCAAGTAACGTTTTTTACATAGACCCTTTTGCTTAAAATAACTAGACTTGATCAGTTAATAATTGTGGTAGTATAAAAATATCATCCTCCATGATCATGGATTAGGACTGACATATATATATGCTAGTCCCGGTCCTCTTGATTTCTTTATAACACTTTCTGAAATGCTAAAACCGTTTAAAGAAATTACGGTTGATTCAAGTATTTCAATGTTTCTATATTCTTGAAACCATAAGGATGAATATTTAACTATGTACCATATTTTATGTTTATCATCCTTTTCAGGCAGGAAGATGCTCAGGAGTTTTTAAGTTTTGTCATGGATAAAATGCATGATGAATTGATTAAGCTTCAAGGGCAGTCTGGTAGCTCAAATGGGGTCAAGTCATCACTAGTTTCTTCTGCAGAAGATGACGAATGGGAGACTGTTGGACCAAAAAACAGATCTGCAGTCACAAGAACACAAAGCTTCCTTCCATCGGAGTTGAGTGATATTTTTGGACAGTTGATAAGTGTGGTGAAGGCAATAGGTAAGGACATTTGCTATGGCTGCAAAACATATTTGATTATATGAAAGTAATAGCGAATTCTCTTATTCTTAACTTGCTTATTGGGGCAGGAAACAAAGCTTCTGCTACTGTTCAGCCATTTCTATTGCTCCACCTTGATATCCATCATGAAGCTGTTCATACTATTGAGGATGCACTTCGTTTGTTCTCAGCATCAGAATATCTAGAGGATTACCGTGCATCAACAGCTGGGAAGGTAGTTATTTCTTATAATTGTTCCTTTTCTGTTGACTACTAAATATTAGTGTGTTTGTTTTTGTTATATATATCTTCCTTCCTGTATGCCAAGATACTGTTTGTGATAAATTTGATTTTCTTGTGGGTTCATATCCATCAGGCCGGTGTTGTTGCTGCCAAAAAATCTGTCAAGATACAGACACTTTCGAAGATCTTGATTTTGCACCTGATGCGTTTTAGCTATGAAAGTCGAGGGAGTACCAAGTTGCACAAGCCTGTACACTTCCCACTTAAGCTGTTATTGGGCAGGGAACTACTTGTTTCTACATCCACCGAGGTAATTGCAAACCAACTGTAGTCTTCTGTTACTGAAGTATCTGCTACAAGCCTACAATGATGCATTCGTGTTCTTTGTATGCCTCCTAATTTGTCATATATTCATCGTTTATTTCCGTGCTTTATTATAGGGCCGAAAATATGAACTTGTTGCCACTATAACCCATCATGGAAGAGATCCTTCCAAGGGACATTACACTGCCGATGCTCGTTATCCCAACGGCCAATGGGTGCGCTTCGACGATGCCTCTGTCACTGCCATTGGTACAATGAAGGTGTTACATGACCAAGCATATGTCCTCTTCTACAAGCAAACCTAGTATTCATGAATATCCGACCTCTTACTTTTAACAGTCCTTGAAATGTAGAATTTAACTGCAACTGATATATCTCATTTTTGTACTGATCAACTGAACAAGTTCTTGAAATTTTTCTAGTGTTCTTAAGTAGTGATTTTGTGTTGTTTGTTTCCTTATAATTGAATACATACTTAAAGCTAAAGAAGGCTGTCCTATATATATATATATATATATAACATACACTATTGTATTCTTGGGTATGCATGTTATATTTAAAGGTTTGTTTTTGGAGAATACCCTTCAGTATATTTTCATTGTTTATGCTCTTTATTGATGTAGTTGGAAGGAGGGCTGAAGGTTTTAGCATTTAACTAAAGCAAAATATAAATTTTATTGGTGTAATTTTATTAATTTAAAGAGATTAATTATTTGATAAATTAATTTATTAATTTATAGATATTTTTTTAATTCAACAAATTTATTGGCTTTGGGTATCATAACAAAAATTATCTACTGGATTATTCATATAAAAATAATAGAGGTTTAATTTTTTTTTTTAAAAAAATTATAATTAGTGTCATTAAAAATCTTATTGAAAATGAAACTTAAGATAATACAATATTTTCGTAATTAATTATGCGGAAAGAAACACTCATAACGATAATAATTTTTCATAATTTATTGTTGCAGTATAAGAATAATTAAAAAATTAGAGATGAAATATAATTAGAGTTAAATTTATTAAGTTATCATAGTTATATATTTGTAATTATATAATATTATTAAATTTGTATAAGGATTTTTCAAAAAATTATTATCTTATTAATTTATTGAAATTATTAATTTAGATTTTAGGTTCAAGTTGGGACCGAAAAATGTTATTTTAAAGAGGTTATTAATTTATCCAGTATTAATTTATAAAAATTCTACTATATATATAGGGTTATATTTTGATACATAAATTATGTAAAAAAAATTTTACACAATCTTTTTTATTTAAACTATAAAATCTAAAATTTAAATTCTTAAAATCGAAAAAAAAAATTAATGGGATATGTTTTAAATATGAATCCTCTAAATTATCCTATGGGGATATGTTTTTTTTTATTATAATGTTTAAATATTATTCTAGATAATAACAAAAATTGGAAAAATGGTTACGGACCATTAATGGTAGGGAAATGGTGCAATGTCTCAAGTGGGAAGAAATGAAGAAAATCGACCATAAACAGTACGATTAAAAAATAGAGTAGGGAAACATGGAATTAATGCAATCACTCGTGTTTGAGAAACAAAACTGAGTGAATCGTATTTTTTTAATATAATTATTGATATTTAATTTATTAATCGATTAATTTAGATTAAATTTTATAAAAATTTATTAGAGGGGAAATCTTTCTAATCTAACCTTTTATTCACAAGATTATAATTTGAATTTGAATTTTATTTAAGGAATCTAATGTCTTATAATGTTAAAACTAAGTTAATGTTGGTCGTATATAAGGGTGTGTAAGCTCGGATTCGGTTAACCATTAACACATTATTTCGGTTAACCGATAAATTCGGGTTATTCAATTCTTAACCCTAAATTGTAATCATTTAACCGGTTAACTGAAAAAATCGGTTCAAGTAACGCTTTTTTAATTAATTTATTAAAAAATATATAATTTAATACTACATATATTAGAAAAAATATATATTTTTAAAAAATGACATTTTTTATTTCAGTTAACTATTTAAATTTTATAAAATAAAATTATAATTTTATTTTTGAAATAAAAAAATAAAATATAAACCAATTTTAGTATAAAATATTAAAATAACATATAATATTATATAATCGGTTGATTCAGTTACTTAGTTTATCCCGAAATCATAAACCATAACCGAACCGGTTTCTATACAAAAAAAATAAAAATCCGAACTAAAATCGATTTTTTGATACAGTTTTTTCGGATTTCAGAATCAATTTCGATTTTTTTTCACTCCCCTAGTCGTATATGTCATTTTGATGCAATTTATACAAATAACAAAACACTAAGGATATCAACAGCAGTATGTTTCTCCCAACTCTTCCTTACATGCCTGGTGATTTGGTTAATGTATTGATGGGGTTGACATTTCTATCACCAACTGGGCGTTTTGATTCGGATTTCATTACATATAAAAATGTATAGTTTAGATTATAAATGAAAAATTTATCAAAACATATAATTTTTAATTTATAACTTAAAATATTAATGATATTTTAAATTAATTATAAATTATCGTACAATAGACACCTACAACACAAGTCGGCCGTACCTTTATCAAAAATCAAAGACCTGCAACCAGCTTTTACTTCTGCTCGTAAAATTAAAACACTTCATTCAATGGAATACATAGGTGTAGGCGGCAAGGCTTTGGTGGATCCGTCATCGTTTATTTTTTAATCCTGTTTTTATTATTATTTTTATCGTAAATTAATAATTTTAAGGTTTAAAATTTAAATTTTAAAATTTTTTAACAGGAGACGTGAAAGAAAATACAGTTAAAGGACATAAAATTTTTACTCATAAAATTGTAAATAAGAACTTACGCATAATATAGACTAATAACATAATTTTGCTTAATAAGTTTCATGGTCATACTTTCGAGAGCTAAAAAAAATCAAATTAGAATATACGAATTAAATCTACAATTTTCGCATAATATATAGACTATTGGAAGAATCTGATTATTTTAGTTTTTATTTAAATAAAAAGAATCTTAATTTAAAAATTATAATATCTTATCTTAATTTTTTAATGACTAATGTGTTAAAAGAAACCCTCCTATTAATCCAAATCCAATTGCCAAATTTAGGTCGATATCCTTGTAGTTTCTAGCGCGGGATACATTATCTTGTTCCTATGTACCTAGAGTAGCAAGGTGTTGGAGCAAATGCCTCATTTCAAAAACAACATTTTTGATTTAATAGTGACTCGATTCGATTAAAAAAATTAAATTTTTTGATGTAATTTGATTTGATTAGAATTATAATTTTATAAATTTAATTTTATTGAGAATTTTTTTTAAATAAAGTTTGAGTTATTAAATAAAATTTTAATAATTTAAAAATTTTAATAATTAATGGATCAATTTTCAAGTTCAATTCGAGTCTTTTCAACTCTACCTAATATATGTATATCACATATGAAAATATAATCTATATGATTATAAAAGATGGTTTAAATTAAAAATCATTCAAGATAATATTACAAATATTTTGAATTAAATTTAAACAAATACTTACAACTCGAGTAAAAAATATTTCAAATAAAAATTGATTATAACTACTTTTTATAAAAATAGATAATATATTATTATAGGCCTCGTTAAAAACCTCCCTAACCTAAATTGGAGGAAAAGAGTACCTATAATAATATTACATAAACAATCCAAGAGATAAACTCAACAACAAAACCAATAATAAGAAAAAAACAAGGAAAACATCAAAATAACTACCAATTTTTTTAACTCGATTAACTCAAATTTTTTTAACTCGATGGAATACTCATCATAAATTGAGTCCATGGAAGGTGTTATGCCTTCATGCCAGAACTACCAACTATTTTTATTTCCCACCGAAGAATTTTTAGAAATATTAATATCGGGATTTTTTTCTAAAATATTGCTTCTCTTACTTTATTTTTCAGAATATTGATGATTCTACAGTATCTTGAAAGTCGGCACCTTTAGACTCCGACTTTCAATAATATTTTCAAATAATTTAGGTGAAAACGGAATTTTTTTAGCTCCAATTTTGACATCTTTATATGATATCTTCATCCTTACACTGTTTAAAGTTGGAGTCTAAAAATATCGACTTTCCCTTTTCATAATAAATCATCAATATTCTAAAAAGTAAAATAAAAAAATAACAATATTTAAAAAAATTCTCAACATCAATATTTCTAAAAATTCTTTCCCTTTTCAATGTCCATTGGCTTTTTTTAACAGGACAAAACTCTTTGTCTTCATCTTCCTAGGATCGGGGCCTCTAGATGTGACTTTTCAGAAACGTGACCCGCGGGCACCTGGAAAAGCCAGTGAATATTAACTACAAGGACAAATCGAGAAAATAAATATTTTTCAAGGGATTTAAAAGGTAATTTTACCAAGTTCACTGTCCACCCTGGCCGTACCCCCGGATTAATTAATTATATATTTCCTTGCTTAGACAAGGGAACTCTAACGACCATGAAATGATGAAAGGAGAGATCTGTGTTCCAAATTTTTTGTTTAATAATAAATTTAATCTCTATTAATTTAAATATTTATTAAAATAAATTTTATTTTTAAAACATAATAAATATTGTGTAGATAAAAAATCTTTATCGAATTCATTAAAATTAAATGTACGATATAAATTAATTTAAATTCATAAAAATAAAATTTTTAAAACAGAAAAACAGAAAAAAAAATTATCCCACTATATATTAAAAACTTATTCTTATATTAATATTTATAATTTTTATAATTAAAATTCTATTGAAATATATTTTAATCATTCAATTTGAGTTTGGTATATTTTTGTTTTACGGTTTGATTTTTTAAATATCTTAAAAGAATATTATGTCATTATTTAAAAGTAAGATATATCCATGTTTGACTTTTCAAACATTTTTTAATGAAATATTTAGTTTGAAATTTTAAATTTGACCACATTATCTATGTATTTTTCTCTATTTTACAATTTAATGAATCAAATAATATATATCTTTTTTTAAAAAAAATATTAATAAAACGAAAACATTATAATATAAAATAGTGTAATTTTTCCAATAATATACCAAGTGATTTTAAATTATGATAATTCTATTTTCTATTGTATTTTTGATTTTCACGATTTCGTTCTAATTAACCCGAATTGATCCGTGTCACATATTTAATTTTAATGGATGAGTCTTTCAGTATGGATTTTTTACATACACGTCTCAAACTCGAGAAAAATTAAATAACTTTGATGATTTTATTATAAGATATTTTATTGTTGTTTTTTTTTCTTCATTTTTTGTCCTTAAGAGGCAAGAAAAATTAAAAAGTAGTTACTATGCTTTTAGGTGAGATATGAGTTATGACAATGCAAACAAATATTCTTTTCCCGTTTTGCATGCTATGATCTCCTTTTTATTATATAAAAAAATCTTTTTTAAAATTGATTTTTCGGATAATGTTAAAAAATATTTTTTAATATTGAATTATATAATTACTTTAGTATTTTTTATTTAAATATATTAACGTTCAATGTTTTATTCTAGATTAAAATGATTATTTTATTAATAAAAAATATTAGTCAAATTAATGATAAATAATTTAAATGATATGATAAAATGACGTATCAATAAAAAAATAATTTATAATTTTATAACCTATCTTTCTGTTAATTCTTTATTCTTTCGGGTTTCTTGCTTCTCAACTGTGTTTAATAATGTTGTCTCTCCGATAACAGCGTATGTACTCTTTTTTTTATTTATATTAAAGATATTTTTTAACGAGACATATGACATCAGTTTTCTTTTAATCTCAAAAATAAATGTAGGAACTAAAATTTTTAAATAAAAAGATAATACATATGTATATACTCAATGTTGCATGAATAAAGATTAAGATTAAATTTATTTTTTTATATTTTATAAAAATCTTTGATCTTATAACACGTATTTCTTTATCTTTATATCACTTTTCTATTTTAATAAAAATACAATGATTATTATAAAAAATATTATACTTTGATCTGTGTATTGAATATTATCCCTTACTATATCTATTTTAACACTAAACTTAGTTTAGGCAAGTTAAGTGTGGTCATTAGTCAACAATGGTCGGCTTAATCACATTAACTGACTGCTTACCTCTACTCGCAGAAGAGTTAAAACTTATTACTATATATTTATCAACACCATTGTCCCATAGTCTACGAAAAAATTAATTTGAGCAGTGTTCGAATAATAATAAATATACTTTTAAATATATTTCTTAAAATATTAAAAAAATCGTAGAATTAATATTTTGATATAATAATTGAAAAATAGTTTGGGATTAAATTAAAAATATTTTAAAAATGGTTTTATATTCAAGTAACTTGAAATATGTTTAAGAGGTTTTATGAAAATCCCCAACGACTTTATAAAAAACCTTAATGGCTAGGGGCAATACCATGAGCTAATAGTTTCGATATGCCTTGTAGGCATTTCGATACCAATTCTTAAACGTAGGTTCAACGGTTATTTCCCAAAGTGATAGTATCGAAACGGCTTCTACGCGTTTCGATACCAAATGCACCAGAAACAGAAATTAGTCTTGAAACAAGCTCCAAACGGCTCCAAATCAATTTCAACGGTCACCAACGATTATGAGCTCAATTGGGATGATAAAAGAAAACCTCAAGCATCAAGAAAAGACCTTAAACCTTAAAATATAACCCTAATCATGAAAATTAATTTTAACAAAATGTTTGGATCTAAATCTCTTAAAATAAATATTATTTTTATTATAAATTGCTTATTGGGTTTGAGTTTATAAGAAAAATGATTAGATGTACTCTATTTATCGCATTATTCATAATCAATCTAATGAGATGATAGTAGGAAAGAGATAAAATTCATATTAAAAAATAGATATAAATTCTCATTAAATGAGATTATAAATGACATGATAAATATAATTAATCTAATAATTTTTGAATTTATAGAATGAAAGCCAAGTTGATGGCTTCCTTTCTTTATCCTATATAAACCCCATTCATCCCCACAAAAGATCCTCAACACTTGTCTTTGGTTTTTTTCTCTTCCTCTCAAGAAAGAACACTCTTCATTTTCCCTTTTGCTTCGTCTTCTACGTCAAGAACTGGCTAACACACAGGAAAAGGTTGCGGAGGGAACAGACAAGAACCGAGAGGTGGTTCTTGCCCTCTACGTGGCATTAAACACTAGAGATGTCGATGCCGTTCACAAAATCCTAGCCCCAGACCTCGAATGGTGGTTTCACGGACCCCCGACTCACCAGTTTTTGATGCGCCTTCTCACCGGAGCTTCGTCAGACGACGAATATTTCCGTTTTGAGTTTGACCCTCTCTCGCTTACCACCTTCGGTTCCACCGTCATCGTCGAAGGCTGTGATCGCAGCCGTTCCAACTCCTGGGTTCACGCTTGGACCGTAACGGATGGGGTAATAATCACCCAAGTGAGGGAGTACATGAACACTTCTCTCACTGTTGCCCGACTCGGGAACCCGACCCAATCTCCACCGTCCAATTACAATCCATCGCCGTCGTCGTCAACGGTTGAGATTACCTCGTTGCATTGCCCTTCCGTTTGGGAGAGCAGCTTTTCCAACAGGGTTGGAAAGTCTGTGCCGGGTCTTGTTCTGGCTATTTAGTCATTTCAAAAATACTCTCTGGTCAGGTGCACTCGTGAGTAGGATAATATAGTATTAGTAATAAATAAAAAAAGAGGAGTTCTCTCGTGTCAGCTCCTTATTGGTCCCCTACTTACTTAAACTAGCATTGTTTGCTTAAGACAAAAGAGATCAGAGATGTGAGTTCCCTTTAAGTCTTGTTTGTTTCATTTGGTCTTTCTATTATGCAATGTCTCTTCATTGTCCAATGGATTCGAACTTTAAATATTAGTATTTAAAAAATTTAATATCATAAATACGTAAATTAATTAATAATTAGATTGTTTTATTTAAATTTAAACTTGATTAATATAATTATTAATTAATAAAAAATAATTAAGATTTATAATAAAAATTAAATTAATAGACTATTTTTACCATATTTTTTAATTAATTAATTTATGATATATCTCGAATTATATGAGTCAATTACATTTGAAATGAATTAAACTTAGGGATGATAAAAATATTCGTCCCGACCAGATTTGGTGTGTCCCGATCCAACCCAGTTGAGTTTTTCTCTTTAAATTTTAGGGATAGGGGCGGGACGAGACTTAGAAATCATTGAATCGGGTCGGGTTGGGTATTTGTTTGAAATTCACCGTCCCGTCTCTATATATTTTTATATATTTTATTATATTTATAAAAAAATATCATTATATATAAACACTTTTATGGGTTTTAAGTAATTTTTATATTTTTGAAGTTTGTTCTTATAATAAAAATTATTATTAGTTGTTGTTCAAGTTTTAATATATTCGATTCTGTCAATCGATGATTCAGGTTTATTTTCTTTTAAATATGTAATTTAACATGTGAATGATTTATTTATTTTTTAATTTTTTTTACATAAATTTAAAGTTACTTAAAAACCATAATTTATGATTGTGATGAAGGATTAATCAAATCTAATTTTTATCGTTGACAAAGATTTTTTTTAAAAAAATTTTCGGGTCGTGTCAGAGTCGGGTTTAAGAAATAATATATGGGCGGGGCGGGTAAATTAATATTTTAACCCGGATCGGGGTGGGTTTAGGGGTTACTAAATCGGGTCTGGATCGGGACGGCTAGAAACCCGCCCCGCCCCGCCCCGTTGCTATCCCTAATTAAACTCCTAAAAAGTTCTTAATGGTAAAGAGTTATGTAATTCATTCAAGTGATCCATGTTCGAATATTATGTGTGCATAGTATGAGTGTCACCTTAAAATAAGATTAAAAAATTAGACAAATACTAACTTATATCTACACTAACTGACTAATATATTTAAAAATTCACATCGAACTTTTAAATATAAAATTTTTAATTATATTTTATATTAAAAGTATATATTAAATTAATGACTAATTTTAATTCCAAACTGTTTGCTGCTCGAAATATTTATGTTCAACGTATATTAAGAATTATGTGCACAAATCTGTTTCCGAGTCATATATGTAAAAAATTAATCGAAATTAAAACATAAAATATGGGATTAAAACTTCAAATAAACACCGTTAATAAAATATTTAATTCATCACGATTAATTTTTTTTAATTTAATTATTGTTATTTGAGTCATTAACGACTAATACGAAATCCAGCGAAAATAAACTTTGTATCGCTATATAAACGAGTTTTACAAAATCTGATCCGCCGCCGCCATCATCATAAAAATAAACGAACAAGATTAACCACTTTCCCAAACACTACGCGCCACCTTTATTATCTATCACACTCGCTACCGATGGCGTCCACGGCGACCATTCCGATGACAACCTCTCAATCTACGGCGGGTACTGGCGCCCAATCGCAGCCCCCAATAGCCACCCCCGCGTTTCGCGCGTTCATATCGCGCCTTTCCTCCACGATCCGTCAGGGTCTCCCCCAACGCCGTCCATGGTACGAACTCATCGATCGGTCTGCAATGGCCCGCCCTGATAATCTAACCGACGCCTATTCCCGGATCCGCAAAAACCTCTCTTACTTCAAAGTCAATTATATAACTCTACTTGCGGTGGTGCTCACTTTCTCTATCCTATCACATCCCCTTTCTCTCCTCGTCCTCCTTGGCCTCCTCGCCGCTTGGGTCTTCTTATACCTCTTCCGACCTTCGGATCAGCCTGTTGTGATCTTGGGCCGTACGTTATCCGATCGCGAGACGCTTGGCGCTTTGGTGGTGTTGACCGTCTTTGTCGTCTTCTTGACCAGCGTTGGATCGCTCTTGATCTCAGCGCTGTTGGTCGGTGTCGCCATCGTTTGCTTACACGGCGCTTTTAGGGTTCCAGAGGACTTGTTCTTGGACGATCAGGAGCCTGCGAACTCCGGATTCCTCTCATTCCTCGGAGGTGCCGCTTCCTCTGCTGCCGCTGCTGCAGCCCCTGCAGTTGCCTCACGCGTGTGAACAACAGGTCTTTCAAGCATGACATGCTTATGGTAAATCGAATAGGATTACTCTTTAGAATATTCAATAGTAGCTCTATATGCCCTTTGTTTGTAGATTGAATATGAACTTGGATTAAGAGTTAGATCTTATGTTTTTTTTTGGATGCTGTAGTAATTTCTTTCGGAATTTTGATTTTGATGAGATTAGATTTTGTTTTAAGCCCCTTACAATATAAAATTGTATTTGCATTCCTTTTCTATTTATTATCAGGCTTTACGCTGCTGTTTTCAGGTCTATGATAGGAATTTAGGAGGTTTTGGGTGGATTTCCAGGCAATGGTTTTAGGCATATGAAGATACTAATTGTATGTAGAAGGTTATATTTTTGCTGTTACTTGTTAGTGAATATAGAGGTTTATGTTGCGTAGGGTCTTCATTTTTCTTGAAGTACATACGTCCTTGACTTCATCCTATGAATCCGGAGATAACCCTTTACTTATATGCAAAACTTTATAAAAAAAAAATTGAACATACCCATGTAGGATGCAGTCGTACTCGACATCCATGCTCAAGCGTGAGTAACATAGGTGGGGGGATTCCAGATTGATAGGAGGTCTAATTCGGTGCTTTTGTTTTTGTTTCGTTTGGTTGAAATGAGTTGGGGTAAAGTTACAGCTAATTAGCTGGTTTATCCTGTAAGTATGTTTTCTGCTTATAGATTCATTTGTGCATTGACTCTAGTTTATGAGATTGTCGGGCATTAGTAGCTTGGGTGGTCAACATCTTCAATGACCAGATGATTCTTCATGGTTGGCTGCTGTAGTATATGCTATTTTGATTTAGGGGAATTGTCAACCAACTTGTTCTAGTAATTCAATTTCTGTGGAATCTAAGTTAAACACCATTATCATGTAATACAACTAGTTCTGATTCAAAATTTATGTTTATCAAATAGGATTAATAGTAACTGTCTGCTTACTGATGAGCTTAATGATTTTAGTAAAACATCCACTTGTCATCCGACATGTTATACGGTCTTCTATACCTGTAAATGCATGGAGTCTCTTAGCCACTCAGAAAAGTGCAATTGCTATTCTTGTCTGTGCTAAAATAATGGGATACCTTCAAAATGTAGTCGAAGGAGATGTTTTTATTTGTTTTATGTTCCAAGTCATTACACACATAGTAGCATCCATCTTTCTTAAGAATGATTTATGTAAATCTAATCAGTTTTGGGTGGCGATTGTAGGATCACACTGTTAAACTCTTGTCATTGTTTTGCATGAGGAAGTGTAGAAGACAGACTAGAAAAAATAAATAAACTAATGCTTATAAAACCGTTCCTCGTTTTACTGGAACGGTAATAGTGGCATTTAAACATGGTTCTGCTGCCTATTGTCGTTGCATCGGATACATCTGGCTTGTGGTACAGCAAGCAAGAGTGATTTTTTAAACATGTAACATCCCAGTTGGCTATGTTGCTCCTACTGTTCATGTTTGCTTATAATATCCATGCTAAGTCCCATGTTGATGCATATTCAGACAAAGACATGAGTGTCGGGACATGACGAAAACATTGAAGAACTTGAACAAAGTTGTTGGCTATGTTGTTCCTATAGGATATGGATGTACGGATTGCCAAGAATCTTGTCCTGCCCTCATCCACATAGCCTGACAGGATGGTTGGGATCGACAGGTTTGTGTTTGTAAGATACCATGCCTTGGTTCTAAATACTGAGATTAGAATTTCCCATCTTCTATTAATTGTTGGACTGAATCATGTTGAACTCTCAGTTCGAATCAAACCAAACCGAAAAAAAAAACTTGTTTCTTGATGAATTGATTGAGACTGGTTGCCAAGAATAAAACTCATAAATGTCTCACATGAAAACCATGATGTCAGGAAAATATAACACCATCCCTAAATTTATACCATTCAAGTCCAGACCTGTCTCAATTGGGCTTATATTGTGTTCTTTACTCTTATATGATGAAAACCCCTAGGATTTCTCGCTACAGTTGAGTCCAATGGAGCTTGGATTAGTGATCATTTATGATTCGATACCTGGCTTGAGCTCGACCTATATCAATTTTAAATTCGAGTTTGAATCGGGAATTATGATCCTTTTCTCAATAGTACAAGTTTCATATTGCTTTCACACACATTAACAAATGTCTGATCTTAATTTTTTTAATATTTTGATGTAATTATAAGATAATATTTATTTATTAATTTTAGCCAAGAAAATATTTTTTTTAATTTCACGAATTTATTCTGGTGTAATAATAATATACGAATTCAAGAAAATATTTATACTACCTGCTGAACCACAATACTCTTATAATCGTCTGCGTGTGTCTCTTGGGTAGGGACGCATTTCAAAAAAGATAGCCGTTGTAAGAGGTTCGCCAACTGCAATAAAAACACCCCACGAGTCAGTCAGAACGTATACTAAAAAAACATTGATAAATGGACCGATTCTATACTCAATGGCAGGAAGTTTTTGAATTTTTGAAAAATATTAAAATTTTAATTTTTATATTCAATAATTTTTAAATTAAATAAAAAGTTATTAATATTAAATGTTGAATTTATCAACTTTTTATAGTTGGTGCAATATGTGTTATAATATTATATTTTAATTTTTAAAATAAATTTAAAATTAAAGATTTATTTGATTTTTAAAATTGATTTCAAATTATCGTATTATGGATAAAGTAAATTAGGTTAAAATGATATTTTTATATTTAGATTTTTATATGTTTATTTTAGATTAATGGATCAAAAAACTAGCCGTTAGGCTTAGGAGCCTCTGTTCCCTTCTTACATCTTCACCAGATTTCTTTTCATTTTGTCCCAATACCAAAAGATTCCTTCTTTCAGAGATCTTCACGTGGTATTTTCCAAGTAAAACCCCATCTCTGCTAGACTCCATTCGATGATTGCCTACTACAAAACCCCTACAATTCACAACGTTACCCATTTCTCCTGTTTCATTCCTCCCATGCCTTCAAACTTCACTTAAACCCCCTTCTTCCTCTGTTTTTATTAAGCTCTTTGCCACTCTTTAATGGCGATACAGAAGCAAAAGGACAAACCAAAGGGTATTCCTCTTTTCACCCACATTTTATTTCTTCTCCACCTGCTGCTTGTTTGCTTCTTCGTTGAACCGGTTTCGAGTGATCAAGGTTGGGATGGTGTTATTGTCACAGCAGCTGATTTCCAAGCACTTCAAGCGTTTAAGCAAGAGCTGATTGATTCCAAAGGGTTCTTGAAAAGCTGGAACGATTCCGGCTACGGAGCTTGTTCCGGCGGTTGGGCTGGAATCAAGTGTGCAAGAGGTCAAGTCATTGTTATTCAACTTCCATGGAAAGGATTAGGTGGAAGAATCACCGAGAAAATCGGCAATCTTCAAGCTCTTCGTAAGCTTAGCCTCCACGATAATCTCATTGGAGGTTCGATCCCACGAGCATTAGGCATTCTTCCTGATCTTAGAGGTGTTCAGTTATTCAACAATAGGCTTTCGGGTTCAATCCCGGCTATATTAGGTTCATGCCCTTTGCTTCAAACTCTTGACCTTAGTAACAATTCACTCACCGGTGTAATCCCTGAGAGTCTTGCAAACTCTACTAAGCTTTATAGGCTCAACTTGAGCTTCAATTCTATTTCGGGATCAGTACCGGTTAGTTTCACCAGTTCCGGTTCTCTTATTTTCCTTGACCTTCAACACAACAACATTTCTGGTCCAATCCCAGATTCTTGGGGTCCCCCCAAGCTGTCCAGGCTTAGAAATTTAGACCTTTCTTACAATGCAATCAATGGAAGCTTGCCTGTTAGTCTCTTCAATCTTTCCTCTCTTGTTGTTTTAAACCTTGAAAGCAATGGCCTTGAAGACCAAATCCCAGATTCCATTCACAGTTTACATAACCTTTCAGTTCTTGTTCTGAAGAGAAATAAATTGAGTGGTCCAATTCCAGCATCTGTTGGGAACATTTCCAGTTTGTCTCAACTAGATTTGTCTGAGAATAAGTTCATTGGAGAAATCCCATTTTCTCTAGCAAATCTCAAAGGTCTTAATTCTTTCAATGTCTCATATAATAACCTATCTGGTCCTGTTCCAGCTCCACTGTCCCAAAAGTTCAACTCAAGCTCTTTTGTTGAGAATATTGACTTATGTGGGTATAGTGGATCACCTCCATGCCCTTCTCCAGCACCTTCACAAAATCTACCTTCTTCTCCCTCGGAGAAACCGAGGCATAAGAATAAAAAACTGAGTACCAAAGATATAATCCTGATTGCTGCTGGTGCCCTTCTAATAGTTCTTCTTGTTCTTTGTTTGATTTTGCTGTGTTGTTTGATTAGAAGAAGGTCTGTATCGAAAGCAAAAGACGGTCAAACAACAACCCGAGCTGCTTCTGCTTCTGCTGCAGCTGCAACATATGAGAAGGGGACTCCACCTTCGGCTGGTGAAGTCGAAGCAGGAGGAGAAACTGGTGGGAAACTAGTCCATTTTGATGGTCCCGTGGTGTTCGCTGCTGATGATCTTCTATGTGCCACTGCTGAGATTATGGGGAAAAGTACTTATGGGACTGTTTATAAGGCCACATTAGAGGATGGGAACCAGGTAGCAGTGAAGAGATTAAGAGAGAAAATTACAAAAGGCCAAAAGGAATTCGAAAGCGAGGTAAATCTGCTAGGCAGAATCCGGCACCCGAATCTTCTCGCATTGAGGGCTTATTACTTAGGACCTAAAGGAGAAAAGCTTCTTGTTTTCGATTACATGCCTAAAGGGAGTCTTGCGACATTCCTTCATGGTAAGTAAAATTCAAACTATTTTGACTAATTAAAAGCTAATTATGTGTTCTAACATGGATTCTTGTGGCAGCTCGAGGGCCTGAGACGCCGATTGATTGGCCAACAAGGATGAGAATAGCAAAGGGTGTTACAAAAGGACTGATGTACCTTCACACTCAAGAAAATATCATCCATGGGAACCTTACATCAAGCAATGTCTTACTTGATGAGGATACGAATGCTAAAATAGCAGATTTCAGACTTTCTCATCTGATGACGGCTGCCGCAAATGCAAATGTGATTGCAACCGCGGGAGCATTAGGTTACCGAGCACCGGAGCTTTCCAAGCTTAAGAAAGCCAACACAAAAACCGATGCATATAGCCTTGGAGTCATCATCTTAGAACTCCTAACAGGAAAATCCCCCGGAGAGGCAATGAATGGAGTGGATTTGCCACAATGGGTTGCCTCCATAGTCAAAGAAGAGTGGACGAACGAAGTGTTTGATCTCGAGTTAATGAGGGATGCATCCTCCATTGGCGATGAGTTACTTAACACTTTGAAACTGGGCTTACATTGTGTCGATCCATCGCCGTCGGCAAGACCTGAAACTCAACAGATTCTCCAGCAGCTAGAAGAAATTAGACCAGACACACCGGCTAGTTCTGCACCTTCTGGTGAAGATGGAGCTGGAGTTCCTTCAACAAGCGAGTGACAAGGGTTTATCTAGGATTAGAGAGAGTATTTTGATTCTTTTATTCTTACAAGATATCTTTAGCTCTTAATTTTGAATTTGAGTCTGTAAATATGAATTATGTTTTTAATTTGTTCCAGTATGTTTAGGGTCTTGATTTGTTATGATTTAGTTTAGTTGGTTTCCTTCCATTCCCTGGAAAGACTAGGTATTTGAAGTTGTCTGCAATTGATTCAGTAAAGAAAAGATTTTGTTTTCAATTCAAATCTTTGGCCTCTTTGAAAGCAAGTTTATACATGCATGCAGACAATGTAGCAACAAACACTTTTTTTCTGTTATGAAAAGAATACAACTGTGGTAAGGAAACAAACAGAAGAATACAACTATTTTAATGTTCTTTGTAATGAAAAAACTACAAGTATAGAAAGAAAACAGTGAAACAGAAGATGGAACTAGTTTCCCAAATGGAGGGGAAAATAACCATGATTTTGTAATATGGTGCTGTTAAAATCACAAACAAATAAAAATTTGCAGTTAACCTTTCTTGTTGGGATTATGATTTACACTAATTATAGTGTTTTTTGGTGATGGGGATGATGAATTCTGTCTTAACGTATAGGCAAGTCTGTCGGTGGTGGTTGGATTGTCTGTAGTTCTCCAACTCCATTTTCAACAAGGAATGCCATTGCCAAACCCCAATTGATATGCACATCCCGGGATCTGATGATCAAACACCAAATGAATGATTCAATTTCTGCAAAACATGTTGCTATGGACCGAAGGTACACGATTCACAGCTAGCATGAACAATGTATCGTTTGTGCTCCCACGAAACTTCATTTGTTACAAGCTCACCAACAAGGAATTCCAGGGTTCTTCACCACAGATTTCCCAGGAACACCTCCATTGAAATTAAATTACACTGGAAACTTGAGCCGATCACTCTTTCAACCGGTTCCGGGAACCAAGTTGTACAAATTGAAGTATGATTCAAGGGTACAAATCGTGATTCAAGACACAAGCATTGTAACACCAAAAATTCGCCCAATTCATCTTCATTGATACGATTTCTTCATCATAGCAGAAGATTTAGGGAACTTCAATCCTAAAACCGATACATCTAAATTCAATCTTGTCAATCCAACTATGAGGAACACAATTGCAGTACCAGTGAATGGATGGGCAGTCATTAGATTCCTAGCTGATAATTCAGGTAAAAACATACTTAAAAACAACCCTTTTCCTTCTTAATTGAATCATTCATTTGGTGTTTGATCATTAGATTCCTGGATGTGCATATCAATTTGGGTTTGGCAATGGCTTTCCTTATTGAAAATGGAATTGGAGAACTACAGACAATCCAACCACTGCCGCCAGATTTGCCTATATGTTAAGACAGAATTCATCATTCCAATCACCAAAAACACTATAATTACTGCAAATCATAACCCCAACAAGAAGGGTTAATTGCAAAAATTTTACTTGTTTATGATTTTAACAGCACCATACAAATTCATGGTTATTTCCCTCTGCATTTGGGAAACTCTGTACTTGTATTCTTTCATTACTGAAAACTAATGAAAATTTTGATGCTTTTACTTGTATTCTATACAAATATTAGTGAAATTATCAAAAGGATATGGCTTTAATTAACAAGACTTTATTTTGATTCGGATTATCTTAATTATTAATGTTTGTTATTAAAATTAATTATGTTTATAACCGTAATAAAGATGGGAAGTTAACATGCAGTTGGCATGCAATACTCCATTTGCAGTTGCATAACCCACAAGTTCTCCTGTAATTTGCTAATGGGTTGAAATTATTGACCAAGTCATCTCTTCTACAAGAATCAGGTGAAAAAATGCAAACTTTTCTTGTAAATTCAGTTTTAAGTCACTGCTGTTATAATTTATCAGCAGAATCCAGCAGTTCTGGTGGTGGCCCCTAAATATTCTGCAGAAAAATTCAACTACCAATGATCATCAATCAATCGCTGCCGTTCATTCACAAAACTGTCCTTCCCCCTTAATGCCCTTTTCTTGTTTCCTTATTTACCTAACTTACCATTCTTGCCTGCTACCAGCAGGGGCCACCTAATAACTTTTTGAGTCATGTAAATTGCCAACATAAAGTCATCAACACAGAACCCCAGATTCTCAGACATATATTTTATTTATAGAACTCTTCGCCCCACTGTCTTTGTCTATCTTTTCATCCCTCTCCTTTTTTCTATCTTTTTTTCAGTGTTTTCATTCACTCTTCTCGTTTCTGTTCTTCATTCTTTTTTTAATGGTTGCAATAATCTCTGGAATCTGATTTTGTTTAACACCCAGATTCAGTTTTCAGGTAACTGTTACCTAAAGGTTTTCTTTTTTCTCCATTGATCATCATGTTTTCAGCTATTCAGTTCATTTTCTTTGTATGAGTAGTGTTCAAAGCAACAGTTTTGGAATTGAAATGTTAGTTGAACTTGAATTCAACTAGGCATAAAATGGAGGTTTATGTTTCTGTCAATTGTATAATCCCTTTTTTATGGTAAAGTCTGATATTTCTTTTGCAGTTTTGTTCAATCCCCTTTCCTTCTCTGTGAAAATTGTGTAGATTTTACTTTATTGGGAGATTTATGATTGATCCTGCTATTTTTTTCCTGCTAGAGTAGAATATTTACTGTCTGCTAGAGTAAAATTGTGTAGATTTTTTTCATGGCAGTCTTAGCCTTGAAAAAAGATGTTTGTTAGATTACTTATTCTGTCACTGTACTTTGTACCCTGTAACCATGATTTTGATTTGCTTGAATGAGCTTCAAAGTGGCTGTTTTTAATCAAATTTTGCAGATATCTGTGATTGTGATATATTCATTTTATTGCAGAACTGATAACACAATGAGGAAAAGGCATATCTATCACCCGGAGCATTCATTTGATGAATATCGTAAGAACTATTACCTACTAACAATCTGCATTTTCGGTGTATTTCTTGTCTCCGCTCGAATCGGAACCCGACAGGTTTTGACAGAATGTGTAGTTTTTGAGTAGTCTGTCTTGCATATTAGATATATATTTGTGACAGTTTACTTGTAGGGAAGGGGAAAACCACTAACTTTTACCAAAAGATCAGATGAGGTCTGTATATGGAAAGACCATGTATTGAACTTTGTAAAGAGTCTTTAAACGGAATCGTTTCTCGAATTAATTAAAATAGATAATAGCTGCCAGATTGTTGTAGTAAACGATTATCTTCAAATGGTTAATTTTCTTATTTTGTTTAGAAGTTTGATTCATCTTCATCTTTTCTCTAACATGTTGCATAATGGTATAATATTCTTCTTTACTTTTCTGCTTTTGTATTACCCTGTTGATTTTCTGTGTGACAGCATTTGAGGTCTTCGTACGAGACTCGTGGCAAGCTGTGAAACTCATAAGAATTAAGAATGGATTCATGACTTTGCATATTATAGATGGTCAATACTTGATTGAGAAGAAACCATTTGCTGAATTGCGTGTTAGGTCTCGGAAGGCAACGTTACCGGATTGCACTTGCTTTCTGAGGCCTGGTATTGATATATGTGTCCTCTCCCACCCCAACCAGTCAGAGAGCCCAGACGACGAGACTCCAGAGCCTGTGAGCTATACTTTCTTGCTTTTTTAAACGTAGATGATTCCGGTTTTGATCTAATGATTTTCATTCGGTTTAGGTGTGGCTTGATGCTAAAATAAGTTCCATCGAGAGGAAACCTCACGATTCTGAATGCTCGTGCCAGTTCTACATAAAATTGTATGCTAACCGCATGCCTCTCAGTTCTGAGAAAGGAGCTGTTCACACCAAGATTGAAGCAGTAGGAATTGATAAAATTCGTATCCTCCAAAAGCTCGAAAAGAATGCATGTCATAACCAGCACTATAGATGGAATGTCTCAGAGGACTGCTCGACTCTGAAACGGTCTAAGATATTTTTGGGGAAATTCGCATCTGACATGTCATGGCTGCTTGTTACATCTGTTTTGAAGCAGATAGCATTCGATGTCAGGTCTGTGCAGAACAAGATTGTCTATCAAATTCTGGCTGAAGATGATGAGAGTCCCTCAAGACATAATAATTATCTCCAGGCAGTAAATATCAAATCAGAGAATGGCATTTCTGTTTCCAATGTGGTCCAATTCGACCCCCTCGAAAATAATGAAGTTGATGCAGCCTTAGGTGCTGATGAGACCAAACAATGGCCGGTTTATGATGCTATGAACTTGCGACGCTCTAAACGCAGGTTCGTACAACCCGAGCGTTTCCTTGGTCATGACGGTCCTCCAGGGACAGAGACTACATTTTATCTAACAGCTGCACATAGAATAAACATATTGAGAGAAGAGGAAGTGGAACCTGAACCAGAAGCAGAACCAGAAGCAGAGATGGATTTGCCGCTATCTCGCTTGTTATGCATGGATGCAGGTCCTTCCGAAGAACTTGCCCTGTCTAAAACACGAGATCTTGTGCCCATAAATGAGAAAACACCAAAGGAGGTAAAATCAGATGTGACTACTTGTAAGAAATCAACTGGGAAAAGTCCGAGGATATCGTGTTCAACTAATCTGAGTAAACATCAGAATGATCTTGCTATTGTTCCAGTGTCTTCCGAAACTGATGCTCTAGCCACTGGAAACTTTCATGTCCTGAGAAGACCGACAAATTTATCGGAAGAGATGGAAGAATTCTCTTTGTATTATTATAATATGAAACGCAGCCATGCGAACAAGGAGAAGAAAATTCCTACTTTAGACTATATAGATTGTGGAAATGCCTGGAAGGGAAGACCTCAACCAACGAAAGCAAAGAGTAGAAGTCATCGATCTGCTCAAACACGAACGGAAGATTTTGATGAACTGAAAACTTACCACAAGACAACTCTAAGTGCTGGTGCGTATAATAAACTTATAAGTTCATATATGAAGAATATCGATTCTACGTTCATCAAAGATGAGTCACATGTTATCGACCGGTGGAATCAGTTTAAGGAAGCAACATCTGCAGAAATGAATAGGAAAACGGAACCAGAACATCCACCGGTTGAGGAGGAAGAAGAAATGTCGGAAACCGAAATGCTGTGGAGAGAAATGGAAATATGTATGGCATCAACTTACTTTGACGATGATGAGGTAGAGGTTTTCTGAAATTTCTTATGGATTAAATTCATGCTTATATCAAACGGGAAAAGTGGTGTCCCTTTTAAGTTTTTTCTTCTCTGTGGTTAATTCAATTGAATGATTCTCAGGCTAGAGTATCTGCCGAGTCTCTTCGGAAAGCTAGTGAAAATTGTCAGCATGACTTCAGGTTGGATGATGAAGTTGGGATTCTATGTCGTATCTGTGGCTTCGTTAGCACTGAAATAAAACATGTTTCTGCACCATTCGTAAGTTCGAACTGCAAGCTGTTCCGGTTACAGCTTTTTTTATGTTCCCTACTACTCCTTTATGTATTGATTTTTATTGCTGTACTAGATGTGTGTTAAAGTGTTATCCATTTTTCTAGCTGGAACGTAAAAGCTGGATAGCTGAGGATGGTAGAACGTGTTACGAAGGTGAGCCAGAGCATAACGCAGATGAAGAAGAGGGCTTGAATCTTTTCTGCAATTACTCTTCTATAGAAAGGCCATTATCCGGTGAAAGTGAGAATGTATGGGCGCTGATCCCCGAACTTAGAAAGAAGTTACACTTCCACCAGCAAAGGGCCTTTGAATTCCTATGGCAGAATATAGCAGGTTCTTTGATACCTCAACATATGGAACCATCCTCGAAGAAAACAGGTGGTTGTGTAGTTTCTCATTCACCGGGATCCGGTAAGACTTTTCTCATTATTGCATTCCTCTCTAGCTACTTGAAGTTATTCCCGGGAAAGAGGCCTTTGGTACTTGCTCCGAAGACGACTCTGTATACTTGGTACAAGGAATTCATCAAGTGGGAAATCCCTGTACCAGTTCATTTAATTCATGGCCGTAAAAGTTATAGAGTCTTCAAGAAGAACTCGATGAAGTTTCACGGAGTACCGAGACCTAGTCAAGACGTTATGCATGTTTTGGACTGTCTTGACAAAATACAGAAGTGGCATGCTCAACCGAGTGTTCTTGTCATGGGCTACACTTCGTTCTTAACGTTAATGCGAGAAGATGCAAAGTTCGAGCACAGAAAATTCATGGCTAAGGTGCTGCGTGAAAGTCCGGGGCTCCTAGTATTGGATGAAGGGCACAACCCGAGAAGTACTAAATCGAGGTTGAGAAAGGGTTTGATGAAAGTTGAGACGGATCTGAGGATATTGCTTTCAGGTACATTATTTCAGAACAACTTCTGTGAATATTTTAACACCCTGTGTGTCGCAAGGCCGAAATTCGTGCACGAAGTTTTGAGGCAATTAGACCCGAAATACAAGAAAAAGAAGAGGTTCAACAAAGCTCGCCATTTGTTAGAAAACCGAGCAAGAAAACTCTTCCTAGACAAAATCGCCAGGAAGATTGATGCTGGCATCGGAGACGAGAGGCTGCAAGGTCTTAACATGTTGAGGAACATCACAAACGGATTCATTGATGTGTACGAAGGTGGGAATTTCGACTGCCTCCCCGGTCTACAAATTTACACCCTAATGATGAATTCAACGGACATACAACATGAGATTTTGGTAAAACTCCACAGAATAATGTCTACGTATACCGGCTATCCATTGGAATTGGAACTTCTGATAACACTTGCATCGATACATCCTAGTTTGGTCCGGACTTCGAACTGCAGTGCTAAATTTTTCAGTCCAGAAGAGTTGATGCAGCTTGAGATGATCAAGTTCGATTTTAGAAAAGGTTCCAAGGTGATGTTTGTTTTGAACCTTGTTTACCGAATCATCAAGAACGAAAAGGTGCTCATCTTCTGCCACAATATCGCCCCCATTAATTTGCTCGCGAACATGTTTGAGAGAATCTTCCGATGGCAGAAGGGTAGAGAAATATTAGTCCTTACAGGAGACTTGGAGCTTTTCGAGAGAGGAAGAGTGATGGATAAGTTCGAGGAACCAGGCGGCGCATCAAGGGTACTAATCGCTTCCATTACCGCATGTGCCGAAGGCATTAGTTTGACAGCCGCGTCGCGAGTAATTTTATTGGATTCAGAATGGAATCCTTCCAAGACAAAACAGGCTATTGCACGAGCTTTTCGACCTGGTCAGGAAAAGGTTGTTTATGTGTATCAGCTATTGGCAACAGGCACACTAGAAGAGGACAAGTACCGTCGAACCACATGGAAAGAATGGGTTTCGAGTATGATTTTCAGCGAAGCATTCGTTGAAGATCCATCGCAGTGGCAAGCAGAAAAGATCGAAGATGATGTATTGAGGGAGATAGTAGCAGAGGACAAAGTTAAATCATTTCACATGATAATGAAAAATGAAAAGGCCTCTACAGGTTGATGATCTGAGACTAGCTTCCCAGTTCCCACCACAGTAATAACTGTAAGAAACTGGCACTTCTATTACAGATTTATTTCTCCTTACTGTCATCAGTATCACAAAACCTCATCTGCAGCTTAATAATTTCTTCTTTTTTCGTGTTTTCGTAATCGTCGATAGGAAGTCAACGAGAACTCGAACCTCGATCAAGCCCTGACTCTTTAAGAAGAGACCAACAAGTATGTTCCCTCTTCAGCATGCTTCTATTAATATTTTCTGCATTGTACCATTACCATTGTGCTCTCTACAGGACCAGGTAACAACTTTTAACTTGTAAACTGGCATGATCTGCCTGCTTTTCCCAGAATTCCCATTTTCTGTCAAAGATATTTATGTTGCTTCGTTATTCATGTCCAAAACATGAGTACGGTACGAAATATGATCCTCCAAATACATGGAAAAAACTCGAACAAAAATTATTTCATTTAAAGATTATACAATATGCTTACAAGTTTATCGAGCCATTAACTTCTGCAAGTAGTACCAAGACGGGTGATCTTTCGAGTCAAACTCTTATGGTATAGAAACAGATATAGACTTGTTAAATGTCTCAAACAATGGGTGGGGATGGAGGTTTGGACCTTGGAACCAGGAACATTGAAACCTTTGCCTTGTTCCATACTTTAACTACCAAAACCATGGCCTCAATAATTAATAATTTAGGGTTTAATTCTGTGGGCATAATTAATATTATGTCCGTAGAAATTCAGCAAATAAATCGATCTGTTAATAATTCTGGAAAAATCGATAAATTATCATAAAAAAAATCTATTTATACGAAATTGTTGACTTTTTTTATCGGTAATGTCATTATATATTTTTTTTACAGAAAATATCGTATAATAAAATAAAAAATTATAAAATGGGTCAAATATTTTAGTGGATATGGGTTTTTAATCTTCGTTTGTGGCTTTAAACTAGGAATGTCACAAGCCTTTCTCCATAAATTAATTAGGACGACCATTTAGTGGATTCATTTTTTAATTGAATTAAAATAATCAAATTGATAATAATTATAAATTTTTTTTATTAAAAAATTAAATATTTTATATTCAATTGGTTGATTTAATTTAGTTTAATAACTACTTGTTCATCCAAAAATTAACTAGTAAACCATGATGTCTACAATGAACAATTACCGGTTCATTCATCCACTGGATTTTAAATGAAAATATTTTGTTAAATAAATTAGATAAATTTTAATTTATATAAGTTTGCTAATTTTAAAATTTGATAATTTAGTTTAAATTTTATATTTTAGGGTTTATATTTTAGAGATTTAGATGTTAAGCTTTAAAGTTTAAACAATCATTATATTTCTTTTACATAATTCATAACTTAATATATAATTAATAATTGTATGATTAGTCTTTTAAATTTTATTCTTTATAAATTAATTTAATTATATTTAGTAGTATTTAATATTAACGATGTTCAGCGATATTTGACACCCGTTATAGACTCATCCATCAGTGAAACAGTTAGGCAAAGTTTGTTTTCTTCCAGAGGTTTCCCTAATGACAATTTGACAACCTTAAAAAAAACATTCCAACTTAAAAATTAAAAGAAAAAAAATTACCTTTGTTTGTCTAATTTTCCTCTCACTTGACCCTACCACATTCATTTCCTTGACTAGGTATTTTCTTCACAGATCCCAACTTTATTTATATTTACTAATAAGTCAACTTGGCTACTAGTATTTAATTATTTGCCGTATCTAATAAAAAAATATTAATTCTACAAATAGTAATTATTTTCACTAGTTTATTACAGTATTTTTCTTATTGTATTAGGTTTAGGTATATGTTTTTTTATTACCTTTTATCTCATTTGGAATATTCTTAGAAAAAATTTATAGATAATATAAGAGACGAGCTTATTAAAAGGTGGAAAGGGACAATTGCTTCCGAAAATTAATTCTTTTATATATATATATATATATTTTAAAAAATGATTTATTTTTAATTTTTTCTCGTTTTTAAATATTTATATTTTATTCCAATTTTGAATTTTAACTCTATCCTTTATAAGACTCATTTTAATTAAAAAATATTAAAGTTAAATGAGGATAATAAAAT
The DNA here is from genome assembly GCA_035048815.1 of Abelmoschus esculentus. Classification (NCBI taxonomy): domain Eukaryota; kingdom Viridiplantae; phylum Streptophyta; class Magnoliopsida; order Malvales; family Malvaceae; genus Abelmoschus; species Abelmoschus esculentus. Next base: position 6,084,109 of record JAUCBN010000066.1, read on the forward strand.
TGAACCAACTTGATATATATTATGAAGTTGATGGATCCTTTTCATGCTCATGAATGATTAATGCTATTGTTAACAAGCACTCTTAAGAAGAAAAAAAATTATGATCATATTTTTAAAAAAATTATTATTTATAATAAAAATTATAAATTAAATATGCATCAATTCATAATTATTTGGATTAATTTCCATGAATTTAGAAAATATATCTACTAGTAAGATAATCTGAAAATTAAAATATAAATAATGTTTAGATAGACTTTTTTTTAAATGTAACTAGTTTTGTAATTGGTGTGATTTAATTTTTGTTTTCTGCACAAGTGGATTTAAATTCTTTTGATAATTGCTTATTGTATTAATTTCAGTAGAGAAATTACTAAAACCCCATCCTTATTATTCAATAATTTTAATTATATTTTCTTACAGCAACTTGGTTTATTATATATATATATATATTTAAAAAATAATTATTTAATTTATAAAAATAAAATAAATTAGTTAGGAAAATACAAGAGTGTTTCCAAAGTTATTTGAATAGTAGAGTGTTCTCGTAAACCTCATCAAGTAGGATTATAATATATATTATTCCTTATTATGGATCTAAAATTATTTTTGAAGGTATGTGCACATAAAATATTAAAAATTTAAAGTGGGTAAAATCATAAAAATTATAAGAAATTGTACGAATCATCTAGCCTCATCGATTAAAAGAACGGTTATTGTTCTTAGAGGTCACGGGTTCGAACAACAATAATGTCAGCTTGATATGTGAAATTATTTTATAAGTAATGAGAATAAAATGTATAATTATATAGATTTTTATTAATTATCACGTCATTCTTTTCATTAGATTTTAATGATAAGTGATTACATGAATATCAATATCATAACTAAGTAATCACATTGTCACAGTTAAATGTATACTGATTAAATCGAAATCAATCTTATAATTGAATGATCATTTAAATAATTTACGTTTTTATTACTATTCCAATTTAATTTGGATGATAGAACACATTAACCGATCCTAATAAAAATGGAAACATTATTATTTTTAAGAAATTTAAATTCAAAAAACTTATTTATATAGCATTTTTTCAAGTTTTAAAAATAATATATATATATACAATCGTATAATCACACTAATATATATATATAAACTTATTATGAATAATATTTTTTAACTTAAAAAAATGAAATGTGTTTATGGATAATCCCAAAGTTATTTGCATAGTAAAGGTATTTATTGGTATAGATATTAAAAATTTACTCTCTCCGTCCTCCAAATAATGTCCCTGACTTTTTGAAAGTCAAATTTTCTAAACTTTGACTATAATTATATTAAATATTTTAAATAATTAAATTTTATAAAATATATATTTGAAATCTACTCTATTAGATGTTTCTAAAATATATTTTTTTCATATTTTTATCAATAATAATTTTTAAATAATCATTAGTCAAAGTGCAAAAAGTTTAACCCCAAAAAAATCAATAAGGGACATTATTTTTGGGACGGAGGAAGTATCATTTATCATATCTAGTGAATGAAAATATTTTATATAAATAAATGTATTTAATAAATTATCATGGGTGAAATTGCAAAGGACTTATAATAATTTATGAGCCAATTGTATCATATAGCCTTAAATTATAACCTTTATTTTAAATTATCTTTAAATTTTAAAATATTTTAATTTCATCATTAAACAATTAATAATTTGATACATCATGAACGATAATTTAAGGATCAAATTAATAAATTTAAAAGTTTAAAGATTAGTTTAAAACAAGGAACAAATTTAAAAATAAATTTAAAATAAAATTTATAGTTTAAAGATGAAATAGAAATATTTAAAAATTTAGATACTAATTAAAAAATATAATATGATGACATACCATACAAGTTAATATCAATCTTCGACAACCACCCAAAATTTTGATTAATTAAAAAAGAAAGTAATTAAGAAAAAGGTGTGGAATCTTAATAGTTTGAACAAAAATAATTGAAAAATCTACCCAAAGAAGCTTCAACTTGTTCAGCCACTTGCAGTGTCCGGCGTAAGCTTGTGGCTGTTTGGCTATTAAGAAAATATCCCTTTCTCTCTCTCTCTCCCCAAGAAAATACTTAAAACCCTCCCCTTTTCATCTTGTTGTATATATTCAAAACATGTTCTTCATTCCATTCCAACAGTTTCACCCTCAGATTAATTAAACCACCACGAAAATGCCTTCTTCTTTGCAGATCCACCGTACCACCGCCACCATCGGCAGCTGCCACCACCAGATACAACCTCAACCCGACATACTCACAAGCTTCTTCCCTCTCCCTACTGGTGTCTCCGTCCCGGACATGGTCTCTGCCTACCATATTCACAACATGGGTCCTAATCAGTGTTGCTCCGCCGTGGTTCAATCCATAAACGCTCCCGTTGAAACTGTGTGGTCGGTTGTCCGCCGTTTCGATAACCCTCAGGCTTACAAACACTTCCTCAAGAGTTGTCACGTCATCGTCGGAGACGGTAACGTAGGCAGCCTCCGTGAAGTCCACGTGATATCGGGTCTCCCCGCCGCCTTCAGCACCGAAAGACTCGAGATCCTCGACGACGAACGTCACGTGCTTAGCTTTAGCGTCGTCGGCGGTGTTCATAGGTTGAACAATTACAGGTCTGTCACCACCCTACACTCTTCCAACAAAGGTAACGGGACAGTTGTCGTGGAATCATTCGTCGTTGATATACCTCCCGGTAACACTAGAGAAGATACATGCAGTTTCGTTGATACTATTGTACGTTGCAATCTTCAGTCTTTGGCTAAAATGGCTGAAAATATGGCATCAAAAAAGTCATTAAGCTTCAGTCTTTAATTATTTTGTTTTTAATTCTCTCAATATTCGATACCAAATCGATCGGTTAATGACAACAAATGAAATATCTGTTAACAAAAATTTTATATCGAGATCTGAAATAGTCGTATATGTCACACGTATATAAAATCAGATATAATCTAAATTTTTAGATCTAAATAGAAACCTGAATGAAGTTGAAGGGATGACATTGGTATTGGTATTATGATACCACACCTTTTTCTTAACCCTTGCTATTTAAGTTATAAAATATAAAAATTGAATTCTTAACCCACACCCTAAAACTTAAACTTTAAACTATAAACCTTAAACTTTAAATTTTAAATATAATCCTTAAAATTTATACCTACACGTTAAATTCTTAAACTTAAATTCTGAACTTAAATTCATTGAACTACTTAATATATTTTATTTAATTTGTTTAAATTAATTTGATGGGGTTTATGAATAATGTAAAAATATATATGAAAAAACATTAATATGTAATTTATAAAAGTGAAATTATATATATATATATATATATGCAAGTTGAACTGCAAGTGGGTGGGAGAAAATTAATGTTTCACATTGTTTAAATAACAAAAGCAAGAAAAGCCAGCCATTGATCTGTGTTTCGAACCTGATTTGACCGATCAAAGCATTCAACAATTGAAAATTAATTAATGTTTTATTTTTCTTATAAGTTTCATGAATTAATGTATACAAGACGAACTTAAAATCAAATATTAAAAATATTTATACTTTTTAATTTTAAAATATAAGATTTAATATATAAAAATTTAAATATATTTTGACAGAATTTATAAAAATAATTCAACAAGCCCTGGATTTTAATTTATAAAGATTTAAATTATCATTTAACTAAAAAAATTAGTAAACACATCTAAAAGAAATAATATATTTTATTTAATGATGATTTTTAGGACTAATGAACACTGCTTTATTTAATGATAATTGTTCATAAGTATTGATTATCCAAATTGTCCGAATAATTATCCACAAATCCTACTTAAAGTGATTCTTTTGTTCAGCTTTGAAACTCCATATTGCCCACTTGCCATATAATGTCAAGCGATTTTCTCGTATTTGAAACAGCCTGGAATCGGGTAAGAAAATCAGTCGATGGCAGCCCCCTACACGTGCTTCTTGTCTGCAACTTGATCAAGAAAAAAATTGAAATAAGATATATTATAAAAAAATTAATATAAATACGATAATAATAAACAAATTTTCCATTTTTTATAAAAATATATATAATACTTTAAATATAATTGTTTTTTTAACAGGAAATATAATTTAATTTATAAGATTTAATGTTTATAATATAAGATTTAAAAAAATAGATTTTTTTTGAGAGTATCTGTTCTAGACTATACTCTCAACCATTAGATTTTGATGGTTTAATCGTTGTGTTAACATTACTGAGGCTTGAACTTGTGACATCTAATAACAACAATCATTCTTTTAACAATTAAGACAAAATGATTCGTGTAAATTAGAATTAAAATTTAAAACTTAATTTTTAAGTATTGAGATATTAATATAAAAAAAAAATCCGTAAAATATTTAGTATTGATATATATATATATATATATATATATATATATATATAATACCAGACCGGCCGAGTAACTATCAAGGAAGACAATTGGCATTGAACCAAACACTAAGTTCATAGGCAATTCCCGTGTCCTTGGAGCTTTGCAGGCAGCCTCTTTTGTGGGTTTAAATTCACCTCTCTTAAAACAAATTGATAAACAAACTTAAGCTAATGACTTTGTCTTAACTAATCACCAATTTCCTCCACTGAAATCCGACATGAACATGCTTCATATCTCACTAACTCATTGGATTCAAGCCTTAACCCTGCTAGTGTTTCGAGTAAGTTGTCACGATTTAGCGAAAGAGCTCGTCGACGCGCACAATGCTGCTCGGAAAGGTGTTGGTGTTCCCCCTATGAGTTGGGACAATGTGTTGGAGGACTTGGCACTGAACTACTCTCTAGGACAGACCAACAATTGTATTGAACTAGAGCATGCAGTGGTCCCTTCGGGTCAAAACCTTGCTTGGAGCAACAGAAATGATTTTTGGACGATCGAAGCTGTTCGTCTTTGGGTGGCTCAGAAGAAGTATTACAACATGGAATCTGGTGTTTGCGCTCGAGGCCGGATATGTGGACAGTATACACAGGTAATTTGGATTAATTCAACTCAACTGGGATGTGCTGAAGTTAGATGCAGTAACAATAGTGGAATTTTAATTGCTTGTTACTATTACCCTGCTGGTAATGTTCCTGGAAAGCGTCCAACTGAGGGGATTAAATCCCTTGTTCGAACACCTCCTGTTTCTTCCGTGAGTCCGGTCCCTTCGTCGCCTATTACTCGAGTAATTTGGATCAATCCAACTCCCAAAATAAGAAAATCCATGACAGGGCTAGTCATAGGATTGAGTGTAGGATTGACTTTGGGACTAGCTCTATTGATCACTTGCCTCATTTCAAGACAAAAAAGGAAGAGAGCGAAAGAATCCGATGATGATCGCCATGTTTTCGATATGTTGTTTAATGATGAATTCGGCAATGTGATCGGACCGAGGAAGTTTTCATTGAATGAATTGGCTCAAGCAACAAGTGACAATAAGTTGGGCGAGGGAGGGTTTGGTTCTGTTTACAGAGGATTCCTGAGGGACTTGGATACATACGTTGCTGTCAAAAGGGTCTCCAAGGCATCTAAACAAGGGATTAAGGAATACGCATCGGAAGTGTCGATAATCAGCAGATTGAGGCATAAGAACTGCTATACCTCCATGAAGGAGATTACTGTGTGCTACATAGGGGCATTAAAACCAACAACATCTTGTTGGATTCGAGCTTCAATGCTAAACTCGGAGACTTCGGATTAGCTAGACTAGTTGATCATTCCCAAAGGTTAAAAACCACTCTTCTAGCAGGCACCGTGGGATACATCGCTCCCGAGTGCTTGTCTTCCGGTAAGGCCAGCAAGGAATCCGATGTCTATAGTTTTGGGGTGGTGGCATTAGAGATTGCTTGTGGTAGAAGGTCAATTGAACCCAAACTTCAAGACTCTGAGGCTGTACTAGTTCCATGGGTGTGGGAATCATATGGAAACGGAAAGGTTCTCGACGTGTCGGATTTTAATTCAAATATTTATCAAATCAAATATTATTCTTATCGTATTTTAAACTAAATACTTATTATATCTATGCCACCTTTAAAGTTAAACAAATCCTACGGCCACGAGTGATAAAATATAGGAAGAAGATGGAGATTCTTACAAAACCAAAAAGGAATGTAATTTGAAAATGGAAACCTGGAGCACTCAAAACCAGAAACAGATGAAAACAAACATCGTTTCTTTCTTGATCTCACGACCATCATGCATGTCTTTGTCTCCCATTAAAGTTGCGAAGCTTCGATGTAGATAGACCAAAAGTAAGACATCATTATCTTCACGTGTCATTATAATTTAGGGTTTTTTTTATTGTTGTTTTGGCTCTTCTTCCTTTACCTGTAAATGGAGGATAGAAGCTTCATGAACAAAAGAAAAAGACAAATTTTATTATTATGAAACCATGTCACCAAAGATGGTCTCTCTCTTAAGAGAATATTGATCATAATTCACACTGCTAGAGTTTATGAACTGATGATGATTTTGGACAAGATATTGTTTATCATCGTAACGGATGTCGTAATCCGTCAATTGATCGACAGTGCCGCCACCGCGGGAGGAGGTCGGGTTCGGTGTCGGAAGGTGTTGAACCATTGGGTCTTGGACTTGTTGCTGCATCTGGATACAAAGTATCTCAGTCTGAGCCACGGCCAGCTGCATTTGGAGCTCGGAAACCTGGTTCTGCAGAAACGATATCGCCCCGACACATCCGTAAACCGGATCTCTCACCCTCGCATTCGCCTCGTACACCAAACTGCTCACTGCATCCGCCCTTTGCTGCACCGGCAGCTCCTGCTCACACATACATAACTATACATATTAAGAACATAAATGTATACAATCATGTGATATATATGTATATATAGGTGATATTTGATGAACCTGAAGCATTTTGCTGACATTGCTAGCACCAAAAACCTTGTGAACGATGGCGAACTTGTGCGGATCGTCGGAAGGGAAGTAAGGGGCGAATACGCAGTCTTTGGCGCAGCGGCGACGGAGCAACTTGCAGGAAGCACAGGGTGAAGTTCCCCCCATTTTTGGGAACTGAACTTTTGGGTGATTGTGTGAAGAAATTAGGCACAAGTTTGCATTAATTTAGAGGGTTGTGCTTATTTATAATAGACAAAGAACATATGTGCCCCAAGTGTTCCATTGCTCAACTATGGTAATTTTGTCTTCACTCTTTAATATAATAATTGAATATGTGTATACATAAAAATAAAATTATTAGGTGAACTATGTTTATCATGTCATTCGTGGTTTCAATCATCACCTTTTTCTTACATGTAATTAGTAGGTAGGTAGGTAGTAGGTAGTTATTTAAAGATAAGCAATCATAATTGTTTGGACTATATATGACGTGATGAACAAGGTTCACCTAATAATCTCTTGCGTATACATAATACTAGCGTTTGACATGGCAAATAGTTGTTGGACATGTCCTTAAACTATGGTTTATGTTTTACATTCGTCCTAAAATTTTAAAATGATCTAATTGAGTCCTCAAAAGTATATCATATTGTAAGCCCAACTATAATTAAGATTAGGAGTAATGAATGCGAATCACAAAATTTTAAAAATTCATTTTTTATATGGGTGAAGCAAATAATGAGCGTCAATTATTTTATTTATTTATTTTTGAATTGTATAGTGTGATTATAATATATTATTTATTTATTAATTTTAGTTTTTAATAATATATATAAATTATTCAAATCCAAATTACTTAAAAATAATAATATTTTTTTTATTAGAATCACTTGATGATTTCGTTAACTATTTATTTAAACTTGGACGAAGTAATGCCTCAACGTGCGTGCATGGCAACTAGGCTAATTAGGGGGGGTCTATGGCAAAATAATAACAATAATATATACATATATAGACATTAGAGGGTCAAGTCAAGGCCATCATCATCATCACCATGCAAGTTGCAGGGAAAAAAATGAACAATAAAACCCTAAAAGAGCCATGGCCGACCCTTGAGAGAGGTGAAGCGAGCCTCTACGTGAATGTCTGTTGCTTTATTAGCCACACAAACATTCATGTGAACAAAAAATCCCCAAAAGACAAGGGCTCCCCTCTCTAGATCCATGTATAAATACTATATATTATACATAGGTATGAATCAAATCTGATCAACCAACAGTCAACAACGAAAAGAAGTGTGTATATAATATTTTATTCACTTGAGAACATAAATTTAAAAATTTAAATAAAATTTATTCAATATATAAATCTATTATATTTTTTTTAAATTTTGTCTATAACATTTGTGGATTAAAAAAATATATCAATAATATTTAAAGAAAATAGTCTTATCCACAAATATTGTTTTATCGATATGTAAAGTTAAGTTGGTTTTGAGTCCTAATTAAACCGATACTATTGTTGTTACAATACAAAAAAAAAAAAAAAATCAGTTTGTGTGTGTTTAAACGCATAATATCTTTTAATTTATAAATTAAAAGGATTCCGAGTTTTGAATAAATATTATTAATAAATTATACTAAAAATATGAAACAAGTGGAAATTTTCTTACATTGAGAAGTTATTTAAAAAAATGATTTTATTTTTATTTTTTATTAACAAAATTCAAATCTCCAAATGAGTCTTTGTGAATTGGTCATATATTTACATATGTGTATGTAGGTTAAGGTTCATATTTTTTTTTAATAAATGATCTCTAAATAGACCCATCTCGTGACCTTAGTCCTAAATGCAATCGTTATCAAAGGATCGTCCACTTGATTTGGTTGATAAATGCCTTGATCCCAGTAGGTCATTGGACCCGTGGGGTATAATTATTTGGTCATACTGACCAAATCATCGAGCATATGTGACATTTAAATTTGATCATTTTTACAAATCATTAATTAATCATTACAAGGGTCATTATCGTCTAAAAACAAAACCAAAAAAATGATGATTGAAATATTATTACAGCCCATTGTTTGCATCAATTGGGAAAGGATTAGTCTATCACGTGCGTCGAACATTACTGAACACCACTAACGATGAATATCGCTGAATACTATTAAATTAATTAATAAAAATTAAAAATTTCAAGGACTAAACATATAATTTTAAACTATTTAAAATGAAATTTTAAACAAATTATATATATTATATTTTAATTTTTTAAATATTTTTTAAAATTATTTTTAATTTAAAAATAAAAAATATTAAATCCAAAACCTAAAACCCTAAAATCAAGCTAAAAATACTAAATATTAAATCCTATAATCCAAAACCCTAAATCATAAACTCTAAAACAATAAAACCATAAACCATAAAATCATAAACAACAAAAATATAACCATAACCTAAACCCTAAAATAGAAAACTTGAAACTCTAAAAAGTGTAAACTCTAAACTTGAAACTCAAAATTAGTTTAAGAATTAAATATAGGAGTTTTGGTTATTTTAGGTTTTAAGATTTTAGGGTTTAGATTTAGTGTTTATAGTTTATCATTTTTAGGGTTTTGATTTTAGGGTTTTGAGATTTAGGGTTTAGGGTTTAGAGTTTAATGTTTAGTGATTTAGATACAAGGGTTTTGGTTATTTTAGGGTTTAAGATTTTAGGGTTTAGATTTAGTGTTTATGGTTTAATATTTTTAGAGGTTTTGATTTTAGGTTTTAGATTTAGGGTTTTGAGATTTTATATTTTAGGGTTTAGAGTCCAATGTTTAGTGATTTAGGTTTTGGATTTTGGTTTTAGGGTTTAGAGTTTATGATTTTTTATTTTTTAAAATTAATTTAATTATTATTTTATTCAATTATTTAAAAAATAAAATAATATATATAAAGTAATTTAATAAAAAATATATTTTAAAAAATTTATAATTATACGTTGAGTCCTTAAAATTTTTTAATTTTTATTAATTAGTTTAATAGAATTTTTCATTAGTAATAATTTTTAATACTGAATAGGCGTATTTATAGGGTCGTAATCGGACATCCACGAGGCAAATTGTATTTTTTTTAAATAGGGTAAATTACACAAATTGTCTCTTTACTATACCTCAATTATCTTTTACATCCTTTGACTATCAAATGTTACAAATTGATCCATTGATTAACTTTTTTGATACAAGGTGGTCCTATACCGTTAAAAATTTGACGGAAAACTGATGTGGACGTTAACATGCTGACTTGGATAACCATGTGGCATTCCAATCTCTATAATTCAAGTCAACATGTTAATGTCCATTTCAATTTTTCGTCAATTTTTTAACAGCACAAGACCACTTTGTATCAAAAAATTAGTCAATGAATCAATTTATAACATTTGATAGCCAGAGGATGTAAAAAATAATTGAGGTATAGTCAAGGGACCATTTATGCAGTTTACCCTTAAAAATATTAAATTATTTAAACTTATTAAAAATTAAATTCAATTCAAAATTTTAATAAATCAAGTTGAACAAATTTTAACTTGAATCAATATATTTGTCAATATACATAATAAGAATATTTAAAAATATCTAAATGATTCTATTAAAAAAAATATCTAAATAATAATGAATCACTAGGTTCCATACAACTCTCCTATCAAGGAACAGAAGAGAAAGAACACTAAGAAACTCTCAGACACTATTTTTTTTCTGATAAAAACAAATCTGTTGATCAGCTAGAAAATTTTACTAAATTATTACTAATGAAGACAACCTCCCTCAAGGAAATTAATGAGACACTGACATGGTATTTTTAGGGTTTCTTTATTTATTTTGAACCCTAATTCCAGAGAGTCAAATGTGTTGCTGTGTAGGAACCCGAAGTCTTATCAGTAGTCTAAACATTAAATGACCCAACACATGTTTCAAAACTTCTTGTCTGGTTTGAGCATAAATAAATAAACCCTAAAGCTACGGGGAAGTGAGACAGAAAAAAGGCAAGTTATTGCTGTTTGGATAGTGGGAAAATAATTTATTTAGTGAAGCAAGAAGAAACAGACATCTTCAGCATCTAAGATGGAGTAGCACTGCATGAGTCATGTGTGAATTAAATGAGCTTCGTAAACAGTGGATTTGTTTCGTTTTCCAGAATCATATTTTCTATTCTGAGATGATTCGGTCGTAATTAAAGTTGATTGTCTTGTAACATTGGGAATCTCACTGTCGGGGATGGTGTTTTGTGCAGTGTTCATCTCTATCCATCACACTTATAAGCCCGAGTTAAATCTTAAGTTAAAAAAAAATAGTCAAAGTTAATTTTTTTAATTATATCAAGTTTATAGAATTTGAGCCGAATATTTAAATTTATATTTAAATTTAATTATATATTTATTATATTGTAGTATTAATTAATTTTTTTAAATATAGATCATTAATTTTATTAAATAAATATATATCCGAAATCATAATAAAAGTTTACAATATAATAAACAAAATATCTAAATCCGGACATATACCTAATAAACAAAAGTAGCAAAAAAAGATCATAAAAGGACCATATAAGAAAAAGGTAAGAACCTAATCTAAGGACTCACCATCAAAATCGATGATGATAGGTACAATCATCGACAAACAACATAAAAATGCATATTACAATTGAAAGAACATTGACAATAAAAATATTACCACTACTCAATCGCGACAAAAAAATGGTAGATATAATCACGCATCCGAATCTAGTTCGAGGGTCCGAGATAGGGAGATCAACAACACATAGATGATGTCTTTTTGAAGTTTTTATTAATAAAATTTGAATTTCAATCACGGTGTCACCTGTAGGTGGTGTCTTGACAAACTATAAAATTTGAACCGTAAATCAATAGTTTGATCATATGCATATTTTAACTAAAAATTCGTAATTTGACTCAAGATGTAGGTGTCGTTTCATTGAAATTCAAATTTTATTAATAAAAAAATTAAAAAAGAATGTGACGTCTTTAAGTTATCGTAGTTTTTGTCATAAATCCACAATTATAGGGCAATGTATCCTAAATCCCTAATTTTGCCTAAAAACACTTGAAAAATTAACATCTTTTTACAATTCTTGAAAATACATATATTTTCTGATTTACATTATAGGATATATGTACTTAATAAAGCCTAGTTTAATGCAACACTTGGGCCTCTCAAAGCTTCAATCTCTATCTAATGGGCCAAAACCAATCATTATTCTAAGGGTATAGGTCAATACATATTCAAATATTTTTTTGAATATTTGATTTTTTTAACTCCAAATATTATGAGTTCAAATAATATTTAAATTTAAATATTTTAGTTATAATTTTATATATGAGATAAGATTAAATTATAATAAAGTTTGAATTTTATACTAATTATTTTTTCGGTTTAAATTAATAATTTAAATTAGGTATTTTTGCCTAAATTGATATAGTTTTTAAATTAATTTAAATTAAGAAATCAAATTCATGTATCAGTTTGAACTAAAAAATCAAATTTATATACTTAAATAAATAAGATAATTAAATCAAATATTTATATTTATATTAATTTAAAATAATTTAGATATAAACTGTATATTTATATTAATTTATTTACAAATGGATGAGATAATTTATTGAAATGCTAAATCAATCAATACCAAAATTATTAGTGATAAATAAGTAAATGATAAAAAGTACAGGGGCCTATTAGCAAAATCAAAATATTCCTGAATAAACCTTTAACCTCGAAAAACCCCTGGCACCGCCGCTCGCCTCCTCACTTCACTGTTTTCGCGTTGCTAAGTTGAGATCGTTTTCCGTTCACAGATGTCAAACTCCGATTCGGTGGCCGACCTGACCCCGCCTAACTCGAAACCCGACCCGGAAAACCAAAAAAACTTCAACAACAATGAAATCGAAGAAGAAGATGGCGACGACGACGAAAACGACGTCGAAGACGATGAAGAGGATGAGGAAGAAAACGATGGTGTATTTGGAGGACCGAACCAGCCTAAACCTCAATCACGAGAGGCTCGGTTCCGCTCGGAGAAACTCAAAATGGACTCACTGTTGCAGCGAATGAAAACCGGTCCGGTTTCGGTACGCATTCACGACGTGATCATCAAAGGGAACACGAAAACCAAGGACCATATCATTGAAGCCGAGATGGAGGTATTGCAAAACGTCGGCTCGATGCAGGAGCTGTTAAAAGCGTCGCAGATTGTGAATTTGAAGCTCCAAGCGCTTGAAATTTTTGATTCCGTGAAAATCACGCTCGATTCCGGCCCGCCCGAACTGCCTGGAACTGCTAATGTGATTATCGAGGTTGTTGAGGCTGCCAGCCCGCTTTCGGGACAGATTGGAGCTTATACGAAAGCGGAGGTGAATTTCTTTTTTGATATGATATTTTAAAGGTTCCCTTCTAATTTGCTTGTTTTGATTTTTATATGTTTGGCTACTAAGAAATTGGGGGGAAATGAATTGCAATACGGTTTTTTATAGACATGAGTTAAATGGAGCATATGAATAGTTGGAATGGAATTTAGGTTTGAGTTTAACATGCTGAAATGAAAATGTGGTAAATTATGGTTACTGAATTAGTATAATGTGCTAATTAGCTATGTTACTTGGACTCTTGCATGAATTTCCGATATGGGTATGTTCAATTTTTCTGAAGTTATTTCTGTTGGATAGGAGAATTGTCTAATACGGGTACGTCTTCGGTGAGTCGTAACCCATAATCATGTCCAGATGTTTGTTGGTACTTGAAGAAAAATGAAGAGTCCGAGCAACATTGTTGATTAGATTTCGTGATGAAGACACTTCCATTTAAGCTGACCTAGTATATGGATTAATAGCAATGCAAATGAATGATAATGTCGTGAATTAGAGGGTTTACATTGCTTCATCATTGACCTTTATTGAAGGTTTAGACGGATGAAAGAGTATAAAAGATACCCATTGAATAAGGTTCATATATTTATCCTGCCAAATAAGTTTTTTTTTTCAATGTGATAATGAAGATGCATTTTGTTCCTTTTGTATGATATTTATACCATGCATGATATAAATATAGCTATGCATTTAGTCTACATGTGACCAACCAAATGTGATATTGTAAATAAACTATAGACATTCAGGATATGAATATAGCTATTGCAAATGTGATATGAATATAGCTATGCATTTGATATGGAAAGTTTTGTTCCTTTTGCCTTTTGGTTGCTCGTTTTCCATGAATTTATAAGTATACAACCTTGAATTTGAGCTTTTAAATATGTAAATTGCTGCTGTAGGCTAGATCTTCCACAGTGGAAGGATCTCTCAAGTACAAAAATTTGTTTGGTTACGGGGATCTTTGGGATGGTTCATTGGCATATGGCTACGACCACTCAGCTGAATTAAGTGCTGGCGTGTATTTGCCAAGATTTAAAGGACTGGTAACTCCTGTCACAGCACGAGCATACTTACTTTCCCAAGATTGGTTAAAGTTTTCTTCGTACAAAGAGCGATCAATGGGCCTTTCTCTAGGATTATTTTCAAGTCAGCATCATGATGTGGCATATAATCTTGCATGGCGTACCTTAACTGATCCATCACAAATGTCATCGAGGTCCATAAGGAGGCAGCTTGGCCATAATTTACTTTCTTCTTTGAAGTATACCTTCAAATTTGACAGGAGAAATTCGTCAATGCGGCCAACTCGGGGTTATGCTTTTGTTTCTAGTACTCAACTTGGTGGTCTTGTACCTGATAGTCGGAGCTTACGATTTCTTCGACAGGTATGAATTATGCATACTTCTTGTTTACCCCGCAAGCATTTTTGTCTTGTCTCACAATCGTGCTATTGTACATGTTTGTCAGAATTGCTTTGTCATTCTTTTCCATTGATGTTCTATGACAGGAATTTGATCTTCGTTACGTTGTTCCTCTCGGGTTTTATCATGCTGCTCTTAATTTTGGGGTTTCTGGCGGTGTTGTCTTTCCATTGGTGTTGTCTCTGCCAGAAAGATTCTTCTTAGGTGGCAACATATCTCCAGTTTGTGCTTTAGGAGGGCCAACAGCATTATGGGGATTCAAGACAAGGGGATTGGGTCCAACAGAGCCAAAAAGACAGGTTAATGATGAAAATGCCGACCCTTCTGGCGTGGATTTTCTTGGAGGAGACCTTGCTGTCACTGCTTTGGCAGACCTTTCTTTTGATCTCCCATTTAGGTGGTTTAGAGAAAAAGGAATTCATGCTCATGTGTTTGCATGTGCTGGTAATGTCTCCAAGTTAACAGAATATGAGTACCGCAATTTCTCTGTTCAAAAGTTTGTAGAGTCACTCCGAAGTTCAGTAGGAGTTGGACTTGTTGTCCCGACAAGTTTATTCCGAATGGAGGTTTGTGTTCTCTTTTTCTCTTACTTCCAATCAAAGCAATTGATATTTCTTTAGATGCTTTTCTGTTTTATATGTTTCTACTTTATATTCCCCCAATTTTATATTATCAATGATTTTCGATAGATAAGCTGGGGTGGGGAATTTGAACTTAGGATAGGACCTTACTTTCGGAGGTTAGTTGAGTCAAAGTGTTGGCATTATGATAGGATAACATGGGTGTAGAATATTGACTGATCAAATGTCCATTTTGCCTATCATCTCAATGGATGATATTCTCGTGGAAGAAATGTATACCGAAAATAGTCGAGATAGGTTGTTAAGATCTGTTTCTTGCCGAACTTCCAGCATATAGATACAGAAAGGGTTGCCAAGGGAGTTAATAGCTCTATTCCATTTCCCACTGTTTTGTTTGTGTTGAGTTTCTTGATAAGAAAGATGGTATAATTGGTCGATTTTATGCTATTTGCTCAAGTTCTGCCACCGATGACCATTAATTTTTTGCACAATGCTTTCATTTATGCTTGTTTCATGTTTTTAAGAAGTCTAGGAGCTGACATTTTTAATAGCTAATACAAATTTTTATCCCTTCTGATCCAGCTTAACTATTGCTATATACTGAAGAAGTTCGATCACGACCGGGCAAAAACCGGTGTCTGGCTTACCTTTTCTGCTGCAACATAGAATTCCAGACTATATATTGGAATCTGGCAAGAACGTAAACCGGAGTTTGGTTTATTTCCTCGTGCACAAGACAGAGTTCTTGACCTTATATCGGTGTCCAGCGGAATTTCAGACTCGATTTCGACGTTGAAATGAGATTTTCTTAGTTATTTACTTGCTTTTCACCTGGAAAAACAGGTCAACATTCATCACATATTGTATTTCATAGTTTCAACAATGTTGGCGGAAGCAACTTTGAAAGCCACATCTTTTTGTACCCTTGCATATACATTAGGTGCCATGGATTGGTCTCAAAACATGAATCATTATTTGGTTATTTCCGATCGATATTCGTCGCAATTGATCTCGATAACATGTATTATACCCTTGGACTCGACACGATATTATCATAAACTCTTTATTTATTTATTTGAAAATATTAAAACAAAGGGTTCTTTGAATCTAAGTTCAATATGTCCTGAAAATACACATTTGGATTTGAATATCCAGAGGTTAATTTAATTAAATCGCAATTAGATAGTAATTCTTGTAATAAATTGAATTAATTAAATTATTGGATGAACGTTAAATTTTGGGCCCAATGTTAACTTAGCCCAATAAATTCCAAAAGTTCAGATAGCCAAACCTTATCCAACAAGAATGTCATTTAGGCATTTTAGGGTTTTGAGTTTGTCTCTATATAATCTCAAATCCCCGGCTTTCGGTTCCCCACTCTCGTCGCAGCCTTTGAAGAGGAACGCAGAACCAGTGTTTTTGATCTTCAGAAAGAGCTCGATTTCGTAGCTTTTTCTCATCATGAGAGCTAAGGTGAAAACGTAACCCTCCGAAGCATGATTTTCGATTGTTTTACATTGAAATATTTTTTGGTCATTTCAGTGGAAGAAGAAGCGTATGAGGAGGTTGAAGAGGAAGAGAAGAAAGATGAGGCAGAGGTCTAAGTAATCTAATTCCTTAAGAAGCCAGTAATTTCGATTTTCTGTTCTTTAGATTTTGCGTTTCTTATGGATACTTACTTTTTAAAAGGTTTTTCGTTGTTGCTGTTATTGAACCATTTGGATCTTAATCTTATTGAAACATGTTGTTGAGATTTTGATGTTAGTTTTTCATGTTTTTGTTTTTCATTAAGTTGCAAATGCTCTGTTAATACGCAATTTTTGAAGATTATGTGTATAGATTAAATTTAATGAAACATGTAGCTAATGAGTAGGCTATTGCTATTGGATTGCTTATATCTTTCCTTTTTGCCATGGTTATGCAACTTCTTATCGGCTTTGAAAAATATGAGTAATAGAGAATTGGATTGCATTTTCCGGTATTGCTATTGCTCGAATAGATTTATTCTTGTCATCTACTCTATGTTTATTTGCTATTACTCAAATTTAGTTATTCGTGTATTATTCTGCGTATTCGTCTCAAATGCAAAAATTGATTTATTTATTATTTAGTTTAATAAATTTATTACACTCAACACCATTAACAATGTTTTCATTTCTCGAAATGAACAAGGATTTAAAGAGATTTTAACACGTTAATTCTGCTAATTAATTAATAAGCAATTTTATAAGAAAAAAACATTATTTTTATTTTGAATTAAAATATTAAGAATGAAAGTTTTTCGGAATCGAGAAGGAATCAAATCAGGGGGGTGGGGTATACATGTTCTGATCTTATACTATTCAGCCAACAACAAAATCTACCAAAAAAGTAGCCCAAAACACATAAATCTTAAACAAGTTTTTGTGTTTCAATAATTAAAAAAAAAGTTTGTGTTTCAATTTAGAGAAAAAAAAACAATGAAAGTGTGAAGTGTTTTGGTATATACTGCTGGTTCAATTTCAAGGACATACCAAAATTAATACAAATTACAAATATGCAGGAGAGGATAAAATTCCGAGGCTTACCTTTCTTCACAGGCCCAGCAGACAAAAAAATGATTCAGTCTACAAAACAAAAACAAAATTATATTACAAATTAACAATAACAGAAAAATATAATGAAATTGCCATAATTGGAACGACGGAATCGAATGCTTTTTATGGAATTCAACTCGGCTAAAAACTTTTTCAATCAAACCTGTCAACACTTAATAACTGCTGCCCATTGGTGGCATGCCGTAAGGTGGCATTGGAGGCATTCCCATTCCTCCCATGGAAGGGGGCGGAGGCGCAAATCCACCACCCATACCCGGCATTGGTGGTGCAGGCAATGCAAGAGGGAGCAACTGAGCATACATGTTCTGCAACACAAGGCATGTACAACTTCAAACCCGATGAAAATCTAGCCACTCCCACCGTGTAAGTGTAGAGAACACATTTTCGAGAAAACGGAGTTGGAGTTTCGGCTTTTTAGGTCATTATTACCTGTTGTGCAATGACTTCTTTCTCTTCTTGCTCTTTAGCCTTCACTTCTTTTTGAGCTTCAATCTTGTCCTTGATAAGTTCATCCACTTTGCCAGTGTATTCGCGGATAAACTGTAATATCAAAGACAATTAAAAAACGGTTCAAACGAAATAATATCGATTTAAGAACTGTCTTGAAACAAAAATAAAACCATGGTAAAATGAGAAGTTGTTACTAAGGTCAACCATCAAAGTCTTTCAGCTACCAAGTAAATGATGATTGATGATATACTGAAAGCAGTAAAGAAAATAAATTACCTGCAGCAGATATGGGAATGCAAAGTCGATCATATTGTTAATCCAGGCCAGCTCAAGAGCAACATCTGGTCGAACTAAGTCATAACAGACAAAGAGGCACGATGTGAAGCATTCTTTCTTGCCCTGTATAAAGATGGGAGTCAACACCGAAATTAAGTCCGATTCACAACAATAACCAACATTACAGTGATAATACCAGACGGAAAACCATCGTAGTGCAAAACAAGTGTTATGTTAGCAACTGTACTTTCTGAGTCCTATCCCTATAGTATAGTTACCAAGTACAATGGTTTTGTACTTGGATATGTTACTCATACTCGAATGTGAGTGTGGGATTCAAATATGAATCTAAGGTGGTTTTGTGTTTCTCTTCTAAGTTTTTCCATGTGTTTGAAAGGTGCTTAAAGGGTAATATCCCCATAACCATGTCCAAAAATACGTGATAGGAGTAGTAGTCGGCCGATAAGGTATACTGCTTCATATCTCTGAGGTCCAAGCAGATAACAACAATATGGCTATAAAGTATAAACCATCTATCAATTAGAAAATACATCTTTCCATATTTACAAACAAGTTGAGTACCTGTTCAATGAAGTAAACAAGCAATTCCTCGGCAAGTTCACGTTCACCGGACTGTGAAGCTGTTTCCATTGCATCTCTGTAATGTTTGTCCTTCTTTGACAAGGCAATGGACTGCTTCCATCTCCCTGCCTTTTTGTAAATATATGCAGCAACACGCCTCATTTCAAGCAGCTCATGTTTCTCAATCTATACAAGCAATATGGAAATAATATCAGAAACAAACCTAACAGTGAATCAATGTATAAGAAAAACAGTATTCTACCTTTTGTGCAAGTCCGATCTGATCAAAATTATCATGCAAATCAATAGATTCTCTCAATCTATCATAATCTTCTTCCTCTACATAAATCTCATTCAATGCCTCGTTTACTGCAGACACATTGTTGCTCTGAACAGCAACCATGTACGGCTTCACAAGCCGCAGATGACCAGCCTGAAATTCCAGAAGAAAATAATTGTGAAACCAAAATGTATTAGTGTAATAATAGAGTAAGTCCATTATTAGATTTCCTGCCAGAATGGAACCTTTCTCATAATGTCAACAACACGAGAGTGATCCACACGAAGCGCAAGCACATTCAGCATATCATTGATGAGATCAGGATGTTCTTGCAAGTAGAAATGGACAGCCTTGTAATATAGCTCAACACTAGCAACTTTGACAATAACATCTTTGAACTGCATATGATCCCAGGCATCAGGAGAGTGGTTCATCACGGTAGTTGCAGCATTATCGAACTCGTCATATTGGATATACAAATAGGTAAGTTCCTTCCAATGCTGCTGTTCATCACAAGCTCTTATCAGTTTGGGAATATTGAGACGCGTAGAGAACAATTTAATGTGCTCCATAAGTTTCTCCGGGCGATATCTGGCATACAGGACTCCCAACTCGGTAAAGATACCCATGTGTGCACGTTCCAATCCTAAACCACTCTCCATGAGAGAGATTAACTCATTGAAGCATCCTCTATTCTGATAGTATTCACTGACTTCTTCCAGGTCATCCACCTATAATCAGCAAACATAATGGTCAAAACCATTGCAGACAATGGTATCCGACAGATAAACACAAGAAGAAAAGAGGAACTGAATGCACAATGAATTTATTGCTCCAGAGACTTGTAAGTCAACTTGAAAGTAAACTAACCTGTACAATAACATTAAGACCACATATCTGTGCCAATCGGAATTCCTCAGCATCAACACAGGCAAAGCAAACTTCCTTCCATGTCTTTGCACTGTTAGCTTTTCGTGCTGCATCAACAGCACCCTGGAATTGTTTAAGTCTCACAAGTGTAACAGCCAACTTGGCCCAGTTAGATATAAATGCAAAAATGATTTTTGCAGCCTCATATAGTTCTTCATCGAACAACCGGTCACCAACATTTTGAAGATTAGCAACATTAGGCATGAGAATGAATTCTTCAATTTCACCCAGTCTATCAATCTTTGCATATGCATATATGAGTTCACTGTCTACCTTGGGCTCCTTGACCTTCTCTCTGACCATTAGAAGGTACCTCACCAGATCATGGTAGACATCAGCATCCTCAGAAGCTCGGATGACTTCAAGGAAGTGAGTAGCATCATCTGCACGAATAAATGATTCAATTGCATCGCTCACAAGCCCTTCCCTCAATTGTGCCTTCGCCACTTGAAACCAAACAGCATCTTCTTCAACTCGGAAGGCAAATTCAACGGCTCGATCAATGCTTCTAAGGTTATCTAATAAAACGTTGACAGCCTGAACATTTAAGTTGAACTTTTTGAAAATTGCAAAAGCTTCTTCATACAGTTGAGCTTCCACAGCTACTTCTCCAACTGCAGGTCCATCAAAATTATCTAGCCTATTGATATAATCCATAACTCTAGAAGGATCTGCCTTGATAGCTGTCAAAATCAGTAGATTTTGCAGATTGAAATTCCCACTGAATGCCGAGTTTTGGAGCACGATCTTTTCGAGAAGCTCAATCAGTTCATGGGGCAAGTCAGCAGTCATGAAGGCTTTAACAGCTGCAGAGACTTGCTCTGGACTTTTGCTTTCTGGCAAAGCAGTCGACACAACCTGATCAATTAGATGTCTTCTATACTCATTATCAGGATTTAGAACCTTGTCCCAAAGATCAGCATCCATCCTCTCAACAACATACCTGCGATCAATGGATAATGACCAATAAGCCACTAAAAACAAAGATCTTATATATTATCATACGTAACTAAAGGATTGCATACCTGGCCTGCAATTTGAACAATGAGTTCTTATTTGTGACATTGATAAGTTCATCATCGCATTGTCCTCTTCGGTAAGCCACAACTGCCAAGGTGGGATCACGTTTCTCACAGTACTTACCAACAACTCGGGAGTCATAGTAAGGGTTGGTTGTGAGGAAATGCTCTGGATTGTTATTGCTTTCAATGATGATTTTACCCAGTGCATTGTGGACGTGCACATCTTGGCTGCCCTCACTCACAAGATGCTCCAAGAATTGTGTTAGCAAACGAAGTCGATTTCTGGAAACCAAATGCCAAAAAATGAGAACCATATAATAATATAAAGATGGAAACGAGGACACAAGATCCACTAAAAAAATTCACCTCTTCTCGCATTCATCCACAAGGGGCTCAACTGGTAGCAAAGAACGGACCGAGAGAATGAGACCTTTAATAAAATCTTCAGGGCATTCATCATCTAGCAACTGCCCCACTACCAAAGGAGCATTCCCAGGATTCACCTATCAGAAAACAAGATCACAATTACTCTAGTTCAAATTAAATTCATGCAGGCTGCAGCATGGCGGTAAATGTATCTAGTGGAGAATATCACATACCTTCTGAACATAACCTTCAATGTAACGGAGCATGTTATTTGTGTAGAGGTAGTGAGTGAGATCAGGGACAAACCCAAATCGATCACAAACATTAATCAGGGGTCTAGCATCAGGAAGTTTAGCTTCCATCAGGAAGTTCTTTGCCTTTTCAGCATCATAAAAGTTTGATTCCCTGGTTACACGCTCAACCTCCTTTATTTGTCCAGTTTTAGCAGCAGCCTCAATATACTTAAAGTGTATATCAGGGTCCTCGCTGTCCCATAATCGGAAATACCAACATAGTTAGAAATACCCTATCCTATGCCCAATCAAATAAAGGAAATTTCTTGTTTGCTAAATAGCTTACCTTGAGCTTAAATAAGATCCCAGGAAAAAGTACAGTCCTTCATATGACTTAAATTGCTCAAAAAGTTTTATGCAAGCCTCAACACCCAACTGCTCGCAGTACTCCTTGGCAACCTGCAAAGCAATCTAGCTTAGCTATTGCTGTTTGGTGATTTACTAAACATTATTAGAATGCCATTATAAAGCATTCTTTACCTGAACGATTATTTGAAGGTTGCCTCTTAGATTAACCAGAAGAAGGTCTTTCATGCACTCCAAAGCCCATTCTCGTGAAAGAGTGCCGAAAAATTCAACAAGTGCCTAAGATAGAAATATTGAAAAAAATATCAGGATATAGAAGCCTCTAATTTCACCAGGACATAAAGATAGTGAACAACATGT
The DNA here is from genome assembly GCA_035048815.1 of Abelmoschus esculentus. Lineage (NCBI taxonomy): Eukaryota > Viridiplantae > Streptophyta > Magnoliopsida > Malvales > Malvaceae > Abelmoschus > Abelmoschus esculentus. Next base: position 6,106,921 of record JAUCBN010000066.1, read on the forward strand.
ACCTGTGGCTCAATAGCATGTGTATTCACGATGACACGTTTAATATCCGGCAACTCAGTATAATGCTGCATAAAAGGATTACTTCAATCAATGAGATATCTAGAGTATAAAACTACAAAAATGTAATTAGTACAAATCTTAATAAGATAATTACCTGCAGAGCTCGCACATAGAGACCAGCTTTCTCACAAAGTTGAGCAATTCGAGGGCGGTCATAGTGACTGAACATTCCATTTGCTAAAATGGCATCAGCAACATTAGGAAACGTTACTAGATTGATTTCCAAAACCTGCAAAGAAAAGAATGATATTTAACTATATATATTATTCTTTTTTAATGGGAAAAAATACAGAGATTAGCTGAACCAGCATATCGGAGAAATAACCTTTGTTTGTAGAAAAGCATGCTCTGGCAGATTTGGCTTCAAAACATCCAAAAGAAAAGCAGTAGCCTCCCGTATCAAGTTCCTCTAAGAAAAAGAAGAAACCCAAACAAAACAATATCATGTGTTCTGTATAGAAACATAAGGTTAGTTTCACAACCAAATCGATAAACACCAGACCTGAAGAAAAAGGTCAGTAATAGTGTTGTAATCAACCGGGCAACCTCCTTCCATTTGAGACATCATCAATGCAAAATTAACAGCTCCCTGCAAGTAAAACAAGTGATAACCCATTTGTCCAAGAAAACTACACACAGATGAAATCCCATAAAAATATTCATAAAAATAGCTATTGGTTGGTAAACAAAGAATTAAGTGGAGAGATTTAATACAACTGACCATATTTATCAATTATTCACATGACACACCTCAAACACTAAGAACTACAGAAAAGAGAAACAAACCTGTGGATCCGTACGAAGAATTGTTTGCAGAAGGAACAAATAGTCAGGAGAATATCCAACCTGAGGAAACAATTTAGTCATGAATATTTGATGCAAGCATTCATACGAATGTAAAAAACACATGGGACAAATGTTCCCATTTTGGCATGCTGTAAAAAAGGAGATTACACATCAATCACACCAGAAAATGCCAACAAAAAGGAAAATGTGGCAATCACCTGCTTTGAGTAGATCAAGATTTTGTCAAACTCTCTCCGTTCGGCAAAAGCCGCAACAACTTTAGGAGTCGCCCTAGCTTTAATATATATTTTCAGTGCAAGATCATTATCCACAGTCTACATGAAAAGCAAAATGAAATTAGAAGGCCAAAAAAGAGTCAATTTTCTTTTAAATTTAAACACAATTGAATAAGATACAAATACTATTCTATCCTGGTGATCACAAATCAAACCTTCACAAGGTCTCCAAGTTCCTCACTACATTCCAATTTATCTTCAGCCAGCCAATTCTCTAGAAGATTCTTCTTGTTTTGGTTTACCACCAGTCGAGATAATTCCAATGACTCAAATGCATTAAGCTTCCCTTTGGTTAAAAGTGTACCAAAGTACTGCAACAGTGGTGGAGTCTGTCCAGCTTGCACAGGTACACTCTGCAGCATTCAGAAAAACATTTCTGTAAGACAGATAAAATCATCAAAAACATAAAAATCAGAACCCACATAACACAAAAAAGGAAAAGCAAATGCAACCTGAAACTTGGCAACTGTATCAGGTGTGCGAAGGATCCCCTGTGGAGATTCTGCCGCAAGCTCAGCAGCTTCTTTATACTTTGTCTGAGCAAACAACTCTTGAAAACGTTGGACAACCTGAGATACCCAAGACCAAATCAAGACCCCAGTGTATACTGAAAGAAACAAAGTTACCAAACAAGGATCTAAATAAAATAACAGAAAAAAAATCAAATAACTTAGACTAGGTATTATTGTTAACAACATCAACATGCAGCAAAATATATGTCAAAAACAAAATATAATCATGAAGCTTTAATGCAACAAAAAAACAATAATTGTCACTAAAATAAATCAATAAACAAGAGGACAAAAAATCTTCAATCTCAGCATTGTAGCAAAACTGAAGAAATCCTGAAATCCATGAAGAAACTAAACACAAAAGGTATAGCTATTTGTTGCTATATCAGGCTATAGCTCCAAAATTGACATCCCATGCAAAGATCCACAAACCATAGACCAAGCTATGCACAAATAAATCCACTTACCAGGTTCTCTGCACCGGGAAGGTTTCCTCTTTTAGCCAGATTGACAGCAAGTTCCAAATTGTTCAACTGAAATAGAAAACAACCAGGAAAAGTTGTAACCCTGCAAGTCTCAATGTAGTGATACCAGAAAACAAAACAGAAAAGGCACAAAAACATACTTGGCCGCTAACAAATGGCACTATTGTTGCTTCATTTACAGTGGCCAGCAACACCTGACCCCGCCTGTTGATGGCATAAAACCCTCCTGACGCAGAAGCTTCAGAGGTTAAAAATATTGGGTCTGGGCTGATTCTATTTCTGTATACAGCAGTTGCCGTCTCTAGATCATAAACAAAAAGCAGCCCAAGCTTGGTGATAACATAGATCAAACTATATTTGTGTGATATCTGCCAAATAAAAGAAACTTGCCTTAGTATAGATACAAAAAAAAAAAAAAAAATAGAAAGATTTACCATGTTACCTGGACTCAGGAAACAGTATAGGACACATCAAGTCTCAAAACTACGTACACGGAACAGTCCAAAATTTGAACACAGGTACTTTGAACACCTCTTTTAACCATTATAAATTTTTAAAATAAAATAATAAAAAATATATAAATCTATTTTTTTGGATTGAATTAATACATTAAATTAACAATATTTTGACCCTTTAGACACAAGAGTAAAGATGGGCCTGATGCTTTTTCTTTAACAATTTTTTACTTTATATATTTTTTAAAAAAAATCATTTTATAGGTTTTACTTTACTTTGTATTTTCATTATTTTCTCTCCCTCGACTTTTAAGATTTTGATCTAATCTATATTTTTCTCTTTCCTCCCTTTTCTTCATCCTGTGTCCACAGGTTTTTGCTGGGTCTGATCCGTATCCCGTGTCGAAATCAGAGCCAGATCATGTAGACATGGTTACAACACCCAAAAGTGCCAAGTCTGGGTAACATAGATTACCAAGAAAAATGCTCAAAATCAAGGAAACTATGCTACCTGCATCGCAACTGGAAAATCATCTTGAAAATCTAGTGGGAAGAATAGATCTGCCTGCTTCTTTGAAAATGATGGCCTACCTGCCATATTAGATGTTCTGTTAAAGTATTTGGATTCGAATAGACTGAGGGACAAAACACAATCCTGTGAGTCCTATGTTTCAAAAAGAATAGTTAATGTACAGCCAATGACCCCATCAAAATTTTAACTCAGTGACTGGATCCAAATTAGAATTGCTACAGATAAAATTCTAGGATTACTGAATTAAACCCCCACAAACTTATACAGTAGCGTCCAAACCAACTGGTCTAGCAAAAGCTAAAAGTACTTTCTAATTGTACTCTTGATTATTCAACTACTTGAAGACTGAAGGAGAAATGGCAAAATCTTTTTTTTTTATTTTTTATTTTTCATTTCTGTGTTTGTGAAGAAAGACCTTCAGTATCTCTTCATACATAACAAATTAACAATGAGATAACAAAAGTATAATAGACAGCTGACCTGGCTGAGCACCAAGCTCAATTACATGCAACTTTGACACAATCTGGCCAGCGTTAAAACTCTTGGTAGCAAAAGAAATAACAATGGAAGGATTCTCGTTTCCAGGAACCTGCTCAACACAAACATGCATATACAATAAGTAGCAAGTTAGATTAGAGTATAATAATATCTAGGGAAGGGGGTTCAAGAAATCCCCTTGCCTTAAATTGTGCAAATGAAGCAGCATGTGCTTCAAGAGCTTGACTACGCTGCTGATCAACAGAGAAAAGTTGCATGTTTCCCTTCACCAGTTGTGGCCTCTAAAAGTAACAAGACAGGGATCAAATTCAGAATTATATCATAGCGGCAAAACAATTTTCTAAAGAGAGAATTCCATAACTAATAATGATTATGCAAGGAATTATTCTGACAGTATAGAGACAAAATGGGAAAAAGAAAAAGGCAAAGAAAGCTAAAAAAAGGGATTAGAGGGATACAAATCCTAGAGGATGCTGTAAGAGAAAATAAATCACCTATATGCTCACAGAGTTCACTTTAGTAGTTTGAATTATGTACCACACAACAACCACAAACAGCTAGAACTTTCTAGGCCTAGTTAGCTTAAGTAAATGTTTAGAATATATTATTTCAAAAGGTACGTTTTTTGGCATAAAACAAAATTTACTTGCATGTTGCAATTTTCAGATTTGCAAAGCCTTCTTTAAAAAAAATAGATACCTCAGCTGCACCAGGAGCAATTCCAATCAAAACCAACCACTTCTCCGAAGGGTCACATTTATAGTTTATTATCTGGTTGTTGGCTAAATTAGCTGTTCTCTCAAACATCTTAATTGGTTCAGAATCACCTGCAAGGAATAAGATGCAATGAGACACATAATAAAAAGTACTGTATAATAGATAAAAGTACATTCAAAATAGACCAACATTTTAGAACTGAACAAAACACAGCTACATGTGGTACTAAATAAGTTAATAACTTCTTACCTTCAATTGACCAATGATACACGGAGGTCTGTGTGATGAGACCAAGCATTTTTGCACTAATCCATTTCCAGAATACAACCTGGACATGAACCAAGGACATTAGCTAAGCTCATGTGATCAAATTCACTATTACAGAAAAATATCGAATGTGGGGGCAGACAGCTAATGACGAACCATTACAAAAAAATAAAATAAAAAAAGAGAGACAAATAAATGAACTTACTGGTTCAGGCATCTGGTGCGATTTAATTTTCGCTTTCATCTCTATGTTAAATATTTGCAAGTGGTCTTGAGTTGTTCCTGGTAGTTGAGCTACAAAAGCAACGCCATTTCCATGAGCATAAATCATAGAGAGATAATAAAAACTATACAAGGCATAAAGTTAATAGTAGAGATATTTAATCTACTTCCCCCCTTAACTACTTCCACTAAAGGAATATAAGTACTTCTTGGCTTGCATTTCAACAATATTTTTCTTGTCTCACTGGATCAAATTGAAGTAAATTCCACTATAAGTGGATGATCACACTCAGCAACACAGAGCAAATGTTCCCGGCAAAACTAAACAAATTGATGTGCAAATACACCCAAACAATATCCGATAGAAAATAGAGCAGAAAGCATTGATTACTACAAGTCTACAAATACCATTGTTCACATACAACCATAAGCAGGGACCTAGCAATTAATAGGTAAAGGGAGTTAGGCTTCAAGGGGTTTCCTACGCATTATGATGCCTCTGTAATGGCCTGGCATAGTTCTTCCATGGAATGGTTTTTCGTAATCTTGTAAACTTTCCTTTAATTAATAATATTTTAGTTTGGGGTACTCTTTTCCCCCCTTCGCTAGGAAGGGTTCTTTTAACTAGGCCCACTTACTCTTTTTTTTTAAAAAAAAAGGTATGGCATAGCATTCATTTATTCATTTTTAGGAAGCAAAGTTCAAGTAGCAAACATTATATAAAGAAGCTTCAGTGCCATTTCAAGCAATTTTTTAGGCAACAAGGACTCGATGGATCGCAAGTTCATAACTCCAAGGAAAACAAAAATATATGTATGCAGCCCTCTAATCAACACCAAAATGCTGAATTAACGACACATATTTATTGTGATCACGTATAAGTAACTATTAATTTCTGGTAGTTAAGGAAACTGACCTTTCAAGGCGAGGATTCTTGAATTGGGATTCATAAGAGCAGAGTCCGCTGTAATAGGCCTTCTCAAGGGCTGCATCGGCATGCTCATGTCGATGATCACAACACTATTCTGCGGAGCCGTTTCTCTCACACAAATATACTTATCAGATTCCATAGTTACGTTCGTGAATGTGATAAATTGAGGATTAATACCAACGCTCGGTAACTGCAAACAGACATCATTCAGATCACTAAAAATCCTCACAATTTCAAAACGTAAATACCAGCTTCTAAATAGATCTAAGAATTTTTACAGGTATCAGATCTGAAAAAGTTCACGAAGTATTCGATTAAGCTTGCAAACCGATCGTTAACTATAATTCAGCTGAATTTTCTATAAAAAAACGATTGAACCGAATACGAAAAGTGGGTGAAATGAGACTGAAACGACAAGACTTACAGTTAAGACCTCCTTCATGGCGATGGGAGCGTTCGCGGCCGCCATGGTTCCTCAGATCGAAGGATGCAAGATTGACGAATCAGGTAAGGATCCAACGGCTGAGATTGGATCTTTCAATCGCGAGTCAAAACTGAACGCTGAGAAAGAGACGAGAGAATAAAAAACAGTTCGAAGAGATCTGAAACAGAGAATTTAGAACATTTGAAAAGAGAAAAAGTGAACAGAACAAAGAGAAACAGAGGAGAGATCCAATCTAAGGCACTGGAGAATGAGGGAAGGACGTGTAAAAAATGTGCCTTAGCGTGCGCATTTGCTGGCTCTTGGATTTTGGTTTTATATAGATGTTGGATCCGGGTAATAACTTGATCCATGTTCATTTTAAAAATATATATATTTTAATTTTTTCCCCTAAATTTTTAAGTCCCGAATTCAAGTATCATTAATATAATATATTGATTGAGCAATAAATATTCAATAATTAATGTATTTTAAAACATACATCACTTTAATTATTGTAATTGATTTAAAAAATATAGGTTTGAGCTTATTTTTCATCAGATAAATAAATTGAATAAAAAAATTCAAACAATTCAATTTTTATATCCATTAAATTTTTAATTTTAAAAATAGACTTAATTTGATTTAAATCAAAATTTTAAGCTTAAATATCTTTCGATTTCGATAAATCTAGAATTAAACAAACACAAATAAAATATAAAATTATTTTAAAAAATAATAATTAATATAATAATATTACTATAAATATATCTTTTTCTTATTTTATTTTATTTATAATACTTTAAAACTCTTTTCTCTTTGTTATTTAGATCTAACTTTTGATTTTCCTCTCTTCTTGCCGTATTACTTATGCTCTAGTTCAAAAATTAACGGATGAATAATTAAACTAACATAATTTTTGTTTATGTTTATTTATTAAAAAAATAATTTATTTATGTTCAACTATCTTTATTAATTAAAATAATAAAAGATTATAAATAAATATTTAACGAATTATTCGTAACTATTAAACAAAATTTTATTTACATTTATTTATTAAATAAATAAATATGAATAAGATATTTTTTAATCGAACATGATAAAGAGTTTGTTAGTTTATTTAGGTTTGTGAATATTTGATTAGTTCATTTATTATACAAATTTTTTAACGTGTCATTCTATTCTCCGATGTTGACCTACGTGTACTGAAGCTCGTTCCCCAAGCTTGCCAGACAAGACAACCCCACCGCGTGTCACTCCCGACGGCAACCTCACCACCGTCACCGATTCAACTCAACCAATATATAATTTGGCGTCGTAGTTCGGACTTCGGACCCTCCAATCAAACCAATATACTTATAATTAGGAAACAAGAACGCGCCAGTTTAACTAAGTCAACAGTAGTTTGAAACAACAAGAAGAAGAAACCATGGCTTCCCAACAGGAAAGAGAGGAGCTCGATCGTAGGGCAAGGCAAGGAGAGACCGTTGTTCCCGGTGGAACCGGTGGCAAAAGCCTTGAAGCTCAACAACACCTTGCTGAAGGTAATTAATTAATTAAATTAATTATAATAAATTTAATCAATGTATCAAAGACTTATCGGTCTACTCTTTTGCTGTAATGGTCTAAGGGAGGAGCCGGGGAGGGCAGGCGAGGAAGGAGCAGATAGGGACTGAAGGGTACCAAGAAATGGGTCGTAAAGGTGGGCTAAGCACCACCAATAAGTCCGGCGGGGAGCGTGCGGCGGCGGAGGGGATCATGATCGATGAGAACAAGTTTACTACAAGGCAGAGGGGATAAATCCAGACTTTTTTGGTGGTGGAAATAGTGATCTTTAGGACTAAGCTAAAACTAAACTATATTAGAAGGATGTTTATCAGTCTTTTAGTCTATTTGACTGTGTTTTTTTTCTTTCAAGTTGGTGGAAAATGGAGATGTTTGATCTGTATCTGTAGTATCAAATATCTCAGTTTATGTTTCTGTGCATTTAGAAAGCTAGAAATGGAAGGGAAAAAATGAAAATGTGGAGATGCGGGTATCAATCACCGTACCTCTCGCATGCTCTACCATCTGAGCTACATCCTCAGCTTACTGCTTATCAATATTTTATTTATTTAGTTAAAACTCTAATTCTAATTATATAGAAAAAATGATGTATAAAAGAGAGAAAGTGAATGTTTTTTTAATATTTGCGAGTTCAAAGGTCAATATGATTTTTGGGTACAAAGTTAGAACATTAGATTTATGAATATGAAATGATTACATCAATTTATAAGTTTGTTTTGATCCATCTTTTACCCCAAGGATTCAAGACTATATGTTCAAAAGTAAGTAATGAGCCAACGAAATCCTTTTTTTTTTATGCCACCATCCTGCTTTGGTTGTTCTATGTACATTTGCTCCACCCATGTCGCTGCAGTTGTGTTGTGGTTCCTTGTCGATATGGGATGGCATCATGTCTTGCGGTGGGATTATCAGTAGGCTTCAAATCCCCAATCTGCCTGTATTCTTTACTTCAACAACATGGGGAGGAGAGACTGGTTGATATATCATCCATCAACTGGTTTTCAATCCCGAGTAACTCCATTTTTAAATCAAAAGCTCGGGTACTAGAAATAGTCTTCAAGCGGCTACCAGGTAGCTGCAATGCAGAGGTTGAGGACACAAGGCACAAGCTTCAACGAAGAGGCCGCGATAGGAGGCATGGGTAGTGTTAAAGCTGTAGGCATCACAAAGGACGGTGAACCAAATGCTGTGCTAGAGGGCTCAAGGTTGTCATGTCTACTGCTTTCACTGCAGAATCTCTCGGAGATGGCATCACCGAACCAGTGAAAGCATAGACGGGGAATAATTCTTCAGGCTTGTGAGCAAAGAAGCAGACTTTACGTGCCCAACCAGTCTCATATTTGCAAAGCAGAGTCCGGTACTGTGCGGGATGAAGCCAGGATTCGAACTCCCCATTACATGCCCCTTGAATTCAGGGCAAGGCACACAGCTAGATTAAGATACCGTTCATAATCTTTTAGAACAACATAAAATAAAATAAAAACAGTTGAAAAGGATTGACATCACCGATAAATCATACAGAGAAAGACTAAAACGTAAAAAAATACAAACTTTAATTAGAAATTTATAAATACAGTGTAAATTAACGGGCACATGAAGAGGAAACCTACTCAATAGGGGATCGGTATCAGATCGGCCATCGGCTATTCCAAAACATGAAAACCGAACAGGATTATAAAGCCTATGCATCATCCATTTGTATGCCACTACATGTTATTAACGTACCTAAAGAACCGAAGTGATCGACTTTCGATCCAAGGATAGGAAAAATTATATCATGGGTCAATCCCACCACGTCATCCATGGGACCGACCAATGATAACTACCCACTTCATCAACTTTTCCATGTCATATTTTTTTTCCAAGTGAATCTTCACTTTAAAAATTAAAAAATAATGAGGTGGATGGTTATCATTGGTCGGTCCCATGGATGACGTATTGGGACTGACCCATGATATAATTTCTCCAAGGATAGACTCATAACAACAGAATTACACATTCGTAAGCAAACGATGCTCTACAACAACATCGGTGAAAAAACCGATCAGGGTTAACCCCTCCGTGTCGGCTATTGCCTTGCCTTCTTTTGACAAGAAGGGCAGTTGTAAAACTTAATCGACTCCGCTTTTGCCGGTGTTATCTTCACACATTTTCCATGGTACCACCGTTCACAATTGTCACAACCGATCCAAAACTCATCGGAATTGTATCCTCCTCCACAGCTGCCACAAAAGGTATCACCCTGCTCTTCATCATCCTCGTAACTATTATCAGCCAACTTAGGATTGTTTCTTGGCTGTCCATCGATTGACCTCTGTAAGGCCAAAGGCAAATGATAAGAAACAAAAACCAAGCAAGCAAAAAGAACAATGATGATACACAGTTCAAATTTAATAGGTTGAATTGCTTTCATCGTTCACCTTAGTGCTGTTCCGGGATTTGCTTCCACTTTCTACCGTGGGTTTGTCTTTCACTGGCTTCCTTCCAGTTACTACTTCGAAGACGGTGGGAAGATCATTTATCATACTAAATAAGCGCTTCCTGTGAAGTACAAATGTTATCTGGACATAAAAACGGGATATGCTCTTGAAGGACCCTCCAACCACACAAAGTGATGAAGAAACCAAAAATAATTGAACACATTCGTGTCAGACGCATACTTATATCCAACATACACACCCAAGTTTGAGTAACATAGTCAAGCATTCCAACATCAACATCTGTATACTGATAGTTTACCAAATTTCAGACTCAGACTCTCCTTTATCATTTTCCCCTCTTTTTTGGATTTATATCGTCATAGACATTCATATATCACTATGAATAAGAAATATAACTACTTAGGGAAGAGACGCGGCATAAAGACAATATCAATGCACAATGTTAAATCTACAATACAAGCAGAGAAAAGATCGGTGTCAGAATAGTGTACCTCTCATTACGATTAAGTCGAGCTCCAAAGTAGAAAGCTACAGAGAGCAACCAACAATCACTATGCACGGCAACCAGTGAAAGCCAGTCTTTACGATTCATTCCATCCCTTGCAAAATTAATGCCCAAGGCTGGTTCAGGGAGCTCGGGTGGAACTTCCTCTGCTGGTAAAGCTACCTCCCATGCCTCATTCGGGTGTCCATAAAGACACAAGTTCTCCTTATCTGATCAAAAACAAATTAATTATTAAGAGGTCCTAAAAGCAGCATTTAAAATCGCAAATTCTAGAGCCTACAGAAAGCAAAACTCCCACTTAAAGCTTAATGCAAATGTCTAGAAAGAAACACATGAAATGAATACATTCCGATCTTTCCTTGGTACCCAAACGAAAATTCTAACAATTTCAAAAACAAAGAAAATTCAGTGAAGTTCAATAGAAGCACATTTTCCTAGAGAAAGCAGAACTCGGACTTGATGATCAATTTCGTATCTAAAAGAAAATGCAGGAAAATATATATTTGTATACAGATAAATCCATATCTTCCTCAGTACCCAAACATAAATTCAAGCAGTTTAAAATACAAAAAGAAAACAAATTCACATCTAAATCGAATAGCAGACATAAAAATGAAAATCCAATGGCATACATATAATGTTCGAATTCCTCTGATTTCCGTTAACTTCAGATACTAAAAAGAAAATTATTTGCAATCTGCTTGAGAAAAAATAAAGATTGAAAATCTAATGACATACGAAAAACAAAAAACTTGACACAATTAAGGAAAATTCAGCTTCAAAATTCAAGCATAGTCAAATCCAATCACGTAAAGACAACTCAGCTCAACCCAAGAAGAAAAAAAGAACCCCCATCTCAAATTTCTAGTAAACTTTCTCAGCAACCAAACATAAATAGAAAAATCCGGCAAAAAATCAAAACACCCAAAACTGACCTGGATCGCATTTCGAGTAGAAATCATCAACATCTGAACCACACCCCATGGAAATATGAACAAATTAATAAAACCCAAGAAGAAAAATAATAGAAATAATAAATTCAATGAATGAAAATCTAGGGTTTACACAAAAAGAGAAAAATTACCGTAAGTAAGAGCACGAACAATAGCAGACCGTCGAGTGTCATAGTCTTTGAAGATCTCTTCAACAGTGCGAGGAGAGGAAGCCATTTCCCCTGAAATTACTATGAATAAATGTATTTTTTTTCTCAATTCCGTTCGTGCAAAAAAATATGAAGATTGATTTTTAGCTTATTTTCACGGAGCTATAAATAAGGCCTTGTCAAAAACTATAAGGTTAAACTTAAACCAATATAATAGGGCCTTGTTTTGTCATTTTGGTTACTAAAACAAACAGAAACAAAGCGTGTGTAAGTTAAAGAATTAGGTGTTTATGCATTGGTTTAGGTTTTTCAGATTCTCTCTATTTTATAGATTTTTAAATTTGATCTCCTTTCATCTTGAATATAAATATTTATTTATCTTTCTCGTCTCGGTATATTACCTCATAAACCAATATATTAATTTGAATTAATCTAAAAAATTTTAAATTATTAACTTTTATCGACAATAAAGTGGTGGCGGCGATGACGGCTAACGGCCTCTTGGCCGGTGATTTTAACTGCCTCTTACCATTTCGTTATATTTAGAAGCACACTTTTTTAATAAATTGAATCAATCAACCAAAAAGATAACACGTTTTTTTAGTTACTTTTGTTCATTTTTATATTTTCTTGATTTCTATATATTTGCATATAATATATATTTTTCCATTTTAAAATATTTAAATTATTTTTCACATAAGGATAAAATAATTGATGTCAACAATTAAAAGAAGTTAACATTAATTTAACAAGTCCAGTATTTTTGTTTTGCTGATTGGGTCCCTGTGGTATTATAAACTAAAAACATATTTTGATCACTAATGAGAAACTGAGAAAATCCGAAAAGTTCAATCCCCCCCCCCAAGTTTATTGATCCTAGTAGGAAAAATGAATGTGTCTCTCAACAAAAATTCAATCGAGAAGACGCCTGAAAACACAGGCGTCTTCTTTCGGTTCCTTGCACTATATTCATGTAATCCGAGCCTCGAGAAACCTTTGCAACTTTATGTAATTCGAGTCAATAGAGATGATAAAGGCTGAGAGAGATCAGATTCGTGGACGTCTTCTTTGTGCTCGTTGCAGTTCGGCTTCATTCATCCAATCGGAGAGCATCAAGAGACCTTTGTAACCGTAATATGATAAGGCGATCAGAGCAGCGATGAAGATGATAAATAAAAGCACACGCTTGACGGTGGCAACAAATATCTGTTGGAGATGATACATAAGAACTTAAGTTGTGAGGCAAAGAAAAGTGACTAGGTAATGCTTATTTTAGCTTGTGAAGGAGAAGAACATACCTGAAATCTTGAAACTTGCTTGCCCTCTTGAACCCGATCACGCCTTTTTCTGCGCTTTGTCCCTTGTTTTTCGTTTTCCGGCTCCTTATTCTTTGAAAAATCATACAAAATTATAAATCATGCAAGGAATTTTAAAGCATGCATGACAACAAAATGAAAGAATGCAAACTTTGATTAATGGGAATGCATAAACAACAAATTCGGCATTCTCAAGTTCGACCAAACAGTTTACTACGAAAATCCGTACCGTCAGGTCCTAGCATCCACGATAATATCATTACATGTAACAAGATGGTAGGCTAAATTTCTTCTGATAACAATGTCTCGGCATGGTAATTATCTCAGCAGCATGAACAAATTTTAACTCAAAGGTGGGTTACTCGATAAAAAGGAACAAGGAAATGTGGGTTTCACAAATGCAAATGCAGAAATCCTTGTTACTACATAGCCAGGCTGCGTATCATGTAATAGGTGATCACAGAAACAAGCTTGAATCAATATGTATGCAATGCATCTTGTTTTCGAATAATAATTAGCTGATATCTCGAAAGCTTCAAAGTAATCCAACATAAATAAGCTCAAGCAGATGAATGATGAAATAGGAGTTGAATAATGGTAACTCAATTTAAAAGATCTTACCTCCAGAACCTTGGGTTTGCGCAATTGTAGAGCTGACTCAACCTCCTGTGCTTTGCTCTTACAATCCGAATTGCAAGGAAGAAGCCCGAGTCCAAACTGATTCTTCGTTATATCTTTGGGATCATGACCAATATCACGATATGCGGCCTGAACATCTTGGCATATCCATTCCTTCTTCAATGTTTGGCATTTACAACGAACAGTAACCTGGCTCGTTGAAGATTGAGATCAAATATGAAGTTAATAACCTTAAATTGAGAATGTGAACTCGCTCGTATAATATTGCTGAAATTGAAAGGAAACAATCTGACAAACTTTATGAGATAGAGAAAAATTCTAACTTATCAGTGACATAGTCAATTAAGCGAAAAGAACTACCTTTTTGCTGCACTTATCAGGGGCCGGGCATTTATCAACATGGCATATTTCAGGACATAAATGCGTACAGTTGGGCAGCTTTCTGCAGCACAAGTTTCAAAAGTTTTAGTATATATGTCAATTATAAGAGCACAACAGAAAACAGTCCAAGAATTTAAAAAGAAAACACAGCAGAGACAGCAAGTGTATATATATATATATATATATATATATATATATATATATATATAAACTACCTATGGCAAGGGCCTCCACATGAGCGAGCAGCCACTTGATCCTTTTCAGATAAATTGTTATAATAGATGCACTCAAATGCATGGACCATTGCACCACAGTGACATGACCGTTTCACAAGCACTTTGCAAGGAGGGCATTCTCTGGGATGACATTGCAGGGGGCAGGCATGTGAACACTTCGGCATTCTCTCCTGAGTAAATATTTAAGAGATAAGGCAATTGGAACCCCATAATAAATAGTCATTTCTAACTAGATAAACTGTGGTGATTATGAGTTGCCGATAGCAACCTCAGGCTTTTAAAGTTTAAAGCACTCAAGAAACCATGAAAGCAAAACCAGGGAATCAAGGCTCAGCTTGGCACAAGGATGGGAAGGAGTGAGAATGAAAATTTTGTTAATCCAATGGTTAAGTTACAAAGTAGGAAGTGGCAGTGAATCTTAACCATTTCAACAATAATTTTTCCATTTTCACTCCTTTCCATCCTTCAAACTAAGCAAAGCCTAAAAGATTAGCAGGAGTCAAAAATAACAAGTGAGGGATGAGAACAATAACAGGTTTGGCACCTTCTTGCAAGGGAGTTTACACTCTTCACAAGTTTCACTTCTATTGGGATGTCCTGATGAAGAAGCCTGTATCTCCAGAGTATGGCAAGTTTTCGTACAATAATGATTGCCACAAGGAAGAAGATTTCCACACAAATTATCACAAGAAAATCGTGTAATATTGGAGCAAACCATCTGAAAGAAGGAAGAAGAATGAGTAAAAAGTGAAACAAACGGCCTCGGACCAATCAAGTAGATCAATCAGAAGCTACTCCTTTACAACTTAAAAAGAAGTAAAACCAACCATCCTCTCAGCTCCCATGTGTTCGCCAACACATGGTCTCCAAACAGGTTCTGGGCAAGGAGGGCAAGGGGTGCCGGGAGTGCACTCATGCTGATGATATGATTTCTTTTTCTTCGGTTTCAACGTGAATTCTGGATTTGGAGGAGGTCTAGGCCCATGACACCTGGAATAAAGAAAAAATGACATCAGCTAAAAGAGGCATGTATAGAGAAACGTCCAAAGTCACACAGTAAATATCAAAAAATCATTTGACAAACCTTAAGTTGCACTTGTGACCACATGGATATTCTTCCTCGCAAAGTTCCCGACACTGGGGGCAAGGTCCATAGTGGCATCTGTGTGGCTGGTAAAAAGTGAATGAGAATAACTGGCTAGGAGAACTTGAGCAAAATAGCCATACATTGTTTACATTAGGTAAATAATAGAAAAATAGTGATTCTATCACACACTATCACTTTATGAGATATATGGGAAATATAGAAACTTTTGAAAATGATAAAAATAAATAAATTTACGGATATATTAATGTGACAAAACTAGCTAATAACATAAGTTCTAAGACATAAGCAGTAACCAAACCATGAAGGTTATTATGCATATAAATGAATGAAGAAATCATGGTGATTGCTGATGGCACATAATTCTAGCATAAGATGAGAACTCAGGCAATGTCACATTACTGTCAACAACATCATATAACCCACTGAAGGAAATTAGTACAACATATATAAGCTCGAGAAGGGAATGTAAAAAAGGTAAAGAATCTTAATAGTACCTTAGTGTTTGATGCATGCCTGCACAAAGGAGTTATCTTACATAATTTACGGCATTTAGGAGGCTTTTGATTCATCTCAGTACCACAAGGAACCTAGTAGAAAGAAACCGTCAAAAAATGTCCAAATGTGGCTTATATTCGCAACAGATATGCATTTAAATAACATAGAGGAGCAATTTGCAAAAATACCACAAAACCGTCCTTGACTCAACTAAGATCCTAAATTGCCATTATATTTATATGAGACCTCAATACTTGAATGGAGTGATTACATCCATCAACAAATGAACATAGAAACTGTGATAGCAAGACTCTCACCTCAAAGCGTGTCTCACCACATGCACATGCAATTGTCACCATAATTGGACAGGGAGCACAAGCACCTCTACAATAATGAAAACTCATAATCAGCATACTTTCCTTTTATAGAAGCACTCAAAGTAAACATGTATAACATCTGGACTTATTTTTTATCCTATAGTTGCCAAAATGAAGCCAACAAGAACTTCACTTCAATAAGTTCAGATAAGGGTTAAGCATTCCACTTAAACCAGCAATGTTAAAGTTTCTATGCAATTCTCTTTGTTTATCATTGTCCTAATCCAATAGTTTTACTGCCCAACCCACACTTGTAAAGAAAGAAGAGCAATAAAACTTAATCATGCAGCATACCTATGGCAAGGGGAAGGACATTTGTGGTTCTTGCACCGCAGTCTCTTATCACAAACCTGAAGCATCCATAACTCTATTAACATTTCACAAGCAAAACATATTCAACCAATAAATAAATAAACAAAATAAAAACAAGACAATAGATCACGGCACCTCTGAACATGGTGGACAATCTCCATCACAACAACGACGCCTACAAGCATGACGTCCACAATCCCTCATTATCAAACACTTCTTCTCACATGAAAAATCTTGATAGCAAGGAACCTACATTAAATTCAGTTAAAAATAAAAGAAAAATCAACCGAAACTCAATCAATCAAACTTATTCTACCTCTTTCTTCAATCCTCCACACCGGCACGACTTCTTAACCATAGTTCTACATGTCTCAACACAAGCTCCCTTATGGCACCTCTCAGGACACCTATGGTAGCCACAATTCAACAACTTATTACAAGTTGAACCACAAACCGGAGCCATCCCATCACAGGGCATTCCTTCATAAACTTTTTTCCCACAAGGACATGTCCTTTTCCCTTGCAGCGGGCACTCTCCACAATCTCCTCCATGACATCCTCTTTCACACACATGTTTTCCGCAATTAAGCAACTTTTTACACTCATTTTCGCAACGAAAATCCCTGTCGCAACAATCTTTCTCTTCTTCCTTTTTACCACACCGACAACGGTAAGTCTCACGAGCACGACAAGGGGGGCACGTTCCCGGATGACATATTTCGGAACAGTTATGTTTGTTACAATCTAAACGTTTATTACAATGCTCGTTACAGGAAAAGTTTTTGAAACCGCATCTGCGAAAATCCTCGAGAGAGCCGCAAAAGCAACGGGTTTTAATGGATTTCGGGCAGGACGGGCAAGGACCAGGGTGACATAAAAGGAGACAAAAGTGACCACAATTGTTAGGCAATGGACGGTCACATATTTCACCGCAAGAGTGCGGGAGTATCCACGGGTTATCAGATGGAGGATCTCGGAGTTTACCGCAGAAGCAAAAGTAGGATTTAGGGATTTCAGATTTGGAGTACGAGGAGCGGCATTTGGGACAGTTCCAAGTGGCTTGTTTGGCGGCGGTTTCGGCGGTTATTGGGAGACGTGAAGCAGCGCGCACAGCAGAAAGATCCGAAGCTTGGCGAGCCCATGACTGAATGCAAAGGAGATGGAAGAGCGTGAAGCAGAGAGAAGAACAAGACCATGTCGGATCTGAGGGACGAATCCGTTCGAGGCAAATGAGGCACGATAAAGCACCGGAGGAAGAAGAATTTAAGAACGATTGGATCTTGGACAGATCAACGGCTGTAATCGAAGATGATGACGATGAAGAAGAGGAAGATTCGAGGTATGCTTTGAAAATAGAATTAGAGAGATCGGCACCGACTTGGAAGTTTTCGGAATCGGAGTCAGTGTCCGAATCCGTGAAAGGCGGTTGCGATGATGGCGGCGGTGGCGGATGGTAGTTGGCTGTTGTGTTCATTTTTGGGGATACGAGAGGATCGGATTTTGCCGGGCTTTTACAGTGATGCTTTGACAGCTCTCTCTTTTTTAGATTTTCAGAAATATCAAGCGCGAATGTGATCAATGGCTAAGATTTGGAGATAATGACTAATTAATCCTATTTTAACGATTTTAAAATTAAATGAAAATGATCATGTGAAAAAATATAAACGATTTTAAAATTAAATGAAAACGATTTAAATTAAAATCAATTAATATCGTAATAAATAAATATTTATAATTAAATTTATAAGATTTAAATCATTTTAAATTCGAATATGATTTTTATTTTATTTGCTACTTCAAATAACAGCGTATCAAAAACAAACATATATAAAGAAAAAAAAAGGGATAAAATTCTCTTATACTATATATATAGATGAGATTAATAATAATAAAATATAAAAAATAACACTTGAAAAAATAAATAAATAATATGAACTATTTATATCCTTTAATTTATATATTAAATAAATTAACACTTGAAAAAAATAAAAAATTAACACTTGATCAAATAATCACCTGATCAGTTTTTTATCATTGATATTAATCCAATGTTTTCCCTGGGAAAAAAAAAATCATGTTTTCTTGTAGTTACAGTCGCCCACTTGAAGGGGGAGACAACAATAATTTGATTGTGATATTTTAAGAAATCCTGAACAAAAAAATCTCATAAATTTTATACCTTTCTTTGAAGTGATAATTAATAAATATGTGTGTCGTTCCTAACTCGAACAGCCCGCCGGAGGTGGTCGAGAAACTGTGTCCGGACATCAATCTGTGTTCAAGTCAATGCTTTCCGGACTTGTAAAAGCCACAGGGCTATTTGTAATGCTAAAAGACGGGCATCGAAAAGGAATTCCTCGAGCCAGATATTAATCCGGCTAAATAATGATTTCATCTGCGTCATCTTTGCCTCGACGACGGCTTCGGAAGAAACTTTTCCGATGATAAAAAATGTCTCGAGAGAAGAACCTTGTAACTGTCAAGCAGCAGTGAGGCAATTTAGTGAATGAACCAAAATTCAGAAGTTAGGCTAAGTGCTCAACCAATAAGCTCCTTATTGTGACCCGGTCTGACATGTATTCAAACATAAGTACGAAGATATAACCCATACCCGGGCCGGGACTGACAACGGATTCGGAGTAACATAGAAACAAAGAACTCAATGAACTCGAATTTAGAAAGGAAAACAATACCAGAGAGTTATTGACGGCTCTTAAGCAATCATTCGTCTTCAACATCAATAGAATAACACAGGGAAGTCGCCTGAGAAGCTCGGATATTTGAGGGAAATATTGAGATGCATACATCTGCAAGAGAAGATAGATAAGGTCATGCAAGAACGGAGAGCCGGTCAATTAAAAACAATCCGACATTCAAACTTATATGGAAAAACATAAACTCTAAACACAAAAACCAAGCTTCAATGGAATTAAATTCTTGTTCAGGACACCGATAAATGGTGGAGATGAATTTTGGCATCTATAAAAATCAAAACTAATATCTGTCACCTGTAGTTCGGAACTGTCGGTGTCTTTAATGACCAAATGATCCACAGCCGGGTCAACAACCCGATTCCAGGGCCTCATTGTTACAATCCCCGCAAATAGCACATACAGGTCCTCCCCAGCACCCAATTTCACACTGTGTTCCTTTATTCCATTAGCATCAGAAAACACCAATGCCTGCAATATGACACAAGTCAAAGCATGAAATGGCATCAAGTTGCTCTCAAGCAAAGATAAATTTTACTGCAACTCGGGTGCACGTGCCCATACAAGCACATATCCAAAACGGGTATGCTCAGTTTTTTTTTTCATGTTTGGATATGCATCAAACACGGGTACTTCACCAAAACTAAAGAGCCGGAGTAACGTAAGTAAAAAACCATAAATGCATCAAGAAATGAATCTCAGCTTTTCAGAAGAGTAGTGACATACCCTCCAAAGAGAAGCATAGTTGAATCTGGTAGAGAAGTCGAGTTCTTTATAAAGACCATGGTCCAGTAATATCAGCTGTGGTTTTTTCCTGCCTGTGTACGAAAGGGGAAAAGATCAGGAACCTAACTCTAGTATTGGGAGAAGTAACTGAACATCACAAACAAGCACACAAAGGGATCCAAAAAGAAGTGCATTAGATGAATTCAGATTTTTAATGACCACAATATAGGGTCCCTAGAAGGAGAAAAACAGGTAAAGAAGGGTTTTTCATCAATTTCTGATCACAAGTTCCCCAATAGATTCCATCGATTATAGTTGTATAATTGAAACTCTAAACATGGCATCACAACTAGCAGTGAACAAATTTATACTGAAAGATGGGGCAACATCGTTAGACAAATCAAACTGGAAGAGTTAAGAAAACTGACAGAATAGTTAATTAGCTTAATAAGAGTTGTTACGGAAACAATAGAGATTTAGAGCCAACTATTCCAAATTGCAACTAGCTAAGCAGAACTCGATACATTCTCAAATTATTTCAACATAAAAAGAAACCCTCACCAAAAATGCTCCTTTTGCCAGAAGGTAATGGCCGAACTAATAAATTAGCAGCATGGGGATCACAATGTACAAATCCATGTTTAAACATCATCTCAGCGAATGTTTGACTAACCTGCATAGAGTCATATTACATATATTTCATCAAGATTAGTTTCTTGTACATATTTATAGCAATTGTATAACTGTAATCATTATATATATTGAAGTCTCGTTTTCAAAACACCCAATCAATTTTCCAAACATTGTTAGAAAAGCTCAGGGTAGACATAATCCGCAATAAAAAATCAAAGAACTTACTAATCTTGAAACTTCACTGGGCTGCATTCCAAGTTTTTGAATGGTAATCACATCATTAATTTGTGCACCATCCATGAATTCCATTGTTAACAGCTTTGAGGTACTTAATGACCAGTGTACCTCTGGCGCATAAACATAGTCCGCAATATGAGGAGACAGCTTACGGAAATTTTCCAAACATTTTACACTGTTCTTTGCCTCTAACAAAAAGTCTAGCTCCTGGTGTCAAAAGTTTAGAACAAAAATCAAATGCTATATCACCTAGGATGGAAAGAAAGTTAACGACATAGCAGGCAAACGAAAATATAAGTATCAGAGCAAGAGACAATTATACATATTGTCTACATCCAGCTTTGTCAAGCAAAGGCGCATTCAAAGGTTTAAAACCAGAAAATAGAGCACGAAAATACCATCTCACAAGAAAACCAAATGTATAATACATAAAGATTTATTAAAATGGTACTTTTATAGAACTTTTAAGGGCATCACAACAAACGAATTCCCAGAAAGGATCAAATAGAAGGTTGTCAAAGCAACTTGCCTTAGGTAAACTTTCTCGAATTTCAGCAACCAACCATCTGCATGCATAAGATAAGAAACTCATGAATTCTCACAGTTTAAAACCAAGAAAACTCATAAGAGATATGTCAGCAAATATATGTTTAAGCCCCCCGCAAAAAAAAATAAATCTGCAGTCATTTATTACTCGTGCTTTCTTAGCCCATAATCTAGAAGGTGAACAATATTAAGAAACTGTGTTTCTCCGACTCTTCGTTTTTTGAAGCACCAATATCGGACACTTATGCCCGACACATATTCGGACAAGGGTATAAAATACAAATATATGTTCTCTAAGAACTCTCCAAATACATGGAAAACATAGAAAAAATTGAACATAACCGTAATACCGTATTAGACACATCTATATCCAACACACACTCAAGTCCAAAGAACACAGCTAAGATAAGTACCTATAATCAAAAGATGGGAATAGCCAATGTAGAGTGTTGACAAGAAACTCCACAGTGGCTTGATCTGCAGCTGCAGTATCTGTCAAATGAGTGTGCTGAACCTGAATTTCAAGTAAAATGATTTGGACAAGGAAAGTAAATCCTAACAAGAAACAGCCAAGGCAAATCAAAAATTTTCCAAGGTAAAAGTAACAAAGAGTGAAACACTGAAACCTTCACGGCAACTTTTTGACCATCATGCGTACGAGCGACATGAACTTGTGCGAGGGAAGCACTAGCTATCGGTTCCGGATCAAATTCATCAAAAACCTGCACATGGAAAGCTAGTCTAAATGTACAAGTATAGCTTCCAGCCTTCTAAAAGTCAAAAGAAATATCACTAGCACTTATTATATTGGAGAAAACAGTTATCCAGTCTTGATAATCATTGAAAAACAATTGAATTCTGCTTACTAAACATTATTTTTTTCTTCAAAAAGATACTTACTTTATCAGGCATCTGTCCAAGTTCCTTCTTGAAGACTTCACACACTTGATCATAGGAAGAAACCGGACACTTATTCAACATTGACTCCCTCATTGTAATTACATATTCTTGAGGAACTAGGTACTCCTGAAGAAAGAAAAGAAGAAAGAAAAAATTTGAATCAAACCCACAATTGAATAGAATCAAATGAACCAAAAAAAAAAAAAATATTGGCAAACTTTATTACACAAAGTCAGCATTACTAAAAACATACCAATTGCCCAATATGCTGGCCAAGCTTGATATAAATTCCTCCATTTCTAAAACAAAGTTCTTGAAGCTTCCGTGCCGATCTTAAATGAACTTCATGTTTAATCTTTGCTCTCTCGTTACTACCTTCTGGTAGTCCCCATAATGAATATTGATAATCTAATAGCATAATTCAAAAGGGTCACCAAAATTGAGAAATAAGTAAACAATTAAAGTACCCAAATTCTCAATTACTTGCTAAATTTCCATGCATTATAACAAACTGAGTCTTTTCCATTCACGATCGAAACTTCAAGCGCTAGCAAACTAATTTAACCAAAATAGAAGATGGGATTTTTGAGGTACCGAAGACGATGGAGGCCGCAGTTGCGGAGTCACGGAGAAGGCGGAGAGGAACGGTGGTGCAGAGTTTGACAGCAGAGGCGGGGTCGTCGGAGGTGGCGACAGCAGCAGCGGCGCCTCCCGTACAGAGAGCGGTGGCGGCAACCGTTAGCTTGGCGCGCGTGCGCCAAAGGGATCGCGCTGCCATATATATTTTTTTTCTTTGGAAGGTCGCCCGCAAGGCTAACGGAGACAAGCGAGCGAAAATAACTCGTGTTTTACAGTTTTTTTAGAGAAAAAAAAAAGTATTTATTTATTTATTCTTAAATTTTTGAAATTTAGGGTTTAATTTATTTGGGAATATGTCCAGTAGGAACAGGGCCAGAGGCCCTAATTTGTATCAATCTAGTTTGTATTTAAGTTAAACAGTTTTTATATTTCTAATAAAATTAATATTTATATTAAATTGTGTTACCATTGTACAATTATTTATTTGGTTTTTATAATTATCCAATATATTGACAATAAAAATAAAAAAAATACAATCGTTTTAGTTTTATATTTAAACTATGAAATATAAAATTCATGATTAAAATTTAAAATTTAATGTTTAGATGAATATTAAATTCATGACGATTGTTATAAAATATTTTTAAATTAAGTTTATGCATTTTAATTAGATCAAATCACCATGCGATCAATTATTATTTAATTATTGGTATCTGATTTTTTTTAGTTTATTAATCCGAAATAAATTTTGTATAGATTTATTACAGAGAATTGTTAAAATTCATGATATTGTTTAAGGAATTAAAATCTCGTCCCGTTAGACCAATTACTAAAACTTTATTAGTTAAATCTAATACCTTTTGACATATATTTCAACATACTTTTCTTAATAGCAATTACTAAAACTTTATTTCATGTTGGCCAAAATTAATATACATCTCGTCCAAATTCGATCCTTAAACAAAATTAATATTCAACTTTTAGATGTTTTTAATTTGTTGTTAATGAAAATTTTGTGTTTGCAACTTTAAATTTTACACTTAACCATTCAAAGGTTAAATTGAAAATCAATGATTTGATTGATTAGTTTGATAATTGTTAAAATTCTTACGATATTTAATCAAAACTGTAAATCAATCATTTTAATTTTTTTGTTAATTTATGGGAAAATATCTAAACCTTCGTGGTCCATTCTATAAAGAAACTAACCATCAATTCAGCTAAATTATGAAAAAAAAAATATGGGTAAATATTTTATATACTGATAAGGTAAAAAAAAATAGTTTTTACAAGCGTTTTAATTTTAGGATTTAAAGATTCAATCTAAAGTTTAAAATTTAAGAGTTTGTGTTTGGGGTACCAGAATTCTCTTACTGCACACTAAGAAAGAGGGGAGATGAGGTTGAGGAAAAACATTTTTGCTTAAAGAGGGCAAAACCAAATTCTATTTAATGTCATACAATGCAAGAACAACAATAACACAAAGAAAGAGTGTTCGAATTTCAGAATCGAAGAAACTCACCTGGTTTCGATTCCAAAACCAACGGAATATCTCACATTCACATCATTCTGATTGATGAACTTGAAAGGTCGAGATTGCGATCATAACAGCTCTCCTTCGAGGTAACCGGAAAGCTCCGAAAGACTTGGAAGGTACATTGATTGGGAACTGAATTTCTAAATCATATGAACCGGATAAATTTAGCCGAGTGAATAAACCATGTGCTCGGACAGCTCTACACCCACCACTCTCTGGTAGCTGCGCAATTGCGTTTCCAGGTAATTCATTTCGGTGGGGCCGAATGCTCGTCGGAGCTCCTTTGAATAGAAAACCATTAACCAGAGTAAGACATAAAAATGCTGAAGATTGCACTAGAAGAGAATTAAAGGAAGTTTAAATTTAGCTCTGGATACAAGGGTTTGGGTTCTTTCACTAGATTATGGATATGTGCTTGTAATAAACATACATCTATCTGCTAAATGGCAGAGGTAAAGATCAACCGCATCTACTTTTAGTTAGTAAATATAATGCGGTTCGAACTAGGATAGGAAGCCATGATATAAAAATTTATGAATCTCTTGTTAGATGCTTAATAGTCATGTTTTTTTTTTTCTCACTAAAATTTAATATTCAAGTAGAAACTGAAAATAACAAGCACTTTGAAATCACTTTACCTTGTATCTTAGTCGAGATCCCCTCAGTCCGACTAAAACATTACTCAAGTCGCCATTATCTATTGCGGCAGATGCTAAGTCACTTGTTTCAGGCTCCAACTCATCATCAGAGCTCTCAGATTGAATCTGAACCATCTCTTCATCGTCCATAGGAACAACATTCGTGTCTTCTAGTTCAATGTCATCGTGCTGCAATTCCATGACACTTTCAGGAGCACAAGATTTGGAGGACTCCACATCTTGTAAACTGGAAAAATTGGATAGAATGGCATATTTCTTTTTATCAAGCAATGGCCTCGCCGTTTGAATTGAAACCCACCTGGAGATATTATTTCAGCTCATAAGACTCAAATGTTACCATAAAAAGTAGAAAATTCTAATGGTTCAAAAATTCCACAATGCCCCAAACTCTTGGTTATTTGCCTTAAGAAACTTTAACACCAATGGATTAAGGGGCGTTCACGAGATGGCATTCAAATCTAGAAACTGAAAAATGTATGTAATTGCATAGTCACTGTAGCCAGAACTTACTGGTAATGAAGAGGACAAAGAAGCTCGGATGGGTAATATGTGGCTTTATATCGCATCTTGCTGCAGGAGTGGATGTAATATCCCATATAATAATACTGAAGACCTGCACTGTAGGCTTGGTTCTCTTTCACCCAATCAATTTCTTGCAGAGCTGAATATTTACCCAATGATAAAAATGCGTAGTCGGGATCCCAAAATAAATACTTACTTGACAAGCATCCAGGAAGGATGTCTATCACTCCAACCGCAACTAGCTTGCCATCAATAATGTATTGCTGATGGAAAGAACCAAAGCCACATGGAGGAACCATGCCGTCAGAAGATGGTGAAACAAATAATAAGGGAGTGTCAACAAGAAACCTCCTATATGAGCTTTCTGTGACATGGTCTGGTGTATCGTTATGCACTTTCATTTGATATCGTCTATACAATGAATACTCTTCTGGATCGAAACTGGACCTTTTCAAACGGAGCTCAAGTTTCTTTTTTTGCACTTGAGGATGCTCAGAGCTCTTGTTTTCACAAGAGC
The DNA here is from genome assembly GCA_035048815.1 of Abelmoschus esculentus. Taxonomy (NCBI): domain Eukaryota; kingdom Viridiplantae; phylum Streptophyta; class Magnoliopsida; order Malvales; family Malvaceae; genus Abelmoschus; species Abelmoschus esculentus. Next base: position 6,133,148 of record JAUCBN010000066.1, read on the forward strand.
TTTTACTTCCAGTTCCAGTCCCTAGTTCTTTATGCGGAGTTACATTTTGAACATCTGCATCTGAAGGTACATTTTTTGCAGTAGAATAAAAATTAATATGCCCGTTGCAAGCCCTAATGGAAAAGCCATAAATGTTTGCAAGCTGCTTTAAAGAACATGTCAACTTCTCCGCAATAGATTTTGGGCTTAGATCATTTTCTTTCGTGCTATGTGACATTCGCAACTGTTGGGTGTCCTCAGCTGATTGTCTCCTCAAAGTAGCTGCTATTTGGAAGGCAATGTTGCTGGAGTATAAAAGATCTTCTGATCCTTCAACTGATAACTTCCGTTTAGCATTTGAAACCTTTTTGACTGCAGCTTTTGGCAATTGAATTCTGGAAGAAAGTTCCTCACTCCCAATATATGTATGTACCACTTTGTCTATTTGGTCAGATAAATTATGTATAACCTCTTCTGCCTTACTTTCCTGTTTGTTGCTGCGAAAAAAGGTTCCTGCTGAGCTTAAGACCTTATGATTGGACAGGCTGCCTGTATGCTTAGAAGTAATGGGATTGTCTCCAAGATCGATTGGATTTCTCACTTCAAGTGTGCCATCTAGGAACCTGGGCATACACTACAGTCAGATTTCAGGATCCACATATTCCAACATAATGTGGTGGATGAAAGCTGGAACATTTCATATGTAAATCAATAATGGAGACTACACATTTTGATGCAGTATCTCTCCATAATCGAAAAACTGTGAGAAAGGGTAAACAAAATCCTTTCGGTCGCCAATGTTACTTGGACTCGGATGTAATTGTCAGACAGAATTATGGGTATGTTCAAAATTTCCCAAGATTTTTCGTGTATTTAGAGGTCTTTGGAGGAATATATCCTATAGTTAGGTCCATCATCCATGTATGTGTTGGAGAAATGTACTACAAGAAAACTAAAGAGTTGCAGTAATATAGAAATGGTCACCAAAGCTTATGAGTTTGTGATTAAATGGTTCCAGTACTATATATTATTTAGAACATGAAAGTATCTTCTTTTCTTGGATTCCATTATTTTTTAAAGTACTATAACACAAGATATCAAGATCAATACAGTGGGATAAAAACAGAGATAGAAATAAGGCATGAGTATGACTATACCTATTCATTCGTCTATAAACTCGAAGTTGATCCTTAGAAGGAACAAAATCACTGGCCTTCAAACGAATAGTATAAGATGGGCAGCATGTCCTTTCCATCTCAGGTTTGTAAAGAAAACAGCCAGATCTCCTCCAACCACGGTCAAGAAGATCTAATAAGTAGACATGTATAAATAAGCTAACAAATCTAAAGACATCCATATAACAGAAACAAAGCATTAGAAACGAATAATTAAGATTGATCTCAATGACCACAAATCCAATCATGATCAAGAAGATGCAGAACAGTTTGAGGACATTAGGAATGAAAAAATAAATAAAATTGCTCTAAATGATTACTACTCCATAAATTTCATTCAATTCCAACTTAACATATCCATATAGATAAGTTTCTAAGTTCATAACCCAAACAATCTCTTCAAAACAAATAAAAGATTCTTCTTTTTCAGTAGCTGAAGTGTTTTTTTTTCTTTTTTCCATTTAAACATAACAGAAATTGCATGATCAGTTTTACATTTTTACAGCTAAAACTAAGAGTCACTAAAGCATAAAATTAGCTTGAAATTTTTCAAAAAAGGAGAAGAGAAAACCTTGATAATCATTTACAGTGATGCTATGCGCCCATAAACCTGCAAAAAAATGAAAAAAAAATCCAGAATTATGAGGAAAAAAATATAGCATATTCACTTGACATAATCAAAGCTTAATTAACTATCAATATTCTTAAAAGGAATTAAGTCAATCAAATTGAAGAAAATTCAGGAAATTTGTTCTTTAGAGAAAAAGGAGAAACTTAAAGTCCGTCACCGTGAGAGATACTGGTTCGCCCGGAGGATTTGCAATAACCGCAGGAGCTTCGACGTCGGCCGCAATCGACGACCACGCTATCCTCTCTGCCATTGCTACTGCTCGCTTCGTTTTTCATTTTCGATTCCTTTCCCGCAACAAAACAACAAATTAGACTTCGAAACATGAAAATTTTCAAAGATGTTTTTTTCCTCAACTTTTTAGTTTTAAGAGGACAACTGGAATACCTTTGTTCTGTGAATCAAGCTTGGAGCTTCTCCGTTACTACGCCATTGACGATCTATTTTTCAAATATTCCTTTTTCTTTCTTAAATAAATATAAAAGTCCAATGGTGTTTAGGATAAATTTTGGATTATAGCGGAAAATTAATCATAATTGTTCCCAACTAGCTTTCGGAGTCGTCGAGGGTAAGCTTTCATTATTTTTGGAATTAATTAAAGCTGACTAATTCGATTTTATATCTTATTAAAATCGTAATCAAAGTACAATTGGGGATTAAGAAAACAACAATGGTGAAGGGATTTGGAAGGAGTCTAATTTTGGATATAAAGAATAATCAAAGAAAAATGTCGTAATTGCGCCTTTTGCTCAGTGGATAGAGCGTCTGTTTCCTAAGCAGAAGGTCATAGGTTCGACCCCTATCTGGCGCGCATAATTTTAAATTTTCCTTCGCTCAGATCGTTGTTCTGGTCTTCTCCTTCAAATTTGAGATTTGATATTTATTTATTATATTTTGATTTAGTTTTATAATACCATTAACATCGTAAACCTATTTTTAAGCTTCATATATATCTAGTGTTTCAAATGCATAATTTGATCCCTTATTAATAGAATATTTTTAATATTTTATAAACAAAGTAATTTAAACTTCTATTTTTTTATGATAAATATTATCCATTTTTTAGATTTAGCTTTAACACAGTGGCGATTTTAAAGCCTCTCAAAAGTTGTATCATATTTTTAACTTAGACTTTTATTTAGTGGTGAGCAAAACTCGATCCAACACGAAAAAACTGAATAATTCGATTCAACTCGAGACGAAAATATTCCATTTGTTTTGAGTCAACTCAAAATTTTATAGACTTAACTAAACTCAAAAATTTTCAAATAAAGTTCGAGTTATAAATAAAAATTCGAATAACTCAAAATTTTTAGTAATTAAAGGATATGTTTTTAAATTTTAAAAGAATATCTCAATTTTTATGATATAATTGATATATAAAAATATAAAGAAATATCATTACATATGATCAAAGAAAGTCGTTTAAATTGAAATTAAATCATACTATAGCATGATAAATAATTAAAATTAAATATTTATATGAACTCAAAAATTTGACTCGATTCGACTCAAATTTCTTAAATTTGACTCGATTCGACTCAAATTTCTTAAATTTGACTCGAACCGAAAAAAATCAAATAAAATTTGAGTTGTACAATATGACTCATCAACTCAAATAACTCAAAAAAATTTTATTCGACTCGATCGAATACTCTCCCCTACTTTCCCTGGTACAAATGAAAGATCTTATATAAAATTCTGGTCTATACAAATGTCACGTGACAAAACATTTAAATACAATTTGAAAAGTCTTGATGTCTTCAACCAATTTAATTTAGAAATGTGAGTTTCATTCAATTTAGAATTGAAAAAATTAAAATAAAAAAATAAAATAAAAATTAGATTTTAAAGTAATTAAAATGCAAAAAAATCAACTTGTCCATCAAGAAGCTAACTCAGATATGCATGGACAAACTGGACTCAAACAGATAAGAACAGCAACTCACAAACCCACAGAACTAAGAAAGATCAGAAATTAGAAGAAAACATTACATCATATATTGCTGGGGTACATGAAGACTCGTACTCTATCTCCCTGCAAAGGAACCAACAGATATTTTAAGATCAAAAGGACAAAATACAGAAAGAGAGTCGATGAAAACTAACAAATGTATGCAACATTTACCATAGATTTGGGGGGAAGATTAGACTTGAACTTTGCTCGAACGACACCACTATTACCATGAGGTCTAGCAACCTTTCCCCAAATGCAGCGATAGTGTGAGCCATTCTTCTTCACCTTAGCTTTGTAAATATACGCCATCCGCTTGCCGGCATACCAAGCGACTTCCTCCTTAGTGTTAACTCCCTCGGTCTGGAGCAATGAAGTGTTGGGATACTGGTTCGACTTTGACCTAACAACCAACGAATACAAATTTAAGCAACAATACAAAACAAAGAAACAAGGTACAAAATTCAGTTTCAAGTTTCTCCACTCAATTCAAAAGGAAAAGAAAACCCCAAACCCTCATTTTAGTTAACAATATTAATTACCCCAACCTCTGCAAATAAATGCAACTAAATTCTTGTTTAGTTTACTTATTTTGCTAACAATTAAACAAGAAATAAAAACTACAAAACCTGGTGATTAGGTCAATTAGTCACTTGTGATGACAATTTAAAGATAGCATCCGACAAGTACAGGAATTTGAATCCAGAAATCTATAAACCTTCTCATATCCCATGCTAGGACCTCCTTTGTGTTTATAGATATATTCAACTCCATTTTCTTGTGGACATTGAATCAGCTAAAATTACTAACACATGTAACTAAATATTCAAATTACTATGAACTAGTTGAGTTTCAAAATACTATATAAATTTTAAAAAGATGAATTAGTTGATTTCATAAATCCTTTGGGAATTTCAAATTCACTACTAAATAAGCATACAACAAATCTATGGATTTTGAGAAATAATCATGAATGCTACATTTTTATGTCTTATCACTTAATTTCTACCGAAAATGTACCTGAAAAAACCCTCTAACACACCAAAAAAAAAGGAAACAGTTCAAAATCACCAGAACAAAAAAACATTATAAAAGCAATAAAAAAGGTTAAATTTTTATTACCTCTTGTAACCCAAGATCGTTCCTCTAACATAGAGTCTGCAATTAAAAAGACCAAGTGTGAAGAAAAAAAAGAGATTCAGTTAAATTTGAAAACTATATTCTATATACCAAAACAGAATCAGGACAAAGAATTAGGGTTTCGAAAGAGAAAATGAAGAGATCCAATTCATAGGTTACCTGACTCGCTCTCCTTGGCGTCCTTTCACCATTTCGTCCGATTCGGAAGCTTAAGCTTATTCCTTTCGATTCCGATAATATCGACTGGAAGTGAGAAAGGACTAATAAACCCTAATTAGGCTAGGGTTTGGGGAATTTATGTTATAGAGGGAACGTAGTAGACGATAAATCCCAAGTATTAGCCCGTGGGCTTAATTAATATAAAAAAGCCCAAATGTAAAAAAATGAAAGAACAATGAAATTTTGATTCAAAAGTGAGGCTAAAAAAATTAAATTTGAATTTAATTGAATATAATTTTATAAATTTAATTTAATTTAAATTAAAAATAAAAAATAAATTTAATTTTAAAATAGTACAAATAACATAAAATTTTTAGTAATTAATAAATAACACGAATAATCGTTGAATAAATCATCTGTAAACTTAATCGAGCTTTTTTCTTTATTTAGCATTCAAAAATTCAGGAACTTGAATTCAAGCTTCAATACAAATACTCGATCTTATTCTTTTACTAGATAAACGAACATAAACAAACTTGAATAGTTCGATTTTTTTCTCCGAATTAATCATTCGAACAGTGAAACTCAATCGAGTTCAAACTCGAATCTTTAACTAAAAGTTACAAAAAATTGAGTCAGAGAAATCAAAGATCAGCAAATACACTGTATTTGGTTGAATCTCCTGCTATAAGCCTCACTGCTGCAATTGTTGCAGCAAGTGACATGAAACTGAAGAAAACAACATTGAGCTTATGCCATGACTGTTGTAAACTACTCAGTGAGTCTTTCTTTGCCACAAGATACATATGGTTTGCTAGGATGAATGTCAACGGAAACGTGCTTAACGCTCCGGTAAGGCACTGGAAATCGCCGAGGAAAGGAAGAAGAGCCGCCACGAGCGAGCTGATTGTGAGGTAGCCACCCCTTGCTGCTATCCGGAATGATAAGCTTTTGAACTCGAAGACACCTCCTGTGACTCCGAACTTTGTGTCCATGTACTCGTATGTCGGACTCGCGAATATCTACGATCGTTATTGTAAATCGAGTTAGATAAACGAACCTTTGATGTCGGACTTGAAAAGCTAGAACAGGGAACAAGTATGGCTTACATGCAATGAAATGACTGATTGTAGGAATGCTGAAATGTTAGCAGCTGCCTTCACCCAAACCGGACCGCTTACACTACTGAGCAAATACGACGGGGCGGAAGATCCATAAGCCCAGTAGCCGATGAAAGTAACGGCGAACATCGGGATGGAACCAGCGGTGAACTGAAAGTATAAAGCTTTCTGCATGTTCTCCACAGCAGGCTCCCTCAGCGTTGCCTGTTATGGAAACGATATAGAATGATACTCTTCATTTTTCTTAAAGTATTCGTGTCACTCGAATAAAATCAAATATTATCACATCAAACACATATCCATATTTGATGTATACATCAAAATCAAATTTTGGATTGTCAAAGAGTAAGATCCAACTCTTGGACTCAAATGGATCCAAATCTTTCATACTATATGAAAAGAAACATAGAAAGAATCAAATATATTCATACATACTAGTATCCGATAATCATCCTAGAATTCGAATAACATTGATTTCTAGATTCTATGACTGTGCTTTTAGGCTCACCTGTATTTCTGGAGCCATTCCTGTATTGAATGCAAACAGTAGACTTGAAGATGCTCCAATGATTGAAAATATTTTGCTAGATGTTGTCCCATGTATACTATAATCCCTTGGTGGTGATTTGATTCCTACAAAACAACATGGGAATATCATTATTCGAATAAAAACTCGGTTAAAACCGATAAATTTTCTTATGATTGCTGGATATTGATATACATTCGATACGAGTATGCTATATTTGTTCATGTACTCAGAAAGTCACTAAAATCTCTATACACGCATGTTTGAATACGATATACACGAGTACTTCAAGAAAAACGAAGATTCAGAGCAAACCAGAGTAAAACTTACCATCGTTGGCAGCAAGCACGGAAGCCACCACGATGTAAATTAAGCTGAGAATGGTGGAACATCCGAGCCATGCTCTTAGCGACGACAGATTAGGCGTTGAAACGGCAAACAATATACAAACAAATCCGGCTAAGCCGGTAAAGTATGGGAGCTTCATGGTATGATCTTCAGTGAATAGTACATAACAAGCCTGCATTGCATTCATATTCATTTATTCTCTTTAAAAGATTCAAGTTCGAACAATTTTATATACACGATGTGTGTTAATTTATTAGAGGTTCGAGAACTAAAACGAGACTCGTATTACCTTTAAAGCAGCACCTCCCATGATAAGAAACCCGATGTTAATCATGAACAGATTAACATATTGCAATATCCATGTAATAAGATAAGCTTTTTGACCTGTTGAAAAACGAAAGCTCATCAAGCAATGAATAAAACAAATAATTACATCATTAAAAGCTCATATATCTCGTATTTATGTCTGAATATGAGTTGAACGTGAATATCAAACACGAATACTTTAGAAAAAACGATGTCCTATACCGTATATTTCGCCTGCGAGATCTCTATATCTGATGTTGCGCTTCCCTCTAAAGTCATGGAGCTTGGCAACAAGCATATTTGCATACAACGACGCGACGGCGGCTAAAACCAATCCGACTACACCTCCGATCCAGCCGAGAGGGACCATGACGGTCCCGGAATATCCCAACACGAAGACACTGTTGACACCAGTTGTCAACACTAAACCTGCCTGGGACCAATGGTCTGCAATCTCAACAAAAGAAGATCAAATTAGCATAACATGAACATCATGTGACATAAAATTAGACTTGTTAACTCGATTAGTATACTCGATTTTTGCTAATTAAATCGAGATCATGTCAATTTAAGTTTTAAAATTTTTGAAACATTTTAGAGTTTCGGTTTCAAAAGTTTAACATTTAAAGTTGTCTTTATGATTAAACTAAGTTCGGTTGAATTATGTTCGAGTTGATCGAATCAAGTTTTAAAATTCAATACTTAATTATAACAATTTACAACTTAAGGTGCCAAAATATAAATACCAATTTTTCAAGTGCTAAAGTAATAAAAGCGGATAACTTTAGACACCAGATACGTGTTTAACCCAAAAACATTTTAAAACAGGACAGACGGAGTACTACTATCTTTCCCGCACACAGAAACCCAGAATTTCTAAGGGGAAAAATCAAATTTTCTCGGGAAAAAAACAGTAATAAGAAGAGCATACCAGTGCCGATTTGATGAGCTGATTCTGGGAACTCAGCAGCTGAGGATTTGTCCTTTTCAACATCAAAGCGATTATCTGCTACCATGTTTGACCTCTCGTTTGATTTACCTTCTTGTCTTCTTGTTCTTCTTTCAATCTGCAAATGTGTGAATTTATATATTAAATCTGGGGTTTGAGACCTCTTCTTTCAATTTTCAATTCTCACATGCTTGAATTCAAAGCGAGAATTTATCACAGCCAAAAGGAAGAACTTCGCTTTCTATTTATGGTAACTCTGATTTGTGTGTGTGTTATAAAATTTTATAATTCAAATAATGAAATCGATACTCTTATTTGGCGCGTGTCGGAAATGTCGAAGGAAAATTTTCCACCTGTTTTTTTGTTCCTTCCATTTTCCTGAGAAAATGACAGACAATATACTGGTAATTGGAATACATAGAAAATCATGATTAAAATCTTACAAAATTACATTAACATATACTTTTCAAAGACGATAAAAATATTTTATAAAAGGATAAAAATTCAATTATGGATAAGAGTTTATTTAATTTATTTAATTATTAAAAATTATATTTAAATCGTATAATTATTATTAAAATTATATTTGAGTAAGTTAATTACTAAAGGTTATATTTAAATATTTTTATATTTTAAAAATCATTTATTTTATATTATTGTAGCGACCTTTTTAAGAGTCCGAAGATGGAAAACGGAAATCTATTTTGAAAGCATGTGGGGTAAAAAAGGTTTTGATGCTACTAATTTAATCTCCTTTGAAAATATCACTTAAAAATATTATTTCTTTTAAAATTCGAGTCATCACCGGTCATTTAGGTAGACCGTACACCATAAAAAGAAAACCAGAGATTCATTTCGAAAAAGGGTTCGGGAGTTGATTAAGCATGGGGAAGGATTAGCACCCCAACACGCCCGAAAATCGGTACCAAAAATATTTTCTTTTAAAAATCATTTTTGAACTTTAACTTAATTTTAAATCGGTTTCTAAATTCAAAATTGACCTTTAATTAAACGGGCTTAATTTAATTGGTGAATTTAAATTAATAAGACATTTAATTAATAAGGTTGACGATACATCAGACCAAAGACTAAATCGACGTCAAATAATACTGACCGTCGCGTTAGTTTAAGATTCGGATCTCGTACGTCACCTTTATGAATGATGCACATATAAAAAGGATGATGTCATGGTCTTGTTGATTTTAATTTTAAATTACCTAGAGACGATAAGAATTAATTCAAATATTCGGTTAATCTCCTATAATCCGAACGATTATGACTCGAAATCAAAATTAATAGATATCTCTCCTTTATTTTTAATTCATTTAAAATAATGATAAAGAGTCGCATGAACATCAAAATATATGCATGGCCAACAAAGATAACCTAATACATAAATAACGAAAAAAACGATGAAACCAAAATACGAGATCATGAAGATGACATGCAGTGGCGGATCTAGAAATTTATTTGAGGGTGAGCATATATGAAATTTCGAAATCTCAGGGTGGGCACAAAGCTTAAATATTACAAAAATTTAAGGACTAATCTATAAAAATTAAAAAAATTAAGGGTAAATATATGAACTTTGAAAAGTTTAGGGTGGGCACGGGCCTACCCTATTCAAAGGGTGGATCCGCCACTGATCATATGCAAAGATGAATTAATAGCACAATGCAATCGAGGAAAACGAAATAGTGGCATGCGATACAGATAAGGATGGCAATGGATCGGATTTGGATCGGACATTATAAAGTCCAAGTCCAATCCAATTAATAATCGGACTTTCAAAAAAATTCAAGTCCGAATTCAAATCCATTTACATAAATCCAAATCCAAATCCAATAAAATATTTAAAATTCAAATCCAAATTCAAAAGTCCAAACCCAATTATTTTTTAAATAAACAACTCAAATAAATATCTTTAAATAAAAAAATATTTTTTTTATCAAACAAACATTTTTAAATTTATAGCACATACAAATCTCAACAAATATTACAATTCAATATAAAACAAATTAAAATAACAACTCAAACTTTTTTAAATATAAAAATTTTAAATATTTTTATTTGGGTTTATATATGGATCGGATTCATATCAGATATGGATTCGGATTGAATTCGGATCGGATCATGGCAATATCCATATCCGATCCACCTCCTATTAGGACTCGGACATTATTTTTGGTTTCGGACTTTTTTTAATCGGATTTGGATCGAATTTTTTTCTTCGGATTCGGATCGAATTTGAATTATATTGTCATCCCTAGATACAGATTTTTAGTACAAAATGCAATATATATAGAATAATATCATATTTATGCGATGCACATAAGGATGGCAAATGGGCGGGGCGGGTGCGGATACCCCCTCCCCATATCCATACCCACCTAAAATTTTTATATCCACCACCTACCCATCACCCACAGTGGGTACAATTTTCAAATCCACACCCGCCCACGCGGGTACATTCTTAAATCCATCCACACATACACCACTCAAAGCTTATCCGTTTGTATATGTCTACAAGCAACTACTAATATCAAATTATGTAAAAATAAATCATAAATTTTTATAAAAATGAGTAAAATTTTGCATACTTTATTGACTGATTAAGTGTATATATATAACATATTTACACCTATATAAATTTAACTACATTTAACTAACTAACGATAAATAATTTAACTAAAACGTATTTTTACTGATATAAATTATACTTAACTACAACTAACTAATATATATAACTAACTTAGCTAAAACATATTTACACTTTTATAAATTTTATTTATCCACGCATTACAAATTTTTAACCTGATTAATTCAAACACAATCATAAATCATTATTTTTTCAAACTAAATTAATTGAGTTTAAAGTCTAAAGGCTTAAAGATTAACATAGATTTTAAAATAAATTAATATCTTAATATATAAAATACCATAATAAAAGGCATAATCAAAATCTATAAATAAAAATGATTCAAAATTCATATGACGGGCGAATACGGAGCGGGTGGATACGGTGCGGATAAGGTCTTAAACCCATTACCTACCTACTACCCATGATGGGTATGACTTTTTACATCCACACCCGTCCATTACCCACCAAACTCATACCCATTTGAAAGACATCAGAAAATTTTACCCATTTGAAAGACATCAGAAACAAACCCTAAACATCTTTCTCTATTGGTTCTGGAATCCGAACCGAATACAAAGAAGGTTCTGGGATTTCTTATATCCCGTTTACAAGTCCCGAAAATCCGGATATAAATCTTAGGCTTTTAGGCTCACATGAGTACATTTTCAGATAAAGGATTGCTTCTAATATTATCTATGCCCTTTTTTGTTCCTTTGCATGTACTGTGACGGCGAGACCGGCGGATTTTCTGGTGGTCATATCACGCTCGGGAAGTCAACGATCGGCGGTGTCCGGCGTGTAGGAGACTCGAACCGACGCTGGCGGCCGAAAGGGCGGGGGCGTGGACTGCACGTGCGCCTCGAGAGCTGGAGGGTCAATATCATACTTGATCTGGACCGTTAGATCATGATCTGATCTGACGATTCAGATTGGGCTGCACAAAGAAACAAACAATTAGATTTAGGGTTTTTAAATAATATTAGGGTTTATTAGGTGGCCGGCTGGGCTAGTCTGGTGGGCTATGTAATTATTAAATATGGGTTTGCAAAGTGGGTTGTTTGTTATATTTTAATTAATGCTAATAACATATATTTATGCATGCAATATTAAATAATAATATATCATACAAATATCACATATATATATATATACTTTATAATATACATGCAAACATAATACTCACTAACTTAATATGAGACCATACGTATATAAATATTAACTATCAATCATAATTTTATGCAAATAATATTAAACAATGCAAAACATACAGAAATAATTAATATAACACCCACATGTTAATATTTTAGATTACGTGTTAATTAAAACCTAAATGATAAAGCCCTTTATTTTAAATGTAAAAGTAATGGGTTAGACTCGGACAAAAATGGTGATTACAATTATTTTTAATTCAAAAAATATTTTCCAAAAAATATTATAGAACGAAGTCTTATTTAATTATTTTAAAATGATAAACTATTCGATTATTAAATTTTAAAATATTTAATTTATTTATTAAAATTTAAATATTTAATAATTTTTATATTTTTTATTATTTTTTTTTGATAACGTTCATTTATCAAAGAATAGAGAAACTTATTGATTCGACAGTGAAAAAAAATCAACAAGAAAAAAATATTTTTTTAATTGATTTATACATTTCGAAATATTTTTTGATGAAATAGAAGTTAGATTTAAATTTAAGATCGAGATGAAAAGACTAATGAAATTTAATATCGATGATGATGAATGATTAAATGACAAAAATTCTAATACTTAAATTTCAATAAATAAATTAAAAGTTTTGAAACTTCGATAACCAGAAAAGATTTAAAAAAAAATTAATGACGATTTATATATATATTTTAATTTAAATCAATTAATTTATGCAATCATATTTAAAATAGAAATAAAAAAATATTAAAAAAATTAAAAGTTCAACAAATTTAAATTTTCCACACGTATTCCATTCCTTACATGAAGTCATGAATTAATATGCAGTAATCTTCCAACCATAATACACTGCAAGTTTCCAACAAACCAAACACTTTTTTAAGAGAATTCCCGAGAAAATTTCAGCTAAAATTTCCTCTTCCATGGGGCTTAATAAGTCTATTCCCGAGGCAGATTCAAGCCTCCCACTGCTCTACCATTTCTATTTTCTTGTCTCGAGTTTGCATTTCTTCTGGGAAACAAAATAACTAGAAAATCGAAACAATCAAAACTTAGGGTTTGAGGTTTAATTTCAAAAAAAAAAGTTTGAAAATAAATCTATTACTTACCATAATTTGATACGATGCAACAGTTTGTATGATCAACGTTGAGATTCAATGCTAGAACAACCTTTGCTGGCAGTAGAAACATTGGGCAGCCTGTTTTCAAATCAAAGGATCGATTTAAACAACAATTCCGAACACATTTTAAATCTCTTCTGATTCTTACCTGATTTCTTGCGACGATTAGAGTGTTTCTTGCCATTTTCATGAGGAAAGAAACCACCGGTTCCGGCCGGCTCTCTCCGATTACCACTCGATCCATCAACGGAAGAGCTTTTACCAACAATCTTGCTCTTTATTTTATCCTCCTTCGCTTGTTGTTGCTGCTTTTGTTTTCGATTTCTTGCCTTCATTTGCTTACCATGATACTAACAAACCCAAAGAATATACAATCTTTCGATTATAGAGACAAATAACATAACAATTAGATAAAATATGTATAATAATAAATTTAATTCTCAATCTTTATATTTTATTATTTTTTGTTAAATTTTTAATAATATTAAATTAATTTATTATTTTTTAAATTATGATATTTTATAAAAAAAAATTATATACAATAATTCAAAAAATACTTGACTATTTATGTAGTTTATAAAAGAATTATCCTATTTTATATATTTATATTTAATATCAAAATAGATATTCAAAGTTGTTTTTTTAAGGTATCAATTTTTTTATTTATTTTAAGCGTTTAAACTATATTTCTATTAAAATAAACGTTCAGATATATTTCTTTTATTGAAATATGTATCTTAATTTAAGTTCTTATTTTAACATTAAGCGAACTTTTAAGCATGGATTCTTCAGCAAAAACAACAAACCTGGAGATTTTCATGATTTGCTTCAGCAAGATTACATGAAATAGTCTGGTTTAAATGTAATCCACGGCTTCGGTTCTTGACGAGGCCATGATTTTGAATCTTGGGTTGATTTCTTCCATGTTTAAAGATGGTGTTTTCAGGTACGTCAGCTCCAGAATCGCCATTGCTTGAAGCTGAAATGCTTCCGAGCACACTCAGAGTCGACTCTGGAGAACTCGGCAACCCTCCATTTTTCTACCCAAAAGAGAAAAAAAATATTTAAAATCGCATCAAATTATAAAAAAAAAAATTACTTTGGGTTACCTCGTTTTTGTCGATAGAAAGATCAAGAACGGCGAGTTTCTGACTCGTTGAGTGAACAATTCGGCGGGTCAATCCAGCAAGAAACTCCTCCACCTCGTCACTGCTCTCAGTCTCAGTAGATCCAACAACAGACTCAATAGGGGTGGAGCTAAGATCAGAGAACGAGTCGTATGAGTAATCAAACTCGTAGGGGAACTCAATGGGGAAACTGTGACTCGCTGTTAACGACTCAGTTCTGTTTTCACCGTCGTTTTTGTTCTTAAGATTCTGATTTTCCATTAGAATATCATCATCCATCAAAATCATCGACGGAATCCAAAACTCAGCGTCGTCTATCTGCTCAGCCATGAGAAATGAAAACGGAGAAAACAGAGGAAATGGAAGGAAAGAAGAGAGTGGAAAGTGTAGGAAAAGATGGAGGGAAAATAATTTTGCTTGGCAACAAAGGATTTTAATTTAAAGAAGCTGCTATCATTGAAATTTTAGACAGAGTTTTAAATATTTGTATTTAATTTATTATTTCAGATCTAATATTTTAAAAGTTTATTATGAGAAGATTCTTTCGACATAATTTACTACAATTATAATGTTAAAACCTTTAATATTATTTAAGAAATCTAATGTATTATCTCATTAGTCTAATTGATGTTCGATATAAATATATTATTTTTTTAATAATAAATGTATATTTGATATTGTTTTTAAATTAGTATTTAAGTGATCAAACATTGATGGTTACCTTTTAAATTATTGATTTGTTGTGTTATATAAAGGTTGGAAGCTCGAATTACAATATTATGAATAAAGTAAATTAAATTTAAAGTAATTTAATTTAAATTAATTGATTAATAATTTAAATATTAATAATTATATGATATATATTTACATATTCTTATAATTTTATATCATGCGTTAATTATATGATATACGTTACTTATTTGATATAGTTTTATTTTAATCAGCTATGGTGTTAAAAATAATATCTGTTTTAAAATATATTCTCAATCATTGGACATTGACTGCTTAATTATTGTACTTTAAATACTGGTGCTCAAACCTATAACCTCAAAAAATAATAATTATTTTCTTAACCTTTAAATATTGATACTCAAATCTATAACCTCCAAAAAAAATCTATTGTTACAAGGTCTTTTAAAGATATTTCTATTCTTATTATTTCTTTGTACCGCAATGATATATAAATTTTAAATATTTATATCAATTATATTAGATTCGGGTTCGATGTTCGGCGATTTTAGAATTTTAGGTTCGAGCTTGGTTTAAAAACAATATTATAGGGCTTGATTCGGACTCAAAGTTCGACAGGCTCAGCTCGACTTGAAATAAATAATTTTAATATATTTTCTTTTATAAAAGATAGAGCCTCATTAAAAAAACTTTTTTCATAACCAACATCTAAAAAAATCAATATTGAAAAAAGCAAAAAAAAATCTAAAAAGTAAATTAATTCAAATAACCATGAAATATTCTTACAATACAAACACACGATGTTCAATTTAGTTTAGTTTAGTAATATATAATTATTCCGAGCATGTTCACAAGCTTATCGAGCCGAACTTTTCTCGACTCAGTTCGGCTTGTAAAAATCTCAAACCCAAATCAAACTCATTTAAACCGAATTTTGACCGAACTGGACTCGAATAACTTACGAGCTAATCAAACTCATTATCAACCTTATTTATAACTCAACTACTTATCAATTAAGCTATTTAATCTAATTAATTAACAAACTAATCGTTGACTAATTATCTAGCATTCATCCTACCTTCAATTCTTTAATGAAGAGAGTCCAGAAGCTGGTTCAACAAATTAAAGCCGTGAAATAGTGGTCAAACACTCTTTTTTAATTTAATCTTTCATTTTAAATTCTTTTTAAAAAAATATTATATTTCTTTTATTTTATTTGGTGGTTTAATAAGAATAAAAATAGTTTAATGAAACAAAAAATTATATTTCTTTTTTTAATTTATTTGATGGTTTAACAACAATCGAAGAAAATATAGCGATTAACAGGAGGATTACCATCATATAAAGTCTAATTTTATTGTGTCATTTCCTTTTTCTCCTCAGTTAATTCTTCTAGAGTTGTAAAGGTTTGTATATCTATGGGGTTATAAATGTCATTTAACGATTAAAATTGGTCAATGATAAAAATAAATAATAAAAAATAGATTTTAGTCTTTTTAGACTACGAAGTCTTTTTGTTATAGTTTTTAATTATATATTAAATTATATTATATTACTATCAAATAATTTTATTTTGTTATATTTATTATTTATTGTTAGCAATATATTATGATTTTTTATATATAATAGCTTACAAAAACTTGTTAAATTAATTTATTTTTTGAATCAATTACAATGATTATAATAATATTTGTTTTAGAGTAGATTCTCAATCATTAAATATTGATCGTTTAATTATTGTTATTGTACTGACATTATTAGTGCTCGAACCTGTGACCTTCAGGAATAATAATCATTCCTTTAACCACTGAGGCAAGATGATTCATGTACTTCATAAGATTTATAATATAAGATTTAGTGTGTGTTTTTATATGGGTATAATATGTTATTTAATATTATAGTTTTTTTTTTCTTTGAATGATGGAAATAATATTTCTATATTTTTTTAGGAAAAATTAAAGGGATATTACCCTTTAATATTATATTTAGAAAAATAAAATCTTTAAATTTTATTTTGAAAACTATAATAAATTAAACACTAGATATAGAAGACACTATTTGTAAGTGAAAGAGCTATTATATCTTTAGGGGCACTTTAGTCTTTGAACTCACACGAAATAATTAATTTAGACATTTAAATTTATAACAATAAAAAAATACTATTGAATGTTAATATGTTACGATGTTGACATAATGATTCGTGATACTAACATGATTCTTAAAAAATGAATATAATATATTAGAAAATTTCATTAATTTTTAAAATAAAAAATACAATAACTTATTTGTTCTTTAAGAAAAAAATATTAAAAAATTAAAAAATACTAAAAAATAGCACGCAAATTATAAGATTTATCCATTGAAAATAATTTTAATAACAAATGCATTTAATTTTTAATTTTTAAATTTATTTAAATTAATTATATTTTTTCTCAAATTTTAAATACCCTCAATCTTTTTTTAAAAAAAATATTTTTTATATTATCATCTCATATAAATTATCATGTCAATATTATTACGATTAATGTTGATATAATTTCCAAGTTCTTTAACATAATGACGACATTGTTCGTTTTGCACAAGTCCGGACACTAAAATATTAAATATCCCTTAATCCAATTTTCAGGCAATTCTATACACTCTACACCTGTCCTGTTTTTCGTTATTTACATAACTGCATATTAATTAATAATTACGAGCAAGGTACTATGTTTTTCGTTAAAGACAAATGCATATTAATTGAACAATTAAGAGCAAGGTACTATGTTTTTCGTTAAAGACAAATGCATATTAATTGAACAATTAAGAGCAAGGTACTTAATTAGATATTGGTTATTAATTATCGATATTTATTATTATTTTATATTTTAATAAAAAATTTGGTTTTTTGTGATACATGTTATATATATATATTATTTTTTATTTGTTTTTATGTCATGATTTTAGTATACTTCGATGATTGATTGGTACTTACACAAAAATTCTCACAGCTCTAATATATGATTTTAATTTGATAAATTATATAAATAGTTATTTAACCATACTTCAATTATTTTTTATATCTTCTGACTATCAAATGTTACAAATTGGTCTATTGACTAATTTTTTTTGATACAAAGTAGTCTTGTGTCGTTAAAAATTTATCGTAAAACTAATATGGACGATAACATGCTGACTTAGATTATAGAGATTGAGGATGCCACATGGTTATCCAAGTCAACATGTTAACGTCCACGTCAGTTTCCCGTCAAACTTTTAACGGCACAAGACCACTTTGTATAAAAAAAAAGTTAGTCAATGAACCAATTTGTGACATTTGATAGTCAGGGGATGTAAAATATAATTGAGGTATAGTTAAGGGACCATTTATATAGTTTACCCTTTTAGTTTTGTAATAAAACTTTTCACCGATAGTTTGGGTCCCTAATATTCCTTTTTACTTATTATACTCGATTAGATAGAGATAATAAGATTCAAAAATATCTTTTAAATTTTTATAGTACGTTTATAATCAATATTCATTTTTTTTAAGTTGTAAGATATTTTAATAAATTATTATTTTTAAATATGTTATAATTGTATTAGTTTTTATAATTTTAATAAAAAAATCGATGGTTATTATTATAAAAAAAAAAACATGTACTTAATTTTTAAGAAAGTCCTTGTAAGGGATTTGAATCTACATTTTTAAGGATCATACATACCACTAGGCCAAATGCCTTATTGAATTATAATTTGTGATAGAGTGGAGAACACATGTTACTAAATTATTTAATTACGCTTAATATATTCGAGTTTAAATCTTAATATCTGTATTTTTTATTTTAATCCCTCAA
This sequence comes from Abelmoschus esculentus, assembly GCA_035048815.1. Taxonomy (NCBI): domain Eukaryota; kingdom Viridiplantae; phylum Streptophyta; class Magnoliopsida; order Malvales; family Malvaceae; genus Abelmoschus; species Abelmoschus esculentus. Next base: position 6,152,018 of record JAUCBN010000066.1, read on the forward strand.
AAATTAATAATTTCATTTTGATCCCTCTAAATTCAACACTTGGCCATCATCTCCCTTAAAGAACCGGTATATGTGCTTTACCATTCGTTTTTTCTGTTTTCTCTTCCTCTCTTTGGCTATGGAAAAACAAAAACTTTTTCAGGATGAAACAATCAACAAAAAACTGAAATTTCACTAAGCACATTTTGCCTATCACTAATCAAGTATTAAGACATTAATCAATCCTTTGTATGGTTAGTTTCTTTTCTTTATTCACTTTTTATTTTATAAATTTTGATCTCTAATTTCTTAAAAAAACTCGATTAAATCGAATTTAGAATTGTACTAATTCATTCTTTTTTCTTTTTTATTACGAATCTAGTAGATCTGAAAATCTGTAAAAGAAAAGTGTAAATGGCATTAAATCATGAATATGATTATTTATTCAAGATTGTATTAATCGGAGATTCGGGTGTCGGAAAATCCAACATTCTTTCGAGATTTACAAAAAATGAATTTTGTTTAGACTCTAAATCTACTATCGGCGTTGAATTTGCAACAAGAACTCTTCAGGTTATCTCTCTCTCTCTATAAACATGATTGGTCTTTCTTTTATCACTTAAAATTGACAATTCTAAATGTATAGATAAGTTGTTTCTTGTATTCTTTTGTTCAGGTAGAAGGAAAGACGGTTAAAGCACAGATATGGGACACGGCCGGTCAGGAACGGTATCGAGCGATCACGAGCGCTTACTATAGAGGGGCGGTTGGGGCGCTTCTCGTTTACGACATAACCAAAAAGCAAACCTTCGACAACACTGCGCGGTGGCTCAAAGAGCTGCGGAAACATGCGGGTTCGAACATCGCCGTAATCATGATGGTGGGGAATAAATCGGACCTCAATCATCTCCGAGCGGTGTCGAAAGAAGACGCCGAAAGCTTTGCTGAAAAAGAAGGGTTGTTGTTCTTAGAGACGTCGGCGCTCGGAGCTCTCAACATCGATAAAGCATTCCAGAAGATCTTAATGGACATCTACCAAACCTTGGGAAGAAAAGCTTTGGCAGCACAGGAAACTTTGGCTGCGAGCCTGCCGCGAGGAACCACCGTTAACCTCTCGAAGAGGAACAAAAATGGAAATAAAGTTGCTTGTTGTTCTCCGTAGAATGAAGTGATGCTTTTATGTTACATACATGAAAATACCTTGATTTGAATGTAATGGAAATATTTTTTTTTAGTAATTATTTTAAAATTATTTTATTTAAAAAATAATTATTAATTTGTGAATTGATATTTTAATTTTAATATGTTAGTTTGATGTCTTTATGGATTGTTATTGTCTAGTTTAGACTTTTAAAGTATTTTATATATATTTTTTTGATATTTTTGGTTAAATTTGTTAATTTATGTTAATATTAGGATATATAGTATTATTGAATTTTACTTTTAATTAAAAATAAGATAAATTTTTTAGTGAATTTAACGAGCAATAAGTCGAGCTTAACGAGCAACAAGTTGAGTTAAGCAACAAAATATTTTAACGAGTACGAATCAAGCACAATTTTAATAAGCTTAACAAACAACAAATTTTTTAAAGAACACGAGTTGAGCAATACCCAACTCACGATCGACTCCCTCGATAAGCACCTCTAAATTCGAATCAAGTGAAAAATTAATTAATCGAACTGATAAGTTTAGTTTAAACAACTTTAAATAATCATGTGCGGTTTATATATTCATATTTTTTATATGTAATATATATATCAGGCAAAATTGAGAAACTCGACTCAAACTTAAAAACCGATCCATTTATGTACAATTACATAAAATATTGACTCGAAGATAAATTTGTACAAAAGCTCAGTACTATTGAATTTACTTCATTTGCTTGCAGCAGCAGCACCAAAATGATAATTCAAATTCGTCAAACAAACTGAATTGCAATGTTTTGTTGGATTTGTCTCAACATGTTTCAAAAACAATATTCCATTTGCTCTTCAAAGTGCCAATTTCGAAATTCATAAATCAAAGTGTTTACCTTAAACTAGCAACCCTCAGAAAACCGACAGCTCGGAAGCCATTAGCAGGCGGTTGAGGACCACGGAGAAGTTGTCTCGAACGGTCAAAGAGAATGAATCCTTGTTGTCTCTGTTACATGAACGATGTAGGAAGAACAAGGATTGGGAGAATCTGCCTCATTTCTTGATTAATCTCAAGACATCGCCGATGAGATGCAGGGAACCGGTGACAAGGACCTGATCAATCAGAAAAAGGGAATTATAAACGCAGGAGGGACACAAAAGAAAGGTCATAAGCATTAAAGAAAAAGTTACAACCGAACCATGAACTCAATACTTCGATAAGACCCGATAAAACGAGTACAAATGAGGTATGCATATAATCAAGTTTTTGCCAAGTTCGCCCTATCTATGTTGACACTCTGAACACATTCAAACATGGGTGTATATGATTCCCTGAATATTCGAAAAAACTTTTAAAATATCGAACAAGTACATCTCGGAGACATACATATCTGAAACCTACCTAAAGTCCAACATTCATCGATTAGGTACTCTTTTGACGAAATATTAAGACTTAACTCACAGTTGATTATCCATGCATGCTTTACTCAATTTGATTAAAAAAACTAATATTTTGGACGAACACTCAAGGGCTCGATTCATGCATAGCCCTACATGTTCTAAAAGTCTACAAGGTACCATAGCCAAGGGCCCAAGGAACTCAATCTGAAGTATCCTAACCTTGTTATATACAAAAGGCAGGCTGATATTGGCAACAGTGGGCTTGTAATCTCAAGCATTACCTGAAGTCGAACAAATCGATCCTTCTGGGCAGTATCCCTGAGCCATTTTATAGCGGATGGTAGAGAAGAAAAGACGGAACTGTTTTTACAACACCTAACGCTCATTCCTGCATTGTCTTTCACTTCTTCACAAACTTGATCCGTGTTACTGGCCTCACCTCCTAGTATATGAAGAAAACAATCATAAACCAAACCGAACAAAAAGCACCAATTATGCTCCATGTCTCCAATTAGAAATAAAAATACAGGGAAAGAAAAATGTTTTTTTTTACGATGAAAAGGTTACAATCTTTATTATTTTAAAATTATGAATCCAGCAGAATTCACAAACTACGAATTTTGAAAAATAAGAAGAATGTGATGACACGTATTAGGTGGATACCTTTATCACTCTGCATAAGATTTTCCCAAACTCTTTGAAGAGCGAATTGCCATGACAAATCAAGGTGAGGATCAACGGTAGGTAAAGTATTGGATCCAACCTTGTGATACACTGAGATGTTTGGCACAAAGAGAGCCTTCTTGAAATGGACACCTGAAATAATGATTACAAGATTGTAAGAAACATTTAATATATAAATTTCTTTGTCCAAGCAAGCTTCTTGCCATCCCATCGACTTATATGTGAAGTTTCTTCTTGTCAAGATGAATCTTAACTTTTATTCAATCCAAAGAAGAATATAAACTTTTCTTGCTATAATCTATGTTGATTTGAATCTTTGTTTTCTAAAGTACCCGTGTTTGACATCCATGTCCAACATATATTCAGACATGGGTATCGAGATATAACCCTCCAAGTATATGGAAAAGCTAAGCTTTAGAAAAAAAGTCAAACATATCCATTTAGACTAAAGCAGGGCACCTTAGGATTAAAGCACTTGAACCTAATCATTCCCCTTAAATACGAGTTTTTCATGAACTTCAAATGCATTTATGATGCTTTCCATCACAAGGATATAAAAATTCTATCCAAGAAAACACATCTAAACCTGCCTCGAACTCAAGCAATTACCATGCCTGGCACATGTCCTCATTAAGCGTGGCATAAGCAATTGTGGATCTCGCACCGACATACAATTGAACAGCAGAATCTGCAAATAATTCTCAAAAAACTTTAGTCCACCATCAGAAAGATGCACGCCAAATCTAGTTTAAAGCTTGAAGCCTTGAAGTTCAGAAAGTCGTGATAAGATCAAGCACAAAAACATAAATTAGATGTACATGAACATATCTTCGAAATACGTGAACAGTTTACATCTCAAAAAAGAATCAAAATAAATGTTTACTTTGGCCTCAACTAATGTTTGAGTTTTATGAACTCAATCATCAAACTTCTGAGTTTTGAAGCTTTTTGAAAACCCAATACCCTCCTAGGTTAAGATTATCCTAATACTATTAACCCATAAGCAAAACACAAGCCAGCACCATACTCTACAAGTTTGATTGCTTCTTTTGACTTGCTAAAATAGAAAAGCTTGAATAGCGGATATAATGAGACCAAATATAAAAATGAGAATATCATGAACAATACTGATGTCCATAAGGCAGAAGGACTCTCTTTTACGTTCAAGTTCTAGACACTGGTGCTCTACCTGTGCAGTATCCTTAGATCTTTCTTCCGTTTGCTTATCATCCCTAGTGCAAAGAGAAAACCACCTCGCACAAGCTTCCATGCTTTCAGGATTGTGGGCTCCATCCAAATAAAAAACCAGATCTCCTACACTTTCAGTGTAAGTAAATTGATCATGTACAATCTGAGCCCTCCCTTGCAAACTTGCTGTTGTTAGACCCTTAATAAATGGTTCAGGTAATGGACCCTATTCAAGTGAAATAAACAACTTTTAAGCAAACAGTACTTGGAATGCAGAGAGTCTCTAATAAATATAACCCACTGTTTGATTGAAATTGCTGATAGGATGGCCGGTTCTCTGAAGCCAAGAAGAACACAGCGTGACAGCAAGACCAGCATTTAAATATTGATGTTCACCTTCAAGTGCAAGTTTCAGACCATTCAGCGAACTTGCATCTATTGGATGTGCCACTTGAAGGTTTACCTGTGAAGAACATAATAATCTTCAGACTAGCATAGCTTAAGTCCTTTAGAACAAGACAAAATACAGAATTCGAATACAAGTTGATTCTTGCATTTAAATTCATCGTAAGGGAGGGAACTCAGAAATGAAAGAGTTATGAAACTTACATTCAACTTCAAAGCTTTCTCTACAAGAACTTGAATTGCCTCGTCAGGTTGAGGTACGGTAAAGGCCGGTATCTCATGCTGCAATAGAAAAGGAACAAACAAAAATAGGAGAAAGGTTTAAATTATGTTGCAAGTTACAACACAGAAACAGACTCTTATCATATGCTTTAACTCGATATAGTTCTAAAAGTAAAATCACCTTGAATATACCAGCCTTCTCCCCAGCAATTTCTCCCAGAGTATTTCCTGTTTATGGCCATCAGAAAAGAAAAGAAAGCAAAATCTTTAGCATTAACTTGAATTATTCTGAAAGCGGTAAGTTTTTATTTTCTGACATACGTGGATACATCAAATGACAAAATTCACAAGTAGTTATTTCTCCTAGCTCAGAAAGTTGGTATAGAGGAACACTAAGCATATTTCATATAGTCTAAATTGAGGACGCAGATAGACAACCAAAAATTTGACCGAATGGAACTTAAACTACTTGGTACTGGTCTAAGACTGGTACAACTGGTACACCAATACCGGTAAGTATTGACTACCGTGTACACAACACTACAACAAGTCTAATTATACTTTCATTTAATTCCGTATAGTTTAAGTTTTCTCGATTTTAAGCTTAAAACAAGTGCTCCGGGTAATGAAACCTCAAAGGTATAATGAAAATGCAGTTGCCAACACAAGGTTCAAAAAAATCATATATATTATGAATTTACTGCTTGATGTTAAAAATAATACAATGCAAATTAAAATGTTTCTGTCTCTGAAAGATCCTATTCAGCAATTTCAAAAAGCTATTAAGGGATCTGTCATTTATACGAAGTTATTAACTACAATACATTTTTGAGCAATTTGTTTTAGGTCATTAATTTTTAGCAATTAACTGATGTAATGTATATATATAGCACTAACCAAGAATCTCCATGTGGTCATACCCAAGGGAAGATACACCACACACAATGGGTGCTTGAACCTAAAAAATAACACATATTGACAAAAATAGAACAAGATAAGCACTAGCATTACATTTCAGCACCACAGTGACCACAAATTAAATGTTTTGCTTGGCAGACATGTAGTGTATTCGAGAACTAAATTAGGAAACAAACCACATTAGTTGCATCAAACCGTCCACCCAAACCAACCTCCAGAATAGCAACATCAACCTGCATAGACGATTTAAGGTAATGCTTATTTTTGCTCACTAGAAGAGGGTGCTCATGAAATGGAAGAAGCACATATAGAAGGATCATAACACACATCAAACCTTCTCTGCGGAAAATATCTTAAAGGCAAGCAATGCCAGGAAGTGAAAGTATGTAGGCATTGGTACATCATCACTGGCCTTTTCCTGCAAATCAGAGAAAAAAAGGGGGTCAACAGGATTAAACACATTGTTCAAGGGAAAAGCCAAAATGGAAGACAACATTGTTTGTTCAATGATAAATATGGAACCGGTTAGAGTGAATATATTGCAGATGATGCTTTTTCAAGTTGTCAAAAGACAGACAGTCTAGGTAAGTACATGTGTCTTATTCAGGTTTGTTTGAAATGCTACACAACTCAATTCTTATTCCTTCCACTAGGTAGGCTGGCTACAGAAGCCCCGACTTCAAGTTGCCATGCCGAATTCTCAAAAAGTATCCCCCACCCCACCCCCATAGAAAATATATATCCATATCCACTATGCAGCATTATCACTTTAAGTCTAGTGATACTTTGTTGAAAACAGGTGCTATGACAAATACTTTAGCAAATTCTAATAATTAATTTATGATCAATTAATGTATAATGCTAGTTGGTGCCATAGAAACTCCTTATTGTAGAGCGTAATACTTACTACTTAGAACAGAAAATATTTCACATTAAAAATGAAAAATAGTACTGGTTAACAAAACCTGCATAATTGTGGATCAACATGCTCGATTTATTAAGTGGGTTTTGTTAACCAGTACTATTCAGTGTGAAACACTACTGCGACGTACCTTCAGCCTATCATAGCACCAACAGAAATATTCCAAGAATTTCTCCTCACATATTTCCACACTGAAGCAGCCAAGAAAGCAAGAAATTTACAAAACTGTTTATACCGAAAATAATAAATACTCATATATAGCAGTGGCTAGCCAGCATTTAGATAATGCTAAGCAGAAGAAATATAGGCAATAACTTAAATTCCTACATAAAATAAATCAAATATACATACTAGCAAATTGACACACTTACCCATCTAATCTAAACCTTTCACGAACATCTATAAGGTGAGGAGATGTGAAAAGTCCGGTCCTGAACCCACAATTACGTAATATAGATTCTGCAAACGCGCATGTCGATCCCTTTTCAATTTTCCAAATGAAGAAAGAATCAATATAATAATTCAAATGTTATATACAAACAAGATAGAAGAATTATATTTCATCAAAGACAGCTAGACAAAATAGTAATAATGCAATGCCTAAGCCAAAGTGGTAAGGAACTCCGAAATTGGAACCCCTTATGCAAGCCTCAGTTTCCAGTCTAAGGAAGAAAATATGTGTTGGGAGAATTTTCCCACTTCATAGGGTCAACTAACTCGACTCCAACATAGATGGAATCGAATGCGAGGACAAATTTATATATAAATGCAGCATAAGAAGAAGAAGAAGAAGGGGAAAAGATTCTTATTTCTTAAAGCTAATTAGCTAAAAATTGTTTTTTTTTTCGGGTACCTTTCCTTTAGTGCCAGCAACATGGATGATTTTCAACCGTGAAATCGAGTCTTCCAATTCCAAAATCTAAAACCCAGTAACAAACAGCTTAATTCACAGCTAGTACAATGAACAAAATAAATTTTAACTCAAATCAAACACAGAACAAAAACAATTACTTTCAAATAATCAAAAAGTAAGTCGAAACGATCCCCTTTATTACTCTTATCAGCACGACTCCGTTTTGTTATCAATGACGACAACGCATTCAACGTCCACTCGTATCTATCCGCCGCAGACTCCATCGACCTTCCTACAAAAACAGAACAAAACAAAACCAGAATCATAAAAAATGAAACTTTTGATTGAAAAAAAATTCCTTTTTACCTTTGGCCATTGGGATTTAGATGAAAGAAAAGATTGGGAAAGTGGAAGAAGGGGCTGAGGAAGTGATGAGATTGGGATTGGAGGGCTGAGAAATTATAAGGCAAGCAATTCATATACTCAAATAGTGACATTTTGGTTCTGCGTGGGTTGGTCGCAGACAAAGATTGCCTACTGTCTTTTATTTTATTTATTCTGCTGTATATTTTAAATATTTTGGTAAATATATGGAAAAGCCCCTAATCTTTACTGTGTCTTTTATCGGCGGTAGTGACAAGGTAAATTTTTTATATAAATATTGCGTAAAATTTATATAATATGTATTTTTTTATTATAAAACTCAAATTCTAAATATTAAGTCATAAATATTAAAAAAATTAAACCTTAAATTATATATTATCCATTCTAAATATTAATTTTAAATATTAAAACTTTAAATCATAAACTATATCATTAATCTTAAAATTAAAAAAAAAACTTGATTTACATAATTTGTGTATAAAAATTTCTTTCGTAACATAAATATATATTTGTTAAATGATTCTCATTTATAGGTTTTTTCAAATTAGTATATCTAATAATAAAGAACAAATGCTATAAAATTTTTTGGTCCAAAACAAATGCTATTATTGAATTTTAATTTTGAGAGTGTATTATTATAACTGGAAATTTTCAACATTAATTATAAATAAATGCATATTTAAAAATTGATTAAACTTACAAACTACTCAGATTAACTTCATAATTAATTAATTAATTTTAAAATCAAAGCTAAATTGCTTGAGATAGGGTGAAACCAGGAGTTAAATACATTCCAACCTCAAGAAAACATAATTCCTTTTTACATAGAACCAAAATCCATTTCACGTTCTAACTATTATGTTAAACTATGTAAATAGTAAATACATTACCAGGCACTCCTTGGAATATTTCATTCTTATGTCCCGGAAACACTGCAAAATACGCTTACCATCGCGAATCATCGTCTCCGAACTCGCCTGCCATTGGGGTTCATAGATTCCATTGCAGGACCTTCCGCTGCAAGATCCATCCCGTATACACTGCTGGAACTCCTCTTCCGACTTGACAGCAGGCTCAGGCTACCATCACTGGATGCGAAGGCCTTTAACAGCTCCGACAACAAAGACGGGCAAGATTCCTCCAGGTGCCTGAACCCTTCCGATTGCATTACCGCTGCATAAACATTGGGAATATAAATTAGTTTCCGAGTTACCATCGTTGAATTGCTTTAAATTGACCTTGGAACTAAAGCACGCACAGGTTGTCAACAATTGATAATGCCAAGCTTAAATAAAAACATATACTTGCAAAAGAATCGACTCCAAGAAACAAATAATTACTAGGTGCATCCAACAAAATAACATTCCGATGAACAAATTTTCAAGGATTCATTACAATATATGAAACATTAACAGTTTAGATCACAGGAACATTGTGCTCTAATCCGTTTCTCAGCATTTCACAAAACAGTTTTATCCAAAAATTTCGAGCACCAAACCCGCGTGAGGGTTAAGGGATTATGTACATTAGCCTCAAAGAGTGTTTGGCACTTAAAAATTGATATGTATGTATCCATCAAGAGCTACACATGTACAAGGAAGCACAAAAAGGCTTCTGAACTGCAAACAATACAAAAACCAAGTTTACATAACCTGGAATATGCATTAGTGGTATCTATGAACACGCACCTCCCAAGTTCGCCGGTGTTGCAGCAAATTTCAAACATATGGCCTTTAGCTGTGCACAATGGTGCTGCTCAGCAAGTGCAAGGGTTGTTGCCACCGTGTCAGCATTAAGTTCTTCGCACAACTTTGCCTCACACAACACTTTGAGTCTATCTAAATTGTACAGATCTGCTGCCGCTAAAAGATGCTGCACCATGTTGGTAGATGTACACATAGATGTTGAGTCTGTAATTTCTCGTACACCAGGAAGCTTGTCTGTATAAATAAATAAGAGCATTGCCTGGAAGAACAGACAAGAGTGAGGATGAATTCAGTTTGAGTTGATTAGCCAAAAAAAGAAAAAGCACATATAGATAAACCAAAATCTATACTTGGCAATGAATAAAGAAGAATCATATATTTCTTTCAAGAGTTTGCTTATGAAATATGCTTAGTTGTAGGTTCATTCTTCAAAGTCCAAAAAAGTAAAAGGAAGGATCACCTTGAAGATAGAAGGCTCAAAATCATTCACTACTACTTTGTCCAAGTTAGGATTCCCAACGAGCCCAAAAAACTGTGCTTTAAAAACGGGTGAGCGTGCAGCAAGGATCAACTTATGCGCTTTAAATGTCTCATCACAAACTTGAAAAACAATATCACAACCATTTTCTGACTCTAGCAAAAGTCTAAGATTCTGACCCATGTCTGACGGTGGTACAGGAATAGAAGACAGTTTTGGCCCCTCAAGGCGAGTTCTCACTACTCCAACAGTGCAGTTCATGATTAGACAATCATCCTTTATGTAGTCAGAACTTTCTAGAGTTGTTCTTCTAAAGAATCGCTTGTATCCCCTGAATGTATGGAAGAAAGAAGGAAAAATCATCCTTTAAATATGATACGGACTTAAACATGTAGCATATTCAGTGCACATATAAATTTAAATCTCATTGAAAGAATATTATAGTAAAGACATAGAGATACTTTGATGTTCATCGATGGATTACACACATATTTCAACAACACAGAGGAACATATATATATATATATATATATATATTTGAAAGAAAGTGTGTCCTCGTTAAAAAAACCCTTCATAACCGACACTAAACCGAGGTTCAACATTGGAAAGCAGGAGGAAAAGAGTGCCCACAAACTATTATTAAAAATCTCTACCAATAATATCCATACAATAAAAGAATTATAAAAATTAAAAACTAGAGCTATCTTATCCTAAAACATCCAACATATACACCCACCATAATAAGACAAAGCAGACCACCATCAACCTATGCCTGCAACAACTCCCACCAGCAACAACAACAAAATACAAGCCAAACCCAGACATAGTAACCGAATATAACATTTAAAATGAAATCAAATGGAAATCACCAGCATTTGTTTCTTCTAAAAGTGTAGGGTTTCATTTCCTCGGTTTATGTCATCGCCTCATTGGGTCTCGTCCAGGTTGGCTTAAGTCATAAAACAGGTTCTATGTGGTTTTTAACTATTTCATAATTCTTGGACAAAGATAAAAATGCTTAGATCCTCAAAATTAAATGTAAGAGAATTTGGCAAGAACATAACCTACAAATGCTTCCCAGTTATCATGTCCTAAAACAGGACGCAGGTTTACTAGTTCATCAAACAAAAGCATGATAACAATTCCATATCCCCTATTCAATGGAACTTACAGAAAGATAACTACAAGACAGCACGAATACATGAATGCCACAAACATATACCGATCACAACAATGGAAAATTTTAAGAACACGAATGGTAATACAAAAATTGCTGAACACCATTTTCAATCAAAATTCACCAACATATATACCCATTTAAATAATCATAATAAAAAACAGGTACCAAATATATTATAAGATTCATTCCCCCAATATGCAAATAAGTAGAGTTTTAAAAGGAAAATAAAACTATTAACCAAAACCCTATATTATAAAACTCAAAATTCTTACCACATGCTTCCTCTGTACTTCAACGTATAAGGCCCACTCTCCAACGCTCTATCAAAGTGACTATGAACCTTATGCTTCCCTTTCCCACTCTGATCAACGAGGGTGAGTTCGAAAAGCGCTCGAATATCGGTACCTTCGCTAGCCAGAGCAATGAAAACCGAAACATACATCGCACTATCCTCTGGATTTTTACCGTCGGGATAAAAGTAAATCGCCCAATCGTAACCTCCAACGGTAAAGACATCGCTGGATATACATTTCCCAGGACCCATCCCTTTCGCCAACGAATAACCCTTGATCGTGAATTGGTGTGACCCGTTCACAGTCTCGCTCACCGATTTCGATTCCGAGTCTTTGAAATCTTCCATGTTAGTTTTCTTTTCTTTTATTCATCTAGTTCCTCAAAACCCTAGCCCTAGAAATTTCATTTCTTAGGTAAATTTGGAGAAATAGTGAGGGAAAATGTGGAAGACTGGTTAAGGCTTGGCGACGGTGATTGTGGTGGCGGCAGCAGCACCGGAGACGGCGGCGAAATGACCGGAGGGGAATGTAAACGATGTTTTCTTTGAGAAGTGAATGGATTTCGTTATGGCTTTCTAAACGGTCGTGACTTTGTTTGGTTATACTATTTTTTTTCAATAAACATTTTTAGAAAGAAAAGCCCAAAAGAACAAATCCATGGGCTCTAAATAAACCCTAACTACAATCTCATTATAAATACACGAAAGCTTCTCGCTTTCAAACCCTAATTGCATCCCTCGAAAACATCCAATCAATCCCTGTAATTTTCAAAACCCGCCTCCAGCTAAAACTTTTCTTTGCGAAGACCAATTTTCCGAGATGCCAAACAAAGGGCTGTGATTATTAGGAGAGGGGCTTTAGTAGGATCATAAAAAATGGAAAGAAATCGCAGATTCCCCTTTCTTTCCAAGGCTTTGGTATCTCGGTTTTCTTTTCTACCCAGATCCAATCTGGGTTTTTCTCCCCTACAATGAATTGAAAATTTCTAATTTACACTTGATATGAGCCATATTAGATTTTCCCAAAGAGAACGATTTTTTTTATGTCGTAAATGCATTTGTTGTATTTTTAATGGAATAAAGCAATTATTTAGAGTGCTTTGTTTCTTGAACAACAGTGCATAAATGAAACGCTTGATTTGTTGTTTAATTTTCTTTCTGGAAATTGAAAAATAAATTGAGCATCGGCCAGACAACCGTAGAGATGATATCCACAGATGAAGGGCTGGTTTCAATCCCTTTGTCTACTGTTTCCATCTCTCATTATTTTTTTTCTTCTAAATTTTATTTTATTTTTCACAAAATTTTAGAAATTGGTTTCGTTACCAGTGAGACTATAAATAAAGGATCAATTAGTTTATTATTAAAAATTAATCACTAGTAATAATATTAAATATTAAAATTATAATATACCGATCTCATTAAGTACGTAGTAAGTATTGACTTTAAAAAAATAATATTTGATAATCTTAATAATTTCAGGGGACGAATAAATCACTACACAAATACGATAATAATGTAAACATTTTGCCCAAGCCTGTTTCAGAGGTACAATCCTAGGCGTTGACCAGCAAGATCACACCTGGTCTCTGCAAATCCAACCCTTGATTTCACCAAATCAAATTCAATCCACACGTTTTGTTGATGATGATTCCCAATCACAAAAGCTTCAATACCTAAGAGATCAGAGTTACCAAATGTGAAGCAATACACAGAATCATTACCCTTGGTCATATCGGGTACCCGATATAATAGCCTCTCGCTCGATACGCTCATCTCAGCCCCTTCGAACATCAAACTGACTCGTGGTAAATTCGAAAAACTCGTTTTGACTGACTCATTCATCTGGTAACAGAGATCCATCGCTCCTTGGAAAATAAAATTCGGATCATCGAGAACTCGTAAAACTCCGATCGTTTGATGTAAAAACTCGGTTCTTAAAGCGGTATAAGCCGGACCCATTAGGAAAGTAAATTGGGTGCCCGAATCGACCATTGTTTGACCTGCACCCGTGTGATCCGGTACAAAAACGGATCTTGGTAGGTCTAACATTTTATTCCCAACTTGAATACCTTCTAATTGGACAGTATATGCAACCCGATCAAAATATGGTAACGGATCCGACACTTGAATCAAAGGAGTATAATTTAATGTTTTAAGCCACGAAAAATTTGCATCGCCGAGAAGTAAAACACCGGACGAGTCGAAACCCGATATACAATACGAGAATTTGGGAAAACCCATTTGAGTCACAAAGGATAAGGACCCACGGTTCATACCCATTAACCCGGTTGTTTTCGAGTCTTCATCCGAATTCGAGCTAAAACTCGTATCCATACACCCGAATAAAAATCCGGGTCGGGTCGAGGATCCGATTACGAGATTCTCGTACGCGAGAGTTCCTTCGATTGAGGAAGCGTCAGCATAAGAGACAGCCACGTGGCAGAGTTGATTATTCGGATAGCAGGAAGCCGGTATGGGTAAGTCTTGGGTTCGGGTTTTACAAACGGGTGAAGCACAAGGGATGGGAGTGTAAGAATTGGAAAGTTCAGGGGCAAAAGTTGAATTTAAGTTGGGATTTTTTTTACAGTGAAGCCATGAGAGTTCACTCCCTGTGTCGAGGACCATGGTAACATTCTGCGGCGGCGAGCCAACTGATAAAGAAACTGTTAAAGTAACATTATGGTGGAAGCCAAGCTTTTTAGTGGTGGCTCCGGCGGCGGCGAAGGCAGAAAGTTTAGAGTTAGGTGCAAAGGTAAGTGGGGGACGACCAAGTGTTGTTTTTAGAGGTAAAAAGAGTGTTTGTTTTGAAGGAAAACCAAAGTTTTGATGGAAACTGAGAATGAAAATTGTTAGGTGAAGAAGCACACTGGAAGAAGACATTGGTTTTCTTTTTTTGTTGCTTTGATCTTCAGTTTTGTTTTGTCCGTAGAAATAACGGTTGTTTGAATGTTCTGAGTTTTTCAAGCAGCTTTGGTTCCTTAAATAGTGTAGTATTTATTTGGAAAAGTAATAGTAAAATATGTTTTTTTTTTTATTATTAAGGTCCCGTTAATCTTGTTCATCACGTTATTTGTTGTTCTAATTAATTAATATCGTTTATTTTGATTTTTTTAAGTGAATCATCACTTCTTTCATGCATATAAGTAATAGGTGGGTTGTTATTAGGTGATTATCTAAAAATGAACGGTCCTGATTACTTAGATCATAGATGACGTGATGAACAAAATCAGCTAATAATCTCTCTCAATTCAGTGTAGGTCATGGGTGTAATATTTTTAGAATTAAATTGATTTTATGTTTATTTATATATATATTTTTTAGTTTGATATTTAACGTTTTTCGAGAGCTAAATTGATTTTATGTTTTTTTTTTATAAATTAAATCAAATATTTGCATCAACTATTATTAAAAATATTGTCGTCCAATTATAATACGACTTATATTAAAAAAAAATATTGTTCATTTAATTTTTGAATTAAAAAAAAACATATAACTTTATTTTTAATTAAATTCTCGAATATCATATTTTTCATTGTTTGATATCTCTCACATGTTGGTGGTTTAAGGTTTGACATTCAAGCATTACATACTTCATCGTTCGGTATTCTTATCCTCTAATCGTCGGTCATAAACTCAATTGATTTTTTTTATTATGAGATATTTTATCGGTAGAACAATCTACTTTCAATATTCATCGATTTTTGACGATAAGATAATAATGTTTTCATTCACGAGGGTCCAATGATAAAATAATAACATTTTTATTCAAGAGTTCGATAAAGATAAATATAACCAATAATAATTGAATCAACGATAATTAAATTTGATATTTAAATTTTTAAAAATAAATAAAATTCATTGTCCTGATATCAATCAAAATCCATTGATCAAGGCACCGAAATGAGCTTTTGTTTTGTATCTTGTGGTACAATTGATACTGAATTTAATGCTTTGAGGAAATGCGACAACAACATAATATAAGAAGAGAGATACTTGTCTTGGTTTGTCTTCAAAACATATTAAATTAGCCGCATTAATTACACACGCTTTGTTCAAGGCTCACTGGGTTCAACTCTTTCAGGCAAAATGTTTACATGGAGAAAGTTTTTTAAGGTATAATATAGTTATAAGGACATATAATAAATATTTAAATAATTAGCATTAAAATTAAATTTTAAAGTAAAAAAATTAATATATTTATTCGATTGGTCAAATTATTTATCTTTACTTTTTTATATTTGTAAAGTATAAATTTTAAATTCAGTGAGAGTATTCCTCTTCTTTCCCCTAAAATTTTTATTCTTCTCCCCCTTTAAATTAGATTAGAGTTAAAATTAATTTAGTAAAAATTTATATATAGTATTACACATGTTGAAATTTAAATACATCATTGACAATTACTCCTTAGAGACTAAATTTTATAATTTAAAGGGTATTTTTTTTATAAATATGCTTTGTAAAAGTTACATAATTTTATATACTTATTCTATTTTTATTATTTTTTCGATATTCAAGGTTTTATCTCAATCAATTCGGATTGATCTGTATCTTATACCTGATTTTAATAAATAGATATAAAAAATTTATGTATAACACAAATTTAAATCTCTAAAATTCTAAACCTAAAATACCAACTTAAATCATAAATTAAATCTCTAATCTCGACTTTCTTATAATCTAAAAAGTACCCTACATGTATATAGAATAGTTTTTTTTTTTTTTTCAAATTTCAAAGCTATAAAAATGCATTAATTTCAAGTGATGGAACAGTCTAACTTAGATAAAATAAATTGAATTTTAACTGATTCAAAACAATGAAATTAATATTTTTGAAATTTAATTATAAAATATATAAATATTATTGATTATATAATAAATAAAATAAATTATCATCTGGGTCCAACCTGTCCCATTAACAACCTTACACCTCTCTGTAAAACATTATTTCTTTTTCAATATTAATGACATTATGACAAAACTTGATATTATCCACAAATTATTGTACACGTTTTCTACATCAAAAGAAATAGACATTTCATATACATGATAATTAATTAATTTTTTATAAATGTTTAAGAAATATGGACGAAATTAAAATTATGAATTAAGAACAAAATATAAATATTTTAAAAAATAAAACTATAAATAAATTATTTAAATAAATAAATAAATAAAATCTTCATGTTGGGGAGACCCACCCCATCTAACATCTTTATTTCTAAACACATCACTCCCATTAAATTATTTATTTATTTTAAGGTTTTTGAGTATTAGTTTAGAGTTTATATTTAAAAATAAATAAGTTTGATAATTGTAAATTATTTAATCTGAATTTTCAATAGAAAAGTGTTAGAAAGATTAGATTATTAAAAGGTTGACTTTTAAAAAAAAGTAATTAACATTTCCAAATATAAAAAATAAAGTACAACTTTGAAGACAGAACAAGGAAAAACATACTTTATTTGTCGGAAATTCAAACTCCAACATCTCCAATCTTTGTTGTACTAAAAAGAACAGAACCTTATTAAGGCTAGAAGGATATCCCCCTTCTGCTGTCGGCATCTTTATCAGCTACGCCTTGGCGACGGGTCAGCCGACCTAGATCGGGAGCCAGGGGGTGACCTTGATGCTCTATGAGGTGGTGATGGCATCGGTGCATCCCGTGGTGCTTCCTCGGACTCGTATGCAGACTTCCTACAAGTGGAGTATTTGAAACAAACCACAACATTTTCCAAGTCAAAAGATAAAATAGTTTAGTCACATTGTGTTTATCGTAGTTGTCGACATAATGAATGTTATGAGATAGAGACGATAATATTAGCTCGTGTCCGTTATATAGTTCATTTCTTTATGACGGTAGGTAGACGCGAAATGAATGCATACATGGGCTGCAATATATCGCGTAACTATGAAAATTGAAATGATGATATAGAATGCGACTTACTCGCCGTAGTCGTTTCCACCAGCATTTTCATATCCTGGAGAATATGATCTGCGACTGTAATCACCACCATGATCTTGAGGAGGACCTCTTGGAGATCTCGAATGGTCTTTCTGCCTTCTATCAGGTGAAACAGAATAGTTACCTTGTCGTCTTGGAACGGGGGAGTATGACCTGTCAATACCGATATCTAACCATCAATTATTCACCAACACTCGAGGATATTATGACAATTTAACAGCTTACCTCGAGCAATATCGGCCTCTAGAACCCGATGGATGGTGATGAGAGCGCATTGGAGATATTGAACGAGATCGGGAACGCCCTGTCACATCAAATGAGGAATCATCACAAGTTATTTTATTATCGTAGCGGAAAAGTGAATGAAAGATAATCTGCACAAATCCAAAGCAGAGTGGCAGAATATTCATTTCACCACACTTGTACTTGGATATGAGCATCGGATAGGAATATATATTCGAAAAGGACGAATAGGGTTGGACCGTAAGACGAGGAAAACAGTACATAGTAATAAGCTATGAAAAAGATTGTAACGCACGAAATAACATACCATAATAAGATGATAACAGGAAACCGAGCGCATGAGATACGGATTACCTCAGCCTTGCTTTATGCCGCATCTCCTCGGGTCTTTTCCTATCCTCCGCAGCAACGACAACAGATATCTCTCTCCCACCAAATATCTTACCATTCATGCGCCATTGAGCTTCGGAAGCATCATAAGAATCCACATATCTAAATACGGCTCCAAAGCATGACGACATACATGGCCAGAATTTACATAATAACAGGCTTAGTGGCTGACCTTTTCCCTTAATATTCAAAGCTTCAAAAGGAGCAAGTGAGTCGAAAAATCTTCACATGCTTGTAAATATAAGAAGTACTCGATATCAACAATTTCCCTCAAACTAAATATCTCTTCGTGTAGCCTTCAATTGGTTGGGTCTCGGATACCAATCTTCTTCCTCATTAAACCTCTATTTGATTGTGTAACTATATAGTTTCGCTTCATAAAGGAACATTCTTCACATGATCATAACCGGTAAAATCCTCGGATTCATCAAATGTGGGGATTCGGCTTGTTTTTTACTTCAAACCAATTACCCCCTGATAAACCAGTTCAAAGGAATTAACTTCATTTACATGTACCGACATACAATGACCTCAAGATCTAAGACGGGAATACAAAACCTACGGTAGTTTTACGAAATGTCTAGAACTTGCCAAGTAATAAACTAGTAATGGCCAAAGGATAGATTTATGCAGGCTTATGCAATTTCTCAACTGATATATATATATATATATATATATATATATAAACTAAGTCACAACCACAACAGCATTGTACTCGGTCAACCTGTTTTAGGAAATAGCACAAAAAGCAATTCAAAGGAAGCATACAATGACAGAAGATCTAAGATACAAACACGAAAAAAGTAGCAGTAATGATCAGTAACAGTCGAAGAAGAAGAAAACAGACGGATTGGTTTATGGTAGATTTACGGAATTTCTCATTCGATATAAAAAGTACACACTTTCACATGATCGTAGCATGTGATAATTATTTGCCCCATAGCACGAAGTTCATAACTTAACATAAACTACAAAGACTGAATGTTGCAACGATTCAATCGGGATTCGAAGGAAACACACACACAAAGATCATGCTTTATCGCAACAATAATAAATGAAGATGCCTTAAACAATCATAAACTACAATAACGAAATTCCATCGAGAGTCATCACAACGAAATGATGCAGCATTAAACAAAACTACTTGAAGGGTGAAATGACAAACCCTGTATAGTAATCTTTCGGGATATACACATCTCGAACAAGTCCGAACCTCTCGAACGGAATTCGAAGTTATTCCGGCCTGTAAACAGCAATCAAGTGCATTTAACCAACAATTAAAAAACAAAAACGGGTTTTTTATGATGAGAGACTTACCTGGAATCCAAAGGAATGTTTCTAACCAAAAGGCTTCCATTATTGTGCTCCCTCCTTCTACCATACCCACCACCACCACCGCCGCCGCCATATCCCCTCCTCAGAGGACTCCTTTCCCGGCCTCCGTAGCCTCCCCTCGGAGGACTATAGTATTGAGGACTGTACCTCCTCATCCCAAAATACCCTTCAAAAAAGATAAATACATGAACTTCACAATTCATATGTATGTATAATTGTATATATGTATATATAATAAAATTTACCCAACAAAGTAAATTAAATCCTTATTATTTCCACATTTTAAGATGATCTAAGAACAAATAAAAACTACAATGTATGAAAGATTCATGATTTTCTTCTTTCACATATATATATAAATCCATAAAACACGAATTTCTTCTAAATAAAAAAATACCCACAAACAATTCAAATTCTAGATTTTTTTATATATAAAAAAGACTTTCTGTTTGGTTGATGAGAAAAGTAAAGAAGAGAAAATGATTACCTGATAGGATAATTTGAAACAGAGACAGAAGAGACGACAAAGATTTTGGTTGGAGTTTTGGATCTATGTGAAGTTCTAAAACTCCCAAGTACTGTGTTAACTGTTATATTTCCACGTGTTTTATTTATTTATATTTGGACTTTAAATTTGGACCCTGGTGTTGGGCTCGGAACTGTTCACAAATGTGTCCTCGTCATGTAACTCATGTTTAGTAATTTTTTTCTTAAACCTAAATTAACCGATTAATTAAAATCAAATATTATAAAAATAATCTTTTAATTTAAACATTGAAATATATAATTTACTTGTACATTAAATTTAAATTTTTTAAAGTTTATTGAACCTTTATTGAATCGTTTTAAAAGGATTAAATTTTCGTAAATGATAGATTATATCATGAGTCCAGTTCGTCACGTTATCTATGGTCCTTAATCAATAAAAATCGTTCATTCTATCACTAATCATATATGTCATTAATTTAAATTTCAAAAAATATATTTTTTAAATAACATAAAAAAATGAATAAATATTCATTGGTTAAAAAAATGACTTAAAAAATAATAGTGAAATAAGTGATTATGATTGGATAAGACCATAACTGATATGGTAAAACCAGACCCATAATATAATTTCTCCTCGTAAATGATCATATTAATATCTTTATTTATAAAATTGAGTTATTTAAATCACTAAACACTCTTCTAAATTTATTTTTTATTTATAAAATTTAAATTTAATAATTTACTAAAAAATATCAATTTTTTTACCATTGAAATATAATAAAAAATTAATATCAAAATTACAAGATGACTTGAATCCATGGAAGGTCCACATGTGAATACGGGTCGGGTTTGGATCGAACTCGGTAAAGTCAATACCCAACAAAGCGCGTGGCCGAACTCGTCAAAGAAAAGTCAAAATTCTCACCCGCCTAAACACGCAAATGAAAACACGTAGTGGACCCCAATTACCTTTTTTCCAAACCTAAAAAAAATCTCGACCGTCCATTCTTCAAAATCCAACGGTTCCAAATCCTCAATTTTCCCTTCGAACATTCTAGAACCCTAATCACCAAAATTTAAAACATATAAAATCACCACCCCTTGGTATCCAATCCGCGCAGTTCAAATCAAAAGAACAAAATCATTTCCTTCTTTGTATTCTCCCGATTTTCTTTCTGATTTTTTGTTGAAATTCTTAAGCGATGGCCGGAAAAGGAGAAGGACCGGCGATCGGAATAGATCTCGGCACCACTTACTCGTGCGTCGGAGTATGGCAACATGACCGGGTCGAAATCATCGCCAACGACCAAGGAAACCGTACGACGCCGTCTTACGTTGCCTTTACTGATTCCGAGCGTTTAATCGGCGACGCTGCTAAAAATCAAGTCGCTATGAATCCTATCAACACCGTCTTCGGTAAATCTCTAGTTCCATCATAAAATTTTAAAATACCGAGCTTTAGATCTAGATCTGAAACTTTGCATGCATTTAAAAATTACTTCTACTAATGAATTTATATTTTATTTTTATACGTGTTTTGTGACGTCACTATTCGATAAGGAAAAATTAGAAGTGTTGACTTTACTGTTTAATTTCGTTGACTGGAAATTAATTCCATTTTTGGATTTGAAACTCTATATGCTTTTAGAAATTACTGCTAACAAATAAATATACTATTTTCACTTTTATATTATTTATGACGTCATTATATTTATAGGATTAGGATAATTTACGAGAGTTGACTCTGTATAATTTTATTGACTGAATTTTGTATTTTTGTAATTATAAACATTCAGATGCTAAGCGATTAATTGGCAGAAGATTTAGCGATTCGTCGGTTCAAAGCGATGTGAAGCTTTGGCCTTTTAAGGTGATCCCCGGTCCTGGTGATAAACCCATGATTGTTGTCTCTTACAAGGGCGAGGAGAAGCAATTTGCTGCCGAGGAAATCTCATCAATGGTGTTAATCAAGATGCGTGAAATTGCTGAGGCTTACCTCGGATCCACAATCAAGAATGCGGTTGTGACTGTGCCTGCTTACTTCAATGATTCCCAAAGGCAAGCCACCAAGGATGCCGGAGTCATTGCTGGACTTAATGTCATGCGAATCATCAATGAGCCAACAGCTGCCGCCATTGCTTACGGCCTTGATAAAAAAGCCACCAGTGTTGGTGAAAAGAATGTGTTGATTTTTGATTTGGGTGGAGGTACTTTTGATGTTTCATTGCTTACCATTGAAGAAGGTATCTTTGAAGTTAAGGCTACTGCGGGTGATACGCATTTGGGTGGAGAGGATTTTGATAATCGGATGGTTAACCATTTTGTTCAAGAATTTAAGAGGAAGAATAAGAAGGATATTAGTGGGAACCCTAGAGCTTTGAGGAGGTTGAGGACTGCATGTGAGAGAGCGAAGAGGACCCTTTCTTCGACTGCTCAAACTACCATTGAGATCGATTCGTTGTATGAGGGTATTGATTTTTACACTACCATTACCCGTGCAAGGTTCGAAGAGCTCAACATGGATCTTTTCAGGAAATGTATGGAGCCGGTTGAGAAGTGTTTGAGAGATGCTAAGATGGATAAGAGCAGTGTCCATGATGTTGTCCTTGTTGGTGGTTCAACTAGGATTCCAAAGGTGCAGCAGTTGTTGCAAGATTTCTTCAACGGGAAAGAGCTCTGCAAGAGCATTAATCCCGATGAGGCCGTTGCTTATGGTGCAGCAGTTCAGGCTGCCATCTTGAGTGGTGAAGGGAATGAGAAGGTTCAGGATCTATTGCTTTTGGATGTCACTCCTTTGTCCCTTGGACTTGAAACAGCCGGTGGTGTTATGACTGTTTTGATTCCGAGAAACACTACTATTCCAACGAAGAAGGAGCAGGTCTTTTCAACTTACTCGGATAACCAGCCTGGTGTCTTGATCCAGGTTTACGAGGGTGAGAGAGCTAGAACAAGGGATAACAACCTGTTGGGTAAATTTGAGCTCTCCGGTATTCCTCCTGCACCCAGGGGTGTTCCCCAAATCACAGTTTGCTTCGACATAGATGCCAATGGTATCTTGAATGTCTCTGCCGAGGACAAGACTACTGGCCAGAAGAACAAGATTACTATCACAAATGACAAGGGCCGTTTGTCAAAGGAAGAAATCGAAAAGATGGTTCAAGAGGCCGAGAAGTATAAGTCCGAGGACGAGGAGCACAAGAAGAAGGTTGAAGCCAAGAATGCATTGGAGAACTACTCCTACAACATGAGAAACACCATCAGGGATGAGAAGATCGGATCCAAACTCGACCCGGATGACAAGAAGAAGATTGAGGATGCCATTGATGGAGCCATTCAATGGTTGGATGGCAACCAGCTAGCCGAAGCTGATGAGTTCGAAGATAAGATGAAGGAGCTTGAGGGCATCTGCAATCCTATCATCGCCAAGATGTACCAAGGTGCAGGGGCTGGCATGGGTGGTGACATGGATGATGATGCCCCTCCTGCCAGCGGAAGTGGTGCCGGTCCTAAGATTGAGGAGGTTGATTAAACCAAATATCAAGCTATATTGCTCTGAATTCTGATGTTCAACAGTTTCTGATGGTACTATATGTTTTGTGTTTTCCGCAAGTTATGTTTTAATGAATCTCTGTTTTTGAAAACTTTTGGGACTATATTACCCATTTTAGGTAATGAATATTTTGCTTGTCAAGTATTTTTGATTATGGCCTGTTTAATTGCAGTTTAGTACCTTTGAATAAAATTGTTATATTAGTTCAGTACTCCAAATTCCAGACTATACAATAAAATTGTTATATTATGGTGTTGTTCTGGGAAGTAGATGCCATTCGCTGTCATCCCTCCATCAGTGCAAATAACCTGCCCTGTTAAATATGAAGCTGCCGGCAAGCAGAGGAACGCCGCCATGGTCATACTTCCTCTGGCTCTCCGACCCGTCCTATCGGTGTTCGGCCTATGGCTCTCTCTAATACTTCTTCATGACCTTCAAAGAACTGCCAAAAGAAAAAAAAACAAATAAACTTATAATCATACTAAATGCTGCGTCCAATGTGGGTAACTCGAAACACATACTACGAACTTATTCATGTCTGACTCGAAAAGAAGAAAAAACTCGATCTCGAATATAAATTATTCGAGTTTAAATTTGAACATAAGAATTGAGTTTGATATAGGGAAAAGTTTTACACGTTGAGCAAGGGGAGTTTTGATCACTCCAGGTGCAACAGTATTGACCCTAATGTTATCTCCTGCCCAATCATATGCCAAGAATTTTGCAAATTGGTTCATGGCCGCTGCAATATAAAAAATTTATCATACGTATAAAATATCATAAACACGATTATAACACGATTAAATATTCGAATAACCAAGTTTAGAAGAGAAATATCACCTTTGTTGACTCCATATATAGGTGCAGAATATTCAGGCATGATGGAAAGTATTGAAGAGATGAACACAATGCTTCCGGCTGCTGAAGCTTTCAACAGAGGATGAGCTAGTACACTAATGTTATATGCCGATTCGAAGTTGGTACTCGACAGAAACGCAACATCTTCCGCCGTGTAATCCGACACCATTTTCCCTATATTCATTCCCACACTATTTACTTGCAAAAATTATCCGATCGTCACGATTCGAATCCATCTAGTTTATAATAACATTCTTGGTACATAGTGTTAATCAATATGTTTCGGTGTATCTGGTTTGGACTCGGATTTATAACCGGTTAGTAGTGATTTTCTTACCAGAACCCACTGAACTCAGAGGAGACAGTGTTCATCTGCAATTCTCGTTGAGCTTGATTCGAAACATCACACACTGAACCTGTAATTTGGAGACCCTTTGCTTTCCATTGTAGCAAGCAATTATTGAGTTCGGTTCCGGTTCGAGCACATGTGTGGACGCTTGCTCCGAGTCCTGTTAGTTCCTCCACGATTACATGCCCAATCACATTGCAACAGTTGCGTTTCGCATGGACATAAAAACAAATATTTTTATATTATGAGTCATTCTCATCATGTCATCACTTAGATAAAATTATTTTTAAATTTAATTTACGATAAATATTAGTAAAATAAATATATTTAATTAATTAATCATATAAATACTTTGTTGGGATTATACTGCATATTAAAAATTAAATAAAACTTTTAAAGACAATTCACTAAAAATGTTTTTAACTAATTTTAATTATTATATTAATTAAACAACAAAATTTTATATTCCAATTAAATAATTAAACATGGTAACAATGTTTAAACAATTGTATGTTCCAACGATTTATCGTAAAAAATATTATATTTTTTCTAACCAAATCAACATATATATAACGAACTCTTTGAAAAAAATTTAATTAAGTTACACAATATATTTTTTAAAATTTTATATATTTTTTAGTTTATTAGATATCTAAAACGGATAAATTTGATTAATTTTTTACTTTTTTTTCAAGTAATAATCTTTACATGATCAATTGTTAATCTAAATCATCCGTTTTAATTATCTAACGATCCAAAAACATGTAAAACTTAAAAAAATTATATTGTATAACTTGATCTATCCCTTTTAATATCCGAAAAGAATGGCTCGTAATTTCACCCATGTGTGTAACTATTCATCTAAAATTTAAATCCATTCAAGTACTAAAAATACTTTAAATGGTATTAAATATTTAATTAATTTGTTATTAACGTTGTGTACTAGAAAAATTGCAGCCAGAACTTGAAATATCTAAGGGTTCACCAATCGGATATTTATGTTTTTTTACCTTAAATTTAATACGCTATCCTCATTTTGTAAGAAAAAAATAACAAGCTATTTTTTTTTACAAATATGAGAAAAAAATAGGGTTAAGTTAGTCATCTAATTTTTTTTATGTGTTTTCATGTTAGTCATCTATTCTTCAAAAATTTTAATTTAATCATTAAACTTTTAATTTTTATTTCTGAAACTTAATAAACTAAAGTCTAACACCCTTTAATTTTTCTAGATAAATTTATGTAAAACTTGTTTTGATTTACTAGTGTTAAGAGTATTTTCCCCCTAAGTTTGAACGGTGTGGAGGCCGAGAACGAAGAAAAAAATATCTCGATGTTGTGTCCCTAGTAGGAAAACGGCGCAAAGATAAAGAAAGGGTTCAAAAAATTGATAGAGAAAGGTTGAAGAAGAAGAATTAAGTTAATTCATTGTAATTTCTTATGACAAAGTTTGTACAATTTTTTCTCAAATAATACCTACCGTAACAGCGATAAAAGTAAATTACTAAAATAGTCTTTAACATGAGTGGCTTTCTCTTTACTGAAACGTCGTTGTTCCATTCAGCCTTCTCCCAGGGTTAATTGAGTGTATTCTCCCGCTTGATGTTTTTCCCCAATTTTTCACGATGCAGTTTCTCGGTCTCCTCTTCTCTCGATTCACCATCTTCGATTAGGGCCATGACACTCTATCACAATGATCAAACTATAGAAAATATGTATTAAATCAAGATAAACTTGAAGATTTTATTTGAGTTTTGTCGATTTTGAAGGGGAAAAAAGAAAAATAAAGAATAAAGAAAGAGGAACAATTTGATACAAATTACGTTGCAAATGATAGTTGACACTGAAACGATCGAACGTCGATGATGGATAATAATTTGGGAAGAAAAAATAAAATATTAAGTTAATTACATGAATAAATTTACACAAAACACAATGTTTTGGTAATACATACCGCTACTCAACTAACGGTTGGGTGGAATAAACAAAATTGAAAAGTTGGACGACAAAATTGAAAATTTTGTAAGTTATGCTGACCAAAACAGAAATAAAGTGAAGATGTTGTAATAATTTTTACATGCAAAAATAATATATATATATATATATTATTTTTAAAAAAGTTTGTGCATATAAATACATGCATCATCTCCTTCATTTCTTCATCAAAATCTCTAATTTCTTCAAGAAATACTAGAAAAAGCCATGGCCATGAAATCCACAGGTAGCTTCCGCAATCTAGCTCTGCCATATGTGGCCATGGTTTTAATGCGGTTCAGCTCGGCCGGCATGCCCATAATTGCCAAATATGCTCTCAACAGAGGTATGAGCCAACATGTTTTTGTGGTTTACCGGTTCGCCATTGCCACTCTTGTCCTTGCTCCTTTCTCCATTGTTTTCGACAGGTTCGGTTCTCTGCATGTCTCTTGTTTGTGTTCGAGTTCGAAACTGGTCCCGTAAAATAACGTTCCGATGACATTTTTTGCAGGAAAGCTCGGCCCAAGATGACTTTATCTGTCTTTGTTCAGATAGTGTTGTTGAGCTTATTGGAGTAATGAAAATCTTAAAACCATCAACTATGAATTTTCACGGTTTACGTTTATCATGATTGCGGACGTAACGTTTGATCTTTATTTCAGGCCTGTGATCGATCAGAACTTGTATTACACCGGGATGAAGTATACCACAACAACCGTTGCGACCGCTCTATGCAATGTTCTTCCAGCCTTTGTGTTTTTGCTAGCATGGATTTGCAGGTAAAATTTTCAGTTCTGCTTGCAGTTTTCCGGTTTCGGAAATCGGTTTCTACGAAACGAAATACTCTTGGTGGATTCTAAGTTGATTTTGTGAAGAACTTTTTGTAGGTTCGAGAAAGTCGATATCAAGAAAATACAATGCCAGACCAAGATTTTGGGTACCATTGGAACTGTTGGAGGAGCAATGATTATGACAATGTTTAATGGGCCAATGTTGCCATTACCGTGGACAAAAATCAATAATCATCTCCAATCTACAAAGACTGATTCATCAAACAATGAAGATCCTATAAAGGGTGCTGTCTTGATCCTTGTAGGATGTGTTTGTTGGGCATGTTTTGTCATTCTTCAAGTAAGAAATCGAAATTCCGACACCTTCTCTTTTATCCTCTCGAGTTTATGTTACTTCGTCTCTTTATTTTTCTCGAAGTTTCCTTATTTAAAATATGTATATATTATATATACTCGAGTTTGAGTAACCTAAATTGTAAATTGAATTCGAGTTCATTCTTTGTATAGGCGATTACCCTAAAATCATACCCTGAGCTCTCCTTAACAACATTGATTTGCCTTATGGCCACAATTGAAGGTGCCATTGTTGCCTTAGTAATGGAAAGGGGCAATGTTGCTGCATGGACCATCCACGGGGATGCTAAACTCTTTGCTGCAGCTTACAGTGTAAGAAAACCAGAGATTTAAATTATGGTCGCAATTCAACGATAATAACCGTAACATCGCTTCTGAGACTCATATTATTATTATTTATAGGGAATTGTATGTTCCGGGCTTGCTTATTATATAGGAGCCATGGTGATTAAAGCCAAGGGGCCTGTTTTTTATGCTTCATTCAATCCTTTGACAATGGTTATTGTCGCAATTCTGAGCTCTTTTATATTTTCCGAGATAATGTATTTAGGAAGGTATGTAATTTGTATGTTTGGATCGTTTTTATGGATTCCAATAATTTTTGTTCAAAATTTCTCGATGTTTAATTATATATATTTTGATTGTCTCAAAAATTAAATAAGATAAAGATATTAAATTTATTATCACTCGACTTATTTTTATGTCGACTCGAATTTTTTTTCAGGTTAATTGGAGCCATCATCATTGTTGTAGGGCTTTACTTGGTTTTGTGGGGCAAAAGCAAAGATGAGAAGGTATCATTAGATTCAAACAACACCAATGAACAAAATCCAATTAGTGGTGAAACTCAGATGGCCACTAGAAATGAAGATATTTCCAATTAAGCAAGATTTTGTTGCTTTAGATTTAAACAAAGATTAACTTATATGTTCGGGATTCGTGACTCTTCTTTTTAATAATGTTTTTTTTCTAAATTTAAACCCGAATCTTTTTCATAAAAAATATTGTACTTTATTATTACACTCAATACTTTTACGGTAATAATATATATTACTTTCAATTATATTAATTTTTTTTAATAGATATCCAATAATTTGATTAAACTATAATATCTTTAAAATTACGATAAAATTTCACAACTTAATAAATAAAACACCTAAATCCAGACATATATTTAGTAAACAAAACTAGCGTCATAAGATCATAAGAGGATCAAGGTAAAGTAAAATCGTGTTATAAGAACATGATAAATTATCGAAAATTCAGAAAAACAAAACAATAAAATTCAGCAGTCGATGATTACTATTAAAATCGATATAATCAATGGTATGTAAAGAAAAACACATACGATGAACGTATTAAATTTAAAAATCAATTTAATTTAATTTAATCATCTTTAGATATTTAAACATTAGATCAGTGTCGTGTTAGCATCTTGATCATCCCCACTTAAATATTTATTAGTAAGAGTTAATTTTTATTAATATTTATTATAGTACTTTATTTTTAGAATTTATTATTAGGGGATATTTTTATAATTTACTTACTTTTCTAATATTTTTATTAAGTGTTTATTTTTTTTATTTTTTTATCTTGGACATACGCATAAAAATATTTTTTAATTATTATTAAGGGTCTAGTTTTTTATAATTTTTATTATTAAGGAATCGATTTATTTTCAATATTTATTACTAGGATATACTTTTAAAAATCAATTTTAATTTTTAATATTTATTTGTTATTAAAAGTCTATTTTTTAGATTTTTATTAAGAGACCAATTTTTGTCAATGCTTTTTATTAAGAGTCTAATTTTTTAATACTTGTTATTATAGAATTACTTTTAAAATTTATTTTTTAACACTTATTATTAGGGACAATGATTTAAATAACGATCCGTAACCATTACATTTACAATAACATATGTTATTAATAATTCAAAATCTATTATATCAACAATCTCGATAAACACAATCATATTAAAAACATGATCACTTAAATTCTTATCATAAGCCCAATTTTTTATTCACCTAGGGCAACCAAAATTTCAAAAATGTGCATGCTAAGGAAATTGGCTTGAATAATTTTTACTATACATTAATGTCTTTTTCTAGGTTTAAATTCTTTATCGATTTTATAATGTACGATTTATCGTGTTTTAATCATCATCACAATTATAGATTTTATTTTATAA
The DNA here is from genome assembly GCA_035048815.1 of Abelmoschus esculentus. Taxonomy (NCBI): domain Eukaryota; kingdom Viridiplantae; phylum Streptophyta; class Magnoliopsida; order Malvales; family Malvaceae; genus Abelmoschus; species Abelmoschus esculentus. Next base: position 6,182,259 of record JAUCBN010000066.1, read on the forward strand.
CTATTTTTAGTATTAATCAATATATTATCATCATAAAATGTTTTAAATTATATCATAATTATAAATTAATAGATGATATCAGTTAATTTTAATGAATATTACTCGTCTGAGATAATAAAATAACGATCATAATATTATATTACGGTTAATATTTAAATATTCTGAAATCATTTCTTGTCATTAACAAAATATGACAAACAGAGGGAATAAAGCTACCAAATAAAAGCAACATAAAAATAAATTTTTATTATAATATGTTGGAATTGTTTAAGGGGCCACGTTTTGTTTCTTTGCCTGAAAGGTGATTGAGAGCAGACAATTGGATGCAATATGTTTTGGTGCTTGAAAAAAACAAGCCGACCTTTCGATTATTGTTTCATTGTAGGTTTTACTTCAAGACCACATCACAGCATGGGCAGTCTTTGTTGGCTTATGAAAACCACAAAAAATCACACAATATATGGATGTTTGATCGAACAGGTTAGTTGGAGAGACATTGGTGACAACAACATTGCTGTCTTTTGATGCTTTTGGTTGGTGGTGGGGAAGGGAATGAGTTGGGAGAGGAAGTTTAGTCGTGTTAAAGATTAGAGATTTAAATTTTAAATACGAATATATGTATTTTTTATTGGTATGTTTGATATAATGAGTTCTAAAATTAATTGTATATAATTAAAAAATGAAATATTTATACCTTGTTGAGGACTCTTATATTAAATTGTCACGCTGTAATCAATCATTTAAGACACTTTGTCACACTGACGAAAGGATCTTACTCATTAACCGTCAAAGATCATCTCATCTATCGTGTCTCATCGATCTAGGGATGAACATTCGATCAATACGAGTTAGTTGAGTTGACGATCCATATTTATAATGTTGTGGTACTAATTTATTCAAATTTAAACGGCTTCGTATAACTAAATTCAATATACTCATATTTTTCGTATGTTATATATATATATATATATATATATATATCAAACAGAATTGATAGACTTGACTTGAACTTAAAAACTTATTCATTAATTACTAAAAAAATTCAAGTTATTTACAATGTTCAAAGATTTATTTTATAACTCTAATTTTATTTAAAATAATTCGAATTAAGTTGAGTTTTACTCGACTTTATAATTGTTGTTGATCCGTGATAGGATAGCATAATGATAGGTGACACCTCGAGACCAGAGACAATCAACATATATAAGATTAGGGATGGATCTAGGGGATCGAGTTGAGGGTACCGTCATACCCCTTAAAATTTTTGATATTTTATATATTTTTAATATATGTTTTTGATAGTTTGCATCTCTTATATGAAATTTTGGGTCCGTTTTTGTATAAGACCGGAATTGGAGGGGATCGACTACCAAACAACCTTCTTCAACTATCCTCCTCCCACCAAGCTGTACCACCCCTCTTCCCTCCGCCCTATACCACGACTTTCCACCCTATCCAATGGCTGTGAAAAATAAATATAACGACGGTGACATTTATTTTACGGTGGCTAATTAGATCCGTGATCGATATTGTATCTTTTTAAGACTGTTGAAGTGTTCCAACAGGGACTGTGTTGGAGTATTTGTCATGTTTAGAGGAATTCAAGAAGCTTAGAGGACCCCACTCATCACGTGGGAGAGGGATTACCCTAATGTCAAAATCCTACAAAAACAAGAGCAATACTCGTTTACAAATCTTCCCTAATCCCTTCTCAGCCAATTATCATCCATCTCCCACGTGGGATCCAGGGCCCCACTTCCTGTCCAAATTTTTTTGCCTATATCTTTATATTCTTCTCCCATCCCCCACACCCATTGCATCAATAATCATGGGGGATTCTTCAGCATCATACATACATATGGTGACTGCTCTTTCTCTCTTATGATCAATATTTCATATGCCGTTAGCTTCAAGTATGCATGTATGTATGTATGTATGTGATGTTTTGTTGTTGAACAGGTGCAGCATCTGATAGAAAAGTGTTTGATCTTCAACATGACGAAAGAAGAGTGCATGGAAGCATTGTCAAAGCATGCAAACATCAAGCCTGTCATCACTTCCACCGGTAATAACTGTTTACTTCTCCTTTCGTTTCGTTACTTAATATATTTGCATGCAGTCATGGATTTCGGAAAAAAACCTAATGATCAAGTTTGGGATTTTGATTGTTTTTCATGATTTTCTTTGATAAGATTATGTTGAAGACATGGTTTTAATCCATTTCGAACTGTAGAACTTTAAATGGTTTCGTTTTCTTTTACCGGTATAGTAACCTATCGATCCAAAAATTCCAATAGAGAGTTAATTCACTCCGTTGATGTGCGAGTCTGCCGCACTCGGTGCTTGATTCCTTCGATAGTGATCGAGTCTCTCGCACTTAAGGGTTTCATTTACCCCGATAGTATGTGAGGCTATCGCACTCCAATGTCTGATTCTCTCAATGGTAACCGAGTCTCTCGCACTCAAGAACCCTGTTCATCCCGATAATGTACGAGGCTACCGGACCTTTAGTTTCTTTGATGATGACCGAGTCCTTCGTATCTATTTTTATACCTGTTTTCTCTTGTTTTTTAGCTTTTTATGATCATATTAAAGTACTATACTTTTTAACTACATTTGACCAGTTTGGAATGAGCTTGAAAAGGAAAACAATGAATTCTTTGAAGCCTATGCACAATCTCAAGGCAAACAAGACCGCATGTCCGAGGAACAGACAAATCAAATGATCCAAAAGATGATCTTGGATTCCTCTAATAAAGACCCCGACATATAATATCCGTCTGGTCCGAGATTTAAACAACGGTTGATATTTCTCAATTCCAACCCCTTTATTGTTGATGTTCAACAGAATCAACCGTAACGAATCTTATTATACTTAATTCGAACAAAAACACATCTATTCCGATCGTAATTTAAACCATTATCTATTTAGTTTTTTAGACCCCCTTTGGCTCTATGTAAGTGAAGTTGGAAGGATGTATCTATGTTTTTGTTGTATGTAAATTATATATAACACGATAATTATTTGATACATAGACAATATAAATTCTTTCATCTCCTCAAATAGTTAATATTATCGGATTTAATTATTTATTTAAAATTTAATTAATAACGTGTGACGACAGATTAAATAAATTTTAAAAAATCTTCATAATCAGTGTATCGAATAATAATATATTTATATTTTTAATGGATAAATAAAGAGCAAAGTTGTGGGGACTCAATGGACCTCAGCAGCCTGATCAGAGTACTCCATTAATCCATGTGAAGGGGAGAAATTTGGAATTTACACAATTTAGACAGATTCAAAGAGTGATTATTCCTTTCATTAAGGTTGTTATATTTTTAGGTAAATACCGGGATTTAAATTTATAAAAATTTTAATACTATAAATATTTTTAATTATTTAAAAAAATTAATAGATCTCATAAAATTTAATCAGATTTAAAACTAGTTAATTTGAGCTAAATTAACAATTTTAATAATAAAACTAATGGGTTTTATTTAAAATTAATTATAAGATATAGAACTTTCAATATAAAAATAATTGACTTTATTAAAATTTTACTTTTCTTTATATAAACTTTTTTTATATATAAATGGATAAATTATATCATGAGACCAACCACTAAAAATCACACATCTCATTATTTTTTATGTCATATTTTCCTAAGTAAATCTTCACTCATATTTACTGTTAATTTATTTTAAAAACAATTTTTTTAAGTGAAGATTTGTTTAAAAAAATATATGATATTAAAAAAATATGAGATGAATGATTTTTAATGGTTGACCCATAATATAATTTTTCATATAAATGATATTTTTCTAAATGGTTCGTGAAATATAACATTAAAATATCTTTATTAAAAAGAAAACATGATTCATAGGAGTCAAATTTTTCGAGCCGAACTGGTAGTCATTAATCATTATGTAATGAAAAAAATGACAATGAAGTGGACACAGTTAAAGCCTGTCTCACGGGTCAAAATAATAATTATTAAAGTTTCATTTTTTTTCCTTCACCATTTTCTTTCCATCCAAACACCCATTTTCCAAATGTTTACTTATTTTCATGTGCTACAATCATAATGCAACCCTACTGAAAACTTGCTAAATGATCTACACAATTTAACACCTGCAAGTTGCTAACCATTATTTTCAAACACTTTTAAATGTCTGTTTTCCATACATAAATATAACATTAATTAATGTAAGCAAGTTAGGGAAATCAAGAATTTTTATGATTATTTACCATTTTTGAATATTTTTTTAAAGTATTTTTAATATATTTTTTATTTAATCATTGATATCTGATTTATTGATTTATTAATTTAGATTGGATATTATAAATAGTACTTATTACGAAACATTTCTCTTAGCTTAATTAACTCTTTTTAGAATATAAAATAAAAATAATTTATGATGAGTATGAATAGTATATACTCTCAACTATTAGATATTAATTCTTTAATTACTGTGTTGTAAATATTAGTATTCGAACTCTCCAAGAACAACGATAGTCTCTTTAACTATTAAGACAAGATGATCGAATATAATATTTAAACTTTTAATTTTATTTAATTAATCTAATATTTTATCTACTCAGCCAACAAATTGTTGATATTTTTAAATATTTTAATATTGATTGTATTAGAGAGAGAAATTTCCGGACACCTTCTTCCCCTGTTCTTAGCCAACCACCACTAACTCTTCTCTCTTATTTACTCTTTTCCTTTGAACTTTCTTCCTTTGTCTTTTTATATTTTTGTTTATAAAATATTCTCATAATTTCTCTCCATTTTCTTCTCCCCTTTTTGCTTATCTCTTCTTCACCATGGCATCCTCATCTTCAATCCAAGAAGGTAACACTGTTGACTCTCCTATGACACATCTGTAAATTTCCTATTTCATTTCTCTTTAATCTTATATATATATATTCATTCTTTTTTGTTGTAAAGTTTGATCCTTTAGCTTAAAGATTTACTTCTTTTGGGTTTTGATTCTTTCTTCAAAATATTTATTGGGTTCTTAAAAGAAAAGAAAATACTAAATCAGCTTAGTTCCGCCGACTTATCAGTTTTTTAATGGAAATTTTAGCTTAGCTTATATGTAGATCCATTGGAGCTTTGTTTTTAAGAGATAAATTGGGAAAAAGGGTTCTTTAATTTTGAATTTTTTGGTAGTTTTAGGTTGGAATTAGGTTTTAAGATGAAGAAATTGGAAGGTGGTATCTTTCTTTTGTGATTGATTCATTGATAGGAGCTGAAAGATATCTAAGTTTTGGTCATGGGGTTAAGGATTATGGAAAATTTTGTGATTAGTTTAATAATTATATTGATTAGTTGTTGATTGTTGATCGTTAAGGTGGAGATATGGATCTGGAGAAAGGACTGGCGAGTCCACATCTGGGTCATAATTCCGGCATGGAAGCTTCACCGATACCATCACCATCCTCTACCGTAACAGCGCCGACTCCGGCTTTGATCCTATCAGATTCCTGCAAGCGTATTGATAGGATGGGAAGTAGCCTCACCAGTTGCAGTTCCACTGTTACAGACCACTCGGCTACACCATCACCGTCGTCTATGGCAACGGCCCCAGCATTGATCCTATCGAATTCTAACAAGCGGATTGACCGAATGTCCAGTAGCCTTACCAGTTCCAGTTATGGTACTGGAGAACCATCAGCAACACCGTCCCCATCGTCAGCAACAGCCCCTGCTCTGGTCCTATCAAATTCTGGCAAACGCATTGATCAGGCTAGCAAAAAGAAATATGTGAAGCAGGTAACCGGACGCCATAATGACACCGAGCTGCACTTGGCAGCACAGCGTGGTGATTTGGCGGCCGTGAAGCAGATTCTTGCTGATATTGATTTGCAGATGATGAGGACTGCGAGTGGGGAAGATTTCGATATGGAGGTATCAGAGATACAAGCAAGTGTGGTGAATGAGGTAAATGAGTTGGGGGAAACTGCCTTGTTTACTGCTGCTGAGAAAGGGCACCTCGATGTTATCAAGGAGTTGCTGAAATACTCGAACAAAGAGACCGTTACTAAGAAGAATAAATCTGGCTTTGATCCGTTGCATATTGCTGCAAGCCAAGGGCACCATGGTAATGATCCTTAGCTTTCGTTTTGTGATTTTGCTTGTGCTGTTGTTTGATTTTGCTTGAGAAATAAGAATGATTATGCACCATCCTCTTTCAACCTTCCGAACAATCTGTCAATATATTGTTCGTATATAATATGATAATAATAGTGAATATTTAAATGTCATTGTTATTAGTTTTTGTTTATACAGGCGAGTTGGGGAGTTAGTAATCCTATATCTGTTGTTTTTCCGTAGATTCTAGGCTGGAAAAATGACCGTCTGATCCTTGCAGGCATTGTCCAGGTGCTACTAGATCATGATCCTGGTCTATGCCAAACATTTGGGCCATCGAATGCAACCCCTCTTGTCTCTGCAGCTACCAAAGGGCATACTGCAGTAGTCAATGAGTTGCTATCGAGAGATGGTGGCTTGCTGGAGAGTACGAGATCAAATGGGAAAAATGCATTACATCTAGCTGCTCGACAGGGGCATGTAGATGTCGTAAACGCATTGCTGACTAAAGACCCACAGTTGGCAAGAAGAACCGACAAGAAAGGACAGACGGCATTGCACATGGCCGTTAAAGGACAGAGCTGTGAGGTGGTGAGGTTGCTTCTCGAGGCAGATGCTGCTATTGTGATGCTCCCAGACAAGTTTGGGAACACCGCACTACATGTTGCCACTCGGAAAAAGAGAGCAGAGGTACAACTATTCATTCTCTTCATTTTCGATTCTGGCTATAGATGTAGAAATATGTCTCTATGATGTCGGACACTGGTACCAGCAGTTTCCTACTATGTTGCTCTGACTACTTATTTTCCTTGAAGTACTTGTGTTTGGCACATATTTGAACATGGTATGAGGATATGATCCTCAAAGATCCTCCATATACATGAAAAAACTCGGAAAATAATGAACATATCCGTGTTGTGCCTGTAGCCATATCCAACACTTGCATCCAATTCCAAGCAAAATATATCTAGTAACATTCCTCGCATGTTTTTACGGGACAGTTTCATATTAATGAATCTTTCTATTTCCTTGCAGATTGTAGATGTGTTGTTGTCCCTTCCTGATACGAACGTCAATGCACTCACCAGAGACCATAAAACGGCTCTCGACATAGCTGAAGGGCTTCCACTCTCTGCAGAATCCACGGAAATAAAGAGCTGCCTTTCACAGAAAGGTGCTCTCCGAGCTAATGAACTGAATCAACCAAGAGACGAATTGAGGCAGACGGTGACGCAAATTAAGAAAGATGTCCATACACAGCTTGAACAAACCAAAAGAACCAACAAAAATGTTCATAACATCTCCAAGGAACTTAGAAAACTCCACCGAGAAGGAATTAATAATGCCACGAATTCTGTGACTGTGGTAGCCGTTCTATTTGCAACAGTTGCTTTTGCAGCTATATTTACTGTGCCTGGTGGAGATCAAGATAGCGGAGTTGCAGTAGTGGTAAGCTCGGGTTCTTTCAAAATTTTCTTCATCTTCAATGCTATTGCTCTCTTCACCTCTTTGGCCGTTGTCGTCGTTCAAATTACATTGGTCCGAGGTGAAACCAAAGCTGAGAAACAGGTGGTGGAAGTGATTAACAAGTTGATGTGGTTAGCTTCTGTCTGCACTTCAGTTGCCTTTATGGCTTCCTCATATATAGTGGTCGGACGGAAACACGAATGGGCTGCAATTTTGGTTACTGTCGTAGGGGGTCTGATAATGGCTGGGGTTCTCGGCACCATGACTTATTATGTGGTGAAATCGAAGAGGACCAGAAGGAAGAGGGGAAAGAATTCAAGGAGAAGTGGATCCAACTCTTTGCTTCACTCCGACTTCACTAATTCGGAAGTCGAAGTCGATAGGATTTACGCCCTCTAAATTCAGATCTATAACTTCCGGCATCTACTTCTGGCATCTGCATGGTAGTTAGTGTTGCACCTGGTGCACCCTATGTTCATGGCCATGGTTCTTAAGCCGATGGCCGAGCTTAATGATGAAATTGAGTTTTTTAAAAAGTTGAGTGATCAAAAGAAAAAAACATATAAAATTAAGTGATGAAAAAATAATTTACCCTTATTTGAATTAATATTGAATTGTTTTTAATACCATTTTAAATAAAAGTCAAAATTTTAAACCAATTCAACCCAAAACCATGAAAATAACAAAGGAATAAAGCAACATTAATACCTAAACTTGACAATTATGTCCAATTTGGTCCTTAAACTTTTTTATCCACATTAATATATAGTAAAATTTTCAAGTTAAGCCAGAATCTCAGACAGTCACATAATGATAAGGACTAAAGATTTAAGTTTAAAGATCAAATTGATATATTTTTTTCAAATTCTAGAATTAATGTGGACAAAAATGATTAAGGACTAATTTTAAAAAATGACCAACTTCATGGACTAAATGTTGCTTTATCCCAATACGATTCGGTCCAAGCCCATGATGTTGGAATTTGAACTAGATTATATGATTGACCCAAAGCTAGGATGAACAGTTTCGGAAACGGCGTCGTTTTGTACAGATACGAAAATAAAAAATCCTGAGCCGAAGAAAAATTATATCTTAAGCCCGGCCTACCACCACGTCAGCCATGGTTCCATCCAATAATAATCATCATTTCACCACTAATTACTAACTCATTTTTTTTCAACCAATAAATCTTCACTCATAATTTACATGTCATTTTAAAAATATAATTTTTAAAAATTAGATTAATTACATAATTGATTAGTGATATAATGAGTGATTTTCATTGGTTAGAAACCACGGCTGACGTGATACGACCTAGAGCGAGATAAAAGGGAGAAAAAATCCCAAAACGAAAAAATCCCTAACCCTAGAAAAACGATGGACAAAGATAAACACTCCAGACGGTCCCGAGACCGCGACGGTAGGCACCACCGTGACTCCGATCGCTACCACGAAGATCGCGATTCCCACCGCCGATCGGATCATAGATCTTCCACGTCGCGTCGTGACGAGCGCGAGAGATCTTTCGAGAGGGAAGGTTCGAGAGATAGGAAGCATCGTGAGAGTTCCTATGAAGAAGTCGAAGCGAAGAAAAAGAGGAAAGAGAGGGAAGAGAGTGAGGAGAGAGGGGAGAAAAGGAGTAAACTTGGGGAAGAAAACAGAAGGGAAAAGAGAGAGAGGAGGAGATTTGGGGATAAGGCTAAAGAAGATGATGAAATTGAGTTATCCAATGGTGCCAATGGTGGTGATCCAGTTCACAATGTGAGTCTTTGAATTCTGTTTTCGTTAGTTTTATCTTTGAGATAATTTATTTTTGTTCTTTGTTTGGCTGTTGGGAAATTGAAATGAAAATGAAGTTTAATTTAAAAAGTTATAAATTAACTAAGAAATTTGAACTGAAATTAGCTAAGAAATTAAGTATAACTAAGAAATTAGCTAACATCACCTGGTAGTATGAGATATGATTATTTGAACTGAAATGTAGGATGGTGATATCGATGGAGTTATCTTGATATTATGCTAATTTAAAATTGGTCTGAAGTTTTTTCATATTGCTGAAATTGTAAGATTGTATGCTGATGTAATTTTCTTTTTTCCGTGCTTGAAGGGTGCTGCTCAGGCATCATTACCAAAGACTGGTCACCCTCTTCCTACCAAGGTATCTTCGATTTCTACTGCTGAAAATAAAGCATATAGTGTTACCGGATCTCATGAGGTTAATGGATCTAGTACAGATGGCTCTTCATCTACTGGGAAAAGTGGTGCAAATTTCTCTCTTGATGCCTTAGCCAAAGCAAAAAAGGCTTTACAAATGCAGAAAGAATTAGCCGAGAAATTAAAGAAGATACCTGCCGTAAGTTAATCTCTCTTTCCTTTTTTTTTCAAAAAGAAAAATCCCTTAAATTAAAAAAAAAAAATCATGTTGCATTGGTATTGGTATGTGTAGTTGAACAAAGCCTCTAGCTCGAGTTCAATAGTGACTACTCGAACAGTTCAGAGACCAGTCTCATCTGTGAGTACATCTATTGCCAGTGGTTCAAGCTCATCAGCCCCTCCTGCCTCTGCACCAGTAGCTTCTTCAAAACCTCCTACTAGTGGCGCAGCTGCTGTTTCAGCCCTTGCATCAATACCCAATCTAGAAGCTGTTAAGCGTGCTCAAGAGCTGGCTGCCAAGATGGGATTCCGCCAGGACCCTCAGTTTGCTCCTCTAATAAACTTGTTTCCTGGACAGGTGCAAGTAGATGTTCCAGTTCCTCAGAAACCTACCAAGGCACCTGTTCTACGTGTTGATGCACTTGGTAGGGAAATTGATGAACATGGTAATATAATAAACGTGACTAAACCAAGTAATCTTAGCACCCTCAAGGTTCGTGAAATTTATGCTTTTGGTGCAATCATTGTTATTTTCTTATTTCAGTACTTTTTGTGTTACTTTCGAGTTTAACTCAACCATCCGACTTTTCAGGTCAACATTAACAAGCAAAAGAAAGATGCTTTCCAGATCCTTAAACCTGAGCTGGAGGTGGATCCGGAATCAAATCCACATTTTGATGCGCGGATGGGAATTGATAAGAATAAACTTATTAGACCCAAAAGGATGACTTTTCAGTTTGTAGAGGAAGGAAAATGGTCAAAAGATGCAGAGATCATCAAATTGAAGGTATTGTTGTGTTTTTATTTCTTTGGTTCTTCCATTAGTTTGTCTGGTTTTGTGATTATTGTCTATTTATTGCAGAGTCAATTTGGAGAAGCAAAAGCGAAAGAGCTAAAAGCAAAGCAAGCACAATTGGCAAAGGCAAAGGCTGATATAAATCCCAATTTAATTGAGGTATCGGAAAGGATTATTATGAAGGAGAAACCAAAAGACCCAATTCCTGAAATAGAGTGGTGGTAAGCTGACATTCCTCTCATTTTCGTTACTTTAAGTTTACATACCTTTAATTAGTTCAATCATTTAGGGACCTTGTTTGATTTAACTTGTAATCAAAGTAAACCTAAACCCTAAAAATCCTTCAGCTGCGTATCATGTTTGAGGAAGATATATTTATTGCTCAAAATACAGTTCTTTGAATTGTTGTTTTTGTTGTACTTTCTGCAATTCTGCTTAAGCTGTAAACAGAAGTTCAGAACTCTTGCCTTCTTGATTATGTTATTAGTATTCAAGCTGAGAGTTAAGACCTGCATTGCCCTTCACCATGTTTAAAGCCAGAAGACTTTGCATTTACTTTTGGCATCATATATCATTGCCATATTAAAAAATTAAAAGGAAGCATTACAATCTATGGTGCTTGGATTCAGGTATAAGTGTCAGGTACATGCATGTTTTTTTTTTTAGTTTTTCCTTTTTGTTTAGTATGTTCTTGGACCATATTTTACATATCTGTCTGAACATGTGTTGGACCTGGTATTTAAAAAATATTGCGAGTTGGATTAATGGAAATTACAACTACTAGGTTATTTTGTTCTTTTACATTACCTTTTTCTCATTGTTTTTGGGTATATTTCAGGGATTTGCCTATTCTGGTATTGGGTTCATATGATGACATTGCTGATGGTGTGCTAAGTGAAGATAAACTGAAGAAGGAGAAGATCACTATTTATGTTGAACATCCTCGTCCAATTGAGCCTCCTTCTGAGCCAGCTCCACCACCGCCTCAGCCTCTGAAGCTAACCAAGAAGGAGCAGAAGAAACTTCGGACTCAGCGACGTCTGGCCCGGGAGAAGGATAAACAGGAGATGATTAGACAAGGCCTGATAGAACCTCCCAAGCCAAAAGTTAAGTTGAGCAATTTAATGAAAGTTTTAGGCTCTGAAGCTACCCAAGATCCAACTAAGCTCGAAATGGAAATCAGAAGTGCTGCTGCTGAGCGGGAACAGGCTCATGTCGATAGAAACATTGCTCGCAAGCTTACCCCTGCCGAACGCCGTGAAAAGAAAGAGAGAAAACTTTTTGACGACCCAACTACGGTGGAGACCTTCGTTTCGGTTTACAGGATCAATGACCTCTCCCATCCCAAGACCCGCTTCAAAGTCGATGTTAATGCCCAAGAAAACCGATTGTCTGGTTGTGCCGTGATCTCTGAGGGCATTAGTGTTGTAGTCGTGGAAGGTGGAAGCAAATCCATTAAGAGGTACGGTAAGCTTATGCTTCGACGAATCAATTGGTCTGAAGCTGTAAACGAGAATGAAGACGGCGATGAAGACGAAGAGAAACCACCTAACAAATGCGTGTTAGTTTGGCAAGGTAGCGTTGCAAAATCAAGTTTCAACAGGTTCTCAGTTCACGAGTGCATCACCGAAGCAGCTGCGAGAAAGGTATTTGCCGATGCCGGAGTTGGCCATTACTGGGACCTTGCTGTTAATTTCTCTGAGAATGATTTTTGATTTCTTTAAAAAAAGCTTTCAGGCTGAACAGAATGACTTTGGATTTTCGTTATAAGAACTACTTCATTAAATCCCTTTTGTTCTATCATCATTCTTCGAGTTAATGTGGGTTAACGTGGGTGTGATCGAGTATTATTCTGTCTCTCGTGAAATTATTTAGTAATATTCTTAAAAACTCATGAAATTAATCGGTAAGGAGATAATATAATTAAGTTTAGTGTCAAAAGTGAATTTTCTCTATTATTAACTTAGTATTTTTTTTCTTTCGGTTATTAATAAAATTTAATAGAAATTTTCTTGTGATACATTAAATATAAGATTTTTATGCGGTATGTGCATAATATTTCTTTTGTCAAATTTAAATTTAATGTTTAAATTGACTATAAGATAATAGGATTTAATTAATATAATAATTTGAAAATTTAAAGATGGTAAATCTGAGTAATAGTTTAGGACTTATCTGACTCACTTTACTAAAAATAATGATAATAATAAAGTTAGTCCGGTTTAAGACGTGTCACGTGTTAGGAATTTTTTTCCCCAAGCCTATAATTGTAATTGCAAACAAGGGTCTTTTAGTAATTACACAGCATCTGATTTTTCACCGTTGAAGGATCCTTATCCTTAGGGCTTAAGGCCCCTATAAATAGAGAAACGCTGCGTTTAAACAAGCTCTCGTTCTCTTCGAAAAATCTAGGGTTTTTCATCTTCTCCTTCCTCGCCTCCCTCGGAAATTCAATCGTAAGCTTCTTCTTCTTCTTTTTTTCTTTTTTTTTTTTAATTTAATTCTTTTATTATTTCATATTTAAAATTTTCATTAAATCTTAAACTCTCATGCTCTTACTCTCTTAACTTCTTAAGTTTTTTTCATAGATCTGATAACTTGTTGAGCTTATAAATTTTCAAAATTTTAATTTCCACTTTTTAAATATATATTTTCCTATGTAATAGTAATTTAATGCTTTAGACTGTTAGAATTGATGGCTGAAAATGAAATCACATCTTCTAATTTGTTCCTTTTGAAGATTATATTTAGTTTTTTTCCCTTGTGTATTTATGATGTGGATATTATTTAATTTTTTCTTCCTATAATTTTTTGAGCAATTGGGTTTAAAGAAAACACTTCTAAAGAATCAAAATCAAAATTTTGGTTTTTAACAGAAATTTATTGTTTTTCCCCTTGTTTGTTTAATGAAAGATAAATCTAATACCAGGATGTATATAGCGTAAGCAGTCAAACAATTTGAACTGATTATTCTAATTACTACCTTAGAGGCTAGTTAACCATCTTTGGTAACAATTATGAAGGGAACTGATATATAATTTAGCATAATAAAGCTAAATTTATGCAACAGCAATAGAAAAAAATAATTTAGCTCAAAGTCAAAGCAAAATTGTAGCATCAGACGGTTAAGCTTAAGGTTGCACTTTCAGTAGGAGAGTAAAATATAGAAGTGTGATTTTGTTTTGATATTGTTTGATTGTTTCTTTTAATTATTGATTTTGTATGCAATTGGATTTTAAGGAGTTACTTTTGAAGAATTAAAATAAAAAACAGTATTTATTGGGGGTAAACCATACCTGATTTTATTTATATGTGAAGTGTTCCTGTTAGAATTTTTTATTACGTTAGTTGTCTGTTAAATTGAAAATCAAATATTATTTTCTTTTCTGTGTTGGAGGCAAAACCATTGATCATGATCTTTAAGGTGATTTGAGCTTAAAGTACATTGTTGATGTCACTAATAATGATTAGAGTATTTTATTATGTAAATTTATGTGCCTTTATGTTCTTTGGGGTTCTAAAGGCAATTGTTAATGCAGGGGAAGACAAAATGCCCAGGTATGATGATCGCCGTGGTGGCACTCGCCTTTATGTTGGTCACCTGTCCTCGAGGACAAGATCACGTGATCTAGAGGACATGTTTGGCAGATATGGGAGGTAAAGAGATCTTTTTGCTATGTTGAAGAGTTCATAAATTTAACTTAGTAAACTGGTTTAAAAGCTGTGTTTCATTTTGTGTATTTGTTCCAAGTGTTTTGTTTTATTTTTCTTCATTTGGGTGTTCATAGTTGTTCTACTCTTTCCTATCGAGGGACTTTAGGATAGGTTCATGGTGTAGTGACAATGACATAGGAGAGAATAGAGTCACTGTGAAACCCCTTGATGTAGAGCATGACCCCTGATCCTCCTATTAGAACACGAGTGAGAATGTTGCAACCCTCCACCTGTTTGTATGGTTTAACTCAAATGATCTTGTTGAAGGTCTCTTGGCTTTTGCCTAACCTGGAGGTCTATGGTGAGAGGGTGATCTTGGTGGATTTGGCGAGTCTTTCTATAGTGTTATTTCGTGTTTTTATCGAAATGGCAACAATCTCAAAAGTTGGTGTTTTTCGTTCATCTGTGAGGGGCGAACTATCAACCCTTTGATAATTGTGTCATGATGGCCTTACTTTTTCTGGCACCCATTTGCGCAGAGTACGTGATGTGGATATGAAGCGAGACTATGCATTCGTTGTATGTATTTCAAATCTCTTTTAATTTAAACTGAAAAAACTTTTCTTGTTATCTATGATTTCTTCACCATATATCTATAATATGATATTTTTCCTTGGATCCTTCTATGTTTTGTGTGTGTTTTTGTCTACCTCCTTGATAACAGGAATTCAGTGACCCTAGAGATGCTGATGACGCAAGATATTCATTGAATGGTCGAGACCTAGATGGATGCCGTATCATTGTGGAATTTGCCAAGGGAGTAAGTTTTATGATACCTCACTGCCATAAATTTTCCTGAAGGCAATAGATGCTATATGAAATCGAATGAGAAATTTAACATTCTTTGGTTAATAATGCTTTAAGTATCTATTATCCTATTGCCTTCTGATTTTTGTGTTGTGATGCATAAAAAATTGCATGTTCAGTTCTGTTGCTGCCTAGTGTGCTAGTAATGTACTTAAATGCTGATGTGGATTTCGGAAATCGGACAATGGCAATAAATTGATATTCCCATGCATATGCTTTATGATCACAAGTTTGATGTTTAAATCAAACCAATATGTGTAAATAGCCTGCTTTCGGGAAGAAAGAGAATAAAAGATTTTTATGTAACTATGCATTAGAGTATCATTGTTGCCTTGAATGCTGAAGGGTATTCACTGTCATTCCTCTTTCTCATTGTTGTCCTAGACTCAATAATGTTTGAACATTGAATCCGATTCAAATTGCAATTTAGGTGCCGCGTGGCCCCGGGGGATCTCGTGATTTTGCTGGTAGAGGTCCTGCTCCTGGGTCTGGGCGCTGCTTCAACTGTGGAATTGATGGTCACTGGGCTCGTGATTGTAAAGCCGGGGATTGGAAGAATAAGTGTTACCGCTGTGGGGAACGAGGCCACATAGAAAGAGATTGTCAAAACAGTCCAAAGAAGCTGAGGTACTTTCCCTTCAAAATCCCATTTGTTTTTATTATTCTATCATTTGAAAACGTCTATTTTGTGTACTTGGGAGGCAATTTTATTATTTTTATTGTTGAAGCAGTCGACCGCGTAGTTACTCGCGCTCACCTAGTCCTCGACGCGGCCGAAGCAGAAGCCGCAGTTACAGCCGGGGGCGTAGTGACAGGTTTGTATTTATCTTTCCCTGAGCAGGATTCTGGTTCAGAACGCAAATTGTTTATGTCTTGTAAGCTGTCAAGCTCATTCTTTTTGTGTTGAATCTTTCAACCTTCTGCAGTAGATCCAGATCACCTGTGAAGCGAGAAAGAAGCTTCGAGCGTGACGATAGAAGATCAAGGAGTCCCAAGCGCCACAGGCGTTCTCCCTCCCCAACCCGAGGTAGGAGGCATAGTCCACCACGCGGTGAAAGAAGCCCCTCCCCAGCTCGCGGTAGGAAGCTTAGTCCACCACTCAATGAAAGAAGCCCACAAGAGAGACGTAGCCTGTCCCCAAGGGATCGCAGACATGCTAATGGTTCAGATTACAGTGCAAGTCCAAGGAGAAGGAGCAGAAGTCCAGATCGTGAAGCTGACGCCGACGACAGGCCTCCTTATAGGAGCTCAACAAAGGAAAACGGCAACAGCCGCAGCCCTAGCCCTCCTCCTAGGGAGGACCGAAGCCCCATTTATGATGACGAAGACGACGACAACCGTGCTTCTCCGAGACGCAGTGAATCAAATTAATTTGCTGTGGTTTGAATGGTAGGACTTGGTAACAGTCTGTGCGTGCTAGAACCTTTTAGATCTTGATATACTTTGATGGATTAACTTGTGTTATGAAATATTAAGCACTTTTAAGATTTATTAAACTCTATTTCCTAGAAATTACTTTAAAACTGTTAATTATTACGTCATAACTTCTGTAGTGATATTAAACTCTATTTCCTAGAAATTACTTTAAAACTGTTAATTATTTTTCATTTATAATTGAAAAATGGAGTTTTAAATTATTATTATTACACTTACATCACGAAAAAAATATATTTTTATTTTCTAATTAATCTAATAAACCAGTTTACATCAAAAAATCAAATAACGCAGTAAATTTAGACCTCTTATCCATGCTCTCATTTTGTATTAAGAGAGATCCATAAAACATATGATAAAATATTTAGACCTCTTCAAACTTTAGAATGTTATAATTTTAACCTCAATT
Organism: Abelmoschus esculentus; assembly: GCA_035048815.1. NCBI lineage: Eukaryota > Viridiplantae > Streptophyta > Magnoliopsida > Malvales > Malvaceae > Abelmoschus > Abelmoschus esculentus. Next base: position 6,199,366 of record JAUCBN010000066.1, read on the forward strand.
ATCTCTTTAAGGATCAATTTTAAAAAATTATAAATTTAAAATAAAATTAGAACAGTAAAAACTTGAGAATTAATTTAAAATAAAATCATAATTTAGAGATAATTAGAATTATTTAAAAATTATAAATCAATTTAAAATAAAAGTTATAAATTTAAAGCCCATTGAAAAGTCCATGAAGGCCTAAGTATTGGCCCAAAAATTCAATCCCACATTCTACTTTGGAAATTCTTTTCAAAACCCCTAAAACCCTAACGTTTCTCTGTCTGAAAGCCAAGATTTCCCAATATCATGAACCAGAGATTTTCGAATTTACTCGATGAAGCCTTGGGGCTAGACCAGGCCATCGAGCCATGGCCTTTAAGGGGTCGAGTCGTGGCTATAGAAGACCGAGTCGAGACCAGTGGCTCATTCGTTCTTCACCATCTACTTAAACGCTCCCTTTCTCCAAATTCATCAAATGTTTCAATTTTCATTGCTTTCTCCCAGCCTTTCTCTCATTACGATCGCATTCTTCGAAAACTAGTAAATTATCTTCCTCCCTTAAGCTTAATTTAACTTTCATTTTTCGATTATTTTGTTTATTTTGATGGTAGATTTAATGAAAATTTGGAACTTTATGTGTTGGGTTGTTAATTTAGATGATGAAAAAGCTGGGAAAGAAAATTTCTTGACTAGTTTATGAATCAACTTAGTTGAGTGTATGGAGTTGTTAAATTTACAGCCTAATTGTCTCTTCCTTTCGTTGTGATTGATTCAGAACCATTTTGTTTGTTTGTCACACTCGTTTTCGATGCATATACGGATACCGAACCATTAGTAAAGCTTGGTGTCCGGTACTCACAGCCGAATTCGAACAACATAGGTGATTAGGCCTGAAGGTTACATGTTTGGTTACCCTTTTAATGAATTCATAGGTCTTAAATTAATGATATTAGGGCTTCTGTTAGGCGTTAGGTATAAGTTCCCAAGTCCGAGTTTCGGAGAGGATACGAAGTGAGATGAAAACTGTGTCTTCTTATCTAACAGATTTTTTTTTCTTGGAAACTTTGGAAATGCTGTTAATATTATTTGTTTTTTTGTTGAAATAGGGATGCAACTTGGTGTCACAAAGGGATAATGGTCGATTCTTTTTCTTTGACATGCTTAAGTTGCAGTGTCCAGGTGAGAAAAATTCGGATAAAATGGTCCTTGCAAATCTCTCTGCACACATATGCTTTGTTGTATCGACAAAGAATAGAGTATGAGTTGAAATTCAACAAAGTCTATGTTTTGAATATGAGGAATTCATTTTTTTGCTATAGTTGTATGACTGACTATCTACGTGTTTGTGTTGTCAAATTTCAAGAGTTCGTGATAGCATTTAAACGGTTTTCCATCAATGTTGTTATTAATTTTACTTGTTTGCACCGACATCCAATGTACAGAGAAACTGATCGGTTCTATAATACATGGGCTGAACTTCGTTCTCGACTATAGTACACAGACTATATTCCTCTTCTGTTTGTGGTATTTTTATGGTTTTATATGATGGAAATGTTTTTCAATTTTTTTATTTAGTTGAAGATGAAGGAATAACTCCAGGAGGTGGACTCATTGCATTATATGGGAAAATACATAAAACCATTTCAGCTTTGCCCGAGATAAGTCAGAAGAATGTTTCCATTATCATAGATGATTTATCTCTTATGGAGGTGGCTGCTAATGGATCTTCGGATTATGTCATGGATTTCTTGCACTATTGCCGCACTCTAACTTCCGATTTTGTAAGATAATGCCTTTTTACCCCTCATTTTGTCTTATATTCTTCTGACTGCTCATCATTCTTGAAATATCAATGTTCAATACTTGCGTCGGGGATTCGATCCTTCAAGGATCCTCCAATTACATCCGGTGCAGAAACTCGAATCTAATTAGCATAAATTGCCTACTTTCACCCCCTTGAAAAATTTCTCCTTTTGTTGAACTGTTTTTGTTAGGATTGTTCGTTAGTCACACTCAACCATGAGGATATTTATTCGATTGAAGACGGGTCTACACTTTTGTTACAAATGGCATACCTTGCAGACATTTTGATAAAGGCAGAGCCTTTGGCTACTGGTTTAGCAGCCGATTTGCACGGACAGGTACTGATGTGTTATTTCGTTTTCATTTTTGGATGATTTGTGTCATTTCTATCATGTTGCAGTTTATTGGTTCAAAGTAGCATAGACTATTTATTGGAGTTGGCATTGTTTCATGTTCCTATAAAAAGGTGAAACATATTAACCTTTGTTTGCATTTCGAACTATGATTTCGGTTTTGCAATTGTCTTTGAAGTGATGAAATAGGGTCTTGCAAGTCTCATCGTTTTATCGTGTTGCAGTTGACTGTATCGAATAAGGGTAGGAACAAGGCTAGTAATTTCCACTTCAAGGTCAAGGAAAACGTCGTCGAATGTTTCTACCCCGGACATAGCCGAGATTGATGACACCCGAAACAAAGGCAACAATAGATGGGAACAGAGAAGAAATTGCTTGTTGTATAAACAAAACCAATTGAGCATATATCTTAAGAAAGCTCTCCCTTTTTTAGAAAATTTTGTTGAACCGATGAAAACCGGTTTGGTTCTGTATTTAATATGGTATTTAAAAGTGAGATTCATGGTAAAATGATGAAAATCTTGATGTCTGGGTATCATATTTGCACCTCTCTTTGCCTAAACGCTACACAAAGGATTTGAGAACATTGGCTTGAGCTCTCACAGAAACAACCAGATGGTTGAATGATCACATTCAGGTCCGATTCGAAACTGAGAATTTCGATGACACATTTCCCATTAACCGGTAATCGGCAATCAAGCCTTCCTGCAAGACGACTACTGTTTCATCGGCTTTCTCGTATAGGCAAGGTATGCAATACATCTAACTCGCTCTTTTACTAGATACTATCGGTCTTAATTAGGAGTACGTTCAACGGATCACGATGTCCGGTTGCTGGTACGATGAATCGGAAATAAGCTTATCCAATAATTGAAGAAAGGTCCCTGTTTGCTTTTTTACTAAAGTTGAAAAAAAAAATAAAGTTTCATCATTTCACTTATTCAGATTAGTTTTACTAAAACGATTCCTAATTTTAGTGAAATAAAGTCATTAGTACTTTAACTTTGTCTTAAACCGATAAATTTAGACTCGATACGATTTTATAACATCGACAAAGTAATTAAAATCATGGTCTATATAATACGATATAACACGAACCTACATAAATATATAATAAATAAATAATTATAAGTGTTAATTGAGTCCCTTATTAAATTTAAAAATATTTTAAACATTAAACTTTTTTTTAATAATTCTCTAAATTAAACTTAATTAAAAATATTTTATAAGTAAAATAATGATTTAAATAGAGTCAATTTCGTACTAAATTAGACTGAAATAAATAATTTGATTCTTGACCATATCTACTACGTGACTTACAAGTAGCAATAAAAAATAATAAAATTAAATCTTCCAATTATTCTCCATTTTTTTGAAGCTTCTAAACTCATGATTTATGTTAGCTGTAGATGGGCCATAATTTCTAAAATTGTGGGGATTGCATATATATATATATATATATATATATATATATTCCTTATGGTATAGGAAGATTTTAGCCTCGAGAAATTATTTGATTCTATCTAAAAAATACAATTAAACTCGATTTTATCTAAAAAATAATAAAAATATTAAATATAGTATATAAAAATATAATAAATATATCAGATCAGATTCGAATATTTTTGAACCATAAATTCAACCTTGATCTGACCCTAAAAATTTTAAACATGCATTCGGCCTGACTCGACTTAAAATTCAATTTTAATAATAAAGTTCCACCTAATAATTATTTTTATTTGAAATTAATTTAATTAAAATTCATATTATTATTTAAAACTATTTTATTACATAAAATTGAGGATGAAATTTATTTTTGTAAACATAGAATATATATCATTTCAAATGTGTATTATCATTATTAGATTTTTCACATCAATGGAAGATAATTATATCATTTTTGATGATTAATCTAGTTGTGACCTAATGATGGATAACTAAACTAAAACGAGTTAAATTATTATTATTTTTTTCTACTCTTATTTATATTAAATTCGTATTAATGATAATTTTATTTAAAATTCGATCTCGTATAACTTAATCTAGAATGAAAAAGATTTTAAAACCTAATTTCTAACCCATTTTCACAATAATTTGCATCCAACAACAACCTAATGTATGTCTCTAGAACATGTTTTTATTATTATTAGAGAGTTAACAAAAGTTTTGTTTTAAGAATTTTTTCTATTTTCTTCTCCAAAGTTTGAAATATTTTTAAAAAACGTGAAAATAAAAATATTAACAAAATAAAATGTCCTATTATGATAAAATAAATAAGTAAATAAAACACGTGACGGTTTTATCGTGTTAGAAAAATAAATAAATTAATATATATTTTTCCAGCTAATTAAATTAAAGAGAATGATGATTTTGCCTTTATGTACAAGAAACTTCCTTAGCTTTTGCATGGCAATGATAATTTATGATTAATTCATGAAAAATAAAATAATTATGGAATTATGAAGCTCAAGAAAGAGATCGAAAGATAATAACTCAGAATTCAGATTTGACTTTTTGTCCATTAAACTATAATTATAATTTTTAATACATTATTTTTATATAATAAATAATATCAAAGACGAAACTATGATTAAATATTAAAAAAAATAAATTATTTAATTTCTAAGAAAATGACCTAAAAATATGATAGAGCCATAAATCAAGAACGACAGCAAAATATAATTGAGACAAAATCTGTTAGGATTTAAACATAAAAAAAGAATGTTTTTTTTTTTCAGACTATTATTTTGGAGGCTTTCGAAAGAAACTTTTGTCCTAAACACGTTTGCTTAAATAATTAAAATCAACTTTTTCAAGTATTTTTGACTAAAATTCCCTGATAACAATTAAAATCACCTTCTAAGTTCATGGTTTGGACAGTAGAAAAACTGTCTCTATTTATATTAAAACTCTAATTACAAACTCTAACCTTAAATTTGATATCCATTGTTTTATAAAGAAATAACAGTGAAGATATAATAAAAAAACAGACGATTTATACCCTAATTTAGATATAAGATCTCTTGCTCATTAAATACCTTTTAAAGTTTGAGTTATTTATTCAGTTTTAAAATTAGTTTAAATCATTAATTAAAAATTAAGGGTGCGATCACATCAGCACTAATGCATCGGATCCCATTAGAGCCCCGCACTTAAGCATGCTTGGGTGAGAATAGTACTAGGATGGGGACTACTAGGATGGGTGATCTCCTAGAAGATCCTCGTGTTGCACCCTTTTTAAAATCCCTCAAAAAAATTAAAAATATTTAAATTTAGAAAATAAATTATATCATCCGTTAATAAACTTTGATCTTTGAATCGATTTTATTACCAAATTTTAAATTTTGATTTTCAATTTAAATAAGATATCATACTGTTAAAATTTAACAATTCACGTGATAAAACTTAAACCAAAATCATATAAATACTTGTTGTTTTTGAAGTTATAAAGTACATAATATCCATAATAATACTAATCATCATGTGAGCAATTGATTGTATGTATTTGCATGTGACATGTGTTTGTAACATGTAAAACGAACAAAAGGTGTGTCATGTTGTACTTACAACTGTGTTCGAATTTTTCACCTGTTTAGGTCAAGCAAGCCACCTATTTCTAAGGCATCGATTTATAGTAATTATTCCTTTTAAAAATAAACGTTTTAATTAATGAAATAAATACCCTGGATTGTCCCTATTTGGGGAGGCTTTTTAGTATTCCACCTCAAAACTCACGTAACCAAAATTGACTATTTTTTTTAAAATAATAATTTCCCCTACTCCATATAATCTTATAAAATATTTTTCTTGGTAAATGAAAATAAAAATATCATTAATTGAATAATTTAATTTTTCATTCTCGTGCATGCATAATTTTTAATGGTCAAATTGACAAAAAAATATAAACATAAAGGACTAAAAGGATTATTTACCTTTCCTTGTTAGGTCAAGAAGTAAGGGTAAAATTGAACACAAGTTAAGGGATGGATTCAGATTTTCAAATAAAATAGTACAAGAACTCAAATTTTCAAAATATAAAATATAATGATTAATTTTAAATTTCGAAATAGTATAAAGACCTTTTTGACATATTTAAACCTTAATATTTATATACGAATACGTGTCATTTGAAAAAAAAATTGTGTAAACGAGATTATTATTATTATTTTCCTCTGCTTTGCTCTATTTATATAGCTTCCTTCCCCTGTTTTTCAACTAAAAGCATTTCTCCTTCTTTGGTTATTTCAACCATGAAAAACAATGAAAATGCGCACAATTTGTACCCTCTCCATCACAATCTCCTTCTTCTTCACCGAGTTCTCCTTCCCATAATCCTCAATCTCCTCCGCCGCACACGGTTGTTCTCAGCCCTTGCGCTGCCTGCAAAATCCTTCGCCGCCGCTGCGTCGAGAAGTGTGTTCTAGCGCCTTATTTTCCTCCGACTGATCCGTATAAATTCACCATTGCTCATCCAGTTTTTGGAGCTAGCAATATCATCAAGTCTTTGCAGGTACAAAATATGGTTAAGCAATAATCTAATCCTTAAACACGGGTAATTATTTTTACAAACAAAAACTGAGTTTTTTTTTAATCTTTTCAGGAGCTTCCCGAGTCACAAAGAGCCGACGCCGTGAGCAGCATGGTGTACGAGGCGAACGCTCGGATCCGCGACCCCGTGTACGGTTGCGCCGGGGCCATATGCCTGCTTCAGAAGCAATTGAATGACCTCCAAACTCAACTTGCCGTGGCGCAGGCCGAGATCGTCCGAATGCAATGCGAACAGGCCAAGTTGGTAGCAATTGTCCTGGAAATAACTCGATCTAAAGAACTCAACAACATCAGTAATTCTCAGCAAATTGATACGACTTGTTTTCTAGATGATAATAATCTTGATTCGGCTTGGGAATCTCTTTGGACGTGAAGGAAAATTAGTCATCAAAATTATCCAACAAAAATTGATTGTAACGGGAGGCTGTCTGAATTAATTAAAATATAATCTTAAAAAAAATTAAATTAAATTATTTTTATATATTTTGTATTTTTAGTTAGAGATTTTTCAATGATTAAGTTTAATTTTATGATATAAATGTATTCCACATTCTTTTTTTTTTATTCTCTCATATTTAATTTTCTTTCCCATTTATCTTACGGATTATAATATTTTTAAATTATTCAAAAAAAAATATAAATTTTTATACTTATTTATATTATCCTTTATTGTTTAGGTTTGATTTCTTTTGTACTATACATGGATTAAATCCGACCAAATTATAATGAACTAAGTTTTCAACTTACATAAAACAAAAATTAACTTTAGTTTTTTATGATAAAAATTCCATGGATGAGTTTAAAGATCCAAATTCCAAATTTATTAAAAATGTTTAATTATATTTTATTATTTCTTATACTTTTTATCATTAAATATGAGATAATTGTGCTTAAGAATATTCAAAATCATGAGTTTTGAATTAAAATGGATGAACATGAGTGTCGATATCATGCGTCCTCGTGTTGCTCATGACGAGGAGGTCGACATTTTTTGTCTTAAAATTGGATTATTTGTTCGGTTAATAAAAATTAATCTTCGAAAAAAAAGTCATTTTTATATATTTATATCATATTTATGTTTAATATTTTTTATATAATAATCATGTTTTTTTAATTTCTGCAGTAAACTAAAAATATGTAAGAAAAGGAGGAGCAGATGTTTTTTTTTTTTCAAGACAAAAGATTTTATTAATAAGATTAAAATTATTTAAATTTTAAATTTAAATTAAGAGTCTCGTTGAAAATTTTATTAATTCTAAATAAAAGAAAATAATACTCCACAATTAAGCGAGTAATAATACTAGTTAAATTAATATTTATATACTCAGATAATTTAATCTCATTTGAGCCGGTAAGACAAAATTTAAGTTCGAATAGAATAATATTGTACTCGTTAATTAAATGAACATTTGATTCCACCCTAAAAACTTCAGCAACCTCCAAAAACCCTTTCCCGATCTCCTTCCCCGATCAACCTTGACATTTTCCGATCGGCTGCCGTCGCCATTGCCGCCTCTGTCTGATGCTCGAGACTTCATTGTCTTATATTTCCTGATCTGTCTCATCTTCATATCCTTAAGCTCAATCTCCATGGGGAACCTTCCAAATCCAAATGCAAGCAAATACCACCTGGATTTAACCGGACTTGCCAACGTAGATACTTTCTTGGCCGGAAAATCCAACTTTTCATCGCTAAGTTTCGCATATTTGTTCTTGGAAACCGAAGCCGGCATTGAAAACGACTTGTTCAAACTATGTCTCTGAGATTCTTTCGTTGATTTTGACGTAGGAAATGTTCTCGACTTGTAGAATAATGAAGGAGACGATGAAATTTTCCAGGGAAACAAACACCCGTTTCCGCACCCAAAATCATTCGTTTTCTCATAATTTTCTTCCTCGATTTTGAATATTGGCTTCTGGGTTTCGTTTCCAACCCTGGGTTGACTTTCCCTGAAAGAAATGATTTTCCCACAAAAAACGATGTCGCCGTTCATATTTTCCGGGAAATTTGAGTCTGAGGCAGGAAAATCTTCACTGGAAAACTCAAACAACTCACCATTTCCATCTTGCTTTAAGAAATCATCATCTCCCCAGAATTCATTTGAATGATCCGTTTCCATCACAAGATCACAAAGAGAAAGCGTTTCTTCATTAGATTCATCACCAAAATCTTGCCAAGAATCTTTGATTTGCTGCATGGTTTTACTTTTCCCAGCTGGCTTATGATCATTCAACTTTCCAGCACCTATTGAGAAAAGTAAGAATAAAACCAAGCAAGAACAACAACAAAGTAATAATATTACCAAAACAAAGGTTGTTTTGATGGAAAATTTGTTATAAGCAAAGAATACACAAACATATATATATATATATATATATATATACACGTAAAAATATATTTAGACAGCTTCCAGAAGAATAAAATAAACAAAATTAATATTTATATATTTCTATTTTATATTATATATTGTTTATACTTCTGGAAGGTGGCTTTTTGTAGGTGAATTTTCTTTCATGGGATTCAGTTTCAACTTTCAAACATTAGTATGTCGGAAAAAAAATTTTCTGTCCGTAATTATATATATTTTTATTTTATCTTTAAAAATTTTAAAAAAATAAATTTTAAATTCTAATTTTAATTTTTATATCTTAAACTTTAAATCTTATACTTTAAAAATATATCATATTTTTAATTTTTAACTCACCGTTTTAACGTAAAGTTACCGATAGAGACATAATAAAAGAATAGACGTTTTAATTTATAATGAAAAAGCACTCAACTTTAGTATTTAAATAATACTATGAGAGAATTAAATTAAAATATGTTTACTATAATAATAATTAAAGAATAGTCAAACTAATAATAATAATTCCATGTGATTGTGAAGATTCTAAATTAGTCAGCTATTTGAGTCCAAGGGATGAAGCAAACCGATGTGAATTTGGAATTTAGTTTTTTTTTTTATAAAATATAAGGGTAAAAATTATAAAATTATAAAAGATACGAAATTAAATCATTAGTAAAAATTATAAAGATTTAAACTATAAAATATTTAAAAAATTTAAAAATTATAATATTTTTTTTAAAATACGATCGTATTTTTTTTTCTTTTCGACTTCTAGAAGCTGTCATCATGGATGACTGTTACAAGATGTAGACATCATCAAGATATTATATTTGGGAGTCAAAAAAAGGGGAAAATATAATTCATAGGCTTCGTCTTTTGATTTTCACTTCAAAAAGATTAAATTAAATTTTCCAACAACGTGCTTAGTTGTTACTTATTGGGCAAGAGATTTGGGTCTTCTAGACCGATTCATGGGAATCGGTTCGGGTCACGATTTTATATATAAAAGGTTTTGAATTCGAGAATTTAATAATTTCAGTAAGCTAAAAATAATATTCGATAAAAGTAAGAAAAATCCGGGAGTATAAGTTTTTTAATAAAGATTTTATATAGAGAAGGTTTTGAATTCGAGACTTTAAGTAATATAAAAATGATTGTTATTCGAATTAATCTCGTTGATAAGGATGAACCGACATGTAAAAAGAGTAGGGTAATTTCTAGCAAACACTTCCCTTTGAGTCACCCTGAATCTTTGTACGATTCTTTGATACAAAAGGGGAAAATCTTAAACGATAACGTAAGTGACTAAAACGCTATAAAAAGTTAATATAATAGATCAAAATACAATGTCGTTTTCGAGTAGGCCAGTTACTAATACTCGAACCCGTGATCTTTGAAAATAACCATCATTCTTTTAATCATTTGGGCTAAAGGACTCGTGAAAAAAAAAATTAATGATATAGGTATCATATTCCTCCTATTTCTTTCTCTATCAGCTTCAATATTTCCGCCACCTGTTAGAAAAATATATAAATAAATAACAGTAAAAAATAAATTTCAAAAGGAGTTTTAAATAATGCAAATTAACCTCAAAATAGTGGTGCAAAATTGGAGAGTGATGACGAAATGTCGCATAGATCTTCTGAAGTAGTTCTATAAGGTGTTCCACTTGATCAGCAAGAAGATCCACCTATTTCTCAAACATATAAAATAAATTAATTCATAATCATTTGTGTCGTATTTTCGATTCGATCTAGTTATTTAAATATCGATCGAAGCTAATCAAGTAGGTTAAGAATAAACTTTTTACAGGTAGAGGTTAATGAGTCGAGATTCGAGCGGACCGGGTCAACCATTTGGATTCGGATGAATAATTCAATCCTCGAACTGATCTATTCGAGAGAGAAAAAAAAAAGAGCATCAAGTGAAGTTTAGGTAAAGCACCTCAGCTTCAGCCATTTGTAGATCCTCACATCTCCTAATGAAAGCTTTCCTGTAAAGTGATTCCTTTTGGGTGAGTGAGACAGTGATTTTAGCAACTTTATCCAGCTGACCCTTCACTTCATCCAACCTGCCAATGGAAATCGAATAGTATGTTATTCGGATTTGAGTGCGAGTTTCTTATACGAGTTTATGTCTAACACAAGTATATTTAATTCTTTCTAAAATTGAACATACTCGTATTGGATACATACATCGACACTCATCCGATTCTGAGTAATGTATGATCTCATGATCAAGTGATAATCAAAGATCAGGAAGATTTTTGAACTAAAATATAGAAACATTAGCAAGTGACTCCAGTTCATAGGCAAATTTAAGTACCTCAGGGCATGGCTTCCTAATCTGGTAAATGAATCGAATTCGAAACTCTGCATTGTTTGTGATAAATCCCGACTGAAGGTTTCGAGTGATTCATCAATGGAGGGCTTCCTGCAATCTTTGGTAGCATTGAGTGAATCTAAATTATTTGCTGTTATGCCTAACTCGGCCCTTAACTCGCTCAATAATGCCTTGCCATAATACAATTGCAGTAAAGCTTTCTCAAGCTTGATATCTGCCAAATTAGTACTGTTCTTGTCATAGGTAAAGAATCCGGGACAATGCTTGGGCTGATTGAACTCGAATCCGGATGCAACCTGTTGAAGGCGTGTATTCTGTCGCTTTGCTTCAGAATAGGCAGTTAGTATCAAGGCTTCTTCGTCTTCGAAAAACTTCACTAGCCTGTGTAATGTATGTGCCAAATTGTGTACCGAGATCATCGAGTTGCTCGAGTTGTGTTCTTGGTTTGTCTGAGCAGCGGTTCCGTCTTGAATGAAACCTTCTTTCATCGACTCGACAAGGACAAATTGGAAAATATCTTCCTTGATGAGACTCTCAAGACTAAATGCATATATTTCCATCTGCAGTTCCTTGATCTTATCAGCTAGGAAAGACTTCAAAACATCATCCTTGATCGACATTTCCGCAGTTTCGAAGAATTTATTGTCGGACTCAAATTCATGATTCAAGCTCTCATCGACTTTGATATGTTTCAGTTCGATTAAGGCAGAATTGGAAGTGTTTATAATATCTCTGACAATCTCACTAAAGACAATCAAGCACAGTTCCTCACCTAAACAACTTATAGACTTGAAAGTTTCTATGTTCTCTTTCCATTCCCCGAGGATTTTCCGTAAAAGGAACGCAAAAATGTCGTCGCAAAGTGCTCTAAAGAAGTAATCAGGGCGTGTTAATTCCTCTAGATTCATGTTTTCCGAACAGAGTAATGTCTGATAATCTGTTGGTATGGAGTTATGAGCAGAATCGAGATCCAGTACCGTTGCCTTCACGAACAAGGTATCGTATTTCTCACTTTTGGTTTTCTCGTTCCACTCGGTTTCGATTTCCTCAATAAAGTTTTCATACATACCTTCTTTGATTAGGCAATGTATATGATGATTAAGCATCTCAATATGAAATTCATCCACCAGACTTCGTAAAAGAGTTAAATGAGTCTCTTCCATTAGCCTGCTTCGCAGATTCGAATCCTCCATTTCTTGTTTCAGAAGCTTTATTTCACTCCATGGATCTTCATTTCTTTCTTCAGAATCTGGGGCTTTTGTAGTCACTTTTTCCCATATTTCTTCCATACCGTGAACTCCAGGATTCTTGATATCGATTCGACCATCCGTAAAAGGCCACGCCTCGGGAGGGTTTTGCTGTTCATAATCATACCTATGATCACTAAAACAATCACCAATCTCAGGATTCAGGTTCATCAAATTCTCCAATTTCACAATAAGTTCTTTAATCCATTGTTTCAGATCAATGGTATCCTTACCTTTCCTCCGCGGTAGAGGGCTTGATTTATCTCCAAGAAGTTCTTGTGTCAACAATTCGAGCTCGTCGCTTTTTCTCCGGATTTTAGTCCCGTGATTCTTTATCATCTTTGTAACAAGGCTTCCATCATCGTTTTTCGAATCCTCTTCTGTACGCGGCTCGTTCGTACTTGATTTCCTGTGATCATGACAATCCGAGAAACATCTTACTCTTGGAGAACTCTTTGATTTTGAACTCTTGACATGAGCATCATCCGGATTACTAATGAACCGAAGCTCATGGTTAAGGCAATTAATCTCTCGAATCACATCGGATAAATGTTTCTGCAACCCTATTGAGGCCTGCAACTCTTGTTTCTTCATTTCGTCTTCGAAACTCTCACGTGAACCTTTAATCACAATTGCAGCTATGGATCTTTCGATGTCCGACATCCATTGATGCTCGATCGGCCCAAGTTCGGATAAGAAAATTGCATTCTGCATCTTAGTAAAGGCAAGATCTAGTGTCTCCTTCAAAATCCCGAGATCCGATCCCATCTGCTCGATTTTCTTGTTGTTGATCACATCTTGGATTTGATAATTCGGTTCGAGCTGTTGTTGAATGTTCCATACCTGCTGATCAACAGAATGCTTCAACTCGCAAAATTCGCCTTCCCGATCCCTGGTTTCAATGCTGGCTTGGGTCCCAAGAAACAACTCATCAGCACCCTCACTTTTCCTCTGTTCTTTAGGATCAGCATACAATGAATCCATTCTCTTTTCATTCATCGCCCATGCCTTCTTGAGCTTCATTTCATTCCCCGATCTCTTCGATAACTCGGTATCCTTATCCGAGATCGCTGATTCGACTTCCTTTAGTCGACGTTGAAGCCGATCCTTGACCTCCGTCAAGTCCTTGAGCAAAAATTCATGGCTAGTTTCAAAATCGACGTTACCCCTTTCTTCTTGAACAAACTTCAAACAACCTTCTAATTGCAGCACCGCGAGTTCGTAGAATTTCGATATCTCGTTCAAACGTTCGAGGACACCGGTTTTCGATTTAACTCTCCGATATGCTTTGTCCATTGATCTGTGAAGAATCTGCATCATTGTCGACTCGGTTATGGAAACTTTGATCTTATTATCCGAACTATCAACTTCAATCATTTTCAAAATTTGCTCCATTTCCATAATTTTCCTAGAAAATGCTAGTTCTTTTTTTCTTATTTCCCGGGAAAATCTAACAGAAAGCAGAGTTACAAGTTGAAAATGGGATTAGTGTGATACACAAAATATTTTTAAAGGATTAACAGTAAATTGATCCCTGAATTTCGCATCTTTTTTAAATTTAGTACATAAAGGAAAAAATAAAAAAGAATTTTCCAATTAGATGCTATTTCTGATGCTAATAAGCATATCAACTATATTATTCGAACTCGGACGTGTGAAATACAAATTTATTTATTTTTTCCGACTTTTTTTCCCTTATATTTAAAAGATTCGTGAAGAAATAAAAACAACATAATCATGTTATATTAACACATTTTATTTAAATATGAAAAAAATAATATTTTTATTACTTTCTATCATTTATAAGATTTTGAAAAAATAATGTTTTTATTATCTGTTTACACATGAAAAAGTCTAATTGGACAAAAAAATTAACTTAAAATATAAAAGGGCCAATGAAAGTTGAATGGGATAAAAAAATAGTAATCAGACAAAGAAAATATTTCCGTAAAGTAGAGGGGCTAAAGTAGGTATTAAGCCATTTTAGAAAGAATAAATTAGTATAACGATAAAACGGTATCGTTTAATGTTATTATTCCTTAAAGAATTCCAAATAAAAAGCCACCACCCGCTTCGAATCTCTTCTCTCTTTATTTTCCCGGCTTAGCGTGTTTGGGAATTAGGGTTTTCTCTGAAAAAAATTTCTTTTAACAAAAATCGAAGATGATCGAGGTGGTGTTGAACGATCGTCTGGGCAAGAAGGTGCGCGTAAAGTGCAACGAAGACGACACCATCGGCGACCTGAAGAAGCTGGTGGCGGCGCAAACCGGAACCCGAGCCGACAAGATCCGTATCCAGAAGTGGTATACGGTTTATAAGGATCATATTACCCTCAAGGATTACGAGATCCATGACGGTATGGGCCTCGAACTTTACTATAATTAAAGAAAAAGAATACGATTATTAGGGTTTCTATTTTACGTAATCTCTATGGTCTTTGATTGAACAAAGCTTTGATTTTCATGTTTGGATGTAATATAATCATGGATGATGGGATTTACCTTTTTTAAGTACTATTAATGGAAGAATAAGTTTATAGATTTTGGGTTTTCTTCAGAAAAAAAATGGTGTTGAATTCCAGTTACGTATGCATGTATGGGAAATTGAGCAGGTTCTGGAAAAAAAAATACTAATTGAATTCAAATTTTGATTTGTATCAATTCCTCTCCTTTATATTTTTTTCCCGAGAAACTGTTAATAAAATGCTTTTTTCCCATAGATTTTCATATTAATTACCAAATGCAAATAGATTTTGCTAGGAATACTTGTGATAAAATAGAAATTTTCTTTAGATGATAATGGATGAGAATTACATTACAAGGCTTAAAATACATGGAATTGAAATTATATAAACCCTACTAAACAATCAAAACAATGGACTCATATTTTCACTTTCAACTTATTGAATGGTAAGGGAAAATAAAAAGATTAGAAGAACCTATGCATATGATTCGTGTTCGATTCAACCTTATGATGTATCACGGAATCCCGCCGGCATGTTCCGAGGAGGGACTCTGGTAACTCCTCCCGTGTATTACGCCGAAAGAAGTAGTTTGGGTCGAAATCAATGCCACCGAGCAAAAATTATGTTACTCAGACTCAAGTGTGAAGTTAAATTCGAGTGTGTGTAACATGGTATGTTTGATTCAAGCGAATTAATCAGAATAATATGCAAGCTAGTTATCTCATTTTTTTCATTGCTTGCTACTCAAGTAAAGTCCACAAGCTGATACCCGGGGGGTGAACCTTCATTCAGAGAAGTCTTAGCTTGTAGTATGAACACCATTTCTACAACCAAACTGTTAAGATATCCGAGAACAAGATTAGCTATGCCCTAAGCCACTGTCGATGATCCGATGTCGATTTCAGCCTGAAATTTAAATGAATTTCAGTCCGGTAATACAATAACAAGTCGAAGAATTGAAAACAAAAACAGAGAAGAACTGAAAAAATATATTGGTTTTTACAGAGTAAATAATTTGCAGCAACAAATCAGCAACCAAGAGAATAACACAATCTTCATTCATGTTGTATTGTACTTGGATTCGAAGATTTTTCCACGAAAATAACGAGTATCGAGAGCTTGACCGAGTAAGCAAGCTTCCTTTCCACCACTTTGTTTGACTTTAATACTCAACTCGAGTAGCTTGTGAATCTAATTAAATTCAAACAATTCGACTTTGTTTTCGAATTGTGTTTTAACCGAGTTTTAAGCTATATTTTACATGAAGCTCAAACTTCTTATAGCTCGAGTGTGGTTCAGCTCATTTACGCATCTAAAAGAACTGCTATATAGGAAACTTGAAAGGTTAAATTTAGAGTTTTGCAAACCTTAAAAATATATGGTATGAGGTTAAATCTCGAGTTTCTAAAGGCGTCATCTCCATTAATAAATTTGTACAACAACAAGTGAACTTTAATAGTGACACGTGTTATTATTAAATTAGACAATTAAAATGTTTTATTAGAATAAAACTAAGATTAAATTATAAAAATTTATAAATAATAAAGATTAAATATATAATTATATTATTTTATTTTTAACTACTATATCATTGTTCAATTAATTTTTAATGATAAGTGACTTTATTAAAATTATTTTAATAATTAAATGATATATTTGTTATTTTTAAAGAATAATGACTATTTTGACACTAATTTTATAATTAAGTGATTTTTATGTAGTTTACCCTTTATTTTATTATTATATAAATATTTGTTATTGGTCAAGTGGGTTGGCTTGACTAGGGGTGATAATGAGTCTGGTCGGCTCGCGAGCTATTCGGGTTCGGCTTGAGTGAGCTCGACTCGGGTTCGGGTTTGTGTTTGGCTCGAGATTTAAACGAGCCGAGCCGAGCTTACCCAAGCTCGACTCGAAAAGCTCGTGAACAGGCTTAGAATAATTATAAATATACATATATATTTATACATACATTAAAAATAATTTATTTAGCAAAGAAAAATAATAAAATAATTGAGTAAATCCACTAAAAATAAATTAAATAAAACAAATTGAATATTATCTACTAAAACAAATTTATAAAACTACAAATAATAAATAATAAATAAACTATAAATAAATAAATAATAAAAATAATATAAAAAATTATTAATTTCGAGCCAAACCGAGCCGAGTCGAGCCTGGCGAGCCTTGAGCCCGAGCCGAGCCCAATAATATTATTTTCAAACAGAGATCGAGCCTGAAATTTCGAACTCGACGAGCCTCGAACTGAACCAAACCCAAATATGCCTGTTTCCGAGCCGAGCCGAGCCTGGTCTGGCTCGTACTCAACTCGGCTCGTTATCACCCTTAGGCTTGACCATGACATACTTCTCTCTACTCGGTGGACGGTGATACGGGATTTCTTTTGTTTTACAAAACGGCAAGTCGTTTCTCAGTTGCGGCTCAATTCTCAAATACCACGGATCTGGTAATTTTTTTCTCAGGAAACAAACACCCCCTTTTCCCTTCCGTTAGTCACTCCTCTCAGTAAATAGTGTAAAAGAAAGCTCGATGAATTCGCCAACTGAAACCCCTGATCAATTCTCTCAATTCCCCCTTCCCCATTTCACTCTCACTCCACCTTTACCAAATCCTAACCCTAATTTTCCCCCGATCCCAGCCCCTAATGCTAACCCTAGTGCCACGCCTCATCTCGATGAATACCTCCTACCATTCCCAGTTCCCAAGAAACGACGACGCGGCAGGCCTCGACGCAGTACCTCTGCGTTGTCGTTTCAAGTTCATACCTTTCCCTACGGTTCCTTCAACCCCAATCTCACTTACTCTAACGCTAACCCTAATTCGATTTCCTCATCAGTAACGGCGACAACGCAAACTTCGCCACCGAAAGTAGCTGACGAGATCATCGTTATCAATAAGGAATCGACAGCGGAGGCTCTAACCGCTCTTTCCGCCGGATTCCCTGCTGATTCTCTCACTGAGGAAGAGATTGACTTCGGCGTTGTTTCCTCTGTTGGTGGCATTGAGCAAGTAAATTACATCCTCATTCGAAATCACATTATTGCAAGGTGGCGCGAAAATATATTCAATTGGGTGACTAAAGAAATGTTTGTTGATTCTATACCTCAACATTGTAGAACGCTTTTAGATTCTGCTTATGATTATTTGGTTACACATGGATATATAAATTTTGGGGTTGCCCCAGCAATCAAGGAGAAAATTCTTGCTGATCCTAGTAAAGGTAATGTGGTTATAGTTGGTGCTGGATTGGCGGGGCTGGCTGCGGCTAGACAGTTAATGAGGTTTGGATTTAAGGTGACGGTTTTGGAAGGGAGGAAGAGAGCTGGTGGGAGGGTTTATACAAAGAAGATGGAAGGCGGGAATAGGGTGAGTGCCGCCGCGGATTTAGGTGGGAGTGTTTTGACTGGTACGCTGGGAAATCCATTAGGCATTGTGGCAAAACAATTGGGTGCTTCGCTTTTTAAGGTGAGGGATAAGTGTCCACTTTATCGGATGGATGGGAGTCCTGTGGATCCAGATATGGATATGAAGGTGGAAACGGCTTTTAATCGGCTTTTGGATAAGGCTAGTAGGCTTAGGCAGTTAATGGGGGAGGTTTCAATGGATGTTTCACTTGGGGCAGCACTAGAAACATTTAGACAGGTTTATAGGGATGCAGGGACTGAAGAGGAGATTAATTTGTTCAATTGGCATCTTGCAAATTTAGAATATGCTAATGCAGGATTGGTTTCGAAGCTTTCACTTGCATTTTGGGACCAAGATGATCCATATGACATGGGAGGGGATCATTGTTTCTTGCCTGGTGGGAATGGCAGGTTGGTTCAGGCTCTAGCAGAGAATGTGCCCATTTTATACGAGAAGACTGTGAATACTGTTAGGTATGGCAGTGATGGAGTGCAGGTTATGGCTGGAAATCAGGTGTTTGAAGGTGATATGGCACTATGTACCGTTCCTCTTGGAGTTCTAAAGAGTGGTTCAATAAAGTTTGTTCCGGAGTTGCCTCAAAGGAAGATTGATGGGATAAAGAGGCTGGGATTTGGGTTGTTAAATAAGGTTGCTATGCTTTTCCCTAATGTCTTTTGGGGCACAGATCTTGATACCTTTGGGCATCTTACCGAAGATCCAAATCGTCGAGGGGAGTTTTTTCTGTTTTATAGCTATGCAACAGTTGCTGGTGGTCCTCTCTTGCTTGCTTTAGTAGCAGGAGAAGCTGCACTTAGGTTTGAGACTCTGCCTCCAACAGATGCAGTGACTCAAGTTCTCCAAATTCTCAAGGGTAATCAATTTCAGTTTCCTGCATTAAATATTTTATTTGTGCGAGCTTCTATTTTCTCTAAGCTTGATGTCTGAAATACTAAAATACATTCATAAACTGCTAAACATATATTCAACGTTATTGTGTGATCTTATGTTCTTTATGTATGGTTGCTCATATGGTTTAGATCCTTTGCGACTTCTTTGAATATTTGAATAACTGTAAGCAGTTGCCCTTTTAACAAAAATGATTATATCTTGTGTCAAAAAAAAACACATTGTTCTTGGTTCTGAGATTCGTGTATAATTGTTTGCAGGTATATATGAACCGCAAGGAATCACTGTCCCTGAACCCCTCCAAACCGTCTGTACCAGATGGGGTGGTGATCCTTTCAGTTTTGGTTCATACTCTAATGTTGCCGTAGGAGCGTCTGGAGATGACTATGATATATTAGCAGAAAGCGTGGGGGATGGAAGACTTTTCTTTGCCGGGGAGGCCACTACAAGGCGATACCCTGCTACCATGCATGGAGCTTTTCTTACTGGGCTCAGGGAAGCTGCAAATATGGCTCAATATGCCAACGCTCGGACTGCAAAGAAGAAGATTGACAGGAGTCCCTCAAATAATGCTCATTCTTGTGCTTCCCTCCTTATGGATTTGTTCAGAGAGCCTGATTTGGAATTCGGGAGCTTTTCTGTTATTTTTGGTCAAAAGAATGCTGATCTGAAGTCACCAGCAATTTTGAGGATAACATTTAACGAGCCCCGAAAGAAGAACCAGGAAGGTTCAAAAATAGACCAGCAACATTCTAATAAGGTTCTTTTTCAGCAGCTCCAGTCACATTTTAATCAGCAACACCAGCTGCATGTTTACACATTGTTATCAAAGCAACAAGCACTTGAGCTGAGAGAAGTCAGAGGTGGTGATGAGATGAGGATGAACTACCTGTGTGAAAATCTGGGAATTAAGTTGGTGGGTCGGAAGGGTTTGGGACCTAATGCTGATTCGGTCATTGCATCTATAAAAGCACAGAGGGGAGTCCGGAAACCCTCTTCAACTCCTTTGGTTCAAAAATCAGGTGAGAATCACTGTATGCTCTTTGATTTACTCTTTTTCCCCAAAATATGAACTTGAATTAACATTTATATGGTTCCGTGAAGGGGGATTGAGGATGAAGCCTGGCACTTCGAAGCAAAAATTCATCCGGTAAGAGCCAAATCTTCAATTTCTTTCTTCATATGTATGTGAAAGATCTCCATATGACAAAAATAAAGGAACATTACCTGATCCCTTCTCTGCATTTGTCATTCTTATTTTCGCAGAAGGGCTAAAATTATCCGCAACCCTAAAGGGTTGATTCCTGCTCCAATTCCAAATGTAGCAAATATCAGTATAACAGAGGAAATAAAAGTGATAAAGCAGCCCCCTCCTGACTCCTCTGCTTCGGGTATGTCTGAAGGCTTCTAGTTTCCTTCTGTATCCTCATCTTTTTTGGTGCATTTTTTTGACATGCAGTAATGGTTCTTGTTATGATTTCTTTCTGTTATTTTCTACCTTCGAAGTAATTATGAGCTGTTTTTCATTGTCAATTGGTTGCTATTTTGGTGTCAAATCAGTTAATCGTTCTATTTGCACCTTTGTTCCGTCTTTCGGTACTTCACTTGGTGTGTTCCATTTCTCTCCTTATAGAAGTTATGCAGGAATCTGTCTGTTGAAGCAGAAAGGATTAATATTTTTCAAATGGGAAACCTGAATATAAGTTTCATTTGTACAGGGCAAAACCAAGGTGAGATGTTGAAACAATGAGTTGGGCTTGTAGGTGTATTCTTTATGGATTTCGAAGATATTGAGAGTTCTAGATGCAGTGACATGCCTCATCCCAAATATTATGCTAGTCCCCTGTGTCCGATTTCTTCTAAAATGTTGTATCAGATGCTACCAAATATACTATCCCACCATTATAGAACTGTATTATTTGGTTAAGCTCTCAGTTCAATCTCATTACTGCAAAGTTGTCTTTTCATCTTGACCCCTTGGAAGGTTATCAATGCTTTGGCTAGCAATGCATGGAGCAAGAGCCTGTTATCTCGGTAACGGTCTTGGGATGCGTTCATCGATCCAATGAAGACATCCCTGTCACTTTCTGTATCACCAACTTCAACTTGATCTTCCAATCACTTCTCTGCAACAGCAGTGACAAAGCTTGCGATCACAGTTTAGCTATGATGACAAACTGTTTACTATTCATGAAACCAGTTATGAACATGTCCGAGGGAGAACATTTTCCTGCCGTGGCTGAGGTTTTGCAGTAATATCCAGTGTGAGAGGCAGAACAAGCATCGGTTATTTAATAGTATAAATGTGGAATATGACTGTATCCAATGTTTTATATTCAGTTTTTCTTTAAAAAAGCATGTATTTTGTAGATCTTTAAAATGTTGTACCATCATACCTCTGTTCGAAGAGTCTGATAGTAATTCAAAATTTTAATGTTTTGTCCAAAGGTTCGATATTTGAAACAACACTAGATCTCTTAAATAGTATTTTGTTTGAATCACATTGAGAAGATCGTTTCATAATATATTTTTACAACTGATTTCTGAACTAATCGGGTATCATGATTATACAGAAAAGCAACGCCAATACCTGCCATAAAAGTGCAAGCAACAACAGGTTCCAGTGAAGCTAACATGTTAAACCTCACCAAACTCAAGTAAGAAAAATGAACTCGGTTTTTACTAAATAAATCACCTGAATACATATCTGCCAAGGGTATGCATTTCGAAGGATCTACATGGTCATATCTCTCTACCTTTGTTCGAATTTTTATCGAACACGGGTATTTCAAGAAAAAATAAAATTAGGACCTAACCGATGAAGTATATGTCAGAAAACAGTATTTCCACTGTTTCGCTTGCTTTCATCCATTTTTGCCTTCAGTCACTTGTAACCATTGTTCTAAATTAGCCTCTTTGTCAGCCTTGAAATCTTCATAGTTTTCGGACAAGAATGATAATTTGTGATGCGGAAGTTCGACATCATCTTTGGTTTCTTCCTTTCTGTCTTCATCAGCCATTGGACTCGATACAGGTAGCTCATCAGCTTCTGTATCAGGAATTGAACTGGTGCTGGCAGATGCAACTGATAAAGGTGGAGCAGGTTGCAGAGGTGGCTTCTGGGGTTTGGTTTCCATCTGTTCCTTGGAATCAAGTTGCGGCCACTTAAAATTGCTTGCTTTTTGTCTCGCGGACTTGATTACAGTCGAAAAATAATTACTGCCATCAAACTGAGCATTTCCAGAACCAGGATCCCATGATGTTGGTCCCCAAGAGTTGGTTCTTCCCATCTGAAGGCTTGAAGCAGAACTGTGAATCAAACCTCTCTTTGGTTGTTTTGCAGACATTAATGCTAACGAACTTTCAATGTCTTCAATCATCTCATCCGCAATCAGGAAACCACATTCCTTCATCGATTTCACAATGGTGATTGAATCTTCCATGTCCTCAATGTGTAAAGTTACTTCATGAGACTTTTCTACAACATGATCACGGAGATTAACTACATTCGGGATAGCATTCTCAGTGTGCTGTTGAATGTAAAAAAGTCCAACCGAGGGTTCATTCGCCACAAACTTGATCATCTCTGCTAGGGATTCAGTTATCTCCACAAAGCCGTCCACAGCGCAGAACCCATTCATCTTGTTGGAGGTAAATGGATTGACAGTTCATCACTGCAGTTTGTCAAACATCACAAATTGAAATGCATTTGATCATGCCTCATATCAGTATATATATATATGTGTGTGTGTGTGTGTGTGTGTATGAACCTCTAAATGAAAAAAACAAACAAACTTGAAAACAGAAACAATTACAAAGAAATGGATCCCCAATTTGTACAATAATCATCACCACACACACCTTACTCTTATTCATGGCTGCAAAAGGTAAAAATAAAAATCTATCCAAGAACCCTAATCCCCAAACCTAATTTTAACCAAAAAGTGCAGAATTTGATTTCTCAAAACGCCTATCACTAAGCTCCTATGGCTTCTCACTGTATGAACATACCTTCAACTTATACCAAATCATTTCCACACACTATTTCCAGGATAATTCAATGAATTCTAGGGTTTAATTTCGTAGTAAAACAAACAAACAAATAAAGAAGCACAAATATCTGCAATTTTTAACCAAAACAAACACTATCCATTGAACTAACGAGACATTTTTTTGTTGAAAAAAGGGATTTCAATCGATACCCAAATTAAACCATAAGAAAATAACCCTAACCCAGAAATCAAAATGTGATTTTGACTTTGATTTGTTCGATTTAAAAGGGGGAAATTTACTTACCAGAAAAAAAGAACGATCAGAAGAACAAATAAATTTTTCAAAAGAAACAATCTTCAGGTTTTGATCAAAAGGAGAAGGATCAAAGTTTCAAACCGGAGAGTTAAGCTTCACTTTTTTACTAGGGTAAACTACTTTTAATTGTATTAATACAATTATTTAAATTATATCGATTAATAAAAAAAATATATAATTATATATTTAGTTTATATTATTTATATTTTATATTAATTTAATTATAATATTATTAAAATTAATAAATTTAATCCTCTGGTCCCAGTAGAACAAATTTAATCCTCCAGTCCAGTGGATAACATATTTTATAAATTTTCTCTCATAAATACCTAAAACCGAAAAAATACAAACTTTAAAACTTTTTATATTATTAAAGTTTTATTTTGTAAAATTTTATTATCAATATCATGGAAGTCGGAGATCTAAAGTTTTATTTTTATAAGAAAAATTAATATATGCTTAAATATTATTGAAAAATTAATTATTTTTGTAATTAGTCCTTAAAAATGTTTATTAGGGTTTGAAAATGAAACAAAATACGAACTTTGAGGGATTTTTTAATTTTTTTTTTTACCATAACTCGAAGGCTTGAGTGCCTCCCAACAGTTGAATTGCAGCAAGTTGGGAGTTCCATTACCTTAAGAACCCTAGAAACATGGACGCTTCAGATACCCCCGTCATCAAAATCACTTCTTCGCCGCCGCCACAGCAGGAACCTGACCCGAAAAGGCTGAAAATGTCTACCACCACCACGTCTGACGAAGAAGAAGCCGTTGCCACGACAACCGTCACCAAAACACCGAGATACAAACGCCGCAAAATCGCCATGTTCTTTGCCTATTGCGGTGTCGGATATCAAGGAATGCAAAAAAACCCAGGAGCCAAAACCATCGAAGGTGACCTCGAAGAAGCGCTGTTCCATTCCGGCGCTGTCCCCGAGCAAGATCGTGGTAACTCAAAACGTTACGACTGGGCTCGATCGGCCCGAACCGATAAGGGCGTTAGCGCCGTGGGACAGGTCGTTTCTGGGCGGTTCTACGTAGACCCGCCTGGCCTCGTTGAGCGCCTTAATCAGATACTTCCGACCCAGATTCGGATATTCGGGTATAAGCGTGTGACGGCCTCTTTTAATGCAAAGAAGTTTTGTGATCGACGTCGGTATGTTTATCTTATCCCTGTTTTTGCTCTTGATCCCAGTTGTCATCGAGATAGGGAAAGTGTTATGGCTAGTGTTGGGTCCGGTAATGAGCTTGTTAAGTGCTTGGAATGTTCTGAAAGAGGTCGTAAAGTCATAGGTGTTATGGGCAAGCGTAGTTTTGAAACCAAATCGACTGTAGTTCAGTCTGGCATTTCATCGAACAGTGAAGATGCAGAAAATGCAATTAAGGAAGATAACATGATATCTGAACTTAGAGAAGAGGTTACTGAAATGGTTGATTCTGGGATTGTGGAAGATAAAGTTAATGTAGTCAACTTGACAGTAGTTCAGTCTGACATTTCATTGAACATTGCAGATGCAGAAAATGCAATTAAGGGAGATAAACTGACATCTGAGCTTAAGGAGGAGGTTACTAAAATGATTGATTCTGGGGTTGTGGCAGATAATGTTAATGCAGCCAAGTCGACTATTGTTCAGCCTGACATTTCATCTAACATTGGAGATTCCGAAACTGCAATAAAGGAAGATGTCCTGGCTTCTGAACACAAGGAAGAGGTTACCGAAATGGATGACTCCGGGTGTGTGGAGGATAATGTTGATGCAGAAAATAAAGAGGACAGAAAGTTTTGTTATGGCGAGGAAGAGAAGGAGAGGTTCAATAGAATATTGAATCACTATGTTGGATCTCACAACTTCCACAACTTCACCACAAGAACGAAAGCCGAAGATCCTGCTGCAAATCGCTATATTGTTTCATTTCACGCAAACAAAGTCGTTACTGTCGAGGGCATTGATTTTGTCAAGTGTGAGGTTGTGGGTCAGAGCTTCATGCTTCATCAGATTCGAAAGATGATCGGTATGGCGGTTGCTGTCATGAGGAATTGCGCTCCTGAGTCTCTGATTGAAACTGCAATGCGAAAGTAAGTACTCGTGTCTTTTAATTGCATTGCCATGCCATCTAGATTTGTGATGCTTTTTGGATTGGTATGTGTTTGATAATATGGATTATGGTTGTAAAATGAACCTTAGTTTACAGCTACTATATATCTTCATGATTTTCAGGGATGTACGCATCAATGTACCTACGGCACCCGAGGTTGGTTTGTACTTGGATGAGTGCTTCTTTTCGTCGTATAACCAAAAATGGAAAGATAGTCATGAAGAGTTATCTATGAAACCATATGAAGAAGAGGCAGAGGAATTCAAAATGAAGTTTATCTACTCTCATATCGCCTCCACGGAATGTGAGGAAGGAACTGTAGGCTTATGGTTGCATTCTCTAAACCACAGAAACTATCCCGATTTACGGGCCTGCAGCGGAGACACAATCGAAGACAAGAAGAGTCCTAAGGTTGATGATGGTGCAGAGACCATTGAAGCCAAAAGTAATGTAGCTGAGAAAAACGGAGACACTGCTGAGATACACAATGTGAAAGAGTAGAATATTTACAAACTGTTTCAGATATATTTTATCAAGTTATAGCTGGATGGTTTATCTGTTTCTTTTGGAACCATGTTTTGATTTCTTACCTACAGACACTTAACGCTATCGGATCGACTCCGGTCGTTTGCTCACTGCTGTATTTTCTAGTTTTTGACAATGAACATTTGTCGTCTCATCCAAAAACGAAGCCTAAATATGTCATTACCCGTCGTCGTCATAAGCTCAGTTAGTAGAAGGTATAGTTTTTAACTATGTGATCGTGGGTTTGATTCCTACAGACAGCGTTTGAAGGACTTTTTTCATTTGCTATTTACTCCATATTAATATTATCTTTATAGTTTTCCCATAGGGGGTTCAATAATTTGATGCAAGCTAACTTATTTATTTCCTGATTGAGAATTAGACTTTAGGTTATTGGAAAATAAAAGTGGAGTTGGGTCCACTTGGCAATTGAACAAATAATGTAAAAATCAACTACCTTTAGTGCTACATAATTGGGTTTTTCCTAACAAAAAGGAAATACCATCACAATATTCACAGTCAATCAATGCATTGTAAAGATAAATTCTACTAAAAACTTTGAAGTCACAAACAATTTTTACAGCAGATAATTAAAAACTCACGATTAATGTCTTTTTAAGTTGTGAGTTTAATATTCATTATAAATATCTTTTCTAAGTAGGATCTGTTTAAAAATAAAGTCGAAAAAGCTTTAATACCATAGGATCGTATGTGTCTGAAAATGCTATATATATTGTAAAGACGATTTGATTACAGTTTAATAGTGTCGAAAAGTGTTTAATTCGAATTCATTATTTTAGAGAAAAATAACGAGGAGAACATGTCCATAATATATGATGGATTGACAAAAATTTCAATAATGAGAAGTGATGTGTAGAATGTTACATTATTGTGATAAAAAGACCAAACGAAAATCAATAAAGAAATAGATAAGAGGAAAAGTGCAAAGGAAATGCACCGACTTTGAGGCGGGACCCACCTTAGCCACCCATATAAATTCCAAATATATAAAATTCAATCCATATAATTAATCAATCTAATAATTTAGACAATAAATAAATTTTGTAAAATTAAAATTTCTAATAAATGACTTAATTAAAAGGATAAATTATCGCTTGTTGAATACTAATAAATTAAATATTATTAAATTAATTAACAAAAATTAATGGATTAATTAAAGATAAATTTTTAAATGAAACGCAATAAATTGGATAAAAATCTAACCCATCCCTTGAACACTTTGAACCAAACGAATCAAAGAACTTTTTCCTTTCATTTCTTATCTTAATACTACAATGATACTAGTAGAGCACCTTGGTTGGTGACTGAATGCTATAACAAAATAAACAGAGAAGACAAAAACATCGAAACCATTGATCGGGATGACGGTGGCGGTGGCGCTCCGCTCTTAAATATCATTCCGAAGAAGTCACCGTCATTGTCAGACCCACCACTGCCGGTGTTAGTTGTGCCGGAGTACTCCGGAGAAGAAAAGCTCCCAGTCTCTTCCCTACAGAAACAATCCAACACCAATCCAGATTGAACGTACAACAGCAGCAACAATAACAACAACAATCGATTTATGATTCGAATATATCCAAAAAAATTCCGAGCAACATGTGGGGTGGTGGTAAAAGTGCATAAGAGAAACAAGGGAAGAGGGTCCAGCAGAGGTGCAATAAGTCAGAGGAAAAGCACACCCTTTGTTGGCCTACAATAACAGCAACTTGTGCATATAGTCCAAGCCAGCTTACAGAAACATCATATGGTGGTGACCACACTGTGTCACTCAAAACACATTTAAAATGAAAGGACCCTACACCTCTTTGCTAGCTGGAAACATCAACTGGGTCACCTAACATGACCTGCCTCACTCTCTTTGCATCTCTTTTCTCCTAAACTTGATATTCGATAGTCGTATCAAAAGTCAGTTCGACTAAAATGCACTTCTAATCTGAAAAACTATATGTTCTATATTGCTGTGTAGAACACAACCTAAGTGTAGATTAAATTCGAGTAGAAACCTTAAAGGAGGTGCAAGTTCTTGTGTTATTTTTTCGGTTCTTGAAGATTTTACTTAAAAAAGATCGACATCAAGCTACTTATCGCTCGATCCAACGGATGTTAGTAATATTTGAGGATGTATGTGAAACTAAGACAACTTGTACATGAAACACTAGCTATGGTTAAGTTTTTTTTTATGGTAAACGGGTAACCCACCTATGACCTATGTGGTTAGCCAAGGAAACACAGGCTCCTATGGGAATCCAATGGTGAAGAAGACAAGAAAGAATGAAAGGGTAAATACAGGCTTTAAAAAGAGCAATGGGGTACCCTAAAAAGGGGACGACCTTCCCCATGCAAAGGCACATGGCTTCGGACAACTGAGTCTAATAAAGCTGTGTGATTGGCTCAATGCTGGTCCTATACTCTCACCTGGGTTCCCTCAAACACACGCGCCATCACGTGCCTCCATGATGAAAATTTCCAAAAAGTGACGGTGGAAATGGAATAAATTAATCTCTACACTTTTAAACACAATAAATTCATCCCTAAACTATAATCTCATCCTAAATTGATACTTTAAACTTTTCACTTTCATCCCTAAATTAATATCTAAATTTTGAAGGTTTTAAAATATTAATAAAATTATTGTCATATAAACATGGATATGTATTATAATGCGACAAAACGATAATTTAATAATAAAATTAAAATTTTTTAAAAATTTAAAATAAAGGGGTGAAAAATAAAGTGTTCAAAATTTAATAATTAATTTAAAATAAGGGTCATAGTTTAAAAAGTAGAAAGTAACCTCTTTTGAGATGATAAATAACATTATTTTATTAAGGTGACAGGTAATTAAGTTAGAAGGGCAAAACCAAAGAGTATTTATTTAATTAGATATTTTGATTACCTGGTTTCACCAAAAACGCCAGCGTTTGATGTGAGCTGTTCAACGAGGACAGCCGATTTAGGGTCCACACTGGACGCTTTAACGTACTGAGTCCTTAAGCCAGCACCAGAGGGCACAAAGTATGCGCCATTTACCATTATGTCCCCATCTGTCCTCCAGTTCCAGTCTGTCCAGTCCTCATCCGTATCCACTCGCTTCGTCACCTGTTTAAGGTTCGGACTTTAACTCGAACGTATGTTTTTTTATAGGATACCAGATACGTGCAGTTATGTTCAAGTTCTTTTAGAACTATAGCCTATTTAGGATCATAACTCGGATCATTGTACACAAATATCAAACACGAATACGATGTCTTGCATTCTAAATCTATATACCCTCTTTAAGAAAAGGTTACCTCTTTAGCACTAGGGTCACCTGGTGCAGTGTAACGATTCCCTTGGCTGTTGATGGTGGGGTTGCCGCTACCGCCGATGGCATACATTTCCCATGACGTGAAATCGTTGTTGACCACATGTATATACCCTCTCCGACACCTCGGCATTCTTTGAACCAATGCTTGCCCGAACACATTGAAAGCTATCGTCACCTGCATTCCTGAATCTGGCAAATACCTAAACCAAAGTACAAAAAGAATCTCCTTTCCATTAAAAAGAAAACTCGAATTCGATATTAAAAACTATGAAAGAGATGACCGTGAGCTCTCTTCAGAACCAGAAATTGGTTGTAAAGATAGCTCGGGGTCACCTCGATGTTTGCAACTCTTTAGTGGTCGCTCTTCAATACGACCACATTCGAAGAGATCGATTCCGTAAAGGAAAAAGGGATATTTATAAATATCTGAACCTACATTGTTGTCTAATCCTACTTTTAAACTTCTAACGGTTCAATTAACTAAGTTAATCCGGAATTCTACCCTCAAAATCTACGTGAGTTATAGGCAATTGAATCAGAAAATGTATAGTTGATTCGATCAAACTACAGGTCGACCGACATCGGACTTGTTAAGAAGTTTTCAGTTGAAATCAGTTCCGGATTCGATTCCTGGTGGAACAGAAAGTACCTGTCATCATGTCCCAAGAGCATAACTTCATCGTGATGAGAAAAATAGCTGTTACTAATGGTAATCCCGGTGGAACCCATAACAGCATCAACCAATCCATCGGTGCAGTAACTCAACGAGCAATGATCGACCCAGATTTTTTGAGACCCAAAAATCGAGATCCCATCGCCGTCTGATCTCCCTCTCCGCCCAACATGCGTTGGCGACGAAGCGATATCGGTGTTCCCCGACGGTTTACAATGGTGTACATGGATGTTATGTATGATGACATGCGAAACATACTGCAACGTCAAGCACCCGTTCCCAGTTATATGAACATTGGCGCCTCGACCGTCGACGGTCTTGTAAGAGTTGAAAATGAGTTCGTGTTTGAGCTTGATGACCATGTTGGTCGAGAAAACGATCCAAAGGGGCTCGTCTTGGATGACGGCATGCCGAAGCGTGCCCGGCTTGGGGTTAACAGTGTCGTGGTCGGACGAGTCCGTGACGGTGTAAATCCGTCCGCCTTTGCCGCCGAGCGTGCCTCGGCCGAAGCCGATGGAGCAGTCGGCTAAGCGTTGACGGTTGTTGAACCAATCTGGGTCGCATCTCCAGCAATCGTCGATGGGGTTCCCAGTTCGACATTGGTCTTTGTTGTGTACGGACAAGGCTTGTCTTCTAGATAAGGATGCATTTAAGCTCCTACAAGTATAAAAA
Source organism: Abelmoschus esculentus (assembly GCA_035048815.1). Classification (NCBI taxonomy): domain Eukaryota; kingdom Viridiplantae; phylum Streptophyta; class Magnoliopsida; order Malvales; family Malvaceae; genus Abelmoschus; species Abelmoschus esculentus. The sequence continues at coordinate 6,230,391 of JAUCBN010000066.1, forward strand.
AGTGAAGATTTTTAGTAAACTTAGGGGTTTTCTCTCAGAATCCTTAAGAAAAACAACGATTTTGACCTGAAAAATCCAAATTTGGCAAGAACAAGAAAAAATTGGAGATTTTGGGGCTATAGAAAACACTAAAATGGGTGTTCTTATTCCCTTTTGTGAAACATGCAAAAACAAAGATCTAGAAATGTACATAAACAAAACCAAATAAACACTAAAATGGGTGAAGAACACACACTTGGGAGAAGCCATTGAAAAGGGCTTAGCTTAGCTTAGCTTTGAACATGTAAAAACAAAGATCTTGAAATATCCAAAAACAAATCTAAAAACATGGATTTGGGGTTATAAAACACAAAATGGGTATTTTTTTTTGTGAAGAAAACTCATGAGAGAAGCCATTAGAAGTGTGATTAGCTTACCATTGAACACCAAGAGCAACAGATTCAGGGTCAGGATGCTGGTGAGGGAGGCTGAGATTGAAGGCAGCTCTTGAAACTGAACCCAAGATGCATATCAAGAGAATGCAGGCGAAAGGGAGCATCTTGGAAGTGAAATGGAGCAAAGCAGATGAGACCCAGTTTTGTTTCCCACTTTTGCTTATGACTCTTGTTTAAACACTACTGCAAATTGTGTTTGCTGGTTTGATCGTTGTTCAAAAAGCACAAAAACAACAGCTTGGGAGAGTGGGAATTGTTGGAAAATGTGAAGTGATTTATGATTTATATAATAAAATAACAATAATTGAAGCAAAAAGTGTAAAAAGAAAGCTCATTTTCTAATTTACTTTGACTGTTTTGTAATATGACAAGTGAGCCTTCTGTCATCTCTCTGTTTTCCTCTGCTTTTAACTCTAAGCAAAACTCTAAAATAGTTGGATCTAGCAATAAAGAAGAGAAAAGGGAGGTTTTAAACAGGAATTATGCTATTTAAAAGATCAATTATCAAATTGACACCCAAAATTTATTAATTATCAAATTGGCACCTAAATTTATATGACTTTTATATAAAACATGGAAAATTGACACCCATTTTCAATCGAGAGGGAGAGACGGTGGGGAACGGATTAGGGTTTTAGCTCAGTCTTTGCCATGGAAAATTCGACAATACTCGACACTGGAACCGCCGTCGTTGCAGGTACTTCGATTTCCCCCTAGAAGACTCCCTATTTCTTGATTCCCCTCATCAATTGTTGTACAAATTTTACCTTTTTTTGTATCGTTATCTTTCTCTTCGAAAGCTGATTTCTCCGAATCTTTTCAACCATTTTCTCGTTCTCTTCGTCACTCTTTTTCTTTGTGAATTTAAATCTTAGAATATTCGAATTGGTAATCACGTGTTTCAATTAATTAGATAAATTTAAGGTAAAAAAACTGATAATTGATTAGTTTATTTGAATGCCGGAGAAATGCTGGAATGGTGAAATTTGATTTGCTGCAGATTCACTTGTTTAGCTTGATTTCCATGAACTGGTGTAGAGGTTGGGAAGTTCATTTTTTATGGTTTCCACCATGAAGTGGAAGATTGGATTTTTATGAACATGATTAAGTTTGTTGAATTTTATTTCAGGTAATAAATTGAAAGGGGAGATTACGGAGAATAGGTGTTCAATGGATAATGCATCAAGGAAAGGGTTTAGTGACATATCCAACTTACAGCAGCAGCATAAAGTGTTGAACGAAAGTGCAAAACTGCTGCTGCAACCTGATTCTATCGGGACTAAAGAATTCATCGACAAGCTTCAACAGGTATCAACTCACTTTTCTTTCTTTTGTTTGGTGTGTGCCTTTAGCTTGTTGAGTTTTTTATTGAATCTGTCTTTCAGGAAAATATGATGCTGATGAAAGTTCTTGCAGATCGAAAGTATCCTCTATGATTGGTTGTATTAGTGTCTTTTCCTTACCCTTCTAACCGCTGCTTGCCGATATTTTTGTCTGATGACTTTCCATTTTATTTGTTTACCTTAATTTTTGCCAGTAAAATAATCAAATTGAGTGGGATTGAGTTACAGAAACTGAGAATCAATTTGGAGAAGTTTCAGCAGCAGAACCTGCTACTTGCACAAGCAAACAGCCAGATGTTAGCGGTACCTTAGTACTTTTTTTTTTGTATTTGTCTGTTTCTCAGTTTATAGCTCTCAGGGGCATATTTTTATAATATTATGATCTTCTGGTGAGGTTCATATCTTACTTTGATTTTGCAGGAACTTAATTTAAGCAAAGATAGGGTAAGTTTTCGGTACATTAAAGTTTCTTGAACTTCATCTTGTGGTGTCCTTTTGTACATTTTTGGGACTTGACCATTGGGTTCATTTTGTTTTCAGCTAAAAGCCCTTGAGCATGAACTGGGATGTAAAAATGCTGTGTTTAAAGCAATAAAATTGGAGGTATTTTTTTAATATCTACTCATCTGTGTGCCGACGGTATTTAATTAGATTCAGCTGCTGATTATTGGAGCCTTTGTGTTTAACACCTGAAGAAATCTAAAAATGGGGCTTGCCCAACATCTTGAAATGAAGCATGAAATAGAAACACAGCGTCAATATTGATTTTTTTATCAACATCAATAGTTATTCGCACGTCTTTTTCCATGTTTTGTAGTTAAGAACAAACAAGTGTGGAATGGAAGTTGAATCACATAAAGAAGATGGAGAAGGTAAACTTTGTAATATGAACAGGTGTAGTGAGGCAGATAAATCGCATGAAGAAGATCAAGGAGAAGATAAGCCTTGTAATACAAACAAGAAGCGGCAATCATACTGTCTTGGTAACTTGCTCGACAGAAACTTCATTTGAAAATTATTACCATCATCATGCCATCGTAATTTATCATTTTCATGCTTCTTCAGGCCCTTCTAATATTAAACCAGTCCAAGTCAAGGAGGGAGTTGTGAACAAAAGGTTTTTGTACATTTTTATTGCTTTGTGCAAATTAGTTATCTAATAGACGTCTATTCCTTAGTTCTTCAAAGCGAACAAGGAAATTTACGGTTTCTTCTATGTTTTCTTAGCAGGGTATGTTCAAGAAGGCAATCTGCTAGGCATAAAGCACAAGAACCAGAAACAACTGAATCCATATTTGAGGTAGACGATCGAAAATTTCTTGCTTCTTCTACCAGTGATGATAAGGTGCTTGACAGTTACCCTTCTAATATCAAACCAGTCCTATCCGAGGAGGGGGTCGACAACAAAAGGTTTTTGTACATTTCTTATTGCTAACTGTAAATTATTTTCAATTATAGTTTTTTTATTTGAAAACTTCATAATGACAGAAAATTGATGGTTTCTTCTATGTTTTTCCAGCAAGGTTTGTTCAAGAAGGCAATCTGCTAGGCGTAAAGCACAAGAACCAGAAACAACTGAAGACGTATTTGAGGTAGATGATCTCAAATATCTTGCTTCTTCTACCAGTGATGATAAGGTGCTTGAGAGTGGCCCTTCTAATATCAATCCAATCCAAGCCAACGAGGGGATTGACAACAAAAGGTTTTTTCTCATTTCTTATTTGCTCAGTGCAAATCATTCTCAATCATCTCTCTCTCTCTCTCTCTCTCTCTTTTTAATTTGAAAACTTCACAATGACAAAGGGAAATTATGCGATTTCTTTTATGTTTTGGTTGCAGGGCGTGTTTAAGAAGGCAATCTGGTAGGTTTAAACCAGAAGAACCAGAAACGAGTAAATATGTGTTTGAGGTAGACGATGCGAGAATTCTCGTTTCTTCGACTGGTGGTGATAAGATGCACGAAAGCGACCAACTATCTTCCGATGATTCATCAGTCAAAAGCGAACACGACAACAGGAATATGACAATTTCCTCTAAAACTGAAGCTCAAGAACTCAGGAGGGTATCTGCAGGAAGGCCATTACGGCGAGCTGTTGAGAAGGTCCAGTCCTACAAGGAAATGAAGCTTAATGTGAAGATGCGCAGAAAAGAGTGAGCGAGTTCATCCTCTTTCCTCTGACCACAACGCGGTTGCTTTTGTACAACATGTTCATATAAAACTGCCCCTTTTTTGTTCTACTTACATGCCTGAAATTGTGCAAGATTTGTGATACATTTGCAGGTTGAATGAATTAATGATTCGTTTCATTTCATTTTGAATGATCGGATTCGAGAAGACCTCTAAATCTTTCGTTTTGAGCGAAGCACATCGATAATCATGAAGACAATCGAAATTAATGTTTATAATGGAAACAAAATCATGCAATATTAACAATCGATGGTGATTGACGAGAATAATGACTCTGTAATTATTCAAAGAACTTACCTGAAAATTTTAGATTCTACTCACATTTGCATATAGTTGCATGCAGGGTCTGTACACTTGAAAATTTCTTCTCGGTAAAACTTATCACAATGTGAGCATTCCGATTCTAAAATTAAAATTGTGAATTGTCACGGATCACTCGAATTATATTAGACCAAAAAATAAAAGATAACGAGAGGGGAAAGAATGGATTTACAAGTTAATTACATATAGAAAGTATGAACACACTTATTACGCTCAAAATTAGTACCTAAATGATTATTAATTGATTATTAATTGTCTTAGTATTAAAAATTATAAACTCAAATAAAATTTAGAATCTGATTCCTAAAACAATGAATATAAGTTTTAGAATATTTGAAGAAACGTTCTGTTGTTTAGGTGGTGCATATACCAACAAAAGATTTTCATGTTACATTTGACGGTGGAATCTTGGTAGAATGATGGGTAAGCTCGTCATCTTTTGTTGTCCAAACATGAGATTGAAAATTTTGAAATTAGTGAGAAACTCACCTAATTACGTGATTTTAATGGAGATGATCGGAAATTATTAAGGATGACAACGAGACAGGGAGGATTTTTAATCACTTCGATCTTGACCCGAAACTGAAGGTGATAGGGACTACGTTGGGTGGGTTGTCATTAGAGGTGTTCACGGATCGAGTTCGAGTTAAGACTTGTGCATGAGATCAACTTGAAATAGGGGCCCAAAGTCGAACAAAATATAATGTAAAATGGAAGCAACCTCTCAAAATCATAATAATTCAGATGTGAAGCAGCCTATAGGATGAATCAAACAACTAACAATAGCAAAAATGATGTTAATTCGATTTTTCGGTCAACAAAATTTTCCTCTCTTAAATCAATAAATTTAGTACCTTGTTTATGAAGAATACCTCATTCGAGCAGCTACAATAATACACTCAGCTTTGTCGATTCATGGCATGGCAATGAATGAAGATATGTTCCGGTCGTAAACATTCCATCAGAAGACTCAACAAGTGTGGTTGGTTTTGATGGCTAGAAAACTAATCCGTCGCCCTATCGGTGGCATTTGCTACCTTCTGCATTATCATAGACTCAGCTTGACGGATTGATCGCTGTGATCCCGTGATCGTGACTTTCCTGTAACACATGGTAGAAGATAGAAGAGGGCTTCAACTTTTAAGAGAACGATGATTAGCTAGTAGATTAACACACAACCGTTTTCTTACCTATCTGAAGTTCCAGACATGAAATCGCCCCGATCCGATATTTTTATCCTGGCCCCACTTAACTGCAATGACAAAGTACTCAAGTTCTGAGTGTTCTCAATTTCAGAACATAAGTAAAAAATTATTGAATCAAAATGCTAGGTATTTATCATTTACAGACATGACCAATTTCCATTATATTCCTGCCGCCACGACCAAGAACCAGCCCAATATGCTCGTCCGGAACACCGATCATGATGGAGTTGCTATGATCCTCCTGAATAGACACATATAGCAGGAATCCTTTAATTTAGAACAGCAGTCATCAATTGTTAAATGAATAATTCTACAAAATGTATGATAATGATTTGGCACAAAACGAGTGTACGACTATATATTCATGCCAAACTAAAACAACAAATCTATATACATTTTGCTTAGCACTAAACAATGTCAATAGCATCAGTCAGAAGCCAGTGTGGGTAAAGAAAAACAGAAGAGATGAACCTTGTGATTCGGAAACTTCCCGCCAGTCCCATTTGGTGCACAGTTCATTGAATAGTGATTCACTGTTGCAACAGAAGGAATCATAATACATGAAAGAGAAAGATGAGATACTAAAAAAATTATGGAATAAAAGAAAACAATGGTGTTCACTGTTCATAAAGCAGAGACAATTAAAGCAACTGTGGGAGTCTATTTAAACTTGGCAGTAAGATATTAAGAGAACACACCTGCATAAGAAAATGGAGTATGCATAGCTTGGGAGTAATGGGGGTCTTCGCAAAGCTTGGAAAGCATCAATTCAATTGCTTGCATCTGCTCATCTAGTGTGCCAGTAAGTGTCACTAGCCTATCATTCAAGCCATAAAAATTGTTATCCAGTGGAGATATCTTAATGCCAGCTTGGGAGTCTTCGATAAATGACCTACAACAAAACAAAAATAACAATCAGCTTGGGAGTCTTCGATAAATGACCTACAACAAAACAAAAATAACAATCAGGACTTCCCTTAACTGTTTAAGGTAGCCAATATTCAAATTAGGGACCCATAATACTTAAATAGCAACTTACCAGATCTTTAGGTGTTATAATGAAACAAAAGGGCAAGGACAACAGAAGCTTCTCTAAACAAATGACGGACAAATTTTTTATTTTATCTATGTATCTTTTTGACAGACATGCTTTTATCTTCCTTGGGAGTTTGGACTCTGATCCAAGTCAATTCCAGAGAAGACTTCACCATGACCTAGATTTAACCTTGGTCCGGTCTTCGACAAACTAAATCTCTAGTAATCTAACACATTTTGCAAAATATGTCTGAACCAATTTGGTTCTTAAAGCCATGGCCATCTACTTAGAGCATAAGCAGGTTATTAATAGGACATCCAAGAAGTAACTCACAATGAATCTATGATGCATAAAAATAGTTACTATGGTAATTACTTAATTTATTCCTATTGCCACAAATTTATCATTCCCAATGACATCTCCCAAAGTTACTCACAAATTTATTGTACAGTGCTCTTTGCATGTGAAGTTCCCAGATCATGCCCAACTCGGTCAAATATAGGTTTTGTTGCACACATTCTCACACGACTCAATTCTAAACTGCGTGGTTCGTTCACCACTAATGCCTATCTGAATATAACTATAAATCAACAGCAGGTTAAAATTTTATAAAGTTTATACACTGCAAATAAACGGCATAATGAAAGAAAAAACATGCATTCTTCATAAGTAAGCCTGTTCAGCATGCTTCAATTTTGTAACACTACTAAAAAATAAATTCAAGATTTTTTGGTTTCAAACACACGAGAAGTAAAATATTTCACTCGTAAATCAAAATCATAGCAATAAAAACATGTACAATAATCAGAGCAAGTAGACTTCTTACTTTATGGTAGCCCCTCCCTTCCCAATTATGCTGCCACAGGAGCTATTGGGAACAACTAGCCTGACTTTTGTTCTTGGTCCAACATCATCATTATCTTCAATATTAAGCTGACCACGAGAAGACAAGCTTTAATTATTATCGGAAAGAGAATTTAATAGTCAAAACTTGAAGTCATCATAAGATCACCTCATTCAATAATTTTGCAAGAATAAGCTCCATAGCTTTGAGTACAGCGTCAACTGTTCCAGATACCATAATGATCCTGTCTGATGTTCCTGGGAAAGTTTCATGATTGCGTGACAACTGAATTCGAGCTCCTGATTTTGACTGAAATTCAGTAATTGTTGAACCACCCTTTCCAATTACAGAGCCAGCTGCAGCATTGGAGACAAGAAACTTTATATGTGCAAGCTTCTCCTCATTTCCTGACCAGAAGAATGGGAAAAATCATCAGTTAGTTCATGGATCATAAATGCATTTTAATTGAAAATTTTTCGAAGCAAACATGAAAGTTTCAACAATTAGAGGAATCCCATCCCTTTTATCCAAGAAAACAAATAAGATGAAAAAGTAAATAAAAATAACAAAGATACTAAACAAGAGCAACTGCATATCACTTCACAGTCCACACAATATGTAATTACTAATAAACAAAAGATTGCAGTAAAAACATTAAATACAATACACATATCATAGCTTCAAAGCAACAAGCATTGATTACTAAGCACACCACCTTGCATTTTCGATGATATTTCAGTTAGTAATATTGTTGACCTCACACGTATGGAAAAATAGAAAATCTGATCTTCCAGAAAGGCAATATCAGACTAACAGTTTTCAGAACAGTGACGGAGCTATTAGGGGTGGGGAGGGGAAGAAAAATTTTCCCCACTTTTGTCCCCCTATTTAAATTCTTAAAAATTGTTTTTTTTATGAATTTGCCCCCTACTTCTAAACATTTATGTTTTGCCCCCCTCAGCCTCAAATCCTGGCTTCGTCAGTTAGTCTCATTTATCAACACTAAGATGCCGATAAAATTAATCAATATCAAGCAACTCATTTCCCTAACAAGCTAACACCCATCCTCATTAGGAAATTTTATGTGGCGATGGAATAAAAGAAGATAAAACTTTACAACTTTTAGGGTCCCAAAGTAGACTTCTACCATATTTTGAAAAGCAGAATACTAAAGAAATTAGTGTAATAGGACGACTCGAGAGGAGCCAAGCCCCCTGCCTTCCCCTCTTTTGCTTCATACATAATCACCATAACAACTTTGATCCCTTTCACCACATCCCCTAATGTTTAAAAACTGAGAGCGAATACAGGTAATTGCAGGATAGGCCGTGAAACTAAAGAATATAACTCGTAAAAAAATACAAGAATATGAAAGATAAAGCTCAAACTGTGAATAACAGGGTGTATTATTGATGTTCAACATTTCATATCAAAATAAAACTTGATGCTCTCCAAATATATGGACACACAGTAAAATAGAAATTCAAAACTCAGTCCTAGACGAGGTAAGAAAGCATTCAAGCTTAAGCTAAATACTCAGAACACATTCTTCTTCCTCTCACTCCCCATTTAACGCCAACCAAACATAATGCTAGGGTTAGGGTTTAAAATTCTACATTAAACAAAAGATAAATAAATAAATGAAATGAAAACTCGAAATTCAAACAATTCCACAAACCAACTTTTACATTAGAAGAAACAAAATTGAAAACAGAAAAACAACAGAAAATAAACAAAAAATCTCAGGAATGAGAAGCTTCAATGAGAAAAAAAGAGATCCCATCAGAAATTACCAGAAGTCGGAGATTTAGGCGGAGGTGTAGATCTATTTCTCGCCGCCTCCGGTGATGACACGTAAGAAGATTCCGTCGACTCCATTCCTCTCTTCTCCTATCCTCTTCTTCTAAACCAAAAGACAAAATGTACATAAATATATCAAATACTGCATAGCTTAACTGCAGATTTTAATTAGAGAGTTATTTACCTCATTTAAATGCAGTTTAATAGAGTTGTTTTTATTTAGAGATTTAAATGATTTGAATTTTAAATTAAAGAAAATAAAAATAATTATCTGTTGATTTAATAGGAGAAAAACTTTAGATTTTATTAGTGATAAAATAAATTAAGTTAAAAATACTTATATAACGGACTTTATAATATATTATTTATAAGAATCGATTAATAAATTAAATATGAGCGATAATAATTTTTTTTAAAAATAATTTAAACTATATTAGTGATCCTTAAACTTTTAGGACATTTACATTTTGATCATTAAACTTTTAAAAATTATTATACAATCACTAAATTTTTATTTCGTTTTCATTAAAATTAATATTATTAACTATCATTTTAATATGCGTCTGCGACTGTTAGGGGTGTTCATTGTCGGATATCGGATCGGATCCGATCCGATTTTTTCGGATATTCGGGTTTTCGGATTGATGATATAGTGATCCGTATCCGATCCGGAAAAAAGCGGATATCCATATATTCGGATATCGGATACTCGGATCGGATATTCGGATATCTAATTATCCAAAAATATAATTTGATTAAACTAATTTTTCTAGTTTGAAGGTTATATTTTTAAAAATTTTGGAATTTCGAATATAATAAACAATAAATTACTAAATACAACAAGAATTACATTTATAAAAGTTTCAGTTTTTAAAATTTTTGAAAATAACAAGCACTAAATTGTTAAATATAACAAGATTAATATTAATAAAAATTTAAAGTTTTGAATTTTCGGATAATCCGAAACTTGAAATATTGTGATCTGTATCCGATCCGGAAAACTTAAAATCGGATCGGATATACGATCTAAAAATAAAAATCAAATCGGATATCCGTATTTTTAGATCGGATCAATGGATAATTGAATCGGATCGACCGGATCAGATATTTTTGAACACCCCTAGCGACCGTAAACGGTGAATAACATCCATATTATAATGTTATCAAAATGTTAACATGTGAATGACCCTAAAACATTTTATTTGAATATTTTGATATAAAGATTAAGGCTTAGTTTGGTATTACTTATAAAAAGTGCAGTTGAAAAGTGATTTTAAAAGTGTGGTACAAAAAAAAATGATTTTAGAAAGTTGGATGGTGTTTGCCATTGATGCCAAAAAGTGATTTTAAGAAGATAAAATGTCTATTTTAAACATGATATTGTATGATATAAGTGAACTTAAATTATGATAAAATTTTAATTTTTTGTTAATGTTATGATTATTAAATAAATTAACTTAAATTATAATAAAGAATTTAGATTTTTATAAAATTTAATTTAAAAATATAAATTATATTTTAGATTATATACGAACATAACAATTACAAATTAATAATAAATCTAAAATAAATTAAAAATAAAATAATTTTATTCTCAATATAAATATTATAAAATATATATTAATTTATAATTATATATGTATAAATATTATTTTAACAATATATTATAAGGATAAGTAAGTAATTTTATTTTCGAACAAACTTATCTAACTCAAAACTATAAATTCTAGCTTTTGGGTTTGAATGAAAAAGTTGGTTTGAAAAGCAACAAAATACAATCAAAATCTCATAAAAATACTTAAAAAAGTGTTTTTGGTTGCTTAAAAGGGATTCACTTCGTTGCGAGCAGCCGTAACAGTCGGAGTCACAGACAGTAACACCATGGCTGCCATTGTAACCAACAGGACAATAAACTTGTTGGATTCCATTTCTTACAGAAATTGAGTTAGGAACTTGGAGAGTAGATGACTGTATTGTTGTGTCACCCAACACTCCTTTATATAGGGGAAGTGATGGGTCCAAATTTATTAAAAGAGTAATATTTAAGCATTCCAACACTCCTTTATGTATGTTGTTCAAATTAAACCTTTCAAACATAAAATAAAAAAAAAATGAAATTTTCCCTTTCAAAAATTTGGTCTCTACTTGCAACTTGCAAGCCATACGTTTAAGAAGGTGGTCCACTATCCACAAGATCACTTTCGAACAACTCATGCGATAAGGCTAAAATTAACAATTTTAAAATATAGATTAAAATTAAATCTCGTTTGTTTTAAATGAGATTATGCTAATTACTCATAGTTACGATATATATGTATTATTTTTAATTATTTATATAAAATTTTAATGATTTTTTAAACTCACGAAAAAAATTATAAACTTAATTTTTAACTCCATTAATCATTTCAAAATTCTTTTAAATGCTTACAAACATACTTGACAGGAATATTTGAAAGTCGCTTTTATATACGTATGAATTAATCTTAAATTTTGTATAAATTATTATAATCACTTGATTTTAACGAAATACTATCCGTTAAAGATATTAAAATATAAAAATTATTCAAATAACTGATTTATATTATTTTTTTAGATACATGCCAAGTGTTTTTGTGTTTAAGCTCGAAAGATTTTAATTTTTTATATCTATATCTAACAAAAAAATTATTAGATAATTCTGATTTACTTCGTCATTCATGATCATATTTAATAAATATGTTATAGTAGACCCAAATCCGACCGATAATAAAATGAACCCGATTTGAACCTATTACTGTAGACCAAAAACCTAACATGCATCCGACTAAAACGAACCCAAACTTGAGTCTGACCAACATAATGAATTAATTCCATCAAATAATTTCTCTTGTCTTATTCATTATACCTAAATTCATCAAATGATTTCTTGTCTTATTTATTACATTTGAACCAACATTTCATGTGAATCATAAATAATGGGACCAATATTGCATATAATTCATAAATAATTTCTCTCGTCGTACATAGTATACCTGGACCAATATAGATGTGTGGATATAATTCAAACGTACGGTTTTGAGAACAAGAACGTTTTTATCATGTAGTTTATGGTAGGCCCCGCTCCTCATAATTAGACAATCATATATGATTTTTTATTAAAAATAAATTAGAAAAATCATTGTTAAATTATATTTTTAATTTATTTTGGTTAATATAATTTAGACATCTAACATTGGTAAATGTTATTCGTCTCAATTTTCACTAATCACTTTATCTCGTCCCTCTAAATCTAAATTCGACTTTTAATTTATTGAAAAATGTTTTAAAATCTATAAATTATGAGAATATTTTTTTTTGTCGATCTTTCTCCTTCACCGATAAATGATATCTATTTTTTAGTATATTATTTTTTTTGTGTCGATAAAGCTTTTTTATTATTCGAATTTTGAAGAAGTTTTTTCGCTTGACATTGAATGGATGCTATGAAAAAAATTAACGAGTGAATTACAATAATCATTTAATGTCTAAACTTTAGTGATTAAATTTAATATTTTGAATCTTCACCGATCAAAATAGGTTTAAGAGTCAAATTTAATGATTATGTAATTTTCCTCGTAGAAAAGAAATTTAACCTTTTTTTTGGATAACTACTGCTAATGTCACCTTTGTTTACATCCAGTAAAAATTTAATCACCGATTTTAAAAATCGACCAATAAAATTATTTATATTTTCGAACCGTAAATTTATGATCACTCCAACGTTAAATACCGTTAAAGATTAACGAAAAAATAATTTGATCGATTAAAAAATAATATTTTTCCACGTGGTTATCTATCCTATAAAGCAAATAATAATCCCTCACCTTTCTTTAAATCCTTTTGTTCTAACCCTAAAAAAGTTCAACTACTTCAAATTGCTCAAACTCGCAGAAAGCTCGCCAGTAAGGTTGCAAAATTTTTAGGATTAGAACAAAAGGATTTGAAGAAGGATGAGGGATTGTTATTTATTTTATAGGATAAACAACACACTCGAAAAAAATTTGGTAAAATGTTAATTTTTTAATCAGTCAGATTATCATTCTGTTAATCCCTAACGACATTTAATATCGGAGTGACATTAAGTTTACAGTCCAAAAACATAAGTAATTTTACGGGTAGATTTTTAAAATTAGTGAATAAATTTGTACTGATAGCAAACAAAGGTGACCTCCACAATAGTTAATCCTTATTTTTTAAATAATTTTTATATATTTTTTAAAAAAATATTTAATTTTTAAAAAAATTAGTTATACCTCTCAAAAATTTCAAATTAAACCTTCAAACATTAAAAAAATATGAAATTTTACAACTCAAAAATAATTTTGATCTCACTATACTATAAACCGAACTACGATCTACCCTCGACTAGAAAAAAATTAAAATTCATAAGATAGACGAGGGTGTTAAGTTTGTTCAAGTAGTACGAAAATTCAATTGTCGGACGGGATTGTACAAGTGTTGTTTTGTTGGTTGGATCTTTATGTTTGTTTCTTACTAATTATCCTGAGGGCAAAACGAAATTATTGATAAAATTTGAGATTAAATGATTAATTTTTGCGACCGTAAAACGTCTATGCTATAATGTTATCAAAATGTTAACAGGTGAATGACCCTAAAATGTTTTATATGAATACTTTGATAAAAATATTAAGTAAAACCAATTCATCATTTTATATTTCATTTAACACAGCTAAATAGATATTTATTTATTAAAAAAGTAGAAAATTTTGGAGAGACATAATCCCTTTCAACACACTCGGAACAAATACAAGACAACAACAACAAAAAAAAAACAGTACATAAAACAACGGTTGCAACACCCAAACACCCAAACAAATCATCTATTAAGCTGCCTTGGTTCCATTTTTCACGTACAAACCGTCACAACCGTTCCAAAGCTAAAATGCGATACACACTTTCCACTGCAACACTGGAAATTGAACAAGCATGTTTCACCTTGAGCATCACATGAATCTTGACTAAGAGGGGAGAAAATGTTGGCGAACGGGTTTCTAATGTTTGCAGTATCGATGATCGAAAAAGGATTAACTTCGTTGCGAGCAGCCGTAACAGTTGGAGTCACAGACAGTAAAATGATGGCTGCTATTGCAACCAACAGGACAACAAACTTGTTGGATTCCATTTCTTGCAGTAATTGAATTAGGAACTTGGAGAGTAGATGAATATCTTGTTCGCCAACACTCCTTTATATAGGGAAAGTGATGGGTCGAATTTTATTAAAAGAGTAATAATTAAGCATTTCAACACTGCTAGATGAAGTTTTTTTGTGTACTATAGGTGTGTGGATCTGATTCAAACGGCCCCACCTCTCAAAATTAGACGATTTATATTTAATCTATCTTGAAAAATATAAATTAAATAAATCATTTTTGAATTGTACTCTTAAACTTATTTTAGTTATAAAAATTTAGACATATGATAGTTGTTTTGTCTCAATTTTTACTAATCGTTTCATCTTGTTTTTATGAATTGGAATTCGACTTTTAATTCGATTAAAAGTACCTTAATCTGCGATTTAGGGGGAAAATGCTTTGTTTTTTTTTTCCTGTCGATCTCCCTTCTTCACTGGCAGATTAGACCTATTTCTTAATATGTTGTTGTTTTTGATAAAGCTTTTTATTATTCGAATCTTAAAAAAAAATTTCGTTCATTGATAAATGGATGTCATCAAAAAAATTAATGAAAAAATTACACTAAACATTTAATATCTAAATTTTAGTGATTAAATCTAACATTTTAAATTTCCAACGAATAAAATAGGTTTAAAGTTATTGAACTAAAAAGTTATTGTTATCTAAACTAATTTGTTATACATACGTTACAATTATTTATTTATTTTTAATTTGATATTTTTAGTTTTTGTAACTTAATCACATTATTGGTGTCATGTTAGGTTTAAGATAGAAATTTTAAAATTTTAAAAATATAAGAACTAAAATTGATCGAAATAGATTAACTAAAACAATAATTTACACATAATAAAAAATAGTGAAAATATTTTACCTTTTAACAAAGTAGTCAGTGATAACTTTAATTTTTTATAATTTTAAAATTTATTTATTATTGTGACAATATCTAATTTGTCATTATTTTTAATTTTTATTGGTGATAAAATTTATCATAATAAAATATAAAATCTAAAATGATAAATAATTTTATCGTTACAATAAATATTAAATAATAGTGATCACTTCACATAGCGTTACTATCATGTATCAGAAATTTAGTGACAATAAATTTTGTGTCACAGTTATAGATTATTAGTGAGAATTTATTTGTAATAAATACAATCGTCACAATTAATGTTATAATAGTTTTCAAATAAAAATATGTCACAATTACTTATACTAATAGCGTCGCATAAAAAATTATTAGATGGTTCTGACTTATTCCATCATTCATGGTTTCATTTAATAAAAAATATGTTATTTTTAAGGTAGATCTTCACCTTTTCCTTACATGAAACTAAGGAGTGAGTATTTATATAAAAATTACACTGAAGTAGATAAGTGTTTATTGGACGAATTATGAATAGCGTAATAAGCCGGATTCATCAAATCATTTCTCTTGATCATGGTTTTTCAATAATTTTAGCCTACAAACTTTAATTTCTCGAAAGTTGAAATTTTTAGTTTTTACAAAATTTTGATTTGCCTCAAATTAAGTAAAGTATTACTGAATTGTACTCTTAATTTATTTGGGTCAATAAAATTTAAATATAGAATATTAATGGGAGTTATTTTGTCTTAATTTTTACTAATCATTTTGTCTCGATCCTCTGAATCTGATTTCGGTTTTCAAATTACTGAAAAATGTCTTAAAATCTATGAATTAAGGTAATATTCTTTTGTCGATCTCCCTCCTTCACCGATAAATAATATCTATTTTTTAATGTATTATACTTTTGTGTCAATAAAACTTTTTATCATTCATATCTTGAAGAAGTTTTTTCATTTGTCTGTGAATGGATACTATCAAACAATTAACGATGAAATTACAATAATCATTCAATGTCTAAACTTTAATGACTAAAATTAATATTTTAAATACTGATCAAAATAGGTTTAAGAGTCAAATTCAAAGATTATGTAATTTTTTCCTAGAAAAATAGCCCTTTATTCTTTTTAAATGATTGTTATACTTTTTAAAAAATATTTTATATTAATTTTTTTACAATAAAAAAAAATAGTTAGACCTCTCAAAAATATCAAATTAATCCTTTCAAACATTTTAAAAAATGACCCTCAGTTATAACATATAAGTAATATTTCTTAACTATTTATATAAATTTTTAGTGATTTTTTGTACTCACGGCCGACACATAAAATCTTAAAAAAAAAAAATTATAAACTTAATTTCCAACTCCATTGATCATTCTAAAGTTCCTTTAAATGCTTATAAACATACTTCACATGAATGGTTTGTAAGTTCAAAATTTGTGCAAATTATTATAATCACTTGATTTTAACGAAATATCATCTATTAAAGATATTAAAATATATCAATTATTTAAATAATTGGCATATATTATTTTTTTTTACACATCCTAAGTGTTTTTCTGTTTAAGCTCGAAAGGTTTTAATTTTTTGGACCTATGTTTTACGAAAAAATATTAGATAGTTGTGGCTCGCTCCGTCATTCACGAACACTTAATCCATCAAATGATTTCTCTTGAACACTTATAAGGTGGATCTTCAACTTTTTTTACATGTAATTAAAGAGTGAGTAATTATATAAAAAATATACTGAAATAGACTTATTAGATAAACCAATAATGTGGTGAGTTAAATCCATTAAACGATTTCTCTTGTCTTACTCATTACACCTAATCCATCAAATGATTTCTCGTCTCACTTATTACACTTAGACCAACATTGCATGTGAATCATAAATAATGTGATAAACTGGATCCATCAATAATTTCTCGTCTTACTCATTATACCTGGACCAGAATTACATGTGGATCAGATTGATCCAAAGTTTAAAATGCACATGCATTATAATTAATTTAGACTCATCACTTTGATGAATCATATCACATACTTTCTTCGTCATTATTTTTAGCCTCAACTAATAAAAAAAAATCATACATTTTAAGTTTTATCCAATATTTTTTTTAAATAAAAAGATCTCGTTAAAAACCGCACTACAGTTAGGTATTAGAGGTCCTAATGCCAACCCTACGGGGGAAAGAGTACCCACAAACTTAACCATTAATCGCATCATCCAATACAATATGTTCGATACAAATAGGATAAACCGAATCAAAAGAATTATATAAACGCGCATTTAAAGCCCAATATACCAATTTATCCAATAAATTTTTACTTATATTATTCACTGTCATTTTTATAAAAGAACATATTTTAAAAAGTAGCCATTTGAATGTGTTAATGATTAAAAAACAATAAAATAAAACATTTGGTTGATCGGAATCATGACTATATAAAAGAGTATTATGTGACAAAATAGATTCATGTACAAGTACTCTTAACAACTAATTCAATTAGTTGTATAAAGTTATATAATAAAATTTATTTTACCAAATGAAAATTTTATTTAAATAACCGGATAATTTTAACAGTATAAAAAATAATTTACGTAGTAGTTCGAGAAATTATATCATGGGTCAGTCCCACCACATCATCCATGGGACCGACTAATAAAATTTACCTACCTCGTTATTTTTTAATTTTTCAAGTGAAAAATCACTTGGAAAAAAATATGACATGGAAAGATGGGTAATTTTTATTGGTCGGTTCCATAGACACATGGTGGGACTGACCCATGATATAATTTTTCGTAGTAGTTCATATATCAACAACACATATCAAAGGAAATTACGGTTTGAGTACTGTAGTTGTGGTGTCTTAAAAGTAAGGGTGTTTGTTGTCGAATATCGGATCGGTTCTAATCCGATTTTTTCGAATATTCGGATTTTTAGATCAATGATATAATGATCCGTATTCGATCCGAAAAAAACAGATATCCACATATACGGATATTGGATAGTCGGATATCCAATTATCCAAAAATATAATTTGATTAAACTAATTTTTCAAATTTGAAGGTTGTATTTATAAAAAATTTAAAATTTTGAATATAATAAACAACAATTATTAAATGCAACAAGATTCACATTTATAAAAGTTTCAATTTTTTAAAATTTTGAATATAACAAGCACTAAATTATTGAATATAACAAGATTAATATTAATAAAAAAGTTGAATTTTTGGATTTTTGGGTTTTCGGATAATCCGAAATTTAAATATTGTGATCCATATCCGATCCAAAAATCATAAAATCGGATCGGATATCCGGTCCAAAAATAAAAACCATATCGGATCTCCTAATTTTCAGATCGGATCAATAAATAATCGGATCGTATTTACCGGATCGGATATTTTTGAACACCCCCAACTTAAAAGCTTGTCAACATTATACTGCATTTATGGAATGGATGTCCTCTGAAACATTAAATTTAGTTAAATGTTTCTAGTTGAATAAAAACTTTAATTAAATGTGCATTAATATTTCGTGTGGTTAAATTAGTTATTCAATTAATTAATAAGAGTGATTATAAATTCGAATCATCGATTAAATCGACATTAAATATATCTGAGTGTTTTATTAATTTATGATTCAAATTAAGTATATTATCGCTATGTATGGTGCTAACAATTAAGTGTGATGTTATGACTTGTCGACTTTTAATCATTTAAAGATTATGTAATATCCTAAATTTGGGGTTATAAGTTTTGGTTAATTTTGGATTAAATTGTGATGTTTAAAAGTTTTAGAATCAAAGTAAAAAGTTTGGAAGGTTTGGTGACATATATAGAATCTTAAAGATACTGGGAAATAAGTTCCTATTTCACATGAATTATCTTGTTTCAGTGATTCAGAAAACGATTGCTATTCTTAAAGGTCATAAGTTCGAACACCAATATAGCATCATTAAAGGATTATATTCGTATCAGTTCTGATTTGACATTTCATAGAGAAATACAAATTATGTGCAATAAATTCTTGAATTATATGATTATTATTATTAATATTGTTATTCAAATACTGTGAATTTAGAGCGTAAAATACCATCTATTAAAATATTATAATCACTTCATTTTAACGAAATACCATCTATTAAAATTATTAAAATATAAAAATTATTTAAATACTGATATATATTATTCATTTTAGACACATTCTAAGTGTTCTTGTGTTTAAGCTTGAAAGGTTTTAATTTTTTATATCTATATCTTACGAAAAATTATTAGACGGTTGTGATTCACTCTTCACCGTTTTCTTACATGTAATTAAGGAGTGAGTAGTTATATAAAAATTATATTAAAATAGATGAATATTTATTGGATAGACCATTAATGACGTGGTGAATTAAATCTATCAAATAATTTCTCGTCTTACTCATTACACCTAAATCCATTAAATGATTTCTTCGTCTCACTTATTACACTTGGACCAACGTTCATATAAACCAAAATAATATGATAAGCTGAATTCATCAAATAATTTATCGTCTTACTTATTACACCTGGACCAACATTGTATGTGAATCAGACTAATCCAAAGTTTAAAAGGCACATGCATTTTAATTAATTTAGATCCATCACTTTACTGAATCATATTACAGACTTTCTTCGTCATATTTTTAGTATTAACTAATAAAAATCTATCACACATTTTAAATTTTTCCGTTTCAATTTTTTAACCAATAGATCTTTATTTATATTATTCATTGTCATTTAAAAAAACATACTTTAAAAAGTAGTCATTTGAATCATTAGATTTTTAAAATTTATAATACAACCTCTGAACTTTTAATTCGTTTTCAGTATAGTTAATATCATTACTATCATTAAGAAAAATCGATTAAAACTTTCGTATAGACATTGACAAAGCCATTTTTTTACCTTTCTCCTTTTATTTAATTTTTTTAAAAATTTCGTTTATTTATTAATTTATCCCCACTTTCAAATATTTATATTTTACCCTCAACCTCATTTTCTGGTTCCGTCCCTACTTTATAAAAAAATATGAATCTCACTATCTATAAAATAAAAGAAATAAAAGAACTCTCGAATCTCACTATACTATAAACCAAGCTACGATCTACTCGACTAGAAAAAAAATAAAATTCATAAGATTGACAAGAGTGTCAAGCTTGTTCAAGTAGTAAGGAAATTCGATTGTCGGGCGAGATTGTACAAGTGTTGTTTTGCTGGTTAGATCCTCATGTTTTTATCTTGCTAATTATCCTTGAGGCCAAAACAAAACGAAACAATTAATAAAATTTGAGATTAAATGACTACTTTCTGCGATCGTAGACGATGAATGATACCCATGTTATAATGTTATCAAAATGTTAACAGGTGAATGATGCTAAAATATTTTATATGAATATTTTGATAAAATATTAAAGTAAAAACCAATTCATCATTTTGTATTTTATTTACCGCATCTAAATAAATATTTATTTAACGTAAAAGTAGGAAATTTTGAGATACATAGTCCCTTTCAACACACTCGGGACAAATACAAGACACAACAAAAAACAAAACAGTACATAAAACAACACCAACAGAATTAGAAAAAAAACCCAACAAACACAAACAAACCATATATCTATTTAGCTGCCACGGTTCCGTTTTTCAAACAGAGTTGCACATCCGCTAGGATAATAAGTGTGAATTCACATTTTCCGCTGCAACAGTCGCTATTGGAGTGGCAATGTTTTCCGTTAGGTAAACATGAATCTTGAGTCTGAGTGGAGAAAATGTTTACGAATGGGTTTCTAATGTTTGCAGGATCGATGATCGAAAAGGGATTCACTTTGTTACGAGCAGCCGTAACAGTCGGAGTCACAGACAGTAACACCATGGCTGCCATTGCAACCAACAGGACAGAAAACTTGTTGGATTCCATTTCTTGCAGGAATTGAGTTAGGAACTTAGAGAGTAGATGACTGTGTCTGTGTTGTGTCACCCAACACTCTTTATATAGGGAATTCCAACACTGGTACATAAAGAGTCTCTATGTCCCCTGGGTGTGTGAAAGGGGATGGTGTATCTTGCCTTTAGTCTAAATAAAAAACCCTATTTAGCCGGATTACAAGAGGGAATTACTTATTGCTTTGATTCTCATGTATAGGTTGGTGTTGTCCATTGAAATGTTGTGTTTGATTTGTATCGAAAAAGTTAATCATAGAAATATATTTTTTTAAAAATTATATTTAACACCAATAAAAGAATACATCTAATAATAATAATTTTAATATTAACGATGATATTTTAAATATTTATAAAATTAAAAATATCAAACTAAATTATAAAAATAAGATGTTTTAAACGTGTGGTATAAAATAAAGAAAATTTATTGGATAATGAATCCACCTCATACAAATGTAATTAAATTAAAGTTGAAAGGATGTTTTTTCTATGTTAAAATAATAATAATTGTCACCCAATAGGCTAATAGTTAAATTATAACTAATAATTTCCCAACTAAATCTTAAATAAAATATAATGTTTATAAAAAAACAAAATTAGATGTAGACGTTTTCATTAAAAATAATAATATAGTTTAATAGAAGATGATTATCAAATCATAATTAACTCATGTTCTTAACTAACCCTTTTAAAAAATAAATTCTTGAACTCGGCCACAAGGTAGGTTCAAATTCAGAAACCTACGCTTTAAAGCGGTATTCGAATCATAAAATAACACGATAATTTAATTTATTCGATGTTGATTTAATCTTTAATCTGAATATAAAATTATTTTTAATTAAATGATTAATTAATTCAAGTCCATCAAATATTAAAACTCGTTTAATTAAAGCTTATACTAATTGTGGATATTTAATTAAACTCAATTTAAATTTTAGTATTTTCATCAATCAAAAGCATCATGTGTAGGGGAGTCATAGAGGTGTTTATATTTTTTGACACATCACCGACTCTTAAACTCATTTTTAACGAATCTCTAATTTTATACTAACGTGTCTACCTTAACCAAGCAACCAATAATAACTCTAAAATTTATTTTTAAAGTAGAATTACTAAAATATCTCTCAAATTTCAATTTTCATAAACACGAGATATCCCATATCGATTCTTAAAACGTCACTACACCGTACTACAAGAAAAAAACATTTTTAGTGACAACGTAAATAGTCACTAAAAGCAATAAATTTTGACACTAAAGTACATGATGATAATATTTTTAGTTTGTTACTTGTTACTAATAACTTTGTCATTATTGTATTTTTCACAGTTATTCATAATATTGTCACAATTTTTTTGTCCATGTATTCGACATTATTATTATTATTATTATTATTATTATTATTTATGATAAAATAAATGGACACAATAATTTTATCTATTGTGATAATTTTTTATCACTAAAAACAACAAATGTGATGGGAAAATCGTCACAATATTTTTTATAGTATAGAAAAAGTCGTCATAATATTTTTTATTGTGAAAAAATATTAGATACTATAAATAATATTATTGTGACTATTTCTTGTGTCATTACAACAAAAGATTGTGCCCAACAAAGTTATCATAAGTAATTTTTTATGATAATATCTATCACTATAATCATTAATAATTGTGACAATTTTTTGTCATTACATATATATTATGTGACAAATAAATTAAATCATCATAATAAAATTTTATGATTAGATGTTTGACATAATAATTATTTAAAATTATGATAAATAAATAGCCACAACTACTCTTTTATATATGACTAATTATTTGACACTAAAAAAGTAATTTTATGATAAAAAAAATATCATAATAACTAATCGATTAATAATTAATATTATCTTATCACTAAAAAATAAATAAGTCAACTAAAATATAAAAGTATTCAAAATAACAAAAAAAATAGTTTATAAAGCATAAATTCAATAGTAAACTATCAATACATTAAATTGTAATCCGTGTCATGTCCTCCATACCAAAACTTATATTTAAATGTTTTCCTACAAAATAAATAATAAAAATAATTAATTCATAATAAGAAAGTAATGGTAAAAAATAAATTATTTATTCAATTTAAATACTATACTTACATAGATAGTTGCATAATTTGAATAAGAAACACTAGCGAAAAAATTCCAACCTAATATCGTCGACTTCTCCACTTAAATGGTTGTTTTTAGCGGCCATTTTTAAATGTTTGTGGTTAATGTTTTTACTACAACAACTGGTCTGAATTTGTTGTGTAATAAATCAATAATTGTCTAAAAAATAACAAAATTTTTTAATACATATCCTTTTATCTAACGAAGAATTTAATAATAAAATGGAGAGTGCATGGCTTTTGCATGGTTCCCTAAGTGCTTAAATCGAAAGTTGTTGTACGCTTAAATGTATTTGAATTTATGATTTTTAAAATATTACAACAATATATATAATTGAGAATCGAATTAAAATTCTATTTAAATTAAACCCATTTTAGAGTTTGAGTGTATATAGAATTTTAATTATTGATAATTGTAATCTTTTTTCACTTGATTCAGTGATAAATAAATTTGTTGTAATGAAAAGAAATACGAGAAAATCTATTATTTTATTATTAATAAACTTAAAACCCATAGTTCTTTTAAATTACGGATCTATGAATTTTTTAACGTTTGATTTATTCATTAAAATTGAAACATTCAACATATTTAGTCATTCTTTCGTTAACTTTTAGATGATGTTTATTTATTGATAAATAAAAAAAAAATACGTTCTAAACAATGAAAATCTTCATCGACAGAAAAAATAATGTATTATGAAATGAACTCTATTTAATTACATAGAAGAGAGATTGACGGAAAAAAAAAACGAAAGATTTTATCTGATTTGTCGGCCAGCCACCGAAATTGAGCCGCGTGAAAGCGTTGTCGGAGTTAAAGCCTCGCCGAAATTTTAGTCGGCCACCGCAAATTTCACCATAACACGGAAACATAAATATTTCTTTTCTCCTCCAGGCTCCATTCATAATCACCTGCAAAATAGACTAGAATATTAAATTAAAAATACAAATAAAGAAAAACAATAATGGAATTAGAGATTTGAAAACTTATCTGCTTGATTTGCTTTTCCAAAGATTTGGATGAAATGAGTAAGCCGAAGGATGATCGTGGTTTAATCCTAAACGTTCAATGTTTAAACTTTAATGAATAAATTGAACGTTTTGAACTTGAATGATCAAAATAATTTACGGATTAAAAATTAATTATGATTGATATAATTTATCCTAAAATATTTTATGTGAATACTTTGATAAAAATATTAAAGTAAAAGCTAATTTATCATTTTGTATTTCATTTACCGCAGTTAAATAGATATTTATTTATCGTAAAAATAGGAAATTCTGGAAATACATAGTCCCTTTCAACACATTGAGGACAAATACAAGACACAACAAAAAAACAAAACAAAACAGTACATAAAACAGCATCAACAGGTTGCAACACACAAACAAATCATCTATTTAGCTGCCTTGGTTCCATTTTTCACGCACAGCGTGCTATAATCACTGGCCAAAAAAAATGTTGAGTCTGAGTGGAGAAAATGTTGGCGAATGGATTTCTAATGTTTGCAGTATCGATGATCGAAGAGGGATTAACTTCGTTACGAGCAGCCGTAACAGTAAGAGTTACAGACAGTAACACCATGGCTGCCATTGCAACCAACAGGACAGCAAACTTCTTGGATTCCATTTCTTGTAGGAATTGAGTTAGGAACTTAGAGAGTAGATGACTGTGTTGTGTCACCCAACATTTCTTTATATAGGGGAAGTGAATGGTCGAAATTCATTAAAAGAGTAATAATTAAGCAGTCCAATACTACTACATAAAGAGTCTAAATAAAAAAACCATATTTAGCCGGCTAAAAAAAATGTTGCAAGAGTGAACTACTTATTCATTTGATCTTCATGTATGGGTTGGTGTTGTCGATTGAGCTGTTGTTGTGTTTGATTTGTATCGAAAAAATTTAATTATAGAAATATATTTTTAAAAAAAATTATATTTAACATCAGTAAAAGAACACATCTAATAATAACAATTTTAATATTAACGGTGACGTTTTAAATATTTATAAAAATTAAAAACATCAAACTAAATTATAAAAAATAAAATATTTTAAATGTGGGGTATAAAATAAAGAAAAATCTTTGGATAATGAATCCACCTCGTACAAATGTTATTAAATTAAAGTTGAAAGGATATTTTTCTAAGTTAAAATAATAATAATAATAATAATAATAATAATAATAATAATAATAATAATAATAATAATTGTCACCCAATAGGCTAATAGTTAAATTATAACTAATAATTTCCCAACTAATTCTTAAATAAAATATAATGTTTATAAAAAATAAAATTAGATGTAGACGTTTTCATTAAAAGTAATAATATAGTTTAATAGAAGATGAACATCAAATCATAATTAACTCATGTTCCTAACTAACCCTTTTAAAAAATAAATTCTTAATTTAATTCAGAAACCTCATAAATCATAGACTTCCTCAATTATATATTAAATAAATATTATATTAGGTCAATAATAGATCGAATTTAAAATAAGTTGGATTAATTAATAGGTCGAATAAAATTGAACCTTGAATCGATTCAGTCGAGTAACATCGATTCTCTATTAGTTTAATTTAAGTTCAAATTATTCTCAATCAGATAGATGTAGGTCGAGTTCAATTACTACAATAACATGTCTAACTCAAGTTCAAATCAACAATAATCAATTACAAATTAAATTTAAATCATCACATCCTTAAATCAAATTATAATCCGACTCAATAATTTCAGTCGAATTTTTAAATCCTCGTAATAATTCAATCTTTTAATGGCCATGTGTTTTAAACTCATTCCCTAAATTATTGATAATTAATTTCTAAGTAATCATTTCCAAAAATAACTTTTTGAACTCCGCCACAAGGTAGGTTCAAATTTAGAAACTTACACCTTAAAGACCATATCAGAATCATAAAATAATATGATAATTATATTTATTTAATATCAATTTAATTTTTAATCCAAACGTTTTCTTAATTAAATGATTAATTAATTTAAGTCTATCAAATATTAAAGTTCATTTAATTAAAGTTTATACTAACGGAGGATATTAATTAAATGATTAATTAATATCAATTTAAATTTTAGTAGTTTTCACACCAATCAAAAGCATCATATGTTATAGTAATAATTTCGAGCATCATAATCGTTTTTCATAAATCATATTATCGGGTTTAATAATATAAAATTAGAGATTTATTTAAAATAAATCTATTTTAAATAAATCTCTAATTTTATATTATCGGGTTTATCTTAATCGAGCGTTTAATAATAATTTTAAATTTTATTTTATTAAAAAACTCTTAAAATTCAACTTTTATGAACACGAGATACCTCGTATCGATTTTTAAAAAGTCACTACACCTTACCATGATTTTGTATCAACTTATTACTTTTTTTTATAATAAAAATCTACTCAACGTAGAAATGACAGCAAGAAGAACATTAAGAACAGACAAGAATATAGTCTATGTTCTTATGCAATATTATTATCCTTTTATATATGTCACTGATGAGAGAGAGAGAATTACTAAAACATCGATAAAAGAAAATATATTAAGTGGACATGGATATTGAATAATAGGTAATTTTGAGTCATAATTCGAAAAAATAAAAATAATGATTTGAATAAAAAAATTAATGGGTCATATTCTATTTATGGAATATTTGTAAAGGTACCTTATATGTTTAAAATATTTGAATAATGAATAAGAAATTGACAGTTGAAATAAGATAATTATGAACAGAGTAACGAAAATAAAACCCCTTTATCTCACATAGATAAGATAAATAGGGTAAGAATATTTAAATACACTAACACATTTTATAATCGTTGAATAACTTGAACGTAAACTTTGCTCTTATGGGGTCAACAATTACAATTTTAGTACACGTATATGATATATCACATCAAATCTGACTTCAACTACGAATCTTCTATGATAAAAGTTATATCGTAAACTTTTTTTACCATGTTATTTGTAGTTCTGTATACAAAAATTATATCGTTTTTTACCTTACGTCTTAAAGAGTGAATCCCATGGGTTAATGTTGTTCATTGAGGTGTTGTGTTTGATTTGTGTTGAAAAAGTTTAATCATAAAAATTATTTTTAAAAAATTTATATTTAACATCGGTAAAAGAATACATATTTAATAGTAACAATTCTAATATTAACAGTGACGTTTTTCTTAATTTAAATTATTTTTATCTCTAACGTGATATAATATACGGAGAAAAGAGATACCATACAACAATATCTCGAGACTTCAACCGGCAGGAAAGCTGGTTTGGAACAGTCTTGAAGAAGGTCGTGACCGCGTCAATCGGAACGAAAGATAAAAATAAAAAAAATAATTAAAAAAAGAAGATTCTTCTTAGGAGAGAAAAATCGATCGGAGAAGTCGACTAACCCAAGAAAACTACTCTGTTTACAACTGGCCCAAAGAGTTTAAAACCAAATCCTCTGCTAAAAAGGGTTAATCACTGCCTAAACGCCTCTACTTCCCTTCTTTTACATATAAGACACCGAAGATTGTTTCTTACCCCAACTGGTCACCGAAAGCATCAATTCAAAACAGTCCTTCAATTACTTCAGGCTTTTAGGGATTTCTAGACTTAGTTTTAAAGAAAATTAAAGTAACAAACTTTCGGGAGTGTTACATGTGTTTTGCTAAATAACATATTGATTGTGTTGTACTTTTTATTATTTGGGATCACGAAGATTTTAACGAGATATATAATTTAAGTTTAAAAAGACTTTTAATATCATAATAAAATTATATTTATCGAATCAAAACAACTCATAACGAAAGAAACCGAGAATGAAGAAATATTAGCGAAAATCGAAAAATTCCAACCTACTGTAGTCGACTTCTCCACTTAAATGGTTGTTTTTAGCGGCCATTTTTAATGTTTGTGGTTAATGTTTTTAGTACAACAACTGGTCTGAATTTATTGGGTAATAAATCAATAATTATCTAAAAAATATATAAAAAAAATAATACATATCCTTGGATATCTCATGAGGAGTTTAATAATAAAATGGAGAGTGCATGGTTTTTGCATGGTTCGTTAAGTGCTTAAATTGCAGGTTATCATACGCTTAAACTTATTTGAATTTACGATTTTTAAAATATTATAATAACAATAATGATAACCGAATTAAAATTTGATTTAAATTAAACCCATTTTAATGAATAAACTAAATGTTTTTAAATTTTAATGATCAAAATAATTTACGAAATAAAATTTAATTACGATTTACATAATTCATCTTAAAATGTTTTATACGAATACTTTGATAAAAATATTAAAGTGAAAGTTAATTCATCATTTTGTATTTTATTTACTGCAGCTAAATAGATATTTATTTATCATAAAAGTAGGAAATTTTAGAGATACATAGTCCCTTTTTATCATACTCGGGACAAATACAAGACACAACAAAAAGCAAGACAAAACAGTACATAAAACAACACCAACAGAATTAGAACAAACACGCAAGCAAACCATATATCTATTTAGCTGCCACAGTTCCATTTTTCACATACAATACGCGAGAGGCGTTGGAATAAGAATATACGCTTTACACCTTCCACTGCAACACTGGCTATTGCCAAAGCATCTTTCTCCTTGAGGTTTACATGAATCTTGAGTATAAGTGGAGAAAATGTTTGCGAAAGGGTTTCTAATGTTTTCAGTGTCGATGATCGTAAAGGGATTAACTTCATTGCGAGCAGCTGTAACAGTCGGAGTCACAGACAGTAACACCATGGCTGTCATTGCAACCAACAGGACAACAAACTTGTTGGATTTCATTTCTTGCAGGAATTGAGTTAGGAACTTGGAGAGTAGATGAGTGTGTCTGTGTTGGGTCACCCAACACTCCCTTATATAGGGGAAGTGAAGGGTCGAAATTCATTAAAAAGAGTAATAATTAAGCATTCTAATAACACTGGTGTTAGATATCAATCTTGATTAAAATAAAGAATTTATTAAGTCGACATGGACACCAAATAATAGGTAATTTTGAATCACAATTGGAAAAAGTAAAAATAGTAATTCGAATAAAAAATTTAATGGATCATATTTTATTTTATGGAACATTTATAAAGGTATTTTATATATTCAAAATGATTGAATAATAAATAAAAAAGGCATAAAGATAATTTTCACCCTTAACGTTTATAATTTTTGTCATTTTGACCCTTATTCTTTTTTTGGATAAATTTAGCCCTTGACCTACGTCTTTTTAACAAATAACTCATTTTTTAACTACCATGATAATTGAACCGTTAAAAATTTAATAATGATAACATGACATATATATATATATATATAATAATATATTTTAAATGACATAGAATCTAACTTATTAAATATATACATATATATAGAATATAATTTTATTCCAATATAAAATATAAAACAAATAAAATTTAAATAAATTATTAAAAATTAATTAAATCCAAAATAAAAATTTACTAAATATTCTCAACCCTAATTAAACTAAAATATCTTTATAAACCCTAAAACTCCGATTTAGATTAAAACTAAAATACCTAAATTCTAAACTAAAATAATAAAAATCCAATTCATTATTATCAAAATCCTTTATCTTTGATTCACCGTTAATAAACTATACAAAACCCTTTCTTTTCAGATTATGTTCGTACCTTTTTAGATAAAATTTTAATTTTACTATAATTAAGGTTGAGAATGTTTAGTAGCCTTTTTGTTTTAGATTTAATTAATTTTTAATAAATAAAAAATTATTTTTTAATATTTTATTTGAATTTTAATTGTTTTATATTTTTATATTCGAATAAAACTATGTTCCGCGTGTATGTATTTGATATACTAGATGTTACGTCATTGAAAATATATTATTACATATATATGGCATGTCATCATTATTAAATTTTTAATGGTTCAGTTATCATGATGGTTAAAAAATAAGTTATTTGTTAAAAAGGCATAGGTTAAGGACTAAATTTATCCAAAAAAAAAAGAATAGGGACCAAAATGACAAAAATTATAAACATTAAAAGTAAAAATTATCATTATGCCAATAAAAAATTGATAATTAAAGTAAAGTGACGGTGAATAAAATAAAAAAAAATCTCATATACATAAAATAAATAGAGTGAGAAATGTTTATATATATTTATTTATTTTATAATTATCGAATAACTTGAATGTAAACTTTGCTTTTATGTATAGGGTGGGTGTAAATTAAATTTCATTTTGGTTGGGGTGCACCTATAGGACGTGAAAAATGTCAAAAGATTGACATGTCAGGAGGAATTCACAAGGTTGAATGAATGAGAATAAAAATATTTATTACCTATTATCATTCCTTAATAAAGAGTATACTTTTTCATTTTTATTTTATTTATATATTTATATTTAAATTGATGTAAATAATATTTTTATTATTTAGTAAATGGCGCTTCACCTACGATTGATGAATACCTTCGTCTAGTGTTTCAACTTCAAAGACCTTTAATACCTTAGAATATCTAGCGTCCTTCAAAACTAAGCATCTAATATAGTTTACCTTAATTTAGAATACACGTTTTTTTTAATTTAAATTTATAAATATTAATATAAAATCATATTTCTATTATTTTAAATTGAAACTTGATTTGAACATGTTAAGCTAGACTAGACTTGGGCCTAAGCCTACATTTTTAAAATTGGGCCTCGGTCGACCCATTATTCACGTCGTTGCCAGTAAAACAAACGTATTATACCGATAAAACAACTATTACTGACAAAAAGGTTTAATTATGTTTCCAGTCCTTGTACTCGTCAGATTTTTAAAATTCAACTCCTTTATCAGATCCTACAAGACGAACCCAATGTTCGATTTTCAGAATCCTTTTCGGATTTGAAGTTCTTGCGACAAAACCCAGTTTCAGGTACCCTTGCTGATCTGTTTGCTGCATTTCTTATTATCTCATTAGGTTTATATGTTTGTTAAATGTAAATTCACTCTATGAGAATGACACCAAATCTGAAATCTTTCATTGTTTTTTCATCTGTTTTTGTTCTGTTCTTAGCAATCTCTTTTAGTTTTAGCAGAACAAATTACTACAAAATCATGCACCTGAAATCAAGTCTCACTTCTTACAATTACCCAACTTTTTTTCAATCTGTTCTGTCGTTTTTGCTAAAAAATCCAAAACCCAACAATTCCCGGTGGTCAAATCCGATTTCCAGGCCCTCTCCCTGTGTTCTATAGATGGCTCCATTCCTTTCGGGTGGTGGGTATAGTTCAGAAGCAT
Organism: Abelmoschus esculentus; assembly: GCA_035048815.1. Classification (NCBI taxonomy): domain Eukaryota; kingdom Viridiplantae; phylum Streptophyta; class Magnoliopsida; order Malvales; family Malvaceae; genus Abelmoschus; species Abelmoschus esculentus. The sequence goes on from JAUCBN010000066.1 coordinate 6,262,014, forward strand.
GGTCTTATGTTTTAGCACTTAATGAATACATGAAAAATCTTGAAAACCCGGGTTTTAAATTGGGTATTTATCAACATGGTGATTTGGAGTCCTTTGAATTTTGGGAGGGATTGCCCCAAGATGTAAAGAATTTGGCAATTGAGCTGTACCAAACCGAATGTAGAAAAGATGAGACCATTGTGGTTTGTCATAGTGAGCCTGGTGCTTGGTATCCTCCGTTGTTCGAAACCCTTCCTTGCCCGCCAACCGGTTATCGTGATTTCATGTTTGTTATCGGTAGGACGATGTTTGAGACGGATAGATTGAATTCGGAACATGTAAAGCGGTGTAATAGAATGGATTCTGTTTGGGTTCCTACTGAGTTTCATGTTTCTACATTTGTGCAAAGTGGTGTTGATCAATCTAAGGTTGTGAAAGTTGTGCAGCCTATTGATGTGAGGTTCTTTGATCCCTCGAGGTATGAGCCATTGGATATTGCTGCCGTAGGGAATCTGGTTTTAGGTGCGGAAAAACCTGATTCAAGCCCCGGAAAAGAGTTTGTGTTCTTGAGTGTCTTTAAATGGGAGTTTAGGAAAGGATGGGATGTGTTGCTCGAAGCGTACTTGAAAGAATTCTCCAAGGATGATGGGGTGGCTTTGTACTTATTGACTAATCCTTATCATTCCAGTAGTGATTTCGACAACAAGATTGTCGAATTTGTGGAAGATTCTGATCTCGAAAAGCCGGTTAACGGGTGGGCTCCTGTGTATGTCATTGATCGTCATATAGCTCAAACTGATTTACCCCGACTATACAAGGCCGCTGATGCATTTGTTCTTCCATCAAGGGGAGAAGGTTGGGGAAGGCCTGTTGTTGAAGCCATGGCAATGTCGTTGCCAGTAATAACAACTAATTGGTCAGGGCCTACTGAGTATACGACAGCAGAGAATAGTTATCCGTTGCAGGTGGAAAGAATGAGTGAGGTAATGGAAGGACCGTTTAAAGGGCATTTGTGGGCTGAACCTTCAGTTACTGATCTTCGAGTGCTCATGAGGCAAGTGATTAGTAATGTGGAAGAGGCCAGGGCAAAAGGTAGGCAAGCAAGGAAGGACATGGTCACTAGTTTTTCTCCGGAAATTGTTGCAGAGATGATCACAGGTCATATACAAAACATACTTGACAAGTAACAAGGTAATGCATGATCAGTATTTGTCTGAGTTTACATGTTTAGCCAATTAGGCTATAAAATTAGAACCTTTATTTACGCCGGTGATCTTGTCCGGTGGAATCAGTTCACTGAGGCCAATTCAAGACAATATGAAAATAGTCTGCTTCACTTGATAGTTCTTCATCTTTGTGTTGTGACATTTCGACTTTTATGTCTTGTGAGATTCATGTCCTAGTTGTTTTGATACTCGGATGTGCACTTACCCCATTGACATCTTAAACAGATCATTTGGTGTTTACAGGAGTTTAAACACAAATGCCAACAACTACGAGACGAAGTGAATGGGTCGAGACCTGTGCCAATGGTACCGTCGGACCCGGATAGCCCCCTGTAACTCTGGCAAAGATGCAGACTCGTTTTCTTCTGGTCTGTGGAGTATGTTCTTTGTTAAAATGCAAACATGGGGGGAAGAGACAAGTGTGGAGGAAGCAACTTGACTGAATTTACTCTTTTTGGTTAGGTATTTGTTTTTCTTATTTGATCCTCGTACTTTATGAAATTTGTGAACGGAACTAGACCAACTTTTTAATTTACGGAAAGCATAAGGGTCAAATTTTAACAAATTTAAAGTAGAAAGACTAACTTCTCAGTTTTTGTAATAAAAAAAGGTGAAAAAGATATTGAATTTTGTTTAAAAATATAAAAATATTGCATCAAAATCAGTTTAAAACACATAAATATACAAGGATAAATTCACTTTTATATATAAAATGTAAAACTCATAATTTTATAGATTTTATAAATTATTAGACGAATAAAATAGATGGATGATCGACCTTATAATATAAATATCAATATGCTTTAATACCTGAAACTCATCGTTTCACTTAAAGAAATTATTTATGAAAATTACTGTTTTAATCCCCTTTATTTATGAAATTTTTTAAAGCCTTAAACGTCACCGTTTTAATATATAGTATACGGCCTCGTTTAGTTAATTAGGGGGTAAAGCTAAACAGTATATGGTATTATTCATCTAATCAAACTCTCAATGCATTTCAACTTTAGATCTCAACCGTCCATCTTTTTCCCTATAACTCAATCTCTCGCCTCTGTTTTTTCCCATCCTCTGTCACTTGCTGTCTCTCGTCAACGCTCTCCGTGCCTCTCTCACGCCTCTCATTCATCGATTTAAAATCTGTTAGTATTTGTCTTTTCACTCCTCTAATTTTCTTTCTTATGATCTGAATTTTTCTGGGTATTTATTGTTCTCTCTTAATTTTTAGGATTTACTCTGAGAAGATAAAAAAAATAGCAAAGAAAAGATGTTTGGGAGAGCACCAAAGAAAAGCGATAATACCAAATACTATGAGATTCTCGGAGTACCCAAAAATGCTTCCCAAGATGATCTGAAGAAGGCTTATAGAAAAGCTGCGATTAAGAACCATCCCGATAAGGGCGGCGATCCTGAAAAAGTTTGTGTTTTTCTGATTGATTATGTGTTTTATTGAATTAGGTTTTCCTCGTTTTATTTTGATTGTCTTCTGATCGTGGCGAATTATGAACTGATATGTTATTTTTAATTTATGCTATTGCTTTGGTTTCGTTTATTGGGGTTGGGAATTTCGGTGTTTGGCGTTTGTTGTTTTTGGATTGTGTAGAGTTTGGCTTTGTTTGATTATTGCATTGTGTGTTGGAATTCAGTTTAAAGAGTTGGCTCAAGCTTATGAGGTGCTGAGTGATCCGGAGAAGCGTGATATTTACGATCAGTATGGTGAGGATGCCCTTAAAGAAGGAATGGGCGGTGGCGGTGGTGGCCATGACCCGTTTGATATCTTCCAGTCCTTCTTTGGTGGCAATCCTTTTGGTGGTAGGACTTTGAATTAGAATTTGTTGATTACATTTTCGGTTATTGGAATGTTATTTTTTTAATTGCTTGAAGGCTGAAGCCTAAAATTGTGTTACTTGTGTGCAGCTGGTGGAAGCAGCAGAGGCCGGAGACAAAGAAGGGGAGAGGATGTAGTCCATCCCCTCAAAGTATCGTTGGAAGATCTCTACAATGGGACGTCGAAAAAGCTTTCACTTTCGCGGAATGTAATTTGCTCCAAGTGCAAGGGGTTAGTGCTTGAATCGAGTTTATGTTTGTGGTATCACCATATTATTAGCTGGTGGTTGGACTGCTTCAATAGTTGTTCTATGTTAACTGAAACTGTTTTACATGAAAATTTTGCAGTAAAGGGTCTAAATCAGGTGCATCAATAAAATGTTCTGGTTGTCAAGGTTCCGGAATGAAAGTCTCCATCCGGCAGATCGGTCCTGGGATGATCCAACAAATGCAGCATCCTTGCAATGCGTGTAAGGGTACTGGTGAGACCATCAACGACAAGGATTGTTGCCAACAATGTAAAGGTGATAAGGTTGTGCAAGAGAAGAAAGTCTTGGAGGTTATTGTTGAAAAGGGTATGCAAAATGGACAAAAGATTACTTTCCCGGGAGAAGCTGATGAAGCAGTAAGGCTAATTTATCTCTTATATGAGATTACAATTTTGTAATGAATCGCTGCTTTCTAGCTGTTGTTAGCTTGATTGATTGTGGGAACTTTTCTTTTTTGCAGCCCGATACGATCACTGGGGACATTGTATTTATCCTACAACAGAAAGATCATCCTAAACTTAAAAGAAAGGGTGATGACTTATTTCTTGAGCATACATTAACACTTACCGAAGCCCTTTGTGGTTTTCAGTTCGTAATGACTCATTTAGATGGCAGACAACTCCTAATTAAAACACAACCTGGGCAAGTCATTAAGCCTGGTAAGTGAGGATTTTTCTTGTCCTTTAATGGTAAATGTCTTAAGAGCTTTGTTAATTTAGCCGTTGATCTTGTTGATTTACAATGAAACCTCTTTGTTTAACGTTAGATCAATTCAAAGCAATAAACGACGAAGGGATGCCAATTTATCAGAGGCCATTCATGAGAGGTAAGCTGTACATTCACTTCACCGTTGATTTCCCCGACTCCTTGACCCCAGACCAGTGCAAGGCTCTAGAGGCTGTATTACCTCCAAGGACCTCAGTCCAGCTAACCGACATGGAGCTGGATGAGTGCGAGGAAACAACTCTGCACGGTGTTAACATGGAGGAAGAGATGCGTCGAAAACAGGCACAAGCTCAAGAGGCCTATGAGGAAGATGATGACATGCATGGTGGTGCACAGAGGGTACAATGCGCTCAGCAATGATAAAACCAAACGTCCGAGACGGTGGATTTCGGCAAAGGAATTGTTCAAGTGTTCTGAAGCAAGAAGGGATGGAGATCATTTGAGAATAATAAGATTCATTCTCAACATTTTTGTGCTTTGTTAATCTATTTTTAGTTTTTGGTGACTGAAATGGTGTTATATGGCTTTGAAAGCTGATACTGTTTAAGTATGCAAAGATTTATGTTTTATGGTAGTGGTCTAAAAAAATTTAGATGTTATTTAATATGTATATAGTAGAGGAACTTTAAGTTAGTGTGTGGGATGACAATTTAAAATTTTTAATAAATTTGTAGGTTTAAATAAATTATTTTAAAATTTTGAAGGTTTAACTAAATTTTTAATAATTTTAAAAGATTTAATAAAAAAATGAGATGAAAAATAATTAAAATTTTTCAAAATCAATGTGGCGAATTGGATATTTTAAAATTTTAGGAGTAAAATTCGAATTTTTAAAATTTTGAGAAAGACATGAGTCCTTAATCTGATTTTTTTTTAGAATAATTCAACTTAAATTTTTAATTTAGAATATATATGATCTCACTTATTTTTTAGAATCTATGGTATAAATAGAAGAACGTCATCTGTATCTGATGTTTCCGTTATAAATTTTGCACAAAAAATATTAGAAAATGGAAAACGTCATCTGCACGTAATGTTTTCTCCAAGCCGTTATCTGTAGGTGGAGTTCTCCTACATGCATTGTAAAAATTGACCAAGATTCTAAAATAAATATTAAACACCCTATTTTCCCAAACTTTAAATGACCTATATATCCAACCAACCCCTTAATCTTTTAAAGGATTCACCATTGTATATATATCATATATGATTATAAATAAATTTAAAAACTAAAATAAAATTTATTAACTCAAAAAATTTACAGTATTTTTATCTTGATTTAGTTCAATCAAATATTCACTTTACAATTTTATCTCTCGTTATCTAATCTTAACTCCGGTAAGACAGACCGTAAATCCATGTAAAAAAATCTTCACGTTTGTTGTCCTGTTCCTGTTCGTGTGTCTGAAAAGGCCAGAGGAAACCAACAAAATCGCCAGCCATGGCAACAGAGGTCTTGGTATCAAAAACTTTCTCGTGACTCAGTGTTTATTTTACGGAAAGGTTAGAAAATCTACAACGAAAGTTGGAGGGGATGTTTGCCAGGGGTAAAAAGAAAAATAGATTTAGGCTCAATAATTTCAGACAGCAGACAAAACATACACATAAATAACGAGTAAAACATAATATGTTTGAATCAATATTACCATACACAAATATAAGGTGTGTAATTAAGGGTGGATACTTGTTTAAGCAAACCTCGAAGGTTATCTTTTTATTTTAGGGCTCAGGTTTATAAACAAACAAAATATACAATTGAATCGAACAAAATAATTTAAATTAATCGAATTAATGAATTTTATTTTATAATTAAGTTTGATTTGATTTTTTTAATTCAAACCCAATATATTTGAATGTATTTGTTATAAATTTGTGAGTTTGTGAATCCCGTGACCTTGGGGGACCCCCGTGTCAAGTTTTCTTCGAATAGGACACTTGGACAACCAGGCTTAAGTTTTTTTTATTTACTGAAACTGAAATATTCTAAATTATTTACCATATTTATTAATTATTTAGCAACAATAATTAGTGTATTTAAGGGTAAGTAAAATTTGACTTGGTTTGAGGTGAAAATATTTGATTTGTTTTGATTCAAATCAAAAAAAAATTTAAATAAAATTTTAGTTGTAAAATATAAATTCGAATAACTCAAACTTTTTAATAATTAGATGATTAATTTTTAAGTTCGAGACGAGTTTATCAATTTTTTATGATATATATACTAATATATAAAAATATGAAGAAACATTGTCATATGTGAAAAAATATGATATATATATTATGATTAGTGAAAGTTGTTTAAATTAAAATCGAATCATACTATATTATAATAAATAATTATAATTAAATTTTTATAAGAAACTCGAAAACTCGATTGGACTCAAAAAAAATTAAATGAAAGTTTGAATGATAAAATTAAACTCGTTAACTCAAACAACTTAAAATTCTTTAACTCGATTCGATTCTATTTGATCGAACACCCACCCGTACTTGTATTAACATGTGAACAAATGTAGAATCATATTGAATTTATTTGAAAATATTCTGTTAAGATAATATTTTCATCTAAATTTTAAGTCCTTGAAATTATCATCATTCACGTGATTAAACATTGAAAAAAATTGTTAAAATAATAAGACTTCAACTCACGTGAAGATATAATTTTCTTGAATTGAACATGAAATGTTGTGATTGAATATGGAAAGAAAAAAAGTCATAATAAAATAACGATAAATTTAATAATCACATAATTAAAATATTTAATAAAATAATAAATTTTGCTTTTATAACATTTATATTTTTTATTATTCTTTCTGTTTTCAGGTTTCGGCCTAACTAATCTATAATGACCTACGTTATACACCTAGTTTTAGTAGGTGAGTCTTTCGGTAAAGATTTTCTGTATATACAACGTCTCAACTCGACACTTGCTTAAACAAAACTAAATTATTTACTATATTTATTTTCCAAATTAAATTTTTAATAATTTACCGTATTTATTTTCGATATTCAATTCAATATATTTTTCTTGTTAAAAAAATCACCAATAATATATATTATGAATTATCTTTGTTCCCAAACACCTGAGAATCCTGATGGCAAATCCAGCTTCAATTCATTATCTACTACTTTTTTCAGCTGTTCTTCACTGTGTTCATCGTTCTAACCAGCTTCAACCAGCTCAGTTCAATGCCCTCAGAGAAATCCAGCAATTACTCAACTACCCATCACTGCTTAGCATCTTTAACAACACATGGGATTTCTGCAACATAGAACCATCGCCATTGTTAACCGTTGTTTGCTACGAAGAGAATGTAACCCAGCTTCATGTTACAGGAAACAATGGCGATTTTCCACCATTGTTGTCCCAGAACGTCTCCATAGACGTTTTGTTTACAAGCATTTCGTCTTTACCGAATCTCAAAGTACTTTCTTTGGTTTCTGTGGGATTATGGGGTCCTTTACCTGCAACAATTGGTAAGCTTTCTGCCATGGAAATACTCAATTTAAGCTCGAATTACATCAATGGCTTTGTCCCGTTGGAACTTTCCTATTTGAAGAATTTGCAGACTCTTGTTCTTGATCATAACAAGTTCACCGGTCAAATCCCAGGTTGGATTAGTTCTTTTAATGATTTAGCTGTGTTGAGCTTGAAAAATAATTCACTCTTTGGGTCTCTCCCGAGCTCTATTTCAAGCCTAGAAAACCTTCGAGTTTTGGCCATGGCGGATAATCATTTGTATGGCGAAGTACCTAATCTTCAAAACTTAACAAATCTCCAAGTTCTTGATCTGAAAAACAACCATTTCGGACCAAATTTCCCAGTTTTGAATCCCAAAGTTGTCACTATTGAAATCCGAAACAATAGCTTTCAATCTAGCGTTCCGAATGAAGTATTAACCTCTTATTTTCAACTTCAAAAGCTTGATATCTCCATGAATACATTCATCGGACCGTTCTCGCCGTCTTTATTTTTATTGCCGTCGGTCGATTACGTCGACATTTCCGGTAATAAACTTACTGGAAGACTGCTATACAACACGTCTTGCAATGCACATCTTGTGTTTGTTAATTTGTCTTCTAATCTTTTGACCGGCGACTTACCGGAATGTCTGCAACAACGTAATATCGAGAAAAGGGTTATTTCGTACGGTGGGAATTGTTTTTCCGGCGAAGAGCAAGACCAACATCCTTCGAGTTTTTGTCATGGCGAGGCATTGGCTGTTAAAGTTACGCCTCAAAAGTTGCAGCATAAAGAAGGTGAAACTATGGGTGTTGTTGGGTCGTGTTTGGCGGGAGGAATCGCTGGATTAACGGTCATTGTTGGTTTAGGTTTCTGGGTTTTCCATAGAAGAAAGAGAAGCGCCGCCATGAAAGGTCCTTCGACAAGGTTGATAAAAGAGAATCTTTCAACAGTTAACACAGTCAAGTTATTGTCTGATGCAAGTAAGATCTTTACTTCTTCCTCTCTTTTTCATTTTTTTTAATTTTAAAACACTGATTTTTAGTAGTATTTTGACGGGAAATTATGAAAATATTGTGACCGGAAATTTTAATTCAAAAAATATTGTTTTTACCCTATTATTTTTTATTATATTGTGATTTATTGTTGAGTTCATAAAATCAGTTTCTTTTAATCCGTCTTTGAATAGTGAATTAATAAAAATAATAAACATTATTCAAAGATGGGTTGAAAGTAACTCGTCTTTGAACAATATTTTACTAATGAAATAATGATTGAGTGATAAAATACTATTTAAAGACCAATTGCTTTCCCTTGTCTTTGAACAGTGTTTATTATTTTTATTAACTCATTGTTCAAAGGCGGGTTGAAAGAAATCGATCTTCTGAACTCAACAGTAAATCACAATATAATAGGAAATAGTGAGGTGGAAACAATATTTTTTGAATTAAAATTTTCAGTCGTAATATTTTTATAATTTCTCCGTATTTTAACATTTAAAAGGAATCACCTAATTTAATATTAAATTATATCTATTTAAAAAATGTAAAATAAAATATCTTTATTTTTTAATTTTTTATATCTAATTATACACTTAAATAAAGAAATTGAATCAATTAATTTTTTATTAATATTAATTATTAAATTCATTTTTAAATTATTTGATAGAATATGTTGTGTCACAATATTGTATTTAACATTTTATTTTATTTAAAGATTCTTTAAAAGTATTAAAAATTAAAAAAAAATTAAAAATTGTATAGATGATAAAAATGTAGTGTATCATATAATATGAATATTCAAAGAAAAAATTGTAAAGATTTAATAGTTAATCATATATTAATTTAATTTATAGTTTAAAATTTTAATTGAGTAAAAAAATCAAAAATTTGTTTAATTAGTAAATTTTATATTCAATAACTTTTTATGTCCTTAATTAAGAATATAAATAATTGGGATGAGTCTACTACCTGCGTCGAACATCGTTGAACACCACTAACTTTGAATATTATTAAATTGATTAATAAAGATTAAAAATTTCAAAGATTTATTGTATAATTAATTAAATTAAATTTTATTTAAAATAATTTATAATTATATGTTGACTCCTTAATATTTTTAATTTTTCAGTGACAATATTGAATTTGAATAACATACGAGAGCATGTCGTGTTCTTTGTAGGATATATATCTGAAACAATGAAGCTGGGGGCAAACCTTCTTACATATCGTGCCTTTGCTTTGGAAGAACTAAAGGAGGCTACGAATAATTTCACTCATTCAATCATCATGGCTCAAGCTCCACTTTTTCAGGTAGATCTTTCCATTTGCTTTCAGACACAAATAATATTGTTTTCGTTTTAAATTTGATCAATTTAACGATTAAACCTACTACATTATATTAATTTCAGCAAGATCGATGGCAAACTTCTTACATCATTTTAAAAAATGTCAGATTTACAGAGGAAAACTTGCAGATGGAACAGCTGTTGCCATTAGATGTTTAAAGATGAGAAGAAAACACAGCCCCCCGACATTGACACACCATATTGAGATGATCTCAAAACTCAGACATAAGCATTTGCTTAGTTGCATCGGACACTGCTTTGAGTGCTGCCCTGATGATTCAAGTGTTGGAATCATATATTTGATCTTTGAATACCTTTCAAATGGCAACTTGAGAAGCTCAATCTCTGGTCAGCCACTTTCCTATACAATATTAACATCAATTAGTATTACATGTAATTTTACTCGGGTTTCGATGTAAGTGTTGGATATAGATATGCATCTGATACATGATCGATCAATTTTTCACGTATAAATTTTATCAAGTGTCAATATCACGTATTTCGTAATGTTTTGATATGTGTCGGTCACATTTGAACGTCTGTGTTCAAATGTGTCGGACACGAACATCGAACACGAATATTGGATGAACCTTTTTATCTAACAATCAAGTTTTGCAGAAGGAATAGCAGGTCAGAGGCTTAATTGGGCACAGAGAATAGCATGTGCAATAGGGATAGCCAAGGGGATTCAGTTCCTTCACACAGGGATGATCCCTGGAGTTTTCTCAAACAATTTGAAGATTACAGACATTGTGTTGGATCACAATTTCCATGCCAAGATTTGCAGCTACAACCTCCCTCTTTTAGATGATAATGGAGGAATGGTATGTTCAATTCATCAACCCTTTCTTCTCATATTTTCATATATTTACTTTAAATTACGTAAGCACATACAATTCTGTCGCGAGTGTGAGTGTCGGATATAGATATGATTTCAGTTATGATTTCAGGGCGGATCCAATGGACTCAAACCAAACGTTCGAATACGGTACGTTCTTCGTTCTAAATCTTATAAACGATTATATTGCGAATATGATATAAATATAAAATACAGGGAGAAAGATGAGGACAAGGATGATATCCATGACTTTGGTGTGATCTTACTGGAAATTCTCGTCGGAAGGCCAATCATTTCCCAAAATGATGTCATGGTCGTCAAAGATATCGTGAGTATTTTCTCGATAACATTAAACACGACACGATTATTCGATATAAAAAATGTAAGACGTTGAATATAAGAATGGAAATTCATGCGGTTCGAATTTTTTCTCGAATCGAACTCAATAACACTCTTATATATAACTAAAGATGGCAATTGGTTAATGTTACTGTACTTTTGTATGCAGTTACAAGTGAGCAATAAGATGGATGATACAGCCCGAAGAAGCATAGTGGATCCGACGATTATCAAAGAATGCTCGGCCGAATCGTTGCAGACGGTGATGGAGATATGCCTAAGATGCATATCCGATGAGCCAACGAATCGGCCTTCAGTTGATGATGTCCTTTGGACTTTGCAATTTGCAGCACAGCTTCAGGATCCATGGCGAATCGAGTCTCATCACATTCATCAACAATCTGTACCATTGCCTTTATAGTTAAGATTCAATCAAACTCGAATTAACTTTTATAACCTTGTATCGTTTTTTTAACATTTTGTGCTGATTTGATAAATTTTATAACATATAAAAAATTATGATTATATTCGTATTTATGATTTTAACACATTAGATAGTTCATATTGTATTTACATTTATACAATCGATACGAAAAAAAATAATATATATTCGTGTTCGAGATATGTCGTATACTCAAATCTATGTAAATTATTGTTCTATGGTTGGTTTAGCAACAATGGACTTAAATGCTCTATGAAAATATAATCTAAACGTGAAACAAATAAGAAAAGAAATCATCACGTTAGTTTAAGTAGTAAGCAGTTTGATATCGCTTAAATAGATTTTAAGTTCGAAATTTTGTGTATATAAAAAATTTCTATAAAAAGACTCACCGAAAAATAATAAGATAAAGATTTATCATGCCAAAATACATAAATATAAAAAAAAATCAAATATTTAAATCTTAACGTTGTGAATTTGATAAATCAATTTAAAAATATCATCACCGTAATATATTAAGATGCTTTGAATAAGAGGGTTTTCTAGTCGAGTTAATTATAATTCGGTTATTCTTTTCTTTTTATCCATGTTCAGATTAGGTCAACTTGGGACTAATTTAAAAATAGGTAAATATGATCCTAATTTAAAATAGTTAAAAAAAAATTAACCTTTCATGTAATCTCAATCAATTTTGCAATCTTTGAAAGTTGAGTGACTAAAAGAGAAATACACTAATGGTGGGTGACTATTTATGTATTTTACCCTTGTTTCTTATATTTTTAACCAAAACCTAAACAATCGACTTTTAATCCTTATTTTATGCGCGCCTCTGTCCCTCGGCCTCAGGTTCTTCAAGCTCTTTCCTTTCTTCTTCAAAATTTACATTTTTTCTGTGTATGCGTGTGAATAAAAGTAGATTATTACTTTGTCTGCAGAATTGATAAGAACTCATTAATTATTTTGGGTTTATCCCCCTTTTTTCAGCTCATTTTTGGCTGAAGAACCACTAATTCCAAGTTTTCCATGAAAGTTCCTTCTTCAATCTTCAGCAAGCTCTTGTTCATCCCCAAAACCCCATTCAGGCTGATTCCCAGAAATAAATTTTCTTCATTTTCTTCATGTCTTTTAGAATCCCAACATTTCAGCACTCAACCCTCTGAAGAATACAACAATCCCATGAGTATGATCAAATCCATACTCAAGAAAGGAGGTTTCGATATGAACCCTGAGAATTTACGTGTCGTTGATATGAACGAGTCGAAGTTAATTCAGGTTTTAACTCACTTATTCCATGAAAGTTCGAATGCTGAGCTTGCTTTGCATTTCTTTAAGTTGTCTGAGTATTGCATTGGATCATTGCATTCGCCTAAATCGGTTTGTAAAATGATACATATATTAGTTTCCGGGAACATGAATTATATAGCTGTTGATTTTATTCTAAATTTGGTAAGAGATAGTGTTAGCAAAGAAGCTTCGGTAGATGTATTGTTGAAACTCTTTTACGAGACTCATAGTGATAGAATGGTTTTTCGAACAGTATGTAGCATGCTTGTTGATTGTTATATTAGGGAAAACAAGGTTGATTTGGCATTTGAATTAACATGCCAAATGGAGAGTTTTGACACGTTTCCATCAGTCGGTGTTTGTAATTCGCTGCTTAGGGCGTTGTTAGGGTTAAATAAATTGGAGTTGGCTTGGGATTTTCTCGATCGAATGATGAGGCAAGGGATTCGTTTGAATGTATCGATTGTTACTTTGTTTATCAAAATGTATTGCAGTAAGGGCCACCTTTTAAGTGCCTGGAAATTACTGATGGACATGAAAAACAACGGGATTAAACCTGATGTTGTTGCGTATACTATCATAATCGACACTCTTTGTAAGATGTCTTGTTTGGGAGAAGCAACTTGTATACTGTTCAAAATTGTGAGATTGGGAGTTTCTCCAGATTCAGTTTTGGTTAGTTCTGTTGCTGAAGGTTACTGTAAAGTTGGAAGACCAATGAAAGCTTTGAATGTTATAAACTTCTTTGAAGTTAAACCAAATATTTTTGTGTACAATAGTTTCATCACAAAGTTATGTTCAGAAGGTAACATGGTAAAAGCTTCTTTGATCTTTCAAGAGATGTTTGAGTTTGGTTTCCTTCCTGATTGTGTCAGTTATACTACTATAATAGGAGGCTATTGTAAAGATCAGGATATGAATAGAGCTTTTCAATATTTTGGGAAAATGTTAAAATGTGGAATTAACCCATCTGTGACCACATACACCTTGCTCATCGATGCTTGCTGCAAATCCAAAGACTTGGAAATGGCAGAAAATTTGTTTCATGAGATGATGGTGGATGGTTGAATACCCGATGTTATTTCATTTAACACAATAATAGATGGATATGGAAAGATGGGTCACTTACACAAGGCCTTTATGCTTATGGACATGATGAGATCAGCCGGCATCTCTCCCGATGTTACGACCTATAACATTATTATTGATAGCCTAATTAAAAGAGGATTTACAAATGAGGCGAAAGATATCCTGGATGAGCTTGTCCGAAGGGGTGTTTCTCCAGATACAATGACATTTACCAATATCATAGATGGGCTATCCAAGAAAGGGGACTTTGAGGAAGCATTTCTTGTATGGTTTTACATGACTGAATGCAATGTGAAACCTGATGTGTTGACTTGCAGTGCTTTACTTAACGGCTACTGCAGGGAAAGACGGATGACAGAAGCTAACGCTCTGTTTGTTAGGATGCTTGATATTGGTTTGAACCCAGACCTGGTATTATACAACACTCTCATTCACGGATTTTGTGGCATTGGAGACATGGACAAGGCATGCAACTTGGTGGAAATGATGATTAGAAATGGTATCCTACCTAATAAAGTTACTCATCGAGCATTCATCCTTGGGTTTGAGAAAAAGTGGGCCAAGAATCCCGAAGAAAGGGCAGCTTCGAAATTGCAACAACTTCTGTTGGGACATGATATCCATGTTGATGTCAATGATTGTATAGCTATGCCATAACTTTTCAGTCGAGGTGCAACACTGCCTCTGAGGACTCCCTTCAGCTATATGTGCTGTAAGATTGTCTTCATTTCATGTTTCTTTTTATTGTATGCTTGATTTAACCAAATTAAGTTGTATTTTCCTTGGGCATTTTAGTCATACTTTATTGTAATTTTGAAATACTGTTCTGAATTACCTGTTCAATCTATGTGATCTTGAAGGTGGTATGCTGGTATGGCTTGGTCTTCTTAACAGAGCTTGTCCACAAGGTATTGTCTTTGCTAAATAGTGAACATCTGACTTGACACTCATGAGTACATATGCTTACCAGTGGTTCATATTTTCAGATATCAGACGAAGAGTTTTCAGATATGAACTTGATTTTTGGCAGACCCAGGTTTAAGGTATATTTGTTTCTTATATTTCCATTAATGCTGCTTAATCATATTTTGCCATATCTATGTTGCTCGTCTCTTCATTTTGCTTGAAGTTTTTGTGTTAACACATTCGGACATGATATGGGGATATGAGCTTCTGTTACTCTTTAAATACATGGAAAACTTAAGGCAATTGAACATACCCTTGGTGGACACATTTGTATCTGCACTCACACTCAAGTCCAAGTAACAGAATTGCACTTGCATGCATACATACATGTAATTTCCTCACCTTCATGCATCATGGAGTCTTTTAACGAGTATATCATGCATGCATACACATTCACATTGATTGCATTCTTTATTCAGAATTTTATCTGCTTTAGAAAACTTTAGACAACAATGAAGATTTAGAGATGAGAGTATAGTTGGCTTCAGAAATAAATCATTAGCTAATGGTTACTATCTTTGTTGCTGTAACCCTTCAGTTTTCTTGATGTTCCCATGCGTGACACATTAGGACATGAGTATGGAGGATATGGGGATGTGAATGACTCTTCAAATACACAAAAAGTTTAAAAAAGTTGAACATGTCTGTGTCCTATTACGTATGCATGCCTGTATCTTACAAACCCGAATCTGACTAATGTAGGTTACTACTTGAGTTTGTGGGACCCTCTTCTTCTTAGAAACATATCTTTTTGCAATCAGTTATTTTTTTGTACTCATGACTTCTTATGATGTAATTCAGGTAATTTCAGGGTCTTCATATATTCTTTACAATTTGTTGAAGATTTATGACTGCGAGCGAAATGGCCCTTCAGTTTGAACTTTCTGGTTCAAAATATGTGCTGTTAACAATGGCACCTCAAGTTCAAATATGTGAGTTTGTTTTCCTCACCTTTCTCTTTGAGAATTATTTCAATCTTTTTGATAAGCATAATGGAATTCTAATCATTACTCGATTGATCATTTTTTTTTTAACGTGCATATGTTGCTTATAAAAAAGATTATGTTGTTCCGACTTTATTTTTCTTGAAATACTCGTGTCTAACACATTTTAGACATTAGCATAGGAATTCTTCTTTTCAAATACCCTCCAAATATATGGAAAAACTTTGAAAAATCGGAGATACCCATGCTGTAAACATACCTGCATCTGACACACTCGAGTCCGCGAGAAAAATCCACACTCTAATGGGTCATCTTGGAATAAGAGAAAGTTATAGGGACTATCATGTAAAAATAAAAGAAATGTTGGAGATGTAGACATGAACCGTTGAGGTGAACTGTACAAGTCGCGGCATAAAACGAGAACCAAATGAACAATACGGCGCTGTTTAGACCTGCAATCCTCAATATATATGCGTTTTGTTTTTATCTCTTAAATTTTTATAGAAAAAAATGACCACCCCGGTTTGCCCATTCGTGAAAGCGGCTCGACCAGACGACTCTGGTTCGGGTAGAAAAGCCAGCGTCGGCAGCAGCGAAGCGGGAAGGAAAGACTCCGGTGACACCGCTACCGTGTCTCCGAAATTCCCTTTTGGTTACGATTCCAACAATTTCAAGCTCGGTTCTCTCAGTTGTATGATCTGCCAAGCACTTCTCTTTGATTCCACCAAGTGTATCCCTTGTTCTCATCTGTTTTGCAAGTAATGATCAATTATCCCCTTTTTTATTTCTTTAATTTGTATTGTGTTTTTCTTATATAACTCCATTTTGATGGGTTTTTATGATAATTCTTTGATTCCCGTTTCTTATTTGACCGTTTTACTTTGATTGTTTATATGATATATTTGATTTGCTTTTTATTTTATTTTTTATGTTAATTAATCAATTTAAGCATTTTTCTTATTTGACTGTTTTTGCTGCAAATTTTGTGATTCTTTTTGTTACTTAGACTCGGGTGTGTTGGATTTAGTATGTCAGACGTGTATGAATTTTGTTTTGAACGTTATTATTGTATTTGGACGGTCACTGATCCAATCATACCCAAGTTTAATATGCATTGAGCATGGATACTTCGAAGAATTCGAGCAACAATGATCTAATGATACCTTTGTAATCCTTTAAGAATTTGTATTTCTAGGTTTAAATGCGTGTTGGATTTGTTCTATCCAATGTGGGTAAGAAATTAGTTTTTGAAAGTTCTTTTATGTGTTTGGATGGTCTTTGATCCCTCCATACCCATGTTGAATATTTGTCTTACACGGTTACTTCACGAAAAATGAAGAATTTCAGCAACATAAATTGAATAATAGCTTTTGTTTTCCTTTTCAGAGTCTGTATATCCCGGTTCAAGGATTGCCCATTATGTGGAGCTGACATAGAGAAATTGGAAGCTGACACCAATCTTCAAAGCATGATTTATCGAAGGGCATGCTAGAATCAAGAGAGCACATGGTGGCATCAATAATGAAGGAAAGCGAGTCTCGAATGAGAATGATAACAAGAAGGTAATTTATGAGGATGTCTCATTGGACAGAGGTGCTTTCTTGGTGCAACAGGCCATGAGGGTAAGTTTTGTGCTTGTTGCTTTATTTATGTACTTCTTGCAGCCTATTGCAATTATGTAAAATTAGTGTATGCTTGCTTCATACAGGCATTCCGTGCCCAGAATATTGAAAGTGCTAAATCTAGACTCACTATGTGTGCAGACTGCGGAAGACATCCGAGATCAATTAGAGAAAATGGGCAACACATCTGAGTTGTGCTCGCAGCTCGGGGCAGTTCTGGGCTAATCCTAACCAGTTCTTTTGGCAAATTGAATGGGTACACCATGGAGTGTGCTCAGATTATGGTGGGGATCCTTTTAGTTATTTTAACAGCGCCTTAAATCTTCTCTACGACAACAGATTAGACCCACTCACAGGTAATAGGGTTAAGACTGGTGAGATTCTACACCGTGTCCTGGTAGTATGTGTTTTCTTAATATGTTTTCAAACTTTCAGCTATGAGAGTTCAACCCTCAACTACTATTCCATCATATCAGATCAGCACTTTGCTAGCAAATGTGCAAGGCAGTGTGGGATTCCTTCCTCAAAACTCATGCTATTGGGATGGACAGTATTTATACCTCAAGGAGTTCCGTTTCTGTTTTGTAAGAGCCATGCCACCTGCTTATCTTCAAGATTGCCCCAATGTGATTGATGGTGCTTGTGGGTCGGTAAATAATTATGTTTGGATTTATACTTAGCCAATTCTAGCCAACAGGTAATGTGAGAATTAGTATCCTAATGAATAAAGTAAATTGGGGCCAACATGGATCCGGGGATTCCATATCTTTGTAGTATTATGTATTTCTTTTCAATGAAAGAGTATGTAAACAAGTTCCATGAAAACACTACCCGATCACCAACAAGCAAGAGCTTCACATTACCACCGGCATCAAGCCACACGACTCAAACAAGAGAGTCTCGCACCTTAGAATCATGACCAAAACAACCAACGTAACACCAACCGGCGGCAATGCTCCTACCACCCCTGAAACTGAACCCCAATGGACAGAGACAAAGCTGGGATATTCGGTTGAGGAGAGAAAATATAACTAACAATAAAAATAGAGGGCAAAATGAAACTAAACTAAAATTAAGAGGTTAAAATAAGCAAATACCTATATAGATTTTTTGACAGTAAGAAATGGAAGGGACGGTGACCCCCTGGGAGAATAAAAATAACAGTAAAGTTAAAACTAAATTATAAAAAATAAAAATAAAAACACTCAGCAGAGTATAGCTAAAATTTCACTCCCTTCACTTGTTTAAAATCGTTTCAAAAATATACACAAAATAGTTTAAGCCATGCTATGCTATGCACAAACAAGCTTTAAGGGAGCAGCATCTCAACGAGGCAGGTGCGGGGAGATAAGACACCTACCTAGTCAATGATTTCTTCCTCTTCTTCGGCATTCCTCACAATTTTTGCTCCTTTCTCCTGAACATACAAAGCCACTTTGTCAACTTGAGTGTCATGTTTTTCATCATCGTCAATGTTGTTCTCAACAACATCACAAGCAGCATCAACAATATTATCTTCCCCACCAAGAACTGGTTTCTCTTCAATGATCTCACCCTCAGACACACCATCTTTAACAACCACTACAGGAAATTTCAATGGCTTCTCAGGCCAATCCTTAAAGAAAGAATTCATAACCATGAATCGAAAAACCTGCAACAAGTGGCTTTTATCTTTCCTTATCTCAGCACTAAGAAGTTTTTGCAAAAGGGTCGGACTCCTCTTGTTGAAAGAAGTTCTATCAAGAGATTCCTCCTTCGCTGATCTTGGTTTCTTGCAAAAATGATCCCTCTTATCCGGTCTCCCTCTTTTCCTCATTCCAAATCTTCCCCTCTTGGTTGACAGCCTATGGTTCTCTTCCCTTCCATTCACCTTTTCCTCCGAACCTAACAGATGGTTTTCTTCCCTTGCACTAACCTTTTTCTCTGAGCCAAACAGATAATGTGACGGAATTTCAGCAACTTCGACTCCTAGTTCAGCTTGCTTTGCCAAAATCTCCTTCAGTTGCTCCAACAAAGGAAATCAAGAAAAAACTTCAGTTGATATCAATGAAGCCTCAATCCTACCACTGTGCACTAATGTTATTCACCAACTGCCTGTTTTTAGATTCTGTAAACCCATGACCGAAAACTTTAGTAATCTTTTCATCAACATTTAACATTGTTAGCCATGCTTAAAATGCAAATTTTCTCAGATCTTGGATATACTACTACTATAACTATTCCATATATCTATGTTATTTGGACTGGAGCCCAAATATGTGCCGGATATGGGTGTAGGACAAGGATACGTCAGGAGAGAAATAGAGAGAGCAGCATAGACATATGTGCTTAGGATGAGAAACAAGACAGCCTTATAAGAGGAAAGCATCAAATGTTTGTTGACCAGATGGCTGCCCTTTAAGATGAGATAGGTCTTTTGCTCAACTTTATGCAATACTAGCAAGTTCTTAATAGATCAGGAAAAAATAAGAAATGTACCTCGCTACGTAATTTGGCAACCTCAGTGTCTGCTATTTTTCCACTCAGTTTCTGCTGCCAGCAAAGTCGATCATCATCAAACATGTTTAAATGAAAATAAATGAAATGAAAGAGCATTCAACGGCTAAATCCAACCTTCTTTATGTTAGCTTTTGTAGGATAGAACTTCTTACGCTCTTCACGCCACTGTCTTATTTCTTGCTCCGTATAATTCAAAGCAAGTGATCTTCTCATTTACGAAAGAATTTTGGACACAGTAAAGCATAGATTAGTAAGAAAGAAGGTAAATCTAACATACTAACACGCAAGAAAATATGACATTTTACAGGAAATGTTAATCATTTCAGGAAAAGAAGATTCTGTTGAGGATGATTTCACTAAACTGTGAACTAGAATTAGTTTGGTCCCATTAGCCTCCCTGTTGGGAATTATTATCAAGGAATACACGAACACTTTAATATGAGTGTTGAAATATATGCTAGGCTATCATACATTTATACAAGTAAAGCAATGGAGTATGGAGCATTTTCAGGCTAACCACAGCCTGGGTGTAGCATTCATCATTTGTAAGAGCAGTTTCACTAAAAAAAAGACTCATGTTACCACCTACAGTTTTGATATGAGCAAGCAAAAATTACCTTCTCTTTTCATTAGCTGGATTTGCAGAATTAGAATGAGACTTAGTTGCCCTCTCATTACCCCGTCCTGTTATTTTTATCCAAGGTGAGGAGAAATTAGAATTTTTGTTAAAAGAAATAAAAGAGTCAAGTAGCAAAGAACAGAAACAAGAAAATAATAGGTAGAAAAAAAATCCAATATCAATTTTCAAGTTGTAGTCACCAAAAACACAATTATACATGGGAAAATTTGCCTGGGTAGCTTTTTGAAGAGCAAAAACAAATAAATAAAAAGTAAATGGTGACAAATGGTACTTCATCACAACATAAATATTTAGCTATCTAGAAATTGGAATTCACATGTGACTTAAAATAAACAAATTGTATTTTTAATAACTTTTCTCAGTTTTATAGTTTCCAACCAATAGGAAAGAATTTAAGCTTCACAATAACTTTAACTCTATCGATCACAAAATTCAGTGATCCAAATCAAGTCTGGAGTGCATAAGGTCTTGGTTTATTTGTGTTTAAGTGTAAACTTTTACACTTTTAAGGATGTATCAGAAAAAACAGAAACCTTCCAGCTATTTTTCCAATACTAAGCTAAACGTTTGAATAAAACATATTTGTCAGCCTGAAACATAAAGATCAACACTAAAAGCAAATTCCGTCAATCAATCTATGCACCTTGCATATCCTATTCCATTTCTTGAAACCTACAACTAGATGGGATTTCCAACTTAAACCCTTTTACACTTTTCCAAAGAAATTATTGTTCCACCAAGTCCCTGAAGTTTATTTTCAATCAGATAATTGTATTTCTAGTTCAGGAACAATTGCAACATCATATTCGTTAGACCATGGACGACCAGACACAAGATTCGGAAATCAAGACTTTAGATTTGAACTCCTACGTGTTCCAGTAAATTGCTAATAATTTTTTTCAAGGATGCTTAAATCAGTTTATCCATAATCGGTTTGATTTGAGTTACAAACCAGATACTGTGACAATTGTATTAATATCACAAATGTCAAATAACATCATTTTCTCTTCTTTTTAATCTTTTTAGTTTGATGCTTTATGAAAATATAATGAAAAAAGATAAAAATGTTTATTTAAGTTATTTGAAATTCATTAAACAGAAAATCATAAGTTAATTGACATTCATTAAAAAGTTAACCTTTTTTCTTATGTCCATTAGAAGATGCAAACACTCTTTTCGCATTATCCGCTTGATGGAACTGAGACTGCTGGAACTTAGAGTTCTGAAATCTACAAAAATTGAATTTCAGATGAATAAAAAGCCAAATATTGAAGTATTTCACAAAGAGAAGCTAGAAGGAAAAGATGTTTAAAAACACAGACCCCCATTTTGAATCACCTTTAGCATTCCTTCCGGAAAATTTGTTCATGTTCTGATCATTTTTATAGGGACCACCCTTCAAGAATTGAAAAGACATTAATTTCAAAATCCAAAACAAAAAGATAAAATAGATCCAAAATATTCTGGAAAAGAACATTGAATGTCATGTATCAACCATCTCCGCCTTAACAATTAGGAAACTTTTGCATTAATGGCATTAAAACAGCTTGAGAAGTTCTGTGTAGAGGAAAGGTATGGCATAAGCTATTAAGAAAAGATTCCCAACTGAAGGAGCATCTTCAATAGTAACTATCCTTCAAAATTCTCAGAAGTCACAGTTCAATAGAAAATGAAAATTCTCAGAAATCACTGAAACTTCTAAAGAATGGTATCCCCTAAAAATGGAAGTATTACTCAACTCAAGCCTCTAGCACAATGTTGAAAAAGTGAAGGTGTAAAAACACATACCATTGGATTCTGAACAGCTTGCTGCTGCATCGGGTTAGGCTGCATAAACCAAAACTGTGGATTCTGAACAGCAGTAGGATTGAGGCATCCCATTGCTTGACCACCGGAAACAAGCTGAGAGAGATCAGAGAGTTGAACATTCAAAAGCTGGTTCAAATTCTGCAACTGATTCTGTAAAAACTGCTGCTGTTGTTGCTGCTGCCCATTTGTCAAACCAATATTATTTTGTTGGGGGAAATTCAACAAATTTGGCTGGTTTGGGTTGTGCAAAGGGTTATTAAATTGAGCAGTTAGTTGCTGCAACATTGAAAGGTTGTTCGGGTTTGGGGAAAATGGACCAAAATGAGGAAACCCCGTATTGTTTACCTGGCGTTGGAAACTGCTGGTTAACTCCATTCATGAATCCAACATTATTTAGCAATGGCATAACAGTGGAAATACCATCACTATTATTATTACTATTTCTCGGTGGAATCGGTAGCTGAGGATTAAAAATACCCATTTGAGGCTGCATCATAAGCATGTTCATGTTGTTATTGCATTGATTTCCCACCGCAGAATTTGATTGAAACCCACTCTGTTCAAACCAAATGAAAATCAAATTCAAAAAAAAAAGTTAAACAAAGAAAGTAATAGAGAGTGAAAGACGATTACCTGCTGGGGTTGACGGGGAAACGAATTGAACTGAGGTCTCATCGGTTTATCAATGGGTACTAAAGAAACCGTCGGGATTTGCCGATTGCTGAGGCTGAGAGAGAATTGGTTGAGATTTTGGCGGTGAATTGTTTCCAGAGGTTTTAGGGTTTTAGATAATTCTCAGGGATTATGGATTTCATAAGCAGTTGGGTGCCCGCCAGCGGAAGGCCCAAACAGCTAACTGTGCTTATTAAAGGGTAAAAGTATTGTATAAGTCCCTGTATTATGTTAGATATTTCATTTTAGTCCTTAAATTTTATTTTACTTTTTAGGCCCAAACAGCTCAATGTGCTTATTAAAGTAAAGGGTAAAAGAAGGTGAGGAAGGACTAAAATATTATATGAGCCTCTTGCATATAAATTTAGGGATTAATATATTAATTAGTTTACGGTATATTAAATCTCTACTTTATTTAGGGATTAATATATTAAAGGAACGATTGTTGTTTTTATAGGTCACGGTTTCAAGCACTAGCGATGTTAGCAGAGTGATTGAGCGATCAAAGTCAAATGATGAAGATTATATTTTAGAACAGATACTACTGTAATCACTATTAACTTGTTTAAAAAAAATTATCTTGAAAAATACGAGTCTTAAAATCTCAGATGCTAAGTTGTTAAAGATTACTAGATTTAGGGACCATTTTATATATTAATCCAAAATATTAAGATATATGAGATTGAAACGCTCTCGTTTTTGTCATTCGTTTTTTTTTATATATAAATTAGATAGATTAGATAAATTAGGTTATTTCTAAATTCGATTTCGAAAAACAGAACGAAGCAAGAGACGAACGAATCGAAACACAAATTCCTGCAAGTTTTCCTTTCAATTCCTTGTTTCCTTTTGAATTCTTCTGTTTTTGATTCCCATTGATTAATACTACCAATTTCATTTATCGTCTTAATCATAACTTTTTTTTTGGGTGGGGATCGCAGGAATTTTAGCTAGGGTTTTGAGGGGGGAAAACTAAATGTACAACGGAATCGGACTTACGACCCCTCGAGGGTCAGGCACCAATGGTTACATTCAGGGAAACAAATTCTTCGTAAGGCCGAAGACGAACAGGGTAACCGATTCCACCAGGCCTTTCGAGGCTGATCAAGGCACCGCCGGTCTCACCACCAAGAAACCCAACAAGGAAATTCTCGAGCATGACCGCAAGCGTCAGATTGAGCTCAAGCTTGTGATTTTGGAAGATAAACTCACTGAACAAGGTTACACTGAGTCTGAGATCGCTGATAAGCTTGTCGAGGCTAGGAAAGCTCTGGAGGAGGCCCAACAAGAGAACGATGAAGAAGAAGGAGAAGTTATACCTACGCCTGCTCGTCAACAAAAGTAATTTTCTTTTAATTTTAGTGTTCTTTTATTATTATAATGGACGATTATTTTTTTGTTTTCTCATTTTATTGATTCATTCATATTCTGGAGCTTAAGTTTTCAGATAAGCAGACTTACCAAGTTGATTATTAACAAATTGTTGTTGTTGTTTGTTTTGTTTTTTATTTAATTATTATTAATGGATGATTATGGATTCTATTGCGTATTTATTGATCCGTTCATGTTTTGGGTGTTAGGGTTTCGGATACTCAGACCCACCAAGTTGCTGCGAGGAAGGAGAAGCAGATGCAGACCTTTAGGGCTGCTCTTGGAATTGGAGTTTCTGAATCTGGGCTTCCTCCTTCGCCAAGTGGTCGAAAGAATAATGAGCGTGAGCATGCCTTTCTGAATAGGGATCCACCTGTTTCTGCTGCATTGGATGTGGGTGATCTTAAGGTGACATCAAGCAAGAAAAAAGGTCAAGTTGTTGAAGACGAAGATGATAAGTCACAGCACCAGAAAAAGAAAAAGGATAAGAAGAGGTCTAGGCATCGTGACTCGGATACTGATACAGACAGCAGCGTAGAGCATTCAAAGAAAGCTGCTCGCAAGAAGAGTCGTAAGTGTTATGATAATGAAAGCAGCGATTCTGATGATCATGCCCGTGGCAGGAAGACGAAAAAATCAGCGAAGAAGCATGATAGGGGAAGGCCAAATGTTGTGGATGATATAAAGGTGAAACAATTATATTTAATTTAAATTATTATTATGAGTTTAAATATTACAGTTGTTTTTTGCTTTTCTGGTGAATAAGTCGTGCAGTATGGAAACCGGTGGTTGTTGAACTATATTAATTCGCATAAATCTTGATGAGTAAGCAACTTAGGTAAAGCAATCCACATCATGATATGCATTTAAGGAGACATTTTTCATCAACAAGGATCAGATTCTTATATATTAAAGAATAAATGATAAGATTATGATAATTATAATTTTATCAAAATGGATTTATTGGTTAATTGCTTTTCTGCATGATTTTGACTTAAATTTATTGAAAGCTATGGTGTAATTTAATGATATGTGAACTAGGTTTAATGTGAGTACACTGATCTGTATGGCATTGTGTCACCCTGTCATTTGTATTCTTATTATTTGGTTTCCTTTAATATTGCAGGGTAGTGAATCTGATTCTGATGCAGATAGAGATAGAGGTCGTAAAAGAGGAACTGTTAAGAAAGGTCGTCATAGGCATGACTCCAGTGAGGATGACTCTGATGGAGGGAGGGGAAAGAAGAGAGGTGAAGTTCAAAAACGGAAGATTGAGTTGACTGGGAATCAGAGGAGAGAGAGGGTCAACACAGGTAGTGAATCTGATTCAGATGCAGATAGAGATAGAGGTCGTAAAAGAGGAACTGTTAAGAAAGGTCGTCATAGGCATGACTCCAATGAAGATGACTCTGATTCTGATGATGGAAGGGAAAAGAAGAGAGGTCCTCGTAGAAGTGGGAGCCACAGGAGAGAAAGGGATATGGGTACTGAATCTGATTCTGATGCAGACAGAGCCAGAGGCCATAAAAAGGAAACAATCAGGACAGGTCCTCGTAGAAGTGGCTCCAGTGAGAATGACTCTGACTCTGCGGGTAGGAGGGAAAGGAAGAAAGGTGAATCTGATGTAGATAGAGCAAGAGATGGTAAAAAGGAAATAGTAAAGAAACATGGTCATAGGTATGATACGGAAGATGACACTGATTCTAATAGAAGTGATGAAAAAGTAGAAAAGGGCAGGAGAAGAGGTAGGAGACATGATTCTGATGACGAAAATTCTGATTCATCCCATGGCAGAAGTGGCAAGGCTGCAGCAGCAGGAGAAAGGACTGCTAGGAGATCAGTCTCTCCGGGAGATGATAGTGATGCAAGTTCTAGTGAGTCTGACAAAGACAGAAGAAGGCATAGAGGTGATGATGACAATCATGGTGCTAGAAGTAGTTGTCGATATCAAGAAGAAAAGGACTTTGCAGCTTTGACAGCCAAGAATGATGATAGAAAGGGAAGAACCCTGAAGGAGGGTGATAGATCAGAGAGATTACAGAAATCAGAGAACAATAGGGAAATGATTAAGGGCAAGAGGAAGCTCCATGATGAATACCATGACGAGCAGCCAGAATCAAAGTCAAGAAGTCAAAACTTTGGAAGAGGCATGGAGCACAAAAGGGATTATCCTAAGGATACTAAGTTTGATTCTGAATCAAATACCAAAGCTTATGGGGAGAAAGATGATTTGAATAGGGATGGATATTCTAGGTGGCGGGTAGTTGACCAGGATAAGGATGAATACTCTAGATGGGGGGAAGATGACCGAAAGAGGGCTGAATATTCTAGGTGGGAGACAGATGACTGGAGGAGGGATGATTATTCTTCGGTTAGGTCTGGAGGAGAGCTAGATGGTGAGAGTGGTAGACAAGATGGCAGACTTCAGAGTAAGATCAGCAGACCAGATAGTGGATCTAAGAGAGATGATCGGGATTATGAAAACCAGAAAGGTGGACGAAGGCATGACAGGGATGAAGCTAAACCCCAAGGGAGAGAACACGAAAAAAATGAGATGAACCATAAATATAGAAGTCGTGGAATGGATGAGGATGAGCACCATGGAAGCCGTAGGTCTAGTGAGAGAAGATCACATAGAGATGATCGACGATGATGGTTGTGGCAGCATAACTTTGTTGTATTTTTACTATCTGTTACTTTCAAATTGCACTTTCCATGAATACCTTGTTTAATTTTCCCTTTGATCTTATTCGGATTTTAAAGGTTTTAATACAGTGTTTAAATTTCTCGTCATTCTTTTTTAATTTAAGAAATTACATGTTTAAATACGTTGTAGAGTTGCATATAGATACAACGTTTTTAGAACTGCCAAAAGTTTTCCATCCAGAACTTTGGATTTATTGGTTGAATTATGTTGAACACTGTTTCTACCCATCACTCCTTCCATATCAAATAAAATTGTCTATGTACTGAACCGAGCTCCAAAGAGAACTAAAATGACACAAAGATCACCACTTAGAACTAAAAATCTCCATTATTCTTCAAAACCATGAAAATAGCCACTAAAGTTCTAAACCACAAAAATTATACAAAATCATCCCTTTTGAACAAAAAAAAAAAAAATTCTTTAAAAACAGTAAACACCAAATCCATCTCTCTCCATTCTTGACTTTGTTTATGCACTGAACCAGGCTCTTATATAAACCAAAATCACACAAAGATCAACACTTTGAACCAAAAAATCCCCCTTTTAATTGTTTTTTCTTCAAAAACAGTGAATACCCACTTCAGCTTTCTCCATTCTTGAACTGTTTATGCACAGAATCAATGTCCTATGCGAAAGAATATTACAGAACAAAAATCAAAGTTTTGAAAAAAATAGGGTTTTTAAAAACAAATAAATACCCTTTTCTTTTTTTGACAATCCTTTTTTTTATGCAAAAAAGGTAACATAGAAAGTGTAGAGACAAGGAGATCTAGTGTTACCTCTTGAAAAATGATAAGGGAGCAACTGTTGCTATATTTAATGATGAAACAAGCATGAGAAATTGATGTTTACCTGAAGAAGATTGAACTGACTTTGAGAAAATAGAAGGGAATTGGGAGGCTTAAAACTTTATTCTAAGAAGATCATAAATATACACCTAGTCATGTACCAGAAAATTGAAAGGGAAAAAACATTGAGTTAAATGTTCAAAATACGTGGCCCATCGGCCATCGCGTTTTTTTTTTTTCTTTTCCTTCGCTTTTCGACAATTTTTGGTATTGTTGTAGTCTTCAAAGGTTCGAAGTTATTAATCTTATTTTTATCATAATTTTTTCAGTATTCTTTTTAAGATGTCATGAATTGGGGAGAAGATGTGAAGGAATCGAAGACGAGGGATGAGGCCCTTGGTGATTACAGTAGAAACGACGTCGTGACAGGTAAGAAGATGCATCTTGGGTCAGCAATAGATGGACCGGCCAACAATGGATCTTAAGAGGAAGCCCAAACTTGATAAGAGAAGCCCAAATGTGATGAAGAGATTTCTGGAATAGTTTGTTAAGCCAGCTGGAAAATAACTGATTGTAGTACTCTATGGATATTAATAGATTGTACAGACATGGAAAAATTTTTATTTTGATGAATGAATGAATATCTCTTTTCTGAAACCTACTATATTCTCCTCTGAAACCTAAACTATCTCTGTTCTATTACAATTGGTAGCCAGAGCCTCGTTGATAAGATCCAATCGACACACTGGGAAGACCTAAGAAGATCCAACAGATGAGTGATAGCATGGACCTAGCAGCCCTGCAACGACAAATAGATGAGAAGAAGATGGACAAGAGTGTATTGGAAGGTCGAATCAATGATCTTGACACCAAGATGGGAGAAGTTCAATCTGACCTCAAAAAGATCATTGCTGCAGTGACTCGAGCTGTGGAAAGCCCAGAACCAGTACCACCTGAAGTAAATAGACCACCAGAAGTTAACACTACATCCAAAAATGAGGGTAAAAAAGCTGTTCATGTAACTGTTATTGACGATAATGAAAGGTATTCCATGAAGATGGACGAACCGGGAATCATAGCATCCAAGCCACAAATGTTTTCACCTCCAAAAGACACATGGAGATCTGGAGGAAGATGGTTCGAGAAAGGAGGAACTTCCTTATTACAAGAAGGCCCTAAGAAAGAAAAGGAGCATACAGAGAACTGGGTACACCATCTTAACCTTAAACCTAAGATTGAATTGCATATGTTTGAGGGAGACAATCTCAGGAGTTGGATTAGAAGATGTGAGAAATATTTTGCAATCTTTAATGTACTTGAGTGTCATAAGATGGAGATAGCTGCTATGCACTTAGGAGGAAGAGCAGAAGTTTGGTTTGATGGATATATGATGCAGAAGCATAGAATACAATGGCATGAATTCATAGCTGACTTATGTCACAGATTCTGCAACAGGACAGTCAGTGATGTAGTGGAGGAATTCAATAAGTTGACACAGAAAACTTCTGTAGAAGAATACCAAGATAAATTTGAAGAATTAAAACCCTATATACTGCAGGTGAATGCCACTCTAGATGAGAACTACTTTGTCTCTAGTTTTGTTAGTGGGTTGAAAGAAGAAATTAGACACAGAATTAAGATTCATGCTCCTAACAGCTTATCTGAAGCCTTTAGACAAGCTAAACTCCAGGAGTTAGCCTTGGAATTTGAACAAAGGAAGCTGAAGAATGCCACTAAACACACTTCCAGTGGGGGATACCAAGGAAATTATAGAAATAGTGTACCTGCTCCACCAGTCAAGATAATACCACAAACACAGAACAACAAGCAAGCTCTCACAGAATATAGAAGGGCTCATAATCTCTGCTTCAAGTGTGGAGAGAAATATGGCCCTGGTTATCAGTGCAAAATCAAACAACTTCACTTGATGGAGGAAAAGGAAGAGGAGGAGGAGGAGCAGGAAGAAGACAAGGAAGAGGAGGAAAAGAAAATCAAAGAGGAAGAGCTAGAGATTTCTATGAATGCCTTAACTGGGAGTGTTGGGTTCAACACCATGAAGATACCATGATCTATCCGAGGGAAAATACTGAGTATTCTGATTGACAGTGGCAGCACTCATAGTTTTGTTACTCCTAGTTGGGCTAAAGAAGAAATGGAGCTGGTATATACCCATCCCTTAGCCATCACAGTGGCCAATGGCGAAAAGCTTTTCAGCTCTGCTAAGAGTAATCAACTGATGTGGAAAATGCAAGGGCATGATTTTATACATGATTTCAGAGTACTAAGCTTTGGGGGTAGTGATATGATCCTTGGTGTGGACTGGATGAGCAAGTACAGCCCTATTGTCTTAGACTTTAAAAAGATGACATTGAAGTTTGAGAGGGAGGGCCAGAAAGTGTTGTTGCAAGGAGGCAGTAAAAATTCCAAGGTGAAACTAATTCCAGAAAAAAGGATGATGAAACTGACTGAGAAAGACCCAGAATGTTTTGGGGAAATTTACATGTTGAGCATGGAAGAAGGAGAGGAGAAGAATGAAGTCCCACGGTCCTTAAGAACCATTCTGGAAGAATACCAGGATGTTTTCTCAGAACCCTCTGGTTTACCCCCAATGAGATCCCATGACCATGCTATAGTACTTAAACCAGGAACCAACCCCATTAATCTCAGGCCTTACAGGTTTCCCTACCATCAAAAGGCAGAAATTGAAAGACAAATATCTGAGATGCTATCAAATTCAGTAATCCAGACCAGCAAGAGTCCATTTGCTGCACCATGCCTAATGGTCAAGAAGAAGGATGGTAGCTGGAGATTTTGTGTAGACTACAGACAGTTAAATTCTGTTACAGAGAAAAATAAATTCTCAATTCCAGTAGTGGATGATTTACTAGATGAACTGAGGGGAGCTGAATATTTTTCTAAGGTGGATCTAAGATCGGGGTATTGGCAGATCAGGGTGAAACATGAAGATGTGCATAAAACTGCCTTTAGGACACACCAGGGGAACTATGAATTCAGGGTGACGCCATTTGGTTTAACAAATGCACCAGCCACTTTTCAAGCTCTCATGAATGAGCTCTTTGGGCCATATTTAAGGAAATTTGTGTTGGTCTTCTTTGATGATATCTTAATTTACAGTATCACACTGGAAGAACATGGGAGGCATCTAAGAAAAGTGATGGAAATTCTGAGGCAAAATCAGCTTTTCGCAAAGAGGAAGAAGTGTTTTTTTGGTCAAAGATATGTGGAGTATCTTGGCCATATTATTTCAGTAGAGGGAGTGGCTACTGACCCTTCTAAGATCGAAGCCATGAAGAATTGGCCTCTGCCCAAGACACTCAAATCCTTGAGAGGATTACTGGGCCTAACAGGCTACTACAGGAAATTTGTGAGGCACTATGGAGTGATAAGTAGGCCACTTACTAATATGCTCAAAAAAGATGGGTTTGTATGGTCAGAAGATGCTAGAAGGGCATAGGAAGATCTTAAGGAAGCTATGTGCAAGGCTCCAGTCCTAGCACTTCCAAACTACAACAAACCTTTTTGTTTGGAAACCGATGCTAGTTCTAGAGGAGCAGGTGTTGTTTTATCTCAGGAGGGGAGACCAATAGCTTACTTAAGCAAGGCTCTTGGACCTAAGGAGTCTGACATTTCCATATATGAGAAGGAGTATCTGGTCATTCTAATGGCTGTAAACAAGTGGAGACATTATCTGGAAGGGAATTCTTTTGTGATTAAAACTGACCATGAGGCCTTAAAGCACCTGCTGGAACAGAAGTTGACTACCACCATTCAAAAGAACAGAAGTTGACCATGAGACTATACAATAATGTACAGAAAAGGGAAGACAAATTTAGCAGTTGATGCTTTATCTAGACAGTATGAAGAAGAACCAGAATTGATGAGTTTGAATGTAATTGTCCTTACACCCAAATGGGTTCTGGAGATTGAAAATAGTTACAAGGAATATGAGTTTGCTCAGGAATTAATCACAGCATTAACTGTGGATAAAGAAGCCAGGGCAGGGTGGAGCTGGTCAAAGGGGTGTTGAGGTATGATAAGAAGGTTTATATTGGGGGCACAGGAGATCTAAGGCTGCAGGTGGTGCAGGAACTCCATGATTCTCCCCAGGGAGGGTATTCTGGTATACAGGCCACCTACCAAAGAGTCAAGGGTTTTTTCTACTGACCAAAATGAAGGACATGATTAAAGAACACATTCAACTTTGTGACACATGTTAGAGGACTAAAGGGAAGAACATAGCTAAACCTGGACTGTTACAGCCTATACCCATTCCCAGTAAAGCTTGGGAAGTAATAACCATGGATTTCATTGAGGGTTTACCCCTTTCAATGAAGAGTAGCTGTATCCTAGTGATAATCGACAAATACACTAAGTATGGACACTTCATTAGTCTGAAGCATCCTTACACTGCTCTAGAGGTTGCCAGGGCATACTTGGACCAAGTTTACAAGTTGTATGGTCCCCCTATGATAGCTATTTCAGATAGGGACAGGATATTCACCAGCTTGTTCTAGAAAGAACTAATGAAACAAGCTGGGACCAGCACTCACTTTAGCACTGCCTACCATCCGGAGACAGATGGCCAAAGTGAAAGACTTAATCAATGCGTGAAATAGTATCTCAGAAGCATGTGCTTCTTGAAACCTAAGGAATGGGTTAGATTCCTTCCCCAAGCCGAGTGGTGGTATAATACTAACCACCACACAGCCATTGGTGTTACCCCATTCGAGGCTTTATATGGGTATAAACCTCCCTATCAATCATGGAACCTAGAGACTACCGTGAACAGTGTGCAAGAGGAGCGGAGAAACAGAGAGCATATGAATCAATTATTAAAGGAACAATTACAGAAGGCACAGCACATGATGAAGTTTTATGCCGATAGAAAAAGGCCAGAAAGGAGCTTTGAAATAGGGGATGAGGTTTACCTTAAGTTGCAACCCTATCGGCAATCCTCATTGGCTTTGAAGAAGAATTTGAAGTTGGCAGCCAAGTTTTACGAGCCCTACAAAATTTTACAGAAGATTGGATTAGTGGCGTACAAATTGGACCTACCATCACACTCCAAATTGCATCCCGTTTTTCATGTCAGTTTATTGAAGAAAAAACTTGGGAAGAAAAACGTGACCTCGATGGAACCTCCTGAGACTACTGCAGATGGACAAGTGAAGGTTTACCCCGCCATTGTTCTGGATAAAAGGATGGTTAAGCGGCAGAATCGGGCCATTACACAGCTTTTGATTCAATGGAGTAACCTGGGAATCGAAAATGCCACTTGGGAAGACTATCACATACTCAAGGCACAATTTCCAGACTTCGATCCTTGGGGACAAGGATCTGCTGAAGTGGGGAGAGATATCATGAATTGGGGAGAAGATGTGAAGGAATCGAAGACGAGGGAAGATGAATTGGGAATTTCAGAAGGGATAGGGATTGAGAGAATTGAAATTGGGGAAAAATTGATTAATTGGAAACGGCATGTGAGCGGGATAGGGCCCTTGGTGATTACAGCAGAAACGACGTCGTGGCAGGCAAGAAGATGCATTCCGGGTCAGCAACAGATGGACCGGCCAACAATAGATCTTAAGAGGAAGCCCAAACTTGATAAGAGAAGCCCAAATGTGATGAAGAGATTTCTGGAATAGTTTGTTAAGCCAGCTGGAAAATAACTGATTGTAGTACTCTATGGATATTAATAGATTGTACAGACATGGAAAATTTTTTATCTTGATGAATGAATGAATGAATATTTCTTTTCTGAAACCTACTCTATTCTCCTCTGAAACCTAAACTATCTCTGTTCTATTACATAATATCGGTTCATCGAATTTTCTCTAATTTTCTCGTTAGATTCTTTTATATTTATTTTTATGATTATTGTCTTGTAATATAATTAAAGATCCTTTATTTTGGGTTGAAGATTTAATGAGAAAACGATTTTTTTTTATTTTTTAAGTTTTTTTTCTTGACTTCTAATTTGATGCACTTTCGATAATAATTGTTGATTTAATTTTTTTAATTTATTTTATTAATGATGAAGAAAAATGAGACTGGAGAAGAACAATTATCCTCCTACCCTCAAGTAACTTTTTTTATTTAAAATTTTTATATAATAATTTATTTATATATTTATCTTTTATTTTTAATCTCATGTTCATAAAAGTAAATCTTTATCAACTTCATACCATGAGAAAACATGTAGATAAAGTCAAAAATTCGAATCTCAATATTTCATTCCACCTGCAATAACGAAACATTTGGTATCAAAAAGGTTTCTTTCTATTTATCCATCAATCTATTTCGTTTCGGATAGGTCATAGATGGTAGAGGTAGTTCCTTTTTCTATAACAGAATTCCCTGGCAACATGACCAGGGGAGGGAAAGCTAGACGACCAAGAAATATGCTGATGGAGGCCAGGGGACCAAAAATCCATCAAAAAAACTGCCTTTCAACCACACATGGCTGCTAACATCAATCTAAAGATACTGAAAGGCTATAGATTTAGTTGAATGAGTGTTTGCTTCTTGTGTTAAAATGGATTAGAACTCGTCGTGCAGATCGGATTCTCCATCAACTTTTTCATTGGTTGAGCTACCTGAGTTCCCAGCTGGTTTGTCATTTTCAGAGGTATCATCTGAGTCAGAACTGGTTGTGTTCTCTGATTTGGTCTCAGTTTCATTCTCTGCCAACTTCTCAACTTTAGGTTTTGGCTTGGGAATTCTCTTAATGCTGGCAGCCTAAACATAAAGTGACGTATTAAACACAAGTTATGTGCATTTACGCAAATACAACAATCAGCCGTACCTTGTCTTGCAAGTTGAATACCTTCTCGTATACTTCTTCCGATGTGAAAACAGGTGCGCTGTATCCCATCGTCCTGGAGAGAAGGTTAACATGAATTTCATCAAGTTGAACACTATAGGAGAATGCAAGAATTAAATGAGAAGAGAAGAGAAGAGTTATGAGTATCATCAACAAGGGATATGTTATTTCAACTCTGGTATGAATATCAAATATGGGCATGTGTTGGACATGGACATGGATATGTTTCCCAAACCGGCAGGCACGTAAAAACAAGTAAAAAATGTGCCAGGTTATCATAACCTAGTTTTATCATAAATGGGCAGAGAATGTTTCTCCTTCACTGACCATACAATGGGAGGGGGAGCCAAATCAGACTCTTCAAAGGACAAATCAAGGGACATATGTGTGTGTTTAAACAAAAGGATAAAAGAAATGAACCGGTGCTATCTATGAAGATCCAACATCGAACGGTGTTATACAAATGAAATGGCTTTGATCATAAGCAATGACTTACTGCTTTTGCTCCGCCTCCTTCTCATCCAACCAAGTCTTCAACTTGTCCCTACTACTCGACAACTGGAAAAAAATGTTTTCAACTTTTAGCTACAGGAAAAGCAGAAATCTAAATTAGAAAATACCATAAACAAAGGGTGAACAAAGTACCTCATCTATTCTGTCTTTTGGCAGCCAAGGTTTGTCTGTCTCCCACCCACGAATAGTCTACACAGGTACCCACAAAAGTAAATATCCATGTAGCAGTTATTGATATGTTTTGATCTTAGATAATGATCAATGCATTTATGGAATTGGGTGTCTTGGAGTGGAAGGCATATTTTGGGTATCTTGGAACAAAGGGCATGTTTCGGCCTATGGTTCAGCAACCTATGCAAAACCTGAGATGTCTACCCCCAAGTGTAACAACTAAACCAAACCTTGTAGAAAACCTTTAGAAAGCATGTAAAGATAAACAATCTGACATTACCTGTTGCAAGTCAGTGAGGTAACGTCGAGCAACTTCTACTGCTTCAGGTCGTGCAGTCAACTCTTTAAATCTAAACAATAGCCACAGAAATTGTTTCAGTCCACAACAATTCTTAAGCCCTTCAAATGTATGTTTGTTCATACTATATTGACAAATAAAATCCCAAGAAAAGAAGAATACCGGAAAAATATAGGGTCAGCTGCCGCTTTCAATGAATTTAGACGATCTTGAAACTCTGTGGCACTCGCATCTTCTCCATCAGTATACAACCATTCTTGAACCTGGAAAAATGGTTCTATGCTTAATTTTAATCAGAGCATAGAATAATTTTAATCAAAGTGGAACCGACTGAAACAATATCTGAAAAGATGGGACTCACCTCATCAAGCTTTTTGATAACAGACTGGCGTTCATCGTTTGAAGATATTTTTTCAAAGTCTTCAGATGTCTCAAGCTGGCAACAGAAGAAAATAAAATAAAATTTCACATGAATACAATACAACAGACATGGTGAAAATTAGATAAACAAGTGCAGAAACAACAATTCCTGGTTATGCAAAAAATCTGAGCCTTTTTATTTTGGGTAAAATACAACAAAGGTCACTCAATTATGGTCAAGGTTACATTTGAGTTACTCAATTATGGTCAAGGTTACATTTGAGTCACTCAATTATGGTCAAGGTTACATTTGAGTCACCCAATTATGATCAAGGTTACATTTGAGCCACTCAATTATAGTCAAGGTTACATTTGAGTCACTCAATTAATAAAAGTTACAATTAGGCCACTCTAAGATTACATTTGAGTCACTCAATTATGGGTAGGAAACATTTGGGTTACCTTTCATATTTAAAAAAAATATATCATTTGTCATTTTTTTCTTTTAAATCACTTGTATACCCTTTTAACATTAGAGTAGTTCATTTGGAATCATTAATTAATCTAATACACAAATTGATATATATTTTTTAAATATGAAGTGTGACCCAAATGTAACCTTGACCATAATTGAGTGACCTCTATCGTAGTTTACCCTTTTATTATAAATGAAAAAGGTGAGACATGATTAAAAAAATATCCATCACGAAGGAAAGCAAGTATAACAGCTAAATAAAATTTAACAGATAACAAAAAACGCACCTTCTCCTTTGTAGCATATATATATTCCTCAAGGTTATTTTTTAACTCTGCTGTTCTTCTTCGTTCTGCATCCTTCTTGTCCAATGCTTCCAATCTACGTTTAGCATCAGCTAAAGATTCTTTTGAAAGAGGCATTCCAGGCCCTGTTGTTTTCTCCACCATCTACAATGAAAAGAAAATGGGAGAAGGGATAAAATAAAAGTGCAACAACCATGAGCTAAATAAAATCTATATTCTAGTAAAAGCAAGGCAAGTAATAACATGTAATTAAATGTTCCAAGTTCCAACATTGTTCGCACCTTCAGTGGAATTTTGAGGGTCCTCTTCTTTAGTTTTCTTTCTGTACCAAGATCCTTTGTACTTGGTTCTTCAACTGTACCGTTAGCTACATTACTACTCCCACCATCTGACTCCAAGTTATTGTTACTTTGTTCAGTAGTGCTGTTAGTACCATTGACATCTGTAACATTGGAGGAAGCAGTGGTTGCATTCTCTACGGTCTTTTTTGGAACTTCTATCCATTCTGTTATTTGAATAACAGCATCCGCATGATCTAAGGAAAGAATTCCACTTCTACTAAGATAGAAATGCAAATTTGTTTTGATGGGAGCAGACAGATTCCGAGATGAATACCTACATGAGGCAGATAACAGAAGAACTTTGATTATTTCCTGCAGAACTTGTGAAGGCAAATTGTAATAAAGAATCAAGGAGGTGTCTCCCATGAATTAATTGATATTATCAGAATGTCGATAAGTTTACATTTGACACTCACCCTTCCTGACCAAAAAGTATGAAATAAAATCAAAGCTAACTAAGGTTTATTTTCCTAAATCATTTTTATTTGTTTCAAATGCTAACGATACCATATTTTTATATGGTCTCAAAAAACCCTTCAAAAGAAACTAAACCAAACCATTAACACCCTAATCATAGAAAGATGGCATAGATCCTTACTTCTCGGCTGTATCTGTCAAACCAGACACCGCATAGAGCGCAAATACAGGAGAGGAAATCCCTGGCGGTAAAAGATCTTCACGATCATAGGCAAGTAACACTTCAAAATCTTTACTATGATTAAAGGACTTCAACATCTGTAAATGGGAAATTAGGTATTACCATTAGTAAAACTACTAAAAAGATTAGTACTCTTTTTGATTCCCACCTCTACACAGGTTCAAACAACACGTTTTTTTACCTTACTGGGAAGTTTTTTCATCCTTGGAACAAGCAAAAGCCTGCTTGCTTCATCTTTTGAAAGATCAGACCCATCTATTTCAACAACAAAACTGTAGGAGGAACCATCTAACATCCCTAGCTTACGATTCAACTTAATTCCATCACTTAAATTTGCAGCGTGTAGAGCAGAACCAAGAACAATGGCTTCATCAGCATCCAGGTGTTTGTCCAGGTCTTTCCTTCCAAAATATTCCTGGAGCTTAGCCTGTTAAGGAAAATCAAAACATGAATGAATAGATTTTATACCACACTTTCACATGTATAGAAATGTGAAGCATTAAATAATAATAAAAAAAACTTTGTAATTTTACATGATACAAAGAAATCTTTCTATGCGTTTTTACATGATTTGTTTTACTTTCAAAGAATTACATGATTTGTTTCTGCACATATGCAAGAGTAGGAAAAACGTAGAACAAACCTGCAACTTTGGAACTCTAGTAGCACCTCCAATCAACTCCACGGCATATATGTCGTCAGCTTGCAGACCTGAATGCTTAAGCACCTCTTTCACAGGTACAAGAGATTTATCCCAAAGGTCTGCACAGAGCTCCTCAAACTTCTCACGAGTTATGGTGCTCCTGAAGGGAAGATTAAAAAAAAACAAAAAGGCAATTTCAGACAAGCAAGCATATAGCACCCAAAGATTAGTAGATTACACAGAATCAAGATAATGTTCCAGCTTACTTTCTGTGATTGATTGATGAAATCATTGCATGAGACCTAGGTACCCGTTCTACCTTAGAGTTCTTTTCTTCTCTATGTTAGTTAATGTTCAAATTACAAAATTGCCATAACCATAGACATCTAGTTGCCCGGTATATTTATTTAAAAAGAAAAGGCAAAACAACTTATTACTTCAAAGGACAGGCTGAGAACAAATGGGTGAAGAACAATTAATAGAAATTTATTTATTTTGTTATCCCTTTTTGTAAACTCCATAGAAACAATGATATTTCCTGAAGAAATGATCTAAGGTCTTCAAGGGGAAGTCGAAGAGAGCAATGCCAATTGTAATTTGTTTTATACAATATCCTGGCATTAATTAGATAGAAATAGAAGAAGAGAATACTGAAAGCAAGAAAAGCATATGTAAATTCCAGAAGAATTCATGAGCTTTTGCAGAATAAACTTCCACAGGTGCATACATAGTCATGCTTCTAGTAATTTTTTCATGGATAAGAAGTATGTACCGCAAAGTAGATAAGTTGATTGAAAGGCACATACCTGAAGTCACGATCATCATAAAGGGATTCAACAGATATTGGAGCGGCTGTATTTGCACTTAATATTTCTTTGGTACGCTTAACTTGTTTCTTCAACTTGGCCATCGCCTTTGGATACTTCCTCACATCAACTCCATTTCCAACTTGTTTATTGAATTCATCTGCAAAATGTTCCACCAGCCTTAATTCCATGTTCTGTCCTCCTAATTCGGAGTCCCATCTAACATCCTTCACCTGAAAAAGATGTTAAGTGTTAATAAATTTGGAAACAGACAGATTTGGTATAATGAGATATTAAACTGTAACCTCAATAATTGGAAACAGACATTTTGTGAGAGTTATCAGAAGGGTAAATGCAAAGTTCAATTGATATCATACTCAGAATGCAGATGCAGCACGATTCTTCCTTTCGGAACAACTATTAATCAAACTGCATTTCGAAAATGACCTTGAGTAAGGGGATGTTGAAAAAGGTTCTTGCCAAGCAGAAAAGTAAGTAGGGAAGAAGGGATATATGGATTACAGGTAATGAAATAACGGCGTGGAAGGTATTGATGCAGTCATAGAAAAGGATAAACTAAAAGATCCATTAGAAACATAGAAGCTTAAGAGCAACTTAAGTTTCTAGGTTCTTGGTATTTCTAATTATAGAACTATTATTAGAATAAACAAATCAATGATCAATCCAATTCATTGATTTAACTTAAGATTGCCAATTATCCTCTATTAACTAACAAAATAAAGAATCAATGACCAGTCTAATTCATGACAATCCCTATAGATTTCAAGTTAGATGCTTGGCAGATTAAAGAAAAAAATAGCAAAAGTGAATTCCAAAAGCTTTCTAGATTCGTTGTTAAGTTTTTTTCTTTTTACCTGAAATTGGTTGACAGAAACAGTTTTCCCATACTCCTTCGCATTATAGGCAGAAAAATAAACAAGAGCTGCATAAGTACTACTGGAACCCATATCATAGAAAATCACATGTCTCGATTCATTCGAGAAATCTTTATCGATCCCATACTGTAAAGCCGCCCCCGAATGCTCGTTTATCAGCGAAACGACGTTTATTCCGGCCAATTCTGCCGCCCTCAACAACCCTTTCCTCTCCGCTTGTCCAAAATACGGCGGCACCGAGATCACCGCATCCTTTACTGTCACTTTAGAATGAAACTCCGCCAAATTTGACGCGTACTTCAAAATCATACCCATCAACTCCTCAACAGAGTAACTAACATCGCTCGAAACTCGAATCTTGGCGGCACCTCTAGAATCTTCTATCAAATCAAACGGGAGGTACATTGAATCGGCGAATCGCTTGACGTCTTGATAGGGTTTCCCGATCATGTCACGAAGATTGGAGAACACTTTGTCGGGGTAACGAGCGACGATTCCGGCAGCTTCTTCACCGAGCAAGCGCGATTCCGATTGGAATGCGACTAATGCGGGGGATTTTCGCTTTGACATCTCGTTGATAGCTACGGTGATCGGACTTTGGCCAGGCTTTAGATTCACGACGGCAACTTTCAGCCATTCTGAACCTAGATCTATGCTTGAAACAGCGGATTCCGACTTAATTAGGAATAACGATAGCAGGGATAAGCATATCCCTAATCGGAATAACATATTCTTCTTCGAAAGAAACTGCTTTCTTGGGGTTTTGAGAAAAAATGGGAGAAAACTGAAGAGATGAGTCGAAGGTTCTTGACGCAGTGAGTCAGGACTCGTTTGGTGCAGAAGGGTTAAGAGGTGATATTTATACAGTGAGCTGACGACGGAGTCGGTTTAACGTGGAGAGTATAAAGATTATCCTATCATAAGTGGCCATGTGGAATGATAGACACGTGGCGAGCTTTGAGATGCTCAGATGCGTTGTGCTTTGGTGTTCGTTACTTGGTTGTTTCCAGGTTCTTTGGTCAAAAAGTATACCTTTTAATTTCACATTTTTATAAAATAAAATAAATTTTCCTTCTGACTTTTAAAGAAAGGGAAAAAATTGAACCGAAAATAAAATGGATTTTGAGATTTTATTTCGGATATTTTTTTAAATACATAATTTAATAATAATTTTAAATTTATAAAAAATAAAATTTTTGAAAACAAAAATATTTTAGAGAAATACAACATGAAATGAAGAATATATATACTCGAATAATAGCTGTCAGTTTCACTAAATGAAGAAAAATAAATAAAACTACTAAAATACATGAAACATAAAATAATATAATTCTAAAATAATCACTAAAATTATATTAGACTAATCACACTAAATTTTTTAAATTATTAAAGCGTATAAATTAATCATTAAAGCATAAAATAAAATCATAATAAAGAATTAAAATATAACCAATTAATTTTAAAATGATAAATATAATATCAAAATCAGTTTTACCATAATTAAAATATTTTTTATCAATTGTTTTATTACTTGGACAATATCATTAGTTTAAATAAAAGCTTTTAATACTTATTAAATAAATTACAGAAATTTAAATCTCAAATTACTTAATTTAAACGTTAAAAATATAAAATATTTAAATTTTATTTTACTCGTACGACTTTGAAATTGATTCGAAATATTCAAATAAAATTAAAATTTTCATTTTAAAATTTATAAGGATTAAACTGTTTTACCCAAAATAACCTCTTAAAAATAGTTTTGGCGACGGTTGAATTTCCGTTTTATTACCCAAAACCAAACCAACATGTCAGTTAGACAGCGTAATACCTAATTAATTTCTTAATTAGTTTATTTATTTTTTGAACAATTATTTATTTTATTTTCAGAATTTAAGATTTCGATTTTTGGGATTTGATTTAATTCGAAAACAATAATGTCCGCATCTACCGTCTCGATCACCGCCAACCCAGCGGCGGAAACGCCCCGTCGGCGTTCCATCGTCGCCGAGAAGAGATCGAACGTCGAAGCATTGGTCGTTGATCCGAACGCTAATGGAATTAACCTTCTGGGAGACAAAACCGTTACCGCTGCCGCCATCGCCACTGCCGGTTACAGCAGAGATCTGAGTCACCATTCGGGTCGTGCCGAGCCGTCAAAGGATTCGATGCAAGCGAGGAAGGTCGCCGCGGGTCAAAATACGAACGGCACGCTGCGGCGGTCGCGGAAATTAGCGGTTAACAAGATTGAGAAACCTCGCTGGATGACCGCGGCTAGTATTTTTATTAAGAATTTAGTGTTTCTGCTTGTTTTGGTTGGCTTAGCTCAGATTATTAGGAGATTGGCTTTGAAACCAGGGGATGTTAGTGGCGATGAGACACAAATGGGATTAACTGAATTTGAGGGTAGGGTTGCTGAGGTTGAGGGTTTCCTTAAAACCACGGCTAATATGATTCAAGTTCAGGTAGACGTCGTTGATAGGAAAATTGAAAACGAAATCGGTGGTTTAAGGAGGGAATTGAATGAGAGAATTCAGGGCCAAACTGCTGTATTGGAGAAGTCATTGAAAAAATTGGAGGAAAAGAGTGAGGAATTAGACAAATCCTTGAGTGAATTGAAGAGTGCGGATTTGTTGACAAAGGAAGAATTTGGAAAGATGTATGAACAAATGTTAAAAGAGAAGGGTGGTGGTGAGTATGACAATGCAGTGAGTCTAAGTGATCTAGGGGCGTATGCGAGAAAGATTGTTAAGAAAGAGATAGAGAAACATGCCTCGGATGGGCTCGGCAGGGTTGATTATGCATTGTCTTCAGGTGGGGGAAAGGTTGTTCAGCATTCAGAGCCATTTCTTGCTGGAAAGGGACTCAACTGGTTTCTGGAAAGTAGTCGAAATGCAGTTCATAGGGACGCAGACAAGATGTTGAAGCCAAGTTTTGGAGAACCTGGGCACTGCTTTCCATTGAAAGGAAACAATGGGTTTGTTCAGATTAAGCTGCGCACGGCTATTATCCCAGAGGCTGTTACTCTGGAGCATGTTGCCAAGGTAATATTTTTATTACATTACTTTGTTATAAAGTTGTCTGTATCCTTTTGATACTGATTCGACACACATGTTGGTGTTGGACGTGGGTACTTCGTGTCCATGTTGGACACATATCCTAATTTGACACTCACACCCGAGTTTGAGTGAGTTGGTAACATAGGCTTTATCATGTAAATCACTTGTGGAGAATTTATGGTTTTATTGAGATCATGGATTGGAAATAATTACGGGGGTCGACATAGGGGAATGATCATATGTCTCTCCTTTCTCTGTTCATATATGATATAAATGCACCAATTCCTTTTTCTGATTGCTTCAACTCGTATGCTCTTTAGTGTGCCTTCATTCTG
Organism: Abelmoschus esculentus; assembly: GCA_035048815.1. NCBI lineage: Eukaryota > Viridiplantae > Streptophyta > Magnoliopsida > Malvales > Malvaceae > Abelmoschus > Abelmoschus esculentus. The sequence continues at coordinate 6,305,565 of JAUCBN010000066.1, forward strand.
GGGTTGCACCAGCAGAAACAAGTTATGACATCAATTATTTATTTTGCTTTTGTTTTCTGATCACTACAACATCTAGCACCTAGGATTTTCATCTGATAAAAAAAATATTTTCACTTGTATCTAAAGTATAAGATTTTGACAGTTAAAATTTTGAAGTTTGTCTTATTTATCATTTATTATGAATGGATCTTGCCTTGGCAAGTTGATTATCAAGGGCTGATTTAAGAGATTGCCCTCTCTGATTTTTATTGTCAATTGTTGTCCTCACAATTGCTTATTCTGTTGTTCTTGTACCGTGTACAGAGTGTGGCGTATGACAGATCAAGTGCACCCAAGGACTGTCGAGTCTCTGGCTGGCTGCAAGCCCGTAACCTTGATTCTGCTGTTGATGCCAACAAGATGTTTCTTTTGGCTGAGTTCACGTATGACCTCGAAAAGAGTAATGCTCAGACCTTTGATGTATCGGATACAGCAGGTATCGGTATTGTTGACACAGTCAGGCTGGACTTTTCTTCCAACCATGGTAGTGCTTCACATACCTGCATTTACCGTTTGAGGGTGCACGGTCACGAGCCCGATTCTGTTTCAGTGGTGAAAATGGAATCATGATCCATATCATATTCGTGATCTGCACTCTTCGCGGTAATTGTTGATTTTGGATCTTCATTTAATGAAAGAGTACTTAGGTCATTCTACTAACTAGATACAAATTCCTTATCCTGTTAGAATTTCTTCTGTGTAGCAAATGAGTGTGAATCTATTCTTATGCTTCCACTTTCCGGTTAGGTTCTACTTGACAACAATGATTTGATTTGTATTAATGAACCAGAAATAGATGTACTAGTTTCCCAGTAGGCAAAGTTTTATAGAAATTTGTTTCCTAGGCGATAGTCAGAAAATTCAGAATGGTGTGTAGTAGAAAAAGTTTTATAAAACATTCAATTATTTATATCATATTTGTGCTATTTCTTGTATTCAAAATTCTAGACTCGAAACAAGGTTCAAATTCGATAGACTTTCACTTTTAAATTTGATCAAATTTAATCACAAAAATTTGATAAATTTTAAATGAATTCAATTTTCTCTTTAGACGATGTTTCACAGTTTCAGTATGTAATTCAATAACAGAGGAGTACCTCTATTCATAGTATAAACTAGTTTTCTTAACAAGTACAACAAAGTCCACGGATCGGGTCGAAAAATCTTCCAAAACCTTTATTTAACCTAACCCGATATTCGGTTTGCACTATAATAAGATGTAAATTGAGAAGCAAACAAAATTAAGCAAATGGTAGAAGAGAGGAAAGAAGATGAACAAAGAAAAACACATCAAAATTGCTCACTTTTATTATTGGTAAATAAAATGAATGAATTTCTCAACATAGATGTTAGTTCAGGATTTCAACATCAAGTTACATCCTAGCAGATGTCCATGTTCCCAAAGATGAGGAGCATTCATCGAAAGCATGTTGTTAAGTAAGTTCTTTGTGCTACTCAGACGAGTCGACAAGCAAACTTGCTAACCCTAGAACACAATACCAACCAGGGTATGATCCCAACCTGCAATTTAGGAGGTTAATGACAAAACTAGTCAAAACCCCATCAAAAACCAATCAACTTCCTAAGTAACTCGAACTCAGATACAGTGTTAGATATAGGTATGTGTGTGATATGGGATTTTCGGTTTTTCAAAGTTTTTCCATGGATTTGGTTGTCCCTAGAGGATCACATCATTATACTTGTGTCAAGATGATTCAAGAGTGTTGGAACAAGTTTCAATCCAGCCAGACAAGCAATTGGAATAAGCAACAGAAAACCAGAGATGGAACTTAAATCCTATTGCTATCATAGAAGGGAATGAGTTAAAATTATAATATAGGCAGAGTTGCTGAATGTTGAAAAGAATTTTTACCCGGACATAGTTGCCCGAAAACCCCCAAATCGTCCAGGATAACAGCCTCCCTGCAAAATAAGGTATTTGTAATTCAATCGGAAAACAACTGATTTTCAAGATTTTGTTTCATTAATATTTTCCCACCATGCTTTCTGCTGTAGTGTATATTTATTCATTTGTCATCCAAGGAACAAATTTTTATCTAATTCTCGGCGTTGTCATTAAGAAACATGCATACCAACTCAAGCATGTTTAAGCAAATTGTAGTTAACAATCAAAGAAGCTAACAGACAAAGACTACATTTGCCAAAATGAATATCGAGCATTACCAAAGGGTTGCACAAGATGTTGAGATACAGAAGCAACAGGAGAGCTCCAAAACCATAAGACTAGAACAATATGAATTAAGACCTGCACAAGCAGACCATAATCTCTTAGGGTACCAATCAAGCCAACAAGCGTATACAAACTTCTAGATAGCTTCGTTACATAGAGATAGACCTTTGCGATGAACAAAACTTTCAAATACAAATCATATGACTGCTTCACCTCTTGGGTAAGATGTGCTTGATCTGAAAGCCAAATGTTGCTTACGTAAGTATAGCTGATTACCAAAAGAAACAACTAGATTATAGTGTCTATTTGAGGAATGAAGATTCCTTTCTTGAAACCAAAGAAATATAGATGAAAAACAAGAAAGAATATCTAATAAAAGCTTTCTTTCTTAAAATAAGTATACTCTGTACAAAATGAAATTGATCTCATCCATCACTCAGGATTAAATTAAGGTTTAGTACTGATACATTACCCGTGGAATATTTAATTCCACAAGCAGTGTTCAAATACAGCTACATGTCCTAAACCCTAACCCTTAAACCCTTAATGCCACATGTCATCCATTTAACTCTCCTTGTGGACTTTTTTTTTGACGATGTATGGAATAATTTTCCTTAAATAAATCCTTACTCTCCTTGCTTGTCAAACATAATAGTATTTATACAGCAGATTTCCCTTAACACTGTTTACAAGCCTGATGTTACATCAATTTAGACACTACTAAACATACGTTTGCTCGGACTCTTCATTATTCTAAAAGTATCCATGTTCAACATTTGTATCCAACACCTAGATATGGGGACACTGACTCTAATGGTAGTCCAAAAATATGGAAAAACTTATATGATGAAAAAAGTATCAAGTGATTAACTGAATGCTAAAAACAAAAGTGGTCTCACAATTTGCAAGTTCCTTCTCCTTGGCAGCAGCCATCCTCCTAAGCTTAGCTGCTTGTGCAAACGTAGATGGCCTATGAAGCAAAATAGACGTTTATCCTGTAAATGTATTTCTAAGCTGATTAAATGTAAATAAACACTATTTAAATCACTTACTGCGAATAGGAGGCAGCCTCTTTTAGAAGCTGCTTAATCTCCCCACGAAGCTGCATTTCCTTATCAGTTTTGGATGCTCCCTAACCATGAAAATAGAAATCTAAATCAACATTGTGAATAAACTCATGAGAATTTAGAATATTCAAATTAAGCAACCATATGGCATCAAGTGGCATTTGGTACCCTCTTCAGATCTTGGAGTCGTTTGGTGGCAAATTGAAATGTGAAGACAATGAAGAAGACAAAAGGAGCTGCCAAAGATCTCGTTTGTTCTACTTCTAGGATTTCACCTTCTGCCATATTTCTCTTAAGCTGTTACATGAAAATATTGAGGGAAACAAAAATGTATCAAAGAAAACAAATCTAGGATGAAAACTTTCCTCTCTTTTTTCCAGCCCGAATTACATTTTACCTTATTCAATCAAATCCTATACAAATAATTGTTCATTGTAAAATCAAGCCTTTGTTATTCCTGTTTATATAAGCGTGCGCTTGACTAACATAATCATCATAACAAAATTTTATGCAGGTGAAATCTTCCTAGGAATACCTACACAAACTATACTTCAAATAAACCATATTTTTCGTCTTTCCTAGATCTTTCAAGGTTCTTAAAAATGAACACTATGTATTCAGAAAGTCAGAGCTCTTTCACTCAATGCTATTAATTCCACATGAAGGAGAAAGAGACAACGACGAACACGATGATGACCCCTTAATGGATATTGTCAAACCTATTTACTATGAGATCAAAACACCAAAATTCAAAAGAGGGGAAAAAACAATCGAAGAACAACAAAGACCATAGGATATGAAATTAGGAATGAGCAGAAGAAGAAAAAGAATGAATTTCGTAACGATAACATACTAATATATGCATCTAATAAATCTCAGAAATCAATCAATAATTGAGTAATTGACAGGAATTCTAACCCTAAGCAAGCAAAAGTATCCAACAATTCATCCACTAATCTCTTCCTAAACCACCATAGAAACCCCATAAAAAATTAACATCACCTAATTCCAGCAGTTTTCCCACGGTTCACCTCGAGATTGCGTTAAAATTCAAACGCTAATCGCTAAAAGCCACCGAAAATTATGAAAATAATTCACAAAGAACATATTTTAAAGGGGAGATTTTTGAAATGGAGGGAAGAAATTGATAACTTACATCGAGGAAGAACCGATTGCTAAATGAAAATGCAGAGCTTGCGGATTTTTTCGTTTATGAAATTGAATGGAAAAGAAAGTTAGTTAATTACTTAATATAATTTTATTTTTATATATACAAATTTAGTTGCTAAATTTTATAGTAATAAATAAATATTTTTATTTTATTAGACTAATTAGATAATATATTCTATTTATTATTTAATCTTAATGAAAAATAAGAATTTTCTTTTTCTTAATCATAAATATTTTATTTCCTTATTTTGCTCCTTTATGTACTCTCTTTTTGATGATTTTGCTCTCTATTTCTCTCTTATTGAGCTTTTAGCTTCCCTTTTTCTCTCAATTCCCTCGCTTTTCTTTATTATTTTTTTTTAAAAAACATTCCTTTTTATTTTCTCTCTCCCCAAACACAATTCTAGAAAAGAAAAGAAAATTTGATAGAAAGATTTCCTTTTTGTTTTCTTGCAATCGTTTGTCTGGCTAAATTCGATGTTTTGTTCTTTCTACACTCGGATCCTTTTTCTTCTAGCTCAAAAATTACGGTTAGGATTTTAATATTTATTTATTTGTTTTAATTTAGGGGTTTGTTCTTTTGTTATTAATGATTGTAGATCAAGGAATTATTGTAATTTTGGTTTGATTTTCCATTTTGCAATTATCTCTATTACCTCAGCTCTCACAGTTCGATCAGGAACAATAATTGAGCTCATTCAAAGAATTTTTGGTTTTGGCAAAAAAAATCCCCAAATTTTGCGTCTTCGCAAGGCAGGTAATTGAGTTTTACATTTCCTTTGATTGTTGTTCGTTTAGTTCCTTTTTTCTGATTCTTTATTGAAATTGGTAGATTTTGGTTAGCCTTATGTTAATAAATAGCTGATGGTGCAATTATTGCAGCTTGTAGTATATTAATGATGTATTATTGGAGTAAATTTATGACAGAATCATAGTGAAATGAATGCATTTTGTATTTTTAGTTTTTATCTGAGCTTCTCTATGACTATGCCATCGTTTCTGGAAATGGGTTTCTTTTAATTTGTATATTTATTTTTTAAATTGTAGGTTATGTTCTTTCTAAATTAGGTTAAAGGGTTTAATTTAACTTCCAAATATTGAAACAATTTTTTTCATTTTCTGAATAGAATTGGACTTCAATACCCGGTTTACATCTATGTTTGCTGCATTTTATATCCTGTGGATGATTTTGTTTTCTGTCAACTGTTTTTAATCTTGCTGCATCTCGTGACGATTTTCGTCGTTTCCGAATACGTTATCTGTAAAGATGGCAACTTTTTCTGTCATTTACGAATCCATTATAAGATGAGACTTGAGAAACGTGAATATATTATCCCAACAACTTTTGTTTCCTTCCATAGATTTAAAATTTTCATGTATGCTTTCACAATTTATTCTTTTAATATTGAATAAAGGAGTCTGCTGGTTGATCCACTTGTAGCTTGTCGCGATGCATAAAGCACGTTTATTGAGAAAGAAAGGATATAAATGCACCTATGGGAGTTCGAGTGTAATAATGAATATGCGAGTGGAAATGGTGTCGTGTTTTCTTTGGTTCTCGGTATTTTAACTTCGCTTGTCTTCCATCTTTTATATTGTTTCAGGTTTTGGATGGTTCTCACTTGTTGAAACGGGGTTTGTGTTTGATTACAAAGAGATGAGTCACACAAAAAATGAGAGGGAGGATGGAATTCTCACTGAGGAGCAGACAGAATCCTTGTTGATTGATGATGGCAGCTGTGGAGGAGGAGACGCAGGTGGCGGAGTTGTTCTGAAGAAAGGACCTTGGACATCTGCTGAAGATGCAATTTTGATTGACTATGTGAAAAAGCATGGGGAAGGCAACTGGAATGCTGTTCAGAAGCACTCTGGACTATTTCGTTGTGGAAAAAGTTGTCGCTTACGCTGGGCAAATCATTTGAGGCCAAACCTGAAGAAAGGGGCATTTACTCAAGAAGAAGAGCAGCTGATCATTGAACTCCATGCAAAGATGGGAAATAAATGGGCTCGGATGGCTGCACATGTAAGTATTAAAGTTATTGTGATTCTAGTTTATTTTCATGGTTGGTTGAAATACAGAAATTCATTGAACATAAAAAAGGTTTAAAGAACTACATTAAAAAACAGAGACTTCAACACTTTCAATTTGATAATAAATTAGGAGCAAGTTACTTGAAGTATTATCAAGAATCTTGATAGTTACACTTGGTTGTTTCATTTATTTATTTTATTTGAATTATCATTTTAGCATGTATCCACTCATAACCAGTGAGCTACCTGGAGTTCTAAGATTAACTTAGGTGCTCAGTGTGAAAGGCTGGACTGCTCTCATTCTTGTATCAGTTTCAGGGAGATCCAACTTGAGATAGGGATTTTTTTTTTGTGATGTTACTCATAAGAGCAATCTTATTATTGGACTGATTAAAACCCATGATTATAAAAATCCAGCTCATCATCACGATGTACTCTTCTTTATGATCCCCAGCTCTTACCCGATCTTTTTTTTTTTGAAAGACAAAGGGAAAAGTAGTGAGAGAACTAAAGGGAAAAAATTAGTGATGCCTTAAAAATATAAACCTCATCATTAGCATTATGATTTTTTTTTGTGCTAGAAGCTGAACAATAGAAATTTATGTTTTCCAGAATTCTGTGGCTGCAGTTCCACCTTGGAAATGCTAAACACTTGTGCAAAGCATGATAAAATTTTCAGTTACCAAAATTTTATTCATCTGTCTTTTAGGTGTCTGAAACTTTTCCTATGCTCTGCTATTCTTTACAGTTGCCTGGACGTACAGATAATGAGATAAAGAATTATTGGAATACCCGGATTAAGAGACGTCAGCGTGCTGGGTTACCTCTCTACCCTCCTGAAGTGTGCTTGCAAGCATTGCAGGAGAGTCACGGTACCAGTGCAGTTAATGGAGAGGATAAAGGACCTCATGATATCTTGCAGAACAACAGCTATGAGATACCTGATGTCACATTTGACAGTTTAAAGGCAAGTCAAAATGTCATGCCTTATGTTCCTGAACTTCCTGATATATCCGCAAGCAGCATGTTGATGAAACGTCTAGGTTCCCAATACTGTAGTTTCATGCCACCAACAATCCATCGCCAGAAGCGTCTTCGGGAAGCTACAACCTTTGTCCCTGGTTACAGTGCTGCTGTTAAAAATGAATGTCCCTTGTTTGGGCAGTTTCAGGATGATATCTTGGACAAGGCTCCTCGATCCTTTGAGATGCCTTTTCCGATTGAACCGGATCCTGCAAAAAATAACTCCTTTCAGTTTGGTGTATTCCCTGGTACTGGTAGTCATACCCTTTCAAATGGCAATTTCTCTGCTTCAGAGCCTGCTTTTGAGGCTGTGAAGTTGGAGCTCCCTTCATTCCAATATCCAGAAACTGAATCGGGTAACTGGGGCACATGGTCTAGCCCACCACCTTTACTTGAGTCTGTTGATGCTTTTATCCAGTCACCACCACCAACCAGTGGAGCAGATACAGATAGCCTTTCACCCCGTAATAGTGGCCTGCTGGATGCTTTGATTCATGAGGCAAAAACTCTAAGCAGTGCAAAGAACCATGCATCTGACAAGAGTTCAAATTCAGCAACTCCCTGTGATATAGCTGAAAGTTCCACTTTCAACATTTGCGAGACAGAATGGAAAAACTGCGGTCCTCTTTCTCCAATTGGTTATTCAGCAACTTCTTTTTTAAGTGAGTGTCTCAGTGCAAGTGGCAGTTCGTTGGATGAACAGCCACCTGCTGAAACCTTTACTGGTGAGCACCTCTCTAATCTGGACTTGCTACACATAAGTCCATATTTTTACAAAAATGTAAATGGATATCATATTCGGATATCCAATGATATTCGTGTCAGGTAAAGTGGATTCAAATATACGATAATATTTGAACCAAAACTGAAGTGGTTCAAATATTGGATATCTGTATATAGTATATGAAATCCGCAAGAAATGGATCGGATAATGTTGGATATTTTAGCTATCCATTATTATCATCCCTATGTTGACTAAATTCAAAGTGTATTGGGCAAAAGATGTTCATGCTCAATTTCTCTCTAGTGTTTAGTAACTCGATTTTGGATTACTTTTTTCAGGGTCTCGTGTGAAATCAGAACCAGCTGACCATGTTTTGACCCCAGAGTTGGACAGTTGTCGCCCAGATACATTACTTGCTTCTGGTTGGCTTGATCATGGTTCTGGTTACGATAAGGACCAAATGATCATGACTGATTCCATAGCAACCCTTCTTGGTGATGATTTTAGTAGTGAGTACAAGAATGACAGCTGAAACATCCATCTCAAGTCAAGTATGGGGTCTGGATTCTTCTTCATGGAATAATATGCCTGTTGTCTGTCAAATGTCTGAACTGAACTGAACTTCCTTGAGATCTGCAATCTCAATTGTATGAACTTGGAAACTTATTTTTGTTTCATTCATTGCATGATTTGTTTCATGTGTGTAGTCAAGCAGACCTGATGTAGCGAAGTTCATTTGGGGAATGACTAATATGGTATGAGCCATGAATGTCCGGTTTGTTGTTTTCAATGTTTTTCCCCTGATGAATGTGTATGCTGATACAGAACTCTTAGGTATACAATTGCATTCAAGCTGTTATAATTTTAGAATAATTGCGCTCTTTTAGCTTGGCATCCTAATCCCATGATTTTGCTATCTGATGTACTGTGTCTTAGCTGTTGATGATTTGTGTATTATGACTTATGGATGAACCCCATTTTTCCAGTTCCTCTGTTTTCATTCATATTCCCTACTGGACATGTAGGCTGAACAAGGCGGTCTGACCATCAGAAGAGATGAACCCCTCACCTCTCTTGTTCTCCTGTAAATATAATTTCATACACAGATATGCCCACATATATGTTAATCTAGTATGGGGATAATAATCCAATAGTATAAGCTACATTACTGTTAAAGATAAATTTAATAATTTTTCAAAACAATGATTGAAACAATACTATAAGCATTAAAACAAAGTAGCCATTGTTATTGGTATCTATGAAAAATAATGCTAGGGCAATAAATAAGCTATTTTCTGCTGAAAACATAAGCTACGGGAGATCTCTATAGCATAACAGAAGCCGGAATATAGGAACTAGGGAAAAAGGTAGGTTTCACCACACAGGTTGTAGTCGAGCAGGTTCAGAGACACCAAAGACAATTTCCTGTGAAGATTTTATTGCTTCTCGGCATTGTTGGTGTTTAATCAAGTGATTATGCAGTGCTTTTCTTGCTTCTGAAGCTCTCCTTCAGTAATGCAAATTTTTTCTTGCATTGATTTACAGTCTTCCCTGGAACAGCGGTGGCTACTCGTTCCCAACGCTGAGGGGTTTCCTTTGGGAATGTCTTCAGAGCCTGAACCAGTGCTCTTTCTTGTACAGCTGACCATACATCTTGTTCTGAACTCGATGAAACACCATTGCTCGAAGCTACATCAACAGGATTACTTGCAGTTTTACCCGATCCCTCAGGGCTGCTTGTCTTGACAGCCATGTTTTCAGTCTTTGAAGGTGTAGAAACCCCTAGTACTTCCTCCCTAGTGGAAAGGGGAGATGCAATAGACACTGCTGGTTTCCTCTTCTCGAGAAAAGAATCGAATGCTTTGGTAGCATCAGGCTTCTGGAGGAGAACTGTTTTGGTAGCTTTCAGAATTTCTTCCACAGATCGGCCTGTACCAATAAACTCTGAAATAACCTCCCACCTACGAGATGTCCCTTTCGGATATTTCTGGGTTCCTTTTCTCAAAAGCTCAATCTCTTCTTTGGTCCAAGGTTTCTCCTTCTTCTCAAAGCTGCTTGATAGGATACTTCCATTGGACTCCACAGAACCATTCGGCTGTGACTTGTTCGCTTCATCTATTTTTTTACCATTCGCTTCACTATTGTATCCACGAGCATCGCTAATTATTTTAGCCCGCTCTAGTGCTTCTTTGTTATCCATTTTATCACACAAACTTCTAAGCTGCTCAATGCCAAGGGCCATACATAGGCTTTCTACATCATCCTCAGAAAGATCAAGCAATTGCTGTGATAGAGCAGGTACAGAAAGTGTTCGAAGGCGAGTTCGCTCTTTGCGGAGGAGCTTCTTCTCTTTCTCCTTTGTTTTCTTATGTTGTAAAGCAGCTTCAGCAGCACGTTTATCCTCCTCCTCCTTCCGGAGTCTTTCCTCTTCAGCTGCCCTAGCAGCTTCTTCCTCCAGCAACTGCTTTGCACGAACCTTAGCTTCTTTTTTCCTCTGTTTCTCAGCTTTCAGTTCTTCCTTTCTCCTAAGTATTCTCGGGTCTCTTTTATAGGCATTGTCAACAAGTGTACGTATCCGAGCATATTCCTCCTTCCTAGCCTTCTCAGATAGTTTTGCATTCTGCCGCTCCATCCACCTTTTATGATCACGAGACTCGGCTTGTTCAAGGTCATACTCATCTTCATTTGGGAATTCCCTCCAGCTTTTAAAACTATACCAAAAGTCATAGAAATTGTCGACATCTTTTAATGGGGAACTGTCGTCCCCTAAAGTTGGGATAGGTTGGGTCACTGACCATCGGCCATTCCTCATGAAAGCTGGCCCAAACACCTTGAAGAAGTCCTGTGGGGCACATTCGGTAGGAATTTCATCATCAAACTCATCAGTCGAATCATAGATTCTTCTCTTTACAGGATCAATCAGAATCTCATATGCTTCTTGGATGGACTTGAAGTGATTCTCTATTTCATCCTTCTTTGCCTGTTTTCCAGCCTCAGTCTCTTCCGCAAGAAGAAGATTTGCGAGTTTGTCGGGATGATGTCTCAAGGCAGCTTCACGGTAGCTTTTCCTTATTTGATCCTCAGTGGCAAGATATCTCAAATGACTCAACCCAAGCAACGCATAGTGATCTTGCTGCTTGCCATCAGCACCAGATTTCTTTTTCCCTTTGCTGCTATATGAATCAGATGATGGCATATATACATTCTCCTTATCTTTACCGACTTTCGGATCATCAACCTCCTCAATATCCTCCTCACAACCAAGGAGTTTAAGAGCAATATTATGAAAAGCAAGGCCAGCTGGTTCGTATTTTGAAGCCTTAACAGGAAGACAATTTGAAGAGACATAGAGTGGCTGTCCATCCACAAGCTCCTGAGAATATGATATAAGCTGAATGCTTGTGTGGACCGCCATAACGTTTATGGTGGGTACACAAAATTAAACAAGATGAAAAATGCCAACCAATATCCAGGAATAGCTTTTGTCTAGTTGGCACCTAGTTCAACAAATTGCCAAACAATCTGCAAAAGTAGCAATCAGTACGGATCACGTTAAAATGGTCACAATATATATATATGCAGCCAGCAGATAATTTCATGATATAAGTAAGGTATGAGGTAACTAGGCAATATATGGTTGACTAAAATACCAAACAGCTCCATTAGAGCTAGCAAATAGCAATGTATAATAAAAACAAAATAAAATAGTTAATAGTAATTTAAACCCATATATGCTACATTTTCTTAATATTTATCACTTCAGGCACAAACCCCAAAAGTTCAACCCTTTCCAAAATAAAAGTAATCAAACAATTTGATCAATTAACTTAGCAAGCCGTAAGAACCAAATTCAAACAGAATCTTAAAACTAATTTACTAAAGAATCCAAGTTTAAATAGTGAATAAGATTGCACATCATATAGCTATGGGAAAATGGAATGAAACGGACTGACTCCTTTTCCCTTCAAGAACATTTATTTCCCCCTCAATTTTTCGAGAAACGATAAATAAAAAGCTTTTAATGAATAATGAACAAATTTACACAACCAAAGGTTTGCAACTCAGTAAATTCTTTGCCTAATGGATTACAAGGAAGTTTTTTATTTTATTAATGATTGGTTATTTTCATCTATCAACTTGTTCAATTAGCTTAGCAAGTTGCATGAAACAAATTAGAACAGAGTCTTAAAATTAAGTTACTAAAGAAGCTAGGTTTAAACAGTGAATATGCTCATCTGTGAGTAGAATGAATGAAACAGACAATCACTCCTTTTCCCTCAAAGACCCATTTTTTTTCCATTCTTCCAAACAAGTTAAAAATAGACATAATAAATTAGGAACAAAGACGCAGCTAGTCATCAAAGGTTTGTAATCAAGTAAATTTCATGACATAATGAATTACAATGAGTTTTTTTCTTCTTTTTCTTAATAATTGATTCATTATTTTCGATAGGTTTACTTAGAAACTCAAAAGAATCCAATTAAAACAAATTCATAAAACTAATTAACTAAAGAAACCAAGAGTAAACGGTGAATAAGTATCACCATCCCTTTCCCTTCAAAAACCCAGTTTTCCATCCTTCCAAACAAGAGAAAGAAAAATATTTTAATCAAATACGATCAATATTCCACGCGGAATCACAAACCAAACAAAAACAACATTCTCGTCTAATAAATCTATACATGACAACGTTTCTATTACCTTCCTCTTTCAATCTTTTCTACACATAAAACAATTCTTTCGCTATTCGTTACAATTTAAGCTTCAAAATTCAAAAAAAAAAAAGCTCCCTTACAGCTCTTCTTGCTTCAATCGAGTATCAACACCAAAAAGAATCGGGAAATAATCAAACTAAACAAAAATAAAGCGACGGAAAATTAGAGGAACAAAGGGTTACCTTGGATTTGCGTGGAGAGGAGGGAAAAAGTAGTTTTGGCGACGCAGGGTTAAGGGTTATTGCTCTGATGAAACTCAGGTGTTATATATATATACGTGTGTGTGGAAAAAGGGTAACTGAGTCGGCTCTCTCCCGAGTCGGGACGCTGCGCAAAAGCCCAAAACTTGACCTTTGCTCACTACTAAACCCTAATTACAAAAATTAATGGCCCAATTTATTATCATTATTGTAACCTAGGATAAAATACATCACAGGTTATTTAATTATAGTTTCGATCTATTTTTAAAATAATTTAATTATTTAATTAAAATTTTATGATTTTTCATGATATCAAATTAAATGATTTAATATAATATATATTTTAGTTTTTATTTTATTAATTTTGTCATAATTTAGAATAATTCAATGAATTTAACAATATCATCTCGTTGCTTCGGATGTATAAAGTTTAACAATGTAAATATAAACGATTATAAATTTAAATATTATATTTATATAAATTAATATTAATTTATATGGTATAAAATTTATTAAGTTTTATATTATTTTTTAACTGTTTGGGCATATTGGTTGAAATTAACGAATATATATTAATGTTTTGGGCTTATAGCGCTGTGGGTGATATGGAATCGGCCCAATGGAAGCTCAAAAAAGCTTAATTAGCAGACATCGCCGCTTTAGTTTTTGGGTTTTAGGGTTTTGATTCTGCTTCGCTTCTTTCTCTCAACCAAACATGACTGCTCAGACCGACAAAGAGATCGAAGAGATCCTCGCCGCTCATTTAGACCAACAAAAAATCGATGTATAAATTCCTGAAATTGAGATTTATTCTTTTCCATTTATTTTGATTTTCTGCTTTTTATTGATTTTTTCATTCTGATTTACAGTCGGAGCAACCTGTTGTTGAAGACGATGACGAGGAAGATGACGACGACGACGACGAGGAAGATGATGCCGAAGGTGAATATCCATTTTCTATTATTTAAGTAATCATTTTTTTTTTTGAACTTATTTTTAAGAGATTTGGATGAAAATGATTTGAACGATGCTATTATTATAGTCCGTGGATTTTTACTTGATCTTCGGTTCATATTAGGAAATACGATGCTATGTAACTCGAGCTCAAATTGTTGAACTATTCGATCTACCCGAATTCATGTATTTTAATATTGATTTCAGCTTGTTGAAACTTGAATGGATATGTTTGATCTTCAAAAGGCAAGCATTATAAGTCTTTTGACTTGGATTGACTCAATTTTGCTTGTACATGGTCTTGCTTTTAAGCCAACTGCCATGTGATTTATTGGTAGAATGTAGAATGTGAGACTCCCTAGTCCTGAGATTAACCCTGCAGTTTCAATTATGAAAAAGCAATGTCTTTCTTTTATGTTTCTTGTTGATTATGTCTCTTATTAGAGGTTAAGTTAGTGAAAAAGGATAAAAATTACAGGTAAAACGTTATATATCGATTACTGCATTTAGAATTCACATTTGGGGGAAAATAACAGGTCAATTGAATTATCCACAAAGGTATAATATTTTTATTGTGTGTTTTTTCCTAGGACATCATGATGGAGAAGGCGATGGAGCTGGTAGGTCGAAGCAAAGCCGAAGTGAAAAAAAGAGTCGCAAAGCTATGTTGAAGCTTGGGATGAAACCCATTCCTGGTGTTAGTCGAGTCACTGTCAAGAAAAGTAAGAATGTAAGTCCCCTTTTCATATGGTTTTTAAACAGCAATCTTAGGATGACATTAGGTTCATGTTTTCCACTGTCTAGGCTAACCATATTATATGTTACAATTATGATACATGCATCACAATCAGAATTCTTTTTATGCAAAAGGGACCTCAGTCATTTAGATCAGAATTCTAAATTTTAACTAAACTAAACTGTGGATTCTATTAGTTTGTTTATTTGATAACTAATTTTCCTCGTTGATTCCAGATCTTATTTGTCATCTCGAAACCAGATGTGTTCAAGAGCCCAGCATCTGATACCTACGTAATATTTGGAGAGGCTAAGATTGAGGACTTAAGCTCACAACTACAGACTCAAGCTGCTGAGCAATTCAAGGCTCCTGATCTCAGCAATGTGATTTCCAAGCCCGAGACATCGGCCAATGTCCAGGATGATGAAGAAGTGGATGAGACCGGTGTTGAGCCTAAGGACATTGAATTGGTGATGACACAAGCAGGAGTTTCCAGGTCCAAGGCTGTGAAGGCACTCAAGGCTGCTGATGGTGACATTGTTTCTGCTATAATGGAGCTTACAACCTAATCATGGTGTTCCTTTATCAGTTTATTTGGTAATGTTATTATCTTTGCTTTTTTTCCTGGTACCTTTGTACTATTGAACCGTTTCAGAGTACATTTGTGTTAGAAGAATGATCTCGGTTTTATAATTTTGATTATCTCGTGTTTGTTTAAGATCGTTATTTTATAATTTTGATTCTCAACTTTGATACTTTCTGGCATTGAGTATCGATTATGTTTGCTCGCATCCGAATCTGTGCTGAGATCTTTGTTATAAGGGTAAACTACAATGAATGACTATATTTGGATCATCTAATTATTAAAAATTATATTTAAATCACTTAATTATGGATAATATTATATTTAAATTGCTTGATTATTAAATGTTAGGCTTGATTATAGGTCAATTTAGCAAAAATGATTTGTTATTTTATTGAATATAGGTCAATTTAGTAGGCGGTCAACTTAAATAAATTTGACTCGAGATTTTAACGAATCGAATTGAATAAAACCTAAATTTGTAATTTATATTAAGGATTTAAGGTTTATATATATGTTCAATAAAGAAGATATTAAAAAACAAGATAAAAATTATGACAAGCTTAATAAATAACGAGTAGAATCAAATAAATAAATAATTTTTTAATAAATACAAATTAAATAAAATTTTATCAAACTTATTCAAATGGAATGTTTTTGAATCAAACTACCGGTCTCGTAACTACGCCCATAAATCCGTTGTTAACTAACCTAGTTTTGAATAATCAATACTTAAATTCTTTTTGGATTTTCAATAATATATTAAAAATAAAAAACATTTCCAATACAATAAGTAAAAATATATAAGGAATTTAACGTAAATTCGACCTCAATCTAATTTAAAAATTAACATTTTTTATTATAATAAGGTATTATAAATATTATTATAATAATACTTTAAATCTTTTCATATTTTCTGTAATTTTTTAAATAAAAAAATTAGTACTTAAATTGCGACCATAATATAAATATATTTGTATTTAAAGTCTTCTCCATTACACCTATGATCATATATTGATTTAATATTTTTTTGTTGATCGACATCTAAGAAAGAAATTATAATAATTTGACTTAGACTTTATTAATAGTGATTAAAAAATTATTTTGTAATAATTAATTTCATAAAAAAAGAAATAGTTTGATGGAGACCCTTTGGGGTTGTGTATAAAAAGATCAGCTGTGATATGCCATGGAACATCATCGGAACCAACAAATCAGACACAAACACAAACACTTGTCTGAAAAAATTATGGCAGTCGACATGGTTGTAGCACTTGCCTCGGTTGTCCTTTGCCTGTGTCTTGGTCATTGGTATAGGAACCGAAACTCCACGGTCAGGATTTGGCCGGTTGTAGGCATGTTGCCTGCACTGGCTTCCAATGCCAATGGAATGCTTGATTTCTTCACTGGTGTGCTCAAGTCGAACGGCAGCACGTTCAAGATCCGGGGACCTTGGTTTTCGAGTTCCGACTTCCTTGTTACTGATCATCCTATGAACATCAATCACATTTTGTGCAAAAACCATGAAAACTATGACAATGCCTTGGAGCTGAAGCAAATCCTCGAGACCTATGATGGAATCGTGGTTTCGAATTCGAATGTATGGAAGAGGACTAGGAAGGCATTTCTGTCATTCTTCCAGCACAACAAGAAATCTGCAGCCTACATGGATCGAATTCTCCGGGAAGTGATTGAGAGAAGTCTCATCCCGGTCCTCGATCACTTTCAGAGACTTGGAGCAGAAGTAAACCTCCAGGATGTGCTTGGCCGGTTCCACTATGACTACATGTGCTTGTTGGCAATAGGGTTCGACCCCAAAACTCTATCCGCCGAATTGCCGGTTAATGAAATCGCAGAAGCGCTGCACGACATCGATGGGGCTTTGGTTTATAGGAATGTTGTGCCTCAATTGATATGGAAATTGCAGAAATGGCTTCAAATTGGCACAGAGAAGAAGCTGGCCAATGGGTTGAGAATCCTAGATGATTTTCTGTACAGACGCATTTCATCGAGACGAGACGAGTTAAGAAGATCCGAGACCAATGCCGAAGATCGGTTTGATGCATTGACAGCTTTCATGGTGGAAGAAGAAGGATCGGATTCGAGTGAGTCGAGAAAATCAGACAAGTTCCTGAGAGACATTGCATATGATTCCTTAACAGTAGCAAAGGATTCCACAAATATTGGTCTCACATGTTTTCTCTGGCTCCTCGCAACGCATCCGGTGGCCGAAACCAAGATTTTGGAAGAGATTAAAGCCAATTGTTCCGATGGAAAGACGGTGCATTTCAGTGCAGAAGAGCTGAACAAGTTTGTTTACCTGCATGCTGCATTGTGCGAATCATTAAGACTGTATCCATCACTACCGTTGGCCTTAAGATATTCGAAAAAACCAGACATTCTCCCAAGTGGCGATCGTGTCGGTCCGAACACACGGATGATGTTATCGTTGTATTCGATGGGAAGGAATGAAGAAATATGGGGTGAAGACTGTATGGAATTCAAACCAGAGAGGTGGATTTCAGAGATGGGAGAGTTTGTCCACAAACCAGCATCCTTGTACTTGCCATTTGGTGTCGGACCAAGAGCTTGTTTAGGCAAGGACTTGAGTTTGAAGATAATGAAGACAGTGGCCATCAATGTTGTTCGGAATTACGAGGTTAAGGTTATCGAAAACCAGAAGGTTGCAATGACCAACAAAGTCCTGTCACTCACCACTCGACATGGTTTGAAGGTCTGGTTCAAGAAAAGGCTCTGAAATTAAGATAAAACATTCCTCAATAATCAATCTTCCAATGCCATTGGGATTGGAATTGGAAAGAAAAGAATAAAAGTTGTAGTTTATATTCTCAATCATGTACTTGAATAAGATCTTATATTTCAAATAATTATCCGATAAAATTTTTAAATATTATATATATATATAATAATCCAGCAAAGTCGACATTATAGGGTTATTAGCAATGAAACACACCCTATACAAGCTAAACGTACTAGATGTTAATTGATCACGGTCGGTTCATTTGATATGAATGTAAATTTATATAATTAAGCATTTGGTATATATTAATTATTTATTATATTAATTTAATGTTAATTTTAATTTAATTAAATGAAATTAATAAACCAATTATAATGATATGTGTCATTATCTAATTAAATAATTTTATTTTAATTTATTTAATATTAAATATATGGAGAAAAATTAAAATGAAATATAACTTTGGAGGGTTTTGAACCGCCTCCAAAATTTGGTACGTCTTTATGGTGTTTGGTTTGGTTTCAACTGACCCCATAAATACTTTTGTTTCTCTGTCTCCTGCTAGTCATAACTCGTAATCAATCAAGTCTTCATGGTCGTGCTTTAGCAATTGCATGGTGTTCAAGAAAGAGGAAAATACCAAGGAATTTGATTTTCTGGAAAAACTATAAACTACTGGCATAGAAATTGGAATTAATTAATGTGTCTTAATTATATTATTATTTACATTAAACAAATTATATTCCTATTTTATTGTAAATTTTAGTTTATAACTTTATATAAACCCTTTAATTTTAGGGTTTAACGTGGGTTTAAAAGTTTAGTGCTAAGCGTGTACAATTTAAGATTTATAATTAGATTTTAGGATTTAAAGCCTAACTTTGTTTGGTATCCGAGAAATAGAGGGAAAAACATAGGTAAATACAAAGTAATTTTCTTTTGTGGAAATTAAAAATATAAACTATTTACACTTTGAAGCCTATAAATACATATTCTTCTTGCCTCCCCCATCACCTAACTTTACAAATACTCCTTGTATCTTACTTAATCTATAGCTAGCTTAATTCCAACTTTGTTGGATTATGAGTCTAATTTCATCTTTCTTCGTTATTTATTGTTCGAAAATGAAGAAAAAACTAGATTCATAATTCAACAAAGTCGAGATTAATCTGGCAATCAATTAGGATGAGCATTTTTCAAGTAAATGAATTAATTTGATTGAAGTCGATTATGATCAGGTGTTTTTCATTGCCCTATAATGCGACTTTGCTGGATTATGAATCTATTTTCATCTTTTCTTTATTGTTCGACTAATCGTAGTTCGAAAGTGAAGAAAAAATTAGGTTCATAATCTAGCAAAGTCGAAATTAATCTGGCAATCAATTAGGGTGAGCATTTGTCGAGTAAATGAATTAATTTGATTGAAGTCAATCACGATCAGGTGTTTTCCAATGCCCTATAATGTTAACTTTGCTGGATTATGAGTCTATTTTTCATCTCTTCTTCGTTGTTCGTTCGGCTAATCATTATTCGAAAGTGAAGAAAAAACTAGGTTTATAATCCAGCAAAGTCGAGATTAATCTGGCAATCAATTAGAGGTGAATATTTGTCGAAAAAATGAATTAAATCGATAGAAGTCAATCATTTATTAAGTGTTTTCCAATCCTATAATATTGACTTTGTTGGATTATGAATCTATTTTTCATCTCTTCTTTCGTTCGACTAATGTTATTCGAAAGTGAAGAAAAAACTATGTTCGGAACTATTTTCCAAGTCAACTGTAGAAATTCATTTACTCTGTGTAATCCAAGCTCAATATAATCTCATTATTTGCAGTTCTGGTTCTTGCTTCCATTGTTATTCGATCATCGATACGGGAACGTACATAATTTATTCAAAGGTATCTCTCGAACGTACTCGATTAATTTTAATCGTACTCTTTAAACATGAAATATCTCCGGCGTATACCCGAGTCGTATTCGATCCGTACCTCGGATACATGAGACGGCCTTAGGCTGTTGTATCTGTGCTTCATAGCTTCCCATCCGTGCTCAAAATCTCAGC
The DNA here is from genome assembly GCA_035048815.1 of Abelmoschus esculentus. NCBI lineage: Eukaryota > Viridiplantae > Streptophyta > Magnoliopsida > Malvales > Malvaceae > Abelmoschus > Abelmoschus esculentus. The sequence goes on from JAUCBN010000066.1 coordinate 6,325,824, forward strand.
ATCAATGGCCAGAGTTAACAAGTTGAAGCAATTGTGCCTTCTGATTTCAGTCTCATTACATGTAAAAATTTATAAAAATTTTATAAATTTACATCGATCTTCGAATGTAAAATTCTCGACTTCGCCTCATACCGTGCATGGTTATTGCAGACATGGGTTTCAGACAATTAGTTGGCCGACCGTTCAAAGAAGCAATTCGAGTCCGGTTAATTCGAGTTCTTGAACCCAACAAGTAAATCCTATTAAGTGTGTGTCTATCAAATGAGATATCTATCGACATGAACCCGATGGAGAGCTGCGGAAAGGCTTACGGGGTCTTTATTGCGGTGATCGGAATGCCGAATACTACTTGTCCCAGCCCGAGGATGAGTCCTGCCGATATTAATATCGACAATTAAAACATCAATTGTAACATGATGATATGATCGTTATTAAAGTTCTAATTCGAACATTTTTGTTTGCTTTGTCATTCACTTTGGTGAGATATACAACTATATAATAAAATGTCAACCTCCTCTATAAGATATTCTCTATCAATTATATGAATTTGGTAAACATTTCTTGTGAAGAATGGAAAGGATTAATTAGGCTTAGTAAGGAATTATATTTAAATTTCCTTTTGTTACTTTAAATTTCGATTACTTTCATTCATTTATTCATTTACGCGCAATTACAAATACACAATAATATATTATTATTTAGGCATAAAAATAATTTTAATCCTTAACGTTTATAATTTTATCATTTTGACCCTTATTCTTTTTTTGGGATAAATTTAGCCCCTAATGTATGTCTTTTTGATAAATATCTCATTTTTTAACTAATATGATGATTTGATCGTTAGAAATTTAACGATAATAATATGTCATATATATGTAGAATGGGGTTTCGGATTTGAGAATGTTCAGTAGCCTTTTATTTTAGATTTTATTAATTTTTAACATTTTATTTAAATTTTAATTGTTTTATATTTTATATTAAAATAAAATTATATTTTACATGTATATATTTGTCATTATCGTTAAAAATTTAACGATGATGACATATCATGTATATGTAGAATGAGGTTAGATGATATGTTATTTAAAATATATTATCACATGTATTTGACATGTCATTATCGTTAAATTTTTAACGGTTTAGTCATCATGTTAGTTAAAAAAATGAGATATTTATCAAAAAGACATAGATTAAGGGTTAAATTTATCCCAAAAAAAGAATAAGGTTTAAAATGATAAAAATTATAAACGTTAAGGGTTAAAACTATCTTTATGCCTATTATTTATTACGCGCGTAAGTACACATTCGAGTTCGAACATAATTTTTATTTTCATTAATAAACTTCACTATAAACTTATTGAAGCATGATGATAATAATAGTACTAATAAAAGATCAATTAAAGCTTAAGGGTCAAATCAATTCCCGAACCATCCTTGTATTCATCACTTCCTGCACCAGGCCTATTCACTTCAACATTTGCTTGAGAAGTCTTAGCAACCCTCGAAAGTAAATCGATTCCATCAGTTCTCGAAGAAGACAAAGAGTTCGATGTCCCCGGGACCGCAAATCCACCATTGTTGACGCCGAATCTACCATTGAAAGTAGGCTGGGGATGGTTCATCATGGATGTCCTAGGGTAACCATGACCGAAATGATATCCGCCCGATCTGTATGTCGTCCCTGGATACAAAGGTTTGTGTATCATGGAGTCTGGCCTAACCCCAAAGAGTGATCTATTCAAAGATCCATGAAAAGAGTTCGAAGAAAAGGTCGAACCAGGGTAATAGGGCAAGATCGGACGGAGAAAACCACTTTGTCCTCCGATCTCATCCTCCTTTTTTGCCAATGCACGTTCTTGTTTATGTGCATTTTGGTGCCCCCCTAAGGCTTGAGAGCTAGAGAACACTCTCCTGCAGTAGCTGCAAGTGTAACCCACAGTGGTTTTAGGTTGTCTCTCAGGCAAAGGAGTTATCGGGGTTCGTAGGGGTACCGAGACTAAGTTCCACCCTCGATTCGGGACGCGAATTAGCGTTGTTCGAGAGCTTCAAACCAGGAAAAGCACCTGTGCTCGGTTCCATTTTCATATGCCTTGGCAGCTTCACTAAGGCTTTTGGTGTGGAGGAAACTATGAAGGATGTTGTTCAATTTATATTCAAGTTTGAGTTAGTGACCTTGTTTCAATTATGGCAAGGTATCTGAATTTCAAGTTGGCAATTTGCATCATTTCACCAAGCTTGCCTAAGTAAATACAAGAATATAGGGTCCAAATTCATGCACCAATTTTAAATAAATTAAGGTTTACATATGGGTACATATATATTAACTAACTACCATGAAGAAATCTACAATATTTATTTATTATGGTAGAAACACAAATTTTGCCACCTATGCATGAGTTTAAAATTGGTAACTCCATGAATTTGAAGTTAATATAGCAATGAATATTTTAATTAGAGGTGTTTATAGACTAAGTTATTCGAATAAAATTCGTTTTACCTATATAACTTGAGTAGAGTTAAAATTTTATTTTATCATTTAAATATAAATAAAAATAACATTTATTTTAGAGATAAATCTCAAAAATATATAAGGATTATAATTCAATGTGCATTGTGATACATAAAAAAATTATTAATGCCATGAGCACCAATTTAAGTAATGTATCTAATATGAATAAATGGATCCATTTTTTTAATATGTATAATTGAGTTGAAGACATGGTACATATATGTATTTCATCACCCGTTTGATTTGTATTTTATTTGCGTTAGTGTTAACATATATTTTTATACGTATTATACGTATTATATGTATTTTTTATATCTAGCGATAATTTAATTTTATTAATGAAATAAGTTGAATTTGTCGCGATTGTATGTCTCGTGAAAAGCTTTTCTACTCTAAATAAAAGAAAAGAGTACAACACAACTGAGATAAACGAAAAATAACCTAGAATTAATATCGACAACAAAATTCAAACCCCGTAAAACATACAAAATAACACTTAAAGAATTCAAAAAACATCGCTAAAAATACCTGCCATATCTCAACTTTGATGTAGTGAAATTGAATGTCTATAAAGACTCCCAATATGTTGTAAAGTGCCTGAGAACTGCACCACCAAACCTCCCAAAATAGTAGGGAAAGACCATCACTTAGTAACCACTTTGTATGCTACTTAGGGTGAGTAAAACTCGACTCGAGGTTAAAATATTTAATTCGTTTTGATTCGATTTAAAATTTTATAAACTCGACTCAAAAAAATTTCAAATAAAGTTCGAGTTGTAAAATAGAAATTCGAATATCGAAATTTTTAATAATTAAAGGATTTATTTTTAAGTTTAAGATGAGTCTCTCAATTTTTATAATATATATGCATTGATATATAAAAATATAAAGAAATATTGCTACGTATGAAAAAAAAATATGAATATATATACATATATGATTAGAGAAAGTCGTTTAAATTAGAATCAAACCATACTATAATATGATAAATAATAACAATTAAATATTTATAGAAACTCGAAAACTCGATTTGACTCGACTCGAATCAAAAAAATTTCAAATAAAGTTTGAGTCATAAAATATGACTCGTCAACTCGAATAACTCAAAATTTTTTGACTCGACTCGATCGAATACTCACCCCTAATCCTACTCTCTAGTTTCTTCACTTTGTTGTCAAAATTAGTCTCTATATGGATTAAAATCATCAATCAATTGATGGTAAATGATTTAAAATAACGGGACAAACATATATAACAATGTATGCCGAGTCATATTATCGTTTAGACAAATGTGTTGATTTGAAAAAAAGTGTTACATCCGTCAAAAATAATTCTATAAAATTATATGAAATACTTTTTTTTTTGTTAACTTATCAATCTGTCAAGTTATTTCAAATTATTTATCATTAATTTTTTTTAATATTTTTAATCCATAAAAGAATTATTTTAACCCAAATAAAATTTTAAGATTAAACTCATTCAATTCTAAACAACATAGACATAGGAAGCTACTGCCTACTCGGAATATCATGGTTTATTTAAATGGTAATTAATTAATTTCCATTGATGGGTTTGGCAAGTAAAGAAATAGTTTTGGAAGGTATTAAGTAGATATAGTGTATGGCATTTAATTTTAGATTCATTTAAGATAAATGAAGCTAAATTAGCTCATTAATAATAAATTAGGATTAAAACATGGGAAAATTCTAGACAGGAATCCAACACTGTTGAACACTATTAACATTGAACATTGTTGAACACTATTAAATTAATTAATAAAAATTAAAAATATTTTATTAATTATATTCGAAGTCATTGAGATTTTTAATTTTTATTAACTAATTTAATAATATTTAACGATGTTCAATATTAATGATATTTAACGATATTCTATGCACATAAAAGACTTATCCTTAAGATATGATGATGACCAATGCCTTAGTTGGATAATTTTTTAGTCCGATAATCTTTAACTTGTGGGAGGAGTGATTATATTTGTTTAGTTGCTATTTTTTTTACCTTTATTTTGTCAATTTTTTTTTTTACCTTTATTTTCTTATATATCTTTAAATCATAGGTTTTAAACTCACTAATTAATAACACTCCCTTGTATTTGCTTAAAATCCTCCTTTCCCCTTTAACATTTTATAAATTAAAAAATTATGTATTTAATATCGTTAAATGTTATTAACGTTGAATATTGATAAATATTATTAGATTAATTAATAAAAATTAAAAATATTAAAGATTTAACATACAATTATAAATTATTTAATATAAAATTTTAATTAATTTAATTATACATTAAGTCCTTAAAATTCTTAATCTTTATGAATCAATTCAATAATATTCAATATTAATAATATTTAACGGTATTAAAACACGTGTATTTATACATACCAAAAATTCATTCCAAATCTACTTGGTTTTAATATTTATTTTCAAAATATTATTTAATTACAGATAAATCTTACGTGTCGAATAAAATATAAAAATATTAAAAAATCTCAATAACCCGTTGTCGGTTATGAACCAAATAATACAAGCAAATTAAAGAGTTACACGTGTCTGAAAACTAGTCAAATAAACTAATAAAGTCAACCATAGAAACTAACCCGGCTGTGAATTTATCAACCACAATATCTACTTTACTTTTTTTTTCTTTGCTTTTTTATTTTTTTGAATTTCCTTTCTGTCAAACTCGAAACGTAGGCTCGGTTTTGAAACCAAAGGCTCTTCGTGTTTATGATTCATCAGCCAAATCATGAGAAAGAAGCTCGATACCCGTTTCCCAGCCGTAAGTTTCTATCTTTTTCTTGTTTCTCTTCCTTTTTAATCAGATGTTAGTTTGATCTGGGCGTTTGTTTTTTGGGTGATTCGATGGGAAATGAAGTTTTTTTTTTTTGATTTCATGATTGTTTTCGTTTCCGCGATTCCGATTTATACCATAGTTTTTTTGACCTGGGTTCTCGTTAATTTTCCATATATTAGTTGACCTTATGTTCAATATTTAGGGTTTTTTGATATTTGTCGTTGGATTTGTGTTTTCACTGTTCTTTTAGGAGGATTCTTTTTTTTTTTAATGTTCTATGGAAATCTTATGTTGGTTTAATAATGTTTTTTATTGTTTCTTTGAAATTGGGAGATATGGAGGTTAAATTTTCCCAAATATTGTTTGATAGTTCTTAGTCTGCAGAATGTTTAGTTTGCTCATTGCTGACTTCTAGGACTTCAGTTTCATGTTAATCTTCATGTCCTAATTTGTTCTTGACATCATTGGCATTTGCCATACCCCAACACTCCTCCTACCTTTCAACCAGGGACATACTCAGGATTTGGGATTTGGGATTTGGGGGCAAAATACAAATGATTGAAAGTGAGGGGGACAAATTCACAAATAAACCAAAATTTTAAAAAATTGAACAGGGAGACAAAGGTGAATTTTTCTTTTCTTCGGAGGCCACGTCCCTGCTTCCAACAACCTTAGACGTGGAAAAAAACTAGAAAAAGTTGAACTTTCCTATGTCACTCACTACCCTAGCCAACACCCACACCTAAGTTTTGAGTAACATAGCTAACCGGGTCCTACTTCTCACGCAGAACTTGGAACTTGTGTTATGTTGCTCATTTTTTGGTATTAAATCAGCAACTTACAAGGACGTGTGTCAGATGATGCTCTCATTTGATGGAGCTGTAAGGACATCGATGGGTCAAATATCCTGTCTTCTTGTTCTTATATTCTCTGTCTGTATTTAACAATCCTTGTCTTGTTTCTTACTGTTTTTAGGGATTGCTGTTTAATACTAGCATATCCCAATATTAATCGGTAATGTTAATCGCTTATAATTAAGACGTAGAGGCTGTGGTCCCAAAAGTCTATTTAATGTTGCATCTTTCAAGCCATTTTCTGCCTGGAGAAATTGTGAATGTTAATCGGTAAATTGTGAATGTTGCATCTTTGTCAATTTGTCATCCACTCATCCTTGGCTATGGGTCATAAATCTTAGCGAATGCTGAAACTTTAGAATATATTTACTTTTCAGGCTCGCATTAAAAAGATTATGCAAGCAGATGAAGATGTTGGGAAGATTGCATTAGCGGTGCCTGTTTTAGTTTGTGAGTGTCTATAACTTCCATTATTTAACGAAATAATTCCTTCATGTGTGCATATTACTTGCTCATTTTTTTTTTTACTTTTCAGCAAAAGCATTGGAATTGTTTCTACAAGACCTTTGTGATCGTACATATGAGATTACTCTACAGAGAGGAGCAAAGACCATGAATTCATTGCATTTGTAAGTGAAGAATTAGTATTATTCTTTTTGTAGTATGCAATATCTGTCGTCTACTTTCGTATTTGATTCTTTTCCACGTTTATACAAGTTTTCATACACATAAATGTTTCTTTTTGCTTCACATTTCTTGATCACATGCATGTGCATTAATGATGTCGCTATCTACTATATAAACAAGTCTCCCATATTAAATGCCTTTTGAAGGTTTAACAGTAATTTAGTTCCGTAGTGTGTTTTTTTTTTTAACTTTTCTCAATTTCTTTTAATTCTTTGGCTTCCCATTAATAGATTTGGTGTCAAATGGAAATAAATATATATATCTATATATGGAAAGGGGGAAAAGATTGTCTGGATGGACGTACGGACGGGCCTAACTATCTTGGACTTGGGTATGAGTTTCGGGTGTGGATATGTCTCCCATACAGATATGCCATATAAATCTTTTAAAGCTTTTCTGTATTTGGAGGGTTATTGTATTTGAGGAAAATTAAAGTCAGAGCAACATAGAACCAAGGGAAGGAAATAGATCCAATGCTGCCAAAGATCCAAAAAACGTATGGACTTAACAAATTTAAGTATTTACTCACAATTTACTCAAAAAAGTATTTACTTTCATGGAATTATTAACTACCAAATATTGTCCTAATCCTAATTAAATGAACCATGAGTTGGCCTGTAAGGACATAAAATATTTTAATTTTATGTCAGACTTGGACCGGATTTCCTCTGCTGGGTCCAAAAGTATCATAGATTCACTATGAATATTACTATAAATGGTGATCGCTATTTGGGGAGAAAGGAATCTATTTTTTCATCCTTTCTTGATCATGCTACATTTTTAGATTAACAAGCCTTGTGATCAGCACGGTATCATATTATGTGTCTTTGGATCTTGTTCTTTGTTACCCTTAGTGTTGTGTCTTTTCTATGTATTGTGCATTGTTCTAACTTCTAACAAAAGAATCTAACTAAATTGCAGAAAGCATTGTGTACAGAGCTACAATGTATTTGACTTTCTGAGGGACATTGTTAGCCGAGTTCCTGACTATAGTCATGGCCATTCTGAGGCTGCTACTACTGATGATCGAACTATTTCCCGGAGAAGGTTAGAGAAACCCTGGCTTCCCCCTTGTGTCTTACTTATGAATTTGTAAACAAGACATTTATTTGGTGATATTTTTCCCATGTCATTCTGCCAGAAAAGCTGCCGGAGATGACGCCAATGACAGTGATGAAGAATCTAAGAGAAGCAGAATGGTAAGATGGGTTTGATTCAACATGCTATTAGCATATAGAACATGGGATGAGTGTGTGCACAACTCTATAGGAATGAATGATGCTAAACTTTTTTCTTCAATGATGAAAAATTATCTGATTTAAAGTTAATTTTGTGAATTTTAGTGTACTATTTCAGAAACTTCAGTATAAAAATTACTGGGTTTGTTCATTGCAACACATGTTATTTTGCGTGAATTATTAATTTAACACAAGTCCATTATTTGTTTAAGTTTTCACTTGAATATCAGTATGTCACTATCCGGAGCATGCCATTTATATGTGTATGTGAATTTAAGTATTTTCACTGACTTCTTTCTTACATGTATTTAGCAACATGATGTGGGTTATACTGGCACCAGTGGCCGAGGGAGAGGCAGGGGTCGTGGAAGAGGAGCTCGACATGTGGACATAGAACATTGCTCAACACTTCAGCAAAACAGCAAAAGTCATTCAACCACAGGAATGGCGATAGACGATGCTTCCGAGTTGAAGGAACCGGTGAAAGAGAACACAATCGGTGAAGATGCCAATCAAGCTGTCCGGAATTTTGATCTGAATGCTGAGGTAGATGAGAATGTTGATACAAAGACCTCAGCAGCTGCTGCTAGACTTGCTCCACTTGCAGCTTCCGCTGCTGCTGGAGTTGCTGCACCTGCAGCCTCAGCCTGTGCTGCTACTGCTGCCACACCAACAGCCACAACAGCAGTGGCAGCAACTCAGCCTTCTTCGGCAGAGCCTACACCAGAGGCTAAACATGAAGAATACCCAGGCTGGTCTGCTTCGGATATGGACAAGATGGCTATTGATCCTCTTCAACTTGCTCGGCTTGGCGGAAGGATAGACGAGGATGAAGAAGATTATGACGAGGAAGGGTGAGTAGCTACGAAGCTGGACTCCTAGAAAACGTTAGCGGTCAAGATCAGTTTAGCTCCCAAGTAGATAAGAAAATGCGAAAATAGTCAAGATGATCTCATTGGTGTATGGAAATATATCCTATGTAGGTCTCAAGGGCTCAAATGCATTTCTCTTCCGTCTTTGTTTATCCATTGTTCATTTCTGTTATAGCATTGCTAACATAACTTTAAAATGGTAGATTCTCTGATCTTATTGCAAGTTTTGACTTAGCTCATTAACTTTAGTTTCATGATTATCAAATTCATTACTCTTGTCCATTTATCCAATTGCATTGGCCAAGTTCTGCAATGGGAAGAACATGTCTGCGAGCCGAGTTGCAGAAATGAGTGATTTCAATCCATCCCCATTGCCGGAACTAAAACTGGGTTATCTTTGTAACTTCTCTGATAGATGTATAGATGTGTTTCAAGCTCTCTTTTCAAGCGTGTGAACCATGTTTTAACATTATTCTTGTCATTATAAGCTAAGGTTTTGATGGCACAAACTTGGTATCAAGTTTGGATTGTTTGTTTATATCTAATGCATGTTTAGACAGATGTAGGGATATAATCTTCTGATGAAATAAATGAGATGATTAGACATATCTATATTGGACGCATACATGAATACGTACTTCCACTCGAGTTTAAGTAACATAGAACTAGAGATGGGCATGTTGATTGCTGTTTTAATTTATTTCATATAGATCATAACAAGTTTTCAGATCAATATTACAACATTCAGTACAGCACAAACACTCCATTGAGGAAAAACCAGAGACAAAAAGTAGAGTATTTTCACTGCAAATAGCATCTCAATGTGCTCCCAAAACAAATTGGAATCAAATACTGCACTTCTGAGATGCTTAAGACACCCATGGAGGAAAAAAGCAGTGAAATGGGCTTCTCCGATCATTTCGGAGGAAAAAGAGGACGAGAAACGGGATGTCTGCCCCATAAAAAAGTTGTATGATAAGAACATAGCCAGAAACATAGCTAAGGTCTACGAATAATAGTATATATGTATGTACGTAAGCATGTGTTATGACTTCCGATTAGTCCTCACGAAAACTAGTTCGGAACTCGGAAAATCTTGAGAAATCGAGTCGGTTGACCACGGTTGCGAGTTTGTCTTTGATCCTTGATTAAGCCTCACCTGTCATATTGATTCAAAAAACGGATCATATGTCAAACTTCGAGGCAAAATTAAGAATTTCATGAAGATATAACAATCTCTCAAACATCTGGCTAAGTAACATTACTTAGACTCGGGTGTGTGTTGGATACGGTTTTACTTCCGGCATAATTATGATCATCTTTCTTTAAGTTTTCGGTGTTTTTAAAGGACTTGGAGGGTCATATGCTCAAAATATCCCAGATTGATTGTGGCAACTAAGTTGGAACTAAAACTGTACGAATTGCCGGTAAGTTAAGCGTAGGACAAACCTCGTACTGTTCGAGCAAGGAAGCAAACAATGTTGTGATTCCTTGAATGACAAATTTCTGGCAAACACAGGAACGTGTACCAGCACCGAAGGGAAGAAAAGCTGCATTCTCATTCGGATCATTCAAAATAAAAGAACTCTTGCTTTGATCCTTCAGTTCTTCAGCATGTCCTGAAGCAAAAAAAAAAAAAGGATAATTATCCATATTAGCACCCTATGACACAGCATGCAAACTGAATCCGAAAGAAGGTTAAACCCAAATCCGGAAGAGCCGACATGATCATGACATGTTAGTATTTATCAGTAAAACGTACAATGTTATCTCAGTCAAGCTACATGAACAACAAATTGTTCCAGTGTATTAATGAACTAACGAGCATAATTCAAAGCAGGACTGCGAATATGACGGAACAACAAAAACGATAAGTATGACACTTTGTGCTAAATTGTAAAGTGAAATGAATCATAAGAAAGTTCGAATAATATAAATTATGGGAAAAGTAGAGAGCGAAACCTGCAATGGATGTATTCCTATTCAGTGAAGCAGCTACTTTTTCCGTCTTAGACAGAAAACGATACGGATTAAATTTACCGGCATCATTTCCCCAACTAGAGTCATCCATCTGTACCAACTGCATAGGTACAACAATTATTGCTCCAGCCGGTACAATTACGCCAGACTTAAGCCTTAAATCTACAAAACACAGACAGAAACACTTGTATCAGTGACCATACAAGCAGTGTTATAACTTATAAAACCGCAACCAACATGGTACTTGGGTTCTAAACCAGCATGCAAATGTAAGAAAATCAAAGCTTTTGGTAGAACATAAACATATAGAAAAATGCCAAACAATGGCTGATAATTACCTAAAATACAGACACCATCAAGCTATATTGTATGGTACAAGCTCTACATATAGCTTATCAAGATTTTTAGAATAACCTGAAAATTAAAATGGCCAATAAAATGTCTGAAAATTAAGGTCGTTGTGGACCCTAAATGGTCCAAAATGTACTGAAATATGAGGTTTTGACATGAAATCCAGAATAGTTAAGTGCTGAAAAAGTATTCGATGTAATTCTTATTTAATGATCAAGGAAGAAGACATGAAAAAGTATATCTGAAGTTAAAAATTTTCAATTTAAATCGTCAAAAATTGCTCACCGTGTTGCAGAGAACACCTCTGTAGCAAAGGTCCAGCTGGCATAACACGAGCAGACTCATAGATAGTTGCCAACAATAAAGGCAACTTCTCGGCAATAGGTTGATCTTTGTCCTCAGAACCTTTCTGTGCCATGATTATCTCTGAATAGATCTGCAGAAGTTCAATTCCGAAGACATAAATCAACTGCAATCTGGGACGTTCAACTCCAAACTCAAATGTTTAAACACACACAAACACACAAATATGCCAAGTGATGAAGGGTCATTTAAATTCAGAAGTCTCTAAGTACTTCCTAAGACTAGCAAAGCAATTGATGGCTTGGAAAAGAAATATAACGGAAAAGAGGATGTGTACCTTATGCTGTAATTCAGGATGCGTAGCAAGCCTCATCAACATATTACTGATCAAACCTCCCGTCGTTAAGCATCCATGAAACAGCATGCCCATAATATTGCCATAAGGTTCACCTCTTACATTAAGATGGCCATTAAACTTGTAATTTTTACTGCACTGTTGAACGAGGTCTCGAGTTAGGCATTTCAACTTTGTACATAATCGTCGATACCTCCAAAATCCTAGTTCCCAGAAGGGTGTAACACTATACGAGGCCCAAAAGCATGCATCTTTAGCAACCATCATCAAGAGCTCCTCGTAAATAGTAGCCTTTGACCAAGCCAAGAAAGTGTCACCAAAGATTGTAGCGCCAAGCAAAGTGAAGGCCATATGCTGAGAAGCCATTCTACAATCGGCATGACCTTTGGGCATGTTCTGGTGTAATTCAGCCATGATACAGTCGACAGCCCTGGTTGGGATTAAATTTGGTCTATCAAGCAACTTTACATTCAATTCAGATGCCAATGATTCTCTTTTCTTTTCTACCTTCAGATGATGAAGTGGAAAAGAATCAGTAGATTATCAGAAGGTTGTTCGATCATGCCCTCAGACTTCAGTGAAGACAACACTTATTAAACAATGATTATCTTCCTCAGACTTATTAAACAATAAAAGTCTAATTAGTGAAGACAACAATGATTATCTTCCTCAGACTTCAGTGTCAGAGATAAAGCTGAAGAAATGACTAGATGTGTTAGAGTCGATTCCTGTTTAGAAAATACAGTTAGGACTCGTTTTTTCCATATAGAAACCAAAATCGGTTTTAATTATTTGAACCGATTGCGAATCAAAGACTCAAAAGGCCAAATTAGAACCTAAGTCAAGTTGGCCTTTAAACCATATTATTATTGCCTAATTTTATTTTCATAATCATTTAAACTCCAAATTTTCGGAGACTTGATTGGATTAGACCAGGCAACCAAACCACTAGAGCTCAAATTGAACTTAGAGCCTCAGGCTTCGAGGGGGAGTTTGAGCTCAAAATTCTTACATATTGAGCTCCACTCTGCTCAATTACGTCCCTATCTATTGATTCGGATGACCAATGACCATCTTCTTCACTAATCAACAAAAGCAATAGCAGCTAAAAGAACTTGTAGCTTTGAAGTACCTTATCAAAAGAGGACGCAAAGAGGGTGGATTGTCCAAAGGCCAAATCGAATGCCTTTCCGGTCAATGGCAGTTTATCCTTAGCCTTCCACAACATCTCTCTGATAACTTCTGGTTCTTTTATTGAAACCAGAAGCTGCTTTGGACTCAGCCATAACTTCACAATTGAACCATGTTCCCCATGTGAATCTGACAACACCTCTGCACAAATATATATACACGCATAATAAATACCAAGAAAAATAACAGATTTAAACAAACAAAGCAAACCCCAGATTCTAGAAATCCAGATACTGATCATTTGCATTAAAAATTATGTAAATCTTCATACAAAAGCTGAAGCTTTATTGGTTAGACTATATATGGGTGAAAAGTCAAAACGCTGATTTTGGCAATCCAAGAACAACCCAGATTCCAAAAATCCCAGAGTTTCATCCTTTGCATAAAAAATCATGGAAACGAAAAGAGAAAAAAGAAAGTAGTTTTAATACCTGTGAGGCTCTGCTTGGAAAGAGTACTGAAATGACCATAAAAGGAAGGAGAAGGAGGGCCTGGGATTTTGGAACCCTGATTCCATAACTTAAAGAGCTTGAAAAGCTTGTGAGTAAGAAAATAAGTGATGGAAATAAGAGAAATCCAAAGAAAAGCATTGATTTCCCAAACAGCATAGTCTCTGAGAAAACGAGAAGTTTCCCGGGAAAATTCACAGGAACCGGGTGGACTCCATGCTTGTAAAACAAAACAAAGGAAAGGGTTCATTTTTTTTCTTCTTCTTTACACTGTTTGTTTCATAAGTATGAAAAAAAGTTCAGATTTTTTTATGAGATTCTGTGTTTGAAGGAACTGGATGATGATGAGATGTGTGCTTTCAGTTGATGTGAAGAAAATTAGAGAGAAAATTGAAATTGTAAGCCTTTTAGCTGTATTTTTTTGACCTTTGGAAGGAAGATCGATGAGAAAATATGGCAACGCATGTGACACTTGGGGGGACGTGGGGTAACATGGAACCATAATTTAAGTGTCTTCTTCGAAAAACTTAAGCTCAAACAATTTAACTTTAAAATATATAAAAAATATTAAAAATAAAATAAAAAAAAGACAGATTTTAAATCTATCTACAAATAATTTAAATTATTTAAATAAATCGTAAATTCAAAATTATACATATATACAATTATTAAAAAACTCGTTCGTCATAATTAAATATATAATACGAATCAATCTATATTAATTAAAATAAAATATTAAAAAATTAAAATTAAAAAAAAAAACTTGTCCTTATCCGAATTTAAGTAGTTTCTGATTTCTAAATCTATCTTATCCCATTGGACCATTAGTTCAAAAGAAAAAGAAAGCAGTTAGAAGCGGTATAATTTGTCGTAAGGAAAATGAAAATAAAATTTTCAATTATCATTTAATAGTCGTTAATAAAATCAATGATATTTTACGGGATATTATATTAATAATGTTTAATTGTGTATCATTTGTTATATAATTTTTTTTAAATATTACTAATTATATATTGAGTATATTTTTTTCTAATTTTATTTAAAAAATTAATAATATTTAATTATATAATACACTAATAATATTCTGTTACGAACGTTATTCATTCTAGATTTTTTTTTTAATTTTAAAAATGATTAGGTACGACAATCATGTGTTCTTAATTTTTTTAATATAATTAAAAGATACATAATAATTACTGCATATAATTTTATTTGGGCCAAACCTCTGTGTATTAGACTCAACAATCCATGTGCTTATATTATTTCTTTTTATAATTAAGATAGTATATATTTATAAAATTCTAACAAACTAAGAATTTATATCATATAAAATTCGACATATTTTTAACTTAATCGTGTTATTTTTATATTATATTTTTTATCATATAAAAAATATATTAAATTTAATATTTAAATAGTAATACACCTCGTTAAAGTCCTTAAAATTCATAACTAAAAAAAAAAACATACTAAGTACTAATTAATTTAACAAGATAAAATATTATATCTCGATAAAAAATTTAAATTTAACATTATAACTAAAATAAAATAAAATAAAATAAAAATAATTACTTTTATATAAAATTTTTAATATTTAATTTAAATAAATCAATTAATAATTCGAATATCATAATTAAAAAAATGATTTCAGTTAAAGGTTTAATAACAAAAACACAAATATCATCATCATTTTGAGTGCCAATATTAATCTTTTTAATAAAAAGCAAAACCAAACAAAATTTCCAATCCATATTTTGCAAAAATATCGCATGAAATTCAGCAACGGTTACAATTTCATTTTTTTTTAACATTTATGCATTTCATTTAACCCCATATATATATATATATATATAATTCTATAACGGGCGTGAACATTTCTAAGCATCACTAATGTTATCATTGAATACTATTAAATTAATTAATAAAAATTTAAAATCTCAAGGACTCAGTATGTAATTAATAAAAGAGTGATAAACTCAACATATAATTATTAATTGTATGATTAGTCCTTTAGATTTTTATTCTTTATAAATTAATTTAATAATGTTCAGGATGTTCAACATTAATACTATTTAGCGGTGTTCGACGCCCTTCGTAGACTCATCCTATATATATGTATATATATACTTAATAACTCTCGAAAAAATCCAAAAAATAATTTTTTAATAAAATTATCATAGTATTTAAATTTAAATTAATCAATTAATATACCAAATATGAATGATTATAACAAAATAATTTGAGATCTGTTGCCAACAAATAATTTCCACTTTCATCCCATCTCATCCAAAGACCAAGCATCAAAGCAAAGCAACAGTGCATCAGTATTAGACTTCCCAAATTTGTGGTGTTTTGTTCCTAGACAACCGACTTAGTCACATTGTTTGACACATCTACAAGGTAATGGAATGTGATGGAGCAAACCCATCAACAGACTCTTACAATTTAACCTAAGATTGAGGTTAGTTGTGTTGGTTTTTCATGAATTTGGTTGTGCTGGTCGAAGATGTGGGATTACTCCATGTCCTTGTCTGTTGTTTGGGAAGAATTTTTTGGATTCACTTGGATAAATAAATCTAGAATGCGAATTTTTTTTTTAAAATTATCTATCGAAAAAGATACCATTTATTTTATAATATTTTAATTATACTATTTTTCGGTCATCAATTAAGTGTTTATCCACCCACTTTTACTTTTGTTTGAGTGGGACATAATTCCCCCAACCCACGTTTATCTCCTGAGTTCAACCCCTCCTCCCATTCCATGATCATTCAAATCAACCGACAAAGATTGGAAGAAACGGACAGGCACATCAGACCCACCAGGGTAATTGCCTTGGTAAGGACACAAGGATTGTCCCTTTGTTTGTGTTGTGTGTAAACACATAAAGCCAGACATGATTGAGCTGTAACAAAGATTTACCTCATCAAACTGCAACTCTTCTTATTTTATGTACAAAATCCACACACTAGGATCATATCATTGTCTCTGGAGTCTTTTCTTTTGTTGTGTTATCTCGTATGTTTATTGTTATTTTTGGACAATAATTTTATTAATTAGATTTTGATTTAAGTTAAATTTCTTAAAGTGAAAGAAACCACTAAATTTTGAAAGTATGGAAAAATATAAGGGTTAAGGATAGAATCAAACCTTCTCGAATCAAACCAACACTAAAACCTTCTTTAACTTCAAGGCAAAGAAATCAACCCAAGGCCAAATTATATTGTTATTATTATGTTGTTGACATACATAAGGAAAAGCAAGAGATCAACCACAACACTACCTACATTCCTTTGGTACCAATCCACAACTTTGTTGGTCTCTATAACAAAGAAAGAGAAAGAGAAATCGAAAAAAGATCTAACGTTGAATTTAATTATTGAAATATTCTGACAATTATTCGAATCAGAAAGATCTAGTGGATCGGAGAAACTAACCCTGTCAATGCTTATTGATGAACTCTTTGATTCCATCAATGAGCTCACTAGTTTTTGCCCCGGTGACAGGGTCCATGTCGACAGCAATCTTGTTGAGGTAAAAACTATGACCCATTTCAGGGCTGATGAACAACTCCACATCTTTGTTGGCAATTTTCATGGATTCATAGTACTCCATCTCGGTGTCCTTCAACAAGTCTTTCTCGGCCAGGCAAAGTAACATCGGTGGCAAATTTAGGGTCACCATTGGCGGGGCAGCTGATCCCATGGGGCAAGTTATGGGGTGGTCCTTGGTGCACCCTTTCGGCAACGCAAGGGCAAGGAACTTGTCGGCCATGTCTAAGGTCAAGAATGGTGACTCCGGTTGCTCTAGCTCTGACTTGCTCCTTTGAGACCGAACGAACCCCGGGTGGATAGGGATCGCACCGGAGAGCCTCAATGGGTTCAAGTCAATGGACCCGCCTCGTGCAGCTACTTGATGCACTATGTTCCCTCCTGAGCTATCACCAATGAGGAAAACTCGGTTGAAATCACCGTGGGTGTTGAGCCAGGGTTCATTTGACTCGCCTTTAGCCAGCGATTGAAGCCAGAGGAGAGCGGCGTAGCCGTCATCGCAAGCGGATGGGAGCTTGTTCTCCGGTGCAAGCCTTAGGTAAACGGAGACAACGATGGCTCGGACCGACTTGACCAGCCTGGTGTAAACCTGATAATACATGAACCAATCAGGTTGGCTGATGCAAAAGCCACCACCATGGAAGTGGAGTATGATCGGCAACTTGGTTTCCGGTGTGGGACTCTGATATTCCTCCGGCAAGTAGATTCGAACCCTGAGGTTTGAGCTGGGATCAATGGTCACATCTCGAGTGGCTACACCATCGATGAATTGTTCATGGGGTGACACTGGTTCAGTCATGAACTTGACCTCTGGGGGACCTTTCCAGGTTCGGTCGACGGAGCCATCGTCATAGACCGTTAGCCAACCGGAAACTTCATCGACTACCTTCTTCTCTTGAACCATGATTTTTGGTTGATCTTAGCTTGGTTGCTGTTTAAGAAACCGAGTTAAAGGCTCGAAAGTGTTGAGTCAGGATGAAGTTGGGTGCCCTTCAAATAGGAAAAAAGTTGTGGAAACAAGAAATTGCCGGGAGATTTAATAAATCTAAAAGTATATAAATAATATATTTTTTAAAAACAAGAGTTGAATTTTATTAGAAATAAAAAAAATATAATAAAACTCACATAAAAAATAAAAAGTAATATTCACCAAAAAAATTTACAGAAAAAATATATAACGGAAAAACATATTTTTTATTTTTTATATCCAATAAATATAAAAATATTATCTTTATTTAACTACACACTTCATATAATAATATAAAATATACGATGGACGTAAATAATATTATAGATCTGTTATGCTAAAAGTTTTAAGTACGTTAACACACTGTCATAAAAAATCTAATTATTCCATAAAATTTTATATAAAGAGCATAAACTATCAAAATAATATGTTAAAAATATAAAATATATAAAATTATAAAAATTTAAAAATATAAAATTAAATTATTAATAAAAAATATAAAAATATTTTACCACGTTATTTATGTTTTTTATTCATTAAAAATTAATTAATTAATTTTATATTTTTCATATATTTTTTCTTGATTAATCTTTATATAATCACCTATTATTTATTTATATGGCAATAAAAAAATAAAAATTCACTCTTAAAATAATATAAAATTATTTAACTAATTTTTAATAATTAAAACTATAAATAACGTAATGAAACCGGCTCATACAATAATTTCTCCTCCACTAACGTTATATTAAATAGATACAAATGTGGACCAACAAACGTTTTTATTATGAATAGAATTTCTCAACAAACGTTGTAGTCTCTCTTAAGGCATGCCTTTTTTTATTTATTTTATCTTTAATTTCTTAAATTTTAATCATAATTTTTAATCTTAAACCATAAATCTTATATTTTAAAACATTATTTTAAAGTGAAACAAAAATAAAAAAAATAATTTATACCTTATTATACTCCATTTTATACCCTATTAAAAAATTAAAATTCAATTCTCCATCGACGGTCAGACCATTAAATGGAAGATATGAAACTGAACTGAATAACCAAACAAAACTACATAATTGACAAGGAAAGTTATGGGGCATCTTCCTCCGGTAAGGACAAAAGCAAAGGAAAAGTCCGGACACAAAAGAATTAATTGTACAAGTAATATCTGGGAAAATATATAAAAGGGCACTAAATTTTAATATATAATGAAAGAATCTTTCCTAGTTTAATGACCATTAACTGTTGTTATCTTTATTTTTTAATATATAATTAAATAACACATAATAATTTTATGATTTTTATCCTCAGCATATAAAATAATAAGCACTTTCGAAATAAAATATAATAATAATAAAACAAAAAGATAAAGTAGCCTCCACCAGACTTTCCCAATTCCCCATTTTCTAAGCAGCATGCGTTTTCATTTTCCATAGTGGAGGGGTCCATAGGGTCAAAAGGCAGCCTCTCCTGTTGCATGGAAGGAATAATTTAAGAAACATGACATGCAGTTATAGTATCAAATATATTTAGATTTCCTATGTTACCAACTTGCTGGAATAGTTCAGTTGGTTAGAGCGTGTAGCTGTTAACCACAAGGTTGGAGGTTTAAGCCCTCCTTCTAGCGTCTATTTTTGAGCTAAAGTGTAGATTTTAACAAATTTATGACTATTTTGGAGACATTCAACGATCAGAATGTGAGATTTCAGAATACATGAAACCGGAGCTAATGTATTCGTAAACCGATTTTCTAATCTTGATGTCGATTCGATAAAAATTTTCCATAAGCAGTGTTACCGGACGTTTATTCTGCGTCCCAGTTTGGAATGTCAGCCGTTGCTTCGTTCACCATCTTCACAAGGGTCACCTGCATGCAAGGTAATCGGAATACATGAAACCGGTTCACAATCAGACGACAAATATTCAAGACTCGATTTCGGAGCGAAAAGAAAATAGTGACAAGTTTGTGTAACTTATTAACTAAAACAAACAACATTCAACAAGAAGAATCCCTCAAATAGTATATTCAAGCTACCCCAACTCGGACTTTGCTTTGAACTATCTAGTTGTTTTCCTTTGTTTAAGAAGTTCAAGTTCGACTCGAACGGTACTCGAATTTACTACATTTTGACTAGACTGTCGACTTGCCTCGGTGTAGCACCCTGAATTGCAATATTGGTTGCATTTCTAAATACTGATATTCATAAATACATACCCCCACTTTCTGGGACTCCGGGAGGAGGCAAGGGGAGATTTTGTGGTGGTGGTCCTCGTAGATATGATCTTTTGTCAAATCTCCACTCGCCGATTTTACCGTATGTTAACTCGCCCTGAATGTTAAATGACATTAAAATCTAAAACAGATGATGTCTGCAATCATATTCGTAAGAACGGATAATTATACATGTAAAAACGTTTTACCTTCATGTTGTAGTCACATCCATAGGTGTAATGAATTATGAACTTTTTCCCTATTTCCAGATCCCATGGTGGCTGAATTACGATTTACGAATAAATGAACGACATGAGGCTCCTCAATGAATACTATACTGAAAAGTGAAAACATTCGGAAAATAAGGTGCAAAACCTGAATCATGAAGTCTTTCCGGAGAATGTGTTGCACGCCATGCAAAGCCGATGCCACAGCATAAGCATACCTTTGGTTCGTAAAACATGTAAGTACCGAAAATCACGCAAATGATCGAAAAGTTTCTAACATAAAAAGCCATTCTAACTCGAATTTTTATTGAAATAGGAGTGACCAACATGCATTCAGACATAGGTACAGACTACAGAGATATTAGAGCATGCTCATGTCAAACACACCCTTAGATTTGACACTCTAGCCTGAGTCCGACTAGGATAACCGAGACTTACATTTCTAGCACCCATCCAAAAGCTTTATCAGTCTCCGGATCATCCTTCATTTTTAAAGAAACATTCATCCAAGTAGGAGCAATCTTTTCCAACAAATCCTGTATAAGAACATTCAATATATAGAATCGTCTAGTTTTAATTTAATGGAAAGTCCGAAATCAAAAACCTTATAATAGTTTCGAATCCAAATCTATGGCAAATAATAACACAAGAAAGCACGAAAACAAAATTCGCATCAAGCCTAATCTATAAATCAGTTAATAAGAGATTTTCACCTTCTTGATAATGACAGGTGAATTGCCGATCGGATCTATTTGTCACTGGTCCCATCTCCTCTGGGAAAAACTTCCGTAACAACTTTTCGTTCTGGTCCGGCTTAATGTAGAAAAAGGGGTACGCAGCCGGATATCCTCCATGTGCTAGATTAGGTAGGGGAGTGACAAAAATGTGGTCAGGCTCTGCCATCAATATATAGCTGCTTCAAGAAAAAGGGTCAGCATGCTTTCAATACCTATATTGCTCCGAGTTTTCATTTCTCAAAGTACCTATGTCCGACACATTTGGATATGGAAATATTACCTTCCGTATAGTACCAACTATATGGAAAACTTAGAAAAAAGATGCACTCATACCCGAATCCGAGTAACATGATTAAAAACGGATTAAGGTACCATGAAACTGTTAACAAAATCATGATATGTAAAAGCACTCACTCTTCCTCAATTGTAGCCTTTTCAAGCCACTGCACAAAAGCCCATGGTCGATTTAAGCGATGTATCCCTGAGAAGTGAGAGGAATCTTTTCAGGAAAGGTAACCATGATGCGGATTAAAGCACACAGTGCCTACAAATATGACAACTAGTGCCAACCAAGAATATATGATGTGAAGAACATACCCGATCGAGCCCTGCTGGAAGAGGATCAACTATAACTGTAGGAATCTCATCCATCAAGTTGTCGGGATTTCCAGAGTGTAAAATACGGGTGAATCCTCCCATCTCCGACCCAGGCAAGTCCTTCTGCTTCTTATACCAATAGTACATGATCCGACACTGCCATTTGCTGTATGGAGCATCAGTAGCTGTTAAGGCAACATGAAAAGGCAGTTTGGCATTCTTTGATTTTTTTACAATTTTGAGCATCTCAATGACTGGATCAAAAACTATTTCACCATTGGAGTCGTCAACTATTGGTTTCGAAAGTGATCTATTGTGCATTACCCAT
Source organism: Abelmoschus esculentus (assembly GCA_035048815.1). NCBI lineage: Eukaryota > Viridiplantae > Streptophyta > Magnoliopsida > Malvales > Malvaceae > Abelmoschus > Abelmoschus esculentus. The sequence continues at coordinate 6,348,044 of JAUCBN010000066.1, forward strand.
TGTTACCAGATTGTAAGTGGCGAAAGAAAACCCGAGAACTACTGTAATAATAAGGAGCGGTGAAGGACTTCCCATGTTCTTTCACACTATCATCAATAGTTGTAATCAAACTTAAATGAGGACTCCAATCCTTCAAACCGCATAAGTCCAAACTGGCTAATGACTGAAGTTCCAGTTGACTTACACAGGAGAATGCAAGCTCGAAAAGCAGTTTCAGAAGAATTACTGCAAATCAATTAGACACGGATCAGGAATCGAACAAAGCTAACTATTAAGAGTAATCCACAGGAAATTGAAATCAAGCAAGAAGATATCATTCATCAGAAAATGAAGTACTACTACTGAGATGAAAAACTAAAACAAAGGCTCACAAGTGTATTAAAAACCAAGATACATTTCAAAGCTAATTGCTCGGATACGGACCTACGGGTGTATCGATATATATATATATATATGTCCAAACTCCAACAGACAGGTATCTTCAGTTTTTCCCGAAGATTTTCCAGTATTTGAAGGGTCCGAAAACGTGTCTGGACAAGAGTATTTCAAGAAAAGTGAAGAGTCGGAGGAGCTTCAAAGTAGAACAGATTTTCTGATATAAGAATCAAAGACATCGAAAAAACAAGAACAAATGAGGGATCCTTTCCTTATTTCCATACAACCAAACAAGAATCTTTCAAATTCAGTAAAAAACAATGCAGTATGCAAAATTAAGCACTGTTTTTTTACAAGGATCAAACTTTTATAAAAAATCAAAACATACCATATAAACGTGAGATCAATCAATCTTCAGAGACAACCCATGATTAAACAAGAACCAAACCAGACAGTCAAAACAGGACACGACTAGAAAAATTGAGTTAAAACAACTCACTTACAAGCAACTTTGTCAGAAAATAATTGAATAGAATATACAAATGCTTGCCACTAGTGATTACAATCTAAAGGGTTTACTAAATACAAGTCAGACAAACAAATAAAGAAACTGAATTTTTGAAGAATTTTGATTATTGAGGGGGGAATGAAAAAAGTCAGAACTTTAACAGCAAAGGAATGGTTTTTAACACACACACAAGGTAAATAAGAGAACCCAGATGCAGTAAGAACTTTGTAAGTGAATATGCAGTAATTTTAAGCTTATCAGAGAGAAACTTACAGTAGCATGACAGAGGTTGAATTTGATTGAAGTCTTTGTTCCTGAAACTGGGGAGTCCAGTCTCCCTTTTTTTATTATTATTGGAGGGGTTAGTCAATGTCAATGGTGGGATTAAATTGAATTTTCATTGAAAGTCAAACAAAATATAAGTTGATATTAGAGGTGATAATGAGTTGGACTCGAATTAAATATTAAAATGTTTCATATTTATTTGAACATAAACTCAAGTAAAATTAAGAATCTTTAAATTTATTTATAAAAAAACTAATAATGAATAAGATTACTATTCCAGAGTAATTCAATCGATCAAGTAGAATAGAGTTTATGTTTATTTATTAAAATATAACATTGGGATATGTTTCGGGTGAGTGGAAGCCTACTTGGCCTCCAACATTTGCAACCTTTTCAAATATAAAAAAATATAATATTTATTTTTATATAATCAAATCTAAATTAAATAATATTAAACTTCAAAATTATTTTAATATTTAATTTATTGACTTCAAATTCCAATCTTACTAGACTTATAAAGTTATTATTCAAAGGCAATTTAAAAGTATATAAAATAATATTTATTATCATCTAAAAAGATAAGTTTTTTTGTTTTTTCAATTAAATTAATATTAATTAAGAATTTGTATTTAAATACACGGCGAAAATATATCCCTTGAAAGTTTTTTTTTTCTTTTTTTTTTTCCACAAATGTTTTCTCATTTTTTACAGCACATCAGAGTACAAAGTTCACATTTTTTCTCAAACAAGAAAAGAGTTAGGAAATTATTAAATTTTAGCAATTAAATTAATGAAAGGCAAGTAGATTCAAGTCATCAAGCACAAAATTCACCATAAAATCAAAAGCTCTCATGGATAGGCTTGGACACCACCAACATATGTTGCATTAACCGATGCAGATCCTTCTGTAGCAAACTCATCCCATGAATCAGTTGATAGTACGACAAAATCGGCCAGTTTTCCGGTCGATAGAGATCCTATTTCGTTCTCGAGAAAGCATGCCTGAGCAGCTGAAAGCGTGTGCCTGTAATGGTGAAAGCAGGAAAGCATCAGCTACAAGCATTTGAGTGAGGACCTGGGTATAAGCTATACCCGAAACTATGTTAGCCAGACTCTTCATTTTCTCTAAAGTACCATTGTCCGACTCCTGTGTCGGTGTCTGGACATGGATATGAAGGTATGATACTCAAATATAGGAAAGAATTGAGCACATTAATGTCTATCATATATCCATATATGTCCAACACGAATTCCAGGCATAGAAATTTCAAGTCCGTGCAGATAGAAGCAAATTATGACCAAGCATGCTTCGATGATAGGCTGATGCAAAATACGACAAGAAACGTAGGAATGCTAATCAAGAACAATGATTTCAAGTGTATTATGAACAAATAAGAATTTGTTTACTTTCTAGTTATTATGGTACAACTGTACAAGTAGAGCACAGCAAGCATTTATATAATCGAGAACGAATAAGTATACATCAAAGACTCAGAGAAGATGTAGTTCTAGTGTTGCTTACGCGATTAATGCATCGTTCAATGAAAGGCACTCAGATGGAATCCATGCATTTTCCCAGCCAGGAGGAATCCTTTTCATCGCTGTCCTTATCGCACGCAATGGATAAGCACTTGTAACCTGGAGTAACAACAATAAATGAGGTCTTGAGAAGACGTAGAAATCTATGTTAAACTTGGGATGAGTGTCAATATATGTGTACAACATGTGTCAGCTCAATTGTTTCGAGGTTTTTCTATATATTTAAAGATTCATACCAGCTACGCACATGCCTGAATATGTTTCAGACATAGATGTTATACACAAACTTAAGGGAAATGAAGAGTTCAAATAACATTGGTAGAAAATAGAAACAAATATTAATCGGAAGATGATGCTCACAGGCCAGTCAGAACCGAGAGCCAACAATGCATTGCTTGATAGAAGTGATCGGAAAAGATAAGAACCCTTTTGAGCCCTGTCCACCCCAAGCTTTCTAATAGCCGCATCAGCATCATCGAGCAAGTGATCGGGCTGTTGACAATAACATCCAAGTATCATCAAACTGAAATCATTTCCAGTAGAATTAGATAAGAGTATCTAAGATCACCCTCACATGGATGCATCAATAATTTCAAGTTTTTAGCAAATGATAGAACAGAATGCAAAAGAGAAGATGGAATTCCAATTTCATGGTTCAAACATGAATTCACCCCTGGAGTTAAAAATCCGAACAAAGATGTGTTCACATTTTATTAGCAGTGTCTTGGTATGAATCATGAAAATCTAAATAGAGTGCCGAAAAGAATTAAAACCTGTACTGAAGCAACAATCCCTTGTTGGCCAAATCGAGCTGCTGTGCCCGGGGCCAAATGCTGGGCATGCTCAATCTGAAATCATTATTGAAAAGGGGAAAATCTTGTCAAACTAAAATTGTGTGCATGGAAATGCATGTAGGGGGAAGAATTTTCGAGATTATGACCATTACCCTAAATCTCCGATCTCTCTTTCCATTTTTGGAAACAACAGATTCATACATATCAAGAATCAAGTCATTTGCTCTATCACCTATAGCATGGATAGCAACCTGAAATAAATTAACATGAAGTAAGCTTCTATATCAGATAAAAGAGTTTTGCTTAAGTAAGAGTGCTATTAACCATTGATAACCTGAAGCCCGGACATGTCTGATGACATTGTCATGTTCAAAAGATTTTCGGATTTCACAACTTGTAAACCAAAATTGTGAGGATCATCGAAATATGGCTACAATATCAGAAACAACATAAAAGCATTAGGTATTATCGTGCTGGTAACACCAGTACATCACCAAATACATTTCGTACCAGACAAATGCATGAATTCCAGACCATAAAACTACAATTTACAGAAGGTCCGCAAGAACAAGTTGTATGGTTTTCACCTCATGGAAGAGAGCACTATTCGAACCGAGAGAGCCATCAGCAAAAGCTTTAACACCACCAAAGTAAATCCAATTACTCAAAGCACGACCTGCACTATGAATTACACCCTGGTATGACAAAGAAACCTTATAAATAAACCGAAAAGGAGGAAGAAGAAAACATGAGCATAAAGTAAAACGGAAAACCAAGAATATGCAATGACAAAAAAATAAGGCAAAGTGGTGGCAAGCAAAAATATTTATGGCTTTATGTGTACGTAACATAGAAGTCATTCAATGTGATTAGAACAGAAAGTAAAATATCTGTGTTTCATGTTGAAGAGAGAAACAGATAAGAGGTCATACGTATAACCTCGACCAGGTCTCCATTGGAAAAAATAAGCACACTCTGATTTTCATCTTCCCTGAAGCATCAGCCCATTGATACACATCTGTATCCATGATAAAAAGAATGGTAAAAAAGTGATATATTTTCAAAAGGTTGTATTTGAAGGCTTCTTAGAGAAAATTTTCAATTACAGCAAACAACTCCAAATCAAGGAAAAGATAAAGAATTTTTAGGACACTTTTATGTTTATCGACTTCATTATATCGTATTCAGCATTTCAATACCACTTGAATAATCTTATATCATTTTCAATTGGATTTTTATTAATTCTACAACAAATTTTAAAACAGATCTTTATTTTTACTATGAATACGATGTAGGACATGAAGGATAGACTATGTTACTTGGACTCATATCATATGCGACGGACAATGTTAGGTTCAATATTTTTCCAAGATTCCCATGTATTAGAAGGTTTTTTTCTATCATATTCTCATACCCATGCCTGGATAAGCGCAAGGTATGGGTGTCAAATATGGATACTTCAAGCAAAACAAAGAGTCAGAGCAACATAGAATATAGTTAATAAATTCATTTATTTGATATTTACATTGACCCAGAAAACTATTTCAAGTGAAACCTGAAAAGTCTTGCCATGAATGCTCAACTGGTGCCCCAGGAAAATATCTCCCAAAATCAACTACTGCTGTGACACCCCTTGTCAAGGCAAAACTGCTAGCTCTAAGCATGGCTTCCCTCCTTTCATCAACAGAGACCTCCGGAATCCAGGACAGAATAAGTTCTGTTGCAGCATCAATCAGCAGACCAGTAGGTTCTGCATAGTCATGAAGAGAATTTAATATAAGCAATAAATTTGTAAACTGTTAGCTTAGTTACACGTTACTTAGACTCGTGTGTGAGTCTGCAGTCTACTATAGGTATGTTCATTTTTTATTTTTCCTAAAGACTTTTAGTGTATTTGGAGGATCTATGACCTATCACCATATCCATGTCTAGATATGCATCAAACATGAGTGTCAAACAAATATATTTCAAGAAAAATTAGGAGTCGGAATAAGCAACTAAATAGACTATTATGAAATCTGTAGAGGAAAAGAGCCAAACCTTATTTTTAGTATCAGATATAAGTATGGGTATTAGACCTATGTTCCTCAGACTCAGGTATGAGTGCTGAATAAGGGTATATCATATATGTCAGACACCGCCACACTGCATTTTCAATTTCTGTTGAAATTTTCCATGTACTTTAGGGTGTCCTTAGATGGTCATATTCCTATACCCATGCCTTACTATATGGCGGACACATACATTCAAAGAAAAATAAATAGTAAGAGCAACATAGATTTAGACTGTATTTTAAATTTTTATTTAGCTTATCAAGAGGGAAACGGTTGTATTTGTTCCACTATGCAATATCAACCCTAAAACCAGAAGCAACTAAGATGCATACCTCCATTAGCAGTTCTCATAATTGTACCACCATTCGGATCTTTTGATAAATTAGTGACTCCTGCCAACTTTAGCGCCACTGCGTTAGCCAAGCCCATATGACCATCCATCCTTGTTAACCAAACCTGCAAAAAAAAAGATATCATTATCATACTCGAATAGAGTGATCTCATGTCTACATAAACAGATATTCTCAATCAAATTTCAGCTTCTTACAGGATTATGAGCTGTGACCTCGTCTATCCAAGATGCCACTGGCAGTTCCCCTCCCCAAAGATCGTTGTTCCATCCACCACCCAAAACCCAAGAACCCCTTTTGGCATCTACAATTATTCAGAAGAACAAGGCAAGGGAAGAAGTTATATGAGATTGACAGAAGCATGTAAGAAGCAAAAACATGGAAAGTAACCTTACCCAATTATATAATAACACCGGTATGGTCAGATTTTTTTAAGTTTTTCCATATATTTGGAGGATCTTTGGCAGGGGCAAAGACAATTTTTTTCAGGAGGCGGAACTTGAGTTACATAGTTTTTATGGGAGTCAAAATACAATGTACCACTGTATTGACTTATAACTTTACAATTCTTAGGACAATCATAAATGATCGTTTTTAGCGGACCAAAATGTAAGTTTACTGTTACTAACTTCTAATTTTATAACTTTTAGAGGGACTTTGTGCATAATTTTACCAATTCAGGACGGGTCATGTCCCCTTCCAGACCCCTAAACTCGCCTCTAATCTTTGGAGGTCATATCCCTATATTCATGTGTCGGACACGAGTTTCAGGAACGGATACTTCAACAAAAACAAAGACTTGCAACATAGACCACGGTCATGGATAGCAATGAACTAATAGTGACAACACCTAATCCTCTGCACATATAAACTAAGTAAAGCATAAACAAAAATACTTCTCAGAAATTTGGTGAAGTACATACTTTTGACATTAATGTAGATTAAATGGAACAAAAAACTAATATATTGTGGTTATCCAGAAACAATAACGAGGATGAAACCTCAAAAAACATAATTAAAGAGAAAGAAGATACTTAGTGCTGCTTCTTTCACTCTTCTCACAACTTCATCTTTCTGATTTACACCTTCGAGTCGTACACGTGCCATCTGTCCTACACATGAAAATTTCAATTTGGCATAAGTATATATTAACTACAGCCACAGGTAACAAAAGCAGATACTCTACTAGGACGTTAAAAGCAAAAGCAAGCTTTCAAAAATCAAGGCATGTTTTGGGAATCCATCCAGAGGATTGAAATGTTTGACAATAAAAGGGACATTGTATGAGATCCCTATTCTTTATCTATGATTCTATGGCCAATGTTTGGAAAGGTAGGCATTCATAAAGAAACCTAAAGGGACATGCATGAAAGAATAATGAACTCTTAGTCTGCCATAGTTTTAACACCAGCATGTTAACGAGGACACCTATGATAAAACTAAAGGGCTCTCAAAATAAGAGACTGATTATCATCCCATGTTGCCATACTCTACTGTGTATGAAGATCGAGAAAAGTCTCTGTTTCAGGATATCTGTTCTATCTAGCAGCAACTGGCTACAAACAAATGATGCACAATCTTGCATGCTGGCTATAAGAATAAGGAATTCACCCACAATCATTTGACGCATAAAAAAACTCGTTAAGGAACACCATGAAAGTGAGCTATTCTAAACAAAAATTCTTAGAGAACATAGAGACGTAAAAGATATGAAATACCATTAAAAAAAAGCTCTACAATACCAACAAACATTACAGGAGAGAAAATATTCACTGAGACAGAAAAATGAATAGAAAGGGCTTCTCAAGGACCTAAATTTAAATTTTGTACTTCAAATTAAAGTGTTACAATCAATTGAGATTCCCTTAATTTGCCTCCTCAAAAACTCCAGTCCACAGTATAATCCTCCAAGTCACAACTCACAAGACTTCTAATTGCATCCTTAATCGACAACAAAGGGAAAAAGTTCTCTATATTTTCCACATGATTCCTAGTTACTCATTGTTGATCACATAATTCTTCATTGCATGTTCAGGAGTGTCTAGGAGTGTGTCGATTGTTTTTCATGTCCTATTTCTAGGTATTCTTCCATGTCGGAGCACTGCCTGTGTTGAACACATGTCCAACACTTGGACACTCCCCCGAACCATGTATCCGTGCTTCATGTACAACCCGGATTCAACCAGAATAGTCCAGAATAGTCCAGAATAATCTCTACTGTACACAATATCAGCTCGGTGAAAGTGAAGACAATTGAAAAAAGAGGGCACAACGAAAAAAAAAAAAACAGCAGGTGGAATTTGAAAACCTGAAGTCCTGCAGAAATCAAGTGCACATGAGAATCAATAAATCCAGGTACCACGATCTTTCCTTCAAGATTCAGCTCTTTAGTGTCATATCCTGACAAATCCTGCACTCAAGTTTACAATTGAAGTTGAAAATACTACTAGCATTCAACAAGAAAAAACAGCTAAGCACGCTTAATACATGAAAGAAAAGAAAAGAAAACTCCATTAATAGGATTCCAAGTCACTACAACGGCAAAGAATAACCCAATAAATTCACACATTTAAAAGAAAATGGTGAAAAAAACAACCTGAAGAGAGGAATAATTGCCAAGACGAAGGATTCTACCGTCACGAATGGCCATGGAATCAGCAAAAGGAAAAGAAGGGTCACTAGTGAAAATGACCCCATTTTTAACTATCAAATCAGCACCTAATTTAGTTGATGGAATCAATGAAGCTCGCCATTTCAACCAATCTGAGGAAAAAAGAAAGAGAAAAGTTAAGCAGTAGGATTTGAAAGAGTACCCAAGTTGTTGAATTGTAAAAGGAAGTGCAAAATGGGCTAAGAATTTGAAGAAAAAAATGTTGACTTTTTAGTTACAATTGGAGTTTAGCAGAGGGAAGAGGAAAATTGAAAGGAAAACGGCAATTGAAGCTGAAATGACAAGGGTAAGATTCATGCTTTTTCCTTGTTCTTCACCTGGGTTTTAGGGTTCAGTGTTGGCATTTAAATAGACTTTAAAGACTACATTTTTTGAAAGAAAAAAAAATCCATTAATTTCGTATAAAAATTGAAATTACTTAAAACCTGAGATTTCATCAATATTGCTCTTTAACCAACGGAATCCTTTACTTATAATGTTGACAAATAAATTTTCTTTGAGTAATTTTTATCTAGGAAAAATTGAGTATATTTTTAATGGATTTTAAACTTACATGAATAGTTAAGAGGTAAAATGTTGTGACAGATCAAATATATTTGTATATGCAAGTTTATTGTACTTTATCAAAAGGAAAAAAAAATATAATATTATTATATATATTTTATTTAAATAGTTTTAATTAGTGATGTCCATATTTTTAGGTATTTAGTTGAATTCGTTAAGGTTTTCAGTCGAATTCAAATAATTTTTAACGATCCTAAAAAATTTGAGTTCAATTCCGTTCATTAAAAACTCGAGTTAAGTTTGATTCGACTTCAATCAAATGTTGATTGATCTTTAAACATGTTAGACTCGAATAACTTATCATCTATCAAACACAAGCTTTAAGGCATAAAATGTTAGTATAAAGTTTAATATATTATACTTTAGAATAACTCTCAAGTTTTAATATCAAATAGTTTGATGTTAAGTCTAATCAAATCGGTCTTTAACTAAATTTTGACCAAATTAAAATCAAATAAATCTATTACTCGTCTCATTTACGACCCTAATCCTAATGGCGGAATATCCGGTTTTGCAAATAGTAAAATAGACTGCATGCATCCCGACCAGAGTTTCCGAGTACTCCTGTTTAAGCCGAATATTGTGGCCCGGGGATGATCCGTGAAGCCGTTATATTTAGCAGGCTGGGTAGGTCAAATAAAAGTATATGACATGAATACATGAACTCAAAATGTTTGGGGTTAAATGAGGGCAGTTCATACAGGGAGCTATGGAAGTATAGTTGTTTTCAGGGGAATAAACACACTTAACATCTGCTTCTATATGTACAGATCAAAAGATTCATGTATCAGGAAGGAGCAAAATGTCTAACTAAACCCTGTACGACTAAACACTGGGCAAGACAGATGCCGACTGCCTAGTCTACCAATGTATCTTCTTGAGCAACGCTTTGCTCATGGTTCCCTTGACTTTGAGCATCCTCCGGCGCAACACTTTGCTCACGGTTCCCTTGAGAATTCTCTGGACCAACACTCCGCTCACGGTTCCCTCCAGAACGAGGTTTTACAAAATATTTTGGATTGAAAGCTTCTGCCAAATCAGGATATTTCACCTTGACCATGTTTTCCAGGCACTTGCGGTACGAGAAATCTTGCTTATGACCATCGGTTGTGACAACATAGAAACACCTGGTATCAGTGAAATTGCTGTGTTTGTTTACCTGTTCCATTAATATGCGATCAGTATAACACTGTAAATGAAAACTATCATTCATAGTAAGTACCAACAAATATATTACAAAAATGAAAACTATCATTCATAGTAACCTATTCCAAAAGCAAGCATCAAGAGAAAATTCTCTATTAAGCCTACTAATAATCGGTTTTAGGTTGATGGTTAACAAAACCAAATTTAAGACAAGGGCTAGAAAGCATTGACGAGTTTACTTAACCATACAGCATAGGATATTAGGATCTAGACGTGACTAAAATGTATATATCAGCAAGTGCTAATACATGCGTACATAATGCAGTCTGAAAGAAAATAAGGCGTATCAAGGGAGCTTTAGTTCTTTAGGTGAATAAAAGAAGAGAAAACATCACCCTAAGCTAAAGACACCTTCATCAGATATTTCCAAATTACTTCAGAAGGCCTGAGAAGTCACTGACATCACTAAACAAAGAACTTCAACTGGAAAAAATGTCGTCATTCACACCTTGGAACAGAGCATGAGTAACGAAGCATAAATCAGACGACTCTTTCTTATCACTAGTGAATTAGAAACATTGGCATGAGAGATAACATGTAAAAAAACATGAAAAAATACAAGCCTGTAGAGGGATTGATAGTGAGCGACTCGTGTGAGTCGAAGCATAAAGTATAGAATGTGATTACATGGGTGTCATTGTCCACTTTCAAAGATCAAAAGCTCACAAATGATAGGAACGCCATTTAAACAAAAGTAAACTAGGAGAAAAGTCGACCACGGAGCATACCATAACATAGTCGACACCGGCACCCATTTTTACAGCTTTGTCAGGATGGTGAGCAAAAACATTATCAAGAACAAACGACTGATCATCAGCGGGCAATGGATCCCCATCGTTGTACCTTCACACATGAATTTCTATTAAGAAAACAACTGGGAAAAGGTGAAATTATCTAACAAAACTTAAAGCATTCCTATTGCTTAAAAGAATCATAAAAATTCCGAGATGAAGTACTGTAGAAAAGAATGTTAATGCAAATATCTCATATATTCGAAGCTGAATAGTGAATAGAGTACCTAAGTAACCAGAATTTCCATAATTATGATCATGTCAACTAGAAGGGTGCAATTATTAAAACAAATAAATTGTTTCCTGCTTGTTAGGTTATTAAAGACGGAATACCATTCAAATTGAATATCAAATATAAGGGAATCTATTATCAAATTTCCCAAAGTTTCCTCAGTCATGCATTTTCATGCCAACTAACAACATAAAGAAACCCTATTCCACTTTGTTATGCAACTAAAAAGCTACAATGTCAAAAAATTCAAGAGCAAGTCTGAGAAAGTTTACCCAGTCTGGTGCATTATTCTTCTGACTGACTGCATGAGTGGCTCAACAGCTGAGAGAATATCTTGCTCCTCAGAAGTAAACATGTCTAGTCTCTGTCTTGTAGCAGTATACATTGCAGCCATACTGGAATCATCATTTATTGGTCGAGCTGACTTCACTGGGCGGTTCTTCTTACTAGCATCTGAAGCCCAACGACGTGATCCCCTAGTCTGTCCCCACTGATGCTGCTTTTCACTTTCAGTGTTATCCTCATCATGTGGAATGTCCCAGCCACTAGAGCTTGCAGGTTGGTTTAAGTCATTAAGGGTGTCCCAACCTTGTGAACTTTCTTGAGACTTTTGTTGGTCCCAAGAACTATTCGTTGCAGGTGATTTTTGATGATTCCAAGAACTATTTCCTGTAGGTGGCTTTTCTTGGTCCCAAGAACTATGCGTTGCAGGTGATTTTTGATGATTCCAAGAAGTATTCATTGTATGCGACTTTTGTAGGTCTGAAGAACTATTCTTACCCCAGCCTTGTTTAGGTGACTTGTCCCTACTCCAGTCTGCTGCAGCTGAAGAAGCCCAACCAGACGATGACTGAACAGGCTTTTCCAAAGTAGTTATTTCACCCCAGCCAGATGTCAATTGATCCACCTTTTCCTCTGTCACTTTGTTATTCCAACCAGATGTTGACTGCCCTGGCTTTACTTGACTTGTTTTATTATCCCATATGCTTTCTTCTCTCCCTTGGTTGGACTGGTTATCATTTCCTGTGATCTTCCTCCCCCAAGAAGCAGTATCCCAGCCACTAGATTTGGAAGAATAGTCCGAGGTTTTTGTAGGGATGGAATCTTTTGTCCCCCAACCAGACCGTTGCGGTGCATCACTAGATTCAAGTTTTTCAGATTCTTTGCCCATTGTTCCCCAGCTAGCGCTAGAATCCCAACCATTAGACTTGAAGGTTTTATCTTCCATACAAGTTCCATCCATTTTTGGAGAGTCATCTTGTGCTTTAGATTTGCTTGTGCCCCAATCAGACCATTCATTTTGCTTCTTCGAACTGGATGCAGCTGCTGCAAAACTGTCACCGCCCTCTGCATTTTTATTCCATGCAGACGAAGCATCCCAACCAACATCCACTTTTGGAGAAACATCTTGTGATTTAGATTTGTTCGCCCCCCAACCAGACCACTCATTTTGTTTGTTTGGACTGGTCGCAGCTGCTGCAAATTTGCCACCATCCTCAGCATTTTTGTTCCATGCAGAAGCATCCCAACCAACATCTGACACCTTGTGTGAAGACTCAACATTGTCCCAACCTGAACCAGCTGGCTGACAATCGAAATTATTCTCAAAATCAGCTGCATCCTCAAACACTGGCTTATCTAAACCATCTGTATGGTCTGGAGACGGGCACCAGTCATCCTCTTCATATATGTCCATTAGATCATCAACTTCTTCTCCTAGGCAATCAGTATTAGAATTGTTTCCACCAGCACCACTAACCATGTGCAGAAAGTTGTAGACATCCATCCCACTCATTTGATCAGATCCAAACTGTGAAAGAAAAGCAATAATGAGAAAATGCTACACTAGAAATCGATGAAAGCCAATAGGACCTTTGCTGCTTGGACTCAATTGCAAGTGACTCAAATGCCAATAGAACTTTCTAAGTGCCTCACATGCCAACTACAAAAAATAGAACACATGTGAATACAGGTAATAAAGGGTTCGAAAGGAGGACAAAGTTCTGGGGTTTCTTTAACCAAAATAATATATTATGATCCTTTTTTTGTCAAGTGAAAATATTAAAATAGTAATAAATGAACCAAAATGGGACAGATGAGAAGGGCAGTAATAACCCAGGATGGAGGAAAAGAGAGGAACCGAGAAAGCAAAGAAGTCATCCTATCATTAAGCTTCTTATCTCATTACCATAACTGAGTATAAATTGTCAGCTTATGGTCTGGCATGAAGATCTATAGCAATTGAAACCTAAAAGGCTACAGAACTGAAGCTAATTCAAGTTAGTGCAACAACATGGCGTAATTTGGTGGATTCAGATATCTCCAGTTGGTCCTACATAGATCCCATACCATACCCATATTCATGTCGACACCGAAATTCCACCAAAAATACCAAGTCCAAGCACCAACAGAGGATAAGAGTGAGAAATATGAATATCATTAAGAATAATTAACTTCAAATATGACATACCTTCTGATTCCACAGGAGGTCAAAACGTGAACCTGTTCCGACAGACACACGTTTACCCCAAGAACAGGATGCAACTATGCTCGACAAGGAATCATCATAGCATTTCTCTGCAGCTCTTTCAAAGCACTTCCTTGGTGTCTGTGCAACCATACAAGAATTGATTAATTTAAAAGGAATAGTGGTTGTTTGAGAAGGGAAATCCTGGTACTTTCTCAACTTAGAAAGGATAACAAAATACTTACAAACAGCGTTGCCTCGGTAAATGGCACTTGAATATTCAGTGAGCGAGTTAGTGCTTTGTAACCACCAGAGTTGAAGCCAATCAAGTTTCCACAACATGTCATGCTGTTAGCTAAGAGCATGAGGTGTTCCTTTAGAACACCTCTTGTTACCATTGACACAGAAGTGGAGAGACGCTGTAAATTTGAAACAAAAAAGTGAGCATTTTCAATGACACGGAGGTCCGTAAACTGAAAAAAAATGAAGCTTTAAGATTATTTGTCATGATAGTAGTAAATATGTGCCATTGTACTCATCCATTACCAATAAACAAAAGTTATGTTATAGTAGATGCCACATGCAAAAAATGCAAGACAAACATGAAAAGTATGCACATCTAAACAACCATCAAAACCCAAGTCTACACTTAATGTTTGATTGAAACATACCTGCACTGCTTGTTCAAAGGCACAAGAAATTCCAAGCAGATGCTCAACTTGCTTTATAGCATAAGGTATAGACCTCTGGGTGTCAATTATATTTAGCACTGGAAGACAGCAGTCAATGACAGTCCTCCAGGCATCACCGTTCTCCTTCACAGCAGATTTCTCCAAAACAACTTCCAATGCCAATTCACCCTTCTGAATCTTGCTTGGATTTCTTATCCAAGTTGTCATGTCCTCGTTAACCCAGATAATATTTGCCGAACAGATACGAGGGTCACCTGTCCATTAAAATATCAAAACAGTAAATATCAAATTGCAAACACCGGCAAAAGCAACCGTCTTAACCAGTTTCTCAGATTACAAGCAAAACATAATCAAGACAGAGAAGGTATCCAAGACCAACTATCATAAGATTTGGTAAAGCACACAACTTGAGAATTGTACAAAGTTGAAAACAGATGATTCAACTAACAATAATTTTGTGGATATCTAAACGAGATGTGTTGCCAACCCTTTCTTGAACCTCATCCACTCATAAAAATTAAAATACTCAAAAAGTATGACTAGAGATTGGAAGAGACTATATCTGCAACCATTAACGACCTTAACTTCCTAACATAATCACATAATAAAATTTTTGAAAAACAAAGCTAATCAATCATCACAGCTTTCTAGAAGTATACTAAAACCAAAATATGGAATTCAGAACATTTCATCAAAAGAGAAACCAAATACCAAAAATCACAAAGAAGATGGCATACCCTTGATCACTGCTTCTAGAAGAACAGGGTAGATGACATCAGCCATGATTTGTATAGCATTATCTAGATTATCATCACTTGTATTTCGAAAAAAGAACATCAAGCAAGGCATGTCAAGCCCTTTGTCCCCACAAGATTGCTGGATGGAACAACACTCACTGCCAAAAGGTTTTAAAGAGAGGAGAATAGATGTACATCAGTGGTGGATCAAGGTATAGTCGAGATTCTGGATGATAAGAAATGCAAATAAAGACAAAGTCGCAATGAACAGACATCAGATAAAAACTGAAAATGCATTCTAAACGCGAACATCAAACGATCCCCCAAATCTTTTCAGGTGGCAACCTGTTCCTTCCAAAGAAAAGACCAACACCAGCAATGATTCTTATCGGGCAAGACTTTTACCATTACCAAATCACATTACAACCAGATAAATAGTGTAACAGAGATGGATCAGACAACACAAGGGTTCTAGCAGTAACTTTTATCAGCTACTAGAATAAATAAAACACATTTAGCCTGTCATAACAAGTTCCATTGAAGAAAACTAACCTGACAAAAAAATCTGTCCTCCTAAAAAATTCAGCCGTCTTTTTCTTCTTGCGAAAGGAGTTAATAGTTTCTTGGCACTTCATATGAATCTCTTGCATGCTAATACTTAACTCCTTCAACAGAGCCTGTTTTTTCACCACTTCTAAAATGAGATATCTTGAAAGAAGCGAGCACAGACGTAATTTAAATTCTTAAATATATCCCCAAAGATACAATAATATTAGGCCAAGTATAGTAACCTTATTGAGGAGGATATGCCCAAAAAGGCCTGCCTCTATGTCTGCTACAGTTTGCTGCTGTTTGTATCTGTGTGCAATGGACTAAGGTTAGGACTTAGGACTTACTGCATAAGTTTAGCACTACAGTAACCATATATGCATATACATACATATATTCTCCATTAACAAACAATATAAGGAAAATGAAACCCCAGAAACCGAGTGATTCTGAGATTAAACATACTCAATGATGAACTCTACTGCAATATCTTTGAGTTTGACTCTTCTCAAATGATTCTTAACAAGATATGCTGCATTTTCCTGGCAATACTTTCTCCCACAATTACAGTCTTTCAAATACAGAATTCCACGGCGGTCAATCAGATCATTTTTGAAACCGACTTTGCAAAGCAATATTTCCTGAAAATCAGAAAAATCACCAAGTAATGGTAAGTGACACACAAAACAGACATACTTAAGCACCAAATAATCATTTCATTCTACACAAGACGTAATGGACTAACAATGCGCACCTTCATCAGCTCCCAAGAAGAATTGCTACTAGGAGATGAATCAAGGACTGCTTTATATGCTGGATTTGACATCGCAGTAGCAGCTAAGACACCCACAGGCTCACCAGCAGGGAATTGAGGTCTAGTTCTAGCACTTAGCCCATACTGAAATTGTATTATTGAGTTGCTACTGACATTTCTAACTGTGCCATCATAACAAATAACAACATCACGAAGGATGGCCATCAAATTTTTAAACAAGGTCCCTGGTTCAGTCAACCCCCTGGTGGAGCGAACCATTACTTCTCTAGTAGATATTGAATGAACCATGCCCTCATACGGATCAAGCCCACGGAAAAAGCAACTTTTAATCAGGCCAAACTCAGCAGAAGGATAATCTGTTGCATCAGAAGGATATATGCATTGAAATTGGTATGCCACATCTTCAACCAAAGTCTTTGAGTAGAATTTTCCTCTATCTGAAAGTTGCATTCCCAAGAATCCGATCTGCTGAACAACCTTATTGACAGCAGAATCGCTCCTAGAGTCGATTAAATTACCCAAGGCTGATTTTAGAATGAAATCAGCTACTGGTGCTTTGGCTACTTTGATGTGATTCTCAATTTGCAACTTGACCAGTTCATTATATGTTGACCTTAACTGATAAAGCAAAGGAGAAATGGCACGGATATCCTTCTGAATATTTTCTATAACATCCCTGGAGACAGAAAAATCTTCAAGACTAACAGTGAAGCCTTCCACAAAGATATTTTCCATCAATAAAGGCTGTAAAGAATCAAAGAAGTTAAGAACCTCTTTTGGACCCTTCTCATAGAAAATAGATGCCACAACCTCATTGATGACGGACTGCATTATGTCCTTACCAAAATCAACTTTCAATATATCACTTTTTCCAATTAAGTATCTATCACTGGAGCAATCAAGGCAGGCAGGAAAACCAGTCTGTAGAATCTGAAAAGCTGTCCAACAGGGAGCAACACGATTACCCTTCAAAAAAGCAGGCTGGGGCAATCCTGAAGAGAGAAACATGGACAATTGTTGAGCATCAGCTTTTCTAAACAAAAATGTCTGAAGCATAACTCTCAGTGACAACAATGCATCAGTGGCCAACTGCAAATTTAGGTTGCCACTGTGAGAGCTAAGCAACTGCTTCTCCACTGAAAAGAGCTCATAAACTTCTGCTTTCGCTGATAGAGACTGCGGGTAAAACAAGTGAATGCAATCTCCGTCAAAATCAGCACTGAGTGGCCCACAAATCAGGGGATTTATCTTCACTGTATGATCATCATGAACATACACTGAAAGTGCCTGCAGCGAATGTTTGTGTGTGGTTGGTGGCCTATTTATAAAGACGATGTCCCCATCCATAATTCGACGATGTACCACCTGACCAGATCTCAAGAAGGTATGCCCCTTTGAACCCTCCCTCAGTGAATATGTAGAGGAACCATCTTTGTAGGTCAAACACAACTTGTTATCAACCAGATTTTGCAAAAATGTCATGTTGTGTATATTGACCCTCTCCTCGTAAGTAATTCTTTGAGCAATTTCAGACGGAATGCCAATTTCATTCACCCTTTTGTATGCATCCCCGGTAATCACACTGCGTGAAGAGAATCCCGAACCCTTTCTGATGAACAATGTCCTCATCTTCTCAAGCCATGCTTTCGTTGAAGAATCACCGGCATCTTTGTTAACCCCATATCGCGCTTCTATGTTACGTGACGCCTTAGCAGTACCCCTAACTTGAAGATACTGCTCAACTGCTGACTGCAGATCATTAGCTTCGATTTCGTGTGATTCAAAATTTGGGGTACCAGACCTTGAGCTTTTTATAATTTCAACTTGCTTCAGAACCTTTCTCAGCATTGATGTAGAAAGATCCTGGAAAAAAAGGAAAAGATGTTCAATCATAGAAGAGATAACTCTAAGTCTCTAACATGATCCAACATGAAACGTCAAGATAAGCAACCTCTTTTGTTCATAATACACTTACCGAGGACATGACACTAATACCATCTGAAATGTCTGGGACAGATAAACAATTCGGAGGGACTGGTAAATACTGCAAAATATATCCCTCTTGTGGGAAGAACCCTTTCCCAGAAAGCTTTCGCCTTGTCTGTGCAGGAATTTTCTTGAGTATTTCCACCACCTATTAGTATTTTCAAATAAATAAAACTTAACCCCAAAACCATTGATATTTCACCAAAGACCCAATATCAAACATATATTGACAGGACAGACAATAAAACAGTTCAGGATACTTAATGCTATCCTGATTATAGTTGTTCAAGATTCAGTAAAATTTAGAATTTTTCCAACAAATCAACTCTCACGGCAGGTTGTATCAGGAGCTAAAAATGATTTAAAACAAAAACAATAGGGTATATTATGTTGATGCTTAAAACCAAAGAAATATGAACAAAAAGTTGGCCAGACTTCAATACACTACTGTCTACTTTACAAGACTACCACTAAATTGAACATATGATACTAATACAAGTAAATGCATGTCTGGATGCTTAATTACATGCTCTGTTGCAGTCTGATAAGAAAAACTAAAAACAGAAGTCAGAACTTAAAGCTCAAAGTAAAACAATAAATCATGAAAAAAAATGGGAAAACGAGAGACGTAAAAAGCGAATAGCATTAGCACAAAATGACTCGCATCAAATCTCAATAAACATGAACATGAAAGCTAAGGTCAAACACCAAAATGTGAGAGAAGTGGAAGACAAACCTCACAAGGCAGAAGAGATCGAGTATGACTGTCACCGTAGCGAAAACCATATCTCTCTAAAAAATTCCAGTTAGTTTTTGATTGTTTAGATGGTTGCTTCAACTCCAAATACCAAGCACCGTCTGTCGTTTTAACTTCTTTGATAGAAACTTGTGGAGTATTCTATGTAAATCAAATGAGAAAACAAAAAATAACACACCTCCAACATAAATTATAGAGAAAAAGTACAAACAAATTAGTCCATTTTCAGCTAACATCAAGAAACAATTCTCATTTAATGCAAGATTAAGAATCGGCCAATCAAATATTATACTAGACATCCATTGTGCATAATTTACACAATATCAATTGTTAGCCCATGTAAATATCCCCAAAAGTTGCCCTTAAATTAAAGCCGATTATCGTATTCCAATTATTTTGCCTCTCTTTCATCTGAGCCAGTAGCCTCTGAAAACACTCCCATTCCCTCATCATGACCAAACATTTAATATGGGGATAAGAACTGTTTGTGTTCATGCAGTCACATGCAAAATAGTAAATATCATTCAAAATGATAAGCCTCAAATAGTTTACATAGCGTACTGAAAATCAAACAAGAAAAGAATATACAGGATTTCAAACTCACCTCACAACATGATGCTAGCAATCTTTCTGCGACACTGCCACTTTTAATCTGAAACTGATATGTAAAAGACTAGTAACTACCAAGCAATCAAGCATATAAATTACATGAGCAGATTTAGCAGCATGCTAAATAGTTAAAGCAAAGAATTAAGAATCCAAGCTTTCGCAAATAATGTCTAATAAAAATTAAGGAACATAATCATATAAAAACAGCAGGGCATTGAGCTTAGAGTTTCAAATTGTCCAGAGAATAATTCAAAGCATTTCCTGAAACTTCCACATGATTAAATGCTTTCTTACAGAGATATTGTCTATATATTTATACTCTAATTCATGTTTTGTGCAAATAACAAGATGGTATAAGCAGAACTGTTGATCTTAATTCTAGAGAAAAAATTGGTGGGGGGGGAGAAAAAGTAACTTGAAACGGAAAGAAAAAAGGGATGCCAAATATATCTAGGGGCAGTGAGTGGGAACTGGGAATAGAAAACCTTACATCAGTTTAACTTCTGGTATGATTTTAATCCTGTTTTAGCCCTCAACAAGTGAGCCATTCTTTGGATTACTTTACTTTGAGGGTATGAACTGTTATATTTAAAACTTTAAACATTTTCCTACAGTCGTAAGGTAAAAATAAAATAATTATGATATTCTTGTAGTCAATCCATAGTTTGTTGTGATATTTATCTTTTAGATGAGCTTCCCTATTTATAATTTTAAACATATTTAGATATAAGAAGTAAACATCCCACAAGGCTTATACCCAACATCCCACGATTTATGCCATGACTTAGTGGAGAATTGAAGATTGATTTACATTTCAACCTAAAATGCCATGCAACCTGTGACAACACCATTCATCTTCCTCAACGAATGAAAAAAATTCTGAGAGATCAGAGTTGCTTTCTTGTAGAAGGAGACTTCAAAACAAGATCATTTATAATAGATAATGCAATAGTTGATAAGTTAGTACCTTGTTCTTCAATTTTAGGCACTTCAAGCAAAGTAAACTCAACAGTCGCCTTAATTCAATGATATGGCTAGGATGATATATTGGTATTGGTAATTCAATATATCCAAAATGACCTGAAAGCAACAATATAATGAAAAGTTAGCCATTTCCAAAATATTCTCAGTGGCATTTTTGTCCTTCATTATAAATACATACTGTAGAGTTTTCAGCTTTTATTGATTAGGATAGAAATAAGCACCTTCACACTGTCCAGGTTCTGATGTACCACACGCACTACATTTACCAAATTCTAGGGGCAAACCGAGGTAGGAATTCGAGAGCTGACTAACATGGTTAATAGGAAAGCCACTGACTGATGATGTTAGCTGTGAATAAATTTTGGGAGATGGATTAAGTCAACTAGCATCAAAGAAAGAACTATTGCGTTACAAAAGAAAAAAAGAATTCAGTCCACTATTAACACTATTAATTTCAGGGAAAGTACTTCTAGATGATAAACCCTAAAGCTTCAAAATTAATTTTAAAAGAAAACATTGTTGCTAAATCACTCGAGTTAACTAGTTCCCAGAAGCACGTATGTATACTAGAGATAACTCCTTTTTAGGAATTAAATAGGAGGGGAAGGGAGCAATAAAATAAGTAGAACGTCCAAAAAAATCATATGAGATGATCAACAAAATGACAACAGATCATAGGGGAAGAACATTGCTCTAGAAAACAAACTAAAGATCAAATAAATGAAACAGGTTTCAACTTACAATTTCTTTAGGAGTTGCCAAGCAGAACTTTATACCAGTTATCTCACCATCTAAAATAGTTGACGAAGAATTTTCCTCCATATCTCTCTCTTTAAAATCTATAAGACAAAACTGTGCAGAAAAGCAATCCAAGTATAACGATAAGGAGAACGGTGCAGAGATATGACCCTTCAAAGCACATACATATATCCGTATCCAACACTCACACTTGAGACCAAGTAACAGTCATGGACATGCACAAAACAGTAGCTATATTTATGTTGAAAATGTATATTCGCTTTTTCCCATTAAACGAAATAGTAGGCTGAACCAACATGATGAAAATCAACAGCCAAAAACAATAAATTCTAACTAGCTAACTTCACAAAGTCATAATGCCAAGTGAGAAGCAAAGAGATTAACGGGATTATTTTCCCTATTATATCAGGATTAGGAAAAGACTCAAATTGATTAAGGTCAACAAAGCACTCTCAGTCTCAACTTCAGTAGGAAGATGAACAAACAAAATGCAAAGCAAGACATGCATGACTTATAAGCAAAATTGAAAACCAAATGGAAGCTGACTAACAAAACAAAAATGGCTCAAATCCCTTGCTCTTCTCTTTGTTTCTCAAACCAACTTTCTCAGCAAAGATCACACGGGGAAAAGAACGGTTGAACAAGGAGTGAAAGGGAAAAAAAGTAAAAAGCCATATTACCTCGAATTTTTTTCTTCCTTTTAATCTAGGTCAATGAAATAACCTGGAAAAACAAATAAATCCAGGAAATGGGTTTTAAAAGAAATTAAACCTTTGCTTGGTTCACCACAAAATGAAGAAATAAACACTGTAACGTTTCCAACAAAAAACCAAAAAAAACAGATAAAAATTCAACCCAAAATTTTAAAAAAAAATAACAACTTAGGGAAGAGAATACCCAGAACTTCAAGAAAAATTCCATCTGCCTTCCCCATTTTCTTCACTTTAGTTCACTTTCTAAGCACCCAAACATTAACAAAAAATAAAAATCGTAAATTTAAGCCCAAGAGACACAAGTAAATTACCTGAAATGTCCTTGTGTCCTTCTGAATGTTCTGAGATTAAAACTTTGAAACACTAAAACCCTAAAAACCCATAAAAGAAAATAGGAAATCAAATGGGTCCTCAATGTGCGAGCCAAATATGAGTGATCAAACCGGAATGTAAAATTAGTGGGAGAAAGGGAAGAGAAAATGCGGCTAAACAAATGGTATTTTTTCAAATAATAATTTCTTCAATTTCCTACAATTTTTTCCCTCTTCCTTTCCCTACCTAAAAGAAAGAGAGCAGATGTATAAAATGAAAAAGAAGAAGAAAAAAAAGATTGGTGAGTCAAATGACAGAGAAGGTCATGCAGGAAGTGTGCTTAGTCACCCTATGTACTAATTTTAAAAATGTTTAATATTAAATATCCAATGAATATTAGTATTTTTTAATATAAATATTTAAATTATATCTTAGTTAAATAAGTATTTAAAGTTTTATTTTATGATTTATTTAAAATATAATTGTAATGGGTGTAATTTTTTACTATCCAATTAAAATCAAACACGCGATAATATTAAAAAACATTATTTTAAAAGTAAATTAGATTTTTTTTTATATCTTAACATTTTAAAATAATCTTAAAAGAGTTTTTAAATTTCTAAATCTCTCAAATCAAACAACTTCTATTAATGTTAGTCTCGTTTTTAGTGACAAAATGAAACGTTTTTCCTTCATTACATAACATATATCGTTGTTCATCGTAAATTATTAAAATAAATTATTTTTCAATTTTAATATTTTGCACATTGTTATTCAATTTTTGTCAATAAAGTAATGAGATAAGTGATCGCAATGGTCCAATAACAGATATGATAGGTAATAATATGAGAATCGAAATAAATCAAATCGAGATTTGTGTTCAGGAGTGTTAAGAAATTTTTAATTTTGAGGTTATTTTATTTTGTTAATTTTTATTTATTATTAAATATAATTTCAAAATTTTAAAAATGACATGTGTCAGATAATAATAAAAGTTGTTATTTTTAACATTGTGACAAGATGGTTCGTATGATAAAACTATTTAATTAGTTCAGATTGTTCCTTTTAAACAATATTATAGTATAAAATTATTCTTTATAAAATAACTTAAATTATTTTATAAAACTAATTTATAATTGAAACAAGTCCTAATAACGAGAAATTATTTTATGAATCGGTTTTATCATGTCATCCATGATCTCTAATCACTAAAAATTAGCTAATTATTTTTTTTTATTTTTCATATCATTTTTTCCAAAAGTGAATCTTCACTTTTTTATTACCATATAAATAGATAGTGGATGGTTACATAAAGATTAATTAAGAAAGAAAAAATGATATGAAAAATAAAAAATTAATTAATTTTTAATAGTTAAAGACTAACATAATGGAATCGATCCATAAAATAATTTCTCCCTAACAACCTAGACAACTGATATTGATATGCTAACTAACATTATTTTATTATATATAACAACTTTTTCAAATATAGTACGATAAAATATATAAATATGATACGAATAAAAAATTATTAGATCTTCTTTTCTGATGAAATGATAATAATGGGTTTAGTGGCTTGTTCGTGTTGCTTTATTTAACTTTTAAAAAATAAAGGGTAAAATGAGAATTTTGATTTTATCGTATATGTTAATAAATAATTATATTACATTATAGTAAAAAACTGTATAACTTAGTTGAGTCCAATTTTACTCGTCAATTATTAAAAATAAAATGAATATATATATATATAACTCTGCTTGTGTTGTCACCCAACATGAGTAGCATAACATACCAAAACCTATGTGGTCTGCACGTTATCATAATTGCAATACATTCATCCCCTTCGTCACATTCCCTACAAGTCTATATGTATATATATTCAATCCATGTTCTAAATCACAATTCAGACAAAAAAAAAAACAAGATTTAATCTCAGCCATGTCAACCTTGAGAGCTTATGGAAAAGTCAATGACTTTGATCAAGCAATGCTACAAGCTGATCGGAAAAAAACCAGGAGAAGAATCGCAATCATTTGCTTATCTTGCATAGTTCTTGTCGTGGTCGTCGTCGGTGCGGTTCTGGGAACTACTCGAACTTCCGAAGGAGACAACGACAACAACGATGGCCGAAACAACTCGTTTCCGCACATCTCCAACTCTATCAAAGCCGTTTGCGATATCACTTTGTATAAAGATTCATGTTACAACAGCTTGTCTCCGTTGGCGAATTCTACCGAGCTTACACCCCAAGATATATTCAGATTATCGATGGAAGTCGCGATTTCTGAGATATCGAAAGTGGCTCGATATTTCTCCAATGACAACAATGCTTTTAAAGGCGATAACATAACGGTTTCAGTCATGGAGAATTGTCGTGAGCTTTTGAGTTTAGCTATTGATCATGTCAATGACTCGTTATCGTCGACGGCGATAATTACTATAGAAGCTGCCGTTGATGATCTACGAACATGGCTCAGCTCTGCCGAGACGTACCAACAGACATGCATCGACGGGTTTAAAGAGATCAACAACGACTCCATCGACAATCATATGAAACTTTCTTTAGAGCTAACAAGCAACAGTCTAGCCATTGTCACATGGATTTCGAAGGTTACGTCCGCGTTTAACCTAAATCGTCGACGGTTGATGAACTTTGATGCTCCTCGAAAGGAAAATCAATGGCGTTTACATAATGAAAGGATGTTGGCCGAAAGTTCCGACAAGTTAAAGAAAAATGCCGATATAATCGTCGCGAAAGACGGGTCGGGTAAGTATAAAACCATAATGGAAGCCATGAAAGCAGTACCTGTGAAGAACAAGAAGAAAAGGACCGTGATCTACGTGAAGAAGGGAGTTTATAAAGAGAACGTTAGGGTTGAGAAGAACAAATGGAATGTTACCATGGTTGGTGATGGCATGAATTCCACCATTGTCACATGGAACCTTAATTTTGTTGATGGCACTCCAACATATTCAACTGCAACATTTGGTAAGTATTTTCTGACCATTATCTAATGTTTGATTTGAGTGGCTTGTGAATTTTATCGAGTTTAAATATAAATAATCGAATATGAAGTCAAGCGTATAGAATGAATTCAAATTTTATGAAATAATAAGCTTAATTAGGTCAACTCAAACAAGCTATAGTTAAAGTTTAAGGTTTGAATTTTAAGTCGGATTTAAATAAACTTTAATCGAATTAAAATTAGAACAATTAAAAGTTTAGGATCAATTTAAAATGATAGACATAATTTTATAGATAAAATTCGAATGAATTCGACTTTAGCCAGCGATTGAAGTGTAAGCGTTGACTTGCTTTTCTTTGCAGCTGTATTCGGGAAAGGCTTCGTTGCTAGAGACATGGCATTCGTCAACGCCGCCGGACCGCAAAAACACCAAGCCGTCGCCTTAATGTCGACGGCCGACCAATCGGTCTTCCACCGATGCAGATTCGACGGTTTCCAGGACACCCTCTACGCACATTCGAACCGTCAATTCTACCGCGAATGCGACATCATCGGGACGGTCGATTTCATCTTCGGGAACTCGGCCGTCGTCTTCCAGAACTGCAACATCCTCCCCCGACAACCGATGGCCAACCAACAAAACACCATCACCGCACAAGGCAAAGTCGACCCCAACCAGAACACCGGGATCTCAATCCAGAACTGCACCGTTTCACCGTACGGGAACTTGAGTTCTTCGTTGAGAACTTACCTCGGTCGTCCCTGGAAGAAATACTCGACCACTGTGTTTATGTACTCGAACCTTGGGAGCCTCGTGAATCCGGCAGGGTGGCTCGCGTGGACGGGGAACAGTGCTCCGGACACCATATTCTACTCGGAATACAAGAACATTGGACCAGGGTCTTCGACCAAAAACCGGGTTAAATGGAAAGGGTTGAGAAATCTTAGTGAGAAAGAAGCTAAGAAGTTTACTGTTAAAGAGTTCATCAATGGCGATAAGTGGATCTCACATGCTGGTGTTACCTACAAATCTAACTTGTGAAGTTGTCACCGAGATTTTTGTTTTTCATTTTTATAATTTTGTCCCTATGTTAAAGTTTGCATTTAGTCCTCCTAAATGTAAATTATGCAGTTAATCCTTTGCTGCCCTCGGTGAAATAGAAAATTTTCGGTTTTTTGTTTAACCATCCATATTTTCGATTAATTTTGATCGAGTTTTACATAAACTTGTTGAACAACAGGTAATTATAAAATTTTAATATAATATTACTAGATATTGTATTATATTATGTAATCTAATTTCATTAGGAAAAAAAATCTATTTTTTAATAGAAAAAAATCTATTTTTTAACATAAATAGATTAACAAAAAAGCAAGTTCTAATTAGGTATATTCCACCCAAATATCCATTACCATCAACAAAATCAAAGCCATCGACTTTCTCCAAAAACCAACAAAAAGATAACCAAAGCCAAACCCAATTCCGCTTTGACTTCAAAAAGTTTTTTGGGAGGGAATTTGCAAAAATTCAAGCTTCTGGGTGGTTTTGATTTTCAATCAGATCTCATCATGTTAAAGTTCCAATCTTGATTTTGACCACCTGGAAACAGGCCTCTGAATTTGCAATAAAAAACATCCACTTTTCTTCAATTCTCCCTCGTTTTTAATTGGGATTCGTAATGGATTTGGATGATTTCAGATCAGTACTTGAAACGGCAGGTGTTGATGTTTGGACTTTCATTGATACCGCCATCCTTGTAGCTTCTTTGGATTATGGTCAGGAGTTGAAACAAAGGAGAGATGGGATTGTTGAGAGGCTCTATGCTGCTTCCATGGATACCAAGTGTAGAAGCTGTGATTTTGTTGAGAAATCAAATGGAATTCAAGTTAACAATAATGAATCAAATTCAAATCCCCATGAAGATAAAGGAGGAGAAAAGGTTAAAGGGGCACCTTTTTCACCTCAATCTGATAATGAAGCTGATGATTCTGACCCTTATGCTGGCTTGTTTGATGATGAACAGAAAAGGGTTCTTGAGATTAAAGAGGGTCTGGAACTTCCTAATCAGGTCTTTCATTTGTATTGTTGGTTTGTTTTTATGGATTTTTTATTTGATTTTGGTTTATTGATTTTTATCTGTTTTTGTTGCAGTCTGATGATACTTTAGTTGATTTGCTTCAAAGTTTGGCAGATATGGATATAACATTTCAAGCAATCAAGGTAATGAATTATGTGGTCCATTTTTTTTTTAATTTTGAGTTTTGTTTGATTTTTTTTATTACCATTTTCATGATATGATTTCTATATTTAGGAGACTGATATTGGAAGGCATGTGAACAAATTAAGGAAGCATTCATCAAATGATGTTAAGAGATTAGTGAAACAGCTTGTCAGGTTTGGTTAATACTTAATAAGCATATGGAATTTGATATGTTCATAAATGTTTTTTTTTTCTATTGTTTTGTTCGATGAAAGTTTTTTGATATGTTGTTTGTTTGTTTGTTTCTCTAGAAAATGGAAAGAAATTGTAGATGAATGGGTAAGGGTGAATCAACCTGGGGAGCTTGAACCTGCTGCACTTATGGGTAACACTGTTATCTATAAACTGTTAACATTTAGATTGTTTGTTTACTGAGAAAATATTTCCAAATTTAGTGGAGAATTGAGATGTCAACTTTAAAATGAAAATGAATATTGTCTGGCAACAGATGGAGATTCACCACAGCAAAAACTTCCTCAAAATGGTCGTCAACAGGTGAAAGGAATTGTGTTTTCTAATGTGAAAGTTGTTTGAAAATTCTCTTTTGTTTTATGATTCTAAGATTCTGCTATGTTATAGGTTCCCGATTTTATGTACTCCCCAAATCCACACAGTGAGTGACGAATCTGATTCGAAGTTGGATTTGATGTTTCTTTCTTTCTTCGTGTGCATTCAGTTAATCAGCCTTCCTTATACTGCTTTTTCGGATGATGATTGATAGATTTTGGTTCTGGTTCTGAAAAGAATTTTTCAGAACCTGAAAGGAAGCTGAAGCCAATCCCTCCTCAACGGAAAGATCCTCCTCCGAGACCTACAAACTCCACTCCACAAAATGTACAGGTATGAATTACGAGTACATACCATATTATATCCTATAATTGCATCATTGTTCGGTTGATGAATATCGAGGTCCAATACCAAATATAGAAGCACATGCTTTGAAAAGATTGTTTGCTGTGAAACTGGCATTTTGATAAATTCCTATGCTGCTAAGGCTTATGATTCTCACGGAACGAGAATTTGTAGTTATGATCGAATAGTTTATTGTAGCAAATATGCAAATAATTCAGTTTGATTGAGTTGATTTCGGGTATAAGCTTTTGTTATGGTTATTTATTGAATTGCCTTCTTCTGATTCATAGAGACAAAGAGATCAAAAGGAAAGCAATTTTGACTCGGAAAGGCTGGCTTCGGCTAGAAAAAGGCTTCAAGACAGTTACAAAGAAGCTGAAAACGGTTGCTTTATATTCTCTTATTCCACTTTATTTAATCTTAAACCCCTCTCTCCGTGATTATGCTAAATGTGATTATCTGTGGTTTTCCTATGCTTTTTGAAGCCAAAAAACAAAGAACAGTCCAAGTGATGGACATTCACGAGCTACCGAAACCCAAGAATACCTTCTTTGCGAAGAACAAGGGAGGAGGTTCTCAAGGGAGACGCTGGTGATCTCAGTTAATGAAATGGGCTTAAAGACATCCCATCTTAGGTTTTTCGTTTCTAATTTTCCATTGCGATCATTGTGTTCGATAGGTGTTCTTTTCTCCACATCTTTCATAGGTTAATCTTTCCATGTTCTTTCATGGAGATGTACTGAATTATCTATTAATCATTTGACATTCTTTAGAGCCACGGGCATCAATAACCATTAAATCTGGGGATGTTCCATGACTCTTCGTGTTGTTAATTTGTAATATATATGAGTTCCTCAACATGCTGAAATTTGATTTTCTCAAGTAAATTTTTGAATGACGGAGTTATCGGTATTAAACGAGATGAGTAAATTCCTGGTGTTTCCAAACAGCAAGCAGAGGTTGTTCTTGCTGTTCCCGCCTCGATTTTCCTTTTCTATTTTTGCAGGAGCCGCAACCAACCTGTTTAAAGAATTGTTCTCGACCGGGGAAGAATCATATTCATAACAAGAATGCCTCAGTCCTGGATTAAATTCCCCAGACTGAGACTGGATGCTGGACAATGCAGGTATTGCA
The DNA here is from genome assembly GCA_035048815.1 of Abelmoschus esculentus. Classification (NCBI taxonomy): domain Eukaryota; kingdom Viridiplantae; phylum Streptophyta; class Magnoliopsida; order Malvales; family Malvaceae; genus Abelmoschus; species Abelmoschus esculentus. Next base: position 6,377,966 of record JAUCBN010000066.1, read on the forward strand.
GGATACCAGTTTGTAAGATTCTTATACGTAGAAGCGGCTACAAATGTATTGGTGATGTGCTCTATTTCATAATGCTTTGAATCAGATCCTCGAAGCTGCCTGCAACAACGACAACTTCTGAGCTGAAGATGGACGTAGAAGGTTTTACAATCGAGGTTGCCAAGTTATTCTCTGAATCCAGGTATCATGTACTTTCTTTTGAAGTGAATATAATGCCAAATGCATAATAAGTCCTTTGGAGAAGCTTTTTCCGGACCCTGGTGTGAGTGTTGGATACGGATACGTATTTAACCCGAGTATATTCAATGTTTTGCTAACCTTTACCATATATTTTTGAGTCATACACCCATCTATATCCATATGTACTTAAGAAAAAGAAAGTCGTAATTACAATAGATGGTTGGGTCCATACTCCATTGCATAGCCTGATTAGTGATTTATCACTGCAGAAACGATACAGAAATTCATGTTATTCGAGCTCGAGTATTTTCGATACGGGTTGTTTCATAGATTTGAAGGATTCTATTTTTGTATCGATACTCAAACATGTCGGACACACATGCATTATTCAGCTCAGAGCAACATATTAGTGCTCATGAGATACCACAAAGTTCGATTCGACTCTAAAATAGTTGAACTCAATATAATTATCCGATAATGAAAGGTCTTATGTAAAAACAAATAAAAAACCTCAATGAACTATAAAAAGTGTATTAAAAAGAATCAATCACATACATTTTTACTTCAGCTCTAGGAGGATTTTAGTTCAAGTTTATAACAAAAACTAAATAAATTCATCAAATTTAACTTTAAAACTAAATTCAGATGTCAAAATATGTATTTATCCTCATAAAAATTGTATAACATCACAAACCAATATATAAATGAATGATATTTTCAAATAACAATACTTTAAGATATTTTTAAAAATAGAAAAGGCCATATATATTATGAAGTGGCAATACAAATAACATATATATATATATATATGTATATAACTTTATAAAATTTAAGGTTGGAATCGTTCGACAAAACTTGGTTGAGCACTTTAGCTCTTAGTTTAATTTGAGTGTATTCTCCACCATGAAGAAGCAATCTTGAAGGTACCATGGACCAGTCATTTTATCATGCCGAGTTTCATGAATAGACAGGTCAATGACAACTTTTTATCATTTTTTTTATAATAATTGGTATTTGATTCATTGATCAACTAATACAGATCGAATATCGTAAAAACTCATTATAGAGCGGTTCTCCCAACTCAGTTTTCTCTATTCATGATATTATGATTTGAACCTCTAATATTATTTAAGTGCTCTAACGTTTCATACTACTAGATCAACTCGTAGTTGATAAACTTTATTAATTTTTAATATGACAATAATTCAATAGTTTTTTTTAGTGATAACCAATAGGAAAGATTGTTATGATTCTCCTTTGGACTATATAATATATTATGTGTATATATATATATATATATATGTATGAATGTATATGTATAAATCTGATTGGTTGTTTGTCACGAATTTTTCCATTGTTATAGGACATCCATTTTTAAGTGATGTCACCTTATCACAATCTTTAATGGTGGGGGGCTTTTGTTGGTTGTTTGAGACCATTGTCTTTGTCTACCATTCAATTGTGAAAGTAAAACAATAAAAATATTACCTAGTTGCTGTCAAACTGTCCTTTGGTGAGCAAGCTGTAGAGGGAACCAAAATACCTAGGCGAGGTACAAAGCAAAAGTAGGATTCAAATTCGAGGAACGGAATTAAGATCAGATATCAGAGAATTAAATTATCTCAATTTTAAAAAATATGAATTTATTAAGTATTTAAATCTGAAAATTAAGGAGATTAAAGCTAGATTTGGTTAATATTCAAACTTATAGGGACCTAAATTGTTATAAGACCAAAAAAGTTAGGGTAGAGTCCCTCCCAATGTCCATGTAATTTCGTCCTTGTCAAATAACGGTAGAGTAATAATATAACAATTGTTAAGCAGGGGCGAACTCAGAGATTTGGTTTAGATAAGGAGATTGGGATAAAATTATAAAGTTTTAGGGCCAAAACTTAAAATCATGTTAAAAGTACTTTAAATTGAATAGTTGATTTTGTAAGGGATCAAAAGTACAAATTTCCCATGTGATCAAGGGTAATAAAGACTTAGTTGCAATATTTAAATTTTTTTGGAGGACTAAAATCCATATTTTCCATTTAAGAGAGTAGAGATTAAGGTTGTTTAAGCAGAAAATTCTTATTGGGAGACTCATCAAAATTAGGTTTACAACACGAGTCGAGTCAAATTAGTTAAGACAAAACTCTAAAAATTAAAAGAACGATAAAAAAATCGTTATCTGTCCCGTCAGCTTCGTCCTTGTATTACTATATTTTATTGTAGCTTATTTTTCGACTTAAACAATTATTTTATTACACAAACCTATGTATTTATTTTCTAACAACTAAAAATCAGTGACCGAATCCATAGCCCATAGGACGGTTTGGCCGCCGGCGTAGGATAAGGTTTTATGACATTATTTTTGTATTCCCCTCAATGTTCTACAACAAATGTGTGACCATTTTTAAACTAGAATGTCCAAAACATGTCGGAAAGGTTACCTTGACAATTGCAAGGGATAAAAGAGACAGGTTAAAAATTGGATAAAGTCATGCTTCTAAAAAAAGAGTTAAGTTAAATTTAAACTATTCGAATTCGAATTAAAACATTAATTTTTATGAACTTATTCAATTTCTTTTAAATTTTTTTATAAAATATTATATTTTCGTACTTATATCGTATCGGATATTAAACACATATGCTTTTAAAATTATGATATTTTGAATAACACAGGGTTTTTCGGGGTAGGCTCTAACTTATAAGTTATTGCTGGAAACCAACCTTCGACAGGGATCGAACTTTCCTTGCCCTTCATCACATTGCAATTTCATGGACCAGACATTGTGCTTCTGGTCATGTCCCTCGGCCTAGATACATAGGCTTCTGAAAACATTTAACCAACAAGTTGGTGGTCCTGATTTTTGTCTCTCTAGCTAAATTCTTATATATATATATATATATATATATATATATATATATAAAATTATTGGATCGAATGATGATTATCGTTATCGATATTAAATGAATCAATCAATTTAAAGAAGAATGGTCCAAGTTTATGTGGTTATATGATACATCATTTAATATTAGGAGGTTTGATTTGGACTCAAAAGGTATAGAAATTTGGCTTTCGAGACACATTTCGATGTTTAAATTAATACGAATATAGGTAAAATAAAGGGAATTTGAGTAAGAAAATTTGGTAACCAAGTTAGTGGACCGAGTGATAAAAGGTTGATTATTTCGCATAATTACTCGAATTTGAATAATTTATTTTATAAGAGTTATCCAGATTTAAAATTAAACATGTGTATTATATTTGAACTTCTTTAAAGACATGACGGTTAAGGATGAACGTTCGAATGAGTCAAGTAAAAAGATTTTGAATTATTCAAATTAAAACGTCAAATTTTATAACTCAAATTTTATTTAATTTTTTTATTCGAGTTGAGTTCAAGTCGAATCAAGTTTTTGAGTTCTATATAAATTTAGTTATAATTATTTACCATGTTATAGTATAATTTGATTTCAATTTAAACGACTTTGTTTAATCATATAAGATATACATATATATTATCATTTTTTTCATATGTGTCATGTATTTTTTTCATATTTTTATATTGATATTTATATATCAAGAAAAAAGAATAAAATATCAAACTTAAAAATCAATTTACTAATTACTAAAAATTTTGAGATATTAAAACTTTTATTTTATAACTTAAACTTTATGTAATTTATTTGGATAAAAAATGAGTCAATATCTTTTAATCTCAAATCGAGTTAAAAATCTTAAATTTTTTAGATTAAGTCGATTTTTATTCACCTCTTAATCACTGTATAATAGTCTACTCCTACAGAACCTAAGTGGTCATTGTCCCCATTCTTTATCCAAAACCGACAAATCCCCCATTTTAGAACCCTAGATTTATACATTGACCCATTCGGACAAAGAACTTCGACTGCACTGGAGATTGTTGTTGATTCATCTACAGTCTCTTTCAAACGTACCAAGAAAAATGTTCAGGCACTGGGATTGATATTAATTCGAATTTAATTTATGATTGTGGATATATTTTTCAATATATTAAAGTTGTTTTAAACGTAATAAATATTATTATAATTAATTGAAGTGAATGTAAGTAATAGATATCAATGATTAATAAATATAAACTATAATATAAATACGATATCATCATGTTACGATTGTTATTTAATTTTGATTAATAGAATATCTTTAAAGCAAAGGATAAGTCATTATTAGAAAAAAATTATGGTTTTTTAAAAGAGAATTTCATTAAATTTCTTCTTATTTTTTTTACATTTATTTGATTTTTTTAAAATACCACATAAACCCCTTTAAATTAAATTAAAATTTTATGTCTTTAAATATTTTAATCAATTATTTTAAAATTATTATAACATCAATAATATCGATCGAACTAGTACGGATTGAATTTTCGTGGAAACATTTACTGCCAATGGGCAAAGCCGCCAGCTTGATTTTATATGGTGGAAATTTCAGACAAGACATTATGATAATACCGATTAAACCTCTTTCACGTTAGATTTTCGGGGAAAAAAAACAAAAAAAAAATTAAAATATGATAGTTTAAGGGATAAAGTTCACGAAGGTTATTAAATTATAATAAAATATTAATCTAGATTTTATTTTAAATAATTATTAAATTTTGATTTTTATTATAAAATAATTATTAAACTACTAATTATCATTAAAAATATATGAGACACATTTAATTTTAATAATAAATTTAATTTATATTACTTATATATTCTATCAATTTAATCTATTAACACGAGTGCTTATTCGTTTATCTGTTTTCTTCTCTACTTCTCGATTGCGTTGATTTGAAGGGATAATGGAAAGTTGTATGGGATTGGCACATTGGCAATACCCCATGGATTATTGGGAGGAATCTTGGGGTATCACGCATGCCTAAGATAAATTTTCTACAATGATTTTGAGTAGGGTTAAAGAGCACTTCAAGATAATTTTAGATATGTATAAAAAAAATGATTGTATATAAAATAAAAAGTCTCGTAATAAGTTAAATTAAACAAATACGATATTAATAAATAAAATTTGATAAATAATCCAATTTAACTTTTATTTTGGTTAATAAAAATTTCTTAAAATTATTTGAGAATTTAGACTACTTTTTACAGTGTCAAGAAAAGGACACCAGTCGCTCTGCGTTTTGCACATAACACTACTTGCACATGATGTTATGCACGGATTATAACAAAATAAAAATTGTACAAACTCAGCTCAATCTATTATATTTTCTACACAACATTATGTACAAGTAGCTTTGTGTGCAAAATACCAAGAACAGATGACGTCCTTTCTTCAGCACTGTAAAAAAATGGTCTAGATCCTCAAATAATCTTTAGGGATCCTTATTAACTAAAATAAAAATAGAGATTAGATTATTCATCCAATTTTACCATATAAACGACCATATAAAGCTCTTAAGAAAAAGGATGATATCAGTGGTGGAGCCACATGTAGTTTAGAGGGTATTTGACTTCACTATACTAGATTTTCATAGAGTTAGTATAAATATTTTTATGAAAATATTAGAATTGATCCCACTTAATTTATTTAGATGCGAGGTAAACGATGTTTATATTATAATAGTATATAAATTCTTATACCATACAATATACTCTGAACTTACTATATAAAAATCTTGTTTCCGTCGCTGGACCACACAAATTGAATTAAGGTAAATGCTTGTAAGAAAAAGCAAATAATTAGTAAGAAAGACATATGAGAATGCAAAATGGTGTTTTATAGAAGTTTATATGATGACTCCATTCTCTAGACAAGACCCTGCAAATGTAGGTTATTGAGTCAAATGGTGTAAATAGAAATTTTAAATAATTGTTTTCGAATGTAGCAGTTTGAACGATTTATTACAGTTTTAGTCCCTCTAATATGTTGAAATTGAGGTTTTAATCCCTCCACTTTGATTCATTTGTTTCTATAATGTTATTAATAAGTCTAATATGATGATACCACTAGTCGTTGTTATTAAAGTGATGAGGCGTAATTTCTTTATAAAACAACCTTAAACATTTGTTCGTAAAAAATCGATAATTCAATAATACTGTTAATTATTATCGTTAAAATAATTATATTAATATTTTGTCATTATCAATCTTTTTCAAATAAAAATTCAATAAAGTATTATCTTTCTACAACAAATTATTGTACCAATTCGGATGAAAAGCAATTCCAAGTTGCAATATATAAGCTTGGTGGATGACTTGGACTTGTTGCAACATGATTTTCGTGTTTTCATATCAATGGTGGAATTTGATACTACTACTACTACTACAATTATTGTTATTATTATTATTATTAAACAGAGTTATTTATATTCTCTAAATAAATATTATAATTTAAACTTACATAAAATGAGATAATATATATAAATTGATCATTCAATTAACTAAAACTAGTGTATCTCATTTATTTCTATTATATATATTTATATCATTTATATTCAATATATAAGTATATATGTTTCAATGGTGAAATGTTACTGAAATTTTGGGAAAACGCAATAAGAGCGATCGCATAGGGTCTTTAAAAATGAGACCCCAAAATTTTGATAAATTATATTTATCAAAATTTATTATAAAAAAATTAAAAATATTTTTAAAAAATGGGTTATAATTGTTTGTAGAATATTGAATAAAACATATGTTTCTATCTTACACTAATGTAATTAAACCATATTATTAAGTTCATAATCTTGTTAAGTACATGTATCATTTTAATTTAAATCAAGTTGAAATATCAAATCTCCCCCAAACTTCTTTTTCTTTTTAAAAAGTTGTAAGCAAGTGTGAGATTGTCTTAATATTTTTTCAATCATTTTGAGTGGACATTTCAAATGTTGGACAGATTAGGAGAAAAAATTCATTTTAGTCAAAACACTAAAAAGAAACCAGACAAAACAAATCTTGCAGGTTAAGAAATGACTCAAATTTGGATATTTTTTTAAAAATAATCTTAAACACCAAATTGTAAAATAATATTATAAATAAAATAATATAAATTATAAAGATAATCATGATAATATTCGATTCATATGTATTGATTTGAGAATCCGTGATTTCATATACTGATATATGAAATGATGCAAATTTTTGTATAATAAACTATATATCGTGATGAAATTTATTTTTTATCACATAATACATAACTGAATAATTATCATTAGAATTACTCATTATAAAGTACAATCAGTTTGATAGTAAAGATATATTCGAACCTAAATTAAATTAAACTTAAATAAAATCTACACATGATATTAATATATTATTGAAATTAAGCTTAAAATCTTAAAATTCTTGTAACCTCAATTTTATTATTAAACCAAAATCCTAAATAATAAATTCAAATGTTTAATATATACAATATTTTAATTCTCAACTAAGGATAAATAAATATTTTAATTTTTAAGGTCAACTCTATTTCTTAATTGTTTCATAAGAGTAACCACTTTGATTTTGAATGGATTCTTATGACAGCATTGGTTGTGTATTTATATTGCGTTTATATAATTTATATTATAATTAATTTTAAATATATTTATTTAAAATTTAAAATATTAGATCTTTATTCTTTATTTTATATAAATTAACATATTCAAATATGCTCATATTATTTTATATGTTTTTTTTTTTATTTCTTAAGTAACAAATCTAAATCTTATTTGTGTATCTTATAGCATTATAATTTAATTATTATTGATAAGGATGAGCGTTCGATCGAATCAAATCGAATTAAATTTTTTTACTATACAATTTATTTACTTTAGGATCAAGGATTTAATTTAAAGTTTATGATTTTGCGGCTATATAAAGCGTGGGCTTTGGTGAAGCAGAAACAAGAAGGAAAACAAAGTGAGCCAGATTCTTCTCTGCATGGATACACATACAAACACTAAATAATCTTCTCAATCTTTCTTCCTTTTTTTTCCTCTAAATTGTTTCATAGAATCTTCCAAAATCACATCTCTACTAATAATGGAAATCAAAGATTTCACCCGAGATGGAACTGTCGATCTTCATGGTCGCCCTGTTATTGCTTCCAAAACAGGAAAATGGAAAGCTTGTGCTTTCCTTGTTGGTAAGATATATACACATTTACATACATTTATGTGTGTATGTATATATGAAGTATCTCAGCTTTGTCTTGTTTTAATCTTTGGGTCTGCTTAGTTTTCTAGTTGGAATCTAAACTTGGATTCAAATTGCTGCCCTATGAGTGTAACTATACTCGAACTCCGGGGAAACGCTGGTGGCGGAGCTATAAAATAATGATCGTAGCATTATGTGATCGTAGTTGTTTAAAATGGGTTATCATTTGTTTCAGCTAGCTAGCTTTTGCTCCCCTTTCATTTTTTGCTCGTTTTTTTTTCTTGCACTGCAAGAAGGTCGGTATATGCAGGGTTATCTGTTGGTAAAGGTATCAGACTCGTCGTTCGATTTATGATAGCTTCCGATTATCAAACATGGAAATGGGGAGAGACTGATGTTAAATGATTTTGGACAGTTTTCTTAGACTGATTCATAGATGTAATGGAGATTACATGTTTGAGTATTTGCTTCCTTCGGTTTTGTGTGTACATATTTTGCTTGAATTCATTCCTCGTACCTGTACTCTTAAACAGGATATGAAGCATTTGAAAGGATGGCTTTCTATGGGATAGCTTCCAACTTAGTAAATTACTTGACAACCCAACTCCATGAAGACACAGTTTCATCTGTAAGAAATGTGAATAGCTGGTCGGGTTCGGTCTGGATCACACCGATTCTCGGAGCTTACATTGCAGATACTTACCTCGGTCGGTTCTGGACATTCACTGTTTCATCTCTCATCTATGTCATGGTAACCCACCTACTACTTCTCTCAACTCAGCTTCATGCTTTTCTTCGATTCTTCGTAGTTTTTGTCCGATGTCTGTGTTAGATACATACTCATATCCGACATTGATATACTTGAATTCGAGAAACATACTTTGTTACTATTCTACGAAACGAAGTTCACATCATTTGGAGGGACCATGTTTCTAGTGGCGTTCAATGAATAGTAAAGCTTTTTTTATTTAATGGCCTAATCAGAATGGAGATATTACAAAAAGTACTTTGTTGTTCTCCACCACAAAGCATATCTGATTTTTCATTACAACCCACTGAAACAAGTTGGCATCATGTCTTGTTTTTACACTTATAATTGGGGGACTGTTTTGTTATAGTGTTCTTTAATTCTTGGAAATAGAGTTTCAACTAAATTACATAGATGTGACTAGTTTGTATTCATCGATAATGTTAATATTCGATAAAATCCAACTGTTGGGGTCAGTTCAGTTGACGAGTCGAAATACATGTTGTCTGACATTATTATGGTTTGATGTGCCAATAGGGAATGATAATGCTCACAACAGCAGTTTCACTGAAATCATTGAAGCCAACATGCACCAATGGAGTCTGCAACAAGGCATCAACTCTACAAGTAGCATTCTTCTATATTTCTCTCTACACCATAGCACTAGGAGCAGGGGGGACAAAGCCCAACATTTCAACCTTTGGGGCTGACCAGTTTGATGATTTCAACCCCCATGAAAAGGAGCTCAAGGTCTCCTTCTTCAACTGGTGGATGTTCAGCTCTTTCTTGGGTGCCTTGTTCGCCACTCTCGGTTTAGTCTACATTCAAGAGAACTTGGGTTGGGGGCTCGGATACGGGATCCCGACGATCGGTCTCTTGGTCTCCCTCATAGTGTTTTATCTCGGTAGCCCTGTTTATCGACACAAAGTGAGGAAATCCAAAAGCCCTGCCGGGGACCTGATTCGAGTCCTCTTTACAGCGTTCAAAAACAGGAAACTTCTGCTCCCTGAAAGCCCTTCTCAGTTACATGAACATGAACCACAACAATATATCAACAGTGGAAGACGGCAGGTCCATTACACTCCAATTTTCAGGTAATTTTTCTTTCCCCCCACTAATTCTTCCATTGTTTTAAGATAATATAAACAAAAGGCTCAAGAAAAGGTAATTACAATCATTGTGGGATGGAACTTAATAAGAGCTTTGTCCATTTGAGACCGTACAAATGCAGCAAAGTGCTTTAATTCCTGTTTTAATGCCAATAGGGGACCTCTAAATGCATGTGGATAACTAGGGAATCTCCTGTTCCAAAGGCAATGGAGGGGTCGATGACTTAAATTGCGGTCCCCCGGATGCGCCTTTCTGTTGCACTGGGTTTATCACGATTGCAAACATAACACATATTATCTGAAATGAAAAAATCAAAATCAATGGTCCTTACTGTTGGGGCCTCGTTGGTTTTCACTCCATGGAATTAATAAACAAATGATTTGTGAAACATGATTAGGATCCCATATTATCAACTAATCATGTTTGTGTTCACACAGATTCTTGGACAAAGCTGCAGTAAAAGATGGCAATTCAGGTAAACCACCTTCCACTGTGACTCAAGTGGAAGGAACAAAGCTTGTTCTTAGGATGCTTTTAATATGGCTAGTCACCTTAGTTCCAAGCACCATTTGGGCTCAAGTCAACACATTGTTTGTGAAACAAGGAACCACCATGGATAGAAGTTTAGGTTCAAGCTTCCAAATCCCGGCAGCATCATTAGGTAGCTTCGTGACACTCTCTATGCTGATCGCAGTGCCAATGTACGACCGCTACTTCGTGCCGTTCATGCGTCGGAAAACCGGGAATCCAAGAGGAATTACACTCCTTCAGAGGCTCGGCATTGGATTCATCATCCAGGTCATCGCGATCGCCGTCGCGTACGTTGTGGAAGTTCGAAGAATTCACATCATAAGAGTGCACCAAATCACAGGACCGAAACAAATCGTTCCCATGAATATATTCTGCTTGTTGCCACAGTATATTTTACTCGGAATAGCCGACGTGTTCAATGCGATCGGATTGCTCGAGTTCTTCTACGATCAGTCACCCGAAGACATGCAAAGCTTGGGGACAACATTTTTCACCAGTGGGAACGGAGTTGGGAACTTCTTGAACAGCTTTTTGGTGACAGTGGTGGACAAAATTACAGGCAGAGGGGAGAATAAAAGCTGGATTGGTGACAATTTGAATGACTCTCACTTGGATTATTATTATGGATTCCTTTTGGTCATATCAACCCTTAACTTAGGGGCATTTCTTTGGGCATCAAGTAAATATGTGTATAAAAGGGAAACCAAAGAAGTGGATGAGGGCTGTATTGAAATGGAGACCAAAACCTTGGAGATATTTCCACTAGGATTACAAGTATGAAAAAACCACCCCATAAAAAGTAGAAATAACAAGGGATAAACCAACTTTTAGTCCCTGAAATTTACAGCTTTTCCCAACTTAGTCTCTGAACTTCTTATCCATTTTAGTCCAAAGCTTGATCTTTTATGTAATCCCGTCCAAAAATCCAAGTTCAGGGACTAAGTAAAGAAAAGTTGCCAGGTTTGAGGACTAGAAGTTACTTATCCTAAAGGGGAGTGGTAGAAAAAAATAGTATGATCATGATGTAATCTCCCTTGTATATGTGTAGCAATTAATGTTTTTAGCTTCTATTTGAATTAACATTAGTGTAATTTCCACTGGTTTCTTACTAGTTTTGGCCGGTTCTGTCCAGTCCTGTTTTTACAACCATGGACGTATGATTAAAAAGAAAACATTACTATTGTCTGTGAATTTCTACATTTTGCTTCTGCATCATCAAATTGTTTGTAGTTTTATCGATTATCAATTGATCTGATTCAAAACAACCGATCAAAAAATCGAAATATTTTGATGTGTAATATTAATATGTCAAATACTTTGTTGCAGGAGATTTTGGACAAACAGTTTTATCAACTGGAGCATCTAGAGAGGAGAGGAAATCCCAACTTTGTGGAGGAGGTACTCACCATATACTTCAGAGAATCCACTAAACTGCTGCAAATTATTGAGCAAGCAATGTGAGTATCCATAAAATTGTTCCATAAAAAATTGTTAATCTCAGTCGTCTTCCAACGATCTAAAAAATATAAAAGTTTAAATTAAGTTCTATGTGGCATAAGATGATCCTACCTCGTATATACAAACGATGGTAATGTTGACCGATCAATGAAAGTTGTAATTTTTTTAAAAATTATTTTATACAAGGAAGCTGAACCCATTGAACCAGTTAAAGTTGATCGGATGCTTTACAAGCTGAAGGGCAGCAGTGCCAGGTAAATTTCTGAAACAGAAACACATTTTACAAAAGCTTGATCAATGTTCATCTACTGAGAAATGGATAATCTTGAATTGAAAGCATCGGTGCTAACAAAGTTCGAAACAGCATCACCAAAACCAGACAACTTGTGGAGGGAGGGAAACTGGAAGAGTAATGTTCTCTCTTTACATATATAATATATGTATATATATATATATATATGCATACTGCATGTAGGATTTGGAAATGAATGCGATGGTTTACATGCAGGGCGAAAGCTGCATTTCGAGAGCTTCGAAACGAGCATGGGAACCTCACGGCGAAGCTCGAGCTTTACTTCCAGGTTTGTCTCAGCTCCAACCAACTTTATCAGACCAGAAACATTTACTTTGATTAGTGTTTTTCTGATGCACAACTTGTGTTGTGTTTCTATGTTTGGTTACGTTGCATTGCGACTGCAATTTACTATCATGACAGCAACTGAGGCAAGTGAGTCCTGTCGAGACTGCGTGGCGTCCCGTCCCAGAGGTAGTGAACCTGAATGCTGGGGCTGAAGATGATCATAGGAGCTGAAGTGTGATGGTGGCAACGGAGACGGCGGCAATAGTCCATGCAAATTCACCATTTTAATAAACTAAGAATAAATAAACTGAGGATGTATGTATGTTTTATTTCATTTCTATGTATGCGTTTCTTTAATGATTAAAGTTTCAAAGTTGTGTTAGCATTTGCTTGTCTTGTTGGATTAATATTGGTTCATCAAGTTAGTTTCATGAAATACAAGAATTAGATCAATTTTATTTATAATTTATTTGTTACGAAAAATGTTAAAAATCCAAAACCGAGAAAGTAAAGACCGTAGGGTACACATAAATTCCTTTCAACAGAACAAGTTATTGGCAAACCCTAACAGCAACAAAAACAAAGCATAAACATAGCATTGTCTATTATTAGCATTAGGTTATGATACAATGTATCTTCGGATAATTAGTGAATTGATTTTTAAATTTAAACTAAGTTCGACAAATATTATTATATATATAAATATATAAGAATTTCGTTTATAGTTATCAGAAATAGTTTTTATCAAATAAAATAATATCGTAATATTATAAATATTTATAACTAAATTTAAACAAAAACTCAAATAGCTCGTATGAAAACTCAAATTTTATAAAGTTGTTATTTGAAAAAAATCAAATAGAATGTGAATTGTTTAAACTTTTGGGGTACAACTGAAAACAAGAAAAGTACAAAGGTCTAAAAGAAAAATTAGGGCTTCAGACTTCATTAGAGATACACTCGCCTATAAAGGCAACCATTTTTGTGCAAAGTACTATTCTTCTTCGTCAGCCGGCAGAAGCAGAGAGCCTACGCTTTAATCTTAAACCATGGTTAGATTTCGTTTCATATATATTTTCTGCGTCCTGGCCTTGTAAAAATCTAATCTTTTTCAATATTTTGATCTCTTTGATTGCTTTTTTTAGACTTTCAAGCGTAGGAATGGTGGTCGCAACAAGCACGGCCGTGGCCATGTCAAGTTCATCCGCTGCTCTAACTGTGGAAAATGCTGTCCCAAGGTACTTATCATCTGGTTTTCTCATCTTGGTCTCTTTTTTTTCCTATATTTTTTATTGATTTTTTTATCTTAATAGGATAAATCAATCAAGAGGTTTCTTGTGAGGAACATTGTAGAACAAGCTGCTGTTAGAGATGTCCAGGAAGCCTGCGTCTATGACAGTAATTTTTGTTTCATTTCTTGATTATATGCTAAACTTGGTTTATAATTCTGTTGTATATGTTTTGATTTATTGTATGGTGATTGGTTTGTTGTTGTTATGTAGCCTATACTCTGCCTAAGCTGTATGTGAAGATGCAATACTGTGTTTCGTGTGCAATCCACTCCCATGTCGTGAGGGTCCGATCTCGCACCAACAGGAGGAATCGTGACCCACCCCAGCGTTTCATCAGACGCAGGGTATGCCATTTATCTAGCCTATAATTTGATACTTGTCACTGTCATTCATTTTTTATGTGAATAGAAGTCTCTCTAGCTTGCTTTGATTGTTGATCATTTTCTTGTATCTCATGATAAAGGATTTGTGGATGTGTCATTTAAAGGTATGTTTTTGTTATTATGTAGTGTCACGTTGTCAATGGAATTTGAGCTTATTGAAATCGATAATCGATCATAGATTCGTTGACCTATGAGTCTATGACCATTGTTAAATTAGTTTATATTTTTGAGAGCTAGCCGGAGACCTGTCCCCTTGTAACTTTTCAGTGATTATGGACTGGAGTCCTTAGGTGTTGTAGATTTGAAAGCATTTATCTGGTGTTGCTATTTGTCCATCATTTGTATAATCCTCTCTAGTTTGTTATAGGATGCTATTCATTTGGATAGAGACCTATGCATGTCCATTCTGCCGGCTATTTTTTGTGCTGATCATTTCAGATTTTGATCCATGTTCATTATACTGGTGCTTTGCACTTTTGTAGGGACCATGAATAATTCTCCTGCAGCTGAAATTTCAAGTGCTTTAGGGATGAACTGGTCCCTCATATCTAATATCCATCTATCACTTTGTCAGTTGCCTTTTCAAGTGGCATGCTGATCATTATCGGATGGAAAATGGCTTACTTAGATGTTAGGCTTTTGAGATTTTTGCACTATGACTCTCATTTTCTGTTCATTTGTTTGTTTCCTACGTTTCTCAACAACTTCCTAGCATTCAATAGCTTCATTAATCATTTGTTTGTTTTACCAGGATGATATGCCAAAGCCTGCACAGCCTGGTCAAGCCCCTCGTCAGGGTGTTACGGGTCCTCCTCGTTCTTAATGCTCTTCGAGTTTCGGATGGATTTCTACTGTGTTGCTTTAAAATGTGCACTTCAGTTAAGTAGACTTGGAGTTTTGTAGGAAGGTTTTGATCGGTTAAAGCTTATTTGCTTTAGACACATTTTTGTTAACCCATTCAGATTTGCTGGATTCACCCTTTGGTTATAAAAAGATATGAAAATTATATTATGGATTATTTTTATCATGTCATTTATTGGATCAACCAATCAAATACATCTACTTAATTAATTTTTTTCATCTCATTTTTAACAAGTAAATCTTTACTTGATAAAAATTGTTTTTATATCTAATTTACAGTAAATATTGGTGAAGATTCACTTGATAAAAGACGAGATAGAAATAAAATGGATATATTTAATTGGTTGATCCTATGGATGACATTACGAAAATAACCCATGATATAACTTCGTATATGACCTCGATGCCGAACAAATTTTAAATAATGTTACAAGGAAAATTTTGATCTAGTATTGTTATTTTCTTATATTTCGATTTTTATCTTACTTTTAAGAGAACATTTAATAGATTTTTGATTGGGATCATGTCGTTAAAAGTATTCTTTAAAATCTTTTATTTAACCTCTATATTTATCTATACCAACATTCATAAATGTCAATATCATTTTATGAGTAGATGATAAACACTTATATTTGACTCGTGTGTTTAAGTATAATCATTTGGACATTCATATTTGACTCATCAACCAAATGGATAATATAATCTTACGACACATATTACATCCGATGACATACATATTGAATAGATTTTTAGAAGTTACAAATTCGAGTTTTATAAATTTCTATATGAATTAATATTTGATTCCACACAAATTAGACAAGTGTCTAAGTAAAATAATAATCACGTAATCCCGTGAAAATCAATGCAGTCCATGGTTATATTTAATAATAAAAATAGGGTATAGTACCTTTAAACATAATTAGGGCTAAAACATGAAGAATGATCAATATTTCTTTGAACATTGTAATTAATATTGGCTACGTTATAATTTCTAATATGACAATATGCTGACCTGCAATAATGACCTATCAATCTGTTTGACCAAGACTCTGCTTTTGTCTCATTAATGGGGAAAATATAATTTTGCCAAGAAATAGTCTGCAATTTGGAACAAATTCATAAGGTGTTGAAATTTCAATTAGACCCTTTGTTCTACCCCTAGTTTTTTATTTACAACTAATTGTTTTTTCATTGTTTCCTTATAGGGTAAACTACCCATAGGTCATTACTTCAAAAAAAAAACATAGGTCATTAAATCATGTTCAAATAATCTTTTGATCACTGAACTTTTAAAAGTTATATTTGATAAATTTAAAGATTATTTTATAATTTTTAAAACTTTAGTGACCAAAATGATTGTTTGATTATAGTTTAGTGAGCTATAATATATTTTACCTTTAAAAGTTATATTTGATAATAAAAAATCAGTTCTGAAATTGCATAAAATGCATTTTTGGGGTTCAAATCCTTGTTAAAGTCTGATATAATAAATGTATTATCATGATAAACCATGAATAATAAAACCATAATTTGAACACATTAAGTGAGACCTTGTTTCTTCTCGGTGATTTGGGTTCACTCAATACTTGAAACTAAAATAAAACGACAATTTTAATAGCGAATCGCATTCTAATAAATTATTTAAGAGTTTATTGAAAACAATGACGTAAGAGTTTCACGCCGCAGAAACAATGAGAACCGTTTTAATGCAGCATAATATCAATACTACAATTCAATGACCTTGAAAACCATTTTAATGCACAGGTGATGAAAAAGAAAAAAAATCATAAACATCTTAGTTTTAGGATTCTGTTAGAGTTTAGATTTTAACTAACAAACCTTAAATTTTAACATTAAACTTTGAATTCTAAAAAAAATATTAACTTAAGTCATTTAAAAAAACTTTTGGTGCATGGTATAACTATCATTTTGATTCTAATTGTTCAAATTATAAGTATAATGTAAAACTTAAAAAGACTATAATTTTGTACTCGAAGTATTCAATTGAAGCTATGTTGCTGAGACACTTCTATTTCAGAAGTACACCTAGGGGTGATAATAAACCTAACCAGCTTGCGAGTTATTCAAGCTCGGTTCGGTCAAAGTTCGGCTCGAGTGAGTTTGACTCGAGTTCGGGTTTGGCTCGAGACTTTAACGAGCCAAGCCTATACAAGCTCGGCTCGAAAAACTCGTGAACAGACTCGAAATAATTGTATTATATATATGCTACATATACATTAAAAGTAATCTTTTTACAAAAGAAAAACAATAAAATAAAATAGGAGAAATCGACTAAAAATAAATTAACTAAAATAAATTGAGTATTGTTTTCCTTTCCCAATATTGAATTTCGTTTCGTTGTTGGTTATGAAAAGAGTTTTTAATAAGATCCTATCTTTTATAGAAAAATATAACAGAATTATCTATTTTGAGTCGAGCCGAGCCTGACGAGTTTCGAGCCCTATAATATTATTTTTGAACCGAGTCCGAATTTCAAGACCAAGTCGAGCCTGATAATACTGTTTTCGAACAGAACCTAGCCAGACTCGTTATCACCCAAGTACACCCTTATCCGACACACTCAAGTCTGAGTAATATAGAGGTGACAGAAAACAAAACCTTGCAGGCAATTGTCATGTGAGAGAAACTTTTTGAAGATATAGAAACCAAAATTATGGCGATGGCAGCAACTACATTTGCGGCAAATCCTCCAAAGCTCTTATATAAAGCTTTGTAAATAGAAAGATATGGCAATATATTAGTATAATCAAATAGAAACAAGTGTAAATTCTATGACACTTTCTAATAATAATCTATGGTTATTTTAACATCTAAGGACTGTTAGTTTGGAGAAAGAGGTGACCCGTTTGACAAAACTATATTAGACTCGAACTTCAGAGACTTCTGGCATATGAACCCCAGATCACTTAAGTTTGAAAATTTTCCTTTACATGTTCAACACCTATGGAAACGTCACCACGAAGGATTCGCACTACGACTTTAGTAGTTTTAAAACATGAAATGGAAGGAATTCGTAAGGCTTTTAAGACCATGTCTCAAAAGAATTTATAACTGTTGAAGTCTATGAAATGCAGAGTTACAATACATATATACAAATTAAGGGTAAAAAGTTCATGCCTTAGTTTGTAAAGACTACTTAATCTCTCTGAAGTAGAGCCATTGTTGAACTCCTTGTAGGCATACTATATAATTCGATAGATTCAAATCAACCAGACGCACACACCAAGTTTAGAAAATAACTCCAAGCAACCAATTCTTACATAAACAAACTTATTTTAGAAGATCTACTTAATCCAAGCTTCAACCAAAATAGTTGACATTAGTCTCCACCATCAACATGGGTCTTGTCTCGACTCGAAGGCAATTGAGGTAAAAAAAAAAAGGCCAAATATCATCATTCCAATTCATAGTAAATATCATCCTTCTGATTCATAGTAATAATACACACAATCATACCCACTAAAATCAACAGGGTTAACAATTCATAATAAGACCATCCCTTACCATTCCACAAAAGCCTTGTACTGCAAACAAACACATCTAATCTATAATGTTTGTTTTTCATTCTTTCTTTCAGATATAAACCTGCAGTCTGCAACATTATCTTCAAACCTAATAAACCATTAACAAAATTACATCAAGACACTGTGCTGTTTGCCAGAAATGAAGCATGCTTTTGCTAAGATAGGAGGTACTTCCTCAGTTAGTCAGTCAGTCAAGAAAAATAATTAAAGAAACCAAGAGTATAACGAGAAAAGCAAGGGGAAAGTAAACTAACATTGATTCAAAGGACCGATAACTCAGAAAAGAGGCATTTAAATGAAACTAAAGTGGCAGATTCAGACTCGGCAGTTGCATGGATCTCTCTAGAATCAGAATCTAAGTGCACCCGGAACTTTTTGTACTTAAAAAAGTCTTCCAACTCAGAGTGGATAGCTACACACATTACGCCATTGCCCAGATGAAACAGATCAAGAAGGCTCGCTAGAGGCAATGGAGATGTAGCTTTCCACTTGATGGGAATCCACTCCTTATAAACCACATGATAGGCATGAAAATATTCCGTCCAATAGGATATCCCATCCCAACCATCCCAACCTGAAGTATAGAGAAAATAGACAACATCGTCGACCATGGCGGATGCACTAGACCATCTGCCAAATTCAGGTTCGAGGCATTCCCATGATCCATTATCAGGGTAGAAGGCATGGAGAGAACCATCGGAACCGAAGTGCACCAAAATTCGAGATCAGGGAGAATTCAAGAAAACAGGGTTAGATGCAGATGAAGGGACCAAACCAGAAGCTTCGAGAGGGGGCGGAACTATCTCCCAACAAATTCCTTCTGTATCAAAAACCTCGGCAAAATGACCATCGATTAATGAAACTGAGCCGAAGACGTAAATCTTTGTTCCTTTACCAACAGCGGCGGGCGTATCCCGCGGGAACAACATAGGAGGAGCTTTCTTCCATTCACCATCATAATCAAGTAGAAAACAGAGTTATGGGAGTGTATCTGATTAAATCTTTTGTCGGGACACGAGGGATCCCCATCGCAACATCCCCCAAGGACGTAAACGCGGTTGCCACAGGAGATGGCGGTTCCATCATTACGAGCGTCGGATGGCATCGTGCTCAGAGTCTCACTGATTTCTGGCCTTTTCAGATTCAAAGTGTGCCACTCAACCCTGAATATTTTTTCCTCGCACGTTGGGTTGTCTCGAAAAGCAATCCTTTTTCTACGCCAATCCGGCCGATAAATCCAAGCTCGGAAAGGCAAGGCCTCCAGCAGTCCATCTGGCCCTCGAACGCCAAGGAGATTGCTAGAATTACTAGTTTCAAGGCTCATAATTCACAGTGGAACAGACTACGGTGGCCGGAGATGCGAAGAGAACTGAAACTTGGGACGGGAGCTATTATGGTTATAAATGGATTAAACAAAAAAGGGGAATTGAACTTTATTAAAAAGATTAAAATTTGGTTCGTAATTAGTCCGGATAAATTTGTTTCGATATTTGAATTATTGGATAAGAAATCAACTCGAATATAATTATTTAAATTTGATTTGAACTAATATTTGAATGCATACAAATAAAACGAATAGTGTATTACTAGACAAGGTCTATAAATTTCCATATGAACTATTGGCTTCGACTTGGTTGTCGTCTCATCGTCCTCGACTGCTTCACTTGTCTTAGTTGTCAATGTTTTTAGAGGAAGTTTCGGAGGAGGAGCCGTCATCGAACCCTACAAGTCTTTGGTGTCCTCTTTTACCTTCGTTGTACTTTTTGGTCTCAAATTTGTAGCTGAGAATTAAAAGGAATACATGAGATTCAAACCAGTATATATATATAAACAATGAGATCATCTGAATTCCATAATTGAATGAACAATATTACCTTGATGTTTAGGCTGTGAAACCGGTTGTGACACGGGACACTTCTGACCTGCATGAATGTTTGCCAAAGCTGGAGATGGCTTTTGCTCTTAGAGAGGTTCAATATCGTCCCATCCGTCTTTGTCTTTTTCTTCATGAATGTCGTTCTCTACTTCTCGTCACCCATCAGTTGATGTAGGGGACGGAGGATGACTGGTAAAGTCCGGGCTGGAACTTACACGGGAGACTGGTGCTGAACTTGTAGTTTCTATTCCTCAGAAGGTTGTCAATGAAAACCAACATTAGAGATGGAATTATAGAAAGAACACAACACATTAACTTTATTTCCGAAAGAATTATCTGCAAATTATTTGAAGTTGCAAAATTATGAGAAAGACCTGAGCTGTCTGTAGCAACCCAAGTTGTGGCAGCTACAGGTCGAACAGAATTGGCAGCAGCAACCAGAGCTTGGTCCAAAGGTTTACCTTAAGAGTCAAGGAACTCATGGCCAATCTGCAAAGTCATAATGTTAGCCAACAACACCAAAACAACACCCTGGGGAGAAAACAACGAACATGATCCATCAGGTGGATACACAAATTTTTACGACCTGCCCTTGTAAACAGAGGCGGTAGGATAGCACTCGATATTGCTTCTTATGATAAACATTGTCTACTTACTCCAATAAACCGACATTTCCCGGCTTTCCTCCGAGCCCTAAACTTCCAGCTCCAGCAGTATCTTCAACATAACTCTATTAAGAACCAAGTAGAAAAAGCATCATGTCAAAATACCCTTTTTGTTTAAATTAATGATGATATGAGTGAAACTCGGCGAAAGGAAGGAAAATCTATTGACCGATCCCATCGTCGTCTCTGCCCGTAGAAATGTGATCATCCCAAGGACCCCTTGGTCTCCGGGGTTGTGGTCCGGCCATAGAATTAAGTTAAGTGGAATACATTAGTGGTTGTCTCTTGTCTGTTTGTTTTCAGGTCTGGCAGTTAGGTTCGGAGACGAAAATAAACGAATACATTTCCTATGTACCCTTAACCTTCGTTTTGAACCGAATTCTTGCATTCATAAATACTTTGAATAATGGAACTAATCATGATTGAAATTCAGACAAGCTTATTTGAGCAATACATGATAATTGAAGTTCAGACAAGCTGATGATAGTTTTTAATGTCAAATTCTTCCACTTGTATCTTTAGTCCTTGTACTATATATAATTAAATTGATTTTAGTTTTTATGTTTTTTTTTTAAAATTTTAATCGTAACCCAAATAATATTAGACCAGTGTAATTAAATTACGTATACTTGAAATGACTAAATTAAAAAAATAAGATTTAATCTACAATTTGTACATTATATATAGTTAATATATTATGTTATTGAAATTTCAGTTTTTAAAAAACACATGAATTAAAAAATTAAATTATAGAAGGACTAAACTCACATAGATTAATAAAGGATATTGATTTAAATTGATAATATTGATAATTAATAAATCAAATATCGATAATAAATAATCTCTAATCAATATTCTATTTTGAACTAAGACCAAAAACCCATTATAAAATTAGGAAAAAAAAAGTAGATGGAATATGCCCTAACGCATAGGCGCATATATTAGATTTTTTTGGAGTTTTTTTTGTTTCTATATCAACGGTTAGAAAGCTGCCACGTATCGTGATAGATTTTTTTTTTTGATAAAAAAAATCGAAGCAGTTGTAATTACTACATAAACGGCACGTTTCTCTTCAAGATCTCCCCTTTTCTTCTTCAGGAAAAGATCCCTCTTCTCGGCCTTGCCTCTGCAGTCCACTAAAGGTTTATCCTTTTCCTCTTCTTCTCTTAGTTTATATATATTTTTTTTATATTTTTCTTTGTGTGTTGTTATTGTTCTTTTTGTGTCTTGAAATCAAATATTGGTTCAACTGTTAATTTCTTTTCCGATTTGTCATTTGAATCTACGTTTCTCTATTACTTCTTGTTTTATGAAATTGTTATTAGATAACAATGATTTCCCCTCTAGACGAAACACTGGGATTCAAGCTGCTCGGATCTATGTCTGATTTCGTTGTTTTGCATGTTGAATCTCACTGGGTTATATTGTTTTGGATTGGGTCTTTCTGGGTTGGGTTGATATGGGTTTGCAAAATTTCCGGATAATTTCGGTTATGGTCATTTTAGGTTTCGTTCATTTCGGGTCATATTCTGGTTTAATTGGCCGGATTAGGGTTAATAACCAGTATGATAAAATTATGCTGGGTCGGGTTTGGATTTTTGGGTTCCGGTCGTTCTAATTATAGGTGACTTTGATGTTTTCCTTTTTAATGTTACTAAATTGTGTAACCTGAGTGAGGCAGAGTTTTGTTTTGCATAACCTTTAAGTTAGAGCTTTGCGTTGACTTGAATTTTAATCTAAATCAAATAGGGAAGATGTGCCTTAGTGTGAACCATGATTGTTATTTGTTAGAGGGAGAGGTGTCTTATGAGTTATAAAACTGATAAAACAATATTATGATTGATTTGATCATTGATAGAAGTGAACTGAATATTTAAGAAGATGCTGCCACCGTGTATGCATGCAATTATTGAAGTGAATTTTAGTTTATTTGTATTTTGACTCATAACGTGAAGTTAAATAATTTGGATATAGTAGAAATTTTCGATTATTTTAATTGCTCAGGTTTTGTTGGGTTGTTTGTCGGAGAAAGACATGGTACTGCATTAGATATAAGCTCGATCGTATTGTTACAGTGTTTTGGTTGTTGCAACTTAGTAGACATTTTAGCTAGTCAATGTTGAGTATTCACTTCACTCCTCTTTGCATGCTGTTCTAAGAGACAATTGAGGGTTGTTTTTCTTTTATAAATGGAATATACCTTCCTCTTATGCATTGGTGCTTCCCCTACCCCTAGTATTAGGACTTTAAATTTTAGCCGGAACTGACTTTGTATTTCCTTGGGGTACAGCTTTGTTTTCCAGATCTTAATGAATTCAAGAAGCACTGTAGCATCCACAGTTTCCTGCAAATCGGGAAACAAGAACGATTTTCTCTACTGGATTTTGGCTTGCTTGCTTCCAAGTTTCCTTGGAACCCTTGTGACATACATTAACTTCCTGCTTTTTAAGGCCATTGTACGCTGCCCCTCTTCATCTATTAACATCTTGGAGTCTCTACAACTATAGCCTCAAAGCCTTTTTAAAGTAATTTGCCTAATTTCTTCAAAGCAGCATGGTTTCCTCTCGCTTATCTAGTTTTAATGGGTCCCACATACACAAAGGCTTCCGGAATCAGTTGCTTTTTCCCAATGGACAACCTGATACCCCAACCTCTGATCAGCTTGAGTTTGATTTCTCTGATGTGTTTGGACCTGCTCCAGTTCAGGCCGCAATGGAAATCAGCGCAGAGAATCCTAAAAATCTGACTGTTGCAACTGACTCAAATGAACTGCTTTATGATGATCCAGCTGTCATCTGTAGCCGCTCACACTCCTTGGTTGGCCCCTCATCTTATGTTAGCCAGTCATTGAGACTTAGCAAGCTTACACTACGTGAAATTGGGGATTCCTTGGAACTTGTAGAAGGAGTTAGGAATGAGGGTCAAAGTGATATTAGGAAACCATTGATTGATGATGTTATTCCTGAGAATTCTCATGGTTGTGTAGAGAGTCATCCCTTGGAACATCAGCTTGTTGGACTCAAAGATTTTGAAGTTTTAAAGGTTGTTGGCCAAGGTGCCTTTGGAAAGGTTTATCAAGTCATGAGGAGTGATACTTCAGATATATATGCAATGAAGGTCATGCGCAAGGATAAGATTATGGAGAGAAATCATGCCGAATACATGAAATCTGAGAGGGATATATTAACCAAAGTGGATCACCCCTTCATTGTGCAGCTCAGATACTCATTCCAAGTAATTTTTTTCTAGTTGTATAATGTTTTGACATTTCTGTTTTCTTTATTCTCCTATGGTTTTCTCATGCTTAGAGATGGTGCCATGCTAGTAGACTAGGATGGCCTCCTGTGTCTAATATTTGGGCAGTCCATTTTTTTAACTCTCATAATTAGTATTAATACTAATTTATTTGTTTATCATTTCCTGCAGACCAAATATAGGCTCTACCTTGTGCTTGACTTTGTTAATGGGGGGCATCTTTTCTTCCAGCTTTATCGCCAG
This sequence comes from Abelmoschus esculentus, assembly GCA_035048815.1. Taxonomy (NCBI): domain Eukaryota; kingdom Viridiplantae; phylum Streptophyta; class Magnoliopsida; order Malvales; family Malvaceae; genus Abelmoschus; species Abelmoschus esculentus. The sequence continues at coordinate 6,402,808 of JAUCBN010000066.1, forward strand.
GGCTTGTTCAGGTATGCCATAGTAAGCTGGCGTTTGGTAATTGCCTTTTTGATGTAAGTTTCTGGAAAGGACTAAATTTTGCATTTCCTTCTCCAGGGAAGATTTGGCTCGCATATATACTGCAGAGATTGTATCAGCTGTTTCTCATCTCCATGCTAATGGCATTATGCACAGGGATCTCAAACCTGAAAACATTCTTCTAGACGCTGATGGACATGTAAGTGTGTTCGAAATGCCGTTTGTGGGTGCAAATGTTGTATTTCATTTCAAAGCTGAAAATTTGTTTGTGACCTGGTGGTTTGTTTTGTGGTTGTCACAACCTATATGATTGCATGATTGGTCACCTGTCTGTATTGCTGACACGTGTTTAACGTTGCATTGGTTGATTTCTAAACTTTTTTATGGTTGCTGGCGCTACCTGTATGCTACCAGGTTATGCTGACTGATTTTGGCCTAGCGAAGGAATTTGACGAAAATACAAGATCCAATTCCATGTGTGGAACTTTAGAATATATGTCACCTGAAATTGTTCTTGGCAAAGGCCACGATAAGGCTGCTGATTGGTGGAGTGTGGGAATTCTATTGTATGAAATGCTTACCGGGAAGGTTGGTATTTGTGATTTAAGATCTCGATTTGCTTTTACATCCACTAGAAATTCACGGGTTAGTGTCACATGCTACTCATTCATTGATTTTTCATTTATCTTACTTTAGTTTATCTGTTTACCATTTTGCAGCCACCCTTTTGTGGTGGAAACAGACAGAAGATCCAGGAGAAAATCATAAAGGAAAAGATAAAGCTGCCAACGTTTTTGTCAAGTGAAGCACACTCGATTCTCAAGGGGGTAAACTCACTTCCAATCAGATTCATACCTTTAACCTTTAATGCCTTGTTTGCCTATCGGTGAACTTTTGTGGCATGTACTTTTTATTGCTTCTCCTGACCTTTCAGTTGGCATTTTTCTTGCCTTCTTGATAACAAATCATGCCCTAGGTTGATGCTGCAAATGATTAAATTTAAAAGAATTTTGTTATTTCCTTCAGCTGCTGCAGAAAGAAGCAAGCAAGCGTCTCGGCAGCGGACAAGGCGGTAGCGAAGAGATCAAACGACATAAGTGGTTCAAGTCCATCAACTGGAAGAAATTAGAAGCTAGAGAGGTAAGGCCAAGTTTTCTCCCTGAAGTTGCAGGGAACCAATGTGTTGCAAATTTCGAGGAGTGCTGGACTAACATGCCAGTTCATGATTCTCCGCTTGCTAGCCCGACTTTCGGAGAGAATCCGTTCAAGGGGTACACATATGTGAGGCCTGCAGCTTCATTTCTCAATAGAAATGCTTGAGATCGACAGTAGGGATTCCCGCTCACCTAAGATGGCCGTTACACCAGCAGCAGGCCTACTATTATCTTGTTTAAGTTTGATGTTTGCCGAAATTGTCAGTTATGGACTTGTATGTTTCTATCTGTTCTTTCCTGTTTATCTAACTAAAACACTGTGATCTTCTCTTAAACATGTTTGTTGAGAAGACACCAATGAAACCTAAATAATATTTTTGTTGCAATTTTTTTTATATCAAATATATTCTCTGAACATTTTTAGTTATTCAAAACTCAACATACACGATCTATATCTGACCGATGTTTAGGATAATTGTTTTGAAGTTAATTCTGATACCATGCTACAGATTGTGCAGGATCAGAAACATTAACTACAAAACATAAACATCAAATAGTTCTCATTACCATAATCCGAAATTTAAAACAAAGCTTCCAGCATTTTCATTTCATTTCTAAAAACAGCTATCCAAGCATATGGTTAAGAGCTAGGGAAGAAACACTTAGCTGAGAGTTTGCTAGAAAAAAAAAAAAGAACATCATGGTTGTGTTTATGGAAAATGTTGTCAAACCTTGCTGTCAGCAACTGCTGCTATCTTCTTTTTGAGTTCTACCTTGTCAGCACCCACAAATTTATCCACTTGCTTGCCTTCTTTAATGAAAAAGAATGTTGGAGTGGCACTTATCTCCCATGAATTACTGAATTCCTGTATATGGTAACAAAGGCATATGAATTTCTTGCACAATGGTACAAAAATACTGTTCTTTTTTTCTTTCACTTACTGCAAGTGCATCGACATCGACAGTTAGGAATATGAGAGAAGTATATTTATCCGCTAGTTCGCTGTAGGCTGGTGCTATCGATTTACAAGGAGCCGACCATGATGCACTGAAATTGGCAACAAGCTGTACGAAAGCGTGTATGAAAGCAATGAGGAACAAAAAATGGACACTTGATGCCTATAGATCGCTGAAATGTAAAATGGCTTACTATCTTTCCATCTCTGGTTGCCTCTGCTAGTTTTTCCTCCCAGCTCTGTTTGGTAGTTATAAGGTGAACGTTCTTGCTCTGAAGTTCTGGACACAATGCCTCTTGTTTTTGTTGTTGTTTCTTCTTGAATCTTTTAGGACACTTGAAGAACTGCAAGAACTGTGCACCACAAGTGATTTAGCATATATGTATACTATATGAACATACATATATATGCACCGTATTTTATCATCAACAATCGTCTGAAACATGAACTAACAGCTTTAACAGCAATTAGGTAATATATAGGTGAGTACACTATTTGAAACAACGCCTTTAGGAAATGAAAGGCATTCCTGTCGATATACGGTTGCAGGGCACCCTTGACAGGATCAATGCCAGTGGGGAACTTGGGATTGATCAAAATACATGACACAATGCTTTCGTTGTTGAACGAAAGGAATTCCATGAATGAGAAACGATCAGCAGTCATAATGTCTTAACATGTTATGAATCATGAATGAGCAACTGCACCGAAATTTACGTGAAAAATCATTGTTTTTGGCATCGTACACGGTTGTTTTTGAAGGACTCACCTTGGTCCAACACTGTCCCATTTGCCCAGCTGATTTTGTCCAACACTGTCCCATTTGCCCAGCTGACCCTTATCGTTGAAGTTACAGCAGGCCTCTACAAATATGATAAAATTCAGTTCATACGACTTGAAAAAGAGGAAACGAATCCTGCATTTAAGAATATCATTCTCGATTTCAAAGCTCAAAGGTCTTTCAATCTCTTCATATATTTCTGCATTAAAATTCTCGTGTTTCAGTTATTCTACCGATACAAGTCACAGGATACCAATGGAAATGGTAGCTGCGTATCCTTTTCATTTCAGTTTCATTCTCCATTGGAGAAGATTCAAGATACCGATGGAACGAAATGATATGTTTGCAAGCAATATACATAAATATGACCCGAATCGATTAAATTTATCATCGTATGAAGAATCAGTTGAAAAAAGGAGGAAGAGCATTTACCTTGGGATCCTATTGGGATTTTGATGTTCTTTGTAATCAAAGCATTTTGAATAAAACCATGTGATTACGGCCGTCCATGCCGAAAACAGAAAAGAAAGAAGACAAAGAAATTGGAGGAAGAAGAGAACGATGGATGCAAACCGAGAATATAGGATTTTGAGATGACCATATGAGTTGGTTATTATTGTTAGTTATAAGGAATCCCTTACAAGTAACTAACAAGCTAAATTTGGCATGGTGTTACAAACATGTCCATTGGACATCAGTTTTGTCATTGAAAACAAGCTTTTGGGACATATTATCAGGGGTTGCATTGCATTGACTTATGAACTGAAGAAACAGAAAAGTAATCTCGGAGCAAAATGAAGAAACAGAATCTTATTGTCCCAAAGGTTCTATAAACAAGAAAACTTAAGGACCAGAGAATTGAACATTTGAATATTGAAAAAGAACAAGTTTTCCGATGTTGCAAATCATGGTGTTTGGGTGTTCGATTCGGCCTCCGAGGATGTCCGGTTCTTGGATTCCGGTTGTCGAATGTCTTCAATCATTCTAACGGTTTCATCCATTGTTGGACGCATATCCGGTGTTTTCGCTACGCATGCTAGTCCAATCTGAAGCATCTGCACCATTTCTTCTTGGAAAGTTTGGTATCTCAACAGCTCCACGTCAAAGACTACAGCAGTCCATTCCTCCCGCACAACAGAACGGACCCATCTTGGAAGATCGCCCACATCATCATGCCCTGATTGATGGAGGGGAGCTTTTGCAGTCAACATTTCCAAGAGGAGCACACCAAAGCTGTAAACATCGGACTTTTGTGTTGCCTTGTGTGTTTCAATCACCTCCGGAGCACGGTATCCGACTATGTGAGACATGGTTATAGGAGCGTTCATTACTGGGGCCAAGCCAACATCAGAAACACATGCCTCGAGTTCATCGGTGAGGAGTACATTTGAGGACTTGATGTTGCCATGGATGCATTGACCACCACCCTCCGTATGAATGTTCGCAATCCCTCTAGCAGTTCCTAGGGCTATCTTCATTCTCGATTCCCAGTCCAGCGGCGTTCTTGCAGAATTCCTATTTCCTACCATTGTTGGAGACACATAAATAAGCCTAAAATGTAAACAATTTCACATACCAACGTAACAAACAACAATTCTACTTAGCAAACTAATAGGTTCACCATGATGTTAATGGAGATTAGAGAATGATGTTGGAGATAAGCATACCGTGCAAAAGTGCGAACAAGCTACACTCAAAATATATTTATTATTAAAGGAAATAAGTCTAATTCTGATTTTAGTCCCTCTAGTGTTATGGAATTTTGAAATTTAATCTCAATTTGTTACTTTTGTAATGTTATTGGTAAGTCCAAATTGATAAAATTGTTACTTTTCAGTCTTACAAACAGAGTCGTGTGAAAATCATATCATCCATGTCCAATTAATAATATATTTTTTTTGTATTTAAAATGCCTTTTAACTCAAAATATATTTACTATGAAAGGGTTTAGGGTTGAATCTAAATGTTATTCCAAGAGATAATGATGAATTGAGTATGATTAAAGGCTTGAACCATTGAATTTAACTTTGATTATCAACAACAAATGTGCTATGAATTCAATAAGACACTCTTTGATCATGCTACACTCCTTTTAGGTTTTGTTTGGTCCTCAACCGTAAGTTGTTAGAAAAAACTGAGTTTGAGTTAAATTAGTGAGTATTATTTTATAAGTTAAACTTTATTAAAATATCTCGAGTTGAGTTAAATCGAGTTGTTTTTGTTTAAATTTAATCATAAAACATGTATAATGTTATGATACTAATTGATTTTAATTTAAATAGTTTTCTATAATCATATATAATATATATTTTTGCATATTTTTCATATGTGATATATATATATATATATATATATATATGTGACAAAGTCAAGGAACTCAAACTTAAAAAACAATCAATTAATTACTAAAAATTTGGAGTTATTCGAAGTTATATTTTATAATTCAAACTTTATTTGAGATTTTTTAGTAGAGTCAAATTTTATAAATTTACAATTTAAATCTAATTGAATTTTAGAAAAAAATTTCGTGTTGATTCGAATCTAGGACGTAGGATGTAAAGAAGCGTTTCTTATGTATGGGTAAGAGTCATTTTCTTATCCAAATGCCATTACGTGTTATGTGTGTGCATGATCCCAAGGATTCCATCGAAGAAATATCTTAATTAGAAACGGATGTAAAATTTTACGTTAAAGGTTAAATATAAAATTTTTAAGGGTTAAAAATTTCTGATTTTTTTTTTATATTTTATATATTTTTTTGTATTTTTTATTAATAATTTATTTTTACACCCCTTAAACTCTTGTAATTTATATATCTTATATTTTTAATATATTTTTTTAATAATTTACACCCTTTATATGAAATTTTAGATCTGTCCATAAGATCGGTCCTAATCAACTCTATTCATCCGGCATTATCAAACCTACGACTAAACCTTCGTCCCTAAAACATAAATTTACCTTCTTGTTTTTTTACTACGATTCAATTAGATTTTAATTATTTTAGTTTTTTTTTCTCAACCCCATTTTTTATTTTATTGAATTTCAAAATTAAATTAATGTTATTAATTTTCTAAAATTATAATTCTCATTCAATATCGATGGCTGAGTCAAGGCTGAGTTGGACCAGGCCCGCGTACCTAGAAGGTCATCTTGACGAGTTTTCTTTTCTTTCTTTCTTTTATAAAAAATATTTTAATTTTAAATAAAATGGAGAATTTACACAGATATTAAAAGTAAATTTTTTCCAATCTATTGAGGGTAAAAAATTATTTTCTAATCTATTGAAGATTAAACGGTATATAAAAAGTCGGTTTCAATACCTACCGACTTTGAACAGTAAATGTTTTTTATAGTTCGACTTTTGTCAATTTTCATGTTCAATTCAGCCTGCACGCATGCATTTAACAAGGGTGGGCAGAATGATCGGTGATGTCAAAGTCGGCATCTTCTTCTCCAATCTTTAATATTGTTATTGTTCAAAATCAGTATCTAATAAATTCGATTTTCAAACACTGTTAAAACACCAATATTTTGGAAAATAAAATTAGAACAACAATATTTTAGGAATTTTTTTCCCCAACAACAATATTAATAAAATTTTTCCAAATAAAATAAAATAAAAGATTAATCTAAATTCTAAATTTTAAAATACTAATCCCTAACATAAAATATTATAACATTTGTATTAATTTTTTTTATTCATCTATTGTAATTCTGATTTTTAACCATCTTAAGAGACATTCTAAAAAAGACAACCCTTTCATGTTACCAACACAATTTACTCTAACAACAAAATCATGTCTTTATTAAAATTTAACTCCAAAACTGAGATTAATTTACATTTCAAATCACTGAATTTAACATCTACTTTCATTTACATCACAAACTTTCAATTTAATCAAATTACATCATTCAACTTTTATTATTAATAAACTAAATCATTTATCCTAACACAATTAAATAATTTTAACAAAAAAACATAAATTAGTACTATTACTTAATATATTTTTCACATATCACTATTAAATAATGTTTAATTGACAATTTTAATAATTTTATGTGGAAATTTTCTATTTTGTTTAAATAAGTTTTAAAGAAAAATAACAAAATTTTTTATAAATTTTTAAAAAATTAAATTACTAATTAAATATCATTTATCGATGATATATGAAAAATATATTAAATAAAAATATCAATTTTAATTTTTTTTTCATTAGAGATATTTAAAGATACTAATATAAATGACTTAATTTATAAATAATGAAAGTTGAATGATATGATTTGATTAAATTAAAGGTTTATGATGTAAATGAAAGTCATTAAGTTTAATGATGTAAAATGTAAATTACTCCAAAACTGATGACTATAGATCGATGAAAGAAACTGATTGAAAATTGTAAAAAGAATTAATCAAAATGTTTTAAAGTTTAGGACCAGATGGGAATTAACCCTAAAAGGAAAGAAAAGAAAAGTCAAGTTGCTTGGGGATGCCGGCAATGGTCAACGCTAAAGAATGGAAATTGAGATGAGATCGAGAGGTGTAAGCCTGCGCATAGAGTGACGCCAAATGCCAGACTTTCATTTGAATCTCGAATCTTTCTTCTTGATCCTTTTCCATTTACAAAGTTTTCACATTTTTCATTCTGATTCTGGTTATTGATCGACAATGGTGAAGGAGACTGAATTCTACGACATCTTAGGTGTCAGCCCTTCTGCTACAGAGTCTGAAATCAAGAAAGCTTATTATATCAAGGTTTATCTAACTTCCCGTTTTGAAATATGGTTGAATTAGGTCATCTAAATACATGTTTTATGTGGATAGATCCCCTTCCAATTCAATCTGATTCTTAAAAAAGAAAAACACGAGCTTCTTTTTACTCGCGGAGTGCCGGTCAATCCGAGTTACACGTGTTTGCCGTGCGATTTTCGAATTCGTAGTCTTGGGAATTGTGAGGACTCAGATTCAAAATCTGGGTTTGGTTAGTTAGTGCTTTTAAAGATTGATACTGAATTACTGATTATGGTTTCTTGTATAATTAAGAAGAAGAAGAAGAAGAAGAAGAAGATAAACTCTTTCACTTTCTTTATTGTATGCACTATGCAGGCAAGGCAGGTACATCCGGATAAAAACCCAAATGACCCTCAAGCAGCTGAGAAATTTCAGGCAAGTCGTTACTTTTTATTTCTGAAGTAATTTGTGCTTGTTTGAGGTTAGCTGTAATTAAGACCATAGCATCAAAACCTCAGAAGGACCTAAAAAAGGAAGATGGAAATTGTTTAGAATGTATGGTTTACATGGAAATTGTAAGTGTAGGGTGCAAATTGCTCTACTCTCTACCATGTTCATTGCATCTAATCTTGATCTTGATATTGGTATTATTATTTGAGGAATTTTTGTTTTACATAAGTTCTATTCAGGTGCTGGGAGAGGCTTACCAAGTATTAAGTGATCCGACACAACGGCAAGCATATGATGCTCACGGGAAATCAGGAATCTCAACGTCAGTTTCCTACTCTTACTCTTATGAATATATCAAATTTCAAGGCTACTACTGATTTTCTAAAAATTGAAAGGAATATAACATTCTTCCATTCTATTTATTTGATGGTTTGTTTGTTTGTTTGTTTGCAGTGATGCAATTATTGATCCTGCAGCAATATTTGCAATGCTTTTCGGTAGTGAGCTTTTTGAGGAATATGTAGGACAGCTTGCTATGGCATCAATGGCCTCACTGGACATTTTCACTGAAGGAGAGCAGTTTGATGCTAAAAAGTTGCAGGAAAAAATGAGGGTAAACGTTCTTATATATGCATTCAGATGATGTAGACGCCAAGAATTTCAATAGGGACGGTGAATGATTGAAGGAACTAATAGGCAAAGAGAGCTTTACTGCACTAAAGAGTGAATTTTCTTGCCTTAGATGTTATTCTCATACTGTTGAATATAGAATTGAAATTGGTTTCACTAATATCAGGTAGCTTTTAGAACTGACTCGCTGTACTTTCACCTGGATTAGGTTTGATAATCTCAGGGGATCAAGTATTTTATCAAAGTGAAATGATTCAAATTGCGGTTGCAGTTGTGTTTATCGCGGTCGTGAATTTTTCAAAGAACAAATTCTATTGCGGACATAGCGGTTGCAGGCATCGCGGTTTCGGACAATGCCAAAACCTTTAAATAACGGCTGAGGACCCGATTTAAATCCTTAGTCACTATTATCATCACCTTCCACCTTTTTCTTCTTTAGCTCCTCATATGGTTTTCTGAAATATTCTATATGACGTTCACGTTAGTTCTTAAACCCAAAAATTGGTGGGGAACTTAATTTGATTTATTTCTCTCAATTCCCTTTTCACATGAATCTGATCAACTTAAATTAGATAAATTATCGTACAATGATGAAACTTTGGTACGATGGTATTCTTTCATTTTTATAGAGTATATTCATTAATATACCCCCTTGGCCCTCATCGCTTTTTTCCTATAAAATTTATTATTTTAGCACCAATGAAAAGTAAAACAAAATCTTTTAGTGTACAAGTATTTACTGTTGCTTGCATCCTTTCAATTTATCAATAAATCAATTTTTATGTAAATGTTTACAGGTTGTTCAGAAGGAAAGAGAAGAAAAGCTTGCAAAATTATTGAAAGATCGACTAAATCAATATGTGCAAGGAAACAAGGAGGATTTTATTAAGAATGCTGAAGCTGAAGTATCAAGGCTCTCTAGTGCAGGTACTATATCTTGTTCTCTAGAAATGATGCATAACGGTGAAAATTGGAATTCGTCTTCTTGGATGAAATATGACTGGATTATCTTCATGATTTTTATGCGCTCATATGATTTGATATTCTGAAATATTGCATAAACTGCTGAAGTAGATCGCTACAAAACCAAATTGAAGACACAATTGAACTGTCATGTGCTTTCATAAAAGGGACCATCTGACCACTATAATAGTTGACACTTGCACCAGGTTCCATCCTTTTCTCTTTATTTTCACAAATGGTAAATTCTAAAATCTGATGATTTAGTCTAGCCCAGGATATTTTCAGATTGCAGAAAAACACTTCTCTCTCTCTCTCTCTCTATCTATCTATCTATCTATCTATCTATATATATATATATATTGTATATCTATTTTCCAGCAATATTATTATTAATTTAGGATAGGTATATCTACTGTGTATTGCTTGTATCCTCCTCATTATCATCATTATTTCTTTATTTATTGTGGGTTCTGATATATTTTGTGGTATATGTTTTACAGCTTATGGTATTGATATGCTGAATACAATTGGCTACATCTATGTAAGACAAGCAGCAAAAGAACTTGGGAAGAAAGCCATATACTTGGGTGTTCCATTCGTTGCTGAGTGGTTTAGAAACAAAGGTCATTTTATTAAATCCCAAGTAACTGCAGCAACAGGTTAGTAATTGCTGCAAACTCCAATGGTTTGTACTTTGTACACAATAAATATGATTTGTTGTTTATTCGTTTGATTTCTACTTCTAACTTAAAGGGTGGGTCATTCATTCAATACTCGGCAAGGAGAAATCAATTGTGCTGTTAGTGTTTCATAGCAAGAAGATGGTTTTAAGGAATAATTGTTCCATTGAATTTTTTTCTTCCCTTGTGGGTGTAGGTGCCATTGCTTTGCTTCAGCTGCAGGAGGACATGAAGAAGCAGCTTAGCGCAGAAGGAAATTACAGTGAGCAGGAGCTCGAGGAGTACATGCAATCTCACAAGAAGCTGATGATTGATTCATTATGGAAGCTTAATGTAGCCGACATAGAAGCTACACTTTCTCATGTTTGCCAAATGGTTATTTCATAAGTCTCTTCTTTTATAGCTGTTAGATGACAATGGTTGTATTTTGTTGTAATCTTTCAAACCTTTGTTTTAGGTTCTCCTAGATAACAATTGCAAGAAGGAGGAGCTTCGAGCACGTGCAAAAGGGTTGAAAACTCTTGGTAAAATCTTCCAGGTGTGTTTTTTTCCTCATCTTTTCCCCTGCTCTTACCATTTCTTTAATTATTCTGAGCTTTCTTGGAAATGCTATGGTATGAATATAGCGGGTCAAGCCTGCAAATGGAAATGAAAGTGGTCCTGTGCTAACTGGTAATTCGAGATTTGATGGACTCGAACCAAGTTATAACGGTAATTCTTCAAATGCTTCAACAAAGACCCCAACCAAGGAAGAGTTGTCTCATTCTTCATTCACATCACAGGTATGGTTATTATGGAGCAGTATTAACTGTTCATGATTAGCTGTTCGGTAACTAGATATATGGTTTAGCTTTATGTATGTATGTGTATATTCTGATTTTGAAACTGTTTGGCATTGTAGAGTCCGTATGTGGAGGCCCCTAACTTTGTTGATGCTCACTTTCCAAGGCCAACAGCACCACCCGGTGCACAAAGACTTGCTTGAATTTGAAAAAAGAGATTGAGCCGCTTGATTCGTAAAGGTATATGCTTGTATTGTACAACCATCATTTGTATCAATATTGTGGGTGCAGCTGCAGCTGCAGCTGGGAAAAGGTTATTTTTAGTGGTATACTGGTATAGCATTTGATCATGTGTATTTGTGTTGAGTGATTTGAAGAGCACACCCACCCCTTAGCAAGCATATGTTTAATGCCTCTATGGCAGATTAGATTTCGCTTGTATCTTATGGAATTAGGCAGTTATATTTTTATTGTCATAGGCTGACTAAGATATCCTACTTGGCTTCTTTAATGGTAGTTGGTACTTGGCTTCTTTAATGGTAGTTGTGTTTTGCTTCTTTAATGATGCACATACACGTAGTTATTGTAGGATACAGGCATTGTACGATATGGGCTTATTCTTTTTGAAAAGAAGCAATGTGTCTTAATACTCGTGTTTGGCTATGCATCTAACTGAAGTGTTGGACATGAATGCTGTAAAAACGAAGAGTCATTGCTCGATGTACAACTTTCCGGTGATGGTGGTGTTGACAGTCCGAAATGATTCCATTTGAACAATTCTATTTTATAGTATTTGATATTTACATTAATGAAAATAATTTTGATCCGTCTCTTGGTGTACAGTTTCATTTTCTTGGAAAATTCTCAACCAAGTTAGAATGGTTCTTTCAACCCGAAGATGTCTTGAAAAGCTTATTGATGCTACTTGTGAAAAATCTTTGAGACACAAACAAGTATGTCGGAAATTCAGATATCACTGAACTCCGGCCTATTGGCCTTGTTACTCACTTTCAAACTCTGTTTCTTCATTTCTTGTTCTCCTATATGCCGTTTTACCTTTCATTGTGTTTGTTGTATCGAGCAAGAAGTGCTTCGTGCCATCTTATTCGCAAGTATCTCGACATTATCCGACAATCGACACCTCAAGAACAGATTCCTCAAGTTGACGCTGAAGGATAAAATCCTCTATCTGCCATACTCTCCCACAACACAGTTGCCCGATCGAATCTTCCTACACGGACGAGCAACTTGAGTGACATAATGTAAGTGTGCTGATCCGGCAAACAGTCATTTTTCTGCATTTTGGCAATCAATCTAAGAGCCTGATTAACCTCAAAATGTTCACAATGATAAGCCAGGATGGAATTGTAACTCCATGTATCTGGACTAATTCCCCCCTCGATCATCTCAGTCAAAAGCCGGTAGGCCTCATCGATTTTATTGATACGGCAAAGGCTTTTGATTATGCACTTGTAAGTGAACAAATTTGGTACAAGATTGTATCCTTCGATCGAGCGCCCGGAATGCTGTATGAATATCATCGGCCTCGCAATATGCACGGATGAGAGCAGAGTAACTACCAGTATCCGGCTCGATCTCGATCCCATTTCTCCCAACATTTTATAAGCTTCATCCACGCAACCACCTTTGCACAAGGCTTCCAACAAGCTATTATAAGCAAGAACATCAATGGAACAACCTCCTTGGACCATTTCGTCGAACACCTTACGTGCCTGGCTAGCTTCACCAATATCTCCCCAACCCCTCACCAAAATGCTTAACGTTTCACACCAGGCTCAAATTCATGCTTAACTCTATCGAAGAATCCCTGGGCTTGCTCTAAAAACTTCCTTTTGCATAACAAAAACAAAAGCTTGTCAAAATCATGAACGCTAGGCCTGATTCCAAACTCCAACATTCTATCAAAAGCCCTGATAACATCACCAGCCAAATCCGCTCTACAATAAGCCAGAAATTTTCTGGGTTTATCTCGGATCGTTTGCTGTGTGATAAGCTCTAAAAACAATAAGCTCTCCGTTTGAAGATCGTCAGTCATATACAGTGTGATAAGCAGTTTGTTCTAGAGCTAAGAGCTTCTTCGTGGTTTACTATAATTAGACATGTGAATTTCAGAGAAAAGAGGAGGGAAGAACAGGAAAGGGGTATTTAAGTAAATTAATGTATATCTTATTATATTTATTTCATTTTAAAATTTAAAAATTAAGGGAAAAAATAACGTGATACATTTTGATTGGTTAAAAATATTATTTTTAATAGCAGAATTAGTCATCATTGTTTTATTAGTTTTTAATTTTATTCTTAAAAATATATAAAAATTAAAAGATAAATTATACAAAATATCATTAAAACCTTACTATCTGAATTGAGAATATCATTGAACTATAAAATTATACCGTTATATCACTAAACTTAATTTTCTGTTTAATAAAAGCACTCTAACTAGGGGTCCGATTACATGATTCTGATCTTATACTCGATAAATTTTTATTCAGTATTAGTTTTTGTAAGATCGGGAATGGATCCAAAATTTAAGTCCCGGTTATAACTGAAATCAGGATTGAATCTTGATTTTTTGAACCTAGTATCCAGTGTATATCTAATAAAACCAAGACCAATATCAAGTACTCAATACTTTTATTGCTTGTGATAGATAATTTTATTTTGTTTATTTTTTCTTATCAAATTTTTTCTTGGTATATGAATTATGAGTATGACTTGTTTTAAAATTTTAATTTTCAAACCTATAATATTCTAATTTTATTATTTAATAATATTATTTGTGTTTTTTTCCTCTTGTTACTCATATTTTCTTAATAATAAATTAATTGATTGGGTATCTTTATTGGTATCGATTCTCATTATTAACAAAATCAGATCCCAAAATTTAGGATCTATTGTGATCGATACCAAGACTGATTCTAATTTTCAATAATCAATGGTTATCGAAACTAAGATCAATTTTAATCAAATTGACCAAATATCCGATATCATCCACCCTTAGTCCAACTTTACTCCTATCGCGAACGTTGACATAGACTGTCTTTTCCATTACAAAGGTGACGGGATAATAAAATAAATAAAGTTTTTATGTAATTAATTTATTATTTAAAAAATAAAAAATAAAACTTTTTTATTTGGGTTTTGAAATAAAAACTTAATCACCTATTTAAACAAAAATAAATTTATATTATTTAACTAAAAAATAATATAATTTAAATATTTATTTAACGGTTAAAATTTTGTTATTAGATTGTGTGCTAATGTCAACGATCAGTCTGGAAATTACACCTGAATGTTCGTTGTCAACTAACGTTAGTAATAATCAATATAAAAATATGAAGTGCATGGGGTTTTCAGAGCCAAAATTATGCTAATAATTTTTATTTATTATTTAGAAAATTATTCTTTATCAATATTATTTAGATAAATAATTCTTTGTTAGACCATGTAAAACAAAGTTAATTTTTATAGAGCACGACTTTAAAAATTATTTTTTATTATAAAATAATATTTTAGTCTTTAATAAATTAGTAAGAAACAAAATTGTACGTTTTGTTAACATAAAAATCGTTTTTTATAGAATATGAATTCAAAGCTTACTCTCTATAAAACACAATTTTATTTTACATGATCTGATCAGTCGAATTCTTCGTGAACTTGCGAATATTTTATTTGTTGTGATTAATTTTTTTCTTAAATTGTTTATCTTTTTTTAATATTCAAAAAGAATTTGTATTTTACTTAAATATGAATTCAAGGAGAGTTTAAATTTTTCTTAAATACAAATATTAAATAGATAAAATTGATTATTAATGGTAATATTCGAATTTAATTCATATTATAACTCTCCATTGTTTTGATCGAATTTTTCCTACAATATGAACGAAATTCTCGATTTTCAAAACACTCAAAAAAATATTTTCCTTCTTTCGTTTTTATTCTGGTAATTGACTATGAAAAGAGTAAAAATTTGAAATCTCTACAAATTGCACTTCTATTGAAGATCTTCTTATTGTTGTATCTTAGAAGACAATAACCAACGAACTCAAACACCATAAAAGTGACTTATAAAATTATTATAAAATTATTTATTATACTTTAAAATAAAAATAATAATTTGATAATTATCTTATTGAGTAGGCATCAATTTGACTTCTAACAAAAATGTAGTCGGGTCTTTAATAAATAGTATGGATATGGATATTGTATATTTTTGGCTGGCCAACAAAAGATATAGGCCCTCCTTGGTGTACAGTGTTTCGAGTTAAAATTAAATAAAAAATATTTTAATATATATATTTGTTTGTAGTTTATATAGTTTTTTTTTTAGTTTTAAGATTTAAAAGTTTAGGTTATGGTTTATGATTTAAAGATTTAAATTAATTTTTACCTTGGATTAGAAATATATAAGACATAACAAAATAGAAAGAAAAATAAATTATGTAAACCAGAAAAACTAATAGGAGCTCACTCTAAATTGTACATTCTTTTAATTAAATATATAAATTTTTAGTTTAAATTAATTTCTAAAATTTATTTCATAACTTAAATAAATTTTGGATACATATGCAAATATAAACTTTAGAAAAAAATTTATTAAAATTAAATATTTTTTAATAATGTTGGTGTCGGTTGATTCGTGACACTATAATAATATATGATTTATATATATTATAGATTTATACAAATCTTATTTATTTGTATAACTGTCTATATATAATTTATAAATTGATTAATTTAGATCAGATACTAGAGAGGTTCATCATATGCGATTTATCTAACTCAATTTGTATGGTCTTACACTCCTACAAAATTAATATTATTGATTGTTAGTATACAAATATTATACTTTAATGAATCCTTTCGTTGAATTAAACGGACACTAAACAGATATTTATATATATGTTGCCTTAATGAATTGTATTTGAACATGTGTGAATTTTAATTTTCCAAGTTAATTTGCGGGGGAAAGAAAGAAATTGTAATAATCTGACTTAAACATTGTATTAAAAGAGTAATTAATATATTTGTGGTAAAAAAACGAGGGAAAAGAAAAGGTTTGATGTAGAGGCTTTGGAATTTTGTATAAATAGAGCAGTTTGTATAGGCCATGGAACATCATCGGAAGCAACACAAACACTTGTCTCAGAAAATAGATATGGCAGCCGACATGGTAGTAGCAGTTGTCTTGGTTGTCTTTTGTCTGTGCCTTGGCCATTGGTACAGAAACAGAAGGTCCAGGGTCAGGATTTGGCCTGTTGTAGGCATGTTGCCTGCATTGGCTTCCAATGCTGATCGAATGCTTGATTTTTTCACTGATGTACTCAAGTCCAATGGCGGCGGCACGTTCAGGATCCGGGGACCCTGGTTTCCGAGCTCCGACTTCGTCGTCACTGCCAACCCTATGAACATCAACCACGTCATGTGCAAAGCCCATGAAAACTATGACAAAGGGACGGAGCTCAAGGAACTCCTGGACCCGTATGGAGGAATAGTGTCTTCCAATTCACATTCATGGAAGAGGCAAAGGAAGGCATTTCAGTCATTCGTCAAGTATAACAAGAAATCTGCGGTGTACATGGACCGAATCCTCCGGCAAGTGATCAAGGGAAGTCTTATGCCGGTCCTTGATCATTTTCAGAGACTTGGAACTGTGATAGACCTCGAAGATGTTCTCCGTCGGTTCAACCATGACTACATGTGCTTGCTGGGATTAGGATTGAACCCCAAAACTCTATCCGTCGAGTTTCCGGTTGTCGAAATCACGGAGGCATTGGGTGACATAGATGACGCTTTGGTTTATAGGAAGGTTGTGCCTAAAATGATATGGAAAATGAAGAAATGGCTTCAAATTGGTACAGAGAAAAAGATGGCCAATGGGTTGAGAATCCTAGATGATTTCTTGTACAGATGCATTTCATCAAGACGGGATGAGTTGAGAAGATCCGAGGCCAATGCCAAAGATCGGTTCGATGCGTTGACGGCTTTTATGGTGGAAGAAGAAGGTTCGGATATGAGTGAGCTTGGGAAATCAGACAAGTTTCTGAGAGACCTTACATACGATTTCTTAACAGTCGGAAAGGATTCTACAAGTATTGGCCTCACAAGTTTGCTGTGGCTCATTTCAACGCATCCATCGGTCGAAGCCAAGATCTTGGGAGAGATTAAAACCAATTGTCCAGGAAACGCTGATGGGGAGAAGGTTTATTTCAGTGCGGAAGAGCTAAACAAGTTAGTGTACCTGCATGCTGCATTGTGCGAGACATTAAGACTCTATCCCCCGGTTCCATTCGACATAAGATATTCTATCGAATCAGACCTTCTTCCGAGCGGGGACCCTGTCAGTCCCAACACAAGGATCTTGATATCAATGTATTCAATGGGAAGGAGTGAAGAACTATGGGGTGCAGATTGCATGGAGTTCAAACCAGAAAGGTGGATCTCAGAGGCGGGAGAGTTTGTCCATAAACCGGCGTCCGTGTATCTTCCATTCGGAGCTGGACAGAGAGCTTGTCTAGGCAAGGATTTGAGTCTGAAGATGATGAAGACAGTGGCCATCAATGTTATTCGGAAGTACGAGGTTAAGGTTGTGGAGAACCAGGAGATTGCAATGTCCAACAAAGTCCTTTCACTTACCACTCGGCATGGTCTGAAGATCACACTCAACAAAAGACTCTGAAATCAACATAAATAAATAATCTTCAAACGATATTGGAATTGGAAAACGCTTGCGGCTTCATTGATTTTATTACTCCTATGTTTCAATAAAAGCTGTTGTACCTGTACATTCATCTAAATACCCATACAACCTTACAAAACTATAATTGTTGTTGTAATTCACAACATTTTACGATGCATACTCATTTGCTCTTTTTCACCATTGCAACCCTTACTAAATTTTTAGGAGACTTTGGGTCATTCGTTGAAAACAAGGTCTTCTGAATTTCTTCAGCAGAGATAGGAGCCTGCTTCTCTTCATTTCATACAAGTCTCAAACCAGAGAGGTGGAATTCAGAGGTGGGAGAGCTTGTGCACAAACCAGCATCCCTGTATTTGCCATTTGGGGTCGGACTAAGAGCTTGTTTAGGCAAGGACTTAAGTCTGAAGATGATGAAGACAGTGGCCATCAATGTTGTTCGGAAGTACGAGGTTAAGGTTGAAAACCAGAAGGTTGCAATGACCAAGAAAGTCCTGCCACTCATCGCTCGACATGGTTTGAAGGTCAGATTCAAGAAAAGGCTCTGAAATAAGATAAATCATTCCTCAATAATCAATCTTCCGACACAGCTCCAATGGACCTCTTCAATATTTGATTTAATTAACCGGTCAATAAATTATATAAGGATGGTTAGAAAAAACGAAGAATAAAAGTTGCAGCATTCCCATTCATATGATTGAATCCATCCATGGAATATACTGATGAGCACGATTTTAGCTTAGACTAGTTTTAACTTAAATATATTAATAGGCATTGTTATTTTAATAATATTTAATAAACTTTTGAACCACTTAAATTAAAATAAATTATCTCTTTGTTTAAAATACTGATAATAATCGAACAATCCTTACTAAATCTCTTTACTTATTCAACTCTTTATTTATTAAAAAATTTTGTGGCTCAACTCGTTAAAATAGCCAAAATCTTACCCACCGTGACAATCTCTGCCACACACAGAAGAACCGGATGATGAAGTGCAAGAACAGAAGATGAAACTGGTCAACCACATCCAAATTCTTATCATGAACAAAACAATGCAAAGAAAAATAAAAAACAGCTAGCAGTTGAGATAGAATAACTCACAGTTGTCGGAGAACTTATGGGGAACTCGAAAACAGAATTATATACTAAAAGCAGCCAAATTTTTTCAGTGGAAGTGGAATTGGTGGACGGAGAAGAAATGGGTCACCGATAAGCAGATGGAAATGTCAAAATTGAACGAGAGATTCGAAAACAGAGGATTTTGGAGCAAAAATTGTATCTTTTCTTTTGGTTTGTCAGTGTCGATTTGGATAACAAAGATTGAAGAAGAAAAGATACGCCCTCGTAAAATAATTAAATAGTTAATTGAGTCATTGTTCAGAAAATTGACTAGAATCCAACAGTTCATCGACCGGAAGGCATCTGCCGGATTCATTGTTTTATTCAAAAGTCAATCTACCACGTGGTGCATTAATCCCGGAAGAACATGGAATAGTTTAAGGAGAATCGAAGGATGTTATTCCTTTTGCAATTTACTATTTTAATCTTCTTATTATTGTTTTCCTGGAAGAAAAAACAGAGAAATACTGACTAAAACAGTCGCAAATGGAATTAAACTATTAATAATTATATGTATAATTTTGAAGGATGTTGATTGTGTTCTTCATCGGATTTGTTTCTGGGATTTTTGCTATCCTGGGTTTGGGACTGGTGGTGGTGGTGGTTGCGGTGAACCTATTGAATCGCAGAATCCAACGAAGGATCAAACATGAAACCGATGCAGCCGCAGCAGCAGAGGCTCGGGACCCCCGGCATTCCCTCGATTCCATTGGCAACAACATGCAGGTTTGCTACTTAGAGAACCCCAGATTGTTGTTTTGTGTTGTTGTGATAACGAATTTAAATTGCAGTTGCAGTTGTGTTGTGTTTGCGGTGCCTATACAGCTATATAGCTGCCATGCTGCGGTTGCAGATTGTTATTTAAATATCTGGTTGTGGTTGTTTTTCTGGGATTTTGAATTCATTGTCATCATTGTCTTAGGGGATTGTTTGGGTTCTTGATCCAGAAACAATTTCATCCAAAGAGCAGAAGAGAAAACGGGATGTGTCCATAGAGGTTTCTCCGGTTCGAAAACATGCCAGAATCCAAGACCAGTATTTAACCTTGACGAGTTCCGATTCTTCTTGCATCTTCATTCCCCTAAAGGGCTGCGCTGTTCAGGCTGTTTCTGCTACTAACTTACCCTCCAGGAAATGGTATTGTGCCCCTTTTTTCCTTAATTGTCCATGTACTTTTAGATCAATGTTTTGTTTTTCTTTTCGGTACAAATCTCGAACTTAGGCCATTCCTAGGGGTGAGCATCCATGGCTAATAGGCAAAATACTGGAGTTCGATCTATGTTTTGTTATTTCAAAGGAATTTCATGATTAAACTAAACTGTCTATGTCATCTTGTGCAAATTGATGTGTCCAAACCACAATGTCAGAGATAGTTTCCCCGTTCTTCAAAATTTATATTACATCATTGTCATTTGAAGATTATAGATGCCATTTCCAGGCTTGGTTCCCCGCATACTTTCTTATAATGGCTGCTGTATTTGTGTCTGACTCTTCATTACAAAAGTTGACATGGTCTTTGTACTCCTGCAATTGGAGGAAGAGAGGGAAGTTTGGTCCACCAATTATATAGTTTGATTCTGATATAATGTTCATGTCCCCTTTCGACCTTTGTTTTTCTAATCTTTGTAACTTGAATGTTTAGCTTCTCTTGATTGTTTGGAGTAGAGTTGGGTGGAGGTCGGAGATGAAAATCGAAAAATGATTGACGGAACAGACATTTTCGTTGAATATTTTGAGGCATTATATGTGGTATTGCATCATATAGTTTTATTTGAGGCATTGTTATAACACATTTCAATTAGCTGTATATAATTTTGAATTTTTTTGCCGACTCTGGAAAGTTTAAACAAAATACAAGTCAGGCAAGTAGAGACATAGCAGTTTCTGAAATCGATACCCGAGTCCATGTAATATATAATTCGATATAAGCTTTAATCAATTGTTCTAGTTATGTGCTTTCAAAACATTTGACTCTGCTTCATTCCTTTGCCTTGAATTAATGGTTTGGCAGGGCCAAAAGATATCCAATAAAAATTGAGAGCAAGAGTGGGCTATACTATGGAAGTAAAATCATTTACCTTTATCTGGAGACTGCCTGGGAAAAGGAGTCATGGTGTAAAGGTCTTCGTCTCGCGTCGTGTGAGGATGATGGAAAGCTCAACTGGTTCACCAAGTTGAATGTAGATTTCCATGCTTACATGGCATTGCTAAGTGCTGGATATTCCTCATTTATGAAGCCCTCCCTAGGCTTCAGTGCTGAGTCGGTAGATAAGGGAAGTAAGTCCGATGGATCTAAATCAAAAGTTAAATCATTTTGGAGAAAGCTGTCAAGGAAGAACATAAAACTTAGTGAAAAAAAGGGAAATCTGAGTAGTCAGTCTGACCATGAGGAGAGAAAGGCATGTGAGAACCAGCATCTACTCCAAGATTCAGTGTCAAACAAGGCACCTAACAGTTCAACTGAAGAAATCATGGCGTTCACTTTGTCTCAAGGTTTTTCTCGTTCAACAAGTCAAAGTGGTGCTTCTGGCGCTGGTGCTGGTGCTTCTGATGCTGATTCTGAACATGACAAACTTAATAATGATGAAGGAATACTTTGCTGGAACTTGTTAATTTCTCGAGTCTTTTTCGATATCAAAGCCAGTGCAGAGTTGAAAACTTCACTTCAAACACGGATTCAGGTTAGACCTTCACCAAATCAAGACACTGTTTTCCTTTTTCCTTTTGTTTTGCATGGTATTGCCTCTTCATATATTTCTTGTTGGTTTATCAGTTGCATTTTCAGAGTAAGTCTACTTTGCCTGTTTGACACTACCTTGCTTAAGTAATAAAATGTAGGCTAAACTACCCCCTTAGTCACCAAAATATAAGGCCGGTTCTATTTTGGTCTCCAAGCTAAAAATCTTGTTGATTTAGTCACTAAACTTACAAATTAGCATCAATGTTGTCACCGTCCGTTAAATCGATAACGGAGTAGTTGATGTGCCCCCACTTTTGTTTCTAAATGGTGTATTCCAAATTTCTTGATTCAACCTCTTCCTTTATTAGTACATTACCTGGGATGGCAAATTTTTTGGCCTGGATTTTGAACATCAATGAAGATTACATTTTTCTTGTGTGTACTATTGATATGTTGATGTTTTGATTCAGATGTTCAATGATCGCTTTCCCATCTACTTCTGTAATTAGTTCTTCTGGAAAGTATTTCAATGCACATTTGACAATAGTTCAGACTATTTTTATAATTTGATATAACAGAGATCGTTGTCCAATATGAGGACCCCTAATTACATAGGTGAGGTCATTTGTACTAACATAGACATCGGGAATCTCCCCCCTCATATCCATGCGATGAGGCTTCTTGGCAATGACATGAATGAGGTATCGGCATTCGATGTTGATACTGAATATTGTGGTGGAGCTCTGATAGATGTTGAGACAAGAATTGAAGTTCGTGACCAAGATTTTCAGAAAGGCGTAGTGGATACAAATTCTGAATCAAATTCTATCGAGAATATGTCTGCAGCCCTTCTTGAAGGCTTTGAACATTTAGGAAAGCATTTGAATCTTAATAAAGAGGATTTTCTCGACCCTAAAATCGGTTAGTATAATAATGATACTGAACTTTTGTGCACTTTCCAAGCAATATGGCTCAAAAGATCTGCATGATGCACCCTTCTTGATTGCATCATAAAAACAATAAAATTGCACCTTCTTGTATCTTAACCTATTTCATCTAAGTATAAATTCTAAATCGATCCTCTACTAGTCTTTTTGCTTCCTCTTAATTTGGTAATGATAAAGGTGCTATTTCATCTTTTGATTTCACTCTCTTCAAGTTTCAGATAGTGGAAAAGGCTCTAAAGGTCGATTGAAGTCTGTCCTAAATAACATAGCCAAACAGGTTTCACAGGTGTGTGTATCACTTTATGCATAGGTGTTTCTGCTTAAACAAACTCGTAAAAACGGAATTCAATGATTATGAAAGTATCTATTCAGTTAAAGGTAGTGTTATGGTTTGGATATGTTATAATGAATTGAGCAGGCTATTAGTATGTTTATTCCATACTGTCTGTTATTGTAAATATTTTGTTTTATGTGCTTAGCCTAATTTATGTTTCAAATTGAAGGTGCCTTTGACTTTGTCAGTAAGGGTTGTATCCCTCCGAGGAACAATGCGTTTATATATTAAGCCACCTCCTTCCGATCAGTTATGGTTTGGCTTCACATCAATGCCTGACATAGAGTTGGTCGTGGAGTCTTCCATCGGGGATCACAAGATTACTAATGGACATATCGCGTTATTCTTGATCAACCGGTTTAAGGTACGAATTACGTATTGCTTGAAGAGTAAGTAACATGTTTTTTTATGTATTGCTTGATCAACATGTTTCTTGATCATCATCTTACCATATTGAGATTGCAGATGGTATAGTTATCGATTGATTCTGCATATTGTTATGTTGGAAAATATACCCTTTTAATTATTTGTAAAAAGTGCTACAACTTTTTATCTTTTTCACAATCACAAAATTCATTGCTAGCTAGATTCGGCATTGACCCGATGAAAGAAAATTGCCTGCAATTTGTGTAGGCGGCTATACGGGAAACCATGGTGCTTCCAAACTGTGAGAGTGCATACATTCCATGGATGTTAGCAGAAAAAGATGATTGGATTCCTAGGAACGTTGCCCCATATATATGGCTTCAAGAAGGATGTTCCGATAAACGCGAAGCTCTGCCTCCTCAAGTTACCGAATCAAAAGCGAATGGAAGTAGCTGGAACACATCGAATTGTGATCTAGACAGCAAGGATTTGTTTCAGGCATCACCGGTGGATTCCACAGCCAGACAGTCAACAAGCTCGTTGCCAGTGTTTTCTTGTTCCCCAAGTTATAGCTCATTGAATGCACTAGCAACAACTTCCCATCCCACAATCGATGACCTACACGATGCAAGGCATCGTACTTTAGAGGCAACTTCGAGTTTGCCCCCGCCATGTAGTATGTCTATGAGAGAGCTTGAAATGCAAGGTGAGGTATCCGATGACAACAACGATCGGGGACCGAAGATGGGGAGGAGAGGAAAGCTACGCGATTTTATTAGGAAGAGAATGAAGATGAAAAGTAAAGACAAGGATAAAGGAAGGGAACAAACGCAATAGGCAAATTCCAGCCATTGTTGAAGAGCTTAAACACCTGTTAATGTTATACTTACATTGTAAATGTATATAAAGTTAAAAACACAATTTTTGGATTAAAAAGTTTTAACCCATTTCCCTCCATATTTTTGGATTTTATTATGAATTTGTTTGATTTCCTTGTAAATGGAGTTTGTTAAATTTTGAATTATTGCTTGTTTTTTGGTAAATTATATGTTGATAGGGTGGTGGTTCATGTTAGGGATTTGTGGTCTTCTTTTTCAATAATATCTTTTTCGAAAATTGAATCTGAATCCTCTCTTTAAGAGAGTAAAGTGTCTTACTGTTAAGGATATTGCTCATGAAAAGAGAATTGTAGAAGAATTAACTTAATTATATATGATTGAGAACGAATTATATAATTATAATTGATATATCATCAACCGCTAAATTTTTTTTAACGACATCAAATCAAATTGTTACATTTTAAGTAAAAAAATCAATTTATAACTTTTAATAGTTACAGGGCAAAAAAAAAATTGTAGCATAGTAACTAGTAAGTGTAGCATATTTATGTAGTTTACCTTAAACTATAGTATAAATTTAACACAACAAGCTCTTTTTCTTTCTTTCTTTATTATTTTGTTGTCCTATTTTCTTCCATTAAATTTCTCAGTTTTGTAAGATCCCATGAACGGTTAATTAACGGTAGGGACAAAGGCACAGCCTTATTGAAGGCAATGAAGCAAAAAGAATGAATAAAAGCAAAATACCTAAGCCTAGTCATCAATGTCATTCAACTATCACTATCACTTCAAACACATGTAATCTGAGGTCTCTGTGTCTGTGTTGGACATTTCCTGTAAAATGTTGGCGATCCAATGAGGAAGCTGTATCACCTAAGAGGGGTTCCATATCCATCACGATGTGCCTTTTGCCATCTCCATGCAGTCTTTAAACTCTCCTCGAGATCGGTATGTTGAGCCGTCCAGTTCAGCTCACGGTAGATCTTAGTTGGGTTGCTGAATACTTCGGCGTAATCTCCAGGTCGGCGGGGAAGATAATCGACTTTTATCTCTACCCCTGTTGCTTTCTTACAGGCCTCTACAAACTCCTTCACCGATCTACCTTTCCCAGTGCCGACATTGTAGATTCCTACATTTCGGGGCTTTGCCTTTTGAAGAGCCTTAACATGAGCATCGACCAAGTCGGTAACATCGATATAATCTCGTATGCAAGTGCCATCATGTGTATTATAGTCTGTTCCCTTGACCTACAAGAAAGCTCAAAAACCGGATTAGCAAAGATAAATGATACCATATGCGGAGCGACAAGCACGGTGACATTATTATAGTCATAAAACAAACATGGAACAACTCATACATATTTGATTGAAAAGTACAGTTATGACAAAGGTTGACAGTTTATTTTATCATACATTAAATAACATTTTCACCTAAAAAAGAAGAATCGTTATCGAACATATAAAACGACAGATAGTTCTTCACTCAGTCCAAGTCCTTGAAATCTCATGAGCTAAGAATAAAGTAGCCTAATGAATTATAAAGAAGCTAGCAAAGGTGATGCAAAATCATCATGTTTCAAGTAAAAGATGATATGTAAAGGTTATAAATGTAAATCGAAATTTCCCCGGCAGCTGTTGAACCAGAGAATTTTCATTTTAAGTTGAACATCTCTACTTCTTGACCCCCAAGTTAGCTAGAAATACAAAGCAATCACCAAAGATGAGAAACATAAAGTGGTAAAAGAAAAAGAATACCTTTAGACCCGGAATGATACCACGAGCTGCATCAAAACAAGCACCTGAAATTCGTCCATGCTCACGCAACTCAGGTCTGGGAGCCTCTCCTAATCTTCCATCAGGATCTGACCCGATCACATTGAAGTACCTGAGAGATATTCAACAAAAATATATGTGAAGATGTGGAAGATAGATGTGATATTGTTAAGTTCCAAAAGTTCCATGTCAAGAAAAGCTAGCATGGATTACGAAGATTCACTTTTAGTGCTGAACAAATATACAAACCTTAGGATCATAACTGCCATGTCTGACTTCTTGGAGAAATCCAGGATGATATCTTCCGCCATCTTCTTAGCTTTTCCATATGGATTGATAGGAACCTGAGTTGGTTCGGAAAGAAAAGAAAAACGTTACTTGCCTTGCATTATAACTGTGAATGTCTAGAGACAAGTTCAAAAATGAAGATCCTTTAATTTATTGACCTCAAACAAAGATTTAGAAGAAATAACTAAGAATAAATCCAACTCTACAGCTTACCTGTGGGGTTTCTTCAGTGATCGGCATCTTTTCAGGCTCCCCATATGTAGCACATGTACTAGAATATATCAAAGTCTTAACACCGTGGGCAGCCATTGCCTCTAACACCACCAAGGTGTTTGAAGTAATGTTGTGATAATACCTGCAAATCAAGGCCAAACACACCATAGCGAACATTTTAGTTTAAACAGTATAGATTGAGAAATTTCAAATAATATCAAGTAATCAATTGTGCAATAACATTTGACAACCGCAGATCTAGAAATCAGTCTTAGAGGCGGCGTTAGAGCATTGTAAAAAAACAAGGGTCCAAGCTTAGGCATCCCCATGCTCATTTCCAGGAACTATAGCACACAATGAATCATAAAGGATACTTACTTGAGAGGATCCATTGTACTCTCCCCAACATATGCCACTGCCGCAAAGTGCATTACAGCATCAAATGCATTTTCCGAAAATATTTTATTCACCTAAAATATAGAATCAAGGAAATAATACACCACATCCATATTTCAAAACCTTAAAGTGATCATTATTTAAAAAAAGAGAGAATATCCGTGATAAATTTCACTGAAAGGATACAGCTTTTGCATCGCCAAGATCAGCATAAATGAATTGAAGCCTTCCAGGTTCTGGAAATAAGTCATGCAGAACCTTGACAGCACCTATGTTTCCACGTGAAAGATTGTCCTACAAAAGTGGTAAATTCTTCCTTTAAAACCCAGATCAATTATGCACAAGCTGTGAAAGATTACAAAAAAGATAGTTGCACATCCTGAACTACAAACATACCACAATAGTTACTCGGTATGACTCCCTCAGAAGTCGTAAAGCAGCATGTGAACCAATATAGCCAGCACCACCGGTTACAAGAACATGAGTTACGCCTTCTTCATGTTTGGAGAACTGGAAAGACAGAAGTCGAGAATTTGAAAAAGTATATAACTACAAACAGTCATTGCTACAGAAACAACAGCTGATGATATTGACCATATGCAAAGGACAAATGAGACATCCATAATCAAGTGAACAGCATGATTAAACTAGCAACAGCAAGTAAATGAAGTCTTAAGAAAAATGGCATAGGGTCCCTATAACTGCGGCTGAAACCCCAGAAATATAATTGCTGCTTGCTCTTCAACTATACAAGCTAATCAAATATATGCATGACAAACATTTGGAACAATCTTTTTAAATCCGATATCCCACGGAGAACAAATAGTTGGCACCATTATAAACCGTTCTCGCGCATTTCAACATTGGCATTGCAGAATAGAAAGGGAAGTCGAAAAAAATAGAGATAGAACCAAGAAGGTACCTGACTTGGAGTACCGAATGTAGGAGATTGCTTGAGCATGATAATGCATAAGGCTGTAAGGGTTACAACCATAAGGATTTTTCCTACCAAATTGTCCTTCCTTTTGGGATCATGATGTTCCACACCTACATGCGAAACACAAACAACAATCCTAAATCCAGAGAACTTTTTTCCCACTTTTAAATCATTATAAATGCATTAATGCAACTAATTCAAGTTCCAAATTGTAAATAACTTAAGCATGTATGAAATTGCAAACATAACAAAATACATTTTTTTCTAGATTCTGTTACAAAGATTTTTGAAAGTAAAAGGTAAAGAGAGGATGAAATGAAGTTTCTTTCTGCTTCTCCCCTTCTTTTTTCAAAATTCAAACTTTCTAAATGAAAATGGTAGGATTAAGACAGTGGCACTAACAACAGCAGCAGCAGCAAGAATTGAAGAAAAAATTGGGGTTAGAATTGAAGAAGAGAGAAAATGTTACCAGCAAAAGGCATAGATCTGGTAGACCTTTGCTGGCTTCTTCCTCTGGCAAAATTTAGCATCTGGAAAAAAGCTTCCTAGGACTTGTCTTAAGCTGGGAACAACCTGAATTTATGTCTCGATTCCAATGATAACCAAACACCCTTACTTGGAAATGCTGTTCTGGCAAAATTGCTGCAAAAATTGAAACCAAAACAATAATTATTATAATACATTTCTGAAATATTAAGAGATCCAAAAAACAAAAGAACAAAAAGGTAAAACAAAATTCAATAAATATGGTCCCTCCACCCATTGAATTTATAAAACAACAAAAACCACCGATAAATGATGATACGAAGAAAAGGAAGGAAAAAAAAAAAAAAAACATGATATTTTTCATATCCTGATTCAAAATTCTATAGCTACAAAAAAGAAAATAATTAAAAGAAGAACTCATTTTTCATTCTTTGTCAGAGCAGACCTGCTCAAGCACATGAATAAAAATTAATAAATATCAAATCCAAATAAAAACAGATAATTTGATAATCAAACATTTTCTTTTAATTTTTAGTGTTCAGAAACCAACCCGGATATGAAAACAAAGCTAGAAACCAAAATCACCCACCAAAACAAAAAGAAAAGTACCCATCAACAAAATATGATCGTTCTCAGCAAAGAGTAAATGAATTCAAAGTCATTAAAAAACCCAGCTTTCAATGGCAGAACAACAAAGAAAAAACGAAGAACTTTACCTGAAAGTAGAAATCAAAGGACATTAACATGAGCCGAAGGTCGCCAAAACCGGGAAAATGTCAGAACAGAAAGATGGGTTGGACTGGCATCGACAAAACGATCTAATATCATAATATATACATACAATACATGCACATCAGCACATGTACAATGCAAGAAATCTGTTTTATTAAAATAAAAATAAAGTAAACGCTAAATTAATTGGAAAGAAAGAAGAAAAGCCTACCCAAGAGGATTGAAGACGTGAGAGCGAAACAGAGGGAACAAGGAAAGAGCAGCAGCGCCTACGTTTGAATATTAAGCGAAGAAGAAGAAGAAGACTTCCACAATAAAATTTAAAAATTAAATCTTTTTTAAATGAAAAATTAACAATTTGTAATTTGTAAAAATGGGGTGAATTTTCTCCTTGTTTCAATGGTGATGATAGGTGCCAACAGGCGAACAGATGAATCCAAACCAAAAATCCAGACTTTGGGATTAAAGCTGTCTTTCTGTCTGTGTACTGAGGAATACTTTTCTGCGTTATACTTATTGGTCAAATTCAATACAAGGTCCTTGTACTATGTATTTTGGTGGATTTACTCCCTCAATTATAATTATTTGCACAATTTTATTAGACTACACTCCTATTTGATTTTTATATTTATTTTATATTAAATCTCTATATAAACAGTTTATTATTTAAAAAAAATAAGGTGTTAAAAGTATAATTAATTTTGGAGGGTATATAAAAAATCTCATTGGAAAGTTCTGATGTATGATATGTATGTAATATTTATAGATTTTTTTCCTTTTGAAACCTTCAAAAATAAATTATTATATTTTTAATTGAAAATTACAATAAAATTATCATTAAAATTACTAAAAAAATTATTTAATTTATTTATAATAAGAGCCAATGGTATGAAGCCATTTGTGTTGCTATGAGTGCACATAAAATTAAGAAAGAAACGATGGTGGTGGGACTCTGTGCCCTTTATTTCCACGAGACAGCGTGACATTTCCCACCAATTGAATGCTTCCACGTAAATTAAAACTAATGTTGTGAATGAATGAAGTAATTAAGATAGGTGGGTTAATAATATAAAATTATCAAAGCAAGTGTACCATCCATGTATAAAATTGAAAAGTTGAATTGTGAATAAAATAATTAAGATTTACGATAAAAAAAATTATAGTAATTTGAATAGGCCACTTGTATATTATGTTTTTTAAATTTATTAATAAAATTTAATTTTAATGAAGATATAATTTATAGGTAACGTTTTCATCCAAATTACGATATAAGATGAAATATACATATGATCCAACTATTGATTCGTAGTATAAATTTCGTAATTCAACTCAATACGTCACCTGCACGTGACGTTTTTATTAAAATTTAAACTTTATTAATAGAAAAATTCAAAAGAAAACGTCATTTTCAAATGATGCCTTTAAGTTACTAAAGTTTTTATCATAAATCTTAATTATAAAAATATACTTTACATCCTTATAATTTTAATTAATTGACAATTCCTTGTGATTTTGCTACTTTTAAGTGTTAGTTCTTTGATTAGAAAGGAATCTAAGAAAGTCGAAGATGAAGGCAGACAATGTAGTACAAAGTCATCAATACTTGTGGTTGTATCTAACAAGTTTGACAACAAATGGCCACCCAGAAAACTTGGCCTATTACCAGTTAACACCATTTGTTGATGTCGGGTGAATTTTCAAACATCTGAAAACCAGACATGGAAAGAGAAGGACATAACGTGATATGACAACTTTAAGGACGCAATTGAAAAGAAAGAAAACATTGAGGGTTTTTATAATTATTTTACTTATTTACTCTTAGTTTATGATTTTGTTTTAAATGTGTGAACTCATTTTATAGTGTTATTTGAATGGTTGTAAAAGAAATATGAAATTATAATTAAGAGAATTATGAATCATAATTTAACATAAAATTTAAATGAAAGTATGAACCCTAGGTATTAAAGATACAAATAAGTCAATTTTATTTTTATCGAATTAAATGAGCTGAAGAAAGAAGTAACGAATTTATTAAGTTGGTGTCAACTAATTTTGTTTTTTTTTTTGCTAATGCATACGTTAATTATTGCCAATTTCATATATATTTATAATTAAAGGAAACCAACCCAATTAAAATATCTAATAAGATATTCTTATTAATGTGATTAATACTCTAGGTTAGGTCAGACCCCATGTTAGGTTTAGGGAGCAATCAATGGAACTTCACATGCGTTGACTTTAATCAAACATATCAAGTAAAGAAGATTAGAGAAGCAAGAAATAAGAAAATAATTAAAATTAAAAATTTATCTATTAATATTATTTTACGTTTTTATTTAATTATCGATATCTTATTCATTAAATGATTAATTCAGATTAAATTTTATATACGTTTGATAAAAAGATGATTCTCTTAACCTTACGTTCTCTATTCATATATTGCAAATTATTCATCCTTTCGTCTTCAATTTCATTGGTAGCATCACAGTGCCGTTGACGTGCATCTGATCGATGCCGATGGAACAATCCGAGACCGAAAAAAGTATGGGAGAAGATGTGGTTTGGGCTATCCGATGCGGCGGTGGAACTAGATTTGGTATCATCCTTTCATGGAAGATCAAGCTGGCTTGTGTTGTGTCCCTCATATATAAGGTTAGTGTTTAAAGAACTTTTTATCCGATTTCAACCCGAACCGATACCCGATACCACCTCCATCGATACATTGCTTCAACAAGTCCAAGACAACAAGGTTTCCTTCAAGACAAAACCAGATGACTATAAAAATGTGATTCCCAAGCAAGGGCTCGAGGTGTTTACATGCAACTAAACCCTCATGGAGGAAGAATGGAAATCATCCCTTCCATGCTGAGGAAATGGGCTCTAATCGAAAATATTATATATGTCTGGTGTAGGGTTTGGAGTTCCATGCTGAACACAATAAATGGGTTGCCTTCCAAACAAGAAATTGAGACCAGACGAGGATTTGGACACTGGCTTGCAAGTACCGTGGTCAAATTGGCTCCATCATAATATGAAGTGGTCCATATTTTCAAAATCTGTATTTTATCTCAACTTTGAATTTCGACTCTATCCCTATCAAGAGTTTAATGCACAATAAACGCTTATTGATCACAAAGGGATAGGGTGCCGTGGGGTTGTTGAGGCAACTTATGGGTCAATAATGGAACATTTTCCTTTTGGTATATCTAGGGATGAGCATTTTACCCGGCTTTACCGGGTTAAATTTTTTGATGAAAAAATCGTGTTTGAGTAGGATTGTGTGATTTTTAAGGTAGTATCGGGTCAGGACGAGTTTAGGGTGTACCAATCCGACCCGACTTGGGACTAAATATGTAATTTTTAATAATTTTTAGGGATATTTATAATAATGATCCTCTATCTATATATTTTTTATAATTAGATCCTTAAAATTAATTTTTTATTTATAATTTAGTCCTTAAAATTATATTTTTTTACAATTAAGTCACCAATTTTTTTTTTATAATTTAGTTTCTAATTTTTTTTATAGGTCGGATCAGATTGGATTTGATTTTAGGGTATTTATGTTCGGGTCAGCCAAAATTCCGATCCGATCCGTCCCCTTCTCTAGGTATATCGATGTAGAAACTCTACTTATTATTATTATTCATTTTTACACAAAAATGTCAGATTGATGAGAGAAGTAAAACTTGGAAATTTATTTTGACCATGAATATTGAATCGAACAAAATTTTATTAAATTTATCAAATATAAAATTAAACACAATTTAATTTGTGATTAACTCTCTCAATAAGAACTCATACAAATTAGGGTATGTATTAACAAACGTCAGGCCCATGGGCTTTCACCAACATACATGCATTGTTTGTCTGACAGGTGTGCAACAAGCATCGGAAGTGACGACATAGAAAGGACTCACATGGTAAATGTGATTATTGTTAACAGAGTGTCATTATTTTATAAGATCCTTTTTTATTACTTTTTAATCAGATGATATATAAAGGATAAACTATACTCATGGTCACTAAAATTTTCATAAAATTTTTTTAATCACTAAAGTTTTAAAAAGTAATGTTTTGATCATTAAAATTATCGATAAAATAACAATATAATCACTCTAACATTAACTCCGTAGACCGATGATGTGATAATTTTATACTATAAAGAAAGAAAAAAATACATACAATCAAGATAAAATTGTTTATCACGCAAAAATAATTTATGTTAGTTAATAATTTAAATAAATTTATAGCTAATTAATTTATCACCACCATCAACCTTTACTCTTATAAATAATTTATAGAATAATAACTGAATACTTTCATTACACGTCTACCAAACAAAAAGATATTTTTTTCTTTAAGTGAAATCTATAGTGTTGTTTTCTTAAATAATTATAAAATAATGAGTGGATAAAAAGATTCGGATAATCACTAAATCATTGGATTTTTCACATTAAAATATTGAAAAAGGACTGTTCCTTTCATCACCATCTTACTATTAGTGTATAAAACCAAAAGACATCTCTCTTCAGGCTTCAGGCTTCAGGCTTCACTAAGAAGAATTCTGTGCTGCGAGATCTGCCTGTCGGGTGAGGATTAGATTTTCAACACAGATTGTCTAGGTTGGTGTGCCATTGGCTTATGTTTCTGAAAATTTTCCCTTTTAAAAATAAGTTTTTTAATTATTTTTTCACATCTCTCAAGATTTGGGTGTTTTTTCTTAGCATAAAGTAGAATCTCTTGCACAATTTTTTGGTATCTTGAATGATGATCCTTATAATGTCAAGTCCTAGTTTTGTTTATTGCAGTTGAAAGAGATGTCTGGACAGGAGTTCACTGTTGATCTGGACAAACCCCTTGTTTTTCAGGTATTTTATTCGGTTTCGAGTCTTGTGGATGAAAAAATGATATTCGAAATGATGAATATTATCTGATTGGTTTTGGATGTATGGTAGGTTGGTCACCTTGGAGAAACTTACCAAGAGTGGGTTCATACACCTATTCTGACTGAGGAAAGTCCTCGGTTTTTCAAGAATGGTTTCTTGGAGGTAATGCACATGCATCCCTAGATTCGAGTCGAGTTGGATTCGGACCAGAGACATAACTATAGCAAGCCTTGTGAGATGTTCATGTTTCTTTCCCTTGTTTAACATGATACAGATGCTGACTCGGACTGTGTGGTGGGTGGTGCCGGTTATATGGCTGCCGGTGGCATTTTATTTCATCAGAATGTCTTACACTATGGGTCTCGCACTTCCCCTAGTGGTTGCACTGTCTGTTATCGGGGCATTTGTGTGGACATTTCTTGAATACTGTTTCCATCGTTTCCTTTTCCACCTTGACACAAAGAGTTACTGGTTAGCTATTTCTCTCGAAAATTTTGAAGATCGATTTAAATCGTAATATTAGTTTGATATTACTAAATTTGGTTCCATTTTAATCGATTATTGTTTAAATATATTCGATTCGATTTTTTATACTAAGTCATTAACAAATTTGTGTTACTTAAAAGGGGGAATACATTTCACTATCTCATCCATGGTTGCCACCACAAGCACCCTATGGATGGCCTCAGGCTTGTGATTCCACCGGCAGAAGCTGCTATCCTAGCCGTAATGGTATGTGCATATTTTGGTTTATTTGTCTTCTTCTGTCACACATTACATGAAGATTGCTGGGTGTTTAAGTACTTAAAATGAAAAGAAACAAATAAAATTGATTGTACGATCGAATTGAATTAAATTATAGTTGATCGATATGAATCTGATTCGTTCTTTACTGAAAACAATTAAAAAATAATTTATTTAAATTCAAATTAAATATTAACACGATTTTAACTCGATAATTGTATTAAAGTTAAAAGATAATTTATTTTACGATTTAACTATTTTTCATCAATACGATAAACATAGAATGATGTGTTTTCTTTTTTATATATACTATTAGTTAACCACCATCTTTTGTAATAATATTTATTGGTTTGTCTTTTCTCCTTTAAAAGATCATTGCCATATCTGATTCAAAAAAAGACATATTTTTATTAAAAAAATATATCATTAATTTTATCTATACTCGATTCAATCTGAATTAACTAAAAGATTCAATTCTTAACCTAACTTAAAAATTAACTGATCAGTATTGATCTAACCCAAAACTTAATCTACGTGATATTGACGTGACCCAAAATGATTTATGATAGATCCAAACTAAATTTGATCCGACTCAAACCTAAACCGAATACAATTCAAACCCAAAATGACTTGAACCGAACTCAAATAGAACGATTTGATTGTGATCTCTAATAAAATTAATATATCAAATATCTTGTTCCCATGCTTGTTTACCAGTTTTGGAACCTGTATGGTATCTTATTCACTCTCTCAACAAGACCCGTCATGTTCGGAGGTGGATTGATCGGCTATGTCCTATACGACATGATCCATTACTACGTCCACCACGGCCAACCCACCGCACAATCCATAAAAAGCCTCAAGGTAAGACACTAACACGCTGGCGCTGACTTTAAAAATTCAGACAAGAGTACTGTCCTGTACTAATATAAGCCTGCCTGCCTGCATGTGTGCATGGTTGATGTGCAGAAATATCACTTGAACCATCACTTCAGGATTCAGAACAAGGGCTTCGGGATAACCACGACGTTATGGGACAGGGTTTTTGGAACCCTTCCGAAAACGAAAGCAGCCGAGAAGAAACCGTGAAGCTGGTCGTGACAGGTCCTGAGACAGCGTTGCCATGTGGAAGACATTAAATAATTTGATCGGGTAGGTTGTTGTCCTTTTAAATGTTGTGTTGTGTTGTGTTAATAAATGAATGGATGGTGAAAGTATGGATGGCTATTGAACTTTCAAGTATGTATCATATTAACAAAATCGAACCCATCTCAGTAATATAAGGTGGTTTATTTTTCTTTAATGATTCGACCTAAATTCAATTTAATCAATAATATAAGCATTATTATTTTTGACCTTATTCACATATTTTTTTAATATTTTAATATAATAATATCTATTTAATTTTTAATTTATAAAAAACTTACGAACAAAACTCCTCACCCGAGACAAAAACTTTCCATTTTCTAATTTAATTTCTCATAAAATGAGAAACTAAAATAGGAAACCGACAGCAGCCCATGATCTGCTGTCTTTGGCTAGTGGTTCTACATGATTCTTTTCAGATGAGTACAAAATAAATACTAATAAACACTGATTTATTTAATATAATATGAACGGTCGTACATTATTATTTTAAGCCGGTTTAATTTTGTCATCAATCAACTACGGTATTTTAAGCCAGTTTATGTCATTATTCAACTCGTTACATTCACGATAAATATGATTAAAGAGTATCTCCCAATCACTTAATATATTATCAATTTTATAAAGATTATAAATCTTTAATTCAACTTTTTATTATTAACAAATTAAATTATTTATATTAACACTTTCAACGTTCTTTAGAGGAAGAATATTTTATATAATATATTTTTTTAAATACTAGATTACGATAATGAAAAAAATATTTTTATAATTAAGTTAGCTATAGAAATCATTCAATAAGTGATTATGTGTGAAATAATATTTTTTTAGAAAGAATGATTATTTTTATAGTGGGTAGTTGAATTTTATACACTACATTTTGAGAGACAAAATGCTATTATTTTATAAAATAAAGGAGTAGATGATTTCTTTAGTGGGCAATTGATTTTCTGCAAAAATTCGAATCATACTCTTTGGACCCAACATTTGATTTTGAAGCCCGTACAGTACAGATGCATCTAAAAACATTTTTTAAAATAAGATATAAATTAATTTAGATAAAAATATATTATAATAAAATTATTTTTATTTATAACTTTAAAATTTAAATATTTCATATTATTTAAAAAATTAATTTTTTTATCCCGCTACACTAACATAAAATAAGGGTATTCTTCCTGCCCAGTCAAATCTTAAACCCAGCGTATCCGTCGGACAAAGTTTTGATTAGTCAGTGGTTTGGTTGTTGTGCATGTCATCATCGTATGTGGTCGCTTTCCATCTCACCTTCTTCACCGTTTCAGTCAGCCATGGCCTGCGGCCTGCCATTGAAAAGTCTTTGATAGAGGGAACATGAGCATGTGATGGAACCCTCCACCCTCCAGGATCCATGCAAAAAGCCATAGCTACCGTCCATCAAGACAGACAAGAGTCAACAGTCTGGGGTAGGTTTTTTAAAATGTTTTTTTTTTAAAAAAAAGTTTTGAATCATTCAAGTTTGCAAGAGGGATTATTATATATTAACCTGTCTCGAATAGCAACAAATTTCACAATTAAAGCTTTTACTATCAATTAAAAATATATTCTATTTGGACTCGATTTTATTTTTATTTCAATAAGAATATATATAGCCCTGACCTGAATATATTGGTCGGAAACAAAACATGCAAGAATAGAAACATACAAATTTCAAGACGAAAGAAAGAAACTGCCATTACAGTAACAAAACTAGAACACAAACCATCAAACTCCCAAAAAATTCGGAAGTAAGATTAGTCAGTGTGCAAAATTTTGTTCTAAATCTTACTCGATCGAGGAGGTATACTCTGTTCATTCCTGAAGAAATTGGTGGGATCAACAACAGTTTTCACATCGACAAGTCTCTCATAATTCCCATTAAAGTAACTCTGACCGTAAACTTTACCTTCTTCATAGCTCCAATTCTTTGTCGATCCCACATCAATGTCCCTGTAATTTAAATAAGCACTTCTAGGATTCTTTGAAACGAACGGTGTCATGAATTCATGGAGAAGCTTCACTTGTGTTGTGAAATTTTTGTCGGCTTCGTTCCCGGGTTGTTCCCAGGTGACAGAGTATTGGATTTTGTACAGGTTACCAGCTCGGTGTGGAAAGGGTGACTCGTCTGATTTGACTCGGTTCATTTGACCTCCGTAAGGATTGAAAACTAACCCCACTTTGCCGATTTCGATAATTTTTTCCCATAATGATTCCAACCCTTGTCTAGGAATCGGATTCTGCACATAATCTGATTTTCTTTTCAGGAAATTAGCATCGTTTGGATTCCTGTCGAGTAAAGCCGTCGGCTGAGTCACTGGGTCGAAATTTGCCCACCGGAGAACGGCGTCGATCCAACTCGTTTCGTTGCAAATCTCTTTAGAAATACCCAACTCGGGGAATTCCTTGCTTAATAGACTCACCAGAGAATCGGAATCGCCTAAATATAAAGCGATTACGGTGATTCTCACCGTTTTTTTCTTGTTTCTCGTCACCGGTTGTACAAGCATTCTCATGAACAGATTGTCGTCGGTCGTCGGAGCAACCGTTTGCCATTTGAGTGTTATATCGCTGGCGTTTTCGGATAATAATCTTTCGACTCTGAAAACGGTGACTTTCTCCGGTACGGGGACGAGCTTTATTTTATAGGCTAAAATCACCCCAAAACTGGCTGCTCCGCCGCCTCTTATCGCCCAGAAAAGATCCTCCCCCATGGCTTTTCTGTCGAGTATTCTCCCGTTCACGTCCACCAGTTTCGCGTCCACGACGTGATCCACCGACACTCCATACTTCCTCATCATATTGCCGTACCCGGCGCCACTTATGTGTCCGCCTACGCCGACGGTAGGACAAACACCCGCCGGGAAACCATGCACTCTGCTGTTCCTCCATATGTTGTAATAAACTTCACCTAGAGTCGCGCCAGCGGCCAACCCATGCCGATTCGTCGGACATATCGACTGTTACAGCGCGGAGATTGAACATGTCGAGGACAAAGAACGGCTCGTCGGAGACGTACGAGAGCCCTTCGAAGTCATGGCCGCCGCTACGGATTTTGAGGCGAAAACCGAGCCTCTGGGCGCAGATGACAGCAGCGGAGACGTGTGATTCAGCTGACGGGGTGATGATGACGAGCGGTTTCGGGGTCGACGATGTGTTGAAACGGGCGTTGCGAATGTATGCACGGAGAACCGAGGAATATGAAGGGTGGGACTTGGAGTAAATGATGGATGAGGCTTCGCCGGCGTTGATTGTTTGGCTTAAGCATTGGAGAAGAGATTGTTTAATGGGATCGGAGGCTGCAGATGAGAGCCGGAGGTTGAAGACGAGGAGAGAAACAAGAAGAATCAACAATGGCCGCATTGTGGCGGTGTGGGATTCTAGTGGAGGCAAGGGTTTTGGAATTTGGATGCTGTGTAGATATACTTTAATGTATGTTCACGTGCTATTTTTATTTTCTTATAAAAAGAAAAAAAACTAATTATTTAATTATTATTTTGTTTTTAATTCATGAATAATATAATGAATTTGTAGACGTTCTTTTAATGAATATGGCTCACCAAAGTGCTTTTAGAATTTATTAACATAATAGTTACAAAAATACATTTTTAAAAATATTATTTGAAAAAAATATTACCAATTTAGTTTTATAGATATTTAAAGAGCATGGGGGTAACAAAGGCATCTCTTAAAGATAAACATGTGATTAAAAATAATTAAATATTTAGACAAACAGACAGACTTGCACTACTTGATGATGTAATTTTATATTTCATCCATAAATAAAACATAATATATTAAACAAATGATAAATTAAACGTAATTATACTTTAAAATATGATTTGATAAAGTAAGTTTAGATACTTTTTAATACTTTACAAATTAATTATTTATATTTATCACACATAAAAACGTATTATTACCT
Source organism: Abelmoschus esculentus (assembly GCA_035048815.1). Taxonomy (NCBI): domain Eukaryota; kingdom Viridiplantae; phylum Streptophyta; class Magnoliopsida; order Malvales; family Malvaceae; genus Abelmoschus; species Abelmoschus esculentus. The sequence goes on from JAUCBN010000066.1 coordinate 6,442,503, forward strand.
AAGTCCAGTGATAGATGTATGTTTAAAGAAGGGTAAGCCTATATTCACTCTAAATATTTAAAGTTTATATATTTATTTTTAGTTTTTTAAAATATTATGAGTTAATTTTTAATTTTTTAAATATTTATGAGTTGTGTCTACTCTAAAATTTTAAATTTTCATATAAACTCGCCTTTAAATATTTTTTTAGAAATCAAAATATGTTGTAATAATTGAGTTGTCGTCGATTTCTTTGTCAGATTTATCTACAAATTAGGGATACATTTGGTTCGGGTTTAGTTTAATTTGGTAAACTATTTTAATAACTATCGGTTTTCGAGTCGGTTAATCTCGATTTTTGATTTTTTTTCATATTAACGGTAATTTTTAAAAATTTATATTTTATCTTGAAAAAATAGTTTTATTTTATGAATTTTAAATATTAAAAGATAAAAATTTAAGATATTTTTAATAATTATTTATTAAAAAATTATTTTTAAGTAAAAATAAAAATATATCAAGTATAAAATATATTTTTACTTTATAAAAATAATTAAAAATCAAATTTAATTTAATTATGTTAACCACAATTCGTAAATTTACAAACCATAATATTTTCATTCAATTCAATTTTTAATTTTACGATTAATAAATTATATTTAATTTTTTAATTGAATTAAATAAAAAATAGTTAAATTAATAAATTATATTTTATATTTTATAATTTATAATTTATAATTTAAAATTTATTTTTTTTAAATTATTCAACTTTATTGCATTAGGTATGGCCTTGTGAAAAAGTGAAGTAGATTAAAAATCCCATCCTCAAGCCCAGATTATATCATAGTCTCGGTCTACCACGTCAGCCGTGTTCCCTAACCAATGAAAACTATCCATTTTACTATTAATCAGTCATGTAATTAATGTAATTTCCAGAAATCATATTTTTAAAATGACATGGAAATTGTGAGTGAATATTCATTGGTTGAAAAAAAATGAGGTGGAAATTAGTAATAAAGTGGATGATTATTACTAGATGAGACCACGACTGACATGGTAGGCCGAGCCTAGGGGTTTTCTCCCAAGCCTTTGATTTTTTATAAAGTCGTCTTCCGATCCTTTCATTGTCATATCATGTGCATGGGCCATGCACAAACCAACCACTTGTTGAGGAAAAGATTCCTCTTTTTCTCACAAAGTATTTGCCAGAATCATGGGGTTTTCATTTCTCATCTTCGATTCATTCTTTCTTGTTTTCTGAAGGCCCAAAGATCATGCATGGGGAACTGTTGTTCAGTTCAACGTAGTTTTGGCCTTTGAGAATATCCTCCTCAGTCGTGTCTGGGATTCCACCAATTACGTGTGCTGCAAGCTTAAACAAATTGATGAACTCAAGGCACAAAAGAATGACGTGCAAAGGAAGGTTGATCTGGCTGAACAATGACTATTGACGCGACTCCAGCGCGTTCAACTATGGCTTTCAAAACCAGACACTAATATGATAACAGAGGAAGAAAAATTGATTGCAGATGGTCATGGCCCTAGTCAAGAAAAAAACTATTTGTGTCTCGGAGGCTGCGTTTCAAAGAATTGTCTGTCCAGCTACAACTTTGGTAAAAAGGTGGCCAAAATGCTTCAAGACATAAAGGATCACACGAGTAAAGGAGTTTTTAAGAAGGTAGCAGAGGCTCAGCCCGAAGGTTTCTAAGCCTCCACTTGCTTCGATGTTGCACCGAAGCACTAGAGTTGAGGGAGTCAAGTGTGTTTAGTTTAGTGTTCTATGTTTAGAAAACATGGAGCGTCTAGAGACACTAATTTTCCATGGCTGTGGAAACATAGAAGAGATGAAAAGGGAAAAGCTGCATACCAAGGGTCCTCCGAGTTCTAATTATACTTCACTTTTTCAGACATTGAGTTGCCGAGTTCTTCCAATTTTGTCTAAGGTTTCTAACAAATGATTTTATACAACGATAATAGTATTTGCAGTCAAAACGATTATTTCGTTACTGCTGCAGGGTTATTTGGATCCGGAATATTATATGACCTGACTATGACCGAGAAGAGTGATGTGTATAGTTTCGGAAAGGTTACAACGTATACTTAGCATTGAGATGTGTTGGAGAATCAAGAGATGATATGCCTACAACTGATGAAGTGGTGACAGAGATCAAAAACACCACGCAGATGGTTGGCTTGAATCCGAATGCAGAGTCCGCACCAAATTCATCAACTTATGAAGATACAACTAAGGGAGCTTCTCATCCATATAAAGCCTAAAGGTTTTCACAGTTTGAATCAGATCAGATTCGGGTTGAGTTTTAAGTACGGTATCAACACTGCATGTACTAAAATTTCTCGGCATGGTGGGGGCAAGCAGAACGACTAAGACCCTACTGATCTCCGAGATAGAACCTGGTTTTGAATGTGGATGTCATCGAAAGAGAAAGTCGTTGTAAAGGCTTCAACAGTCGGATTGGAACTTATCAGAGAAGAATGACAGAAGATGAAATATTTAAAGGCGAGGAGGAAGCCCTTCACCGTAGAAGCTAATGAATTATCGAGGCATAACCAAAGTATATCCGCCTCATTTTAACCGATTTATCTTAAAACTTTCAAGAACTTGTGCATATTTGTTGAACTCCTTTTTCTAGGAGCTTTGCTTTCCCTGGAGTGCACTTGTGGTTTTATCAAAGGGTTCAAATAGTCACTCCTTTTTATGTCTTTATTTATGTCCCCACTTTAAATTAGAGGGTTTAGGGTTTAAGATTTAGGATTCTAGGTTAGGGTTTAGGGAATTAGGGGTAGGGTGTATTTTTTAGGGTGTAGGGTTTAGGATTTAAGATATAAAAAATAAGGGTATAAGATTTAAAATTCAATTTTTTAAGAAAATACAAAGAAGGCATGAAAAGAGAAACATAAAAGGGACAGAGAATTTTCGTTGAAGCCCCTGCATTGGAACGTCATTAGCTTAGATCGTATAGATATGAATTTCAGACGACATTTCTATTTGACTATGGGATTAGGTGATTTTAATTAGGCTCAGGGCTTAAATTATATATATTTTTAAATAAGTATTTAAATTATTTTTGAATTAAATAATTTTTTAATATTTTATTTTATAATTTATTTTTTAAAAAATATTAATGATCGTGAATAAAATTTGGCCAACTATAACCCAATTACACGAGAAATTATATTATAGGTTATTCACATCACATTATAGGACCAACCAATCAAAATATTTAATTATTCTTTTCAAGTAAATATTCATTTGATAAAAATTGTTTTTAAACTTAATTTAAAGTAAATATTAATAAATATTCACTTAATAAAAATGATGAGGTAAAAAAATAATTAAATAGATAATTTTGATTGATTAGTTCCATAGATGACGTGATAAAATTCACCCATAATATAATTTCTCCGACTACACAAACATTAAGAAAGACTAACAACAAAATTCCCATTGAACCATAATATATACACAATAATTTCGTAGTATTTATTTAAAAACTTTCAACTCTATTTCTACTTATTGTTCCATCTTTAATTAAATGACCATACTACAAAAAGGGGAGGGAGGATCCATGTTCTAAGGGGAAAACATAGCAAGAAAAACAAAAAGAATGAGGAAAAACGATGTTGAAACTAACCTCCCACATTCCTATGTAAGAAAGGAATTTCGACAGAGGAAAACGATTATAGTACAATCCCACCAAAGCCAGAACACATCAGTATTCGAAGTCCTCCAGCAGTTGCAGGTAGATAATGAAACAGCATTAGCCTTCTCTGTAGGGAATTCAGTCACAGGTATTAACATCAGTATGGAGTTGTTCCATAACAAAACCGTCACTTGTCATTTCGTTTTTAGTATCCTATGCCTATACCCTTCTGTCATTCTAGATGGGCGGGTTTCTTCTCCATCACTGCCTAGTTCCGAGCAGCGTACGATTTTATACGTGTCATCCATGTAAGGGAGAATTTTTCATCAAAGCACCAAAGTGTATGTTAAACACTTTGGTTTTAACCAGAATTACCAGCAACCTCCGCAGCTCTCTGTCTCATCATCTCCATCACAGCAGCCCTACGCCGCGAATCAGACTGCTGTTGAAGCCTCCTCAAATGCTCCTTAAGGTCTCTGTATTAGCAAGTTTTGAATTTGTTAGCTTTAAATTGAACCCATGAGCACAATCAGAAAAAGGAGCACATGCCAGATGTCTGTTTAACAGGGGGATAGGCACATGGATATACCTGCAACGTGGTACGTGGCATTGAGATTCTTTACACGCTCGTGCATGAAGTTGCAGCAAATACCACATTTTCTTGCATAGTACACAGCCGCCAGAAGCACGTACTCTGCATTGAATTCCATGGCGGAAGAGCCCCTTCACTTTCCGACAATTTGGGTATTGGCAGTGTGCAGAACGACATTGTGATGCATGCACCAAAAGGTCAAGCATTTTCCTCAACTGAAATTTTCGAGAACCAATCCAGTTAGACGAACATATCTAGAATCTCATGTCTGCACATAGTCATAAACTCATTTTCCAACCATCTAATTGCCAAATCAGAAGGAAACTAACATATTCAGGGAGTATACACACTTTACAACTTAGGAAATTTCAATGTTCAAGTGCAAAGTGCTAATAGCACCTTCAAAACATCCAACTATAGAGTTCCTTAGCCACACTTTCCAATGTTGTCAAGCCCATTACTCATAGCCCTCATTCCCTCCCCCAATAAAAAAGGGGAAATCCAGAGAACAGCCACTCTCAGATGTACAGTGGTGCTGATCTTTGACTCAGATGTTTATATTGTTGTAATTATACTAAATACAAGCTTTACTTAATTATAGGACTTACTTCGGATAGCTTAGGATCTAGATTGATTTGATACTGTCTCTTGTTTATATTATTACCAACTGAACTAAAGATAATGAATAAAAAGAACTCTTTCTAATTCACATATATGATTTGACAAAATTTAGCCAAGAGTTCCCAAAAATTTATTAAAAAATACCTGAAGAACCCGTAGTTGCCTAGCCTCTTTATTCTGTGCATCACGTTCAGCAATGGATGGATGGTTTGTTAACTTATGCGGATGATCAATGCCCCCATCCTTTTGGTAACATGCATTGCACACATCATAATCAGGGCAAACTTCGCAACGCCAACCTTGACCAGTTTCAATGTCCAGATGGCATACGTTACAGGTAGTGACGAATGCAGGAGCAGTTGGATTGTGAAGATGGTAGAGTACCATCATTGAAGAATGTTTAGCCCGTCTTAGGGTATCATATTGATAATGGTTCCCTTGACAAAGACTCAAAAATGCCTGCCTGGTATCAAAGAATTCACTTTCAAGAATTTCGTCTTTATCCTTTGTATCAGTAGGTACACCAGTTATTTCAATCTGCATGATGACAATTTGTCCACAAAATTCAATTAGAAAAGAAAAGAAAAATCTGCCTACAGGAGCAGAGACATGATAGAAATAATTATGTAGTCCTATAGTAAACTTACTGGGTAAAGAACATGTTTTTCCCTCTGATTTGCGGGATGTCTCTCTCTTTCTTCACGTTTCAGTTCTGCTTCATGGCACCTGTGAAGGTACAAAGATGAAAGCATAAGATCCATTTACCTACGGAACTTTCTCATAGTTGGTGGAAGCAAACCAAAATAAGAACTAGAGGAAGATAAAGGACCAAAATAAGAATAGCACCAACGAAAGGGGAAGGGGAGTTGAGTCTGGGAACTTGAAAACTAATCAGTTTCTAAAGAGCATAAGGATCAGGTTCCTTTTCTCTAAAAGCAGAAGTGCGACTTTAATAAACTGAAATTTAAAGTGTGGGGAAAAATCACTATGTAACATCATTTAAGCAGATTAGTATTACAATTAATATGACCAACCAGGAGTGGCATTTCTCATAACTAAAGTAGTAACGAGGAGTGAAAAGCTTGAACGATTTCTATTACTGTAAAGGCTGAGCAGAGTGGCTAATTTTATATCTAGAATGTAAATAGTAATGATAAAAAAGTTGATTCTTGTCATTTAATTTCTAAGAGTAAGGTTCTAGAACTGCTAAATACCACTACTAATAAAAATAGTATAACCCTGCAGAACTAATTATTTATGATTTACATATGAATGTGGGCTGAACGTAATACTGTCAATGAGAAATACTCATTTGTAGAATGCAGAAAATGAAACCCTCGCATAGATTCAAACGTGCATGCAAGTAACAGAAATACTACATAGATGCTTAACCGTGCATATGAAAAAGAGCATACCCTCTCATATATGGATCTGATTGGAAAATTATAGTTTCTCATTCTCCACAATCATATTACCATTTATAAAATCTAACCGACAAAATCCTCACCTACTAGAGTACCACACGTGGTATACTTTCAAATGATATAAAATGATGCTGATACACAACTTAACAGAGTTGAAAGCTTACTCATCACAGATCTGAAATTTCTTGCACTGGTTGCAGACCCAGCGTTTTCCAGATACCATTAGGATACAACAATGAGTGCAACAATGCTGCAAATGGACCATGATAAAATCCTCCTTCATTGGGGAAATGGTCTCACCTAGCTGAAGTGAAGAATAAAGGGGGAAACAAGTAAAACCAGTTAAGATCCCTTGGATCATGATATGAAAAATGCCAACACTATGATAGCAAGATTGTAATTTTCACATCTACTGGCTCTTGCACTGAACATCATACAGAAAAAAAAGGCTGAAAGATTAGGAAGAAAAGAAATTACCTTATGCATCAACAGCAGATCCTTTGTTGCATTAGCAGAGAGATCAGACTGACCCGAGGCCGCTTTTAAAGCCCTTTTTGATATAGTCTTTTTGAATGTTCCTTTCTTGTTCAGCTTTTTGCCATCTTCTTCCTCACGAAGTTGGTTAATTAGATCTTCAGCAGCCCCAGGCCAGTAATCACCATCAAAATATGGCAGTCTAGCAGCTGTTACTTTGGCTTTACATTCACCAGTAGAAGTAAAGAAATGATCGTATAAATTAGTAAGATCAACTACAACGTTTTCCTTGGAAGCCTTCCGTAACATTGCTAGATACCTGAAACAAAAAGCAAGCATATAACGGAACTTAATAATAATGGATTAATAAAAGCATAACATGAGATGTAAAGTAAAAGAAAAGCTTGATAATTATTGCCCCCACCATTCTCGCAGTTTATCTGATTTAGGAGTTTTCTGAATTTCTGGGTGACAATATACGATATAATCTTCCCCCTTAAGTGGAGGGCAAGCCCATATATAGCAACTTGTAAAACCGCGCATCTTGCAATATTCAAGGTAACCAATCTGAAAATTTAAGGTTTAAAGTCCAAAATGTTAGACAATGAATATAACTAAATAGAATCGATACCATCTGTAAAACGAAAATCATAAGATAACTATCACTAAGAAGAATTCAATAGGAGTTGGGACTTACAAGAATTTCATGGTAAACAAATGTACGGAGAGCCTCCCCAGTAACTGCTTTAATCTCGGGTCGGAAATACTTGACTGAATCTAGGTATGACAGATATACACGGCGCTGATTTGGAAATGCACATTCTGATCCAAATTCTTGAACGTACATTCCAAATAAGCATACTTCTACCCCTTCTATCTTCTGAAACAATAAAACGACCTAAAAGAGAAACATATGTACTCATAATCATTTCATAATTACAATTAAAATTGCCCTTTCCAGAAAATAAGTATGTATTACACTTAATCTATCTTCCTAACCTTTGATTTATAGGGAAATTCAAGTGGATAATTCTGTTCCTGAAAGATTTCAAGAAACCTCTGCTTCACTTCCAGCTTTTTGTCAACTGATGAAACAACTCTAACTACAAGTGCCTCAGCCCCAAGCACCTGGAAAACAAGAAAAAAAGAATCAAGTATATGTTTGCTTTTGTGTTTCTATGCATGTGAATTGGTTTTGAACATCTTTAAGCAACATGAAAGTAGCGAAATGATTGCCATAAACAACATAAAATTGAGTCTCATCAGGAGAATATTGATCACCTCATCATAACTTTGTCCTTGAACCCTTGCTCTTTCTTGTCTTTCCTGTTTCAATCTCCTGAATAATCGCTGCTCTATGTGGTCACTAAGAATTGTTCTTGGCAAATCTTTGGCCCCAAGGACAGCACTCTGAGGTAGGGGCATACGCTCTCCTCTTTCGACCTCAGCAATATAGCAATTGGGGCACGTATATTCAGCTTGTCCACCATCATTCCTTCTACCATTGAATAAAGCACAAATTTGATGTTGCCAAGCCTCGCACTTGTCACATTGAACCCACTGGAAAATTTTATTGAAGAAAAAAAAATGTAAGAGCAACCTTAGGGGTGAACCCGAAAAGTATGAATTGCACATACCCATTCTTCAATTTCTTCATCATTCTTCTTCTTCTCAAGCCTTGCCTTAGGAATGGCAGTTCCATCAACAACAATGCTATCTCCACGAGACTCATTATAGCAAGGAATACAAAAGTAATGGCGTGTATCACCAGCTCCCATTGTGTAATACATTGCATTTCGCTTAATGCGAGCACCACAAGGACTGCAGTATATAGGTGGTGGTTCAAAAGTAAGTTTCTCAACTGCACATAATTGACAGGAGTTCTCACTCATTGAGTGTTCCATTGCTTGATTCCTTTCAGCCTTTGCTTTGCTCTGCAAAAGAAAGAAAACATAACTATCATAAATATACCTTGTTCTGTCTCCAAGTCCATTTTTGGAACTTAACTAGTAATCTAGCACATATATTAACCTAAGACAACTTATGAATAATCCACTACATACAATACCAATGAACAGTGACTGAACAAATCACAACGTTACAATAAAGATACCTGACCAACCCATCGTCTGAGTCCTGTAATATGCTCCCGAACTTGCTCAGGGGTAAACAGTTCAATCAGCGACACCCCCTTTATTGCTGGTTTCCCAGACTTGGTTCCAGCTGCACTTTCAGAAGACTGTGCCCCGTTTTCTTGCTTAACGGAGTCTGGCTCCTTTTCGATCTTAGCATTTTCTTGCTTAGGCAGTCCACCAAATTCATCAATTGCAACACCCGCACCATCAGTCTTCTGCTTGCTAATGTCATGTACAGCATTCTTCATCTCAATAATAACAGGACTACCTCTAGTACAACTTGTGGGGACTTCAGTCTTGACCACCATAGGCTGCGGTTTAACTGGCATACACTGGTTAACATGTTGGTAATCTTGGTGCTGGATATCCTGAGATATATTCTTTGCTTCCATAGGCTGAAGTTTAATTGGCATACGCTGGTTAACATGTTGATAATCTTGATGATGGATATCCTGAGATATGTGAGGTTCAGCAACAACAGAACCTACACTTTCAGCAATAACAGACTGAGAAGACTGTTCTATCTTCATGCGTTTTAGTGAAGGTTGTATAGCTACAGAAGTATCATTTGACACAGTTGTAGAAGACATTCTAACTGAAATGGCTCCGGCATTATTTGTTGGAGCAGATGATGGCAAAACAGAAGCAGAGTTTTGACAGGCACGTGCCATCTGAGCCTGTAGATAATTTTTAACAGGAATACAAACAGGGCATGCTGAATTTCCACAAGTCTTGTAGTGACGAATCAATGTCTTAGAGGGATGGCACCGAGGAAATGAGCATTTAGATAACTCACATTTATCCATATGACTCAACAATGTTCGTACTGTAAAACAATAGGCACTACATTTACCCTCAGAGGCTTTACAACTACGAGCATGGCGTAGAAACAAAAGCCACTTCACTTGATTTCTAAACTGCCAATCATGGCTCCCATTTTCAGATTTAGAGATGCTGCCCCTAGAATGTAAAGGGTCTGATGGGCTTCTAGCAACAGCCATTGGACTGATAGTGGATACATCTGCAGACAAATGGTTACACTGTGCTTCATTCTGCGCGGATGTTCTCTGGCAGAAATCCTCTCGGAATGGCTGCTCATGTGATAGGTTCCCTGGAATTTGTGCTTGATCTTGCGAGTGAGGGTGCCACTGGCTATGCACAGATGATTCCAGCTGTGCTCCAGCTGAGAGTTTATAATCATTATGCAACTCTGGAATCAATTGGTCTTGATGCAACATTTGTTGCATTTGTTGAGAATTCTGTGGCAGTGATGAGAACATACCCTGCCGAGTAGGGAGCTCTTCACCATTGTTCTGCAGAAACTGGTTCTGAAATTCAGGGAGCTGAAATTGTTCAGGGGCTTGTTGATATAGGACCACGTCATGGTGTTGTAGTCCAGATTCACACTTTACTTGATTACCTATATCAGAGGCCAGTGGAACCTGACTATAACCACTACTGCTCATCAGATTTTGGTGCTGCTGATTTTGCTGCTTCAGTTGGCGTTGCTGTTTCAGAAACTGCTGTTGTTGGAAGTGAAGAGACTGGTGCTGGAATTGTTGCTGTAGACTAACTTGCAGAATATCATCTCTAGAAGTTAAAGCAGGTTGAAAATTCATATTTTCAAACTGATCCACGGACTGGGGCTTCATATGAGAAGTTGATTGCACAGAGTGTAAATTTGACGGACTACTTATTACAGAAGAATTTGTTCTGGATATAGACTGCGAATTAACAGGATTCAAATTCTGAGAGTTTGTCACTGATCCAACAGATGTTGCAGCACCGTACAAGTTCCCAGACCCAAAGGAATCAGCATTGTTCATTCCATACCCATCAGCTGACATAGAGAATTGCTTTCTTTGAGACAACTCATACATCCCAATAATAACGTACATATTCAGATTCATTTTACTAAATCAAATGGAAATAGGGACAGACAAATGAAACCAGGAAGTTACCTTGCATCGCGGGTAGTTGATGTTGATCAAAGTTTTGTTGCAAAGGTTTTGGTGAACTACCAAAAGGTGTGGCAGTCTGATAACACACAGAAGCCCCAGGTTCACTAACAGTATGCATATTGTTTCCCATCATACCCAATGCACCGTTTAGGGATCCATTAGGCAATCCAAAAGCTTTCTGCTGCAAGCCTGACCTGATTCCACTACCCATTTGGCTGCCAATGGTGTGCAAAATACGACTGTTTTGACCACCATGTGGCTTTTGCTGCTGTGGTTGCGATATTAGTGTTGATTCAACAGTTGAAAGTCCGGCATTATTGGAAGATTGATTATTAGTGCTACTGTTATTGTTAATACCATTAAATCCAGGAGTGGGAATCATTTGGCTGGTCGTTCTTTGCACACCAATTGATGACATTCCACCAGAAGCAAGAGTAAAATTGGCAGGTGACTGTTGATGCCCATTAGATATATTTCCTATAGAAGTACAATTTTGTTATTTTTAGTATAAAATATTATTTAACTTTAAATTGGATTAAAAAAGATTGTAAGGCTCAACTTTACCTTCAGATCCAGTGAAGGAAGCACTAAGCATGCCACCAGTAGGTAACAGGCCTCCTGTATTGACATTTGTAGGAGCTGCACTTGCATTGGTAGCACTCATAGATTTATCCATAGAAGATGTATTCGTGATGCTAGGATTGCCACTGTGTGATATACCAGGGGTCGGAATCATAGTACCAACTGGTGCTGATGCCGAATTAACAAGCTGTGGATGCCTTTGGTTGTGCATATTTCTGCTCCCCCTTAATAGAATTTGTAAACGTTGCTCTAGAGTATTCAAATTTGTATAGTCCTCCTAGAAAACGAATTTCAAGCATTACATATCAAGGGAAATAGAAGAAAGTTTTTAGCAAAAAGAATTGAAAGTGATAAGAACAATGCAAAAAGAAATGTGCTTCTGCAGTAAATAGGAAAAAACTGAACAATTAACCTTCGTATGAGCAATCTTAAATAGACCTTCTTCCAATCGTCTTGCAAAATCCCGAAACTTGATCATAGATGCCTCAGTAATAGGATGCTGGTTCCGAAATTTTAAGACATCAATGCTGACATAAAAGAGATTAAAAGCTGCATTAGTTTTTTTTTAAATGGACACTGGATTTCATTATATTGTGAAAAAAGGGTTCTACAATGGAAATGCATAATCTTGATGTATAGATTGGCTTCTCATCGTAGTTATATAGTAATAACGATTATATGAAATTAACGACAGGAAAATAAATTTCCACTGCACGTGATTAAAGTATCCATCTCCATATCAAAGTATTACAAGGATCATTACATGCATCTTTTCCCAGATACATTGATTCTTAAGAAGAATGCACAAATTTAAGTGGCAAATCTCTAGTGCAATAAGTAATGTGCAAACTAGAGATCGAATGAAATATAGACATCTAAGCCCTACTGTGATTTTGTGACTAAGTTACTTTTATATGCTAAATTTTATGCATGCATATATAGATGTAGAGGAACAAATACAAACATTATCTAAACAGAAAGGTGTAATTTCATCACTATAAAAAAATCCAAGTTGAATTTCAACTCGAACCAAAAGCCTTCCTTATTGCACTAGACATTGACTGCCTAAGTTTGTTGAAACAACCTTTCAATGATGCGCATGTAAATGTAAACCTCAATAAGAATTAACATTAACTAAAGGCTCATAAAATCCTACACAAACAGATACAAAACCATTTAGATGCAAATATCTTTTTCACCGCTTCCTTTGCACTAGAATCCTACCAATTATACTTAATATAACATAGATCACGGAGTTTAAGTAAAAATAGACACCTCAAGCTAACAGTAATTTTACAAGTTATTTTTCTATGCTAACTTTTATGCACATTTTGTTGAAGTAGAGAAACAAATACAATATTATCTCAAATGAAGGGGATAATAAAAAGATGTATAAAACTAAAAATAAAGCAAAAATAATCTATTACAAAAGAATGTTACTAGCATGAAACTGAGCATCCAGAAGCAAATGCATTAACGAACATGTTTCACACCGGCACAGGGAAAAAAACAATGAAACAAAAATAATAACAAGCTACTGGTATTAAGTAGAGAAACGTTTTTATTTCAAATTTCTCCCTAATCTAAGCTAAATCAATCAATAGATGCAAACATTTCATACATTCAGCAACACCTAAACTTGCATCGTTACACAATACTACTTTCAACAGAAAATCTTACATCTTTCCTCGCATATATTCACGTGTCCTGTGTAGGTCAGGGTCCATATTTAACATATTATGTGAAGGACCTCCAGCACCAACAACACCAGCAGCAGTCACACCTCCAGAAACACCTGAATTCTGCATCTGGGCAGGCTGAAGAAGGTTCCCATTTTGCTGGGGAAATCCCCCTTGGTTAGCTACCTGTCTCGAAATCTGTCCAGACATATGCGCCTGAACATTCATTTCTATAATTATTCCTACTTCCTTTTCGTCTCGTCTCAGTAATTGTCACAATTAGCACAAGCAGCATAACTATTCAACACTCTGGCTTTGCAATCACAAAATCCATTACACTCATGCTTCTTTCCTTTTCTACCTCCTTTAATTGTCACTTCAAATGCATTGCTTTTATTGCATTTCTGCATTTTATGCACCACGCTTACAGATATTTGGGAAATCGAATAAATAAACTCAAATTTCAATGTTTCAATCTCAAATTCAAAACTTTGACGTTGTTAAAAAATATTTGAAACTAAAATTCGCTAAGAAGGATTAAAATTTGGGGGGATTTCGGTCAATGAAAAATAATAGAAACTTCAATTTGCGATTCAAATACAAACACGATCCTAATCAGTGAAACTAAGCACTAGAAAATAACAAAGCCTGTGTTAATTGAAGAAAAAAAAAACATTACTTTCCTTAAACCATAAAAAATAAAATGAAAACCCTAAAAAGGAACCTGGTGAAAAATACGAATTTGAAAGCAGGCGACACTGCGATCGGAGCTTCGAGAATTCCGCTGGTAAGGCACAGAATCCCAACGGCAAAATGATCGGAAAACAGAACCCGCGAAATAAAAAGGAATCGGAGAAACACCACCTGAATCGCACGTGCTAAGGGTGAATTGACTCGAGCCAAGGATGGCAACTTAGTAAGAGAATAAGATGAGAAAAAGGAGGTAGAAGATCGATAAGAGAAAAGGGGGATAGTAGAATTATTTTTTTATTAAAAACAAAAAATGATATTTTATTACTTCTTTTTTCAGGCCATGTGAAATTAGGAGATGGGATTGATAATGTAAGACAAAATTGCAATAAGTAATGTTTTTTATTATTGTCCAGGTTTACGAAATTGTTATATTTTTTATAAAAAAAATATTTAATTTAGGTTTAAGAGATAAGTTTATTTTCGAAGTAAAATCAAATTAATATTAATTTGTCTTAATCTTACTGAGTATACCCTGCATGTCACCCTAAGATTCCAAATTTTACTCAAGCTTTCATGGCTATAACTATAAGAAATCTGAATCCTAGGGCGACCTGCAGGATATGTGCATGCCTGTTCATACTTGTGTATGTAGGTGTTGTGACTTGAATATGTGCTTGGATGTTCAGCCATTTCAGCGATGGTTTAGGCTCTTCTTCGAGGAGGAGGAGCAGCCATTGACCGATGAAACATCCATGACAGATAAAAGTGCTGGATCCAGGTTGACCGATGAAACAGCCACCGTAGATTTGGGTCACAGATACAAGTGCATCAGGACCGGGGTCCGATGTCCGGGTTGACCGATCAATCCGACACCATAGATAAAAAGTGCATCAGGGTCCTGATCTTAAGAAAGCATTAGCCTCCCCTTTCTTTCAGTTTTGACCTGTTTCTTTCAAAGCTGTTAGCAAATGGCAGATACTGAAATTTCACATTTTAGGAAGTAATGTTCTTGTGACATGATTGTTTATATTTCTTCATTGAATAGATCCTCATCTGTCATTTTATGTTTTAAGCAAGCAATTAATGCTACATTTTGCTCTTTAAATAAAGTTTATTTTGCATTTTTCTCTCTTTCTAAATGTTCTTTAACATCATAAAAATGTCAAATTCATTGAAAAGCATGGACAGTGGCGTCAATTTGACATACACCAAATGGATCACAGTAACCATAATCATAATAATCAAAAAGAAAGAAAATATGAAAAGAAATGAATGTTAGCATTTCATTGCCACTGAAAATAGGTATATATAAGAGCAGTGAGTTTATATGAACATATGACATTAAATGATCCTAATTTGGTTGGCCAGATGGACTTTTGTTCCAAGACAAGTAGGATGGATCACCAAGAGGCCTGCCAAGTATTCAACACAAAACCAATTCATATATGGATGGATGGATGGATGGATGGACATGTATGTATGGAAAAGAAACTTACCTTGGCTTGATAACATAAAGAAGTATGAAGAAGACTGCTAAAAACAAGCATAGCCCTCCTACAATGATATACGCAATCCCCAGGAAATCATTTTTACCACCCATCCAGCTTGTGGTTGAAAGTAACAAGCATATGATATACTTACCGGTAAGGAAGAGTTCAGTTTTGCACCTCCAATCAACCCTCCACTCTGGAAATTTTTCGGATACACATCGTGTCCGAATTTATGATCCTTGTCACTCTTCCAAGCTATGTTGTGTTTGTTTACTTGTATTGTCTTACTATCCAATGAAAACCCATATGTGTCATTAAACAAACTCCATGCAACGAGGCCACAGGGAACAATCGGACCATTCTTCGTTTTGTCTTCCGGGGAACAATCCGATATGTCTTTCTCGCCTGACTTGCTCCTCAATTGTTTATCACTCCGACTTTTTACGTAACTGCAAACCATTATTCCACATTTATAAATATTTTGAAAGATGAAAAACAAAAAAGAATATTTAAAGGTTTTCTACATCAAGCACCATAAAAGGAAATGCATAAGAAAGACTACCAAATCATTTCATGAAACAGCTATACGTCTAAATCAGGTCTTCTAAATTCAACAAAAGGTAAAAATTCATTAAACTTAAACACGGAATCAATAAATAAGTATAAATATAGAACATAGTTTTCAATATGATTTCACGCACCGGCGATGGTTTTGGTAGTAGTTATCAAGCTGATAATAGATATAAACAGGCTTTTTCATCAGCTTAGGGACCTGGAAAAAGTGGAGAAAAAAAAAAGTAAAAGGAGAGCTCAATGCTCATTAGCGGAACCGACATGTTAAGATGAAATGTGGAGGAATACGTAAAACAGATACACGAACAGAAACCCCTAAACACTAATAATGAAAAGCTAAAATAGAATACATAGAAAGCTTCGGACTAACGGGCAAAATCCTAACGCAAGACTTGTTAGTATCAGCGGTTTGGATAAATTTAAGCTTATCATTGGAATAATTAGGAGGAACACAACTGTCGTCATAGCGATCAACAATTTCCACCACCTATATATACATCAAAAACAAGAAAGATTTTAAGTTCAGCACGGATCGAATAGCAAAGAATGAACACATTTGGAGACAATAACGAGAGAAGAATACACTACATGCTCCGATGCAGACAGTGATACAAGTCCCAATGGGATGAAGACGATTCCGATGAGTGTAAATGTTGCAATGACCTGAGAATCTCCCCCCCAAAAAAGAAAGCTTGACTTGCATTAAAAAAACGTGAAAGAAAAAAGCATAGCTTCATCTTCCTAAGAATCTAAGGCATAATATGTAATGAAAGTTCCATAAGCCCTATGCATGCGTGCATACCATACACACACATATACATAAGTACATACATACATACATATATATATATATATATATATATATATATATATATATATCAGAAAGAAAATAGAGAATTTGAGACATACCAATCCGGGTGTAAGAACAGGTTTGCAAGCAGGAAGCTCTTGCTGGGTGAACCTAGAATCTGCAACCCCAACAAAACAGAGACGAGAATTTACCATAAGCCCAATTCTTGATTCCCAAAACTAAATTGAAATCTTCAACCATTCAGCAAGGAACAAATTATCAATAACCGGACATAAAACTATAAAATCAATAATCGCGACCAAAACCCAGAGTTTCTTTTTCCTACTTGTTTTCTCATTGGGAATTACAAGCCACATTGCATCCCATTTTAACAGATTGGTCAAAAGATACAAAAGGAAGGAAATTAAATCAAACAAAAACCCCAATCCGGCGATGTTTTACTCTAGCGAGATAGATTAACAGGAAAAGGCGGAGAAAGGTTCCAAAGGGAACATACATTTGGGTTTTCTTGAATTCCTTTTGGCGGAAGATTTCGAGCTCGAACCACCACCAGCGGCGGAGCTTGTGGTGGCTCCGTTGGCATCCATCTTGTGTAATTTGTTGTGAAAATATCAATTTCTTTCCTTTTTTCTTTCGCCGGAATACGAATCCAACACTACAATCTTTTTATGTGTTCGATTTTTAGTAACTTCGTTTCAAAGGGAAACAATTAAAATTGAAAATCAAGAAAGCTGGAACATAAAAACGATTGGAAACGAGAAAGAATAGGGCAGGATATGTACTTATAATAGCCCACATAACCTATGTCATGTCTACACAACATCTTGGAATAAAAAAATTATGATTTCATTTCGGGTTTGAATTCGAACTTATTTCTCTTTTGTTCGAAACATTATAAATTTATATAAATTTTTACACGTTAATAATTTAGATTATGTCCAGCTCTTAACATTTTTTATAGTCTTGATTTACTAATGTCGTTAACCATACCATGTTTATATTCATTTACAAGAACATAAATTGAAAATACTTGAAGTTGAAACTGAAATTAGAAATATATATTTACAAGAAGCCAATATTTTGATGTATATCTTTCATTTGGACTTTGCTGGAAACATTCTTCCTGACATGGCAGCTGCAAGTGCTGCAGTGAAACTGGGGTCTTTTGTTAAAGTTGATGCCATATGTTCAACCAAATATTGCTTGATTTCTGGGGAATCCATTTTCGGCTTCGAGTGATTCCTTGCTTCTTCAACACCGGACTTGGATTTCTTGAGGTCTAGAGTAATGGTTGGTCTGGCGGATGATTTGACTGGGGATGCCGAACCAGGAGAGACCGAACTATGGTTCACGCAACGGCTCGAACCTGATGTTCCTTCCATTTGAGATGGGGGAAGGTGATTGTGTTCACCTTCATATGTTGCAACTACAACACACTGATCATCAACGCTTCTTTGCACCTGAAACACATCAAACATAAATTAAACTTCTAAACTACTTGCTACTTGAAATGTTCGAGACTCGGATTATACGATAAGCTTCGATAAATAGATAGATAGATCGATTGACCTTCTTTTTAACGGGGCAGCTCGGTGCAAAGGAACACTTGAAGTAGGCTCTAGGGGAAGGATTATCCCTGGTGACCTTTTGGCCATATTTCCTCCATTGATATCCATCCTTTACGACCTGAAATACAATACGATTAATTATATATATGTACTTATGCATGCATGTAAATGAAGTTTTTCCTAGACTTACAAGGCTGGTATCAGATGCATCAGTCCTGACATAAGCTCTTGAAATCTTAGCCTTGATGATTTCTTCTCTTGGTTTCTTAATAGATTCTTCGTCAGTCGAGCAGCTCTCAGAATTCCCGACGACGTTGTCGTTGTTGCCGCTCTCGGACTTCCGTTTCCTAGTAGGGCTAATCTCCTTTTCCGGGATGCTTCTGTTCATCAAATCCCTCAACTGGCTTTGCAATGTATTGTAGCTCTCGCACATTGCTGTTAACATCTGCTTCAGCTTCGCGTTCTCTTCGTGTACACGGTTCAATTCCTCCACTAAAACACCCTTCTGCAAACACACACGCATAATTTACACATGATAAGATTCGAAATTCGATCTCGAAAAATCCGAGTTCACATAAAATAACAACCATATAACATAACTCACCTCTTCTTTCACCGAAAGTTTCCTCCCGAATACAACTAAGTTGCTGCCATTCATCTCCTTCTGCAACATAACATATCAAAACAACTCAAAATTATCAATTCAGCTCCAATACCAGCCACACCGGTATGTACCGGTATCATAACAAAAACGATACACCGATCGAATTTCTCGACTTACCGGAGTCTCGAGTTGAAGGGACCTAGCTGAAGCATTAAGATCCAATGAATCCACCCATGAAGAAGAATTCATAACTAGAATTAGTTCCTTTCAATCTTCAATCACAGCTGCAGATCCAATATATTCACCAAGAAGCTGAAAGTTTCTGGGAATTGACCAAGAGAAGAAGAAGAAGAATAGAGAAAGCAGTTCTCCCAATTGGCTGAAATGCTGGAGCATAAATAGGAAGAAAAGGGTTGGTGAAAATGGAGCAATGAATGAGAAGGGGAAGAGGGTCATAAGTCTTTGTTTATTTATATAAGAGGGGTTGTATCATGTATGCAGGGTGTGCTCATATATAAATATAAACAATATGAAAAGGTCTAATTCTTATTTTAGTCCTTCTCTTATGCTTACATTTGAGATTTAGTCCTATACTTTATTTTTCCATCATCTAATCCTCAAGTTTTATAAGGTTGTTGGTAGGTTTAAAACTTATAATGTTGTTAGAAAAAACATTATAAGATTTCATATTATGAAGCATTAAGTTGATATATAAATTTTTTATCGGTTAATATAAATATATATTATAACATATGATTGACAAGATAGATTATCATAGATATTTTTTTTTATCTTTTTACTATATCCTATTTAATTATAATCATACGATAAATTGATTGTAATTGTAACTTTAAAAAGGTATTGCTTAAACAAAATGATTAATTTTTATGTGACTTGAATTGTGTGGTTAAATTATTAACTTAATGACAATAACTAAATGAATTGTGAATTTGAACCTACTACTAATGTTATACCAATCTAAGGATGATCTCATGTTAAATTAAAATGGATAATTGGATTCTTACATTTTATTGATAGTGGAGTCCTTTTGTCTTTTTTGTTTGAAAATCTTAATAATTTAGTAGGAGTGTATGTTTGTCAAAGTCATGAATCTCACCCTATAGCCATAGCCATAGGTACTGGAAACCTTGGGTGGGTGCTGTTTGCTTTTATGTTTCCTCATTACAGAAGTTCATTGTTGACCAATCCCTGTCAGACAAAGAACATGAAACATAGATATAAATTTCTTTGTCTATTAAAACATTACTATTACTATTAATATTAATATTAATGAAATGTTAAAGATGTGGCTTTGCTTTCTCCTCAAGTCTTAAAACAAAAATGGAATTTTTCAATCACCTAGCTAGACTACCCTACACACATATATTGACAAGTCTTATGTTATTAATATTTTAGTCTTTCCTACTACATATGATATACGATTCAAGAATTTAATTACAAGTCTTTTCTTTTTTAAGAAAATCTTGTCTTTAATTAGGATTAAAAAATGACTTGGACATGTTAAGATGACATGTAAAATAATTATAATATGTATTATTTTTATTGATTGGTCTAATATCTTTTATTATAGAAAGTTTTTATGATATTTTTTATTTTACGATTATATATATTTTAAGGGTTTATATTTTTTATATATATACTCATTTAAACTCTATAATAAAAAAATAAACTTTTAACTTTAATTTTAAATTACAACATTAAAAACTAAAATTTAAAATACTAAAGCATAACTTATTATATGATTTCAAATTTAAAATTTAAAATGTAAGTCACCATCTCTTAATATATTCGGTTGATCGTTCAAGTCCATCAATATTATAATTAGGACACCTAAAAGATTATAAATTATTCTAGTATATTTTTGATCATATAATTTATATTTATAAAATGCAATATCAAATGTAAAAAAAAAAAAAAAAAAAAAAAAAAAAAAAAGCTTCAATTGCAATCATATTATATGATTTAGAAAAATGATAAAATTTAAAAATGAATACATTTATTGATAAGGATGACATTCGATAATTAAGTATAACTCGTATATTTAACTTTTTTATTTAATTTGATTATTTTTATTTTTATAATTTAATCGTATTATCTTGTAATGTTTAGGACACGACCGCAGATTTGAAAAAAAATAAATACATGAACTACGATCGATTAAAATAGAGCATGATGACTAAATTTATAACCTATGTATAGTACAAGGATTAATTAATGAATTTGACCATAAAATAACAGTATGCACAAGTTTAGGTTTAGGCGTTGACCCTTTCCGTCAAATCTAGAATTTAGGTTTAGGCATTGCTTATTGCTTATATATCAACCAATTTGGACTTTATTGAACAAATTATTCCTTTCACATTTTAGGAAAATACAAAGATTAATCGAATCATATTAAAAAAATTATCAAAGATTAATTGAATTTATTCTAAATGATAAGTAGTTTAGTATTGCTCAAATAGATTTCGAATTTGAGTCCCTGTATATATCAAAAATCCCTATCGAACAACTCATTTACTAAAATCACGTGTGTGCGCAAATCGAATTAGATTAATTAGGGTAAAACCCTAAAAAATTGGGAGTACGACCAAAATTATTGTTAAGGTTTCAACTGATGATATAATTTCAACCATTATCAATTTGTTTAAGATAAAATATTAGAGATTTCTTAAATAAAATATTTAAAATTCGGTATATAATAAAAAACTGAGTTAAGAGATTTAATATTATAAAAAACATCTATAATACTTAATCTAAAATAATTGATTAATAAATTAAATAACGATAATTATATAAAAATTATATATATATTTGGATAAACCAAATTTGTTAAACGTGGCTATAAAGAATTCACATGAAAATAGATTTGAAAAAAAGATAAAGTCAATTTGACCCATTGACATTACAAAATCTTATTTATTTACTTATATTTAACTGAAAAGTTTGCTTCTTTTTTTTTTAAGGTTTTGTTCCACACACGACATCCGACAGCCATAATTTTCATACCAAAATATTGAAGGACGCCATTGCAAACCTATTCAATTCCTGTCCTTTAAGTTGCATGAATCCATTTTCCCCTCTATTTTCTTTTTTGTTGTTCCATTCAGTGCACCTGGACCATTCCTAAGTCCTATGACAACATTCTTGTATGGTGACATCGTAGGATAGAGATGGGAACATGTCCAGGGACAAAGAATATCATATGAAGACAGACCACAGAAATACAATTGTCGTGGGATAGTTATGTACCAATCCTTGTCTTTTTTGAATTTTAAAATGATTTTCATATTTTATTTTTTAATATTTATTTTAAACAAATGTGAGTCTTCCCCTCGTGGCATTTGAAAGTGACACCCAAATCATGAGATACATCCCTTGGTTGGCATCCACTGTTTGAAAGAGGAGACTTTAAAAGGACATAAAAAAAAAACATGGTAAGAACCAAAGTTTGACACGCTTGCCTTTCTACCTTGTCAGACAAGTCTGGGAGAGGTCTTCCCCATCATATGTACTCGAAAGACAAAGATTTTAGTTCTTTAGGAAAGTATTTTCATGAATCAAAAGAAAGTGAATTTCAAAAAATTATAATTTTTATTTTAAATATATTACAATTTTGGAATTTAAATGACCAAAATGAAAGACATAATTTATTATTATCGAAACTGATCATTCCATTCAATAATGATATCTGCTTATATTATAAGCCCGTGTTGACTTGGACTTCATAGTGGGTGCAATGCAAAGGTTCGTCGGAGGGTCCAAATTTCTAGTTTGAAACATTTTAAATACAATGTTTAAACTTGCTTAACACCTATCTAAAATATATATAATTTTTAAATACTTATTTATCGCTTAATCATTATAAGAAACAATGTTTAAACTTGCTTAGAGTAATTGATTTATACTTGGATTAATAATGGGTCAAAGTACAAGTAAACTTGAATCATCTTCAACCCAACCCAACCCCAATCATTCTTCTTCTTGACCTATTCCCATCCCCAACATACATGCATGTCTGCCTAAAAGAAGAAGTTTCTAACCCCATGCATGATATCATCCCATTCCCATGACATGACACACATGGTCATATACAATCATGTAAACCAAACTGGTTTCGTTTTGTTGTCAAGCTTCTTCCCTTGCAATGGAGTAGGAATGGAATGTGCTGTTTTTGTCGTTTTAGTACATTTATTTTCTAGATAATGTCGATGAAGAATTCGCTTTGATTCGTGAAATCGTTGATGATTACCCTTATGTAGCCATGGATACGGAGTTTCCGGAGACCGTATTGCGGCCGGTAGGGCATTTCGGATACTTGCTTAAGCCATCGACTTGCCAGAATTTACCGGATACGCCTTTTGTGAAACAGTACCAATTTGCTAAAAAGATAAAGATGTGGGACCAAACCAACATTTGATAATTCATCCAGATCTAACAAAATGCTTAGATTCAGTATGCTTAACCACTTTGGCCAGAGAGAATATTATATCTTATAAATACAGGAGAAAGACGTTATTCTCATGCAAGTCTGTTCTAAATAAGAGAACAGTGCCCCATAAATCCAGGCCAGAGGTCAGATTTCTGGGGTAGGGTACCTGAGCCATAATGTTGTCATAATGTTGTATGTCTGGTCGTGCGACAGCTTGGAGTTTGTAAGTAGTGCAACCAACCGTGGTCCATGATTCATCAATATTATGAACCAGCATCTGTTCATCTTGTTTCTTTGAGGGCAGTGTCTCGGGGTGGGGTGGGGTGGGGTGGGGTGGGTGGAGCATTAACACTCAACCGCTTTATTAAGAGATGAATATAGAGAGACCAAACTTCTTTAGTTATATTATGTCTCAAATTATAATCAAATTCGAATAGTTGAGTGATTCGTTAGCTGAAATTCGGTTTTGAGATTTATTGAATATTGATATAGAAATTTAAAATTCGACTTGAAGTAAAATCAAATTATCTGAAATTCAGTTTTGAGATTTATTGAATACATAATTTATATAATTTTATATATATTTAGACAATCATTCTCTTTATAATTTATCTTTAATTTTAAATATTTATATTTTATATTCTAACTTTAAATTTTAACTCCGTTATACTCATAAATAACATCATTTCTAACTTAATTACTACTCAATTTTACCAACTTTTCTCTTCCTAGTTTTATTTCTAATATTCAACTACATGACACCTATATCATGTTGTATTAATGTTTGTGAATTATTTACCCTACCGGACAGGATTTTTAACTTAAATTTATATCGTCCTCTCAGTTTCTTGTGGTTAATACATTTAGGTAATATTAGGCATGGTAATAAATTTATATAAGATCATTTAAAAATTTTTGAGATTAAATCGAATACTAATAAAAAAATATTTTAAAAGTAAAAGAAAATTATAAAACTTTTTGTGGTAAAATAAAATTATAAAATTTTGAAAGATTAAAACATAATTTAAATAGATAACTATTTGATACATTAGTGATATAAACTTTTAGTTTTTATTGGAATCTTAATTTAAAAAGACGTGACAAACCTATATAATAGTGTACATTGACATAACAGACTCATATAAAAAATGTGTTAACAAAATGACATGCTAATTAAAAAATAATTTTAAAATATTTTTTTATCCATTGATATCTTATTCAAGGACGAAGCTACCTATATTGTGGGAGCTTTTTCAAATTTTTTGTATAATTGCATTTGAAGTCTCTATTAGTTTAAATAATAGTAAAATAAGATTTTTGTCCCTCCCAATTTTTAAATTTAAAAATTTAATAGACCTTTGCTCTTCCCAATGTTTGATTCTAGTTCTATCTTTGATCTAATTCTATCAAGTCATTTTAAATTATTTATTGTTGATTAATAATTCTTAATTATTAAAAAATTGTTTTTACTTAAAATAAACATCACAAATTAAAATATTTTAAAAATATATATACCAAAATAATTATTTGATGAAATACATTAGGTTTACTTAGTTGTGTCAGTTAGGTATGCATTTAGTTCTTTATTTGTCCCTTACCAGATTACATCCTGGACAAATACTTGAGACTTATAACTGAAGTTGTGATGTCAACTTCAGGCATTGGATCAAAGATTACAAGCTTGTCCTGATTCAAGTAATTAAGACACAAATTTCACAAGGACAACTGCAGTCAAGGACAGACCTTTCAAGACAATTCTAAAGTAGACACCAGATTGTTCAAATAATAATAATAATAATAATAAAGTAGACACCAGAGTATCCTGGATCCATTTATTTATTGTTATTTCATCCTTAATAAATTAATGAGATGATTGTACAAAGTGTCCTTAAATTATGATTCTCTAAAGGAGTCTTTAAATTGTAATCATTATATATTATTTTCCGAATTATAATTCTAATTTTAAAATATTCTAGATTAGTCATTAACTTTACTAGTTAAAAGAAATACAATTTAAAATTTTTTAAAAATCTGTCCTTTTCCATAACAAAATAAATCAGAAGTAATAACAAATTGATAACCAATATCTGTGAAAAAATTAGATACGCAAAATAAATTCTAAGACATGAAAAATAGAAAAAAAGACATTGAAGGAATAGAGAGATGTCAAGACCAACATCTCACCCTCAGTGCATCGATGGGACAACCAACAAAAGCAACGAAGTTTAACCATATTGGTATATTAACAATAAATTAAATTATGATACACTTTTAAATGAAATAAAATAAATTTATTGTAAATATTTTAAATGAAATATCGTCATTTAATTTATTAATATATACAATCAAACGTTATATATATAAAAAAATTAACCGTATATATTAACAAGCATAATAACTACACTTGTAATTAGTTTTTAAACAATATCAAATTGTTTATCACTTAAACTAACTCTTCTGGGTTTAATCACTCACTAATTACTAATTATAAGTAAGAAAAAATAATTCACCTTAAAAAAAATATAAAACAAATAAATCTGAGTAGTTAAAACTATAATTGATATAATAAAAAAGTTTCATGATATAATTTCTTCTGAAATTCCCTCTACTTCTTACTAAAAGTTCCCCAAAGTTCAACCAACATCCAATTGTAAATTAATGAATGCTCGAGCTACTTGCTTAAATTCAAAAAGATCCCCACGATATTTAAGAGGGTTTAATAATATTATATTCTATTAAACTTATATTATGAGTGAGAAAATATTTCATAATAAAAAATATTTAGAAGAATTTATTTGGCGAATAATTTTAGGTTAGGTGGTGCGATGAATGATTTGTCTTAAAAGGAATAATTTAATAAGACTAATGACATGAAATTCATTTATCGGTTGAGATCTGCCTTGTCTGTACCAATATTTAAGACCAAGGTTGGCTACTCCTACTATGGACCCTGATCAGCTCAGCCAAACCCCTGCCTGAGTCTGATTCTGATAGGTCTATTTGCACTTCATTTCCTATTTACCCTCATTACTGTCATGTAATTTTCAGTGATAATTCAAGGACAAAACCAACTGATTTAATCAGTGACATGATTGGAAACGAATAAAAAAATTAGGTTCAACTAATTATTTAATTAATTGTTATTCAATAAAAAAATAGTAGTCTGAATTCTGATCGGTAAATTATTGGTTCGGTTCTTACAACGTTGCAGAAAGATAACTTGAGGGTATAAATTAAAAGATACTATAATTCTAAATTTGATTCATTTATTTAACAAAAATAAACAAGTTAGTCCCTTTATTTTTTTTTCTTCAAATTTTAGTCTTTCTATCTGCTTTTTATTTGCTATTCTTTAAATTGATCTTTTGGGGTCGGATTATGGCATTGCCTATACCCAGAAAAGGTTGAATTTAGAAGACAAGAGATGTAAGAAAAGAAGATACATACTAAATGGGGTATGTACTAGAGACAAAAGGTACATGTACACTGCCTATTCCCTCTCAAGTTTCAATCAGAATGTTTGAGCAGGTTGGTCTTATATTTTATATTTAAATTTTATTGTTTTCATGAAATAAAAAAAATAACGTGCTTGATTATTTTTTGAGTTTTTTTTTTTCTTCAGAATTTTAGAAATATCATAGAGACTGTATAAAACCCTTCGTCTTTTTCTTCTCTTTCTTACAATATTAAGAACATGTACCTGTAAGAACATATCAGATATGGATAGGTGCAGGGTGTATTTATTACAATAGACATCAATATGTCACCTCTCTCTTTTGTCTTAAACCCCCCGTCTTGTTTCCTCATCAAATACCCCACGAGGGACTTGTATCCTCAAGAAAACATTGTCATATTGATCATCAACTCTCATGGAGCCTCCTAGATCTTCAGAGCCATCTCTCTCCGAGACTTCGACCGTCAACTCCGTCTCGAACGGGCTCAGAGATGGAAAGCAACACGAAGACATACACCAAGGAGATGATAATTATGATCTCATGTTGGATCTGAGTCTTTGCGGCAACGAGGATCCGGACATGAATATGAACCAGGACTTGAAACATGAACTCGATCTCATCGAATGTTTCAAGACCACCGGTTCATGTGACGTTCGAGGTCATCAAGGTGATGAAACTGATCAGCCTAGCCCTAGAGTGTTTTCATGTAACTATTGCCAAAGAAAGTTCTTTAACTCACAGGCCTTGGGAGGGCACCAAAATGCACATAAACGAGAAAGGACACTAACCAAACGTAGGCGGCAAAGGATCGGTGCAGGTTCGGCGGTCTCTTTCGCAGCTTCCGGTCAGTATTCCACAATGGCTTCCCTTCCCCTGCATGGCTCATTCAATAAATCACTTGGAATTCAACTCCACTCTATGGTACACAAGCCAACTTTTCTTCCCTCACCACATGTTTATGTGCACAATGATTGGTCTCGACTACCGATTCATCAAACGCCGGCGATTGGGCATCTTTCAATGGAGAATTTTACTAGTACTGGATCATCAGCAAGTAATGGTACCGCTGCTAGGTTCGAGAGTAGGGTACGCAAGGTCGGTCCATCGACCGAGGGGATGAGTGGGTATTGTTGGGATAGTAGTGTTAACCCTTTCATCACTACTGAAGATGAGATGAAACTTGACTTGTCTTTGAAGCTCTAGGTAGGTCTAGTTTCAATCTTCCAATGACATAATCTTATGATTAACTCGTTTTTAGCTGGTTTTAGTTGAGTTTCCTTCTGTCTTATTTTTCCTTTGAGTTTTAGTTGGATCTTTTGTAATTCCATTTCTAGAGATTCTGCTCAATCCATTTTGATCCAAAAAAGGATAAAACACAATTACTTACTATAAGTCCAAAATACAGCTAATAATTATACATAGTTTTTACTCAAATTTTATTATAAATAATCCTCCAATCCATCTTGTTTCATTCCAAAGCATGTTCATTTAGAAGGCCAGAAATGGTTGCGGTACTCCCCAAGAGCCCACAATGGGAAAACATTCCTGTAGGATGCATCATGTAACATACCATTCTTCATGAAAGTTCCAGTCAGTCCCTGAAATTTGCCCATTTTATCAAAAATCTATACATATATATGTATATGCAAAGCATACGTGGTATATGATGAGTCTGCTATATGTGTATGGTTTACCTGCTGGGGAAAACCACCGTTTGGCAACTGAGAATTTATCAACAACTTTGCAGCTCGATGCAGAGGTGTAGGATCACGCTCAGCCTATTCAGAAGCATAGGTGTGTTCGTATAGTCATTAAGATAATCTACATAGTATATATATGTACGTATGTAAAGCATACCTGTCCACCAATGATTAAACTCATCAAAGCATGTGCAGTATTCACCAGGTTGGATTCTTTTCCTTCGATGGGTACATATACTTTTTTAGGAGTAGAAAGATAGCTCTCTCCCCAACCAGGCAACCACCATCTTCTCTCTGAGTTTTGAGCAGAAAACCAATCCCTTTTCGAATAGCTAAGCAGTTTGTGTACTTCTTCCCAGCAGTTTTAAGGCCTAGTAGTGCAAACCATGTGGCATAAAAGAAGCAAAATCCCCAGTTTCCATACCTATACATGTTTGTCAGTAGGGTGAAATGAAATCACATCGAATTCATGTTTTGAAGAAGAAAAGGAATCATTACCAAGAACCATCAGGGTATTGTAAGTCTTCAATGAACTTTGCAGCTCTTTTGATGCTGTTGTCAATCTCTTTTGTTCTATGTTCTGGGTATAGTTTTGAGACAAGAGCTAGTGCCTGCATTGCAGATGATGTGCACTCTACATGCCTGCATGGCAGTATAAAATTTGGATTTTCCATCACATTGAACAATCAATTAGAGAAAGGAAATAAGAATCTTACTCATGTTCTATCATTATATCCTCGAGGAACTCGACTGGACTCAGCCACTGAAAAGATAGTTGAAGGTGAGAAAAGTGAGTTTTTAATCCATAAGGTCAGTACACATTTGAAAATGGTTTATTACCTCCCACCAGAATCCACCTCCTGCAGGCTCCCAAGCTGTAAAACCACCATTTTTACTCTGCAATAATTTATACAACATGTTTATTTAGTGTTTCTGCAGAGTCTAATATAATTCCCTAATAGTTCGCACCCCTACCTAATTGTATGTACCTTACCTGTAAGGATAGAATCAAATGGACAGCATCAAAAATATGCTCTTTTCCATCTTCTCACCAACCATTTCTGGTGCCATCCTAGCAAAATGTAGGCAACACTGCAGCACAATTAACAAATTGTTAAACAATATTCCTGTTGCTGGTTTTAATCAAACGAAACAAAACTACCTTTAAAGCTTCTGCAGTACAATCAGAGACTTGCCATCCGTGGTCTCGATCGGAGAGTGTCCATGATCCTTTAGAAATGTGTCTGAACATTCTTTTAAAGTCTCCTGGAGGGTTATCCCTAACCTTCAAATTTCAAACAAACCGTGAATATCCGAACCAGCTGGAGAAATTAATCGCAACATAACATTGTAAAAAAGGTTTATGATTTATGGTTTACGAAACCTGTGAGTTTTTGAGGAAGTCATGCCCCTTCATTAAAGTAGGTCCGATTTCATACTAGCAAGCAAAGCTTGGAGAAAGAAACCAGCATCCCAAACTTGACATCCAAAGGTCTGGATGGTGAAATATTGAAAATATACATACAAGTTAGCTGAGATAATTACGATGTTTGACAAGATAAACTAAATCTAACAATTGAATAAACAATATAGTTGGGAATGGGATTGGGACACATCTAATAGCTACAACCATACAACTGTAATTTGTGAGGTTAATTACAAGATTTGGTTAGTGAAGGGTATTGATCGGTAATAAATTATATTAATTGTTAAAGAATAATTAATTATTTTGATTAACGAATTATATTAATTAATGGTATAAAATTATTTGATAAAAATAAAAAACTAGTGAAAGCTTTCAAGCTTTGACTTTTTAACATCTTGACCTTTTAAGTCCCAACGAATCCAAACATCACGTGACCTCGAACTCTTGACAGTTTCTGCCACGTGTCATTCTACACGTCCAAATACATGTAAACATAATTAAAAATTATAACACTAGTCCTTACATTTTAATATAGTTTGAGGTTTAATCATATACTTAAAAAAAATGTTTGTAAATTATAATCCAGATTAACAATTTCGATCAAATATTTGCAAACTTAACATGTTTATCAACCCACAATTGCCTTAGGGGAATATAAATTAATTTTTTAAATAAGGTTTAATATACAAATTTTAATATTATTGATAAAACAAATTAATTAGAAAAAGTATTTATCTCTATAATAATCGATAAGATATATAATTACAAATAGAATTAAATAATATTATATACTTAAATCAAAAACCAAAAATCTAAAAGTATTTTTTAAAAATAATGTTAAATTGATCTTAAGATTCATTCGATGAGATTTTTAACATTTTAAGTAAAAGGATTATATGTCAAATTTACCAAACTTGAGGGATCGATAGAATATTTTGACAAAAAAGAAAAACAATCAGCATGACTTTAAAACCAAGCGTCTATTCTTCTAATCTTTCGATATAAAATGTAATTTTTCCCTTCGTTTTTTCTTCTTCGATACCAGTTTCTTTCTCCATATTCCTCGCTTTAATCTTCCATTTTTTTTCTTTTTTGGAAAACTCAA
This sequence comes from Abelmoschus esculentus, assembly GCA_035048815.1. Taxonomy (NCBI): domain Eukaryota; kingdom Viridiplantae; phylum Streptophyta; class Magnoliopsida; order Malvales; family Malvaceae; genus Abelmoschus; species Abelmoschus esculentus. The sequence goes on from JAUCBN010000066.1 coordinate 6,473,487, forward strand.
CGAAGTTGGAGTATGAGTGACGATGAGTGGGTCAAACAAGCTTTGACCGATTCCACGTTGGCGGCAAAGGTCTTACTAAACCTCTTCCGATCGGAACCTCCGCCGCAGCGGTCAGGCAGCGACACATCCCAAACTTTACAACTTGAGTGGAGCGTCCGCCAACGGCGGTCTAAGCAAACTCTTAAGAAGAAAGACGAACCGACACATGCCAGCCCCAACACGCCGCTTTCTTGGAGCGGTGGCGTGTCTGTTAGCGGAAGCGGTAGTCATGACGGCTCCGAGGAAACTAGCCGCCCTCCTTTGAAGCCTGTTGACAACACTAGATCTAAGGTTCGCATCCTTTTTTCCTTTCTTTTTCTGGACTCAGTATCTCGAATTGTTGACTCTGGTTTTCAGTTCGGTAGTTTCTATTCTTGTTGCCATGATTTATATTTTTGACGTCATTCTACCTCAGATCGAGCATCGTTCCCGGCCACCGGACTGGTATTTCTCCTGCGTTGACCGTAATTCCCTTTTATTTTTAAAAAAACAATTTTCGTTTATTCTTCGAATAGAATTTCCGGCGACTTCCATTCAACGCATAGATTCACTTTGTCTTTTCATCATTCTCACAATGCTCCCCGCGTCGTATCCACTTCTGGAAAAGTCTAAAACACCCTTCCCTCCTCCCTGGACATTTTGGTCATTAACTATCTTCCTATGATTAGAGTATTATATTTCCACTATGTATAACTTTAATTACATTTGAAATCAAACTGTGTTTATATTTATACCAGAGATTTTCTTTTAGATTTCTCATCGCAAATGACGAAATTAGCCTTAACAACTGAAGCGATTAGGGGTTTTCGAGGTGCAACATAGTCAAAAGAAAACACAATGGGCTTGAATTACGGGTGGCGTGTTGTCGTGGCAAAATAAATTAGGGTTTTGCTTGTAGTTTAGGATTGGTTAATATTAGTGCCTTTCAGCTATATACTTCAAAACTGTCTTGATAAGGGAAAGTATTCAATCGAGTGAACAGTCTGTCGTAGAGAAAAAAGGGTACCCCCTGGGTGTTGGCATATGGAGGGAAATACTATATTTCGGTGGAAAAACGTGGGTTAAGTGGGGACCACTTTTGCCACCAAATGTATGTCATAAACTCTGACATGTTGGTTGATTGGTTCTACCAAACCCTAAATATCGCTTCCTTTTTTATTGCTTTTTGCTATGCGATGCCTTTTTCTGACTAATGTTCACATAAATTTCGGGTTTTGAGAATTTGTATAATCTAATTGGATAGGTTTTAGCTCATGCGCTATGAAATCTGTCAACTTAAATTCTATTATTACTTCTTGTATTGTGTATAGATAGTAGATTTAATCAATTTAAGTCATGAAATGTTATTATATTTTCTTGTATTATGCGGGTCATGATTAGAATTATTTAAATTAGAATACAAGTGTTAAATTTATAATTTTTAAATATGGTATAGGGACTAAAGATGAATTTTTTTCATATAATAATTAGTTAGCAAGGAGTATGATTACTGACTACCACATTCCATCCGCATGTTTTTTTTTTTTTTATCAACAGGTTGCGACGACAAACGAGATAACTCCTCCCAAGCGGTCCAGGAGGAAAAAGGTAAGACATGGTTACCATTTGTATATTTTTCATACATGGAATAGGGTTGGCATGATGCAGTTATATATAATATTGTAACCCTGTTTTCCATGGGCTGAAATTGACGTATAATTAGAGACAGACAGTATAAAATTATATAAGAAAGATTTGACCATCAATGTAAAATGTAATTTTTAAAAATTTAAAAATTTTAAGATTGCGACACCCCTAACATCCTTCTGTCTATCCCTTGTGCATAATGAGTTCTTTCTCCGAATTGAAGTCGTCACATTTAGCATTGTTGATGTTTTCGATTTCCATATTGGATCCATGGTTGTATCAGACTGGTGGCTTGAAAATGTTTAATGTATTTAATCTCAGTAGCTGAACTTTTCTTCATCCACATTAGTCTTTACTCCTTAACCTTGAATTTTGGTTCATTATTAGTCCTTATGGTGTGGTACTATAAGAGTGTGCCATCTCAGATTACTGCATTATCAAAAGGACTAATAAAGGTTAAAAAAATATTTTAATCAAGTTTAAGGATTGATAGCTGTTTTATCCGTAAAATGAAACATATTCTCTTGGATTTGGGATTTTGTTTTTTGTTCTGTCAGGGGTTCCCTTGCTATGTTTATTTCTGACAGTGGCTTAATTTCTCTGATTGTATGCAGACATTAGCTGAACTTAAAGAGGAGATAAGTTCACACTTGAAGGAAAACAAGAGGTTGAAGAATGTATGATCTGTAACTTCTTATTCCAGTTCTCTCTGATCCCATTTATATAATCCCAATACTTGAATCTACAATATTTCTTTCTTTGTTTTGAAATGTTTTTCACCATGCCTCCTTGAGCAGGAGTTGGAAGTGGTGAAACTCAAATTCAAGAACATCAGAACCGAAAATGAAATGTTGAGCAGAAAGAAAGATAGAGCCATGAGAGACGGCTCTAAGAGAATAAAGGTGAAAGAGTTGTCTCCTCCTTTTCTTACTAGCACACATTTCTACATGTACTTCCAAGTATCTTACTCTCATTTCTCTCCACTCTGCAGTTCGATTACCAATCGCATTCGCTCCCTGCAACGACAACAGCTATCGAAATGAATGATGCAATTTCAGAGGTACACCTGCAAACAGAAGCAGCTTGTCATACAAGTGTGGCGCGCATAGAAAACGAACCGCATACACCTAACGGATGTTCCAAAGCACAAGGTACGGCAATGGCAAGTTGCAACCAAACATCCTTTGTGCTGCCGGATCTCAATCTTCCGGTCGAGGATGGTTCAGGTTTTTGAACCTCGTTAATGGACATGGGTGAGAAAATCCCATTCTTCCCCACCACACACAAAAAAAAAGAAAAAAAAAACAAGATTTAGTGTTTAGATAAAGCTTAACATAATAGAGTCCTAAGTATTGTAAGTAATAAAAAGTTGATTAAATCCTTTGTGTGGATGGGGGTGTAAAAAATGAGTGAAAATTCTTTGTATTTTCAGTTTTTTAGCTTTTGTCTTAAATTCTTTGTGGCTAACCCTTGAGGAAATGTCTTTTAACAGATAATGACTTAATTACTTGTGATTATTTTTTAGATCATTGTATCCACCTTATTTGATTAAGCATGTGGTAGAAATTTAATTGGAAAAAAAATTGTAACATTTCCCGTGCACAGTAATATTTTGGTGGCATGTACTAAAAATGTTAATTAAATTTCTTTGATAATACAGTAAAATTTGATTAACTCGAAAAATAAAATTTTAATTAACTAAATGAATTAATAATCGATTTTATTAAATAAGGAGAAAATATCTTTTAATTACAAGAATTATATACAAAATAATAATAGAATCATTTGAATACTTTTATTAAAACCATTGTAATACACAAATTGACCACTTAAAAGTAAAATAAAATAATCCAATAAAATAATTCTTATAAATGATAGATATAAATATATACAACGATAAAAAAAAAGTTATTTATTAATATTCATTTTCAGAGACTAAAGTGGCAATAAATCATTAAAGTAACATAATAAACGTTATTTGAAGAGTCAAAATGTTAAACTTTAAAAAATATGTCAAAAAAACAAATAAAAATATTTATTATTTTTATATAAAAAAACTAATCGCATCAAATAAAATAACATAAAGTATGTTAAGAAAATGTAAAATCAGCTGTCAACTACCCACTTTAATTGGGTATAGAATCATAATTTAATATTATAAACAATTTTAGATGATATAAAAATAAAATGTATAAATTATAAATTCTTTGGATCCTATTGTGGCAAAATTATTTAAAAAACCCCTTTTTATTATTTAAATATAAAAATATACCCCTCCCAACTTCAATGACAAATCTATACCCCTGTCAGGACACGTATGAAGAAGTCGCGTCCTGCACAGAGCGATTCCTTCCGGCTGATTTGGCATTCCTTGCCACATAAGCCATTAATTATATTGGGGATAAGAAGTCGCTCTGTGTACAGAGCGATTTCACTGTGCTTGGAAGCGTAAAAGCCTAGGGTTCAGGAAATCGCTCTGTGCACAGAGCGATTTCGTCAGGAACCGAATCGTCCTTTGGAAATCGCTCTGCATCCAACGCGACTTCTTTAAAGAAATCGCTCTGTACACAGAGCGATTTCCCTGTGGTGTCGCTCCCCGAGGGGCGCGACCTCCCTATAAATAGTCGGCCCTACAACCTTTCATTTCATCCCGAAGTCGCGTTTCATACAAATTTCATTGTTTTTCTTCCTTCGAAATTATTTGTTTAGTTATTTGTCTCAAAATTCTTCGAGAATATGTCGGGTTTATGCAGATTAGACGGGAATCACTGTTTCGATTTCTGGCATTATAATGAGGTAATTTTTTCGATTTTTTGTATTATTAATTTTAATTTTTTAATTTTATTATTTTTAATTTTTTTTATTTAGTAATTTTTTTATTTTTTTTTTGAAGGGCTATGACAGGGTTCTAACCTGTTACCATCATCGTATTATGGAAGTGCCGCATCCGGCTATAATGCCTTATTTGATCGAGGCCGGGTTCGGATATGTAAGTCTTATTATCGCTGGGACTAAAGTAGATCCGTACTTGATTAATGCTCTGCTCGAAAGGTGGAGGCCGGAGACCCATACATTTCATCTTCCATCTGGTGAGGCAACTATTACCTTACAAGACGTCTCTTTTCAACTTGGGTTACGTATTGATGGCCCCGTTATAACGGGTATTGCGGAAGACGATTGGAAAAATCTTTGTCTGCAATATCTTGGACGTATTCCCGATAAGTTGTCTGGCGGGAAAATATTTTTGAAATGGTTGGTGGAAGAGTTTTCTGATTTACCCGATGATGCTTCGGAAGAAACAAAGCAGGTAACTAATATTTTTATTATTATTTTTAATTAATTTAATTTTTTATAATTTTTTATATTAATTTTATGAATTTATAGTTTTATGCTCGCGCACATATTTTGCGCATAATTGGCGGGATTTTGATGCCGGACAAAACCCGCAATAAAGTGCATTTGGTGTGGTTACACCATTTACGTAGCTTTTCGGATTCCGGCGCTCTCAGTTGGGGATCGGCTGTTCTTGCATTTTTATATCGAGAGCTGTGTACGAATGTTGATCCCCGGAAACAAGTCATAGGAAGCTGTTTAATATTACTTCAGTCTTGGGCATGGTATCGTATGCCTTTTCTACAACCTTCTTTAGTTACGCGACGTGCATATGAGTTTCCACTAGCTCAGAGGTAATATTTTATTATGTTTAATATTTTTAATTTTTTTAAAATTATTGTTTATAATTTTTTAATTATAATTTTATTTTATTAATGGTAGGTGGTGTCATCCATTGTCGCATTCTGGATTGCCGGAAACCCAGCAAGATTTCCGATTACTGATAGATAGGAAGGAGGAGGTAATTCTGTTGTTATTTTTTATATTTTAATTCAATTATTAAATTTAAAAATGTTTTAATTTATTTTAATATAAATATTTTTTTCAGTTTATCTGGCAAGGGAAGACCGACGTTAATTGGGCTGTCAGACATCGCGATTACATCGAGATATGGGCCGAAAGATATCAGCGGATCCCGATGTGTGAAGAAATTGTTATTGATAGTCTGGGATACGGGTATTTCAGTTGGTACGTTGAAAACTGTAAGCCCCACATCTTGATAGAAGAGGAGCGAGCACGCGAATTATCCTTGGGTACGCGGAGACGTCCACCGGCCCAACGACCAGGCCGTGGAAGAGGACGAAATGTTCAAGAAGATCCACCTGCTACCCCGATGGCCCAACCGTCTTGGTCTCCTCATTTTGCACCACCCTCGGAGGGGGGTTTTACTGACGTCTTGCAACCGTTTATGTCTACTACGGGTGTTACGACCGTTCCGATGCCATTGACTTCTTACTATCCACCGCCGCCAGCATATGTTCCTGAGTTTGCTCCTATGCCTCAATTTCCATATTTTAGATCTAGCTCAGGTATAGTAGACCAAACTCCTCCTCAGAGCCTCTTTTATACCGGTCCAAGTGGTAGTGCTGCTACCTCCGGTAATGTGGAAGGAGAGGAGGATGAGGAAGAAGAAGACCCTGGATTGCAGCGAAGAAATCCACGTCGGGATCGTCGTCCACCACGTTGCGGCACGGGCGGGCATAGACGTCATTATTTTTTTTATGTAATCTTTTGTTAATTTTGTTAATTTTGTTAATTTCATATGTTTAGGGTTTTATTGTAGACGCTTTCTTTTTATATATTTACGTTTTCTTGTTATATACTTACGCTTTGTTGTTAATTTTCTCAATTTAACATTCTAAATGTTTTATATATTTAATAATCAAATCTTAAGTCTTAATAAATGGACACATTAAATAATAATCAAATATTATTTAATAATCAAATTTTACAGAATAATCAAATATTAAAGAATCACTCTATAGAAGGACCAGCTCGATGAGGACATGTTTTCTTGTGTGTCCTAGATTTTTACAAATGGTGCATAACTTGGGTTGCCCAGTACTTTCTCTATGACCGACCAAATCTTCATCGCAGAATATTCTGGTGGATATTGGACAACCTTTTTTCTCTCGTCTTAATGCAAAATTCGGTCGTATTTTCGGTTCATCGTTCGTCGCATCTTCATCCCATTCATTTCCAATAGGAGGAAACTCGCGTTCGTAAACCTTAAATATGGTTTGCAGCAAGTAAACTGGGTCAACAACCGTCATGTAATCTAACCGGACAGAAGAGCAAGCAGCAATGGCGTGCGGGCAGGGATATTTAAATGTTTGGAAGAACTCACAATCGCATGTTCTTTTCCTCAGATCAACAACGTAAGCATTATGTTGTATACCTTCTAACGGTCTGGAGTATTCCGAGACACGGAATAAATGCCCTTCCCGTGAGAAACATGTCGTATTCATAGAATTCGACTGTTGTACAAATGCTTGCAATTTATTTCGAAGATCTAGGTGAATTGTATGACCACCTTGCATATACTCCTGAGCTTGTTTACCCAATGTGGCAAAGAGGGTTCCCAACCGATAATATGTCGCTTTGACAACAGAAGTAATCGGTATGTGTCTCACTCCTTTCAACGATGAGTTGATTGCCTCGGCTAAGTTGGTGGTCATATGACCATATCTTTTGCCTCCATCAAATGAACGAAGCCACTTCTCTCGGGGTATATTAAGAAGGTAGTTATATCCATCTTCATTGCGATGTTGTAAGTCCTCCAAAAGCTGTTCGACTTCACGGACCAAGTATGTGTTTCCTGTGCAATAAAAAACGTTTGGTTAAGAATTACGAAAACAAATTTAAAGAAAAAGAAGAAGCAAATACTAACCCATTCGAAGCACCATTATACGTTCATCGGGGCTTTTGAACCTCGCCAAGTAATTAGCTACAATGTGTCGTAGACAATACCGATGGTAAATATGTGGCGGTTGCCAAGATCGACCCATCTTCTGCATTGCGTATTTGATCGCTTTGCCTCGGTCAAAAATGACACATATTTCATCATCTCTATCCCGCAAGACAGGTAATAGAACATACCTTCGCAAATTCTTCAAGAAGAACTCCCAAGAAGGGAGATCCTCTTTTTCAACAATTGCAAAGGCAACTGGAACAATCTTTCGGTTATCATCTTGCGCAACTGCCAACAATAAGATTTGGGTGTACCTGCCGTACAACCAAGTACCGTTGATCTGAACCATCGGTTTGCAATGTCGGAATGCATTAACACATTGTGGAAAAGTCCAGAATAACCGTTCAAATTGGAAAACACCAGGTATGATACGGTCATTTTCATACGCCGGTACTGTTTCTAGCTTCACCACCATCCCCGGAATATGCTTCTGCATCAACAAAAGCCACGGTCGCAATTCATTGTAAGATTCCTCCCACCGACCGTACAACTTCTGAACGGCACGTTGTTTTGCATACCATGCTCGTTTATACGGAACATGGTAACCGTATTGAGACGTGACTGAAGCCATACAAGTATCAACGGTTACCCGCGGATTCGCTTTCACCAGAGGCATAATGGCATCACACAACACGTGCACATCCAAGTTTCGATGATCCTGATTAAGGCGACCCACGGTGCATGTGTGAGGGTTATCAAGCTTGGTAATCTGCCAAAGGTTGTTTAGTTTCTTCAGACAAGAAACACGAACCCTCCATTTACATCCCTGCTTTTTGTGTACACATTCAGCAATGTACTTGTCAGATGCGTTCTTGTAAACACTGGATGTAACAGAGTTGCGGATATTATAATGCTTGATTGCTGCAATCGCCAGATCCTTGGTCTCGAAAACTTTTCCTTTATATATTTCAAGAGAACCACCTTGGTTGTATTGGTCGATCTGGGGGAATTGCAGAAATTCCGGAGCATTGAAGGCTTCCATATCAATTGATGCAAAGTGGGACGGTGGCTCGTAAAACGACATTGCCATTGAACTGTTAGGGACATCCACTTCCTCTGGCTCTTCTGGCTCATCCACATCTGCGGGAGGGCCATAAAAAGGACCTAACTCATCACCATCAGGGCCGGGCTCCTGAATCGGTTCTTCGTCAGAACGGTCACCCTCAAATTCAAACAACTATAAGTCCACCGTATCACCAACAACTGCAGATGAATGTTGGGTTGGTGAAAAGTTCAAATCAATTTCAGACCGAGCGAACGGAGACGGTTGGGTGGGAGGTTGATTAAGATCGAAATCAAAAGAAGCTACACAAGAATGTCTTGCCGCCGAAGACAATAGAACATCAACATTGTCCTGTGAACAATTTGTCGACAACAAGTTGAAGTCGTCTCTAATATTGGCCGTAGGGCTATAAACATTAGGGTCGAAATCAAAATTTGCACGACGCCAATCTGGGACGGCAGGAACAGCATCATCATTATTAGAAAAAATCGCAAACAACTCTAACGGACCTCCTAAGGAATATTGCATGTGCGACTCGAGCATCATTTCAACGTCGCCATTGTCGACCACATGAAAAATTGTATAATACAGTGGCTCTAATGACGTCGGTAATCTAAATTTTAATGACTCTAATTTTTGACCTCGGGCATGCGGAACATGATCCGATACTCTCTTCATCATTGACCTATAGCTTAATCTCCGCGGGAGCTCAAGTGTAACTGTATTCGAAGACTGAAACACCACACCCAAAGATGCATCACTAACCATTTGGCCATCGTAATAAACCAAAGCAGTGATTCTTCTTGACATTTTTGCTTCTAAATTCAAATGAAAACGGATTCTTAAAAATATGAAATTCGAACCGTGATGCAGAGAACTTTTGGGAATTGAGAAATGTGGTTTGAAATTCCTGGGGTTGAAATTCGGAATATTTAAGCACCAACGAAGTCGCTTCCTGCAGAAAACGACTTCTCGTTTCAGACAGGAAGTCGCTTCCTACAGAAAGCGACTTCTTTTGTCAGAAGGGAAATCGCTCCCTACAGGAAGCGATTTCAATAATTTTAAGCTTATAAAAGACTCGTTTCCCTGCTTTCAGACTGTAAACCCTCCGTCAATAATTCATCAAGTTTTCAGACTCCTTTCATTTCTTTTATCAGATGGCTATGTTTTCTTGCGTTTTATTTTTCTCTGGTACATATGGTTACACTTCGTTTAGCAGCAACATAAAATACGATGAGTTCTATGATTTAATATCGACGGAGGTTACGAAGGCGACAACAAGAACAAGAGAAATCTTATACATACAAGCAAAAATACCAGTTGATGAACCAGGTCCTGAAGCGCATTACCTGTTGAAATTGTCAAGTTCAAAAGACCTTCGTAAGATGTTTCGAGCTTACACAAATATTCCATGTCTATATATCGAGATTTACGTAAAGTTTAAAGATGAAGTTAGTTCATTTACGGATGAAGTTAGTTCATCAAGCAACGTCGATGAAGAAGCAATTTTACAACGTATCAAAAACAGACGACATCAAAAGGAACAGTTAATTGAAGAACTGAACTTAACATCTGACGTGTCTACAAATTACGAAGACACGGAAACAGACGATTCTTCAACCACTTAGATATTTTCTTATGTAAAGTTTAACATTTTCGAGCAATATTAATAAAATATATCTTTTATTACATTTTTTTACATAACTGTACCTTTTATTATATTTTATAAAATATACCTTATTTATTATGAAGATATCTTTTATTAATAAAATATACCTTTTACCTTATTAAGATAAGAATATTAAAAATATATTACAAAATTATTTACAAAAATAAATACAGGAAGTCGTTTTCTGTGCAGAGCGACTCCTTAGATCTATAATTGAAGTCGCTTTGTGCATAGAGCGATTTCCTGAACCCTAGACTTTTACGCTTCCAAGCACAGTGAAATCGCTCTGTGCACAGAGTGACTTCTTATCCCCCAATATAATTAATGGCTTATGTGGCAAGGAATGCCAAATCAGCCGGAAGTCGCGTCCTGCACAGAGCGATTCCTAGAATCGCTCTGTGCAGGACGCGATTTCTTTATACGTGTCCTGACAGGGATATAAATTTGTCATTGAAGTTGGGAAGGGTATATTTTTATATTTAAATAATAAAAAGAGATTTTTTAAATAATTTTGCCTCATGTTGTATATCCTCTTCTCTATTAAAGTTTGTTGTTATTCTTCTGAAGCATTGCATGATGGAACCCTAGCCTAGTCTATCCGTTGGTGAAAAGGACACAACGTAGGAGGACGACTTTCACCACATAAATAATAATAATAATAATAATAATAATAATAATAATAATTCCTCTTTCGTGTATATACTATTCCTATTTGTGTGAACACCAAAAAAAGGGAAAATAACCATTACAGTTGAAAGCCCTTTCTTTTACCTTTTAAAGTGACATCGTAATGGGTTCTATTCTATATAAATGATTTATGACATTTAATGGTAATAAAATCATGTCAGAATCAGACAAAAACTATGACAAAAGAAGAAGAAGATAAATTATTTCATTCCTAGAGTTCTAACGGGGAAATAGCATGTTTTGATTCATGTTTTTTTTCAGAAATGTGGCATATTTATTTGTATTTATAATTTTACAGTATTTATTATAATAAAATGAAACCAAATATAATATAATATTTAAAATAATATTTATTAAAAAAATTCTATAACGGGCGTCGAACACCGCTGAACACCGTTAATGATGAACATTGCTGAATACTATTAAACTGATTTATAAAGATTAAAATATTTAAGGACTCAAAATATAATTATAAATTATTTAAATTATTTTTTATTAAATTATTTTCTATATATATTTTATTTTATTAATTAAATAAAAAATACTGAACCCTAAAAATTAATTTAAAAAAATAAAAAACCCTAAAATCAAAATAAAAAAATCAAAATCACTAAACATTAAATTACAAACCCTAAAATATAATCTTAAAACCCTATATCCAAAACCTAAAACCAAAAATACTAAAAATACTAAACCATAAACACTAAATCCAAATCATAAAATCTTAAACCCTAAAATAACCAAAACCCCTAAACCCTAAACATAAAACCTAAACTTTTAAACTAATTTTATACTTTTAAAGTTTCATATTTTCTATTTTAGGGTTTATAGTTTTATTGTTTTAGCTTTTAGAGTTTATGATTTATTGTTTTGAATTTTAGGGTTTAATGTTTAATATTTTAGGCTTTGACTTTAGGGTTTTAGGTTTTTGATTTAATATTTTTTATTTTTTAAATTAAAAATAATTTAAATAAATTATTTTAAAAAATAAAATATAATATATATATATATTTTAAAAATTATTTTAAATAATTTGAAATTATATGTTTAGTCTTTAAATTTTAGAATTTTTATTAATTAATTTAATAGTGTTCAACAGTGTTTATCATTAGTGGTATTCAGCAATGTTCGATGCACGTGGTAGACTCATCCTATTTATTATCCTTTGGATAGCGTAGATTCATCCCCCTTTCACCCACTAAATTTGAAAGTTCAATCGTTTTACATTTAAAGAGAAAAACAAACTTTAGAAAACATTTTTTTTAAATTAGATAGTAAACTTCATCGATAATAAACATTTTAAAATATTTAAAATAATTATAATCAAATTTTTAAAAACTAATATTAGATATATGACAGAAAAGATTAAAATATTACCATGTTTCTATAAAAAATTAAAGGAGAACCAAATTATGTTTTAAAAAAATATTCTCTAATTTTTAACATGTTAAAATTTTAAATTTTTATTGTCAGAAAAAAATACTGAGAATAAGTACTCTTTAAGTCACTTTTTATTTAAAATAATATTTTCTAGACTGTATATTATATAGATTTATTATAAAAATATTTATTTTACTTTATTATGTTAAAATATAAATTTTAAAAATCATTTAAAATGTATAATGTATCATCTTATAAAACTAATGGATTGGTTTTTTTAATAAATAAATATTTTTTAGAAAAAAATTAATAAAAAATATTGAAAGTGATTGATTGCTGAACTCCACTTTCTCAACTAAAGCTGGGAGACCCACTGCTTGACGACTGACAACTGACAAATTTAATTTATAAATATAATAATTATGATAAGATAAAACAACTCTTTCTCGTATCATATCACGATATTTCAAGTCGAGAAATGGGTCACACAAAACGAGAGACCAAACCTGTCGGATTTTTTTATTAAAAATGTTTCAAATATCTTTAATATTGACGGTATTTTTTAAAATTATTGGTATTTAATTATTCAACAAATTAAATGATCTTTATGCGTCTTTCCTGGCCTGTTCATAGTTTTTTTTTTTTATTTAACTACAATGATTATAGTAATATCTGTTTTAAAATATATATTCTTAATTATTGGACATTGATCGCTCAATTACTGTGCTGACAGTACTAGTATTTAAACCCATGATCTTCAAGAACACCAATCGTTTTTTTAACTGATGAAACTAGATGGTTTGTGCTGGCCTATTCATAGTTATTGTTTTCTAAATATGAACATATTATGATTATCGTCTTGGTTATACTTTATATTGATTAGATTACATTTAATCACAATTATTCGTAGGTTTATTATTTATAATTATGAATAATTTTCTGAGTTTGGAAATCATTAATATTTGTACACACAACACTCCATCCCAATGGCGCGTGTACACCACGTTCTCGATAGACGTTGAAGTTTGAAAATATTGTTTTTTCTTCTTATTTGGGGGTGAATAAAGCATTGACAAGGATGTATTTGAAGTTTATGTTTATCCTATAAAAATAAAATAGAATAAATTGGTTTTAAATAATCAAAAGAAAAACATATATTTGAATATATATTTTAATATATAATTTGGATAAAATATTATTTTTTGTGTAAATTCCAAACCTTACTATTTAATATATAAACTCTAAACCTTAAATCTTATAAAGTTATGTGAACTAATATAGTTTTTGTATCAAAATTATATAAATACACGTACTATTTACATTCATCAATTAGTATGATTAGATAATTAAAATATTTTTTATTATAAATGATAATTAATATATTATTTTTTATATTCTTTAGAAATATAAAGTTTTGTAAATAAAAAACATGTTGGGAAGACAAATCTTGACGATAATTTATCTAGGGAAGCTGTGCGCAAATATGGAACTTGATTTTTTTTTTATTTATAAATTTGTGATGTAATTTTTTTAATATAACAAAAATTTACGTGTAAGGATGTAAATTGTTTATTTATAATCATGTTTTTATTAATATTTTTATTTTTAATTAATGAATTAAGATTAATTTTTATTAAAAATAATCATTGTTTAAAGATAAATTTTTTTCGATTCTACTTTAAAACACGATTTAAAAAAATTTAAAATTTTAAAATAATCTAAAAATATTATATTCTTAAAAAAAATAATTGAGTGCACTATTCATGTCATTTCCCCTTTATTTAGTGGGGCAATGCATAAAAATAAGCTTATCCTAAAAGACTACGAACAAAAACAATGAAAAAAAAAGTGACTTATCTCAAATAAAAATATAAACATATAAACATATTGTATTCAATTAAAAATATATTATTAAAGTGTTTAAAATATATATGAATAAATATTATTTATATTTGTTTTATTTAGACCTTTATTCGCCTATAAATAGGATGATATTAAAGTAAACTTAATTTCGTATTCTCCTGTATATTTATTATTTTAAGTAGCTTTTATAATATATGTAATACCATTATTTTGTTATTTAATTGTTGTTAAATTCCATAGTTACAGGTTTAACCAAACTAATAAATGAGGTCAGAGGATTAAGAAATGAATGAACTCGAGTTTAGAATAATGATTACCTTTTAAGCTTTATTTATTAAATTAAGTTTTATATGAAAATGATTATATCTTTTATTGATTATTTATTTTTAAACTTTATTTTCCATTCAATTATTTTAAATTTAAAAATAATAAAACATAAGTAAACATATTTTTAATCATTATCATATTAAATTATAAAATATATTATATACTTTATAAAATTAATATTAAATTTATTAATTGACTAGTTCATATAAGGTACTATATATATATTTTATCTTTAAATACTCCAGCTCGGATAATATTTTTATAAAAATAACTAATTTTATTAAAAAGAGAATATCTAATGATTTATTAATTGGTTTATTGATCAAAGATACTCGCTTACATTGTCTTTGAATCTTGATATGAGAATTTATTTTTTTTGTTTAATAAAAAATATTTATCGTATAAAAAGAGAAAATATATGCCTTATTTTAATTTTATAATCTAAACTTTTGAATATTATAATTTTATCTCAAAAATATCAGTATATATTAATCATATCTTATATTAATAAAATTATTATAAAAATTATTATTTATCATATAAACATTAATGCATATTGTATAATAATATAATAAGTTATAAACATTAATTTGATAATAAAATTATAACTTTAAAATTTTAGAAACCAATTTAAAATGAGATTCTTATTAATATTTTTTTTATTCGTTGGTTAAACATTTTGGTATATATTTTTATTATCCATTAATTAATTATCGATTTTCGGAATATTGAAGCTTTTTCCTGGTCCCAATCCTTCCTTTGTTTTGTCGGTTCTTTGTTTGTTTGTCCAAATCATGAAAAAGAAAACAAAAATGGTTGGATGTTTATCAATATCGAAAAAAATATTAAATAAATACTATAACGTTATTATATTAATATATATAAAAATATATTCAATTATTGATATTTATAAAATATAAATAGCTATTTTTTATTTTGAATTATAAATTTAAACATATTTAATCTTATATCATCACCGCGTTCCTTTTTTTTTTTTTAATTTAAAACCATCATTTTTTATTAAATCAAAGACCTTTGACTAATTCTACATTTTGTACCAATGAAAAACACATTTTTAGATTTTATCCAATTTCAGGCCATATTTACTCCTAAAATACAGATTTATTTGGACTTTTTTAGAAATTACTATTCTTTTGGTAGTGGAGGATTTGATCTCAACAAGCATGTGGTGCTTTGAACATGTGATGTGGACACAATAATTGTAAATATTAAAATACAAAAATAATTAAAATTCAAATAAGTGAGGTTATTTTATTATTTAAAAAGAAAAAAAGTATTGTATTGGAAATTACTCTTTTGACCTTGACTGATATCAATCGAGGACTGAAATTTCACACGTGGGTCAACTTTGTATCTATTTTGATTTTAAATGGATATTTATATTTGTTTATTATTTTAATTATATTTTATAAATTATTTATTTAATTATTTATATTGAATTGATCAATTTAAATTAAACAATAACAAAATCATAATTTTTATTCAGTGTAATCAAAGTAAAACATGAAACACGAAATTTTTCATATCACTATAATAAATATAATTAACTTTTTATCTAATAAATTAAAGCTAGATCTAATAAATTTTATATAAAATTATTATTTAAAACTTCGATTATGATTGCACTTATAATCTAAAAAATGGTTAATTATTTTATTTTATA
The DNA here is from genome assembly GCA_035048815.1 of Abelmoschus esculentus. Classification (NCBI taxonomy): domain Eukaryota; kingdom Viridiplantae; phylum Streptophyta; class Magnoliopsida; order Malvales; family Malvaceae; genus Abelmoschus; species Abelmoschus esculentus. The sequence continues at coordinate 6,489,628 of JAUCBN010000066.1, forward strand.
TAATTATAAAACACAAAAAATGAAAAATAAATAAATAATTGGTCTTTTGATTACTTTTGACTTTATCTACTTGTCATTTTCTTTTTTTTATTAAGTTTGGCACTTCTTATATGACTTTTACACCTACAAAAGAAAAAATACTTTTTAATTTTCTTTTAGAATTTGTACGGATGAGAAATTGTAAAATTTTGAAGATTTTTAAAATATTAATATTTTTGAAATTATGTATTTCAAAAAAGTTATCTATTATAATTAGTTTGTTTGGAATAAATATTTTTTTAAAACGCATTATTAAAATTTTACATTTTAAAAAATATAAAAGAAAATCAATAATATTAAAATATAAATAATTACCATTATAAATACCATTAGATAAAATCTAAAATTTTTATTTTTATAATGGAATAAATTTATTAAAAATATAATTAATATAAAATTTAAAAAAATTATATATCTAAATATATTAAATAGCTCTAATAATAAAAGACGACATTATTGATCTGTTAAGTAATCCAAATGTAATTCACCGAAAATGACACTAATACATGTTTAGTGGTTACTTTGCTTTTACTATTTTATCAACAAAACTATATTAATTAATTAATTAATTACAATCTTAACATGTTGTAATAGAATAGAATGAATCCCGGAGTTGACTTTTATTTTACCCCTTAAATTATCCCACATACCTAAACTCATATTAGTCTATACAACAAAAAAAAAACATCAACATCAAGATAGGTGGTACTAATCAAGAAACATAACATAAAATTATGGTAGATTTGAGAGGTTATATTACGTGTTATGTTAATTATAAAATTAATTAATTAAAAATTTTAATTTAATTATTTTTAATATTATTTTTTAGTAAATAAATATTTATTTAATAAAAATATTTTAAAATTTAATTTATAATTTAATAAAGATTTACTTGATAAAATATGTTATAATAATGATATTTTTATATTTTTAATAAAATTTAAAATAATTTGTTTTAAATGATGTGAACATAAACAATACAAAATGATTAAATATTTAGATACATGTATTAATCATGTTTTTTTTTTAAAAAAAATTTTATCGGTTTTAGATCCATTCAATGAATTAATTATTGCTTTGCTTTCAAAACTTTGTCGCTCCCGATATCTCACGATAAATACAAAACCAAGTACTTCTCAACTTTCACGCGATATTATATTAATGGCAGGTCCCGTAATATTCAGCAAAATCCAGGGTCAAACCCTTTAAATCAAAAAGCCTGTCGTTTTTCTTTGGTAGATCTGAGAATAGTAAAGATCGCTTTCCAGGCGATTTCCCCCCACTCCTCACCTTTATTACAACCCCAATTGAAAATCGTTGGATCAAAATCAAATAATGTCAAATTCTATATTGACGGCTGAAAATGAAAATAAGAATACGCCTTGTCACAGATGATTATTTCTCGAAAGTAGAATAGCTGTCAGCTAGAGATTCCGCACCGATAGACTCGACAAGGTTTAGCCGGCTAAATAGGGTCTATCATTTCACTGTAATTATATATAAGCCAATGTACTTATTAAAATGACTTATCCATCCTTGATAAGCTATATGTGATAAGTAAAAGCACTTACCATCTTCTTTATCTGTCTCCCCTTTCCTATAAGAATCGCCATTTCTGCAAGGTTTTAAGATTGGGTTTTATATAAAAAGGAATTTAGATTGTATTTCAGAGAGAAAGAGAAAGGGAAAGATAATCTCTTGCTTCCCCTGGGGTTGTTTTCCCTTATTTTTTTTTTCATAAAAATTTAATCTTGGAAATTTGTTTATTTTATCTCTTTATATATCTGAAAAACAGATCTCAGATGGTAAGTTTCTAACAGATCTGGTTACTTTTGTTCATGTTTTGTGTATGTGCGTGTTTATGAGAATCTGTTACTTTTAAAACATGTAGCTTTCCTTTTTCTTCTTTTTGCTTTTTTCATGTCTTTTCTTTTTGCTATTTTTTTTTGTATTTGTTGCAAACTTTCATCTTGATTTCTACACGGTATAAAGTTTTTTTTTGATGATATAGCCTCCCTTAATTTACCCTTTATCCCCTTTTCTTATTCGTTAATTTACGGTTGAATGATCTTTTTAGGTTTCGTTGAGATTTTTATTGTGTTTATAAGGTATTTTGAGCTGAATTTATTTTCATTTCCCGTGTTTTTGGGTGATTTTCTTGCAGATCTAGTGTTTGTATTTGCAGATTTTGAATTTCATCTGGGAACTGAAGTCGGTGGTTTGAGACGATGTCGTCTTTGAGTAGAGAGCTAGTGTTCTTGATCTTACAGTTTCTGGATGAAGAAAAGTTTAAGGAAACTGTTCACAAGTAAGATTTGTTTTAGTCTAGTGCGGTTTGAGTTTGATTAGTAGTTGTTGCTAGCTGAATATTTTGAAATGTGTCGAATTTTGGGCTTAATACTGGTTTATTATTTGTTTGCATTTAAATAGGCTTGAACAGGAGTCTGGGTTCTTCTTTAATATGAAATATTTTGAGGATGAAGTTCATAATGGAAATTGGGATGAGGTTGAGAAATATCTGTCTGGTTTCACCAAGGTTGATGATAATCGGTATTCGATGAAAATCTTTTTCGAAATCAGGAAGCAAAAGTACCTTGAGGCATTGGATAAGTAAGCTTTTGCATAATTCGGTTCCAGTTTGTTCTTTTAATCATTGGAAGTTTGGGACATTAATTTCTAATGTTCAAATTTGATTTAGGCATGACCGGTCCAAGGCTGTGGAGATATTAGTAAAGGATTTGAAAGTTTTTGCTACATTCAATGAGGAACTTTTTAAAGAAATCACTCAGCTTTTGACATTGGAGAATTTCAGGTATACCGTTTGTGTTTAAGTGTTTGTGTGTTGATAAAAAATAAATGGCAGCGAGAGTACTGAAAGAATGCATAACTTTCGTAAACAGAGAGAATGAACAGTTGTCGAAGTATGGAGATACAAAATCAGCTAGAGCAATCATGTTAGTTGAACTCAAGAAGCTTATTGAAGCAAATCCTTTATTCCGGGACAAATTGCAGTTCCCTAACCTTAAAAATTCGAGGTTACGCACCCTCATTAATCAGAGGTAATTTTCTTCTTATATCATTAGAGTTTTATCATCAATGCATTAGCTGTTTTGAAGACATTGGGGTTGGGCGGGGGTGGGTTCTAGTTTTCAATGAACATTTTATTTATGCAATGAACTTGCACTAATATGTCATGACATTTGAGGTATAATTTTGTTGCCTCAACTTTTTCAATGAAGTCAAAGCACACGGCATGGCATTCTTCTTGAGTTCTTACTAGCGTTGATGTTTTTATTGAACCTGAGTTGTTTTAGTTGTGGCCTTTAAGGGAAAACTGATTTCTTTTGCGATTACAGCTTGAATTGGCAGCATCAGCTTTGTAAAAACCCAAGGCCAAATCCAGATATAAAAACTCTCTTTGTTGATCACTCATGTGGACAGCCAAATGGCGCAAGAGCACCATCACCCGCAAACAATCCACTTCTTGGATCCTTACCGAAAGCTGGAGCTTTTCCTCCACTAGGAGCACATGGGGTGGGTATCCAGCTCAATATAAATAACTGTTCTAAGTTCTCTTTTATTATCCTGTACTTAATATTCTCGTTGTACGGCTTCAGCCTTTTCAACCTACGCCTGCACAAGTTCCGGCACCCCTTGCAGGTTGGATGTCAAATCCTTCAACTGTAACTCATCCAGGTGTTTCTGGTACAGCGATTGGTCTTGGTGCTTCTTCAATACCAGGTAGTTGTTTCTTCCTCTTTGCTTATATATTTATTTTAATTTTTTTTTCTTTCTGTCATCGCTTCCTCTCTAGGTTTTGTTTTTAGCACAATGACGATATCATTCCTTCTAGTTCATTTTCATTTTAACGGCATGTTTCATTGTTGGCTTACAGCTGCATTGAAGCATCCAAGGACTCCTCCAACGAATCCATCTGTAGACTACCCATCTGGGGACTCTGATCATGTTGCCAAAAGGACGAGGTCCATGGGGATATCTGATGAAGTACTGCGGTTTTACTTTAATTGACTTATTTGATATGTAATCCATGTGTGATGTTGTTTCTTTCCGCGTAAGGTTATTTACTGATCTTTGCTCACTTTGTGCAGGTAAATCTTCCTGTCAATGTGTTGCCAGTACCATTCCAGGGCCATGGTCACAGTCAGGCTTTCAGTGCACCCGATGATCTGCCGAGGGCTGTCGCAAGAATTCTGAACCAGGGTTCAACTCCTATGAGCATGGATTTCCATCCTGTTCAACAGACTTTACTTCTAGGTATGCTATGCTTATGCTTGTTTATCATAGTTGCACGTGGTTTTCTGTTTCGTCCAGCTGGTGATTCCATCTTCATGTATTTTGGATACTATGAACCAGTTGGTACGAACATTGGAGACATAGCATTGTGGGAAGTTGGCTCTCGGGAACGTCTGGTTTCCAAAAACTTTAAAGTTTGGGATCTTAGTACTTGTTCAATGCCTCTTCAGGTTTGTTCCGTCAACTATTTAGCATACACATTAGCACCATGTTTATTCAGATATGCTAAATGAATTTATGTACTTGAATCCAGGCTGCTCTAGTCAAAGATCCTGCTGTCTCTGTAAACCGTGTAATTTGGAGCCCTGATGGTTCTTTATTTGGTGAGAATTACTCAATCTTTAATCTGCAAGAACCTATGCGTATATTTGCAGTAGTGAAGTAGAAACGCAGACTGATTTGTCATACTGTTCGGAAAACAGGAGTTGCTTACTCAAGGCACATTGTGCAAATATATTCTTATCATGGAGGTTCGGAGGTTCGGCAGCATCTCGAGGTAAATATTATAGCTAGTTCCATTTTTTTTTTGTGTGTGTTTTCACTCTAATCCTCTTGCTGATTTTTTCCTGACTGAAATTGTATTGAAAATTCTGGTCTAGATTGATGCGCATACTGGTGGTGTAAATGATATTGCATTCTCTCATCCAAATAAGCAACTTTGTGTAATAACGTGCGGTGATGACAAGGCAATTAAGGTTTGTTTCGTAATTTTACTTGGTTATTAGTTTACAAGGAAAAATTGCTTGTCCTCGCTAATTTCATGACTTGTTTTAGGTGTGGGATGCTACAAATGGTACAAAGCAGTACACGTTTGAAGGTCACGAGGCTCCTGTTTATTCTGTCTGTCCTCACTATAAAGAGAACATTCAGGTAAGAATATTTCTTTATTGCTTTAGGTGTCCTGTACTATGCTCTGTACCATGGTCATGTGTTATTTGAACTCAAGTGTGTCAAATACAGATGTGTATCTGTAATGAGTATGACCATATATTTCTATGTTTTTCTGTGTATTTGGTGGATCCTGGAAGGTCATATCCCCATACCCATGTGACTAACAAGGGTTACAGGTACTTTAAGAAATGATGAAGATTTAGAGCAACATAGATATGACCTATGTGCATGTTCCCATATCCATTTTTCTTCCTGATGTGCTTACTTTCGACTTCTTCTGCCTCAGTTTATCTTTTCAACTGCCGTAGATGGAAAGATAAAGGCATGGTTGTATGATAATATGGGTTCACGGGTTGACTATGAAGCTCCTGGTCGTTGGTGCACAACCATGGCCTACAGTGCTGATGGTACAAGGTTAGTTTGCCTGCACTATGTCTCATATTTATGTTATGTTTATTGTTGAGAATTATCAGGATAGAGTTTGCCTCAATTTTCTACCAACCTTTCTCGAATTGATGGTTGGTGTTGTAGGCTCTTTTCTTGTGGAACCAGTAAAGATGGGGAATCATTTATAGTAGAATGGAATGAAAGTGAAGGAGCTGTGAAGCGAACCTATCAAGGGTTCCGCAAACGTTCTTTAGGTGTTGTGCAGTTTGACACAACCAAGAATAGATATTTGGCTGCTGGTGATGACTTCTCAATCAAATTCTGGGATATGGACAACGTTCAACCTTTGACCAGTTTCGATGCTGATGGAGAACTTCCAGTAAGCTCATAATGTTCAATTAAGTTTCGTACCATTTCGAACATAGTAATTGCTAACATTTTTCTTTCCTAATTGTTAGGCAAGCCCACGCATCCGCTTTAACAAGGATGGTTCTCTCTTGGCTGTTTCCACCAATGATAATGGGCTTAAGGTTTTGGCAAATCCAGATGGTATGCGATTGTTACGCACTTTGGAGAATCTTTCTTATGATGCCTCAAGAACAGCTGAAGCCCCGAAGGTAGTCTCATTTAATTCCTTTAGCATGTTGCTAAACTGGTTCTGTTACTTCTGTATGTTAATCAACTCTCTACTCATAATTTGTTGTTTTCTTCAGCCTACAATAAATCCAATCTCGGTTGCTGCTGCAGCAGCAGCTGCTAGTAGTGCTGGACTTGCAGAGAGAAGTGCCTCTGTGACTGCTATTGCTGGAATGGTCTGTTTGATAGTGTTCATTTTGTTGTTATGGTTATGTAATCATCTTTTATCAATTTAGTAGTGGAGCTCAGATGCATGAATTTTATGGTTCATATGTTGCGTCCTTTTCAGAATGGGGGTGCCCGTAATATGGCGGATATAAAACCCAGAATAACAGAAGAATCCAGTGATAAATCAAAGATTTGGAAGCTCACTGAGATCAACGAACCATCTCAGTGTCGATCCTTGAGGCTTCCTGAAAACTTGAGGGTGACCAAGGTATAAAAATTTCACATATCTCTACGATTCGCAGATTTTCTATATGCTCTTAGGCTAACTACTTGATCATGTTTGCCCATCATTTTTTCCATTCGTGCCCCATCTTATCAACGTTCCCTGTGATTATTGCAGATATCGAGATTAATCTTTACAAATTCAGGTAATGCTATTTTGGCATTGGCATCAAATGCTATTCACTTGCTTTGGAAGTGGCAGCGAAGTGACCGTAACTCGAATGGCAAGGTACAAGGAAATGGTTTCTACTCATCATTTTGGAACTTTTTCCATAATAAAAGAATACTTCTAAATGACGTGTTCCGCAATATTATATTTGTTGCATCATTGTGTAGGCAACTGCTAGCGTATCCCCTCATTTGTGGCAACCATCAAGCGGGATTCTTATGACCAATGACATCGCTGATACAAATCCGGAAGAGGCTGTACCGTGTTTTGCTTTGTCCAAAAATGATTCTTATGTAATGTCAGCATCCGGAGGAAAGATTTCCTTGTTTAATATGATGACGTTTAAGGTAACTCATCAATGATCAAATGACTTCCCTTTTCGATTTTTACATCCCATTTGGAGTTTGAACAAGAAAAACCATCCTCTATCTCTGTCTCCCCTGTATTTGATGATAATTTGAATATATAAGCTCTAAGCAATAGCATTGATGTTTTTGCGGATGTCTTGCAGACAATGGCAACTTTCATGCCACCACCACCAGCAGCGACTTTTCTTGCATTCCACCCTCAAGACAATAATATTATCGCGATAGGCATGGATGATTCAACAATTCAGATATATAATGTCCGTGTGGATGAGGTATGGTACATATTGTGGAGAATCATAAATGTGACCCATATTTTGAAGACATAGCACTCTTTACTTAATTACAATTTTAATCTTCCAGGTGAAGAGTAAACTTAAAGGCCACTCCAAACGAATAACCGGCCTTGCCTTTTCGCATGTACTGAATGTGCTCGTTTCATCTGGAGCTGATTCTCAGGTATTCCTTTTTCTTTCTTTTCACGTACGTGCTACAGTGAATAAGCTTCATCCGAGATTTAATACCCCGTAGTGATTCGGTCATTGATCATATACCATTCTTTCTCCAGCTTTGTGTGTGGAACACTGACGGATGGGAAAAGCAGAAGAGTAGATTCTTGCAGGTTCCAGCGGGGAGGACACCGACAGCACTGTCAGACACACGTGTACAATTCCATCAAGATCAGATGCATTTTCTTGTCGTACACGAGACTCAGCTTGCCATATACGAAACAACAAAGCTAGACTGTGTAAAACAGGTATTGTTTTATCGTTTTTTGATTTGTTACGAAACAACATTATCATGTGATGTCCTACTTCTAATGTTAATTTTCTCTTTGTTTAGTGGGCAAATCTCAATTCTTCTGCTCCGATAACGTATGCAACGTTCTCTTGCGACAGCCAACTGGTATATGCCAGCTTTTCAGACGCATCTGTTTGTGTATTCAATGCTTTAAACCTCAGGTTGCGTTGTCGTATAAATCCTAATGCATATCTTCCGGCTAGTGTCAGGTATTTTCCCAGATCTTTTTATTTGGGTATCAATTTCATATGGCTAAGATCGTGTCTTGTAACTTGGTTAAAGCACAAAATCTGGGTATTACACGTTATAGTTTTAACAATTTGTATTCAAACACACCTTTCCCTCTATGTCGCAGCTCCAATGTTCACCCACTCGTAATCGCCGCACATCCGTCTGAGCCGAACCAATTCGCATTGGGTCTCTCAGATGGTGGAGTTCATGTATTTGAGCCCCTCGAATCCGAAAACAAATGGGGTGTGCCTCCTCCAGTTGAAAACGTCTCAGCCAGCAGTATGGCAGCAACACCTTCGGTTGGACCACCAGGATCAGAACAAGCCCAGAGATGAAAAAAATGGCTAACAAAGCACAAATTCTTTTATATGCTTGGCTTGGATACCCTCTAATTTAGGTATGCTTCTTACAACAACAAGATAAACCCCCTTTCGTTAACCTATTTAACCAATCTCTTTTTCTTTCTTTTAAATTTTGCAGCTTGACAATCAAAGATATGTGAACTCTGAGAACAAACATCCCAAGATGTAGATTTTAACATATTTTGTGATATACAATATCTAAGGTAAATGGCATAATAGTATTTTGATAATTTTCAAGTGTTTTCTGATGCCCTTTTGGTAGAACAGAATGTTTTTTTTTCAATGTATCAAATTTACATTTCCCCCAGAAACCTAATGTTCTTGTTGTCATCAAAGTTTTTATCTGATGGACCAAAATTACAACTTTTCATTTTTCTGATTCGATATCATTGTTATAAACTAGTTTCAAGCGAATGTAAATGAATGAATATAAATAGATCGAACATGCTCGAAGATCGAACTCCATGCATTTTTGACATAAAAAATGTATACAAACACCAGAAATTCTCAAACTTTACGATTAAGAACACAAAAATCATCCAAAAATGTATAATTTTCTTTTCCTGCACTCAAGCAGGCAACTTTCCTGACAAAAACACAGCAAATTTGTTAGCATCAGAGTACTTAAAATCAATCCCATTTTCCTTGAGAAAATCTTCGATCAATTTCTTATCACGTTCAGGCTCTCTACTCTCGCATTCAATCTCATAACTAACCCCAAAATCATAAACAGTTTCATCGAGCTCCAATTTCAGGCCTTTCCAATCGTAAACCCCTCTAACATTCTTAAACCCTCCCAAGCAGATCAACTCATTAACCCCAAATTCATCTCTCACCCTTTGTATGATCCGGGAATCGTTTTTCAGCTCCAGCAATCCATTCGGGTCGGTTAAAAAGGAGCGGGCGAGTGATGGGTCGATGGATTCTTCCTGTTCTTCGACCCGGCTGATGCCTTGGGAGAGTTTGGGCTTGGATTTGAGGGAGAGGACGGAGTGAGAGTCGAGGTTGTAGAAGCGGAGACGGAGGGCGGATTTGGCGGTAGCGAGGGCGGTGGTTGGGGTGTCGAAGAAGAAGTTTTCTTGGATGAGAGTTCGGGCGAGGAACGGGGAGAGGAGATCGGAGAGGTGCTGGTGGGATTCTGGGTTCGGGAGACGAAGCTTGACTTCGACTTCCATTTTTGGTTGTGAATGGAGAGACAAACTTTGAAAATTTTGTGATTTCTTTGTGATTTGTAGTGGTTTTGTTCTGATCCATGTTGGGAACAACCTTTTCAACATTGTCTGAGGTGGCTGGCCGTATCTGGAATCGAATCGTTGAGTTGGGTTTTGCTTTTGCCGAAACCTCAAGGCTCAAGTTTAGTGGATAAGATGTTAAGAACCAATGAAAGTTGGATTGAGTTTGATTAAAAAAATTCAAGTTATATTATTCTGGTTTATATTTAAATTTAATTATAAATATTTATAATATTAATTGCTTTTAATTTATGACCACATGTTATAAAATAGATTTGTTTTCATTTTCTAAATCGATTAGATTGCTTTTCAAGTTTGCTTCTTTCTATTTACATCTTATGTTTTTGGTTGTTCACTGCTGCTGGATTGAGAATCCGAATCATTTTCTTCATTCCCATGAACAATTTCTATTACAGCATCCAAAGAAGTTTCTGAATTGTTGAGCTACTCGTTGGTTACCGCAGGCTTGCTTGTAGCCTGTAGGTTCAGAACTCTCAGAGGTCGAAAGTTTGTTTGTTTGAGTTTGGAGTTTGATATCTCAGAAAACCATGTTTCATGCTGTAGGAATGAGTGTTTGCGTGATGTAACGGGGACCTGGGTCCGCAACGAACTCGAGCAGCAACAGGTTCAGCAAGCAATAGCATAGCTTGACTGGCTGTTACATGATCATAAACACTTGTAACAGCAACTGAATTCCTTCGGTTTCATCGTTGTCATGATCTGCAAAGTTATCAACATCAGAGCTATTGTTTCCGTCCTCCAAGTTTGCAGTCTCAGAAGAAGTTGCTTCTGATCGGTTTTCGCTACCATGAATTCCTTCAGTTTCATCATTATCATCATCTACAACATTATCAACAACAAAGACATTTTTTTCTATCCTCCATGTTTGCAGTCTTGGCTCGAATACTGCACATATGCTGTTCGGTTTTACCCTCAGTTAGTGCTACCTTCTCCTGTAATGGACTGTACCTGGTGGTGCTACAGCTACTTCATTAGTATCTGCTACTAACTTGTGCTGTGTATCATGGATTTTATCACTAATATGAATCACCTGCCAAGTTCTTAGAAAATGTCACCGTTAAGAAGGATGGGATACAGCCTGCAGGGGCTTCCTCTGTACATCAGTGGTAGGGAATGTGACGGAATCGAATGTAAAGATGAGAAAATTGTAGAAAACTTCCAAGGCAACCTCAGGTTCGGAAAACAAAACAATACATAAACATCTAGTACCTTGGCATGCAGCCTGCAGCCTGCAGGGGCTTCCTCTGTACATCAGTTCCTTTAGAATTGTGATCGTCTGCAACAAATGGTCACAGGTACATAGATTGTCATATGACATGGGAAAAACATATTGTGTCCATTAAAGCTTTGTAATATATCATATCCATATTGTCTACATCATGATATAATATTTAAATTTTGATTTAAATCTAAATTAATGGCTTACAATACTTGAAGAACCTGATTGAAATGATTTGTAATTTATATTAATATACTTTTTATGTCTGTCAAAATAATTTTGCTCTCTGTGTCTAATGTTTGAAATTGGATGGATTTGTAAGTGCTAAGACACTACCCATGGTTCCCAGCAGCTCCATGCATATGGCTTAGGCTTAGATAGTGGGAATCCACTAGAGTAGGAGACATGGAAGATGGAATATTCGGAAACAAATTGGATTGTTTTGGATAAAAATGGGAACGGGGGAATGGATTGGCTTCTCATGGAAAGATACATCAATGACAGACCAAAAATGAAGCTCAGAAGCGCCTATTGTCGTCTGGAATTCAGACGATTATGAAGAACCCTAGAACTTCAATTATAGCGCAGGATTCATCATCGCTTCAATGATTGCACCAGCCGGGAATCGAACCCGGGTCTGTACCGTGGCAGGGTACTATTCTACCACTAGACCACTGGTGCTTGTTGATAGGTTGGGAGAAATATAGTAATATATCCTATGTAACTTATAATAAAACCAAACTGACAGCAGATACTTCTCTTTTGTATATATGTTGCTTACGAAAATATAGATTTTGTGATTATAATAATGGATCTATTAATAAGTCTGTACAGAGAGAAAGAGGCTATTATTATTCTTAGAGATGGACCATCAACATCTCTAATATAAAAGTGAACAAGTATTTTCTTTAACAAACCAAGGGAAGCTTCTGAATCAAAACACATTATTACCAAGCACTGTGATTCTTGTCTCTTGAAGTATACCAACAAAAAGGAAAACAGATAAAGAAGAAGCATCTTTGGGCTAATTATATGCTGAGACTTCGAAAAACCTTAAACCAACCATTTCATCCCTATGCTCCATCTTTTATCTTTAGAAGATGTCCGGGTTGAAATGCCCAGGGACCGAGTTGCTTGGGTGTGCTTGTTTCAAATGCATTAGCAATGCATAGTTATTTACCTGTCAAGTGATAAACAAAAATACAAACATAAGTATGATAAAAACGACATGATATTGACTTGTTTAGTAAATATTCTAATGTTGTTTTGCAACTGTATTGGATATCCCATGCCATGTGGATGATAATGACTAGATGAAGAGATTTGAGAGTTTGATTCCGACCTCTAAAGTTCGCAGCTGCTCCTGATACTGAGAAACCAATTGCTTCAAATGTTGCAGCTCTTGGTTTTTATCTTCATACTCCTTTTGTCGCTCGTGTTGGATAGCCACAGCACGTTTGAGGACTGTATTTTCTTGAATCAATGCTGAAATCTGTTCCTTTAACATGATGTTTTCCTGATATTCAGAAACACATACGAGTAAAAAAGGTTATCTTTAACAGCTTCAAAGCGATATGTTTGATTTCATGAATATGTCAAAATTGAACTCATGTGTGAGCTTTTGATATTAGCATGTTCAAACAAGAAATTGATATAAAGGCAGGCTGACCCTAGCTTCACAAACAGACACGTTTCACTGCGGATCATATTGATTCCTATTAAGCTAAGGCATGTTAATGTCAACAACATGTGGGTCCATATAGCATTTTAACTAAAGCTTGCTTCATATGTTTAGCAGGACCTCTGGCAAGTCCAGAAAAAGCATGATAAGTAGAGATGCAAAGAAGGTTAAGAGATAACACCTTGTTAAAAGTTCTTGCTGTCTCTTCGGCAGCACGTTTACTTATGGAATTCTCCAAAACCGCCAGCAATCTAGAGGTACGGGCTTTGGCATCATCCATACTTGTAGCACTCATCATCTCCCTCACAAACAAGTCCACCCATGCAGCACCATCAACAGGCAGATTTTCAGAGGCTGGTGGATTCTGAACAGTCACAGCGGCAGCAGCTTCTCCATCGTTGGTCGATATACCTGCAATTTCAACGCAGATGTGAGATTCCCTAACAGAGTGAAAACTGCCTGGCCTAAAGACTAAAGTAGAAGGCATATTACAGCACAACAATTCAACTTTTTTACTGAAACTGATTATAACCATGATACAATATCGAACCATATAGCAATGGTGTAAGAGATTCAATATAGGGTGTCAATAGAGAAGATTTGTCAATTCATTCTAATTAATGTATCCATTCTGATGAGAGTTGAAAGAACAATGGCGACTCGTAGCAAAAGGATGATTTTAATTTAAAGTACTTGCATAATCTAACGGTATACAGACCCAAGTAAGCCTATATGTTTTATTCCCTTCAAATTCTGAAGATAAATTTAACCATTTTGCATATGGAGTGTTCTAAAAACTAACAGAGGGTAGAATTGAAGCAAGATAGCATAGAGTCATGCAATTCAAGGGTTGGTACTGAAACATTACAGGTTCGTTCAACCACAAATCAACAATAGAACTGTACATAAAATTTTTCCAATTGAATTAAGCAAAGGATGATATTACAGATTGATAAGAAACTCAGCTGGCAATGCTAAATTTAAATGAACCACAAATTTCAAGAGTTCGGCATATACCCTGCTCAGCAGTTGTTCCCAGTTCCTCAACAGTAGACTTGGTCTTTTCCCCTCTAGCCTCTGGCGCTCCTAAGCAAAGTTCCTGCAACCTCTTGATGGCAGAGTCTATATCATTGCCACATTCTAGTAGCGCTTTCTCCAGAAGCTGAAAGGAACAAATGCTAATTATTAACAGAATAGACAATCACTATTTTAGCAGTCAACCACAATCTGTATATCAACAATGGAACAGCAAAAGCAAACATTTTTAAAGGCTATGCAACATAAAAGAAGACAACAAGCAAAATCTTTCAACTCCACTAAAAGAAACGATCTCATATACAAAAAAATGTATGGTCACACAACTAATGAAGGAAACCCTCAACAAAGAATTGATTAAAGATAATAAAAAAAGTAACCAACTATATGATCCAGTTGAATTCGGAAATTGCAAAAATAAAAACGGATTACAGTTGCACCCTAGTAGATTTTCCAATTAGCAGCCCCTTTCATGGCTTATTTTTACAAAATTGCAGATGTTATACTTTTACCACAAAATCAAATGAAGTAAAATACCTTTTCCTTTAAATCAAAATTCCATCCAAGTTTAGAATTTTATCTTCCATCCAACAAACAATTGGATATCACTCAAATCTTTTGAAACCTAATTTCTTAATACGATAATAAATCAATTTGTTATTGTGCATCTTAAAAATACAAAATTAAATAAATGGGCGAAATACCTCGAGGTCCATGTGAGGGAAGAGAGCTTGGAGGTGATCGAGGGCAGATAGTGGGCGAACAGAAGAAGGAGATGAAGGCGAGCAGCGGCGGATCTTCTTAGAGGAAGAAGCCGATGGCGGTGATGGGATATCCTCGAAGAACGATCTCTTGCTGCCGCACACTGCCGCAGACATCCTTTGCTAAATCAAATAAAAAAACTCACTATCAACCTCAACCCCTCTCTCTCTTTCCTTTCCTCTTTAATTAAGAAGACGAAGAGAAAATGGAGCTTTTGAACTGGAAATTTCTGTTTGGTCGACGAGAAAATGAAAAATTCCAATTTCGGGCTTAGGATTCCGAAGATTGGTGTTCTCAATTTATATAGAGGTGGTGGACTGAACAAGATTTTCATAACGTTAACGCGATCTGAGGTAATAAGGTTTAATTACGAATTTAGTCCCTTTATCATATTAAATTTTATTTTTATAATATTATTAGTACATCTAAATTAATAATATCTGATTTTTCAAAAAAAAAAAATAACCATAATTTACTTTATATTTGTATACTTTATATTTGTACAATAATCTTAACATGGTTATTTATTCATTTGGACTATTTGTAATATAACCGTTTCATATATTATATATTTATTTTAAAAGATTCGAATAAAAAAAAACATGTGTACAAGTGTACAGACATTATCTATACCTGTACCTGTTTAGATAATATATTAAAAAATAAACTTTAGTGCAACAATAAAACTTATCAAAAAAAATTACTAAAACATTAGTGACCACTTGTGTAGTTTACCAAATTTCATTGGTCATCTAAAAAACACAAGTCATCTGAAAACTACCTACCATCACCATTGTTTCCCAGTGTTCCCTGTTCATACTTCATAAGCCATACATTTCTCTTGGTAGAGCTACTGTACATGGCTGCTGCTTCTGGTTCAGCGAATCAGCCAAAGCACATATGGTTAAATCAGAGGATGAATGTTAACCAGAGAAAGCATAAACCAGAATTGACATGGATGATATGCTTATATAATAAAAAGGGACAAATATCGATATATACAGTCTTCAGTACGTATATATATATTTACATCTGTCTGGTTTACTTGTTCACGAACTTATGTATGCTTTTGTTTCATCACCTTAGTAAAAAGGTCTGGAAAGTTGTTTCCTACTTGGTGGAGCCAGCATCTTTAAACATCCTCTTCCTCCAACCTGAATTCCGGCCGGATGGTTCTTGGTTGTTTGGTCGGTTTTTCTTCACTCTTGCATTTATATTGTGCCCGACCGATATGGTGAGCTTCATGGCGGTAAATAGACTGAAGGCAATTGCTAGTGGCCTAACAGTCCAATGGAAATCCTCAAGATGTTGGTATTTCTCGACTATGCCGGGACAAGAATCGAAAGACATTGATTCTACTTCAGCGGGGTCGGCCAAAAATGTGTTGGGTTCGTTTCCGATAACAAATCTGCCTGGGAACTGTACAACAAGGCACCCGTTTGGAAGTATTTCTGAGATTCTTCCGCTGGACCATCCTGCTCCTCTCTTCCGTGGCCATTCGAACCTAGGAGAAAGCACAGTTGCCTTAAGCCTCACGAACTGACCCACATAATAAGGTTTAGACATTTGAAGCTGGTGGGATTTGCCGTTCCAGAGTTCCTCTAATCCTATAAATCCCACTGCCACAGTTCCATCACGCCGCACCAAATGTAGTATTCCTACAGGGGAATGAGTGTTGGTTTCTTGTTCCAAGCGCACCCAGTCACCCGCTCCCAAACCAGATGTGACCCTCTCAAGTGTCGACTCCTGAACTCGGAGAGCATTATGCATTCCGGGAACTTTCACCAGAACAAAGGTATTCTTATCAGCATCTCCATCTATACCAACAACAGTTCCTTCCCGAACATCCACAGTTTGAGGTCTGCGGGCATTCAGAGGGGTTCTTGACCGAACCGTATCGCCCACTTGAAGGCGATCCTTGAAGAGATACCAAGTGGTGTAACCACTAATAATTGATTTTTCTTTGGTCAGTCGGCTTCCACTACCAATCCATCCTCCATCTCCATGAATAGCATTTTGTGAGCTGCAAGTCCAATCTCAAACTATTATTGATCCAAGAAAACACAAACACCGAGAAAACTACAGCAAAACAACCAGATTGTACTAAACAGGGAATGCATGGAAACCATTTAACAACCACAACCACAAGCACCTACCTCTCTAAAGAGAACAACATGCAACTAATGAAATGAAGTATAAGATGCCAAGGGTAGAAAGAAAGGCAGAAGCAAACACCTTTCGACGGCTAGTAAAATGTCTGAAACTGACGGTCTATTTCTAAGATCGTACTCAAAGCAACCATTAATAACATTCTCAACTGCTGGAGGCAAGCCACTAGGTATATATGGTTTTTCTTTCTTAATCACAACCGAATGATAAATTTCATCAATTGATTTCTCAAACCATGGCTGAACACCAGTCAACATCTCCACTATGCTACACCCAAATCCCCAGACGTCGGTCTCCAAGGATAGAGGACCTCTTACTACAGGGTCCCACTGTTCTGGAGCCATGTAGTTGGGGGTTCCAAGCCTGAGAGAAATATCAGAGTCAGACAACGGAATCCCTAGAAGTAGATACGGGATTCCGAAATCCCCAAGAACTAGTTGACCCGTACCTGTAAATATCAACGAATGTTCAAAAGATCCCTGAGGGTTCAACTAAAATCACTTTATGCTTCACAAATAAGAAAACATATAAACAATTTATCACCTTAAGGTATCAGGCAATGGGAGCTTGCCTCCTTTTGACTGAGCCATTTGATCACCCAAAGATCCTTCATAAAACATACATACATACATACATACATACATACATACATACATACATACATACATACATACATACATACATACATACATACATACATACATACATACATACATACATACATACATACATACATACATACATACATACATACATACATACATACATACATACATACATACATACATACATACATACATACATACATACATACATACATACATACATACATACATACATACATACATACATACATACATACATACATACATACATACATACATACATACATACATACATACATACATACATACATACATACATACATACATACATACATACATACATACATACATACATACATACATACATACATACATACATACATACATACATACATACATACATACATACATACATACATACATACATACATACATACATACATACATACATACATACATACATACATACATACATACATACATACATACATACATACATACATACATACATACATACATACATACATACATACATACATACATACATACATACATACATACATACATACATACATACATACATACATACATACATACATACATACATACATACATACATACATACATACATACATACATACATACATACATACATACATACATACATACATACATACATACATACATACATACATACATACATACATACATACATACATACATACATACATACATACATACATACATACATACATACATACATACATACATACATACATACATACATACATACATACATACATACATACATACATACATACATACATACATACATACATACATACATACATACATACATACATACATACATACATACATACATACATACATACATACATACATACATACATACATAAGTACAAAAAGACATTGAAAAGTAAGGAACATAATCACCTTTTCATTTAGAACAGAGACACCATGCAACCAGCAAACACCAGTGAGCTCTCTACACTTCAAGAACAAATCCTGAAACTTATCAATGAACTTCTGCATATGCTCTTTCTTCAACGGATGCAACATCTTAACAGCAACTTCATGATACTCTTGAAAATCGAAACCAGACTGATGATGAGTAGCCAGCCAAACATCACCGAAAGGGCCTCGACCAATCCTATGTTTAAGTTTCAACGACGAGGGGTTTATCCATGGTGCAGTCTGAGTTGGTGTAGCCACAACAGTCCTAAATTGGTCAGGGTTTCCTTCAAAAAGTTCATACTCAAATGAAGGGACCTGCTTGGGTGCATTAATCTGTTCAGGCATTCTCCTACAAAGATGGTATAAGAAAAATTAAAAGTAAGGAATAGTTAAAATATTAATCATAATATAGCAAATACAAATTTAAAACACTAACTTATGAGGCCTTTTTCATCAATGGCTACCAAATGACTAGGAACTTAATGACCTAATAGCATACTTTTTAGGGGATTAAACCTATTTGACCAAATTTGAGGCCCCAAATCAATTTCATAATAAGAAAAAACTAGCAATATATATATATATATATATATATATAATCCCTCTTTTAATTATCTTTTCATTATGATTACTAATGCTATCACTTGAATTTTTTTACCAAGAAAGTCAAAGGCATCTAATCAATAAAATCAATTTGCAGAAAAGAAAATCAACAGAATCATCATTTACTTTAATTATCTCCTTATTTCAACTCTCAATAGAATACCAATTCAACAAATTAGGCATATCAAATGTGTGTATGTTTGTGCATAAATCCTCAAATTCCAGCTTGGCAGCTTTTAATGTTGCAGCTATACATAACAAAACCATCTATTCCCTGCAAATCGAATGAAAAGAACTCATTTTGATAATAACCCATCTCGAAAATTAAATCTTTTTTTCTGATATTTCATTCTCAGGAAATCAAAAATTTCAAATGAACAAAAAAAGTTTCCTTGCATCTTCAAAGGAAATAAAACTGTACAGGTGAATGAAACATATTCATCACAAAAACAAAATAAAAGATCACTTTGGAGTTGACCAGATTTCTATTTTCCTGGAAACAAACGGTTTTAAAATTGAAAGATACAAAGAGTTTTTCCTACAGTTTCTCAGGAAACAAACCTCAGCAGTCAACAGCAAGACTGAAAGAAAAAGGGCTTTTCAGACTCCCCAAAGCAAACTCGAACTGCAAAAGCTGAAAAAAATAATGAAGAAGATTAAAAAAAAAGTGAGATTGGAGCTTTTGCAATTTGGCAAATTTGATTTTTAGTTGAAAAAGAAGAGAGTTTTGGTAACTCTGTCACAGCTGGGAACACGGAAAACTGGGTGCTGCACGATTCATCTGCTTGCCACGTCATTTGGACCATTGGGAGGTGAACCTTCTCGCGCCACGTGTGTCACATCGTGCCTCCGGAGAAAGATACGTGGAGGTAACAGTAACACTTCATTTTCCATATTTTTGTTTTTCTTTTTTTCATCTTCTTTGTATTTGTTCTCTTATAAAATGATGGGTTAAATTAAAATTAAAGATTAATTAAAATATTTAAATATAGAAAGTAATTTTATTGAAGAGTTTATATTAAAAAATAATTAAAGAGTAATTTTATTATAGAATTTTTAATATAATTAAAGAGTAGTTTTTATTTACTAGGAGTAATTAATGGTTTAGTTATTTTTTTTTTCAATTATCACCTTGAATTCAAATCATTTCGAATTAAACCTTCTTTGTAAGTTCGAATTATATTATATATAAATTTGACCCGAATTAAATCCGACTCATCCCATTGACACCTCCGTACAAGAAATGAAGTTGATTTGGTTATCATTTCAAATACCTTATCTCACAAGCAACAATCTTTTAACTCAAATGTCTGTCAAATGCATCAGTTAAACTGAGCTCAAACATGAAACACCCAACAGAGGACACCAACTGATTTTATATGACAATCAGAGCAAAACACACAGTTGGTCCCCACCAAACATTATCCAATGGCACTCATAAAATCATGCTTCCTATATTACAACATGGCCAATTCTAATAATGGACAGTCATTGGCCATTGCCACCTCTTGATGAGCACAAGAGGGAAAACCAATACATATTACAGAGATACAATAATTAAAGACTTCCGGTTCGTCCATGGTGTCAACCATCTTGAGTCTTTTCTTGCTCGGTATCGTTCCCAGGTTTTGGATCCTTCTCTTCCTTAATTATGTCTGAGTTCTCTTCGCCGGACGATATCCCATCATTGCAAATGGCGGACAGTGGAGTCTTGAAGAGTTCGTTGTTTTCTAGTTCAGCTAATTTGTCTTTGGACTCTCCCTTGAGCTGCTCGAGGACTTCAAGCATGTTGGGTCTTTTCTCGGGTTGATTATTGGCACAAACAAGTGCGACAAGGACAACCCTTTTCAACTCCTCTTCCACGTACTTCCCATCCATCTTTGGGTCTGCCATCTCATTGAACTTCCCCTCGGAAGCTAGTGGCAATGCCCATTCCACGATAGATCGCTTCACTGTTGTACTCAGTTTCTCGAGGGGTTTCTTGCCACTTGCAAGCTCTAGTAAAAGAATGCCAAAGCTGTACACATCACAACTCTCCGAGGCTTTTCCTAACATAGCATATTCGGGAGCCAGATAGCCGAGGGTACCCTTGACTCGAGTAGTCACATGAGTTGCACCATCAGGGATAAACTTGGCAAACCCAAAATCAGCAACCTGAGGCTGGAATTCAGAATCCAGCAACACGTTACTAGCTTTGACGTCTCTATGAATTATGTGTGGGGTTGAATGGTGGTGTAGATAGCTGAAGCAATCAACAGAAACAGGTTAAGGTTAGTGTTCGTGTCGGAACAAGTAAAAACATGGAAAATAAAATCTCGTCCAACACCTACGCAATTCCCTCAGCAGAGCCAATTGCAATATTCATCCTTCGGGTCCAATCAAGAAGACATTCTGATGAATGCTGCCCATGAAGATGGGATTGCAAGCTCAAATTTGGCATGTAATCATATACAATCAGACGTTCTTGACCTTCGGCACAGTAGCCACGTAAACTCAACAGATTCTTATGTCGAACTCTCGCTAATATCTCAACCTCAACGGAAAATTCCACTTCGGCTTTGTTGCTCCACACCTTCAATCTCTTAACTGCTATCTGCAAGTACATAACTTTTGGTGTGAGAAAGAAAATGAAATCAAAATAAAGCCCTGGAAAAACTTCAAGAAGGTCCTTTCAATTGTAAGAGAAACACATGGAATTCCGAAAGTATCACCCAAATGACTATTTATAGATGACATGTAGATAAAGACACTCATACATGCAAGTATGCATTTAGAGAAAGATCGATACTATTATGTAGACCTAAACTTCCATCAAGCACCGAGGTGAGTATTCACAATTGATGACACTCGTCATTTGGCAATTTCAATGGTAAGCAAAGAGAGAGTCCAAGAAAGTTCAGGCCCTATCAGCTGATCATCGATCCTTGTAGAATGTCATTCCCTACTACTATCAATGCAAATCCCATCCTAGAGAATTCCGAATTCCAATTCCAAGGTAGAAATAAATATTGCAGAATAGGAGACTATACTACTAAAGCAATTCTCACAAATGGTAAACTAGATCCAAAACTAAAGACAAATTCCAAAAGTAACATTCGCTACCGAAGTTGACAGATCAATGACAGATTCTATTAACTCAAATTCTGAAAAGGAAAATATCAATCCTACATAAGCAAGAAAAGGAGCGAACCATACCGCATAACCATGTATAACCATCCAATCTTCGAAAACTAACAACTAAGGATGCCAAAATATAGTAAATCACTTGTTAAAAGAACCCGAAAAGGGAAAAAGTTATTCATACCTGTGATCCATCCCATAACTGACCCCAATAAACACTGCCAAATCCCCCTTCTCCGAGCTTATTATCATAATTAAAATTATTGGTAGCTGAATGCAGTTCCTTCAACGAAAAAATCCTCCATGCCGGCTGCTTCTTTCCTTTCTCCTTCCTACAGAATCATTTTCAGACATTAAACCCCGGATGAAAAACACAAAACATCATTAATATACTGTTCGAGAACTCAGATATCAAAAATATTGCAGATTGTATGATAAAGCACGAACGAATGTAAAACATTCATGATTACTTTTAAAATCCACAGATTAATTACATACCTATTTGGTAGTGAATTTAAATTCATATAGTACTTATGAATTTGAAAAACTTAACTAGTATGCATTTCATTCTTACAATTTACATAGCAAATGAAATTACAATACAAATTTCCGAATTGATATTTGGGGGAAAAGAACACTACTTTGACTGCCGAAAGACCCTTTTCTTATAAGATTAAAATCAACAAATCCTGGTTAATTTGAGTCCTAAGTATGAAAAATTATGCCTAGATGAAAACCAAACAGACATATTAAGCTTAAATAAACATTTTTCCATCTTTCTTTCCCAAATCACAGTTCCAAAAGGTGAAGAAAGTTCAAAACTTTTATCATCTTCGACAAAAGGAAATCAAATTCTAATAACACCCGGATCATATTTAAAAAAACCCAGATTTCTTAAACCCTAACAATTCCTAAAGAGAATCTAAAACAAAAAATTCACTGATAAAAGACCAACACGACCATATTTCAAAACCAATAAAGCAGTAATGAACTTACCGATCCACGCCTTTCCCACGACAAAGCATATAGCAAAACGCCATTAGCAACCCAAAATAATAATAAAATCCCAGACCCTTTTCTTTTTCTCCCTCTCAAAGAAAAAAACAGTGCCTTCCACTTTCAAAGACTTCTTTTTTCTCACTTGTTCAACTTCAGATTCACTGCAACGGATTCTGAAACGATGCCAAAGGTAACGCTTTTGAGCAGTGGATTGCTAAAAAAACATGGTTTTCTTTAAATATTATGATCTATGGGTTTTGCTTTTGCTTGCAAGAGAATGTTGCAGAAGCTTCAGTAAAAAATTGGGAGAAGAAGAAGAAGAAGAGTACCAGGGAAGGCTTGTTCTTGCTTTATCGGAAGGTGCTGCTGCTACAGCAATGTCTGCGTTTGTCAATATGTCTAGCTGTAATTTTTTTTATTTCAATTTTCAATTCAAATTTGTACCCAATCCGGTCCCCTTTTCCAACCATTTTCGTTTAATTTATTTCCATTGTTGTATGTTAAAAACAATCGGATAAATTAAACAAATGATCATTAATATTTAATTATGAATAATATCAATACAATTATTATGTTTTTAAATTTTATTAATAAAATTATTTAATTATTTAAACAGTATTTGTCAAATCTTTTCATATAAACGTATAATTATAAATTTAATCCTTAATATTTATAAATTTTTAAACTTGATCTTGATTTTTTAACTAAATTTGATCCTCAACTTTTTCCTTTTTAATCAAATTGCTTGATTTTAACAGAAAATGATTAAGTCAATAAATTATTTGTTAATATACTAAAAAAATTACGATTTAATAATGATTTTCATTAAAATTATAAAATTGAAAGGTTGTTACACTAAAATTATCATTTTTATAGCTAAATTAACAAAAATATTAATATTGAAGACTACGATTATTATTACACAATTTATATATTTTTTTGATTTAGCTACAGTGATTACAATAATATCTGTTCTAAAGTATATACTCTCAACCATTGGATATTGATCGTCCAATCACTATGTTAACAGTATTGATGTTCAGACCCGTGACCTCTAAAAACAACAACCGTTCCTTTAACCGATGAGGTTAGATGATTCAAGCAGCAGGTAGTTGCCTTGCATTAGATTAAAATTAATAATATTGGGTGATTTCACTGACAACAACATGGGAATTGTATAAGCAGCAGACATTTTTTTTTTGTATTATTAACATGTTAGTTAGGTATTATATAAATAAAATTTTCATTACTCAAAAAAATATAATTTTTAATATATTAATGTAATCGTAAGTTATTATCTGTTTAATTTTTTTTAGTCTTTTTATATAAAGTATTTAATACATTTATTAATTTTTGGGTAAGATCAGATTTAGTCGGTTTTTTATTAATATATCGAGTCAAATCTGATTATATGTTTTATTATTTCGAGTCGGGTCGAGAGAAAATATATATTAAGATCGAATTGGGATTTATTAATTGACTCATTTAAATTAGATATTATAAAATTTATTATAAAAATGATTCTACCAAATAAATTTATTTCATGTATAATGTTAAAATTTAAATTATTTATATTGTTTAAGAGACTCAAGGCCTCGTCCTATTAAATAAATCAATAATTATTCTTTTAAAATTTTGAAATTTTTATTTGATTTATATTTTCTATGTATTATCTATTTGAAATTTATTTTCATCTTTAAAATTTTATAAGTTCTTTTACTTCGAATTTTATAGACCCGTCCTTTAATATAAAATTTTATATTCCTCCTTACATAAAACTAAAAATTAAAACTATTATTATATCATTTTTTTTATTATCACGTCATCTGTTTTTCTAAAAACAATATTAATTTATTTTTAAAATAAGATAATTATATTATCTTTTAAGATCCAATAAAAATAATAATGAGTATTTGTGTAGTTTATCCAAAAAGAAGTTCTGGGGTAGGTGATCACCACATTTTTTATCTAATTTCTCCGAGCCAGAGAGAGTAACTAAAGTCGACTAGATTCTTAACTCCACCAACCACCGTCCACTTTTTTAGTAGTTTATTTTTTTAAGGAAAACTGTTTTATTTTATTTATTTTTCATGGGAAAACTGTCGTTTTCTTGAAAAAAAAATACATTTAATAATATATAATTGTAGTGGTAAACCTTCCTACCTACCATTGTCCCACATTCGACACGAAGACACCCCGTTTTATTGCATGCAGATTCATGCACTTTTTAATATTAAAATTATGACGGTTAAATTTTTAATTATTTTTTTAATATTAAAAGTACATTTTTTATTGTTTAATTATTTTTTTAATTACTTTACAAATTGATCTGATTTTTCCCCCCTGAAAAGTATCCGTTTTTATATGGTGATTTTTGGAAAAACAAAAGACAAGACAAAACACTTTGGATTCTCTGAAAATGGAATCTATGACAATGCTTATGCTTTTATGGCAGAATAAACTTGTTGGTGCCTTAATTTTATTACTTTACTCATTTTAACACCTAAAGTTTAGTATATAGCTTTAGTTAACCCCAACGTGATGAAATAATAATGTCATGTCACCTTTATTGAAATATTTGCATTAATTATTTCCCAACATATTAAAAATTGTAAAAAGAAAAACTGAATCAATATTTCAGTAAGGATAAAACATGTAGCTTTACTTAAAAGGAAATAAAATTGAATTGATATATCGAATGATCAATGACACAAATAATGGTAACATCTTTTGTCCCTGATTCGTATCATCAATCAAATGATATGAGAGCGAAACGATGAAAATTCTTTAAATTCGTCGTGAGAAGAATATAATGAGTTCAAGCATTTAGTTTTATGACTTAGGCCATTTTAGATTAAAAGAAAAAGTTGAGGAACAAGAATGTCATTTTACCATATTGTTAGTACCAAGTCAAGGCAGGTATCATACAGGGCATCTTTCAAGATTGCACAAAGTTAAACTTAGAAATATATTTAATATTGGATAAGTCAGATTTTTTATTTTTAAAATTTGTTTTTATTTATAATTTTAATTTTGTTGTTTAATTTCGGTATTTTAATATATTAACTAGTTTTTTAAAAAAAATGAATAAAATCAAGATACCAAAAATATTGGAAAACCTTACAAGAGAATATTCTTCCGATATCCACTGAAATGGTCATAAATTTATTAATATTTCTATAGGACTATGATTCGATGCTCTTTGTCACATTTTCTTGGTCCGTCATATTTTTATTAATATTTTATCCTACCAAAGTCTCACCTAAATTTAGCAGCCTTAATTGTCCATTATTGTTATTATTTTTAAATATTTGAACCTTTAATGATCAATATCGTTGGTTCAAATCTGGGGTCTATTAGAATTAAGAAATGATATTAGTAAATAAATAAAATATTTTTTAAGATTTAAGTTTGAATAATTTTATATACGAAGTATACTTAAATTTATAGGCAGAGTCCCATGTAATAAATGGGTGTCTATTGATATTTTATTTTTTAAAATATATATTTTTTATATAATATATAAATAATATTTTTATAAATAAAACAATACCCTTTAATATAAAATTAACCCTTTTTAAATACTATTACAAAATAATACCCTTAGATATAATCTTGGTTTCGCCCTTATTTAAATACTATTAAAAATTAAAAACCAAATATATATTATCATGAGAACATATTAAAAAACTAAAAAAATTAATTTATAATATTTTTATATTTTACATATATTTAAATAAAACATATACAAATAAGGGCGAAATATCTACCATTTATCAAATTAATTTTTATTAGACACTTTCCTTTATCCAGACAGTGGGTGTGACAAACTTTATAAATAATTAAATACAAACGGTCGAAGGCATACAAGAACATGGATTAGAAATTTAAGTTTCTAAATATTTTTTAATTTATTGTTAATTAAATTGTTATTTTAAATAAAAATCTTTTTAAAAATTCAGATAATTTGACTTTTGAAAAAATTTGGTTAACGATTAAATAATTTAAAAGTTTAACTAATTCAAATTTAGATGGTTCGGTTTAATTATTAACCGAATTAACCATTTGAATATCTGACCACGTATTTTTTAACATTATCAAAAAAAATTGAGCCAAATAGTGATAAAATGACATTTTAAGGGTGATTTATGATAAGAAACAACTTTTAAGAGTCAAAAGGGAAATTAGAATATAGTTTAAGGGCCTCGTTTCCTATTATATCAAACAATTTTGTGATTTTGATGCCAACAACTCCTTGTAAACCCCGCCATTAAGTTTCCTGTTTCCACAAATTCATTCAGTCCATTGTCACTTTCTGCTTTCATCTCTCTCGTCTCTGATCACAATTAGCAGCCATGGCCGCCGCCGATGCAACCGTCGCCACGACAACTCTTCTCAGCCCCGGTTACAAACGTTCCGTCAAAGCTAACGGAAAAGGAAACGGCGTTAGAGTCACGACAACTAAGAAAACCGGCGGCCATAATGCCGATGGTGGCATTTCTCCGGGGAAGGCATCGTTCATGAAATGGACACTCGAAGACGTCGTTTATGTCGCGAAATATCACCGGATACCCTGCTTTTTCGCCGCGGGGCTATTGTTCTTCATTTACGTGGAATACACGCTCCGGATGGTGCCGGATTCTTCGCCGCCGTATGATCTGGGGTTTATCGTTACGCGCTCCTTCCATCGCGCGTTGGCTTCGTGGCCGGAACTTAATTCCATTTTGGCTGCTCTTAATACGGTACGTGAATAACTGAATATGTTCATTTTCTTTCCCTTTTTTAAAAATAGCTTTACTATTTGCTTAGCTAGCGATTCGAATCAATACGATTTCGAATATAATCGGAGATCATGAGATTATAAAATAGCCGAAGTCTCGAGCCAAAAAATACAAGAAAATGTGGGTTTTGCTTTTAAGTTCAATTTCTTGATCTCATTTCCTGATTCAATTGCATGCTAAGAATATCTAAAGTTTTCTATAACAATTAACATAAGAAGAAGAAATGTGGAGATCTGAAAAAGGTAGTTGCGTTAATTTTTTTCTAGATTAATGGTCTGATGAACTTTGCTTGTGTATTCAATAGGTGTTTGTTGGTATGCAATCAGTGTACATAATAGGAACCTGGTTAGTTGAGGGTCGACCGAGGGCGACGATTGCGGCCTTGTTCATGTTCACTTGTCGTGGGATTCTCGGTTACTCGACTCAGCTCCCATTACCTCAGGTTAATTCTTGATTTATTTCCGTCACAATCCACAGGTCGACCGATTGTTTTCATTTTCCCCGTAGCGTGGCATAGCATTGTGCTCACAATCCGGTATTGTCTTGTTTGTGCACTTCTTAGTGCCCTAAAAGCTCAGTTACCTTAAGCTAAGGTTTGGGGTTCCAGCCTTGGTGGCAAAAACTTTTTGGAATCAATGTGTTTCTAAAGAGCACAATTCCGGACTGTCTACATAATGCTATGTGGCGCCCAAAAATGAGACCATCTGATTGATCAGCCGATTGTGTTAAATTTTCGTTTCTCATTTCCCCCCTGATTTGGAGCACTATGATATGATTTTGATATAATGGCTAAGTTTTTAAGTTTTGCTGAATGTCAGGAATTCGTAGGGTCAGGGATGGATTTTCCGGTAGGGAATGTCTCGTTTTTCCTCTTCTTCTCAGGCCATGTTGCTGGCTCAGTGATTGCATCGTTAGACATGAGGAGAATGCAGAGATGGGAATTGGCATGGTTATTCGACACACTCAATGTGCTTCAAGCCCTGAGACTGCTCGGTACAAGGGGTCACTACACGATCGATTTGGCGGTCGGTGTTGGTGCCGGGATTTTATTCGATTCCCTTGCGGGCAAGTATATGGAGAGCAGGAAAAAACCTGCACTTGCTTGAGGTGCCAATGAAGTTAGGCTATAAAACTAGAAATGGCAAAATTTGTGCAAGTGCGGTCAGTAGGGAGGAACTAATAATAGTTATTGTCAATAAACTTGTTTTTAGATATTCAAATCTGAAGGTAAAAACTATGCTTTTATAATCAGCTGCTGTACTCTTGTGTTTAATGATATCCTAAAAAGGCTAAAACCAAGCTGTCTTTTAATTAAGTTTGGGCAAATTTGATTGAAACAAATTTATTTATTTTTATAAGGCTTAATTGTTTTTTTCCCCAAATTATAAATTTTTCTGTAACACTGTTGATGACCCCATTATGTACATTCTATAGAACTATTGTTTCAATTTACTCTTGATTACTGCAAGGAATAGTTTAAGATACACAAGAGATGCATCTGGCTGACAAACTACTCAACATCTGAATCAACAGGGCATGATCCGTCATCTACATTAGCCAGAGGGTTATACAGGTGAGAGTTAGTGTCCATGCATCCGAGAACCAGATCGAGACTGCATCGATCACCCTGCAAACGGTGTCCGTATTAATGCAATTTTCATATATAAACTTGAATGCTTCACCTCACGAGGAAGAAAACAGAAAATGGAACATGTTTTTTGTTTTTACTTACTCCTTCCTTGGACAAGTTACCAATCATGGCACATCTATCCACAACAATACTTGTGTCTGGAAATATTGCTCTGTCACATGCACCTTCTTTACTCAGCTCCTCTGCCAGCCCCTGGCACCACCATATTCGGATTAAGTTGAGTGTCAGATACGAGTATATTTCGAGAGATTTATCAGATACAACTGTATTTTACCTGGTTAAAGAATTCAATTGGTCTGTTTTGCCATGCCTTTGGAACTTGAAACCGTAGTCTGTAAGGACCATCCCAATCAATTCCATTTGTGAATGAGAATATCAAGTTCACAGCTGCCAAATTGAGAATATATATATATATATATTATGAGTTAGCCTTGAGTTAAATTCCCCCAAGAAAGGAAAACTGGAATTTGTGAAATATACAAACCATGCTTAGGAATACATATTTGTATGGTGTATATTGGGCTATCAGCTTTTCCTCTAGCTTTCCTCAGCATTTGTCTTGGTTCACCACCACACATGATAGGCTGATTGAAACCTCCTGCAGAGTTACAAATTCATTAAGTCACAGGATCATACCTGATACTGATTTTCTTGGGTTCAGTCATTTCAAGTTTGAGTAATTTCGGGTTTTTGACTTTCTGATCAATCAGGTTCGGATCGATTCATGCTCATTTTGTGCAAGAGTATGAGAAGTTACCATTAAAAGCAATCCCAAAGTCTTCATTTGGAGTAAATTTGCTTGCTGCTGGATTATAGAAAAGCTTCAGCTTCTCTCCCTGTCATATAAAAGTCCATCTCTATAGCAAAAGACTAAAGAGTATATCTCAAGCAACATGAAACTAAAGGCAGCAATGGTGCACTTACAGAAGTCGGAGGAAGACCGTTCATCGTCTTCCAATAAACCGGAGCCTTCCCGAGTTCGAACATTGCCCACGAAGGAAGTGTATACCTATTTGAATGAATGCTTTAAGAATTTGAAACATCATATGGAAAGTCTAGAATGTGAGGTACATATATAATTCCATAGCCTGAAGCCAATGAGGTCTTGGATTGCCATAACCGGCAAGCCAGAAGTCCCCGAGAACTTTGAGGTTTCAGGTTTAAATCTCGCCATTCAAAAAAAGAATCAAAGAAGGTAGTTGGAGTTTCATACTCTTTAATACTATCTTCCATGGGACTTTTTGTATCAGTAGCAGTAGCACTAATTTTCCCACTGATCTTGACTGATCTTTTCACCTTTGGAGAATTACTGGGCAATGAGGCACCCATAAAGCTACTGGCTGCATTGGAAATACAAAACTCTTAGACATGCAGGCAGGGACCAACACAATACTTTTATGTTAAGAGAATAAATTTATAAAATTTTAGAGGAAATAAATCTTAAATAGAAAATACAGGAAAAATCTCTATTTTTTTTTTAAAATCATATACAAATTTTAAACATCTCTTCCATCCCCTCAGTCCATCCTTGTACATGGAGTTGATGAATTCAAACCCTCCAACTATACTTATCAATATTTTTGAAAAATATCTTCTCAAAATCAATTAGAAACATGAACATATTACAAATCATGGAAAGGAATACAAGACCAAATGAAGAAACCCCCCAGATATTCTTGTCATTGTACCTCTTAATCTGTCGGAAGCTGAAAAGGTTTGAGTTGGAGATGTAAAGATTGGTGCAGTAGTTGCCATTTTCTCTTACAGTTTTCCTAACAATGGATACCCTTTTTCTCCCAAGATTGAATGGTGAAAAAAAGATAGAACTTTTGGTTGGATAAGGTTAGAGCATTGAATTAGTAAATATAGAGAAAATCTGGAAAATAATATCCAGTCCATGAAATTGACAATGGAAGATTATTTAGAGAACTACAGGGATACAACAAAAAGATCGTGCAGAAATATCAGGATTTTATTTCGTAAGAAATATCTAATCTACACATCATCACCTTATCACCTCACCTTTGTTTTTTTCTTTGATTTTGAGGACAATATCATTTTCATAAAGGAAAAATAAATAAAGAGGAAGCAAAGTCTTTGTATTACTAAAATATTAAATTTGTTAAATAAAATTTAAAATAGTTCATCAGTATAATATATATATATATATATACTTGTAATATACAAAACCTAGAGTCCAGGCCCATCAACACTAACAGCTAACCCATACTATTTCTTTTTCAACATTCTTCACTATTGTCTTAAATTTCTGTTCTCCAATTTTTCAATCCAGTCTCCCATCCCCCACAATTTGTTAACATTTCTTTTAATATTTTCAAGTTTTATTCATCAATTTTTAGAATAAGAATAAATGTTGGACACAAGATTCAAACTTGTCTTATCCTCAGAGCGAGAATCAAAGGCTCAATCATTAAGGTAGAAGACACTCTTATTATTTCACCTAAATCCCGTAATTAAGATTATATATAAAAAAATTAATTTATCAAGATGAAAATTATTCTTGGAGCCATGGGTTGCTCTCAAAGCCTCAATAATTTAAAACCTAAACTTATTGATGGAGTGAACTTTTGAAATCAATTAAAACCTGACTCCAAAGGAATAAATAAACAGACATGATTTCAACTTTATAGTCACCACACTTTCCCAAACATTTGGAATTTCTAAGCAAATGAAGACACAAAGAATATTCATGACAATATAAAATTAATAACAAAGAAATAACGAGTGCAAGGGAATTTTTAAGTAAGCTTAATTGAATCAATTTTTGTATTAGATTTAGAAACTTTTATTTTTTTAACTTAATTTAATGAATGTCCTAATTATAGAATTCATATAATCTAGGAGTTTTAGTTTCAATTCATAATTATTGTAGTTGTAAATGATTATATATATATATATAAGTAGAGGGATTGTTCGGGATTGAACTAAAAATTTAACGTTAACTAAAATTTTATTTTCACAAAAGTTATTTTGTCTTTGAATTACGAACTTGTTTAACATAAATTATAGTAGGATTACCTAAGTCCTTATTAATAATATATTTTGATTTTAGTTTTTTTTTTTATCTAAATATAGGTCAAATTAAGTTTTATCATCTAATTTAAATATTTATCGGGTCTATTTTAAATTTGAAGATAAATAACCTAACCCCTTCCTATCTTTAATCCTAATTTTGATCTTGTCTAAGAGAAATCGTTTTCAAAGACGATTCAAATCTTTTTCATAATCAGTAAGATATATAAGTTTTTTTCTTCAAAAAATTATAAAAATATTATTAGATTATTCTTTTAAGTAACAAAAATTGAATATTAAACATCTTAAAATTAATTATTTTCAGTTTTACACTTAAAGATTGACTTTTTTTTTCAGTTTTAAGTTTTAGATAATTGTTATATATATATATATATATAAATTTTTTTATAAATATTTAATTTAAATTCTTTATTTTAAAGGTTTTTTTGGATATTGTACAATCGTCTCTATTACGTCATATCCAAAACCCATTGTTCGTCTTTAATATTCTTTATTAATATTTTTAATAGTATAGCCTACGTTAACCAACTCTAATTTAAATATTTGTATAAATGCTTTCGCAAGTGTTTCCTTTTTTAAACACAAGTTGTTGGGTTCATTATTCAATAATCCATTTCTTATATTAATTAATCCAAAGCATGCTTTCCCTTTCTTTCTTATTACAAACGACACACGTGCCAATTCTACGCATGCAAAAGGGTCGTAAACTAAACCTTTAGAACAAAAGTCCATTACAAAGTGAAAACATGTTTCTTGTTCTCGTACAGTGTTTTTTCTGAACTTTCCATGTTAAACTACTGTTTCTAGTACATTGAAATTCATGTCAAGTATTACCTTTTAATTTCTTTTTCAAATCATTAATTGTTGATGTTAGGGTCTCATATTAGGTACTAATCTTATTAATTCTATAAGGCGCCCTTTAAAGTTAATGGTTAATAGGGTATCATATATCTTCATCCGATGCATGGAAATTAATAAAGGAGGTTATCGAGTATTTCAATAAGTCGAATATAACGAGTGATATCAGTGGAAAAAAGGATTATGTTCATTTTAAAAGACTCAAATTCGAATAGTTTTGTCTGTAAGGTGTGTGTAACTTCTGAGTTAAGAAAAAAAGTATAAACAAATGTTATATTATAATCACCTTAAGACTATTAAAAGGATATTAACTACACAAGTAGTCACCGAACTATTTGAGAATACTTATTTTGATCACTGACTAAGCAACTCGTCAATCAGGACATCAAACTTTTTAACTCTACCTATTTTAATTACCGTCGTTAAAATCTCTATTATTTTTAACTTAGGTAAATGTCTTCTTCTAAAATTCGATCTTGTCTTTACTCATAATAATATCCGATTTAAGGTTTTGAGGACGGGTTATGTCTAGTTTTAGATATTGTATAAAAAATACATAAATTAATCTTAATAATTTTATATATTTTGTAAAGATACTAGCTAGTTCATAATGATAGAACACAGAAACAATTGCTTACGTCAAAAGAAAGCATGGTATTCAAGTAAGCATGCACTGTCTATGTCAACAAATGAACATGCTTTGCTTCTCCAAATAAAACAATGCTTAAACACGTGACCACACCTGATTTTGAGGCTGCTGTAATTCATTCCTCAATCACATATTTTAAGACTCCATATATTGCTGTCATAAATTACTTGCTTCATCTTCTCCAATATGGAACATATTGTTGAATATGAATCTATTTTTTTCATCCATAGCACCAAAATACGAATACTTAACATTAATTAAACCCTCCCCATACTTCAATGCAGGCTGGAGTAATTATGTCCCTGTAAAACTCAAACCATTTCCTCGAGAAGAGAGTTGAAAAAGTGCAGCAGAAACCGGTTTTTTATCTGTTTAATTTGGCAGCATGTTGGAAAAGGTTAAATAAATTTTATCTGTTGGTGAAAAAGTTGGTGGTCATTTTCTTTAGCTTTTGTTAATTCCATAGTTGGCAAGGCGAGTGCAGGCAGTTGTCGGCCAAGACGGTGGGCGTGAGCGCCAGTCAGAGATGGGAACGCCGCATTTGCCACACAGACACCAGTGCACGCGAGCTGCCACATGCTCACACACTCTTTCTTATTTTATTATTACTATCCTAAATTCATCGATTTCTGGTAATATCATTTGAGCTTAGATTAGGGTGTAAATGAATTAAATTCAAATGAATAAGTTTATATTTATATCTGTTTATTTTTTTAAAAATTTTAATATTATATTCGAATTTGATTCATTTAGGGTTCTCAAACATATCTACTTATATTTTTCCTAGGTTAATAAGTTGAAAAAAAAAAAAAAACATTTTCACTAGTTATCATCAATTGTAAAAAAAATAACAAATATTAATTAAAATTTAAATCGATAAAACTAGCCTTTTAACTAAACGTATTATTTTCAATTCGATATAGATTTATATCTTTTATATTTGTACTTAAAATATACATCTTTTTTTAACAAGCTAATAGTGATTACAAGTAGTATATGTTCTAGAATATAATCTCCACCGTTTGACATTGATTGCTCAATCACTCTACTAGCATCGTTGGTGCTTGAACTCGTGACCTCTAAGAACATTAATTGTCCCAACTAAGTGTTTGCTGGGTAACATTAATTGTTACGTACATTTGGTCAAAATATGCTCTATCTTTTTTTTTTTTTTTTCTTAAATGAAATTTAGTATTGCATTTGAAAATTAAGAAGATATTTAGTATTGCTGAATAATATGAATGGGGTAAATAATATCTTTTTAAGGAATGATATTCTTGTACTAATATTTTATGGTTTTGAGTGTTGGATTTTGTGGTCCAAGCTAACTAATCTCTTACACTTTAAATAGCTGTTGAACTTGAAAGCTTTCATGTATGAGAAAGAGACACAAAACCCTAAACCCTGGAGAGTTTGAAACCAACACACAGAAACAAGAAACGTTTCCTGTTCATATAGAGCGAGAGAGAAAGAAAACCCCAACCTGCCAACCCTTCTTTGTTTTCGGCTCAAACTTGTGCAGAAGATTCAACAATCCCAGTAGCCAAAACGGGTCTGCCAGTGTGGATGTTGGGGTTGGCTGCCGACCGGTTGCGAGCCGACTCGAATCGTCTGCTCGCATTCCTCTTTCACCAGGTCTGTAAAATGTAAACTTTTCATCATCCATAGGACACTTTTGCTGTGTTTTTTCTAATCATTCAGTTGATAATATATATATTCATCAGGGGATACTCGACGAGCAATTCCTGCAACTGCAACAACTTGAAGATGAATCATCGCCCAACTTTGTATCCGAAGTTGTCAACATTTACTTCCATGAATCCGAGAAGCTCTTGAGGAACCTCAGATCATTACTGTAATGATTGATATCCCTATTATTCCACTGCAAATGGGAATTCTTTTCATTTTTTGGTTGTTGAGTTGGTTACTGATTTGGTAATGTATGGTATAGGATGGACAGAGAGTTTTCGGATTACAATAAGATGGGAATCCATTTGAATCAGTTCATGGGGAGCAGCTCAAGCATTGGTGCCAAAAGGATCAGAAATGTTTGCGTTGCCTTTCGAGCCGCGTCTGAGCAGAACAACCGTGCTGGGTATGCATGCGGCATTCCCCCCACTTCACTTTCTACCTCTATTTTTGTGCCCTTCTAGACCCCTACAGACTCTAGTTTTAGTTGTTCTCAATCCAGCTTTCTTTGATACGTTTTACATAGCACCTAATAGAATAAGGGATAAGAAGTTTGATGTTTTTTACATGATTTTGATCAAGTGTTGTCCATATATATCATCCATTAACATGATTTTGATTAGGTGATGACGTTGATTTTTTTAATTTTTATTTAATTGTATGACAAGACTCGTCTTTCGAAATAGTCAAAATATAGCATACTTGACTCTCGATGGTTTTAAATGTTTTTTTTAACTTTTTAATCTATATGTTAAATCGAGTGAAAAAGAGTTGAATATCTCTTCAACCATCTTTGTTTTGAGTTTTGTTAATAAAAAATATAATCGTTGAAAGATTCAACTTGATTCGATTCGATTAGTATTTATGTTCTAACCGGGTGTTTTTTTCATTGTGCAGGTGCCTCAGAGCATTGGAGGTGTTAGAACATGAGTATTGTTTCCTGAAGAATAAATTGCATGAACTTTTCCAGGTCCCATATTTTCTCTCCTTGTTGAGAACAGAATGCAAATTTATGAGTCTTAATCATTCCCTTATCATTTTTTCTATTCCCCCACTGATTCAGATCCAGCAGCAAAGAGTCCTAGCCGCTGGAGTGCGATACCCAATGCAGAACTAAAGCCAAAACCAGTTAAAATCACAACATGGGGGGAACTGGGAAGATTCCACAGGCACTCAAATTTCAGATAAAATAATAGCAACCCCCCAACGCAGGACTCTGCAATATTTGTAGAGAGTCATGTTCTTTCCTTTTCTGCTTACTTTGTACCTTTTGAATGCAAATGAATGGAATTGGAAAGAGTTGCAGAATGATATTTTGATTATATTATCCGAACACGAGTCAAAATCAATTTTCTTTCAACTATCAATGTAATTTATTGATTGATTGATTCGAATAGAGTATTATTCTGTTTACAACGTTAAAATTTGAAACTCCTGACCTTATTTAACAGATCTAGTATCTTATCTCGTTAAATCAATCAATGTTTCAAAATCATAAATCGATTAAAACTCAAGTATAATCCCACTTTAACGGTAAATATACGGACATAACAACGAACACAATCAACACCTTGAGGATAGAAACTAACTAATTTCCTAATCTCATCGTTCTAACAAACATGCCATACAAATAGAATACATTTACTACAGCCATGCTTTGAGAAGTTCATATCTTTGCATCCCAGCCTTAGCGACATCATTCGCCATTACCATTTTATTGTCTCGATATATACGTAAACCGAATTTTAGCATTTTGTAAATTTAAATTTTATTTAAATTTTTTAATCAAATCAAAATTTTGATATTTAAGTCTATAAATAAATTAAATTCAAATGATTATATCAAAAAATACTTTAATTGTGATCACACACATAAAATATTGATTATCAATATTATTTTTTTATATGTTTAATGGTTGAAACTTTTTAATATAAAAAATTATTTTGAATAGTCAGAGTAGTTATAATGTAGTAACTGTTTATAGATATTTTTAATATTTTAATAAAACACATACTCTTATAAATAAAACAATTAAATTCAAATTTTTTAGAACAAATATTATTTTTTTTTATTAAAATTATTTGTTGTATTCAATAAGACATTAAGATTTAAAACTTAATCAATACAAATCTTCATTTTCTGTCAAAAGAGCAGACAAACTTTCTGGTCTACTTTTACAAGATCCAGCTGTTACAAAGAGGATTTCAATTCTGGGATGATCCAAATCAATACAGCTAAAAGGGGAAGAAGTGTATTATTGCATTTAAGTTTCACTCACGTGATGATTTATTTGGAAATAATTGAACACTTACCATTTAAATCTCAATTTCATCTACAAAACCAACAAAACTAATTAAGGTTCTGTCTTAATTTGACTTTTTTTTAACAATAAGGTATTATAAAATCTTAATTTAATAATAAAACTATTTTAATAATATCTTTATAATATTTTTTTAAAACTTATATTATACTATTAATAATATTCATTCATTTAGGCAAAAAGATATATTCAACTTCATATGTATACCTTTTTTTTGTAGGTGTCTATGATATATATTTGAGATAATTCATAATTATCTTCTAATAATATCATCTAAAAAATGTATAAAATGTATTTTAATCACCAAGTTTTTACATTTATGCTTTAATAATTAGATGTAAATTTGTACTATTATACAAAAATTTATAATAAAAAAAAGAAACTTTTCTTAGTTTACATTACACTATTAATAATAATTATTTCATTTTTACAAAAAAAAAAAGCATACATAACATTTAACATCAAATTTTAGTATTTTGGATGATTATTAATTTAAAATGTTAGCAATATTACGGAAAAATCTGTAATTAATTTTAATTCCACTCAAATTAAAATTTTAGAATATCCCATGAAACAAAATATTTATAATAAGTTAAATAAAAATAAAATCCAATTTAGTTTAAATTTTATCTATGAACCGAAAATTAAATAAAATCAAACATCTATAAATATAACCAAACCGAACTCAATGAATATCTCAATAAATTTCAGTAAAAATATATTATTTATCCTAAAAAACTCGAATTCGTATAAACATTATCAAAAAATTAAAATTTATATGAAAAATATTATATTATAATTATCTTTAAATTATTAAAAAAAATAATATAATCAAATCAAAATCCATTTTAATTAGCTTTTGTATTCGATTCGATTTTAAAATATCAAAATAAATATTATATAATAATCATATTTTTTCAAAATCGATTCAACCAAACCATCATCACCTCTAAAAGAATCTTCTATTTTAAATGAAAATATAAATTCCATTTTTTTTTTCTCAAAATCGCTGTCAGCTACTTAATTAAAGTTTAGATAGATAAGGCTGAATTATGAAACAACGTTAAAAGAGACAACGCATTGTGTCTGGTAATAACGTTGCATGTAACTCTTATCTTTAACATTGAAATTAATTAAGTTAATTTATATGATTGATATGATGCCACATGGATTTTCTTTAATTATTTCATATAATATCTCATTAATTACTATATTTTCTTTATTGAAATTCTAACACATGGTTCTATGAATTAAATTTAATTTTTTCAAATCACTTGCGAGACAATAACATTGTTGTCCTTAAATACATGATTTAATAAATTTTAATTTGAATCCCAAACTTTTTAAATCGTTTATTTAGGTCACTTTTGCATATAAAATTATGAAAATTAAAGCTTATTACAGCTAGGACTAAGGCTGCCATTTTATTACAAAAGCTGATAGATTATTCTCCTTTTCCGAACAAATTAATGTAGAACGAAAGTGGTTTTATACTATTTAAATTTAAGCACATGCTATAATTAAACAAGATAAAATACATAATGTAAGAGATCCATTGAATTATATGAAACATGTTTTTTTTGTGTGCGTAATTAAATGTTACCCAATTTACTGCCCCTTTATATTTTGACAAGATCCCACATTTTCCAACACTCTAACTTCAGTCAAGATCCAAAATGGTACAAGCAAAGAAGTTCAGAGGGGTTAGGCAACGACATTGGGGACCTTGGGTGTCCGAGATTCGTCATCCGTTATTGTATTTTCTTTTCTTATCAAATTCTGTTTTATTTGTTTCGACGTTGAACAATAAATATTTTCATATAATTATTTTTAATACGTGTTAAATATATGTTTTATTATCGATTTTTATGTTTAAAGTTTAAAATTTAAGTTTAACTCTTTAATTTTTCGGATTTATCATCTTTTTAATGTTCTTTCTTTGTAATCCATTTTTTTAAATATATTTTGCTTGTTTCAATGGTATATGCTAGCTATTTCCTTATCATGGTTCTTCAAGGAGTATTTTTTTTTAATTTATATTGTAGTGACGTTTCCAAGAAAGTGTTGCTAATTGGAACTTCTAGTGACGTTTCTACTCTTTAGCGTCGTTAAAATTATATTGAGTTGTGCATTATGATTTTCTTTTGGTGTGTTCCATAGGAAAAGAAGGGTGTGGCTTGGGACATTCGAAACGGCCGAAGAGGCAGCTCGAGCATACGACGAGGCGTCCATTTTGATGAGTGGACGGAACGCGAAAACAAACTTTCCAGTGGATGAAAATCGAACCGGCAACGGGAATTCCTCAACTGGTAGTAATGGCGCCATTTCTTCGATCCTCGACAAGAAGCTTCGGAAATGTTGCAGAAAACCATCTCCTTCTCTAACATGTCTAAGGCTCGACATCGAGAATTCTCAAATTGGAGTGTGGCAAAAGAGGCCTCGATCTAATTCAACTTGGATTATGACAGTTGAGCTAGGGAAGAAAAGCACTGAAACTGATAGTGATAACAAAAAGGTGGTCTCAAATGAATTTGCTGGTAATGGATTAGATGAAGAACAAAAGGCAGCGCTGCAAATGATAGAAGAATTTCTAAATAGGAATTGATTAATTGTTCAATAAACTGTGAAGTCCCGGTTTCATACCGATCGATAAATCATTCGATAACAATGAATTGATATGAATATTCGGTTTTAATCCGATGAAAAATTATTTGAATTAGTTGAGCTAAATTATTTAACTTGAACTACTTGTTCAAACCGACTCGAAAACTTAAATTCTTTGAGATTGTTCATGTGATAAAAGTCCAAGATTTCGAGTTTTGTTAAGCATTTCAACTCTATTGGCAACTCTGTTATACTAGTAAAGGATAGATCAAGGCATTGTAGTGAAACAAGTTTCCAAATTCCTTGGGGAAGTTGTAAATCTTCGTTTTTCCGACATGTCCAACACAGTTAGATGAGGTATAAACTCTGTTATATTGTTCTTATTCTGCACTTAGGATAGAACTGTGTTCATAGAGTATAGCCATGACCAAGTTTTCATTTTGATATTCTATACACAACTTGTTAGACATAAAATTGTTATCTTCTCAACAATGAAACATCACACAGATCTAAACGAGGGGGAAAAACGAGTCGAGTGGCTTCATCCTGCCATTCTAATGCTTCCCACCAATCTTGTCTTCCTTCAATGGTGATGTGATTCCCTTTTGCACTGTCAGAATCGAGAGGAAGCTTCTTCAGTTTTGGGCAGCCATACCACATTGAAACTCTTTCCAGACATGGAAAAGGCAGGGCATCCCAGTATATACTCTTCAGCTCTGGTAGAATGCATAAATCAAGTGTTTCAAGCTTCAGAAATGGTGTAGGGTATCGGATTCCAACCGTAGCTGCAACTTCACCAAGTTTTCCCTCACTCAATATTTCTTCCATTTTTGCACACTCCCATAGCAAAAGAGACCTTAGAATTGGAGCAAGAATCAGCCATGTTGAGTTCGTCAATTTGTTGCAACCAGTTATCGAAACGATGCTCAAGGCATGAAAGTGTGAAGTATAATTAGTACATGGAGACATCGTGGTATGCAGCTTTTCCATTTTCATCTCTTCCAAACTCCCACAACCCAGAAATTCAAGCTTCTCTAGACACTCCATGTGTTCTAAACATAAAACATTAAAACAAGCCGAAGCTCAAAAATATTTCCAGAGCAAACATGCTTTTTATCTGTATCATTACTATATTCAAATGTTTCAAACTTTTCAATTCATATATAAGATGTTCATTACCTCCATTCAAAACATTGTCTTCCTCCAGATGATCTCCACTTGTCAGAATCCATTGACAAGTTCTG
Organism: Abelmoschus esculentus; assembly: GCA_035048815.1. NCBI lineage: Eukaryota > Viridiplantae > Streptophyta > Magnoliopsida > Malvales > Malvaceae > Abelmoschus > Abelmoschus esculentus. Next base: position 6,531,544 of record JAUCBN010000066.1, read on the forward strand.
AATATTTGCAACTTTGAAAAACTAGATTTCAGACACCTCGGGATTCTTCGGAGAATGTACATGTAATTCAACTCCAACATTTTCCGTTTTGTTAAGGATTTCAACTCTATTGGCAACTCTGTTATACTGGTCTTGGATAGATCAAGGCATTCTAGTGAAATCAATTGTGAAAGTCCTTTGGGAACTGCTTGTAAATCTCTGTTCTCCGACAAGTCCAACCCGGTTAGATGAGGTATAAATCGAAAGAATCCATCGTCGATCACCTGCAACTCATTTTCCATAAGAAACATAGTATGAAGGTTATGGCATTTAGGTGTTTCTCTAAGAACTTGAATTCGATTCTGCATCATCGACATTCTTTTTGCACCTTCCCATGCCTTAACATCTGGTTCTGTAAGTAATTGAGCCCCTGCTTTCACAAAAAAAAAAAAAAAAAAAAAAACTTATCTTCTGCTTCAAGCTGGCATGCTATCCATAAACCCATGTCGCGGCTCACATCATGCATCTTCGCATATTCTACACCAAATGAGTCTCCACCTCTTTCCAACAAACATACACTTAGAAGAGAGTTGATAATGTGGTCTCCTTGCATTTTAGCCTCACTAATTCTATCGAATTCATTCAACAGCCCTTCACAAAACCAATACTCTACTAATCTCCTTCTGGGGATATTATAATCTTCAGGATACAAACAACAATATAGGAGACAACATTTCATTGTCGGAGGCAGATTATCATAACTGAATTTTAAAAGTGGAAATACCTCATCTTCCATTTTGGGTAATGTCGATCGCTTCAACTTCTCGATTGCATAATTTCCAATCCCCAGGTGTTGTCTTGCAAGCCATGGCACGACCGATTGAAGAAACTAGATGTATGTACGTACGTAAGCATGGTTGATTGATTTTTGGTTTAACTGCAGGTTGAAGAAACTAGGAGCCCTTGATTGGAAACTAGTGGTAGAAGACGTGCAATATTGGCGTCTAGCATCTTGCATTTGGTTTCATGCTGGTGTAGTCCATTTACTGGTTAATATGATAATCCCTTTGTTTCTTTGAATCCGATTGGAGCAAGAATTTGGATTTTGTATGAACTTCATTTCCTAAAATGGTATTCTGATATGTTTTTTTTCCTTAAACTTGGAAAATAATTTTGAGTCAAGTCAACAATTGCAGCGAGGATCGGACTGTTATATATGATTTCCGGCATCGGTGGGAGCTTGGTGTCCGCTCTATCCCAAGCTCGGAAATAAACCATCTCAGTTGGTGCATCCGGTTCTCTTTTCAGCCATGCTTTCCGAACGTTTTACGAATTGGTCAAACTATACAAACAAGGTAATCATAACATCTGCAATCTCTTGTCTTGTTGGGGTTATGAGTTCTGGTTCTAGTCTATTCAGTGTTCAGCTCTGTCGACCATGGTGTTAATTATTTGTTTGAACCTAGCTGTCGAATTTCTACCTCAAGTCGATAATTCGGCTCATATAGGAAGGTTTGTCTCTGGAGTACTAGCCGGATTTGTCCTTCTAATGCGACCTCAGTTCGGGTACATAAACCCGAAGCAAGTTCCAAAGGGATATCAGATAAAACATAAAGTACTCCCAAAGCACAAATGGTACCAATGTGTTCTTCAGTTTCACTTTAGTCTTTTTTTTTCAGATTTGCAGTTGGCTTTCAAAGGCTACTTTCAGGCAAAACTCTTTAAAACAAGCTTTGCATGGTGGATTTCGTGACCACTTCCTGTATGATTATGTGCAGTGCAAAATCTGAGCAACACATACGAATTTTCAGTACATTTCGACACAATTTCACGAGGCAGAGTTCGAACCATGGATCACTAGCTCATCATTCAAGGGACAATAATCAATAGGCTTTAATCTAAGCTTGATTTTTATAGGATTATTACAGAATAAATGTACCTCTGGTGTGCATGTTTATACAATCATGCACAAATCTTCAATTGTTAATGTTTCAACATTGCTTTGAGGCTACTATCTTCCAACCTGTTTAATAGTCACGAAACAGTGTAATAAACACGACACCTACACATTTAAACACGATAAATGTTCAATATATGTATCGTATTCATGATGAGAACTTCAACAATGTACAACATAAACGATCAAGAAACAGGATGAAACATCAGGATTCATATATACAGCAGGTCTTATCAAATTAAGATACCCTCCATTTTTGTGTTGTATACTACTTACTATTCATTGTACTGCTTCATATCTCACACGAATCCGAATACCCAAAAATCGCATACCGGTTGTTTGCGACATTGTCGTACATGAAATCCCTTACGAACCTGCATGGTGCAAATAGAAAACAAATAAATGATGACAGGGATCTACATCAACAACTTGCAGAAAAGCCAAGGGAGAAGCAGAAAAGGATGATTACAAGGGTATGAATTGTATAAAGAATGCAAGCTGAGGGAAAGGCAATTCTAGGTATTCCATGATCTTCAACACTGCTTCTGACTTAATATATGATCTGAAATTCCATCAGCAAACTTAATGATTATTGATTAAAGACGATAAATGGAATCGACTCATGAAGCGTAATGACTTAACGACTGGCAAGGTACTACAATAGTCTATGTCCATAAGTTGTTATTATCATTTTCGGGTGTCTATCAACCCAAAAACTTAGTCACCCGAATATACATGTCCTTGGCTCGAATTGTCAACAAGGCTCCTAAATGCAGGAGGTCTTGTTTTCGAACTTGGAGATCTTCGGGTAACAAAACCTTGAGTGTAACTGTGTAAGTGGATGTCAAAAGGAAATATCAATAGTATGCGTACGATACCGACATGATGCCATTCAGGGATAGTACCTTACCAGTTGATGGTTTATGACCTGAAACATTACCTATCTTTTTCAACAAGAACAACACTAGAAATGTCATCAGGAGCTCTTCCAGATCTCCTCAGTAGTTTCTTCCCTGCTTCACTTTGAAGAGCTTCGAACCTTATTCTCCTATTAACATCAAAAAGGGGGAATATCATCAAAACATAGATCACGAATATAGCCGGAATTGGTCCGTACAATACACATACGGAATTACAATTACAATATATTTGAACCTAGAGTAGAATAACCCTGTCCATCCACACATATTGGGGCTTAAACCAAATTAAAAGAAAGACCAGAGTTTATACTACCAAAATTCATCTCTGCCTATAAATCGAAGGATATTGACTCTTTAAGCATGTTCCAATCATGTATATTATACCAGTAATATGCCAACCGAACTGAACTCAATCATCACAAAAATCCTAGTTAAAAGCCCATACTTGTAAAATGTACATATATGGGTCAAAAGACTCAAAACCAAACAACAAAATCGACTGACCTGTTCCGATCAACATCACGAACAAACCTGACGCCTCCATTACACAAGTTGCAAACTCCTGTCGGAACAAAACAAAAGATTAGAAAAATTTCAAGTGAGCATGTTTGGTCCTAACTAGAACAAAGAGTGTCTATGGAGAGCTGTAATAATACCATCAAACAACATGATGGGTCTGGTGTCCTGGTCGAAGAAGCTGGAAGTGGCTTCGACCCAGTTCACAGAATCAAGCCGAGGAGGGGTTAAAGTGGCGAAAACGGTTGATCGGTTTCTGAACCGGGCAGGAGGTGAGATGGTTAATCGTGTGAACCCATTGGGAAGAGAAGCCGCCATTGAAAACATCAGCACTTGAAAGACTCGGGTTTTTCTTTCTTCTAAAAGTTCCTTTTGGGGATAAAAAATGGTTCAGTGGAGATTTTGTATGGCTCTACGCGGACTTTCGGCTACCATTTATAATTTTATATACGTGGACCGTAATCTTTATTTCTTTAATAATCTTAATATTACTAGTACAATGTAATATAATATAGTATACCTTAATAATTGAGCGATTAGTAATATTGTTTCACCCTGAATAAAATACACAGGTACGTAATATTAAAAAAAAAAATCTAACTTGGGTATTCAAAAACCAAAACAACAGCCAAATTAAACACATTATTTCCCCCCATAGCCTAAGGCCTGAACCATAGGCAAAACCTAACCCCCAAACCCTCACCGGCGCCATCATAACCGGCAGAGAGCAAAAAGCAGCTCTCTTTCAGGCTCCTTACTTTTTCGGTAAACTTATCTTCTTCATTGGCTTCACTTTTGATTTAAAGAAATGTTTTTTTCCCGGGGGTTTTTAGATATAATTTGCACCTGTTAATCCGTGGCTGATTACTTCATTCAAGATATTGCATTTGGTTCTATTTTGAAATCTGGGTTATTGTGCTTTTGAGGATTTGTTGACTATGGTGCCTTGAAGAAACGAATTTTTTGTATATGGTATTATTCTATTAGTTTCATGTCTCTTGGATTGTTAGGATTCTTGAGTTTCATAGATTGGTGTCTTATGGATGAGAGGATATCAGAACATGTTATTTCTGCTACCGTTTTGCGGATTTTGTTCACTTACAGCTTTCTCCAAGCAATCTCCAAATGGATTACTTTACACGAAACTGTTATTTCCAAGCTTAAAGCTGAGAGAACAGGATTGCGTCTGAAGATACGGTTTCTAGATTAGCCGGGGCTGGCCACTTTTGATCACATTGAGAATTTACTTGAGAACTAGAAAACTTCAAATTAGACCATGACTAAGGTTCTCAAATAGTGCCAGATTTAATTGAAGTTCAGATGATATAGTTTTGCTTTATAGATCGAATATCTTTTTATGCTGTTGCATTTTAGGTTTTCTACTTTGAATAATGAAAGAGAGTACTTCAAATGTGCTTCCATCTCCTATTGCAATGCTTCAGAATGGCAGTTATTGATCATCTTCCTCTACATGTGAATGCTTAACATTGAAACATATTTTTTGCAGGGAGTATTTTGAAGTTTTTATGAGCTCGAGATCAATTGAGTATATTTCCAGGTTTATCCATTTATTGATAACTTGGTAATCTCACCCTTTTAGGGTCTTGTTACTTCCACCATTGATAGAGAGAATACAAGAGCTTTTCCCCCCAATTCATTGCTTCTATCTTTAATTTCAATGGAATCACAAAGCTTGTTTCCTGGGTATTTCTCGAATTCAATAACCCCATTGTACCAAAAAGTTCAACATCTGTTATCTTCCTCATCACCTTCTCTTGCATATCCCTCTTGTTTCATTGGATCAAAACACCAGGTCTCTTTGAAACTCCAACATCTCCCAGCTTCTGAAAGGATGAGGTCTGTAATAAGTTTAGAGTGTGCAAACAGTGTAGAAAAAGCAAGTAATGTTGTTTCTGAGAAGGAAGGTTCAAAATCACTGGTTAAGCGGAAAAGACTAGCAGTTTTTGTCTCTGGTGGAGGCTCGAATTTCAGGTCAATTAACCAAGCATGCATTGACGGCTCTGCCAATGGAGATGTTGTGGTTTTGGTCACTAATAAACATGGTAATTTGTTCTCTTAACGAAAATGTGAGTTAAAGTTATTTTTTATGCTTCTGTTTGAGTACTTCCCAGAATATTTTTGCTTAAGAAAAACTTTGAGTTAAAATGTGATTTGAGTAATGTTATTTGAATTTTCTGGTTTACAGTTGCTACCCTTGATAGAATCTGCTTTTTATCATTAGAGAGGCTGTGCCGCTGTGAAGTAATTCAATTATCAATTTTGGGAGTCTTTCAGTTTTAACTGCCGAGTCTTGAGATGTTAAAAAAACTTCTCGCAATTTTGGAAATTACACATATTTCCCCTTATTTATTATTTTGTGATGTCAGCTTGTGGTGGCGCACAATATGCTAGCGATAAAAGCATCCCGGTAGTTTTGTTCCCAAAAGCAAAAGATGAACCCAATGGCCTATCTTCTGATGACCTTGTAAAGGTTCTTAGGTTGTTTTCTTCTTTCAACCTAGTTATTTTGGTTAGTTTCTATTCTAATTTGTCATTGCATATAGTATATATTGTTTATAACCCCTTTCGAAATTAACTATTTACCTATATAATATAATCCAAAGGAAGCTTTATATGTGGCTTAAAACTTTTGAGAGTTTCTTTACATTTTTTGTTATTGCTTATGCAAATGATTATAATCATGTATTGCATTTTATCAAATCCAGGGAATTCGAGGTCGATTTCATTCTTTTGGCCGGATATCTGAAACTTATACCTTTGGAGTTGATTCGAGCCTATCCTAGGTCGATTTTTAACATCCATCCGTCCCTTCTTCCAGCTTTTGGAGGTAAAGGCTATTATGGTATGAAAGTGCATAAAGCAGTTATTGCTTCTGGAGCAAGGTATATTTTCCCCTTTAGTTTCATGTATCATGTTTTTATGTTTCGAACCTTATCAGCTGATAAAGCTTTGATATTGTTTATGACGGTTTAGATACTCTGGTCCAACTATACACTTTGTTGACGAGCAGTACGATACGGGTCGGATACTTGCACAAAAAGTTGTCCCTGTTCTCGCAAATGACACCGCTGAAGAGTTAGCCGCTAGGGTTTTGCGAGAGGTGAGGTGCATTTATGTCGGATTTTTTCCCTTACATTTAACTTCACTTTAACATTATACCGAAACAAATTGCACAATTGTAAATTGATAGTAAGATGGTGATCAAAACTAGTTACGGTTATTATGAAGCTCAAGTTACTATTGGATAATCAAGAGAGATGGCAACTTTACAATGATTTTCGGGGTTTTATAGGAACATAAATTATATGTGGAGGTGACAACTGCATTATGCGAAGACCGGATAGTTTGGAGAGAAGACGGTGTTCCTCTCATTCAGAGCAAAGAAAACCCAGAAGAATACTACTAACAAAACTAAATTGCAGCACTTGCATTGTCTTTTCGAGACCATCAAGACTGTTGGAAGTTAGTCTTTTAACTCACATGTTGGAATTTTGCAAGTTTAACAAAACTAAGTGAATGAATAAATTGATATACTGATAGCGAAATTATACATTATTGCATGGCTTTAAAAGTTTTGTGACTCCATGCATGAAAACAGTATTCGGCAGTAAGTTGTCCATTAGTGGACATGCCAATTACATGTGCAAGCATAAACAAACTCTTCTTGCTCTATCTGCTGCTCTTGATGAACTGAAGGCACCAAAGAATGACGTGCAAATGAAGGTTGATCTAACCGAACAACGATGATGGAAAAGCTGTACAATAAGGTTTCTCCGGAAAATAACTATTCTTCTCGATTATGAATTGTTACAGATTGCGAGATGAGACACGGCTTCCTTCTACTCAGACAGCACAAAAGGGACCAATTTTGATTACCATTTAGATGTATTTCTATACTTTCGGTTATGGTTTCATAAAATGTGAAGCCCATCCAACTGAATGTGAACAAACCAGTAAGATTCGTTCAGAATTTAACTTATTTCATAAAATAATGGGGGCAGTAGCCATCAATTATTTAATAATGCGTTGAAGTTTAACCTAAAAAGATGCATAGTTCAAAAAGATGACCACCCGGTGTCCGAAGAACCGCCAGAAACAAAATCAGAGAAACCACCTGAAACAAGATCAAGGGACAATCGGAAACCAAACATGAAAGATTTTTTGAACATTTAAAGGTGCAATGCACGGTATGCTGGATTTCGTTCCATCTTCTCCAATATTATTCAAATAGGGAAACAAAAACCGAAAACTGCAATTAATGATGATGATCGTCGTCACCATGTCCATCGGGAGGTCCTCCAGGACCCACAACTTCCAGCTGCCAAAAATCAACATAAATAATTAGGAAAATCCTACAATGTTTGAGACAACAAAAGTGCATGGAGGCTGGATTGTTAAAGACTGCAACTTCTTTCTTTCATTGTTAACACAACCAAGTGTTCTAAGGGGATGAGATGAAACGTATGTAAAGCTTAAGGTCTCCAGGACTCGATTCATTCATGGCCCCAACCTTAAACTGATTCAAGTACACCTCAAAATCAGAATATGGTGTTTGTGTAGGAAAACCAATACATGCAGCAATGTCATTGTAGTTTCAATTGTATCCTTCAGGGGAAACATAGGAAAACCATACAATTCTATATAGCTCAAATATTTGCAGAGCAATTTAATATATGATTATTAGTAGCATTACTGATCCCATTTACAGAGTTTTACATATGATGAAAGCAGGAAACAAATTTACCAATGTAACATAATATACATAAGCTATTTATTGCAAAAACTGGTTGATTAACCATGCTCTAGACTAGAGATTTAGTTGTTCCATGACACCCAATATTAATTCAAATTTCAGAGTTGTTGAAGAATCCATGTATGAGCTAATAGAAATTTCTAAACGGGATATGGATACAGTGAATGCAAAGAAATAGACATTTAGATGCGAGCTCAAATAGATCAGCTCAATGCTAGGAAATACGAAATTAATGTTTTGCTAATTTGAGATATCTACTCACCACAAAATACTGTGAACAAACAGGGCATTCATGTGGCTTTCCTTTCTCTAGCCAAAACCAGACCACATCATGCTCATCCTCTGCATTTTTTAAATAGTTAAATCAACTAATATTAGTTCATGCAGAATGGTTCAACTTTGTAAAAACACAGGTCCAAACCTAAAAGAGCAGAAACATATATTTGATGAAAAAAACATACCTCCTTCACCTCCTGGGCATCCAACTATTCTTTTGTCGTAGTAGGACTTGATGATACCAGGTGCTTCCTACAAGCAGATAAATTCAAAAGTCAAGTAGTGGCATTACTCTTATGATTTCATAAAAGTCAATATTTCTGGTTTCCAGCATAAAGAAATAAAGGTTTTATCACCATAAAACAGAGTCCCAAGCTCAAAATGTTAAATCTAAAGAAGAATATTACTAGCTAGCCATGATTTAATCATATATCATTAGGTACAACCATAGAAGTGCATTAAATCCAAGAACTGAAGCTATGCAGAAATCATATAAAAGAGGAACAAATGCATGAAAATAGGACAATTTTTTAGCAAAAAATAAATAAATAAAGGGTCAAAAACTATCTAGCATTCCTTCTATTGAAGATGAAACGCACATGGTCAAAAAGATTTCCCCAACTGTAAAACACTGTGAAAGACATTTGCAGCCCATACTAACCTTTGTGCCAAAAGGACCAATAGGGTTATTTACATCTTCAAGAATTTTCTTTCCCTAAATAAAACAAAAGAAACCAAATCAGAATGAGAAAGCACTGCCCATAAACTGAGAAAGCAGTGCGTTAAATGTAGCCAATTAGACATAAAGCTTAAACAAGATAGCAGGCAACCAATGTCGATCGACTTTTGATTCAATTATGTCCAGATATCACCAAATTTGGTTCGTTAGTCTGTCACAATATTGATAACATTGGTTAAGTCGGTGTTCGGAATTTCAGAACCGACCGCTCACCCCTAAATATAGCTGTCTAACATAAATCTTCAATCCTAAAAGTGTAACATCACAAGAAAGTTCTCGCATTTTAAAGATAAAACATTGGTTATGTCGGTTAATTATGTCCATATACCACCAAAGGTGGTTCGTTAGTCTGTTACGATCTTGATAACATAGGTTAAGTCAGTGTTCGGGTTTTCAGAACCAACCGCTCACCATGAAATATAGCCGTCTAACAGAACATCAATACTAAAAATGTAATATCACAAGAAAGTTCTCGCATTTTAAAGATCAAACATCGACATCCGAAGAAAAGAAATTCACCTGAAGCTCAGCCTCAAGCTCCTCACGCTCGTGACCGGTGGCGATAGGCATTACATCCTCAACCTTCTTCACGACACTCTCCGCTACACAAACCAGAAAAAAAAAAATCAAAACCAGATAAACAAAGGAGAACATTTTCTATCATTTCGAATCAAAATACTAATAATCTAAAATATTCGAACATAAATGATAACGATTCGTTTGACGAGGGATCCACGGAAACTGGCATTACCTGAAGCGGCGGAGAAGGGACGACTGAGGAGATAAACGGAAGGCGACGACGAAACGTTAGATTTGGACGGCAACAGCGCCGCCCTGGGAACCGATCGGTATGGAGCTGTTGCTAGGGTTTTGAGCTGTGCAGTCAACAGCCTTCTCCACATATTTCTGAAGTATCAAACAAACAGAGCAATCTCGTTTTGAGGTTAAACGGGAAAGGCTTCCTTTTGGTTAGTTTGGCACGCGCGCCATTTCTGTTACACGTGCGAACTTTGTGGGAATTTTGGGTTTTACGGTGCGGTTCGAGTGGAAAAGTTGCCATGTTTGAGGAAATGATTTTACTGTATAAATGGATTGGATTTTTTGTATCAAATTCTGATTTTAGTACTTCTATATATTTGAATTTAACGTTTAAATCTTATAGTTTAATTACATATAATTTATTCCATTTATTTTTACGATGTTACTAGTCAGCCTAATAGTTATCGATATTAATTATATTGATTAAAATATTAATGTAAAGTAAAAAAATAATATATTAACTTATGATATTTGTATGAATAAATTCACATCAATTTTTATTCTTTGATTATATTGATTAAAAACATTTTTTAAATTAAAGAATGAATTAACATCAATTTTTATGGAAATAGAGAATTAATTCGAGGTTCAAACTATAGATACTCTTTTATTCTTTGAATTTCGGGATGAATAAATAATGATGATAGATACATAAATTAAAAGTTGTCGTATCTCAAAAAAATTAGGAATTGAAGTTAATTTTAATTTTTAAATGTTTTTAATTAAATCTCCTATATCTTTTAAATATTTTTATTAAACCTTTAAAATTATTAAAAAACTATTATATATATAACCTTTTGAAATTTTGAAAATTTTGAGCAGGCTTCGAAAATTCTTTCACCAAATTTTACCAATGTGAGTAAACTTGGATAAGTACAAATGATGCTAATACCATACATAAGACTAAACTAAATTTAACATAATTCATAATCATGTTCGATGTGAACAAAAATCTTGTCTTTTCTAGTTGTTCTTTTTTATGTTTTAATGTTATAAAATATTTTAAAAATTAAATTTTAAATATTATCCTTAAAATTTATATTCCAAACTCTAAATTTTACACACTAACTCTATATTTTTATATTCTAATTATAAATTTTAATTTTAAACTATTATAGTATTTTTTTTAATGCGAGATATAAAAACACTAAAAAAATCAAAAAAAAATCTTTATTTTTCCGATACTACCAAAAAGAACATAAAAAACAAATCGATTACCATTTGATTTAACAAAGAAAGATACATACATAAATGTAACATTGGTGAACTCAAATCCCTCGTAGTTGTTACATTGAAATAAACCTAGTGTACAATAATGTAACCCCTAAATGGACCCATCACATTAATTTCTTTCATGATAAGCAATCCAAAATAAATTTCAACAGTTTCACAAATGATGTCTTTTTCGGACACTAATCAGCTTCACATCATCCACCACCGGTCCACAAAGAGAACCAGAGTTGTCATTTTTCATGGTGTAAAATGTGCTGTAGAACATTACCCTAGTCCGGGTCGAATCGGCTTTAAATCGAAGCGTCGCTCGCTTGAATCCTCCTTTGCCCTTCGAGTCATACGTGACCTGGACGGTGTTTCTGTTTGCGAATGCTTCGACCACCATGGAACCTTCACATGCGTTGTTAGCATCACCGATGGCAAACGAGAGGACATAGTTCCGACCGATTGTTGTCCTAACGACTTGCGAGAGGGAACTTTCTTTACCGGCTATGAGTTCGATTGCTCGCTTGCCTTCGGGTACAGTGAAGTGTTCGCTGTCAATGTACTTAACTGCTTTGAGGGAGTCGATAATCCAGCCTGGTAAAGGACTGTGATCATCTTCGATATGGGGCGGAATTATAACTCCTTCCGACATCGGTGTCGCGAAAAGGTAAGGACCTTCTTCGAAATTTCCGTTCTTCAGGAGATTCACTGCAAATATATGTTGGATCAAAAACGTTTAGTGACCATGTTTCAACTACTGACACTAAAACATTATCGTATCATGTTCGATATTATTGACTTTACTTACCTCCGGTACGTTTCGGAGGGTACAAGGTTTTCAACGCGACCGAGTCGATAAGAGGTCCACAAGCAGCATCTTCCTCAACACCCGGATTATGTATCGAGATCTCGATTAAAGACTCATCCGCTTGAAACGCCCATGCATACGAATCCCAACCATTGCTACTATACATTGTTTGAATCGGGAACAAACCAAAGTCGTTTTTCTCGTAGTTTGGCGAAACCGAGACGTTCAACTTCTCCTCTTGCGCGCACGTTCTAGCCGCGCTGAAGGTCAGGGAGTAATACATGCCTTTGATCACCTTAAGCTTCTGCTTGATCAGTGCCTCATTTCCTAACCTAACCGCAAAGCCTCCTTCGGGCACTATTAGCAACATGTCACCTTGTTTTTGACCTGATTTTATGTACTCAACGTAGCCTGAAATTTCCCAGTTTGGTATTGCCTTTGGGCTCATCACTTTTGTTCCTTTCAATTCTGATGCCTTTGGACCATACTCAAAGTTACCATTTGGCAATAAACCTGAAAAAAAAAACGATTACGAAATTCAGGCGAGCAAAAAAAACCCGATAAAGAAGATTAATAACACGACGATTCTCTGCATATAAATGTATAGAGTCGAGCTTACCATCTTTGACAGACGAAGCTGCTTGAGAAGTGGCACAGATTAAGAGTAACAACACGGCGATTCTCTGCATTTTTTTTACGCTATCGGCGACGGAAACGAAAGGAAAAGGAGGAGGAAACCGGAGGAAAGAAGCGGGAATTTGGATGGGAAAATGGCGAGTCCCGGGGTGTGTTTTTATTTGCTTAGTTATAAAAGAAAGCCACTAGTATTATACTAAAACTACAGGAATGCCATTATACTCGATAACCCAAAGTTTTTTTAGTTTTATAAAAACAAATTATTATTAAATTAATTTCTAATAGTATATAAACCTAATAAATGATTTTAGTGGAAAAAAAACATATGATATTTATTTTAAAATATGCGAGTTTAATTGATTTATTTATTAAATATGTATATTTTTAAAAAATTAAAAATATTTATAAATAGATATATATATTTTTTTGTTCTATTGATTTGTATAAAAGATAGATAATAACCTTAAATTTCTGCATGTATTTTAATTCTTAGTCTGACGATTCATTACAATGATTTATTAGTGCTTATAGTTTGTTTTATAGATTATTTATACTCTGTTTGTCTTGAAACTTGGTGACCTGACCTGATATCACAGATTATCAATATTGGTCGTGGTTATTAAATAATGAAACGTAATTTAGAGCATGAGTGTGGAAATTAATTTCAGATTTGGTGCTCTCCTGGGGGAGGTTTAAGACAAGATCTTCAAAGCCACATGGACAAAGGGTTGGATGGTCGGTTAAGGAGTATATTCAAACGTAATTTATTTTTGAGAAACAGAGTATAAATAATCTATAAAACAAACTATAAATTTTATTTAATAAATAGAGTATAAATAATCTATAAATACTGGGATAACAAACCAAATTCAAGGCACTATTTAGTCTCTAATCCTTATATTTTATTTAATATAAATTTTTGATAATATTTTTTTACAATTTTTTTTCTTTCTCCAAATTCTTGACTCATTTAAATAATTATCAATAATTTCTTTTTTAAATTATTTATTAAATGATATAATAAATTCTGCTCGTACCGTTAAAAAATGAAGAAATTAAATTTGAATAAGACTTTTAATATTTAGACTCAGACTTAAATTTTATAAATTTGTCTTGATTCAACTAAAAAAATCAAATAAAGCACATGGGTAAGGGAAGATGATGGCTTTAATTTTTTTGAACTATTGATGTTCGAATAATTAATTAGTTGATTAGATCAAAACGAGTTTTAATACGAAAACAGTCTTTTTAACCCTTTTCTTTATTTCTAATATTATAATTCGAACTGTTGATGTAACTTAAATTATTTAACTTTCGTACAATTAATTCATCTCGATTGATAAATAGTGCCTTGAATTTGGTTTGTTATCCCAGTATTATTTTTCATTAGTTTTGCTCGTGGGAGATTACCCTAAAAAACATCCTAATCAAATAAGGCAAGATTTAGATCTCATCCCGATCAAACCATGTGCTACTGCAAGTGAGAATTTTGATTCGGGTTTGGCAGTCATTTGATGTTATTTTTTGGTTTGGTTCGTATTCCTTGTTTGTCGGCAATAATTCCATAGTTTATGATTTCCCACCATGTGCAAGAGGAGTATGGGAATGGGACATGGAGCTTCGACGAAGATCTCAAGAACCTACATTTAAGTGGATCAGGAACAATTAACAACGAAAAAAATTTAAGATTTGTTTTTTTAAAAAATTAAACTTTATTAAAAATCTCTTACTATATAATTTAATTCGAAAAAGATTCATTATAAGCACACAAAACAAATACAAAATTCAAACACCATTCAAAAAGAGTAGCTTTGGTTAAAGTTTGAATAGTAATTTCATAATTTTTTGTTTGGATAGAATTGTAGTGGGAAACTGTTTGTCCAAGATCCCATTTTCTTTGAACATGACAGATCCCAAATTGATAGCTTGATTTGTTTGTATTATGAAATGATCTGTCCAGAAACCATTGTTTATATTATTCATATTGTCTTGTCTGTCCCATGCAATGTAATAACTTAAATTATGGGATCAAATTCAGTGACAACGGATGGACAGAAGGGTTTCTGACAAAATTTGTTGGGTTTCAAGATAAAGAGAATATATTATAAACTTTTGGGGCAGTGATTCTGAAATTTTATATGAAATGGATCTCAAGAAAATTGCAAAAATCGACAAGATAATGTATGACGTAGTTTTTTTTAATTTTAATGGTTAAAATAAGATTAAATTAATAATTTAAGAATTATTTAAATAATTTTTTATTATATCAGGTCAATCTTTTATTAACATTTAATGGTAATAAATAATTTAATGATTAAAAGTTTATACCCAAGAATATAACTGATTTTATTAGTTATTTTTTTAATATTTTCAGTAATTAACTTTTTTATATAAAGTATATGTCTTATAAATAAAGATTTAATTATAATAAATTTAAAATTATTAACACCTAAAACATAATTAAAATCTTTTAAGTTAAAAAAACAAATATTGTATCTCTCATTTTGTCTTAAATCTTACATAATTTAAAAAATGAGTCAACTTTTAAAATCAAATAATTTAAATATATCATTTATTATTTATACAATGTTATCCATCATATAATGAATCGTTTTAATTATTATTTTTTACATAATTATAATTTATATATATTTTCGATATTTTAATTTTACACTATTCAATAACATGATATTTAGATGATATCCATGGCATCCTAGATACTGGTCAGAAGAACCGAACTATGTAGTCCAAGAGCATGGACGTATCAATGAATAGTTCGCTTGACAGACCTGTGCCGTACCACCATCACCTCGCCCTTCGGCTTTTCAAGGCTGTATAGAGAAGGCCAAACGAGAATACGATTCCCAACACTCCATTTGTGTAAAGCCACTGAAACTGGTACTTCTCTAAATTCGGGTCTTGAGCTGTGGGTAGAGCTGAAGCAAAGAAGATGTAGGCAGTTGGAGCTAGTATCCTGCAATAAGATAGTACATATTGAACCAAAA
This sequence comes from Abelmoschus esculentus, assembly GCA_035048815.1. Lineage (NCBI taxonomy): Eukaryota > Viridiplantae > Streptophyta > Magnoliopsida > Malvales > Malvaceae > Abelmoschus > Abelmoschus esculentus. Next base: position 6,547,191 of record JAUCBN010000066.1, read on the forward strand.
ATAAACATGCAAGTACATCAAAATTTACTCAAATTTGGACTTATTATCAAAGTATAGAAACATAAGGTATACCCCAATCCTGAACGAATACAGCAATCCAGTCTTGTTTGTAACACGCTGCTCTTCCTTTGACATCATTTCCAATACCCTTGAAAGGGTCTCTCAAGTTTTCAATTTCTGGTGCAGGAGAATTGCAGAAAAGGTTTAGATACTGAAATTCAGTTTTATGTCATTTTCTTTTAGTTCAAGGCTCATATTTTGATGAATTCTGATACAACGATGTGCGCTTCGTGAATAAACATTTATAAAAATATAACTACACGAGTGTCGGATACATGATTCTGATACTATAGTGGTCCTTGCGGACCATTATTTTCTGCAATAACGATTTCAGACACCGTTTTGACAGGAAAAACAGAGCAAGAACTGAAGAAACTTCAAAGTTAACAGATCAAATATGAACCATTTTCCCAATGATGCTCTAATTGTATTCTTCTTCTTTTTCAATGAAAACTTCAGTGAAAGGTAATAACATGGAAACCCCAGAAATGTAATCGAAAATCGATTGAAAGAAAGATTAATCCTTGTGAAAAAGTACTCATTTTGGGAAATGTATGCATGATTCATGAATGCCAATGGTATCCAAACCCAGATTTCATTTCATCATTTTCCTAATAACCAAACACGGCATTTGCAGCCTAACTTGTTTGGTTTCACTTAAACAACCACTCACCCGCCGCCGCCAATCTCCAAACCAAAAAAAAAGCCATGACTCGTTCATGCACACTAACAAAGCTTAAACTACATGTAAAAACATATATACATTACATGCAAATAACAAAAACATGCAGATTGGTTATAGCTGCCATGGAATTTGGAGAGTTACCAATAAAGAAAAGGACGGCTGAGGAGGGTCAAATTGTATATAAGTACCTCGAAAAAATGTAGATTTATAAGTTAATACATTGCAAAAAAGAAATTCTATTCCTAAACAAGTGTAATTTAATCCTTCTAAAATATTTAAAATTATAAATTAATACAACAAAAAAATTATATTTTCTCTCATAAAATTTAGAACTCAATTTCGATAAAACCAACTAACAAACTAGCTTCGTCCGGGATGTTTACATTGGGTTTACAAATAATTTAAAATAATACACGAATGGTCTAAATTACAAACATCTCTAACGTCAATTTTTAGTATAATTATCGATAATCAATTTATTAATTTTCACTTAGCTTTCGTCTCTTAGGGTTAATGTCGGCTCAATAAAGTGTTTTCGTCGTTGGTGTTAACAGAGTGTTTTCATTGTTGATATTCTTATTCTCTCTCTGTATTTTACCTCTCCATCGAAAATTTCCTCTACCCCTATCATACTTTAACTTAGTAGTTTTCACCGCCTGTCTAGGATTGAGTCCTGGGATTTGACAATAAACTTAAAAAACCACCTACAGACGTTTTACGACCAATCATTTCGGATAACACTTACCATGATTGCTATCACAAAATTAGTTGATGCTTATTTCCCAAATAACATTATTACTTCTTCTTCGGGAAAAAAAGTTTATGACCTGTGAATTTTTTACTTCCATGCGACATTGCTTAATCAGTATAGATTAATTATTATAAAATAATTATTTTAAATTAATTATTTTATTTACGATATTAAAATTTAAATCATCGACTTGCTTATAAAATTTAATGCCATTTTATTAGATAAATTGATTATTGGTTTTAGTTATTATACAAAATTATAAGGGAGTCTATTTTTGCCCTAACAAAGGAAGTTTAGCTTTGTCTCCCTTAAAAAAGGAGCTAACACCATTTCAAACCAAAAATTATTGGCAATGTTTTAGGTTTTACTTTTACTTGGCATTGAAAAAGCTATTTAGGGATTATGTAAGAACTGGAGTAAATCAAGGGTTCTTTGACTTTCATTAAAAATGAAGAATTTTAGCTTATTCCATAACTTTTAAAAGCAATGAGTGAAAATTGGAAACTATCTTCACTTTTTTAAACCATCCAAATTAATGTTTTCATTCAAAAATGGTAAGCTTATGTGAGATTATATTGGAAGAATAAGAGAGACATGGAAGCTGTTTCAAGAACCATAGGGTTTCTTCCATTACCTCCAAAACCAACCAAAGCTAAAAGCTTTTTGAACCCATCACAAAGCTTAAAGCTTAGGTTTGTTGCTTCAAAACACTTGGACATTAATGGGTTATTTTTGTCTTATAAAAGAATTCCAAGTTTTGAAGGAAAACCAAGTGGTTTACACCCAAAACAGAAGAGCTATGTCTGCAAGGCTAGGACTGGTTCTGCAGGTGATGGGCAGTCATATTCTGGTGAAACACAGAATCCAAAAGTGCTTGGTGTTGAGCTTGTGACTCTTAAGAAGATTATCCCACTTGGGTTAATGTTCTTTTGCATACTTTTCAATTACACAATCCTTAGGGACACAAAGGATGTCTTGGTTGTGACAGCTAAAGGGAGCAGTGCAGAAATTATACCATTTCTAAAGACATGGGTTAATTTGCCTATGGCTGTTGGGTTTATGTTGTTGTACACAAAGTTGTCCAATGTGTTGTCTAAGAAGGCTCTTTTCTACACTGTCATTGTCCCTTTTATTGCCTTTTTTGGTGCATTTGGGTTCCTGTTGTATCCCCTCAGCTATTATATCCACCCTGAAGCTCTCTCTGATCAGCTCCTGGCAGTTCTTGGACCAAGGTTTCTTGGTCCTCTTGCAATCATGAGGATTTGGAGCTTCTGTTTGTTCTATGTCATGGCTGAACTTTGGGGCAGTGTAGTCATTTCTGTTCTATTCTGGGGTTTTGCCAATCAGGTGTTTTTATGACCTGAGAGTATTCGATTTTTGGCAATGGTTTATCTGCATGATTGTAGATGTCTACAAGGATTTTGTCTTTATGCATTTTTCTTGTTAGATTCTCTAATCTCATTCATCGGTTTCTCTTACTATGTTCGTTTGATAATATGTTTGCAATTTGCATCATCGATATTGCTTCCGATTGTCGGTTCGGGTTGCAACTAGGCATTAGCTTATAGAAACAGATTATGGACCGTAGGTGTGTTTGATTCGAACATGATATTTATCAAGGAAGTTGTTCCTTCCATCTGATCGTTTAGTAAGACACAAGAAAAAGTACGGTGTTGAAACTTCGACATATTCTATGTTCATGGATGAGTGGTTCCTGTTCTAGTAATTGTTGGTGTGTGCATTAAGCTCAAGTGAAAAAGGATATCACAAAGAAGATAATCGAATATTACTTTGAAAAATCGGAACTTCTAATGTCTTTTATGCAGCATTCAAGGAAGCATGATCATCGCATTCAGTGCCAACCTATAACTTCAATTTCTATGCTTTCTAGAATGCATTTTCTCTGTTTTTTCTGCTCTAGCTGCACTTCTCTTCACACAATTTCAAGAACTAGAAGCATTTGGATTTTCTTATTGCAGATAACTACAGTAGAGGAAGCAAAAAGATTCTATCCTATGTTCGGACTAGGAGCTAACATTGCCCTCATTTTCTCCGGTCGAACTGTTAAGTACTTCTCTAATCTGAGGAAGAATCTTGGTCCCGGGGTTGACGGTTGGGCCGTCTCCTTAAAGGGAATGATGAGCATTGTGGTGCTGATGGGATTCACCATCTGTTTCCTTTACTGGTGGGTGAATACGTATTTTCCGCTTCCCAAACGTAGCAGGAAGAAGAAGAAGAAGGTAATGCCTATGCTACCTACCTATTAATTGCATTGCATTCAAGTGAACTTATATTGTCAATCTTTCTGCAGGAAAAACCTAAGATGGGAACAGTGGAGAGCTTGAAATTCTTGGTATCTTCACCTTACATTAGGGATCTTGCCACTCTAGTTGTTGCATACGGTATTAGCATCAACCTTGTCGAAGTTACCTGGAAATTGAAGCTCAAAGCACAGGTAATATTCTATGCTAGAAGGATAAGATCTTAACAGGCTTATTAACCTTTCGATTCTCCCTAAATATTGCAGTTTCCTAGTCCGAATGAATATTCCTCTTTCATGGGTGACTTCTCAACTGGCACAGGAATAGCAACATTCACCATGATGCTACTAAGTCAATTTATATTCGACAAATACGGATGGGGAGTCGCCGCAAAAATTACTCCCACTGTCCTGCTTCTGACCGGAGTTGGTTTCTTTTCCTTGATACTATTTGGTGATCCTCTCGCACCGTCTCTTGCAAAGTTTGGCATGACCCCTCTGCTTGCAGCTGTGTATGTTGGTGCCATGCAGAACATTTTCAGCAAGAGCGCAAAGTACAGTTTATTTGATCCATGCAAAGAAATGGCCTACATTCCTTTAGACGAGGACACCAAGGTTCGTAATCTGTACTCGAAATCCCGATCTTTTGTCGAACTCCCTGATCATTTACGCATAACTCACTCGATGTTATCTTCAGGTTAAAGGTAAGGCTGCCATTGATGTTGTATGCAATCCACTAGGGAAATCAGGGGGTGCTCTGATTCAGCAGTTTATGATCTTGACCTTCGGATCACTTGCAAATTCAACCCCATACCTCGGAGGCATACTTTTGATAATCGTGTTTGCATGGCTATCGGCAGCCAAGTCTCTGGATACACAATTCACTGTGTTGCGCAAGGAACAAGAGCACGAGAAGGAGATGGAAAGAGCAGCCGTTGAGATCCCTGTCATGTCTGAACCCAAAAATGGCCCACTTGCAAGTGGTCCGTTACTGAACTCGTGTGACTCGACCGAAAGTTCATCTGAAACGTCAACTGAGAAAGATATTTAGAAAACAATTATTCCACTTATATAGAGAAAATCTTAATGCCGCCTTTTTACTCAGAATGTTGAGCTTAGTGTTTGTTTAGTTACACTGTATCCTGCAGATATTTCAGATCTGTATTTGAAGTATCAATATTTGATATTCATATTTATCATATTTTCATACATACGTACATACATATACACATACGAATCCGTGAAAAATTGAACTTACCTATGATTCAAGGGACCAATACCACAAGAGACAATGGCCACAAGCATTTGCAAGGATTACCCCCTCCCATAGGCCATAAAGCTGTTGATTTTCGAAGAAAACAACAAAAACCATCATGATTAGCTGATGAATTCTATTGGCTAGAAGTGGGGGGATAAGACACCGAGAATCATGCCCATTTTTTAGATGAAAAAAAGGGTTATGGTTTGAAGTTTTGGTCCAAATCTGGGTAGTGTGGGATTTGAAAGTTGAATGATCTGAAATGAAATAAATTTGTAAAACACATATTACATGGTCCAATTGGACATTGCTAAATTCAAATATATCTTCATTTTGTCATTCAGATTTCAATCCTTTGTAGAAATAAAAAACCAAACAAACAGAGAATACATGTTTTATTACAATCATCATCATCTTATTCTATGAATCCTCTTGAAAAATCAATGTCCGCCCGGTCGTTGTTCCTCCGCCTTCTCCGTTGCCGCGGCAGCATGCGTGCATTTTGTAGTGCATTGTTTGATACACTGTGGCATCCATTTCGGTGGTACATCGCAACCGACCAAGCAGCTATCGAAGCACTCCTTGTCCAACTCTGCATTTGCCGGTGCTGCGGCTAACAAAAGCACCAGAAACAGCCCCATCATCACGATCGCCGCCTCGCACGTCTTGCCTTTGCTCATTTCCGTGCCTGTAAGATCTTAATATTTTTACAAATTTACTTTCATATATACATATATATAGTGCTGCTGCTGCAGTATTATATATGTTAAGTTATCACAGAAGGAATGTTTGAAATTTCTTTCCATTTAAAAGAAAAAACGTAATTATCGAGTTGATTAACAGGTATTTATGCGCGTACGTTAAAAATTTTAAATTATGGTTTTATTTTTTTAATGTTTGTGAACGGTATATTTTTGTTGCTAATATTAGTTTCACGTGATTTTAAAAGTATTGTCAGAAAATAATTTAAAAGTGATTCTATAAAAATTAGTCATAAAATTTTAGTATTTAAAATTGTAATAAAAAATATTTTTGAAAATATAAAATATTCATTTAGACTAAAGACAATAAAATAAAAATAATCAAACGTAAATAGTGTTTAAATTTATTAGTTTTAAGAAATAAGGGTTAAAAATAACTTAACCTAAAAATTGATTTTTCATCCAAAAGTTAAAATTTTTAATTTTTGAGAGGATGGAAAATTATTTTTTGAGCAAAAGCTTTTTTTTTAAGCAATACCAAAGGACTTAAATTAAAAATTAAAATATTTAATTATATGTTTATGTTAGTCTAACAATATGTTTATATTAGAAATCAGTAAAACTCGATTCAATTTTAAAAATTCAAATAAAATTTGAGTTATAAAATATGATTAAAAATTTATAAATTTTAGTAATTGATGAAATGATTTTTAAGTTCGTATCAAGTTCTTCAAATTTACATGATATATGCATATGATATATAAAAAAATAAAGAAATGCATATGTATTAACTTTTATATATTATATATTAACTTTTATGCTTTATTTAATCATGTAAAGTTCTAGAATTGAATTTTGATCCGGTCCGACAATTCCTATTGAATTATATTGGTCTTTCATTGTGTAAGTGAATTTTGGGGATTTCGAAAGAAACTTCAATAACAAAGTGAAAGGACACAATCGTAATTTGATTCAAGAAAACCCTACTTCCACTACTATAAAAACCTAAATTTTATGTCTCCTTCTTTTACATTTGCGATCTGTCCATCTCTTCAAAAAACCCTAAATTACGAACAGGTTCTTTCTCCGATTCATAGTTCAGTACTACCGATAATTTATTCTGATTTGTGTTCGATTTGGTTAGACGATATTTGTATTGCTAAATTTGGGTTGATTCCGGTGCAGAGAGGTGCAGGGGAAGAGATAGGAATGGCAACAGTTCCAGGACAGTTGATTTGGGAGGTAGTGAAGAAGAACAACTGTTTCTTGGTGAAGCAATTTGGAAGAGGAAATGCTGGAGTTAGATTCAGCAAAGAGCCCAACAATCTCTACAATCTCAACTCCTACAAGCACTCTGGTAATATATATTGATCTCAAAGCTTCATTTTCAATTTCTTTGATTCGAGGATGTAGGTTTTAGATTTACTTGAAAAAATCGATGTTTTAGTTATTATGGTTTGCTATTTTTCAAGTAAGATACAATTGAGATTGTTGTTATATGTACACACATGTATATAGATAAGCAAATGTTTGAGGAAATTGTAACATAAATATGTGGTATTTTTCAATTGTTCTTTTGTTTGCTGCTTCTTAGGGCGAAATGAAATTTTGCATTTTACCTTCACCAGAGCCAAAATGATTAATTTTGCTTTCTAAGTTAGCTCATTTTTATTATGTAAACGATCTTCAGTATTTATCTTGAATTAAGGTTGATCTTCAAGACTTGAATCTTGAATGGAGTTTTAACTTCCCTGCTCTTCTCAACTTGATAACATCTATAGAATGAGTTGGAAAATGGTAAGTGTTGTATAATATAGGAGTTGTAAAGTAAAGTTGTAGTTTTTACTTTTTATCTATAGAATGGTAAAAAGGATTGAAACTTTGAGTTGTGAATTTGATGTTTGCACTGCAATGTTTGTCGTTTTTGTTGATGATGTTCTTGAGATCCTTTGAATTATATTGACTTATCTCTTTACTGGATCTGTGTAATTTTAGGTTTGGCAAACAAGAAAACTGTCACCATTCAACCTGGGGGCAAAGATCAGTCTGTGCTCTTAGCAACAACCAGGACTAAGAAGCAAAATAAGCCTTCGAGCTTGCTTCACAAGTCTGTCATGAAAAAGGAGTTCCCTAGGATGGTCAAGGCCGTCAAAAATCAGGTAAAGAGGCTTGCTTTAAGAGCCATTGAGGTTTTCTCTTAGCTAATTCCAGCCCTGTATCTAATTATCTAACTTGTAAGACTTGTTAGATCATTTACTTGAATGATGATTTTAAGGGCATGGTGTTCCTGAATCTTGCCGTGATGAAGCTATAACATATAAGATGGATCTATTTGTTGGATTCTTCATTGAAATGTTTTTGTTATGCTTGGCTTTTGATATCCCAACTGATGCATCTTTTGTGTTTAATGTACTTATTACTGGAATAATTGTATATGTATACTGAGTCAACCTTTTCCGGTTATAGATTTCAATATTATTCTAAGCCCTATTTGTGCAAATTTTGCTTTCGGTTATTTTATGAATTTCTGTTGCTGCATAAATTGTCTCACCATAGCTCTATTGCTATATGATTCAAAATTGCAGGTGACAGACAACTACTACAGGCCTGATTTGACAAAAGCTGCCCTCGCGAGGTTGAGCGTCGTGCACCGCAGTTTGAAGGTTGCCAAGTCCGGTGTCATGAAGAGGAACCGACAAGCATTGAAGATCCGTGGCAGGAAGTGAGCATTAGAGTATCGAAGTTTTACATTTCATTATGCTGCAATATGTGTGTTGTTTCGGTTGCCTTTTTTACCCTCGTCTTGTTTTGAGATAGTCTTGTTTCATGGTGTTAAGTTGTTGGTGGATTTAATAATTAGATTTTCCAAACAGAAGTGATGAACATGGTCCTTTCTACTCTGTTTTTCGGATTAGTTTGATAATTTTATCATTTCTATTTCCACACTTCTGTTGTTGGATTGTTTGGCATTTCCTACTTCCATATGGTAGTAGCTGAAATATTGTGCCAAGACGGATTGCTTTGTGGACTGAATGCCAACGTCAGATTTTAATATTTATTAAAAATATACATTTCACTACATTTTAATGCCTCGAGTCCTATTTTCATCGCCACTTAGGTATAGGCTATAGTGTGTTGAACAGGAATTAAATTTGATGAGGAGTTTTATTTTATTATTTAATATTTTTAAGTTGAATTATTTGAATTTTATTTAAATTTAATTATAAATATTTTTAATGTTAATTAATTATAATTTAAATGATTTTTATAACGATTCTTAAAAATATGTTTTTATTTGAGCAGGTTTGGAAAGGGTTAGATCATTATTTATATAAATAACTAAAAAATTTACTTAACATTTAGTCTGTATATAAATTATATGTATTAAAAACTACTTCTGATTTGAATTATCCGGTGTATAAAATTAGGATATATTGTGCTAACTTAAATTATATGAACTAGATCACAAATTATTCCATAGTAGAGGGACCAAAAACGAAATTAGACCATTCACTTTTCCACAACTCAGACAGACGACAGTCGTTATCAGCAGCAACGTTCACCTCAGTAATTTCATGGGGTATTTCCAGATAGTTGCTTGCCTGAGATTGATCAATAGTTTCTTCTTCTTCTTCTTGTCGAGTTTCAAAACTTTCAATGATGGCGAAGTTAAGGACTCACTAAGTTCCGATTGATGAACTGATGAATCACTAGAGGTCGATCCCGGAATGTCTCGAACTGTAGCTTTTGATTTGTTCGTCGATCGGATCGTAAGCTGTTTTCCGGGGAGATTTTCTCCGCCTAGATCATGATAATCAACCGCGGATGCTTTGCTCAACCCTCGAAAGCCAGTGAATCCGTTAACGACCATTGCGCCGACGTTCAAGGTTCCGAAAAATTCGCCGGAAGGACTGCGGATTAAGAACGCGGCGAAAGCCGGCGCCGTAGAATCCGTCGGGAGGACACTGCTGATGAGGATACGAACGGTGCCTATGAGCTTGTCTCGGAAGAAACCGACGGCGTAAATCTTGACGGAGACGGCGGAGGTTACGCGGGAAAGGAAATCGGACGAGACTTTGAAGAGGAATTTGTCGTTCCAGGTCGGGTTTTCGCCGCCGATACGATCGACTCGAGTCCGGAGCTTCGTCGATGGATCGACCCAAGCAATGGCGTAGGTTTTATTTTGACGATTAAGCCCTTGAGCTGAGATTAAGTTGATTTCAAGTATCTGAGGTGACGCCTCCATTGTTAGTTTCTCTAAATCTCTGAAAAATCTCTCTTTTTTCCCTCGAGAAATGATCAAACAAAACTAGATCGTGAGTACTATTTAAATTATTTATGAAATAAAATTTAAAATAAATTATCATAATAATAATAATTTATATTTAGGGTTTATATACTTTTAATTATTAATATTTAAGTTTGACTATTATAATTATTTACATTTTTATCTAAATGATTATAGTTATTAAAATATTTGTTATCATTAAATATTAATAAAAAGTTAATTTAATATAATGAATAAAAAATAAATTATTTAAATAATCTTTAATTATTACTTTATTTTTATTTTAATTATCAAAATAAAAATAAAAATAATTTATATGATTATATATTTAATTTCTTGTATTTTTTTATTTTTTCTTCCTCTACTATCTTTTATATTCTTTTATATAACTCAATCCTTATTTTTTTTACTATACTATATTAATCTTCTATTTATCTTTATTTTTATACTTTCTTGTCTTAATCTTAGTTTTTATACAATTGGTAAATTGTGTTGCTTTCTTTTTACGGGTGCTGAGGTGGCAGAGATCGGTGGAGAGACTTAAACCCTACCCAAAATAAACGTGGAATTGAGGGTTCACCTAATAATTTTTCGGAAAGCATAGATCTTTTCTTCTCAACCCTTTAAAAACGGAACTGAACTGAACTCTACGTCCTTTTCGCTCTGTTCTCCTTCAATACTTACTTGGGAGGGGCTTTCGTCATTTTCACTTCAAAACAACACTGTTACAGACAGTGAAACGAGTTTCAAAAACCTTAAAATCCAATCAGACAACATGTATCGAGCTGCTCTTTCTCGTTTCAGGGCTCTTAAGGTCAGTTTTTTAATACCCAAAATCCAATGTATTTTCTGCTTGTTTCTCAAGAAAATTCAGGAAATCAATATGAAAGAAAGAAGACCCAGAACAAATTCGTGGTTTTGGTCACATGGGTTTTCATTTCCATGCCTGTTTTGATGTCCATCCGATCACATTTTCTAAATTTCATTATCATTTTATGAAGTTAAGTGGTTATTGTTGTTTTCTGTTTATGTTCCTTTGTGATATGGTTGTTTATTGGCAATGGTATTTGGTTTTGACGGGAAAATAGGAAAAAATAAAAGTTAAATTTAGTTCGTTTTCTCTATGAAGAGTTTTAGATTTGAAAGAAACAATAGAAGCTATGCTATACCCCTTTATTTTCTTTGATTGTGTTTACCGTTTTCTGTTGTCTTTCAACTACATAATGGTTTTTGTTATATACATTACCATGTACGATGCTTCATCAATTAGTTCCCACATGATTAGACGTCTGCTTTGATTATGGTTTGCTCCACTTGATGGAGCTGGTGCTGGTCAAAATGCAACTGTTGGATGGATTGGTCTTCTATGCGGTCACTTACAGAGAATTGCTTTTTGGACACTTATGAACAGGGCCACACTGGTAATTTGACAGCTGCTCGATATGCTACATCAACTGCTGTTGCTCCTTTGGATACACCATTAGATGGTGTTTCCCTTCCACCCTCATTACCTGATTATGTTGCACCCAGTGAAACTAGGGTTAAAACCCTCTCCAATGGTGTGAGAATAGCCTCTGAGCATTTACCGGTATTGGAAATTTGGTCTCTTCAATTGAACTGTTATATTATATCCATTAGTTTGTTTAATTGGTTATGGTTTAGTGATGCTCTTTGTTTGTTTTATCAGACTCCTGCTGCCTCCATTGGCTTATTCGTTAATTGTGGTTCCATTTATGAGACACCAATATCATCTGGTGCCTCCCACTTGCTGGAGCGAATGGCATTCAAGAGCACATCAAACCGCAGCCACTTGCGTGTTGTTAGGGAAGTTGAGGCAATTGGAGGTAACACAGCGGCCTCGGCCTCTAGGGAGTGCATGGCATACACCTTTGATGCCCTTAAGACCTATGTTCTTGAAATGGTAGAATTGCTTATTGACTGTGTGAGGAACCCCGCTTTTTTGGATTGGGAAGTTAATGAAGAGGTAATATGTTGTAAACCTTTACCGAAATCGACAGTTGTAGAAGAAGCACCCTATTAATCTTAGCTTATGTTAATTAGAGTAGGACAGCTTCGGGAATGAGGACTCAATGCTTTGGTCATTGATAATATGCTCGGAATTTGTCCCTTTTCACTTTGTAGGCTTCTTTACCCTGTATTTGAGTTTTCAATATGTACCATTCTTGTACAGTTGCAAAAGATGAAAGCTGAATTGGAGGAAGTTTCGAAAAACCCTGAGCACTTAATTTTGGAGGCAGTTCATTCTACTGGTTATTCTGGTGCACTGGCCAATCCTCTCTTGGCTTCTGAATCAGCAATAGACAGATTGGACAGTGGCATTTTGGAAGAATTCATTACTGTAAGAATCTTTTCTGTTCTGTCCATATCCTTGCATGTTCTTTTACGTATATAGATTATTCTTTTTAGTTTTTAGTACTTCGAACATATGACTGTTGTGTGATTGATGTTGTTTCCAAGTTTCTTTCCGTGCTTATTTTGCCGAATTATGGTTTGTTTGAGGGGTTCAGGAGAACTATAAGGGCAATAGAATTGTCCTAGCAGCATCTGGCATTGAAAATGAAGAGCTTCTTCAGATTGCTGAACCACTTCTGTCCGACCTCCCAGCCGGACTGCAGCTGAAAGAGCCTAAATCTGTTTATGTTGGTGGTGATTTTCGTCGTCAAGGTGATTCACCGGTATGTTTTACCATTCATCCAATATAAATAAAATAAAGAAAGAGAAAAAAGAAATAATTTTTCAAACTTCAATATTTCTTCTTGTTGTAGATTGAATGTTTTGGTTGTAAATTGCAGAGTACACATTTTGCTCTTGCTTTTGAAGTACCTGGTGGCTGGAAAAATGAGAAAGACTCTGTCACTTTGACTGTAATGCAGGTGCCAGATTTTGAACTTTGCTTCATTTATTGTTTAATGTTGTTAAAATCATGTATTCCCTTTTTCATCAATTAAGAATAAGATTTACTGTGAATCTTTCGGGTCAGACGGATATGTTTTCTGAAAATATCTTCAACATGTTTTTAGTTTCTTTTACCATTTTATATGGTTGCCACTTGAATGGTATTAATGATTCTGATTGACATGCAGATGCTTATGGGAGGAGGTGGCTCATTTTCAGCTGGGGGTCCTGGGAAAGGGATGCACTCTCGGCTATGTAAGTTTTGCTTTTGTCTAGCATGTAGCCCCTATGTTACTCCGAACCTTCATTTTTCTTAAAGTACTCATATTGAACACGTACACGGAGACATGAGTCCGAGTCAAGCACATACCTATATCCACAGTTGTCATACAATTTGTTTTGTAATGATCTTGCATATTCCTTGCCCATCATAAAAATATCATGAATTTTTTGCATGTGTTGTTTCTCGAATTTCTTTCATGCTTTCAGTATGCGCTTACTTTTCTTTTTCTCCGTTATGTTTGGAAACAGATCTCCGTGTATTGAATGAGTATCAGCAGATCCATTCTTTTTCTGCATTCAACAGCATCTTCAATAACACAGGATTGTTTGGCATATATGGCAGCACGGTAAGGCTATCATCACATACTATTCTTTACTGTTTATTTGTGCAAAACAATCGCAGTAGCATGTATGCATGCATGTCTAGATGTGCATGTCACCTTTTCTTTTCTAGTACCCTATAAGCTTATTATTCCTTAAATTTTTTGCAATGCTTTTTGATCTTCAAGAATCTTACTTAAGTCAGATGTTATGAATCGTTTCTTTCAACATCTACCTTGCCTCGATTTATTCTCTCAAAGAGCTGAATTTGCTTAACTTTCATGCCAGAGCTCTGATTTCGTGTCAAAAGCAGTCGACATAGCAGCAGAAGAATTACTTTTGTTGGCAACAGAAGGATCAGTTTCTCGGCTAATGATGAAACGAGCTCAGGAGACTACAAAATCGGCAGTACTGATGAATCTAGAGTCTAGAGTATGCTCCTGTGAATTACTCTGGCAATTTTTCATTTATTAATTACTTTCTTTACAAATCATTTTCTTGTTATTGCTTAGTTTTTCTTTGTTCTGTTAAAAGACTTGTAATATTCAATCTGTTGTATTTTTCAGATGATTGTGGCTGAAGACATCGGAAGGCAGATTTTGACTTATGGAGAAAGGTGAGTCAACAGACTTTTAACTCCGATGCCTTCTTTTTTATCCCATTATATTCCAGCATGATCACCTACACCAAAGAAACTGTGTTACTTGGAGTCAGGCCCAAGTGTCGGACTTGGATATGATTATGTTTCTGACATGGGTTTGTCAAACTTTTTCTATGTTTTTCTACGTACCTGGATGGTCCTCAGAGGATAATATTTGCTGCCTATTATGGGTGTCAAAATGGACCACTTGAAGAAAAATGAAGAATCTGAGCAATATAGCCTATGTTGTTTGGATTCTTAATTTTTCGCGAAGTACCTGTGCCCTAACACTTTGGTATAGGGATATGACCCCCAAGGACCACTCAAACACATGGAAAACTTAGGAAAAAAAAATCTAACTATACCCGTGTCGAACACTCATACTGGAGTCCAAGTTACATATAATTATAGCTAAGAAAAAAATATGTTTTTTAACCCCATCTCCATACTGGCGTGACATCCATGTGAACAAAAGCATTGCATTGAACGCTACATTGAAATGGCTTTACCATGTTTGTTAACCGTTTAATGGAATTGGCTTAGTTCGTTTGATAGTATGCTCATCTGGATAATTTCTCTTTGTGGAAAGAATACACATTTCGTTTTCATATTTCATGTTTTTATCTCTTTTCTTCACAGGAAATCCGTACATTCGTTCTTAAAGATGGTGGATGAAGTCACGCTGCAGGATATTACCAATATGGCTAGGAAGATTATATCCTCGCCTCTAACCATGACTTCTTACGGTGATGGTAAATATCGGATTTCCCGGGAATTATTTGATCCAAGTCTTGTTTTTGAATATTATCGATCAGATTATGAGATTCTCTACCCTTCTTGTTTGGCAGTCTTACGAGTCCCTAATTACGAGTCTGTTAGCAGCAAGTTTCGTGCAAAATGAGTGCACTGTTGAATTCTCAGCCGGAGATAGATTTTACGATGGCAGCAGCAATCAGAGCAGCTACACCCCACAACTATCTCCGTATAGTTTCCCCCCCTTAAGTTTGTTTCATTTCTAACTTTACCAGCCAATGAAATTTTTTTATTAGTCGTCTCGGTTTCAAACTCGGATTTCTGAGGATCTCAAATAACTTTGGAAATAATACTATAATGACTTTTCCCTGCAACAAGACCTCTGAAGAGTTCCATCATAGTATGTTTGGGTGAATTTTTAAATGATTGTATATGAATTACAATGTTTGTTATCCCCGTAATTCCAAAGCATCAAATTAATTACTTTGATACTCATGATAAACTCGATGAAACAGATTATAAGAAAAATGATTAAATCGACTGAGAAAATGATGAAAGCACTAACCTGTCCTCGGCCACCGTCTTGTTCGATGGGAGAGGAAGGATCATCGTCCTCCCCTAATACCCTCGTATAAATCAGTCCATGCTCCTCCAATCGACACATAAATTCTGGGTATTTCTCTCTGATACACAATGTGGCTTAAAACTATGTGTGTTTCTCCCCCATACTCTGTCTCTACTTCACAGAAGAAGAAGAATTTTGATGGAAATTCAGTGACCTGGACACTCAAATATAAAACTTTAACATTGAGCTCATGCCGTCCAGTCTATCTCCGTCATTCTCTAATGATTTCCCGTCAGCTAAGTGTGTATCCCAAGGGAAAGTACCTGAGCCATCTCAGGATCAGGCGGAGATTCATTCGCGGTAAAAATACGGGCGATGATAGAACTTTCACAAAAAATGATGTTACCGGTTATTTTTAAATTTCTTAAATGAAAAACTCACGTGGCGTCTATAATACTTCAAATATATATTATTTATCTTTATTTATAATTTATATTATATTTAAATTTAAAAGTAAGATTAACATTTATGATTAAAATTTAATAATTTTTAAGATTTAAGGTATGAAATCAAATTTTATGATTAATGGTTATTCATCTCATCCTTTAACTATAAAATTAAAAAAAAATATTTTAATTAAAATAAAATATATTTCAAATCAATTATTTATCTTTTGATAAAAATATCTATAACAAAAAAATTAATCATTATTTATCGATGATGAATACTTTAACTAAGAAAATTATAAAAAATATTTTTTTTCCGTGTTATCTGTATTGGTAACATATTACACTCAATTTAAGAGATGCAACTAACGGAATAAATTAACTCAAAAAAATATTAAAATAATTCATTAATTATAAATATAATATAATTTTAACCAATATTGATTTTTAAAGGAAACCAATATTATTAGATAAAGGTTACTATAGTAGTATAGTGGTGATTATCTCTAAATCAGAGTATTAGTTTAGCATTTAAATTTAAATCAGAGAAGATTAAATATAAATTATAAAAAGGGGAAAGAAAAAGACATCCTTGGAAAAAGAGAAAACGAGGAACTCTTTACGAAACTGGAAAATTGAATCCCTAACGAAGAATGTGAGGGAAGAGAGAAAATCGAGATGAAGGAGCTGATGCGTAAAACGAAAGTGGTGGTAAGGCATCTGCCGCCGTCAGTTACCCAATCATTCTTCTTTTCTCAAATCGACGAACGTTTTTCCGATCGTTACAATTGGTTCTCCTTCCGTCTCGGCAAGTCCAGGTTAGGGTTTCTAGCTTTTAATTCCCCATATTTTTATATCCCTTTAATTATGAGATTTTGTGATTGCACCGTTGAATTTCATACTTATGCTTTTGAACGGGGTTTAGAAGTTCTTGTTCTTTAGATGTTGGGAGTAGAAAAGGTAGGTTGAAATATTTGAAAGTAAAACTTGAAACTAATTTGAGAAATGAGAGCCCGGATTTTTTCAATGCATTTGTTCTTCCAGGAATATGGTTCTGTTAATGAAGTTTTGCATCTTTGCTTAATGGAGAACTGCATGGAATTAAAAGAAAGTATCAAGATTTACAATTCTGTAAATGCTAGTCATATTAGAAGCTTGTGAAATAACATGTGATTTAACTAAGATATGATAGAAAGTTATGGAAAATGAAGAAAGTTTAGAAAGCTTTATTGATAATTTCTTTTGAACATACTTTTTTTATTTGTATTTTCCTTATGCTCCATCTTTGATCTTTAGGATCTTTTTTCCCCTCACTTTGCAGCCATAAGCAACAGAGCTACTCTCGAGCCTACATAAACTTCAAGAGACCAGAAGATGTCTTTGAGTTTGCTGAGTTCTTTGACGGACATGTATTTGTTAATGAGAAGGGTATGCTACTGTTAAATATCCGATTATTTATTACTCTTATGAACTGCTGACGCGCATTTCTTGTTTTAGAGGACAGCTTATAGTTTTTTTCCCTAAATACGTGAAATACAACTTTTGTTTGCATTTGTACAATTTGATTGCTCTATGTTTTCTTTGTCTCTGAGTTTAATTTACACGTTTGTCTTTCTATCCTAATTTATCATTTCGATTCCCCTTATTTCAGGTACTCAATTTAAGGTCATTGTTGAATATGCTCCTTCACAGCGTGTATCAATGCCTAGCACTAAAAAGGATGGTCGCGAAGGGACCATTTTCAAAGGTGCATATTTATCGAAAAGAGGAGTTCAGTGTTAGGCTTATTATTTAATGGAAGGTTTTAGAACTAACGTTGAAGTTTCAGTTATAGCTTGTTATCTTGTGCTAAATCTTCTTTTTCTGTTATGAATTAGATCCTGATTATCTGGAATTTCTCAAATTGATTGCAAAACCTGTTGAGAATCTTCCTAGTGCTGAGATTCAGTTGGAGAGAAAAGAAGCTGAACTATCTGGTTAGTTATGATATAAGGAATGCAAAATTCTGAACTCTAGTTATGAGTTTTTACTACCTTAATACAAATGTGATTGGTCCACTTTTTTCTTTTTTAGGTGCTCCAAAGGAAACACCTGTCGTTACACCACTAATGGAATTTGTGCGTCAGAAGCGAGCTGCCAAGAGTTCTCAGGTACTTTACCTTGGAAAAGATGTATTTTGTATCATGGTGTTGGTCTTTCCCCTGTTTATATGGCCTTAAGTCATCGTGCTTTCGGTTTTGCATTTACTTATCTTCTTATTTTTAGCTCACTGAGCTTGCATCTGTGTGATCCAACTTTTTAAAATATGATGGGCATATTTGCTGAAGGTAGTTGCATGGTTTCCTTTAAAATGTCCATTTGAATTATTTTTATCCAATTTGACCAGAATTGTTCACGAAATGTCTGTCACACATGCTGCAATCTAATATGTTAAGTAATGCTTTCATGGGTCACTATTTCCTTGGGCTTATGTTTAAATTGTGGGCCAGAAAAGGGGGGGATGAAAATGATAAACAGTCCTTCTGTGATCATGTTTTAGTCTGTTTTGATGACAGGGTTCAATAACTATAAGAAAGGTTGGCAGAAAAATGGCTGCTGCATCTGCAGGCAAGCCTCGATCAAGTAGCAAGAGCTCTGAGAAGAAAAAGGTATCTAAGTCAATAGCTTTCTTATATATTTTATTGCCGGATATTTGAGTATATGGTATTTTGCACATGGATATAAGCCTTTAGGTACTTTCCAAATATAGGATCCTTGCATTGTGGACTTCTCTTATAAGTTCACACTACTGGTGAATCAGAGGAGTTTTATTTGTACAAGAGCATGGTTTGCACTTGCCTATAGGGTGCTATCTTTAGGTGAATTCTTGGAGGTTCCTTTTAATATTTATGTTTGTGTTATCAGAGGAGGTTTATTTGTACAAGAGCATAGCTTGCCTATCGCTTGCACTTTCAAAATATATGATCTTTCCCAATGATTTTGTGTTTGTACGCATGTTCAATTTTTGAAGGGGTATATTTTGTTATTTTCTCACATGATGAAACTTGTTTGATTGGCAGTATATTCAAAAAGACGGCGCAAAATGTGCGAAAAAGTCTAATTTTTTTGCAGCGTCCAAGCAGGAGGATCAATCAGTGACCTCTGTCTCAAAAGAACTAAGAGAGAATGTAACTGGTGAGGGTTAAACAGTCTTAGCAGAGATTATGATCCACATAGAGCTTTGTCAGCATTTATACTGACTTGTTAGTGTTATATTTGTGAATATATTTGCCTGGTATAGTTCTAGTGAGAAAACCTAGTTATTGATAGTTTTTTCGCACATAAAAATGACTCATGATGTCCAATTGAATGATTAACCTGAAAGGTTAGCATGTTGTCATGAATGAGTTTTATTGCAAAACTACTGGAATATGTTTCTAGAAAGACTTTTGTGCCATTTACGTATCATGCCAATGCCACTTGTTATTCTGCATTTAACTTAGCTGTGATGACCCTTCTGTTGTTACTTGGAGATCAGGGACATTATATACCATTTTAGAGATTTAGCCGACTCATGTAATGTCCTGATATGCTGCAGCAAGTTATGTATAGTGCCGTAAAAGAGGTATACATTGAATTTTTTTTAATGGAGCCCCCATGAGGGAGACCTTTAGGTCAACCTGAGTTCATGCTTTAGAATACAACTCATCTCTATATTTGATACCTGCTCGGTGAAGGTGTGAATAATGCCTGACCTTTTGTTTTCTTATAATCATTTGTTCTACTAGAATAAGTGCAGGGGACACTTGTCATTCTATTTGCACTCTGTTTTGATCGTGTGTGCATAGTATACATGTTTAAAATCATGGTTTATTCTCTCTGGACTTTGGTTGGAATTTTCTTCATTTGACTGGAAGTTGGTGATAGATTAAATACCTGAGAATGCAGGTTGTTTTGGTTCTTAGTTTTTCTTCTCTCATTTTATTTCCTTTCCCCACAGTTTTGCTTAATAATAAGTTGCATTGCAGTATGTGGCATTGATGGCCCTGTAACTGGAATTACTTTTGCTGCTGACTCTGGCAAGAAAAAAATCCTTCTCCTTAAACCAAAAGACCGAGAGTCTCTTAATGTAAGATGTTTGCCTTTTTGTTTATCTTATTTGTGCCCACTTATGGTGTCCGTTGTTATATATTTAAGTTTTATATATACTGTTTTGTTACTTGGACTCGGGTTCAAGTGTCAAACATGGGTATGGTTAGATTTTTTTTTTTGAAAAATGAACCCTAGGGTTTAGGGTTTAGGGTTTAAGAGACCGAGAGTCTCTTAATGTAAGATGTTTGCCTTTTTGTTTATATTATTTGTGCCCACTTATGGTGTCCGTTGTTATATTTAAGTTTTATATATACTGTTTTGTTACTTGGACTCGGGTTCAAGTGTCAAACATGGGTATGGTTAGATTTTTTTTTTTTTTTTGAAAAATGAAGTCCGAGCAACATGTTACCAGGATGGGTACCATTTTATATTTGCTTATGGAGTGGATTTTTGAATTGGTTCTTTCAATTTTTTGTATCGAAATTACAAACTCTTTTTAAATTCTTAGGTGTCAGAGGGTGCATCTGAACAGCAGGGTGAATCATCTCCTGGAGTAAACACACCTGGTTCAACTGCTTCAAGGCAGGGTCAAAGACGCAAGGCTGGTGGAAAGTTAATAAGGAACTTACTTTTGAGAAACGAAGCAGGCCAAAATCAATCTTCAGCAGCAGTCCAGCCTCAGCAGAAAACTCAAGCTATGAGTCTGGACACTGTGAAGAAACCTCCCCAGCCGACTAATACTCTATTGGGTATGAATGGTCATGTTCCTAATGAAATGCCTGCATTGAAATCTGATGGTGATACAAAAAGAGTTTCAGATGATAAGTTCATCAAAACGGGACTCCATGGTTCAGGTTCTGGAAGTGAGAAACATGAAAAACGTACAAGAAATAAAGATAGACCTGATCGTGGTGTATGGTCCCCTCTTAACCGTTCTGATTTTTCACAATCTAGTGAGGAGCGTCTGACACTCCCTGTGTCTTCTCGCAACGCCATGGAAGGTATTAGCACATAGTCACGTGAATATCTGGTGTTTGAAAGTGTGGATGAATTTGGGATACAGTTCTTATATCAAGTTGTTCTATATGAATTTGCAAGAAATGAGGGAAGCTAATTTACTTCGTTTTCTGCCTATGATCTTCTGGTTACCCAAGGGGAAATGAAATATGACACAGCTAATGGAAGCGTTGGATATAATATTCTGTTCTGTTGGAAAATGTTTTGTCTATTGATTCAGTACTGCTGCCACACGTAGAGGCACTAGAATGTCATATTTATGTTCTCATTCATGCAGGTCCCAATCGGCAATATGGTCGGGGCCCAGCAGTTCACAATATTAAAGATGATGGATCTGTCATATCAATTGAGGGCAAGCCTTCTAAAAGAGGAGGTGCTACAAGCTCCGGATCCCATGAGGTGAGCTGATTCTATGATGAATCAGCTGCAGAATTTGTCATCTTTTTATTCACCTTTGGTTCTTATGTTCTTTTCTCTACCTAGTTGCAGAAACAAGTGTGGGTCCAGAAATCATCCTCAGGTTCTTAGAAAATCTAACTTAAACCGGTAAGCCTGTTTTTTTTTTTTATTTAATCCCGTTAAGATTTTCTGTAGCGTGGTCTTCTTTTTGGGTTTGTGAAACTAATTCATATGATTTACAGGGGTCTTGAATCACAACCCTTTTAACCCGATTTCAGGGTTCTCATCTTCTGCCATGCTGCAATGACGTGCATGCAACACATCTATTTGCTTTGTTGGGTTTGAGATAGTTGTTCTCTCCAGAATATGTTCTTGATTAATCCTTTATCTGGTACTATATCAGTTGTCTTATTAGATGACTGTCAAGAGCAAAGCGTTGGCAAGCAATCCGATTGTTGCTTGCCTGGTCCGAAATTCGGTGTGGTCTTACATTGGTAAAAGAGGTGACTTGATCAAGAGTATTGGTGATAATCAGCGTTGTTGCTGGAAGGGGAGATTCTACTGGATGATCTTGTGGATTTGTCTTTTTCTTTTTAGTGTTTTATCGAATGATGCAGTGCAAATAGTTTTGAAGTTTGCTTGGATCATATTGGTCTAGTTTTATATGTTTTGTTAAGAAGAAAAAGCTGTCGAAATTGGAACTCTAAACTTATCGGATGATGTCATGTTTGTAAGTTTAATCTTTTCTTCTTAACACAAGGGTTGTACTTTGGAAATTAGAAGGGTCCTATAGATTCAATATCCAAGGCTACTCTTTTCGCCGGACGTGGGTTAAGTCGGAAATTGGAGTGATGGATGTGGGATGTTTATTTTTTAAAAAGTTTTATATCTTTGAGGTTTTCTTGTATGATTTTATTTTTATATTCGGATTCAAGTTCGTATTAGAGATGGACACACTGTATGGAAACTTCAACCTTAAGAGTTGAAGAATACATGTTGATTGCTTTACAAGACGGTGTCAAGATCCTGTAATATAAGCTATAAGCTATAGTATACTTCAACGGACATTGCATTGGCATTAAGAGAGTCCACTAAGCTAAGAACATAAGTACTGAGGAGAGCCTTAGGCTATGATATCTATAGTTGAGATTTTATTTTTGAATTCAAATCGATTTTTCTTCTAATAAAAGCTTTAGTTTTTATTTGGCCAAAAGATTACGACAAGTACTAGTGGATGGTTGAAAAGTTTTAACTTTTAGTTTCTCTAAATCTTTTTCAATTTGTAAATGTAACTTTTTTATTTATCGTTGAAGAATCTTGAAATCAAAATTATGTTACACAAATCTCTCGTACTGTAGTGATGATTGCTTTGTTCATTGAAAATTCGGTCTTTTGAGGCTGTTAGAAATTTAAAAATTTAGCTTTTTGTCTGGGAAAGAAGAGGTTAACAAGACACATCATCATTTATGAATGATAACTGACAACAATGAAAGCAACCTAAAAGTTTTTAAAAATAGTGACATTAATATATATTAAAATGAATAAAAAATTTAGTGACATTAATATAAAATTTAAAATTTTGGTAAACAAAGTGAAAGCATCCTAAAAATTAGTGACTATTGGCATAATTTTCTTAAAAATAAATAAGACTTGAGTGTCCAACTGTTTCTTAATATTGGGGTGTAATTGTATGATTTTTTCTAAATATTTTGAAAACGTGCAAATTTCTGAAACAGAGCAGAGTCCAGGAAAAATCAAAAAGAAAAAAGAAGGCAAATCCATCTTCTAGATTCCGACAACAAACAAATCTCATAAACTAGTTTTGCCAACAACAAAAAAAAGAAGGAAAGAATAATCATATTCCAATCTCATCAAATGACTAGTTTTGGAAGCAATCCATCACCGCCACCTGCAGCACCACCACCGCGAGAAGATGCATGGATTAATTCTTACCAAAAACTACTGCCTCAGTGGCACTCTGTTTCTCGTTCTCATCAGGTTATCTCTTTTAATCTTTTTCTTATTTTTAATGGAGATTTAGTTGATGTTGAGCTATAAAACAGATTACCCTTTGTTGGTTTCCCTTTTATCTGTTCAATAAATGGTTGGCCTTAAGAATTGATGTAGAGCTTCTTTTTTTACTGAGATTTATCTGGAAAATTTCTGGGTAACTTTTTTTTTCTTTTTATATGGGGATTTTGAATTTTGTGTGTATAGGTTTAATTTTGCGAATGCTGAATGGAATTGCATTAGATAATGGGAAACGAAATTGAACTTTTAATCTATATGGAAAATTTCTCTTTCTCATCAGGTTGACACTTTTAGTCCTTTTGTGTGTGTGTAAAAAATGTGATCAAATTGAGCAATAAAAGCGATTACCCTGTGTTAATTTTTCCTGTTTACATGTTCAATTAATGATTATTGGCCTTAATAATCCATGGTAAACTTGTTTTTTAATTGAATTTATCTGGAACTTTTTAGTATCAAGGTATAGTTTTACTAATGTAGAGAATGATGGTGGGGAAAAACTTAACTTTTAGCTCTCTAGATATACATAGGTAAACCTCTATAGAAAAGTTTTGATCTTTCAGTGAATAGGTTAAGATTATATACAATTTCTAGATGGCGTTTTTCCTGTTTTGTTCCAAATATGTTGTTACCTAACTTTTTCTAGACTCTTTTAACAGCTATTCTTGTTCTTTCTTTGCAGCATTCGACACTACCAATATCAATATCCAGAGTTAATCAGTTTGATGCTTCTAGATTGGATATTGAGATGTCAGCTATGTTGAAAGAACAGCTGGTTAAAGTTTTCTCCTTGATGAAGGTTTTTTTTTTGTTATTGAATCCGTTTATGGTCTATCGAAAATGAAGCGTGCTATGCGGTTGTCTGAGTTTGTTTCTTTGTTTTGTTGGGGTTAGCCAGGAATGCTATTTCAATATGAACCTGAACTTGATGCTTTCCTCGAGTTTCTCATTTGGAGGTTCTCAATTTGGGTAGATAAACCTACTCCAGGAATTGCACTTATGAATCTGAGGTACCGAGATGAACGTGCCATGGAAGTAAGAGGAAAAGGTAAGGTCTGGAATTCTCTTTATTACGCTACCTATGATGCTCCAGTTCTTCGTTTTCTGTGAAAATCTGCGCCTGACACATTACTGAACTTGGATATGGAACCTCCAAATACATAAAAAATCTAGAACAAACTAGACATGCCATTTTAAAACTCTTACCCATATTGACACTCGGGCCTGAGTCTCTGTGCCATGTTAGTTTGCCAACCAATTGAGGTGCTATTTTGTTGACGTTTATAACTAGGTGAACTGTTGATTGTAGTTTATTTTTTTACTTCAATTATCAGTGTTATTAATCGAAATTAAGTCTAGTCCTTTTCAGAACAATCTGTTTTCGTGTATTTTAGATGTACCATTTTACCTTGGTTAACAATTTTCAATTTTGAACCATATTGAGGAGAGTTCATCCGAATATATGCCACCCCTTACTTTGGATAACATTATCTTTTCTTTGCTCAACCTCTACTTTAGTCTCGTGCAG
This sequence comes from Abelmoschus esculentus, assembly GCA_035048815.1. Lineage (NCBI taxonomy): Eukaryota > Viridiplantae > Streptophyta > Magnoliopsida > Malvales > Malvaceae > Abelmoschus > Abelmoschus esculentus. The sequence goes on from JAUCBN010000066.1 coordinate 6,572,160, forward strand.
CCTTATCAATGGTTTTACTTTGTGCCACTCTTTATCTTTTTGCAGTAAGAACAGGTTTGGAAGGGCCTGGACTATCTGCTGCTCAGAAGATGTGGTATTGCATTGCCGTGGTTGGTGGTCAGTACATTTGGGCTCGTTTACAGTCATTCTCTGCTTTTCGCAGATGGGGTGATTCTGAGCAGGTGCTGGTTATATGTATCATTTGTTCTTTTTGTTTTCTTCTTCTTCTTCTTCGTTTCTTCCCCTGGGAAAAGTTGGACACCATTTGAAAATCGATTCTTATTTTCCTTCTCCAGAGACCATTGACACGGCGACTTTGGGGTTTAATGCAACGTATCGAAGGGCTTTATAAGGCTGCATCATTTGGCAACCTACTCATATTTCTTTACACAGGACGGTAGGTTTTAAGTTTTAGCTGTTGAATAACATGTTTATCTGAATCTCATTAGTGTCATAGGAAAATATAAACACGTACAAAAGGAAAGAAGCACAAGTAACAAGGATAGTGATTTAACTTGCTATGTTTCATATCAAGTTTCACTTGTCATCTTTACTGTTCGAAATTGATCGGTTTGTTTGGTTGTTGGGTTGATATATATTACTGTATTCTATCAAACATGAATGACTGATGATTAGGGAACTTTTAGCTGGTTCGGGAAACCTGTTTTACTTTGTTTACCTTTAGACATTCACATTGATCCTATTTCATCTCTTCTTGTAATGCAGGTATAGAAACCTCATCGAAAGAGCTTTAAGAGCAAGGCTTGTCTATGAAAGCCCTAATATGAACCGAGCGGTTAGCTTTGAGTACATGAATCGCCAATTGGTGTGGAACGAATTCTCGGTAATCTTTCTTTGTTTAAGCTAGCATCTCAATGCTTGACTCAGAAACATTGATATGGCCTATTACTTTTTGAAATGTGCATTAGTAGGTGTTTGTAGGATAGCCTCCACCAGCATAAAAGACAGTTGTCAAGGTGCATAAAACCTATTCATCAGTTGTTAAAATTTAGTATTTGATAATATTCATTTCTGATTCACGAATACCTTGCCTAGAATGAATAGAAAGGGTTAGGAGTTTCTATTGCAAGTAAATGAGAATTCATATTGAATTCAATCAATCTTTGGAACAAACGATGTAAGTGAAAGTGGAGAATATTTGGTTTATTTTTTTTGACCGTGTATCCCTTTAACTTTGAAAATCAAGTCAACATTTGCTTATTATAACATATTTGGTTCTGGATTTGTAGCAAGCATGTAATCTTCCTCCAGCGTCGGTATATGTAAGATGATAACCTGATGAACTGAAAAATAAAAAGATAAGGCAGTTGTTTACTATATTTAAACATTCGAAATTGGTTCTTGATATTACAGTTTTTTTACCTATTCTGTTTCGACATGGCTCAGCACAGTAGTATTGTTAACATGACATTGAAAGTTTTTCCCGGATTTTTCTGTGATGAATGTTTTCACTGTAGCCTTTTGCTTGCTATTTCTCAGGAAATGCTGTTGCTGCTTCTCCCTCTTCTTAACTCGTCGACGGTTAAAAGTTTTCTCCTGCCGTTCTCAAAGAACAAGTCTTCAGGGTCTACAGAGGACGACTCTACTTGTCCCATTTGCCGGGCAAGTCCAACACTTCCGTATCTCGCTCTCCCTTGTCAGCACAGGTAGGTTAACTGAACTCTGTCCTATTCTCCAGATATCAATGTAGATTCATTGCCATACTTGCCTTTCGCGATAAACGGTTAACTTGAAATCTGTACGAATTTTAGTCGACTAAAAAAGGATTTTCAATACATGCATTTTCATAGTGTCGAATAATTTTCATGCGCTGCTTGCTTATGATTGATTAAAATTTCATATTCACAGGTATTGCTACTACTGCCTACGAACACGATGTGCAGCGACTCCATCGTTCCGGTGTTCCCGCTGCAACGAGCCCGTCGTGGCAATGCAACGTCATGGCAACATAGTTGAACATAAAATTCGTAGTCAGTAACTTAGTTGGACAAGAACATTGTACACTACGAAATCAACAAAAATGCCTGGTGTGGGTTACAATATGGTTTTAGACAACACAAGCCTTTTGTTCTAAAACAGTAATTCGTACCCCCCTTGACTGTGTATTTATTTATTTATTATTGTCATTTATGATTTTATATTCATGTATCACAGTCCATCTTAAGCGCAACACATAGATTAAATTGTAAATATATGATTGGAAAAATTTTGTAAAAACGTGTATTTATAGCTTACTTGACATGTAAAATGACTGAAATAATTCTCTTAAATTTTATCGGCATCGGTTTTTTAGGCTTGAGAGTATTATAAGCCTTTTTAACTTTAAATAAATACTTTTGTACTAATTGAATCTTTAAATTAAATTTATTTTCCCAAATTAAAAGATAAATTAATTAAAATTTTAATCAATTTTTACAAAAAATTAAATCAATTAAATACTGTAGTTAAATCTTTGTAAAATTATCCCACATCGGTATGTAAATAACGCGGGATTCCTTGCATCTATTATAAAATGCGCGGGTATGAAGTGTTGAAGAGCATCTTTGCGCTTGGGGCAATGACGCAGCTCATGAGGTTCTAACCGAGGCGCGTCTATTGCTGGTTGAAAACTATTTCCAAACCCCCTCTTAGGCCTGGGTTCAGCCCTGGCCTTCGAGAATTTCTGGAAGGGCTCCCTTTGGGGTAAAGCCCTACAATTCTCAGTCATTAAATATTAATTGATCCTTCATACAAAAGTGAAGTATATCTATCTATTAACTACAAATCCTTCATACAAAACGAAGTAATCAGGATTGGTGTTTCTGTTGAGTGTAGTTATCTATGCTGCTCCGTAGCAGTCATTACGTAAACAGTTGACCGCATTGTTGTATGATATCTAGCTGTTCTTTAAGGTTTATGCCTTCGACCTCTTCCATACTTTCTGCATTTTTCTTGCTGCATGTCCTATTTTCTTTTTTGCTGTTGCTTCTTGCTGTATTTCAAATGTAGCTCACCAATTAATTCGTATGATTTCTAGAGCATGAGAGCTTCCCCTTCTCAATTTCTCTTATCGTGGAAAGGATCATCTTCTGATGATTGGAACAACAGCAACTGATTTTTCCCAAGGGGAAACTCAATACCCACTGTCATGACTCAAGGCTGTGACATTCTACAAGAGGAGTTCTTTCAGTGTTTATGTTCAATATTCTGATGTATGCGATTTGCAGATCCCGGACAAGATCAGTACATACACTGGAATTACTCCACAAATCTCTAATTATCTTGCTTTGTCTCCCACATAAAAGTAACTTATTTGGTACAAAAAATTGCTCTACTTTCTGATTTGTGACACAAGTTGTGGCGTTTGTTAAATGGCAGATTGGCTATACGAAGACGGGGAGGATGAAACGAACGGTGTCTATGTTGCCAAGCTTGAAGAGCTTCAGAAGGTAACACACTAACACTATTCTTCTTTTGTTGACTATATTAATCGATAGCTGACGGAATTCATAATGTTGCAGCAAGGGGATCCTATTGAAGGCAGTTACATGGAGGCAGCCGTGTCGAATGGTCCCAAATTTGATTATGTTGAACTCACTGGCAAGCAAAAGGTAAAGGCTCTCTGTGGACCTTCCCGGCTCTAATCTTAGCCCTGTCCCCGGAGAAGGTTCTCCGACAAGTAACCGTGACATGCCAATGAAAAGCGGCGAAACCATCGACTAATTCAAGTATTGCAGGAATTATTAGTCTGGTGGTCTAGTTTGTTGATTTTATGCAGCCCATATTTGGTTCTTACAATGTATAAGCAATATGACCAATTCTTGGGGTATCTTGAATTTCTATCGGACTTGATTTCGAATATCAATTTGATAACCTTATTAAAAGAACAATCAATTGAATTAAGAGGCACTCAATGACGGATTCGTAACTTAAAACCTCTTGTAAATACAATATTGATTTCTTTTTAGAAGGATTAAATCACCATTTTGTAATTTGGGGAGGACCACAATATAATTATATCATGAATATGTGTTACCGTTAATGGATGGTTTTAAATTAAAGCCCAAATTCACTTCCTCGGGCTTTTAACTGGTTGACACAGTAACTAACTTTACCTTCTTTTCCATTCATTCTCTGGTAATTAGGGTTTAAGCAAAAAAGTTCCAACGGAGGAAAAAATCTGGGGGGAAATGGCGACGAAATCCCTTGTTCGAAACGGAACTTTGTTGATGAATCGAGTGTTCGCGAATCAAGTTCTCAACCAGAATCCGATTTCAAACTATCGGGTCGTGAATCAATGCTTTCAAATCACTCCCCAGCTGTTCCCATCTCTCTCGAACCTAAAACCCGCTCTTCATTTGCCTCAAAACGATGCCGATTCTCTTTCTCAAGTCTCGTCTATTGGGTTTCTTTACCCCACTGGCCTCCCTTCTCCCCGCTTCTTCTTGCCCGATGGTATCCTTTCTCTCTATGTATTTGGTTGCTTTGAAATGAAGTGCGAGAAGTGTAAATGTATAGCCTTTAGTCATGGGTTTTATTATTTATTTATTCTTTTTTTAACACGTTAATGTTTTTAGCTGGCTTTAGAATTAGATTATGTCATGGAAACTCATTGTTAATTGTTTTCATGTGGTACATCATCAAGCTTTGCTTGAAATTTCTTTGATTAAAGTTTGATTCTGTGATGCTGTTGATAATTTGTCAACTGGTTTCATTTTGTTTCCTTCGTGTGTGTTTTTTTCGCTTGCATTGTTGTTTTTCAGGAGATTCATCAAGTGAGCCTATGCTTTGTTTCCCGAAGAGAACATATCAGCCTAGTACCATCAAGCGCAAGAGGAACCATGGATTTTTCGCTCGGTAATGTTTGCCTCTCTTAATGCAAATCATTAACTTTTGGCATGTTGAGATTCACATTATCGACCAAATAGATGGTGACTTTGCTCAAACTATAGTCTGAGTTGGAAAACCTAAATCAGGGAAATTTTGCTTGGTAATTTTTCTCGGGAACTGTTTTCTTGACTCAAATCATGAAGTTTGGAATTCATAGCATGGGTATAGTAGTTGATTTCATTTGAACTATGGTTTGATTCATAAGACCTGAATCTTGGATATTTAGCTCGGTAATGTTTCCTTCTTTTATTGTGAATCGTTAATTTTTGGCATGTCGAAATTCTCGATATTTGATGGTAGTTAATGGTTCGATCTAAACTTCAATACACTTCTTTAAAATGGTTCCCTCTTCCACATGATGAAAAGCTATTTTTCTGGTTTTGTTTTCTGTCTCACTTTAGCATTTTAGACTTGAATGATTACTATTTTGTGTATGTACAGAAAGGCAACAAAGGGCGGCAGAAGAGTCATTGCTCGAAGAATAGCAAAGGGTCGTTCAAGAATTACAGCTTAGAATCTGGTCTTTTGGTGATATTTCATTGAATCAAATCTAGGAGCTGCCTGAAATAGGTTACAACTAAACAATTTCGTAGTGCCTTTGTTTAATTCTGTTGGCTATACCTTTCTTTATTCAGATAGATGTATGCAAACTTTTTTATTGTCTTTTGGATATATAAACACTTGCAAATTGATAGTAAGTTCCGAAAAAGATTGTCTTATCTGTGTCTGGCCGTTTAGAGCAATTCAAAGTACGAATCCATTTCCGGTTTCAAAGATTTTATTTGGGAGTACAAATAACAATTGTTGATTCCACTGATGAAGTTTTATGATGAACATTGAATAATATTTGTTCCCTCTATTATGTAGCTTTCTTGTACGTTACATTTTGCATGGAGTATCCATATCCGATATATATACATTTTGCATGGAGTATCCATGTCCGATATATATTCGGAGAGTTTGAGTTTGAATGGAAATACAAAGGGTTTACACCATCTTTAACCTGACTTTTCGATGATAAAACGGTGAGGTTCAACTGATCCTCCTATTGTGGATAAAATGTTGAGGCCGAATAGTGAGGATTAATCATGTTAGTTGATGCAACTACCCCTGAAAAAAGTGACATTTTAAGAAGTCTGAGCTTCGTTTTCAGATTTAGTGGGTCTGCGACTGTGGAACTGTAGCCGTCGGCTAACGATGTCGAACGAGGTAAGACCAATGGTTAGTGTTGGAACAATCTGCAACAGTTAAAAAAGTTCAGATTATGATAAAGGGTGATTTGCCTTAATAGATTCGTGTCAAAGAACATAACAAAGGGTGATAGGTATATTGAAATCACCTTTATATAATTAATGTATAAACCTGCATACAATTGTCTCCAACCTTGATTCTGAACGATGAATTTAAAAGCTTCAATGGTGTTTTTGTACCTCACACCATTCTGGTTCAGGATGTCAGCCTGTAACATGAACAGCTTTGAATTTCAAGCTCAAAGAAGAATATAATCTAAACACGGTTTATCATCGAGACTATCGTTGTTTTACGTAGGTTTGTATAGTTTTATGAGTTCGAAGTTTTGTGAAGACAAAGATAAAGGGTTTGAGGACACAGTCCGTAAATTGAACACGAAATTTTACCTGCATTTGTCTCCTAACGACATCCAATGGATACATTACGGTCTGTCCAAACAAAGCAGCCAATGTTCCACAAGAAAGATTCAATGCAATAGAGCTTTGGTCTTCATTGGGAACCCATTTTTTGAACTCCTCATTGGAATAAAACTTTAGAACATTGTAAGGAAGGATTCCCCCAAGTGTTGGACCTGATCTTTAAAACACAAATGATTATGATTCAATTTTTCAATATGATCTTTGTTCAACGTTTCTGCACTTCTTTTTTGTGAGAATAGAAGCTTAGCATACCTACACCTCGATAGAATCCGGACATTCCACGTTGTTTATAGACAGTCTTGAAGGTATCTGTTATCCCTCGGTGTGCAGGAAGACCCGAATGGATACATCTTTGAGTGTCACCGGAACTTTGACGTCGATCCATCACCTTAAAACGGAGAACAAGAGAATCAGCTACATCGATTGAGAAAGAGGGGTTTTGCATGAAAAAGTTTGCAATACCTGATATGCATACTTGGCTCGAGCCAAATCCAACGGATAGGTGCATAAAAAAGCTGTGGCACTAGCTGCAGAGCCGGCTAAAATGTCCAGCAATGGCCCTTTTCCGACACAAGGCCACAGGAAACCTCGGTATTGTTCGTATGTCATGTAATGGAATATCGAATGCGGTAACATCCGAATGATGCAAACACCATTTGCTCTGCAAAGAAAACATTCAGTATGTATGTGTGTATATGCATGTATTTTGTTTCTAGTGCAGGAAACCGTGATGTTGTTCATGTCATGTAATGATATATCGAATGGGATACCATCTTAATGATGCAAACAACATATGCTCTGCAAATGGGATATATATACATCTATTCTGCATGTATGCATGTATGTTTGTATGTCATTCATAGTGCTTGAAACCTGATATTGTTCATGTCATGTAATCATAATACAGAATGGGGTAGCATCCGAATGATGCAAATCCTTTTTCTCCGTAGATACTACGTATATATATGCATGCATGCACGCATGCATGAATGCATGTGTTTGATGATGTTTCAGGAAAGAAATACTTGAATTTCATTGGTGAACTTACTTGTATAGCCCCCTTAGACCTTCATTCTTGATTATCTTCTTCATGGATCCATACACCCCAACTGAATGAAACCCTTCCGCCCTTGTCTATCAGTTCCAATCAATAATAAAACGAGGCTTTAAATAAGAAACAATCTTAATAACTTACATAAAGAACAACTTATATAATGTATCAAATGATAAAATCTTATGTTATTCGAATTCTTCATTTTTCTTAAAATATTAAATATGGATATGATTCCAAAATAAAGTTGAAGATATAACCATTTCATATCCACACAACAAGCCGATTACACCATGACAACCACATCATTCGATCTATAAATAAGTGGGTAACCTTTGAGATAAACACAAATGTAGGCGAATCGAAACATAGATGTGATCAACATTCACTTCGAATCCCTTAATATAAACACGAATACTGATGAAACAAACGTGTCTAAAACACAAATATTTTAAGATGCAATAACAATGGCAATGTTTGAGATGATAATCCATCTAAACCCAGATGAAATAACAAAGAAATCACATATAATTTTACCTGAAAAAGTATCTTTAATCGGTCCAATGGCGCCACCGCAGTTTTCGAGACGATTGTCGAAACACCGGCAGCTATTAATTCCATGACATAGTAGGGTAGAGAATGAACAATTTGAACATGTTCATCTTCACACGGATCATCACCAATGGAAGAAACGATTTCATTGCTTTCACTGTCCATTCAAACCCCAACCAAACAAAAGAAAAAAAATGATTTAAAATCTTAGAAGATTGGTTGCAACCTGTATAAGTTGATATGTATTGCTATGACCAAAATGAATTCTAAGAAATCAAAATGAAGGGTTTAAATTTAAAATGACATGTATTGTTACATTAAAAATAACTAAAACTTTAAATACAATCCGAAATTTTTTGAATATAATTAGGACCTCATCATTTTCAAACATTGAAATCAAAACCACAAGACTATAAACATTGTTTTGAATGAGTTGCTGGGAGCATAGAAAATAAATAAATAACGGTGTATGCATGCATTTCGTACCATTTAAATAAATACGAGATTTTATAGAGTAGTCGGGAATGCCATTGTTTACAACGAGACGGTAAATACAATACAAACCAACTCGGTATTTCAGTAAGCGTCTCAAATAAGAATGTTTATCAATCGTAAATTCAGTAATATTCAATTTAATTTAAAAATTAATTAATTCGTTTTTAATTCAATACTCAATACGCTTAATAAAAATATATTCGTCAAAAAAATTATTGCTTGTAAGCTCGATAAATAAATAAAAAAATTAGAAATTTTAATCCAAACATCTTTTGTATAAATTACTTAGCAAGTCTCTTAACTTTTTTTTTTAATTTTCAATTAACATTCAAATTTCTCAGAATGTAACTTTTAATGTAACTCGAAGATCTATATTTTTATAAAATAATTTAACAAATATTTTCATATTCATATTTGTCAAGTTGGGGATTAAATTACTTAAATTCCTTCAATAAAATATCAATATTAAGATTTCAATCTTTTAAATTACAAATTAAACTCCATTGATGTTTGGGATTTTGACAATCAATCATTTAACCAACGCTATACAGTTAACAGAAATATTATAAAAGAGAATATCATATTTGAAACACAAATTGATCCAAAACTACAAGTAAAACAAACAATCAGAGAGAAGAATGCAGGTTAGTTAAGAAAAGCTAGGAATTAAGAGGCATGGATATGAATGAAAAAGCATAGGAATGGGTTTATAAAATTATTATAACCCTGGAACCTGGAAATATACGAGCCTTCTTGGACGGCAACGGCTTTGTTTCGACTTCATCCGAGCAGTCTTTCAAAAATTTTATTCTATCACGAGCACAACACGGCTCTCATCAATGCTGTCAGCAAAAACAGACTAATAATCCCGTCCTTTGTATTGCATTTCCTGCAAAAACAGGGTTTCAAGTCTATCAGTCCCGAGATGTGGAATGGTCTTGATGATAAATGAAACACCAAATGTCAATCATAATAGGATCCAAATATTTACTACGGCTCAGAAGTGTGTTAAAATGGATATGCTAAATCTTTTCATATAGTTGAACCCTAACCCTACAGGCTACATCCACGTTTGAAGATGATTATTTTAAAGCTAAAAGGAAGGGTTCCACCCTCAGCAAATCTACACAAACTCGATAATTTTTAGAACCACTTACTGGTTGGTAGTACATCACAGGTCGTTGCCCAACAAGCATCTGCTGCCCATACTGCAGGTTTTAAAAATATAAATAATAAATAAGCATATCAAGATGGGTCAATAAGATAATAGTAAATTAATGTTAAGTTGTCCACCTGTCTTGGATGAAAATATGCTTGAGGTGATTGTATTGGTGCCACCTGTGGATTGAATACAACAGGTTGGTGTCCCGGAAAGGAGGGTGCAATCTGCAAAAACAATGTGAACTGTGATCATCAAGAATGGTAAACATGAAGAGTAACAGGAACAAATTTTGCATTGAAAAGAGAAAGAATAAATCTCCGATGGAAGTGAATTTCCTATCAACTAAAAAACAAATGTCACATGTACTTTTTCATTTCAAGCCGGAACCTAAGTTAATCCCACCTAAACCTTTAACCCACACAAAAAAGTAATAACAAGAAACAGGAATAAATGTTGGGTCTCAGAATATCACTGCCGGAACAAGTGCTATTAAAGAATAAATGCAACAATATCAAAAGAAAAAAAACTTAGAGCTCAGAGGTATCCAGTCATAAAAGGCATGAGCCTAGGATCTAAACAACATAGGGATCAGTCATTAACTGATACATGATACAAGTGACCAAGGGAAACCTTTGGGAACAAGATTTAGAAATTTCAGTATGCAGCAACATCAGGAGTTTTTTATTCATTAATACCCCCAAGTGATGCAAGAGTTGCATGTCTTGCAGCAAAACCAGTGTTCATAACAATTGCAATTATGTTTAAGCAACTTACCCCAAAATTAACAGGCATGTGCATATGTGGAACAGGAGACACTTGTGCTTGATAGTAGAATGAACCATCAGAGACTGGCAACGGTGGCCTAACAGACACTTGAGATGGTTTGAAACTCTTCGCATTAGGGTTGAGTTTGAATTCCTGAAACATTAAGATGTGAAAAAGACAACAGAAGGCAAACAACAAATAATCATGTTAGAAGGTAAACAATAGTACGGATAAGACTCTTCATGTTTAAAAATCCATATGTCTTGAAGTCGGCTTATCAGGCATCTATAAGTAAAAAAGAAAGATATTGCACCTTTGCATGGGGGTTCAGTGTTGACTTCTCAGAGTATAATGAACCCATTGATGAACTTGGTGATAAGCTAGGGCCACTAGATGCTGAGACGGCAGCAACAGAATCTGAATTTGATGATGTAGAACTATCAGGTTGTCCACGGGAGTTTATAGAATGTGTTTCACCAGTTACTTTGATAGCAGCTGGACCCTCACAGAGTTTACCAGAAGAAGCTTGTTTTTCACTAAAATTTGATATAAAATTAGATTGGGGATGAGTAGTAGGATTTGCTGGTGTCCCACCTTTATCAGACCCCTCAAACTTGTCATTGAATGACTGGGAATTTGACAAGTGCTGGTCCTCAGATGTCTGTGCATTATAACAAATAGGAATTCAAACAGAAAACAAACATGCTAGAAGCAAATAAACTAAAACTAGGATCACTAGAACAAAGAAGTCCAATGATGATATGGATAAGTTATGGAAGTTAAACCAACAAATTAAGTAGCTCCATATTTAACTTACAGACTGCTTTTGAGAAAACTCTTTAGCGTCACTGCTTCCTCCATGTTCACCTAGCAAATTGTCTTGGAACCTATATTACAAGTGTCTAAATCAGGAGGCTAACGCCGATATAATGTCCATAGAATGATCCTTAGTATTATATCTAATATTGCCTTAAACTTGACAGAAAGGAGGAATCATGAATATAATCAGCAAAAGGCACATCACAGGCATGTCAGAAGGAAGAAAGTTAAATACCTGCTTTCACTTCCAGATACAGAGAAACTTTCAGAAGGAATTTCAGATGCCAGCTGTTTGGCTTGATCATTAAAGCCAGTATGGTTCAAATCTGCACCAACAGTTGCATGGGAAGATGGTTCCTTGTCCTACAAAATGAAGATAAAAGAAATGACTGTTATACAAGATAAAGGATCACAGAGAGGAGTAAAAGCATGCAAATACAAACACATTGGGAGATACAATTATATTTCATAGCACTTTGTACCTGGTATGGAACTAACTTTAAGCATTACATTAAGTAAAATACTTTGCTAGTTGCCAACATTTAAATTGAAATAACCATCAAAGCGCAGTCGGAGAATATTATGCATAGTATGGGCCATGAAGAAATACAAGGTCAAGATGTGAAAAGAAAAACCTCAATAATTACATTGTTGAAGCAAGTACAACAAAGTCCCCAAAAAACAATTACAATATATTTTAATAAAATTAATCAAACTTGCACAAAATCATACAAGAATCCAGTGACTAACAGCAAGATCAGAAGCTTGAACAAAATATACAACACACAATTTCATATGAAAGGGCATAGCCAACGGTGCATACTCTCCCTACATACCTAACACATACTTCTTGCTTCCAACAACCAACCAAAAGTCCTTAAACTCTCAAATCAGTTAATTAGCACTTTAGCAGTTCATACTACATTCAAATTCCATAAAATTTACACACATCCCTCCGTGCTTATTCAGTCTACCCACTGTTGTCAACAAGCAAAGTATGATAGACTTTGTCTAGGTAATAATTGGAAGAACAAAGAACATCAACCGATGCATGTGAACCTTCTCAACTAATATCACACATGATCAAATTCAGTAAGCACTCCAAATTGTAACTGATCCCCCCCAACTAATCTACCTCCCAAACCAATTCATCATGAAATGATAATCCATCTTGACCAATATTGGAGTAAAGAACCATTAAAAGACGTATTACCAGCATGAGGCCCAATTCAAAATTTTCTTCATCAAGAACATAAAACATATCTTTGGTTCTAATTTTGCAATTTTATTTACCCTCTTCTGGTTTACCAGCAGTACATAAGCCCAACTTAAATTGCTGATTTGTTTTTTGAAAGAAAAAACACATCCTTAAAATGATTTAGATGTATAATCACAATACATATAAGTGCATGCATTCAGGAAGAAAGAACAAGAATAATTCAAATTCCAGAGCCCAATAACACTACCAAAATAGAAGTGCATGACGACATTCGAGCGCTGTCACTGCTTTGAAAACTGTTCAAATCTGCCAGCCCTCTACTGGGAGAATCGGAAGAATCTCCAAAGGTCTCAAGGTTGTGGGAATCAAACATACTGTCCTCCTCTTCTTCATAACCACTATCGTCAACTCCTCTATCCCTATAGACCGAAGAGTATCTCGTTTCCTCATCAATATCAAAATTATCATGAAGGTCAAAGCCTCTCTCCTGTCATAAATTAAGCAAGAGAAAAATTTAGTAACAAATTAACAAACTTAAAGAGACAAATAATTCATATTAGAAAAAGTTACCTCAGCCAGATGAAGATCTTGGGTCTCCTCACCCTCAATCTCTCTGGCTAATCTCATTGCTTCCTTCTCCAACTCCCTCATTTGAGGACCTTTCTCAAGTTTTGTTGTGTAAAGCTCTTCGTTGAAAGTACTTTGCACACCAAACAGCTTTTGATTGGTTTCAAACTGATCCCAGTTCCTAATAGTGCAATTACATGTATATGAAATACAATATTAATATGACAAAGAGGAATGTTACAGATATAAACTGGAAGAAAAAAGAATATAAAAAACACACAATGATCATCAAAAAGCAAAGATTTGCCATCAACTTTTTTTTTTTTTTATTTTAACACAAAGGATCTCTACTCATTTTAGCTCACCTACATTCCAACATTGACAACAGAATCAGGCTCTGCATGGTTATTGCAACAAAACTACAGGCAATACCATAAAAAACCTGACATACTAGATTAACATGACAAAAGAAATCTCAACCAGGATTTCCATATTAAATTAACCCCACAGAAACCAATATCAATGTAGAAATCATGTTTTAGTTGACATCCTTGATTCTCTCAAAATTTAAACCATTAAAGAACACTTCCCAAGTAACATCACACCTTGAACTTTCCGTACAAATTTATTGATGGGAAATAACCAGGCAAGACAATTGAAAACAAATTACTCTAATGTATAGAAATAGAGATCAAATAGAAATAACAAAAAAAGAGATGCAAGTGAGATGAATAAATGGGAACAAAGAAGCTATCACAGAACATATTTTTGAAAGGAGGGAACATGATTGCAACCTATTCCAAGAGCCAGCAAAAATATTTTCTAGCTCAGGACATTGTGGGTAATCTTCGTCAGGAACCCAGGGCTCCAATTCTCTCTCCATCCCAACGTGATGGGATTGTGATATGACAGAATCTATCAAAAGCTCCTGATGTTTTTCATGCTGGAGTTCAGTTGCAAATCCAGCACTGGTTACAGCCACATCCTGAGATCAATTTAAGAACAACCAAATTTATATTGAAGAAATAGGAGACAAAAATAGAAATATTTTGTGTTAACCAGGTTTTCACTATTCATTCACCAAGACCTAACTGAAACAGAGTCTATCCATATTTAGAAAGCCCCCATAAACTATTTGACAATTCATCTTTTACTGCACACTTGCCTAGGGTTGAATCTCTAAAGGTGGGAAAATTTGCAAAACCTTTGCTATAACTTGCACAAGTTCTTTTGCAGGTATTAGGTATAATCAAATTCTTTGTGGGTGCCTTGCTAACCAAATTAATATTGAAGATATAAAAGATAAAATGTAGTAATATTTTGTGTTAACCAGGTTTTAACTATTCATTCACAATGATCTAACTGAAACAGAGTTTATCAATATTAAGAAAGTCCGCCCCCCTCCATAATCTACTTGACAATTCATCTTTTACTGGAAACTCGATTAGGGATGGAACTCTAAAGGTAGGAAAATTTTCCAAAACCTTCGCTATAACTTGCACAAGTTCTTTTGCAGGTATAATTAAAATCTTTGTGGGTGCCTTGCTAACAAACTCGGAAACAGCCTTGTTTCCTTGCAAAGTACCTTCCTTTATCATGCGAGCCATTTTCAAGATTATTCCTGAAGTAGCAAAAAGTGGATGTTAAGAAGATGAATCATTTTTTCAAGGTTCACTTTATTCGCATACAGATTTTATGTGAACAAAAATCAATTTGTCAAAACTAATTACAGATGCATAATTGGTATGAAAAATGAAATATGATACCAAAATCCTTTTCTGCATCAGTTGCATGAAATATCCCAGTGTAAATTGATCCATTTTTCACATGGACTTCCACCATATGCCCAATGAGACAGGTAGTCAGATAAACTAACCAATCACGGGAAGAACTCTCATAACCTCCAGTCTTCCCACCAGCCACTGCACCTATACCAAGAAAATTAGACGAAGAAAATAGTGCAATGATAAGAAAAACATTTAAGAGAATGTTCACCTGTAGTTCGTATTCTTTCCTGGTTAGATTTTCCTGACTGTGCCTTAATCTCCAACCTAGCTCCACCCTCTCTATCACCTCTTCGACGGGAAAATCCATTAGCAGAAGATTTGGGTAACGGAGCTTGTTGGGTATTCATCTCAGAAAGGAGAAAAAAGCCACTACATAGTAAGTTTTTTACTTTTTAGTATAAAGTCAACAATTCTAAGATCCAATTCTAAAGCATTAAACTTAAATTATGCAAATTCGAGACTTTTAGTTTAACAACACTCAAGTGGCTTCAGAAACCAGGAAACCATCAAGTCTGAAGTTAAGCCAATAAAACAGAAGATATCCTCTATCTTGTCATTGTTCCATGAAACTCATGCATGTAATTGAATTAGAAAAATGGAAAAGCAAGGCACCCTACTGGGAAGCCACACCAATATCAATATTAATCTAAATCTTTCTGCTTATAAATGTAGCATAAGCCTATAAACGTATTAGGTATCCATCCTCATATTGTTAATCTAAAACTTTCCACCTATAAATTTAGCATAAACCTCTAGGATTAACTACTGTCAACGGTCCATCTTCACCTATTCTACTGGTTATATATACAGAAATCGCCATTCATTCAAAACACATAAGAGCCAGATCCTGATATACTTAAATATGTTGCTAGAAATAAATATAGACATGTAGAATAGGCAAAATATACATACACATACACCCTACAAGTTAACTACAGAAGCAACAAGGAATGAAAACAGCAGCTAAAGCATAAATTCCTAATTTTTCTAGTCTTAAAAAAGCGACTGAGAAAGTAATGTAGAATAAACTACATTAAGCAAGATATTGTTGCAAGAAAATCTTCACATGAACAGCAGGGCCTTAAATCAACTTGATAAGGATATCAGACCATGCTTATGGACGATAGTTGGGCTCATGTCCGAAACAGTTGCATAAGCACCCAAAAAAATTCAGTTCAAAATTTAAAATATCTTTGGTCTGACAGATGCACTTTCCCTAACCAACTGATTATTAAGATACCAAAACTAGACAACAACACCCTTTAAGTTATAAGTCAACAGAAAGCATCGTCATTACAAAATATAGATTCCTAAACCTCAAGTAGGTGACAGTCGCCTAAAAAAGGAAACAACATAGCTACTTTCTTGTATACGAGCATCAAAGAGAAAACCAGACTTTTTTCATCGAATTATCTAAGAACAACCTCAAAATCAAATATATAAGCCAAAAATTCAAACGCCCAAATCTAAAATATGTTTTATTTAGAAAGCAAAAGCAAAGCAAAATAAACGTCAATAAAAGTGTTAACAGATTAAAAAGAAAATTTTAGAGCAATATAATATTGATACCTTCGTCTCTAAAACCCTAAATCAAATTTTATAATACAAACCAAGTAACCCTAAAATAAAACTGCAAAATGCATTCGCATTCAGATCTTTCAACAATAAATAGACAGGAATAAATAAATGAAAATGAGAGAGGAGAAGCGATCCTTACCTTAAAAAAACTTAATTAATCAATAATATGGGCAGATGAAAGCGGCGGGTAATCCAAGTTGGGATGGAGGAGGGGATTGGGAATCACTGAGTTACGATTAACGAATTAGGGTTTAAAAAGGGGGAAAAGAGAGGGAGGGAGAGAGAGATCGAAGCTCGAAAGACAAGCGGCGAGGGTGAGAGCTCTCGATGGTGATCAATCGAGAGAATGGTGAGTTCCAAATAAAAAGGTTTCTTTTAAAAAAAGAAAAAAGGCAGAAGTGAAGACGAATATATACGAATAAAAAGTATTTTTATTGGAAAATGGTAGATTACTGTCATTTTGAGAATAAGTTTCTCTACGGTTTAGGGTTTATTACTACATTTTTCAAAAATAATATATAACGCCAAGAGGAGGTGATGTTATGTCTCATCCATTATTCAAAATACCGTAGATCTTTAAATTTTTTCTCAAACATTTTAAATTCTAAATATTTAATGAGAAAAAACTTATTTCCCAAAATTTATCGGTAGATTACCTCTACCCAAGTTTATGTTAAGTACGTAGTCGTATTCTCCTATTGGATTCGGGCATTTGGCTATTTGTCCCGAGAGTTTAGTTCTCTATATTATTACGTGAATATAACTCATTAAATCTTTAAATCTTCTATAATTTTATATAATATTAATTTTTTATTTTATTTTTTAAAGTGAAATTTTATATATTTTCTACATGTTATAAAATAAATGAATTTTATTAAATAAAAAACGAACCAATAAATAATATAATAAACCGAGATTATATATTAATTTTTCTTTAAACAATAATTTAAAGAATAAAATAAATTATTAGTCACTAAATTATTCTTGATTTTCTATTTTAAATTATTTAATTATTACTTTTATAAATTATCATTAATATTATTTTTTTATTTTAATCACTCGTAATTAAAAAATCATAAAAAATAATAAATTAATGAAAAATAATATTATTTATCAGAATAAGAAAAAAATAATATAACATTAAAAATAATCTTATATAAAATAATAATTTATGGTCGAAAAACACACACATAAATAGTCTAAAGATTAAAATGAATAAACCCTAACTTAAATATTATGTTTTTTATCTTATTCAATTAATTAATATTTTTTATAAAAAATAAAAATTTTAGATTTTAAATCTTATAAATTAAATTAATAAAGCCTAACTAAATATCAATCTTTAAAAAATCATAGTCTTAAGATTCTACATTTTAAATATTAAATTCCTCTAAACATTAAGGTCTTTCCAAAAAATACAGTTAAAAAATAATTATATTATTTTTTTATAAAAAATCTATAAAGAAATTGATATTAATTTTTTTATATATCAAAATTTATATATATTTTATAAAAAATTTAATATGTATCAAAATTTTCACATTTTTTATTAATAAAATAATTTATATTAATAATTTATATTTTTTATAAAAATTATATATATATATTAAAAATTAATATTAAATTTTTATAATTTTTATAAAAAATAATATAATTATTTTTTAATCGCTTAAACTTAACAAAAAAAAAATCTAATTCCACTATGGATTAACAAATTCCGAGCTCCCCAAAGGGAAACAGACAAAAACGCCATGACTGAAGCTACTTCAACATCGTCTCCAAAACACCTCCAATCCAAAAAACCCATGATGATGGACCCTTCATCATCCGTTCCGACGCCACCGTCGACGGCACAGACGACAAATACTAACCCAACGCCGATGCCGACCGCGCCATCTCCGACTACAACACCAACAGCTACGAATTCCTCAATTCTTCCTCAAAGCAACAACAACCATTCTCCTTCGATTGATTCCTCACTGCAAAATTTACAGCAGCAACAACAAATCTCGCAAATTTCGTCTTCTCCTCTCCCAAATCTTACCCAACAACAACAGCAACAGCAGCAGCAAATTTTACAGCAACAAACGCAACAGAATGTTGGGGGTTTATCCAATTTCCAGATGCAGCAAACTCTTCAAAGATCGCCATCGATTTCGCGCATTAATCAACTCCAGCAACAACAACAAAGCCAGCAGCAGCAACAGTCTCAATATGGCAGTGTTTTAAGACAACAAGCTGGTTTGTATGGGCAAATGAATTTTGGTGGGTCAGCTTCGATTCAAGCAAATCAACAACAGAATCAGCAGATGGGTAATCCCAATTTATCTAGGTCAGCTTTGATCGGTCAAAGTGGTCTGCCTATGCTCAGTGGTGCAGCTGCCGCTCAGTTTAGTTTGCAGTCTCAGCTTTTAGCTTCGGTATGAACATTTCTTTGTGCATTTTAGAGGAAAATATTCATTTTTTTAGCTTCTAAAGGAGTTGTTTTGGTCTGGATATTTTTTCGTTCGGTAAGTGAGGAAGTAGTTTAAGATTATGTAATTGCAACTTTGGGTTGTATTTTTGTTATGAATTGCATGAATTTTTTATGCTAAATCATTGGTTCATTTGATTTTTTTTTTTTTTGAAATACTTCTACGTTATGCTTGGAACATGAATTTGAAGATCTGAATTTAATTTGGTGCATAACTTTGAGAAAGATATGCATACACTGTACATAAATTTGGATATAATTTGCTTTGTTATGAAAACATGAATTTCAGTTGCATTACTAAACAGGCATCAAATCAATTGTTGATTCTGACATATGTATGTTATATTTATACCTGTTTAACCACACAACTTCACTATTTTTGAAATCTAAATCCAAGTTTCCAAATACCATCTTATATATGTTTTGATGCAAGTCTTTCCTGTGCACATTGTTGTAAGTGATTTAACCGACTTACATTTGTACTTGAGATCTTGCTGTTAGCTGAAGTTGGAATTATTGATGATTGCCAATGTTTCTTTTATTTCGAAAAGATAACCGTTACATATACGATGGTTTTTGTTGGTGAGTGTCTCAACTCTCAAAGTCAAATATAATTAGTGTTTTGCATTTTTTGCTTTTTGAAAGTAACAATTTAGTTATTCTACGCCATCAGCATTTATTGGTAGTAAATTGTGTATTTCGTTTCTGATATACTTTATTGCTACAAAGCAATTTAGCTTGTGCTCTAGTTTTCGTCTAAAGTTGTAAGATTATAATGATTCCTGATTATTTCAGATCAAGTTACTATCTAGGTTTTGATATATACCATTTCTGTCTAATTTCATATTTTAGAAATGATTTTTCTTTTCTTAAAACATATGAGGTTTTATGTAGCCGAGGCAGAAAGCTGGCTTGGTGCAAGGGTCTCAGTTTCATCCAGGAAACACAACTGGGCAATCTTTGCACGGGATGCAGGCAATGGGGATGATGAATTTGAGCTCACAACTAAGGGTTAACAGTGCTTTTTATGCTCAACAGCAAATGAATCAGGGACAAATGAGGCAGCAGTTATCGCAACAGACACAACTCACATCACCTCAGGTATTTTTTCCTCTTCTTACAATGATGTATTGAACACTTTCCCATGCTGTGCCCCCAATTTTCTTTCTGTTATAAAATTTCAATCTGAGAAATCATTTTCCTTGGTAGGTGCAAGTCATCCAATTTATCAATGGGTAGGGAAGTTCAACTTGCAGTAATATAGAAGTTACCATATGTTTTAATGGACTCTTTAAGCCATGATTCAATTTTTGAGACTGCAATCTGCTGATGTTATGTTTGAAGCAGTACATCTTTTTACTTCAAATTGCTCTTTAGTTTTTGGAGAACATAAGGCTACTATTCTTTGACTTGTGTCCACTCAGACTAGATGAAGAAGATTTTTAATTATATATTCTTATAACAGAAAATTTGCAGCTTTAGTTGCACATATTTTCTGTAATATGTATAGGATAAATACCTAAGAAGTGAAATGGATATCATGTATCTCCTTCAATATCTCACTGACTATAATTTTTGGGAATGGCCTAATTTCCTTTGATTATAGTGGGGAATAGATGCAATGCAAGGTTTACCTGACATGCGATTTAGGTCCATTAATAAAGTTAACTAAAACTGAATATGTTATGCTATCACTTTAATTTAATTTTATTTCTTAACCTGCTTCGTTATGCCATTGCCACCTTTGATGGAAATTTTATGGGGTAGGCAATATATAAGAGATTTGTCATGTGGTTTTACTGCTTGTTTTCAAACTAAATTGTGTGCATGAGCTCATCTCCTCTGTGAACTACAGGTTCAAAGCTTACAAAGAACATCTTCTCAGGCATATATAAACCCTCAGTTATCAGGGCTGGCTCAGAATGGACAGCCGGGTATGATGCAGAACTCTCTCTTGCAGCAACAGTTGTTGAAGCAAATGCCGTCTATATCTGGTGCAGGGTCACCTTCCTTCCGCCTGCAGAGGCAGTCACAATCCCTCTTGCAACAGCAACTCGCTTTTTCTTCCCCTCAGTTGCAAAATTCAATGGGCTTGAATACTCCACAATTGTCTCAGCTAGTACAACAGCAGTCACAAATGGGGCAACCTCAAATGCAACAGCAGCTACAACAACAGCCTCAGCAACAATTACAACCACAACAGTCACAATTGCATCAGCAACAGCAGCAACAGTCTCCAAGGATGCCCGGACCTGTAGGCCAGAAAACTCTCAGTTTGACAGGCTCACAGCCCAATGCAACTGCATCCGGTACAACAACGCCTGGAGGAAGTTCAAGCCAAGGAACTGAAGCAACCAATCAACTTCTCGGAAAAAGAAAGATACAGGATCTAGTTTCACAGGTTTCTCCTCCTTTTTACTCTCTTGTTTGTTCTTTTGTGTTAGTTTCTGATCATTTGTTTCCTTCTTTAGTTGTGGCATTCATTTTTTTGTTGTTATTTTTAGGTTGATTCGCGAGGAAAGCTGGAACCAGAAGTTGAAGATCTACTTTTGGAGATTGCTGATGATTTCATAGACTCTGTATGGCTCTGCTAAACTAGAATGCATCTTATTAAAAAGTTTTATCATGTTGATGTTTCCTTCATTTGGGGTTGTGGGTACATTGTTGCTACACTCTTGTATTTTAGTTTCTGGTGGGTGGTGATCAACCACACATCATAATATAAATAACCACAAATTTAGTTTCTGGAGATTGCTGATGATTTCATAGACTCTGTATTGCGGAATATTTTTAAAAACTATATGATATTCTTCCTGCAATATTTTGTGCATGGAGTGAAGAGAAATTTAATATTTGGGCTCAAAGGCATTTGATATATATAACCACGTTTTTGAGAGGGAAAAGAGTGTTTTGATTGTTATAACCTGATAGTGTGCTATAAAAACTGAACTTCTCCAATCAATTAGTGCCTAACCAGTCATTACTTGTAGCTCGTACAATTCAACCATCCCTATCTACGACTGTATTCTCTTTTTTCAATCTTCTTATTTTTAATCATTTCCTTTCCTGCCACCTTCTGGATACCTTCATGAGTAATTAAGTAATGGTCTTCTTGGTTTAAAGTTTATATTGTTTGACATGTTTTCAGGTGACTACATTTGCATGCAATTTGGCAAAGCATCGGAAATCTTCAACATTAGAGTCCAAGGATATCTTGCTACACTTAGGTTTGTGATTTTATGGTTTTGCATTTCTTTGGAAGATTAAATGTTAACGTAAGGATACAACAGAACTAAATAAATTCTGTTGCTGGTGTCACGAGCTAAGATCAAAGCTCCAAGCTTGTGTGGCTCTTGAATCCTGGTATTGACTCTTCATAGATTCTAGATCAGCCTTCTGGGTATGGACCTGTAATTGCCGCATATAATTATATACCCTGACTGTCAGAGAACTTTTAAAACATACTATTGTTGTGTATTTTATGTTAAATTATGTAGTACGTATACTGCGTCAATACTGTGGGATTGCAGAAAGTTTTATATGCTGTCTGCATAAGACAGCCTTTTAGTGTTTCTTCTTTAATTTTAAGCGAAGCCTTAATGGATGTTGTACGTGGGAATATGTACAGAGAAAAACTGGCGTTTGACTATTCCAGGATTTTCAAGCGAAGAGCGGAACCAAACAAGACCTGTAAGGATTTCTCATATGGTTTTTGAGATATCAGTGCACAATACATCTTAGAATCCCGACTTTAATGTATGTGAATTCTGATTTTATTTCAAGATGAGGCTCCTTTCTTTCTTTAGGAACTCAGTTTAACACATATCTATGGTACTCAAAATATTTTCTCATTATTATCTTTCATTTTACATTTAATTTTGCCTATTAAATCAAACCTTCTTGAGCTGTCTTCTCTAGCATTTCTTCTGATGTTATTAGCATAAACACTTTATGTTTTATATGGAAATCTTTGACTGTTTGCAAATAAGAAAGATTACAACTGACGAATTTGAATCCTGTTTCTAGAACATGCAGCTATCGAGTGACCTCCACAAGAAGCGTCTTGATATGGTGACAGAAATTTTCAGTACTAATGTATAACTTATATCTTACTCTCCTAAAGTGTTGAAACTTTTGTGTTTTTGCAAATTTCTTGATTAGATACGGGCACTGATGGAATCGTCACAGCCCGAAACAAATGCAAATAATCCTAAAGAGATGATGAGACAAGGGGTTGGTAACCCAGTTGGTGCAAATCATTTAATGAGACCTTCTCCAAGTTCTGAGCAGTTGGTTTCACAAGCAGCTGGTTCACAAATGCTGCAGCAAATAACACGATATTGACGAAAAGAAGCTATCCCTCATAATTCTGATCCAAATTCCTTGTTTATGGATCAACTGTAGGTGAGCAACATTATGCACTTTCACTAATGATTTAATGCCTCTCATCTCTTGTCAATCCCCAGATAGGTGTTACTTTATTGCTATGATAAAGGGTGATTTAAATCTTGATGATTATATATAAAATGTCACTTAAATCTTAAAATAGGAATTATCTTAATCTTTTGATGCTACTAGATTCCATATTTCTTTGACTCTTCATTTTTCTTAAAGTATCCTCATCACACAGGAGTACGGGGGTATGACTTGCCCCAGATGTACTATGTTCCTTAACATCTTGTCTTTGTTTTAGCATTTATTTGATATAAGCTTTCATCCTACTTTACCTGCAATATCTTCACCTGCCTCTTTTGCAGCTTATAGCAACTGAAGCTTGAGACAAGCAAAAGCTGTAATTACTTGGTAAGTATCGAAGACGTTGAACCTTTTAAGAAACATCGCACCGTTCGAACTTCTAATGCATCGTTTCTTATCTGTGGTTTATGTTGTAAGTGAATTTATTAACGGAGTCTACGAAGCGAGCTTATTCTCCGGTTTAAGCTTATCGTCTTTCTTTTATCTGTTCTACATTGCTTTTGAGCTCAATCACTTGACTTTAAAAGTATTTTTCAAAAGCATTGAAGAACAAAGTCTGATACAACGATAAATAAGATGTTTGGTTTGTTTCATTTTTAAACTTTTCAGGGGATAATATATATTATTTGCATTTGTGTGGCAGAACATGGTACACATATAGTTGCATTGTCTTCATAATTACGCTTGATCCTAGTGATTGCCCACGTTAATCCAGATTAAACCACACATTTAATTAATCTAAATTTTGATTAACTCATTTACTTACAAATATTGAAATTTTCTTCAAACGTACAATCCCTTCTAAGTTTAAAATTGTTCAGTAGTCCCTATACTTTCACATGGACGTATTATTATAATACTAGTGTTGTTGTGTCACTCCCACAAGTGTTGGATATTTGTATAGAGATTGATTCTCACTCTATTTACATTGAAATCGGCACTTTTTTACCTAATGGATCAAGATGCTGACACGAGAGCGCCAGTACAAAAACACAAATAACTTATATGTAAATCATATAAAAAAATAAATTGAATCTTAAAATTTTTGTGATTATATATTAATATCAAAATCATTAATGACGGTGCATGAAATTATATATAATTAATAATACGAGTAATATTTGAAATAAATAACCTAAATAAATACTCTTATCTTTTTCAAGTTGTTAATTTTTTTCATCAAATCTCCTAAAACATTAAAAAAAATCTAGTTAGACAATTTTTTTAAAGAAAATCTCCTTAAATCCCTTTAAGATTTTTAAAGTTTTGATTCGATCCCCAAACTACTTGTGTGCGTGTGTATATAGAGGATGGGGGATGAGAAACAAAAGGTGGGCAGGAGGGGATGAAGTTGCTGTACTTTTTTAGGAACTTGAACCAGTAAAGCTAAATCTTCATTTTTTATACTCCCAAAGCTTACTTCTCATTGGCTTTATAAGCTCAGCACTTTCACCATCTCTTTGCTTAAAGATTGGCGCCAGAAAACTCTGCTTATCATCATCCTGTTCTTTTTCTGCTGAAAAATGAAAGTGAGTTTTGGTTATGAAACTGAAGATTTTTCAGTGCAATGAGATCGAAAATTTACATGATTTTAATGAAGCTTTGTTATATGAATGTATGTCTGTTTGATTGCAGTTCTTTGGTTGGATGAAAAACAAGCTTCACGGGAAACAAGGGAGCAGTAAACCAAATACAGTTTCTGCTACCGGTAAGCATTCTTTATCTGGTTTTACAACTCTAGCTCGAGTGTAAGTGCCGAATATGAGTATCAGTCCAATACAATTATGATTTATGATCATTTCCTTATGAATGTTTTCATGTAATAAGACTCGAAAGGCACCATAATGTAGGTAGACTTGTTCATGGATCGATGCTCGAACTGAGCCAACTTGAATGAGCTTTGTTAAAGGATTTCGAGTTGCGATTTGATTATGCTCATGAACACCTCTACTAACATGATGCAAATGTCATGGTCATGCTCTCTAATATCCTATTTCCCTTTTTTCTTCATGTAGATCAAATGAAACAAGATCCTCGAGACAAGTTCAGTGATTGGCCTCATGGATTGTTGGCGATCGGAACTTTCGGAAATAATCAATACCAAACTATCATTCACCAAGATCCATCCGATATTTGTGAGGAACCGAGGATATCTTGCAAGAGTTTACGATCGAAGAAGTTGCGAAACTACAAAAGGAATTGACAAAACTCTTGACCCGAAAACCGACTTCCGGTGCCGAGAAAGAGGTCGTGGATTTACCGTTGGATCAGTTTCTTAATTGTCCTTCGAGCTTGGAAGTTGATAGGAGGACTGGTAATGAATCTTGCAGTGATTCAGGAGATAGTGAAGAAGACATGGATAGAACTATAAGTGCTATTATCGGCAAATGCAAACACATTATTAGTGCTCAAAATAAGAAACAAACCATCTCTTTCCTTTTGAAAAAGATATTTGTTTGTAGAAGTGGGTTTTCTCCTACACCAAGTTTAGGGTCTGTTCAACAAACACCCGGCGGGCAAAACAATCAACGAGATGAAACCCGGGAGAGAAACAATAAAGACGGATTACATAGATGGGTCAAATCAGATCCTGAATGTAAGTTACACTTTTGATTTTCCAAAAAGAAAACAAATCAATGCCAATTCGTTTACCGGTTCAAGTTTTTTTTTTTTTTTTTTTGATATTGCAGACATTGTTCTAGAGATTTAAAAAGGCACCAGGGTCTGTTCTAGCTGAACAGGCACACTTCTCCCATTTTTTCATGGTTGTACCTTTGATTCAATGCAATCCATGTTAAGCTTCAGCCCTTGTAAGATTGATTTTGAGTAATAAATTGTCAAGTTTCTATTCCAAAGTTGAATGATAATAACGTGTAGATTGTAGTAGCCGTCTTTGTGTCATACAGTTGTGCTGTTTTGGCTAAGCAATCGACGACCCGTGACTCAAGGTCCTCAAGCACCACATCCCAAAAGTTCTCGATGGTAGAAATCCCGTTCGAGCACCATGCAACTAGATTGTAGAAATCCATGAAGTTTGAAGGACCAAGAACCCTAACCACCATGGAAGGTCTAATTGTCACCCTGAAACACCCTGTGGTAGGGCAAGTGATGGAGCTAAGATTAAACATTAAGAGGGATAAAGGTCTATTCCACGTGTAATTGATGAAATGCTCAACAATAACACAGAGATGCAATAATCCAGACATAAAAGTTCTTATTTCTCAAAAGATTAAGTTTAAGTTAATCTCTAAAGAAGTTATGACTAAGATACCAAACGCAAGTAATCATACATTGATTGATGAAACATTTACCTTCCTTGTAGGGAGCACAACATTCTTATTCCCAGGGAAGGCGCTCCGGGAAATGTCTACAAGAGCCTTAAAACTATACGGTTCGTGCATAGATATTTCGGACAGAACTTTCCCGTTCAATTGGATGTTCTCTTTCATCAGTCCATGCATGAAGGTAGTTTACCTTCAAACAAAAGCAAGACACAGAAATAAAGCAAAGAATCAGAGCATGTTTTGCTGAATCCCTTCGCCAACTTCAATATCTCCTTCTTGTTCATTTTTTTTCACTCGCTCTTGAATCTTGTTTTGCTGTCTATACAGTAAATTTTAGGGTTTATAGGAAAATTGTTAGTACAATTTGGATATATTCGATATAATTGGGTACCCATTTGGGTGTAGCCCATGTTTTCAAGTTTTAAATTTTCTTTCAAAAATAAAGATTTATAAATCTACATTGATCAAATCCAATATTATTCTATCATTGCTAAAAATTCCCAAATTAGTACAGATAACTTTGATTAGATCACAAGTAACAAATGCCAACTTAAGGCCTCCTTATTTAGTTGCTTTCGTAGTTTTATTATTTTCTCTCGCTTTCTCCAGGACCCAGGTCACTTCATAATTAACCCTAGCGAAGGCAGAAAAGAGGGAAATAATTTTCTCGGAAACCAAACAACCCGATTAATTTCCCCTAGAAAGTCGCCTTGAAAAGGAAAAAGAAAAATGCAGCACCAGAGGCTGAAGCAACAACAACAAGCCTTGATGCAGCAAGCTCTCCTCCAACATCAGTCTCTCTATCACCCAGGCCTCTTAGCTCCTCCACAGGTTTTCTACACTTTTTAATGGATTATCTCTTTTATTATTTTTTGTTCATCTAGGCGGTTTTTGATCCAAATTTTAGGAATGATTTGTTGAATTTTGCGTTTTATTGTCTTCGAGCTTGTGTTTTGTTTCTTGCTTGTAATTGACTGGTGGTCCGCTAGGGTTAGTTTGGGAATTTACGTGGTGATGATTTAGCTTTTGAAATGTAAGCTTTTTTTTTCGACGGGGTTTTGCTTGGATCGAGTGGATTTTGTTTCCGTTTTGTTGCTTTCAGAGCTCTGACATGCTTTATTTATCTGAAAGTTGCTGTTTTTTGCATTTTTTTTTATTTTGGAAATGAGAAAGTATTTTTGTAAAGTGAGACTCGTTGTTTTTTGTTTGGAATTTGTTGAGAGGTTGTTCTGCTTCTTAATGTTTTTAGATTTCATTATTGCATGAAGCTCCATGTTATTTCTCTTATTTGAGGTTGCCATTGGTTAGCTAATATGTGTTTTCATTTACGGGCGGTTTTACTACTTTGGTTTTGTTCAACTTGTGATCCGAATCTTCTTCTTCTTTTGCAAATGTTGAGAAATGATTGAATGTGTTTTAGTCCCCTATGCCAGATTTCTTGCACAACCAATCTTCTATACGCTCATGCTTGTATGTAGTATATCTTTATCTCATGTTTGCAAAACATGTGCAATCTATTTATTTATTTCCATCTTTTAGAACCTAAAAGCCAAAGGACTCTTTAGGTTAACTGCATGAAGCAAATTTATGAAGTACTAGTTACTTTTAATTCATTTGCATTCTCTCAAAGATACATTTAGGGAAGACACTGATATTTTGCTAAAGTATGTTTGTCTAGATTAGGCAGAATATTTTGGTCTGGCTGTCACTGAAAAACCAAAGGGGGAAAGGGATAACAGTGAAAGCAAGCAGATATAGTATTTTTTGACTTCTAGTTGAAAGTGCTTTTCATTGAGGTTAGAGAAGTTTTCTCTTGTTTCTGATGGTTGTTGTTAGCATCTTGTTTTCTTTATAGGTTGAGTGTTGGATACCTTCAAAATTCATCTTCTTCTTTTTTCTTTTTCTTTTTTTGAAATGCTTTAGAATTCAGTTGAGTGGGAAGGGGCTTTTTTACATCATTTTTTGTTTCCCCTTCTCTATTCCCCCCTTTTTTCACATTTTTATTTTGCAGATAGAACCAATCCCAAGTGGAAATCTGCCTCCTGGTTTTGATCCAAGTACTTGCCGCAGTGTGTGAGTGTTTGCCTAGATTTTTTTTCTTCCAATTTTCTTGTTCTTTTGCATTTTGTGTGTCTGATGTTTCCCCTTCATGATGGTGTAACTTCCCAGTAACTTTTATGCTTATAACCATATACGTTGTATACACTTTCCTTCATGAATCTGGTGACTGAAATTGTTATTGCTACCCTTAATGCTAAATTCGGAGCTGTTATCTCTTCACTTGATGATCGAATAGTTTTGGGAATGTAATAGCTTTTATGTTTTGTTCTCTTTCTAACAACTCAGGAAGTTACTTATACTCTTATTTTTTTGTTTTTCTTTTTAAACTTTTAGATTTTATTTTGAGAAACTGCAGGTATGTGGGAAACATCCATACACAAGTGACTGAACCACTACTCCAAGAGGTTTTTGCAAGTACTGGTCCTGTTGAAGGTTGCAAGCTTGTCAGAAAGGAAAGAGTATTGTTTTCAACCTAGTATCCTCCTTTCTTCCCCGTATGCTGTGAGGATTCTCCAAGTGTTCTATGGTTAACTTTGTTTACTAGTCTCCCTTTTCCTTTAGCCTATTGGTTGCCATATGATTAACATGCCTTTTATTTTCTCACTCTTTTTAAGCAGTCATCATACGGATTTATCCACTACTTCGATCGCAGATCAGCTGCTCTTGCTATATTATCTCTAAATGGAAGGCATTTGTGAGTGTTAACTTCTAACTTTTCCCTTTACTTTATTTGAGTGTATTTTACCTCATGTCATGTAATCTGCAGATTTGGACAACCTATCAAGGTCAATTGGGCATATGCTAGTGGTCAGAGAGAGGATACATCAGGTTTGTGCATGTTTTTGTTTGCAAGATTTTTCTCTGAAATATTCATGATGAGTTAGAATTTTTTTTATCATAATTGGTGCAGGTCACTTCAACATTTTTGTTGGAGATCTCAGTCCCGAGGTTACTGATGCAATGTTGTTTGCCTGCTTTTCTGTCTATCCCAGTTGTTTGTAAGCATCGTATCCTTTGATCTTGATACCAGTAAATACGCATGTGCTGTAACTTATTAAAGCTAAATGCGTAAATTATCTGGAAAGTGTAAATTCATTGTTAGTAAACCTTGAATAATGTTTTCCACACTGCTTTTAGAGTAATCCATGAAGAATGAAAATGATGCCTTACTGATTTCAGGGATGCACGGGTCATGTGGGATCAGAAAAGTGGGCGTTCAAGAGGATTTGGGTTTGTTTCCTTTCGCAACCAGCAGGTAATGTTTCTTGGTTAAGCTTCTGATGGCTCTTTGTTGCCCTTCCAATATAATGTTGTTTCATCTATTGATATTGACTTCTTTTATCTGTTCAGGATGCACAATGTGCAATAAATGACTTAAGTGGTAAGATTAATGCTTTTTACACAATACATGTTTTATCTTCATTAACCACCGCTTTAGTGATATAAAGCTGTGTCTTTTTGCATCAAAATCTGCTTTGAAGTATTCTTAATAGGGTTCTGAAAAAAGTTATCCAAAAATGTTTCCTTTCTTGTCATTAATTTGCACCGTGTTTATAGTATCAATTCATTAGATTATTGCGTCTGTGCTGGAAGAATTGTAGTTAGCACTATTTTATTAAACAAATTACCAATTGCTTAGATATCTGTTAGTTAATATTGTATTAAAATTCATATGTTCCTTGATCTATTTTTTATAGGAAAGTGGCTTGGCAGCCGACAGATTCGTTGTAACTGGGCAACAAAGGGTGTTGGTACCAGCTACGACAAGCAGAGCACTGATGCTAAAAGTGTTGTGGAACTAACCAATGTATCTTCAGGTGTGTTTATTGCAGCTTTCAAAACATTCACATTATTATTGTTTCGTTCAATGCAAACCTCAAAACTGTTACCGGTATTTTATTACTTTATTCTACCTTTCTATGGGTCTTCAAAATTATGCCAAATGTGAAATAAACTTACATCTCATAGCTTTGGACGCAGAGGACGGTAAAGAGACAACAACCAACAACGAGGCTCCTGAGAATAATCCTCAATATACTACTGTTTACGTCGGCAATCTTGCACCCGAGGCAAGTAATTTATATGGACCTTGAGAACTCCCATCTTCTAATGTAGTTTTGAGTGCTTGCAAGAGTTGGCCTTGTGTTTACATTTTACTGTAAACGAACATGTTAAGTTCTCGAATAAATCCAATTGTATTTTTGTTCTTGCAGGTCACCCAAGTTGAACTCCACTATCACTTCCATGCACTTGGTGCTGGGGTGATTGAGGAGGTCAGGGTCCAGCGTGATAAAGGCTTTGGCTTTGTGAGATACAGTACTCATGCTGAGGCAGCTTTGGCTATTCAACTGGGGAATGCTCAATCATTTTTATGTGGCAAGCAAATTAAGGTTTATTTTCTTCTTTTACTTGAAATTTGACTTCTCTATCTGACGTGTTTGGGGGAGGATGTTTTAGGAGTTCTTTGCATAATTTTTATGTTCGGAGGAGGATCAACAAGCAATTGACTGTCGATTGCATGTTTGGCACATTATGTGGATATGACTTTTAATGATCCTCCTGGGACAGAATCTGATAAACATTTGGCATCATTAATTTGTTTTATGCAGTGCTCGTGGGGCAGCAAACCTACACCACCCGGCACAGCTTTAAACCCACTTCCTCCTCCTGTCACTGCACCTTTACTTGTGCTTTCAGACCTTTTAGCCTACGAGCAACAACAGGCCATGACTAAAATGGGCGGCGTTCACGCCCTAATGCACCCTCAGGGACAGCATGCACTCAAGCAAGCAGTGATGGGAGTCAGTGCTGTCGGAGCAAGCCAGGCCATATACAACGGTGGATTACAGAATGTCACGGCTTCCCAGCAGCTAATGTACTATCAGTGATAAAAAATCAGAGTTTGTGTGGTGATCTATTATATCCTTACTTCCCTCGCATTTGCAGGTTTTATTTGAGTTTTAAAGAAGAAGAAACCATTTAGGACTTGGGAGGGTTTTTAATATGCCTTTTCCCTCCCTCTTTTATTATCATCGAGATTGCCTTGCACCGCACCCTTCTTTTTATCTTATATACATAGTCTACTGCCTACATATATGTTTGCCTGATTGTGTCCATCCTATTCCTATGTATTTTCCTGATATTATTTCCAGTTCTAAATGGTTAGTATGAAGCTTTTTTCTATTGTTTTTTTCCATCATATATGGTTGGTGTCCCAATATATAGACAAGGTCTATTCTATTGTGCACGGTTGTATTGTCTTTTAGTACTTAAATATCCATGGGATAAAACAGTAATTTCATACATAACGGAGAGTAGGGGGTATTGTGAGGCTCGGAAAAACTAAATTATTTGACCCGATTCAGTGTGAAAAATACTCAACATATAATTTTGTAAGCTGAGACTTGAAATTTTTAAATAAAACTTAAATTATAAATGAATAAAATTAAATAATTTAAATCTTTTAATAAAGTTATTTGAATAGAAATAAAACAAGTTAAATTTTATAATTTTGTAAAATATGATTTTTTAACCGTTCCAAAGCCATCGTCTAGGGAAAAAATACAAGTTAGTCAACTAAGAAAATATTTGGAGAAGTAGGAGATTGTCTAAAACTAAGATTACTCTTTGGCGATGACTTCCTGGGATCCTATAGTTTACCAAAACGGTTGCTAAATGGATTTAACTGGACTATCTTAATTTGAGTTTGGTTTTTAAATATATATACTTTTTAAAATGAATTATACTAAGAGCTTAACATCGTCTTCTTAGGCCAAAAATGATCTGAAATTCTTGCAAACCAAAGCAAAAATTAACGAAGTCAAGCATATGGTCCAACAAAAATCAGTGTTAAATTCACAATTTCAGGATCCGCACAACAGCCAATTCAAAGCTCTAAAACTAGTTAGAATTACATTAGGCTAAGCCATTGGATATGCAGCAGTCTTCATCAGTCTGTTTCTAACCTAGCAATATATTGGTCATAGAATGTACCTGCTTTCTCAAGTTCACCGAGCTCGGTGTAACAATCGGCAATCGCTCCATAAGCTTCTGTGTTCCCTGATTCCTCCCCTTCTCGCTCCGAGATTGCTAAAACCATAGAATGGTACTTAATGGCTTCTCGATATTTGCCTTGCCTTTGCAATGATGCACCTAAATAAACCAAAATAAAATGTTTAGACTTCAATGGATATTACATACAGCTGTAAGAATTTGGGATTTTTTAATATCGGATATATGGGTAAACAGAGATATATTACCTAAGCCCCGGGCAGCCTTCTTCTCCTCTATAGGATCTTTTAGACTTCGAGCAAGCTCCAAGGCGGCCTGAAACTCTAGAAAAGCCTTCTCATGATCTTGATTCCTTAAAAAGTTCTTCCCACTCTTCAATCGAGAAATCAACTCTTCCTTTCTCGGGTCAACAATTACATCCTCTTCTGATATTCTACCAACAGAGGGAGCATAACTCAGGGTAGGAGCATATGACTCTATCTTCGCCTGTCTTCTTAGAGCAGTATTAATCTGGCGCAGCTGCTCATTCACTCGCTGCAGTTCCCCTCTCCTCTGCCGGGCAAGCAATCCTGGGGTATGAGTTGCGGATTGTCAGGGAAATAATAATTCAAGCAACATGGTTTTCAGGGGAATTTTTGTGGATGCTAGCCATTTAGAATATCTCCTACATGAACTTAAGGTGTAACAATTTATTCAAGTAAAGCAAAGATAGTTCCAACGATGAAATATGGAATGCAGGATCATGTCTGTATGTAATTTGCAAAGCATTCAAAATTGTGTCAATGCAAAGACAATAAAAAAACACAAAGATACCTCCCACTGTGGCACCAATAAGGGCTACTAATAGCAGTAAAGGCATGTTGAAAAAGGAGTTATCGGCTTCACATGTTTCCGCTAGGGCTTTGAATGGAGCAGTAAATATCAAGACATTGGCAGCAAGGAATGCAGTCACCGGAACTCTTAACCATAAATCTCCCTGCCCCAGCATCAATCAATTAGAAAAGTTCAACAAAAAGTAGAGAAAAGCATGCTAATTTTTATGAAATGACTTCATACTTCATAACCTGCTGAAGTTCAAATCAAAATCTATTCTTTGCAGCATTCAACAACAGACATTGACCATAAGGAAATCATGCATATTGACCAGAAACTAACTAGCTAGAACTTTGATACCATGATCACAACAGAATAATAAAGATTAAAAAAGCTGCTCCGTGGACTCACCATCATACCTCAAGAGCAACTAAATGTTGTAAAAGCTCATTATAATGTGACGAAAGAAGACCAAAGATCCTCTTTCCATTTGACTTTTGGCAACGGAGCAAGGACAGTTTATCCACTTCTCGCAATAGATGACGAATCTCAACCGGCTGATTAACATCTTTAAAGGATGGTCCAAAGTTTTCTACTTTACACATAAAAGACGTCACCTTCCCTGTTTTCAAACATCAAATTTAACCTCCCAAAGATAAGCATTCATGATAACTTACTCCACCATTAATTCAATTTCAATATATTTTTCTTCAAATACCAATCCCGACACCTAAAATTTAGAGTTAAATGTATACAAGGTCCCCAAACTATGAGCCCAATTCTTTATCCGGAGATAAAACACATGAAACATGACAATAGCTAAATTGAAAGAAACCCAGAAAATTAAATTGAAGAATCATGATAGTTTGTACTCTGTTATTTAATCATTCTTCAAATACCCATTTCAAGACCTCAAATTCACTTCCAATTTTGCATCAAAAATTCAATTTTCTTAATGAATAAAAAAACACATATTAAATATGGCCTGTAGCTAAGCTAAAAGAAACCCCGTAGCTTACATTGCATGCAGCATTGTATATGTTCCAAATCATTCTTCAAAAATCCATGTCAATACCCCAAATTTGTTTCCAATTTTGCATCAAAAATTCATTTTTTTTCAGGGAAGAAAGAAACAGAAAGCAAAGTAAAAGAACCCCAAAGCTCACATTCCATCAACAAATAGAATGAACAAGAAGCTAAGCACTAACCTGGAAATTGGGGTTTAAAGAAAGATGGGCGAGTAAGGAAGCAAGAACAATGCATTATCGACGACATTGCTTTGGATAAAGGATTTTCGGATAGATTTCTATTACTATATAAAGTGTTGAGCATTGGAAGACATAAATGACCTTGGGAGTTTACGAACATTACATTTGTGCCCTTCATTTTTATTTGTTATGGTAAACTACAATAATAGCCACTACAGTTTTATTTAAATACGAGTTAAGAAATAGTATAGCTTTTCAGATTGCTGCCAAATATATTTCCCCGCCAATATTCAACTCTCCTCCCCTTTGATTCGCCGATGAACATGAATCGAGGCTGCGGGCAAACCCATCTCGGTGGTCGGTCCTCCATTTGCGAAGGTTATTCCAATCACAGTCACAGCACTGTAAGTTTCTTCTCTAACTTTACTAATGACTCGTTTTTACGTTTTTTCTTCTTTTAAAAGATTTAAAATGAATTATTTGAAGGGTTTTAGTTCTTAGTAAAATTGAAGGTGCGTAGGTTGCTAAATTTGAAGATTTTTTTTTTGCTGATATTCAATTTAATTTATATTAGTACCATTAATTATAAAAAGGTAGAGTTAATATTTGTTTTGTTATGAGGTTTAGCGATTGTGGGTTCCTTTTTGTTAACTACGGAATCACGAATTTTGATTTCCATGGATGCTCATAGAAGATTTTCTGGAGCTAATGTTTGGATATTAGGTCATAAGTAATGAAAAATGTTTTTTACTTGGTTCAAATAATTTTGATCACCATCTCCAGGTTGGGGATTCTGGTGAAAAGTCTTATTATACTCGGGATGATGGAATGTCGCAAAGCCAAGGGAGACAGTTTGTGAATAAATCACCGAATGGTTCGAGGTACTCCAATCCTGAGAATGCTGCAGTTTTACGAATATAGGCCGAAAACGTCATTGTCTGCTGGTACCAGATTTTGAGGGGAAAATGATACTCCTGAAATCTTTGACACACCGGATACAGTCCTCAAGGACGATTGTCTGTCATTGTCTCGTTACTCAGGTTCTACGGGCTCAAACCTGGGGGTAGAAAGAGACTAGATTGAACTTTCATCAGTTGAGGAGACTGAGAGTTGTGCAGCTCTACTGCATCATGATCTCTCCAACATGGTTAACATCTCCGATTCAGTAGACAAGCCTGAGACACCTAAACCATCCCATGAAAGGAGTCCCCCCAATAGTTCAGGTATTGATGATTGAGTCAGGCTAAGTGCCAAGCGGTGATCGAGCCTTTTGATATTTGCTTGCCCAAACCGGAACTCTGGTTATGCTCAACCATCTTTGTTTGTAAAGAATAGAGAAAAGAGGAATGAAATCAAAAGATTGGCTGAAGGCCAAATAGGAAATGTATCGAGACCTGTGATGGTGCTTCTAAAGAAATATCTGTCTATAACTGATCAGGTGAGGCTTTCTAATTGCTGTATCTCAATCTTCCAGTTATATGCGATTCTAAAGAATTTTCTTGATAATTACTATATCTCCAGTTAACCCATGAACTACTTGTGTTTCCTTATTGTTGATATATCTATAAAACTTGAATTTGATTGTCCTATTTTTTATGTTGTTCGGGTCCAAGTGTTGGATACAAGCATATGTCTGTCGGGTATTTTTTTCTTCTCAAGTTTCTATGTATTTGAAGGATCCTTGGAGGTTTCATATCCATATACTCACGTGTCGGACACAGATGCTTTAAGGAAAATAAAGTCGAAGTAACATAATCTTAATTTAATGGTTCTTTCAGTTATAATAACCATGGAGGAACTTGCAGCAACCTTGAAGGTTCAATGATGCCACATCCATTGGCTTGTGTGAATGAAATTGGGACTCTGGGATCCAGAGACAGGCAATTTCAGAGATCTTCGACCAATCGACAGTGTTGTCCCCCCTGGTATTCCTTGCCAATTCTAGCAATTGGTTGAAAAGGCAATCAAAGATTCGCACTCCCTTGTACAACAAAAGACTAATCCTAACCATGCAGAAGACATTCTCCCATGGATGTCGTCAAATATCTGCGTTGTTAATTTCTACTCGTCAAGTGGTCGAATGTGTCTTCATCAGGTCCGAACTTTTAACCCCTTCTTTTCACCCTGAATCTAACATGACATCGTAGAAAATCCTGGCCAATATCCAACTTGGTTTAAATACCAAAGATCTTTGTACTATATTTTTGTAAATTTGAGTCGTACTATTTTTTATTTGAAAATCTGTCCTCTCAACTTCCGTTCAATTTCACAATCAACTGTATGCCTGAATAAAAAAGACACAATGACATTTGGTCCTCTACATTTATAATCTTTTATCAATTTGATCCTTAAAAAGTTTAAAACATAGATGATTGAAAATTTGTATTGTTCAGTTAATGATAAACGTAGATGACTAAAGTTATATTACCCGTATTTGACTTATATCTTATCCATATACCACTGAAAACCCACGTCATGTTCACAGGTTAACGATGAAAGTCCAGGAAGTCTACGTAAAGGATTACCTGTGCCTGTGGTAACCTTTTCTATTGGAGATGCACCAGAATTTTTATATGGTGATGAAAGGGAAGTCGACAAGGCAGAGACAGTTGAAACACGAATCCAAGGATGTACTTGTATTTGGTGGGGGGTCTAGACACATCTTTCATGGCGTGACTGCAATTAAGCAAAAAAACTGCACCTGGAAGTCTCTTCGAGGAAACAAAACTTCGTCCAGGTTGTCTAAATCTGACTTTTAGAGAGTACTAAAATCCTAAATACAAGCTTTTGTTCGACTCTTCTAATCTATAAAGAAGATCTAAGGTTATTTACCATATGATTTCTGTATGAATTTGTGCTTAACAGCTAAAGAGACATGGCTGTTGAATTACATTTCCTGATTCAAATACGTCGATGTTAACAGTTTTACAAGTTCAAAGCTTAATTCCAGAACTCTTGATGGTTACTTAGCCCTAGAAGTTGGGTTCTTCCGTATACAGTTGATGATTTGCCATATCTTGCCATAGGTTCTTCATTTGCTTTGCTATCATCGTTTCTACTTCGGCTCTTTGTCTGGCTTATAATCCCTTGTAAGTACTCACATTCTCATTGCCTTTCAATACCCAAATTTTGTAGGAAATGAGGTATGTAGACCTGTATTTATGGGCTATGGCTCACCACACACACACAAGCAATGTAGTTGTTTTTGAATCCTGAAAAACGCACTTGTTTGGAGTGCTTTACTTGAAATGTTTTCCGACCACCGGACAAGAATTAGTCCCAAGTCTAATCTGACTTTAGGATACCTTGAGTTTACACATACAAAAGAAAGCAACCATCAACAGATTTGATTTGACGATATCCAACAACATTCACATGAATTCAAGAGAAAATTCTTTGGATACAATCTAATTGAGCATCTAGTCACTAACACAACACAAAGTACACACACTATGTTAACATTTCTGCCAAGTTCAATTGTTAAAAATCAAGTACAACAAAGAAAAAAAACATGATAAATACACTTGAAAGAAAAGCTACCAATTCCTATACAAATCTAGTGTCTTTGCCCATATAAATAAACACATAAAATCTAACCCACTAATCAAATTCCAACCCTACTGAACTCAATTACTACAATCACTATTGTTATTATTATTGTTATTAACTTTACTACGATGATTACCAGAGTTGCAGATTCCAGCACCTTTTTTCCCTTGCTTTGACTGTGAAATCTCCAGCTGAGTCTTCATGAAAAACTGCATCCTCTGCAGCTCCATCTCCTTGGTGAATTTCATCCTCTGCTTCTCCATCTCCACCACTTGCTGAAGCTTCGCAGTCTCTGCTTGCTCGTATGCTTCGCCGAACAGTAATATTGCCTGTGTTAATTCCCTAATCGAGTTCCCCCATTTTCTTCTTTTTTCACCTGAATAGGCACCCTTGTGAACCACCCTTCTTGCCCTTTTTCCTGTTCGAGGTGGTGGTAAACTATCGAATGAATCCACATCGTCATCCTCCTCCTCGTCCTCAGAATCCATATCCATTGGACCCTGTTTCCTCTGATTCTTCAAAGCAACCATTCTCGGTTGCTTTTGTTGTTGGTATTGTTGTGGCTGTTGTTGTCGTCTTTCTTGAACTTGAGAAACTCGATATGGATTCAAACTGGACCGGATCCCAACCGGAATCCCCATCGGTACTTTAGACAAAAAGTCGGCACTTGCACCGCCACCGCCAGGGGAAGCAGTAGTAGCAGGAATCTTCGCCGAGGCTCCTATAAGTTGATCCAATTTCTCAAAAAACACCCACCTACTTGGCCCGCCTCCAGCGGCAACCTTAGCTTTCTCTGACTTATACTTCTTCTTAACCGTATCAATTCGATTCTTACACTGAATATCCGTCCTTGGAGTTTTCATATAGTCATCTCTGCTATTCACAACATCCGCCACTTCTTTCCAATGCTTTTGCTTTAAGTTCCCACGGCTCAGCTCCAAATACCTCTCTCCCCACGCATCAATCAAAACCCCTGTGGCGTCTTCGCTCCAGCAGTCCTCCCTTCCTCCTCCGTTGCTCTTCAGCCTCTGCGGCGGCGGAAGCGCCAGAACTATCGCCTTTTCGTATTGACCCGGCTCTTCTGGAGGAGGCGCGGCTGCTACCGTCACTGTTACACGACTATTGGACGGAGGTGAAGGCGACAATGGCGATGAAGATCCGGCATCGGCAACCGATGGATACGATTGGATCTCCTCGCCTTCCTCCATTGGAGATCTAAAAAATCGATAATTTAAAAATAAACGGGGAAATTAGGGTTTCGACGAGAAACGGAAAATGGTATTTTCTTCTCCTTTTATTTTCGGTCTCTATTGTTGTTTTTAATTATCGGTGTACGGTAGGGGAAGGGAAATGACGGCGTCGGTGAAGGAGGCATTGAATGTGGGCGACGTGGAGAAGTGAGTGATAGGTGGAAGGATTTGATTGGCGGGAATTGTAGATTCCGTCACCGGCGTTAATATTTGGTAACATCTGTTTTCTTTGTTTTCCGATGTTGTACCGAAACTACCCTTTCTTCGTCTTTTGTCGGTCTACGTCCACAAAGTCCAACAATCTTTGTTTTTTTTATTTCGCTGCAACATCAGCTATACTCCGATTGGATACTTCTCTGCTGGTTAACACACTTCATACGTGTGCAATTGGGTTTATTTTAAAATTTAGGATCTTTGAACACAACAAAGTTAAACAAAGGATGAGGTTTAATATGACAAAGTTAATCACCCTAAACAGCATCATCAACTAAATCCTTTATAATGCAATCTAGAACAATTAAAAAGGTTAAAAATCCAATGTGTGAGTCATCCTACTTGTCTCCCTATTGATATGAAGAACTAAAAAAATCAAAATATGAGACAAGAATCTGTTCTGTTGTATGGAGAATGAAAGCAGTTATAGATAAAAGAATTCATCCGGTTGATAATGCATAGATTTTGTAACAGCCATTTTAATACCTTCTACCAAGGTCTTAGCTTCCGCCATTTAGGATCTATACAAAACTCTCTACCATTAGGCCAAGATGATCTTTACCCACAACTCTCATAGTTGTTGTACTTGATTCGATACAAAAGATTCCATCAACAGTAATTTTGTAAACACCTTGAGGAGAGTATTTCCAAACTTTGGACCCGTTGAAAAATATAGATTTTATAAGGTAATCAGAAGCAACAACATAATCAACCACTACTCTAACCGAAAGCAAAATAGATTTATGCACTAGAGTATTCCAAAGATGACCTATTAAGATGGTTAAAAACGTGAATTTCTCTTCATCAAGACTCCAATCATTGTTTACAGGTTTCGTAGGACTCAGACCACACATGAAAAATCTCACTTCAGCACAATCTAGACACGCATGGATCAAAGATTCTATTTCTCTTTCACATAAAAGATATACCCTTAATCTCAAACCAGATGTAAATAATTTTTCTTCAACTAGCCTGTTTTGGTTGTAAATGTTCTA
Organism: Abelmoschus esculentus; assembly: GCA_035048815.1. Lineage (NCBI taxonomy): Eukaryota > Viridiplantae > Streptophyta > Magnoliopsida > Malvales > Malvaceae > Abelmoschus > Abelmoschus esculentus. Next base: position 6,613,048 of record JAUCBN010000066.1, read on the forward strand.
CTTGAGTGATGGTCTCATAAAATGATATTTTTATGAATCAGAGTAATTGGACATCTAAGAGATCACGGTTAGATTGTTTGGTCTTTAAAAGTAAGTAAGGAATTAAAATTTAGATTAAAGATAAAATATAAATATTTAAAAATAAAATAAATTTAATTTTTTTAATTTAAATAAGAAGACAAAAAAAAAATATCTTTTTCTCTCACTTTATATACACTTATACTATCAAAGGTTTAAAAATATATATTAATTTATAATTATTTTTAAATTATTCAAAAAATTAAGATCTTTAATTTTTTAAATATTTCAATTGTATCCGTGAATCATTACTTTTATTCTAAATTCATCCATATATTTTTGAAAGTTTCTGCTTACCATTACAATAGTATTATGGATCATATTATTAATTAATAAATTTTATAATAACTTTATTAACATGAGATATATTTAATATATATTAAAATTTTATGATAAAATTAAAAAGTTTAAATTTTAGAGACTAATATATAATGAGAGTTATTATATATATATATAGTTTAAAGATGATGTTAAAATATTTAAAATTTATGAACATTTTAAAATGAGTTACAGTTGAGCAACATATGATGCAACTAACTTATTATTAATTAAAATATAAAATAATTAAAATTGGGAAATTAATTATAATTTTAAAATCATTTTGAGATTGTTTTTAAAAGTAGGGTGAAAATAATTTTAAAAAGTATTTTTAAATTGTTTGATTAAAATAAGAATATTGGTTGAGATTTGGTTTATTTCTTCATTGCTATTTAGTAAATTAGAAAAATATAATATATTTTTTATAATACTATATTACTATTAGATGGAGGGTCCAAAATTACGGACAGAACAACTCTTTAAGGACAATATTTGACCTAAAAAAGTATTAAGAGCTAAAATGAGAATCGAACTATACTTTAAGGACCAAATTGTATATTAAGCCTAAATTAATAACATTCAATTTTTTTTTTCTCTCCTTTTTTACTTCTCCTGTCCTTGAAAAGTATCCCACATTCTCTCTAACAGACTTGTCAAACATTGAACCTTTCAAACAAGCTTCAAGAGTATTTGCTTTTACGCTTTAAAACAAAAATAAATAAATAATTGCTTGCCTTTTCTTGTTCATTTTTGTGCATAACTAAATGCTTTGATTTTATTTATAAAAAGAACCCATTTTCTTTTTCGTTGTAAAAGTGTTGAATTCTTTGTAAAAAAAATATCATTTTTCTTTTTGTTTCTTGTTCTTAATTTTGGGATATACAGATCCCTTTGATTCCATTGGTTTTTATACCCTTTGTACCAGAAAAGAATCCATACCCAAAAACAACACTCTTTCAGTCTTTTACCCACCACCATAACGAATTCCTTCTTCTTTTCTTTTCTTTGACATTTTATCATACACTATGAGGGCAAGATTGGTGGTGTTTCCAATAAGAGGCAAAATCTGGTGTTTTAGCAGATCCATTGATCAATCTGCATCACAGTTCACCTCTACTAACACTCCTTCCACTGTCAAAGACCTTTGGAAGAAGATTTCAACCAATTCCCAGCCACTCAATGCCAATGCTGAGCTTCTTGTTGATTTCATTTCAGATAAGGTTTTTCATCCCTTCTTTATAATATATATGTCTTTCGTTTTCATGGTCCCTTTAATTTTCAATGTGCATTTGATCATGCTTTGAATCCTTTGTTGTTTTTGTTTCTTTTAACATAGATGAATAATGCATGGGTTGGTCTGGAAAAAGCACCTGAGGGCAGTTTCAAGAACAAGCTACATGGGTATTAGTTGAAAATCAAATATGGTTGGTTTAAATTATTGGGTTTTTTGGCCTTAGTTTATGCTGAATGTGGTTTGGTTTTGATATTTTTAGGTTTGGGTTACAGCTTTTAGCTCGAGTCAAGCCATCTGAGATTTTGTTGAAATCTATAACCAAAGATGTTACTAGTGTTCGGATTGCATACCCCTCCAGGTTATTTACTTTTCTCTTTTTTCAATTGTTATCAAATGTAGTTATGATCTCCATTTACTTCTTCAAAAATGTGCCGGAGATGAGTACTTTTTAGAAAATGAATGATCGGAGCACGTAGGCATAACATGTTGTACATGTTCTCCAGCCATATAACATCTCATATATGTATGGCAAACTAAGGCCATATAAAATGTTCTATGATTTGTCCCTATGTTGAAAAAATCTAGATGGAATTTGGATTCTTCAATGGAGAAACTAACATTAATCACACTTGTAATTGAGAATATTGGATTTTGGTTTTCTAGTGTCTGGCGCTTTGGATAATTGCTGCTTTGTTCCTGATACTTCTAACATTTTTGTAGTTTAAATGCACGTCTTGTGCGGCGAAGATTACGACTGATAGCCTTGAGGTAATACTGTTCTTTCTATGCCCTTTACTGATATAGAAGGGATTAGAATACATGAAAATGTAGTGGACAAAGCTTGGCTGTTTTCTTGGTTTCTATATTTTTCAAAATGAACATGGGAATAGAAGCAAAGGTCGTTTACCTTGGTTTATGGCTTTCTGGAGGCACCACTTTTGGGTTATCGGGAATTCCCTTCTGCTTGAATCCTGATGAATACGGACGTCTAGAATCTCTGTATATTTTTTTGCCTCAATGGACGGTTTATCAATGTCTTGACATTTTATTCTCCAACATTCCAATGAAAAAAAGGGGTTTTGGAGATTTGGTGTTGTTTTAATTATGTTTATATGTTCTTGGTATATTGTATGAATTCCTACAATATTATTGAATATTGAAAAATTAGATATAAAATTTTTAATTGAAGTACTCATGTCTGACACATTTTCAAGCATGGGTATGGGCATATGCCCCTCAAACGACCTTCCAAATATATTGAAAAATTAGATATAAAAATTTTAATTGACATTGGTGCCCGAGTTCAGTAACACAATATGCAAGTAAACAATATTATTTCTAACCAAAGTGTTCTCTGTTTTTTAGGGGTACTGTTATACACAGGAAATACTTTTATGGTTCAGTTACGTTGCTCCCATTGACTACTGCACTTGCTGTACGTATGTGGTTACTTTTGTTGCTCCATTTACGGTTTAACCATTTTGAACGTTTTTTTTTTTTTTTTTGTCATTTTGGTTATCTCACATTCTCACTTAAATCTTCTTGCTCACCAGGTTCTACCTCTTCCTAACATTCCGTTCTTTTGGGTCCTGTTTCGCACATATTCACATTGGCAAGCTCTCCAGGTGAGGATTTACTGTTCCAAAAGATACTTTCAGGTGGTTTAAAAGGAGACCATAGTTGTGGGATTTGTTATTGCGTCTAGTATTTGAATTGAATTTTTATCATAACTATGTCAGCCATCATATCACAGATTCATGTTATTCCAACTTTTCTGTTTTTCTTGAAGTAACTGTGCCCAATACCTGTGCTTGATGCATTTTCAGATATGAGCATAGAGATATACCCCCCTGCCCGTGCTTGAATATACCCATATCTTTCCCTCAAAGATGAGTCCGCATAATGTAGTGCCTAACTTGAGTCATTTATGCAACCATAACCTGTTTTGAACATGTTTAGATATTCACAACACTGCTTTTTCTCATGTTGTTCCTTGCTACTGCTTTCATTCACCTTTTATAAACATGTCCAGAAAGTGCATCGATTCTCTATATTGCTTTCCACTTCTCATATAAGCTCAGCATACTTGTTTTTTTTCTTCGGTTCCGTATCTCGGTGAACGAGGAAAAAAGGAACAAAAATGCCTCGTTCTAAGTACTTTGTTGTTAAGCAATAAAGAATTTAGAGTTCTGTAGTGTTGTTACCATAGTTTTGGTGTCAGTCTTGATCATAATCACTGTTTTTTAACCTTCTACAGTATGCTCACCATTTCTGTCTATTTTGATGTTGCAGGGAAGCGAGAAGCTTCTTCAACTAGTCACGGATTCTTCCCGAGATCAAAAATACTCTTCCGAGGTTTCCTATTCCTGTTTCATGCTCTTCTTTTTCGTGTTTAATTTCTAAACCACTTTTAACAGAGCAGCATGAAATACAAAAATGAAAGTCCATTTGTCATTTGCAAGGCTTTATAATTATATCTCAAAACACCTAAGATCTTAATCTTAGTTGTTGCTGTTTTCATTTCCATCGATCTTCTAGTGGAGTAAAGCAAATATAGATTCCGGTGAGTTATAATTTTCTTGACAGGTTTTGGAGCCGTCAAAGGAATTGGAGGAGCTTGTTCAGAGCGGACATGATGAAAAGGCTATTTCAGATATATGCAACAAGTTCAGGTTGAACAAGAATGATGTTTTGAATTGGAGAGATTTGGTGTAATTTTCACATTTCTTGTTTTTGTCACCAATTTGGAATATTTTCATTATATGCAATTATATTTTCTTTTTTTCACTACTAATTTTGTTATTTGCGAACCCCCCAAAAGACAGGTGTAGGATTCGAATTCTGACTAGATATTCTGTAAAATATAAAACAATTTTAACCATTATTCATTCACTTCATTAAAAATAAGAAATCTCCAGTAAAACCAGCACTGAAAATACATAATTCAAATACACTGATAGAAACAAATGCACGTCTTAAAAGAGTCTGAGAGCTGCAAATGAAATGTCTCACCAAAGAGTAGGTTAATTGTAAACCATGTATTTAGGTGTTGCACTGAACTTTTGGTATCCCTTGATGACTTTGTTTACTGCATCGAGGAAATCTTTTTCCGTCACTGTTTTTCTTCGTGCTCGAATCGCGTACATTCCAGCCTCAGTGCATACACTTCTTATATCAGCTCCTGTGATTGATACCATAAAATGTCAAAATCACTCTTACGCGCAAAACAAATTATATCGAAACAAGATTAACTTTGGAAGAAGATTCTACCAGTAGAATTCGGGCAAAGTCGGGCCAAGAGCTCAAATCTAATATCACGCTCACAATTCATAGTTCTTGTATGAATTTTGAATATCTGTGTCCGGCTCTCTAAATCGGGAAGACCAAACTCAACTTTACGATCCAATCGTCCGGGACGTAATAATGCAGGATCTAGTGTGTCTGGCCTGAAATATACACAATTGCTGTAAGAATCTCTTATGCACATTCAAATCTCTCATGGGAATAAACCAAAAAGAAAAACCTTCCATGGACACTAAATTCCGGTTGGGACAGCTTTGGGGTACAAAAGGTAAGGCAAAGATTCGTTGATAGAACTAAATATAAAGAGTTAAAATTGTAGAAAGCAACTTTGACCTGTTTGTTGCCATCAGGACCTTGATGTTTCCACGAGCATCAAAGCCATCAAGCTGGTTAACGATTTCAAGCATGGTTCGCTGAACCTCATTGTCTCCACCCACACCATCATCGAAACGTGCACCTCCAATGGCATCAACTTCATCAAAGAATACAATGCATGCTTTCTTTGATCGTGCCATCTGTGGTTATTCAATAATGTCAAAATAATAAATAAGCAGGCATAACATACATTCGAGAGAATTTAAGCGACTAAATTTAGCAGGTTATAACCTGAAACAGTTCTCGAACCATCCTAGCTCCTTCACCTACATATTTTTGAACAAGCTCGCTTCCGATAACACGAATGAAGCAAGCATCAGTTCTGTTTGCAACAGCTCTTGCAAGAAGTGTTTTACCAGTTCCAGGAGGACCATAGCAAAGAACACCCTTAGGAGGATCGATCCCGAGTTTGACAAATTTCTCAGGATGAAGCATCGGTAGCTCCACAACCTAAATGAACAAAACTCATCAATTCATGGACGTCAAGTCTCTAATACTAACTCATTAGAAAAACACAATTAATACGAGAGAGGCTTCAGGTTTTCTGTGTGCAGGAACATATTAAACGAAGATGGTGCAATACGTACTTCCCGCATCTTTTCAATTTGCTCTTTACATCCACCAACATCATTATATGTGACATCTGGCTTCTCCTCCACGGTCATCATGGTCACACTTGGGTCAATTTTTGGTGGCAAGGGAATTTGTATCTGATATTTGTTGCGATCAACCCTGCAAAGGCAACAATTATATTCAGGTCTTGCAAGTATGTCTACCTAGAAAAAATCTATGGTTACAAACGAAGGCATCAATACAACTGCAATGGGAGAAGTAAACTATTTTCAGGATATAAAACTCCAGACAAACCATAAGAAAGTGAAGGGGACATATGTGTGTGTTAAAAAAAGAAGAAAACTTACCCCACACGCATGCCTTCTTCAATGTCAGTGGGGGAAACTTTGTCACCCAAACCAACAACAAACTGCACTTAGAAACGATATGCATATCAGACAAAAATTCTGTGTCTATTCTTCTTACAGAAAAAACCATTTCAACTATAGAAGTATGCGCTTAACCATCCAGATGGGCAAACATTAGACTCAGATGTATAGATACACACCTTGGCTATTTGCTTCACATTGATAACATATTTGGCATCTTCTGTATTCGGATTAATTATTTTCGTGCATCTTGCAACCTGGATGAAAAATATAGTCAATAAATACCCAGTGACTCAAGAAAGCAATATAAGTAAATAAAAAATCTTCAAACCATTTAAGTAATACCTGGAGAGGTTGCTCCTCCTGCATCATTTGCTTATCAGAGACAAGATCCCATTGGCTGGGAGCAGCTAACCCAGTATCAGATTCCTTGATGCCTATTTAGCAAAGTTTACCAGCAGGGAAGGGAAAACAAGAAGACATTAATAATAGACCTATTTAGCAACAAATTAGTGAACTGTGACAAATTAATAATAATGTGAAGATTGTAATTTATACAAGTGACTATAAAAAATATCATTAATATAACTCAATACTTCAGTATGACAACCCTATCTGTCCAACATATTCAAATGATGCTATGTTGGATTGTTGGAAGCTGGCAATGAAGACCAAGATACTGCAATAGGCAGAGAGATCGTTCTCTTGTGGTTGCAGAAACAAATTAATGCTTAAAATGTATGCAAAATGAAAGCTTTTCCTGGTCAAGATTGGTCAGATACCGCGAATTATGGAATGTACAGACAAACAGGTTTGTCCCTCTGAAAACCTTACATCTGGTTCATCGACCAAAACCAGCTTGCACAAATTTTTCATAAGCTAATACAAATAAATATGCCATATGAATATCATATCACGTCCTAAATGTTGTAAAAAGCACAAAAAACAACAGTGATTCTATCTCTTTAACTCTTTACTTGGTACCCCATTTAGAACAACAGAATTTACAAAAATATACAGTTCAAATTCAATACTACATAAAAACATAAGCAGTTGAAAAGGGGAAATCATATACCACATAAATCATTTACTTTCTTCGCCATTTCCTTGATCTCCTTTTCAACTTTCTTAATGCTCGTTGAATAAGGCCCTAAACCCTGGCAAACAAAGAAGGAAATTTCTCAAGTATTTGCCCATATAATCATACGGTTAAACAAAAACAAAGAAAAACTAAATTATCAAGTCTTCAATAACAGATTTTACTTCATAAACCCTAGAAACTGCCGGTTGATGTTAAAGAGTACTACATCTCAAAAACACCAGATAATACGCTACAATTAAATGACAAGCAAAGTGCAATAGTTGAAACAGATAATAGTAGACCCTAGAATTTGTGGTTAATGTCGAGAGCACATCTCAAAAACAACAGGAATACACTAAAATTAAAATAATGAAAAGCAAAATTCGATAGATGAAACAGATAATAATATATTTTACTTCGTAAAATTTTATCATCAAGTGTTCAATAATAGACTTTTCTTCATAAACCCTAGGAATTGGCAAGGGGTCAATGTCAAAAGAACATCTAAAAAATTAGCATATAATACACTAAAATTAAAGATAAAAAGCAAAATCCGCTGCTGAAACAGATAATCATAGAATTTACTTCATAAACCCTAGATATCGGCAGTTAATATCAATAACACATCTCTAAGCACAACAGATAATACACTAAAATTAAAGAAGAAAAGGGAGCAAATCTCCGTAGCTGAAACAGATCTGAAATCTGAAAAGAAGCAATAAATCGAAGATTCAAAGAAGGAAAAAGTGAAGAGTTGAAATTTACATAGGTTTTGAGTAGCGCGATATCATCTTCGTCAAGAGGTCTAGGGTTTTTCTCGTCCTTGATCTCATCTTCTGGTTCGGGGGCCATTGATTTTTTTTTGAATCTCTTAGCTTTCTTCTACTTTTCTTGAGTGGAAAGACAAGTGCAGATGAGAAATACTGAACTGAAAAAAATAATTCTGTATATATTATACACTAAAGTTAAGGGTAAAGTACACCGGTAGTCAATCAAGTATGAAAAATGATTGTTTTGATCACTAACCTTTCATAACATACAAAATGGTCATTAAATCGTTACAAAATGATCACTGATGTTATAAAATAGGGTATCAATTTGATAAATTTTTAAGTTTTATAACAGATTAATAAATTATCATTTTAAAATAATTTAATAAATGTAATTATCATTTTAGAACTTTTAAAAGGATAATACGATTAAAATATCATTTTTTTTGCTGTGTAATTTAATAGAAACTAAAAAAATATATTTTCAAGTCTTTGTTTATTGTCCCCTTCAAAGAACACATTTTTCTTATTTTGTACCATAAATTATTTTTAAGTTATAATTTATGTAAATTCAGAGAACTAATTGAGTACAAACTACAAAATGGTAAAAGTATATTTTGAAACAAATTTATGAATTAAGTCTATTTTGAAGTGACAAATTAAATAAATAATTTTTGGAGAGGTCAGAATACTAATTTTAAAAAAATATATAAAAATTTGGTATATATTAAAAAATTAATACCAAAATATTTATAATTTTTATAAATTTTTTGATACAATCCATTTTTAATTATTTTTTAAATTGTCGTTCTTTTAGAAATTTCCTCCCAAATGATGATAGTTGGATTAATTCTCAAAAGGTACTAATTCTCAAATTAGAACAGTTACTTTCTTTGCTAAAACAGCTGGGCCCATAATCAGGTCCATTAAATGGTATTAATTATCAAATTAGATAAAAATGAAACGAAGGTCTAAGCACGCTCGCACGTGTTTACAGAACGCTTTCGCATTTAGGCTTTAGCTGGTGGCTTAAAGATTCGACCGAGCAACCCGAGATTTCTAAGCCAGATCCGACTCCACACCCGATCGACAGTCACCGAATCGGTATCTTTAGGTTACAAAGAAAATTTTCAATTACATCGTTACTGATTTTGATGAAAAATGGGTTACTAGTTTTGATTTTGCATCGATTAAATTAATGGAGAAGAAAACAAGTATGTTTTTTTCAAGTAATTGATCTGATATTTGATTTCAGTCTAATTTTTAATGTAATGAAATGATGGATTTTGGTTGTTTGTTGAGATTTTGATGATAAATATTGGATTTTGGGGTTGTAATTGTTAGGGTTTATCTACCTCTATCATTGTTATTTTCCTCGTGTAGATTTATAATTTTTTGTTTAATTTCATCTGTTTATGGTTTCTGTCTTCTTTTTGTTTCCTTCTTTTTATAAATGTTTTATTTACAATGTTACTTGCATTAACAGGTTATATGATATTTGTAATAACTTTTTGTAATTTGTTCTGAAATAACTTTTTTTTTTTTTAATTTGTTTACTGAATTATATGATATTTTGTTGGGTTCAGATAAGAGAAGATGAATGGGGAAGTCCCCAACATAAAGAAATGGGTGGTTTTCTATCCCGTTTATATTAATTCAAAGAAAACAGTGGCCGAGGGAAGGCGAATCAGCTTGGCTAAAGCATGTGAAAATCCCACTTGTGTTGAAATCGCTGATTGCTGCAACCATCTCAAAGTCCCGAATGCCATTGAGGTTTATTCTTGTATTATTTGTGATGCCATTGTGGAAATATTGGGAAAAGTATACTGAATCTAATATGAACTTTGTGCCTGATTATAACCCGAGGTTTCAAGTAACTTATTAAATAGTTCAATAAGCAATGATCAAAATCTGTCCTGCATAGCAACAATTATACATTTTTCCTTCTGTGAAAAATGAAATAAATGAAGAGCTCTCTTACCCTTGTTGCTTTTTATCATTGCTTCCTTTTGCTCTGTTCCTGAAATCTACCCATAAATGGACATTTGGGAGTTAGGACTTACTATTATCCATTTGTTCTAACAGTTACCATGGGGGTGATTCAAAATTAACCGAGGGCTGTCACCATCATTTTTCGCCTCCTTTGAGGATTTAAAACACTTATGGTCTTTGACTGCCACAAGTATGGGTTTTGGGTTTTCTGTGCACTGCTCCTTTCATCATTCAAGGGTCCATCCAAGAGTGCTGGGTGTACACATGCAGTATTTTACATATCCATTGTTGATTTTTACCTTTGCTTGTGCCCTGTTTTCGAAATCTTTCTTTAGTTAGACGTCTATCTGTCTCTGTCTCTTGTAAATTTGTTTCCCCATCCATTGATTTACCTGACAAGAAGGTTGCTCCTCAAACCTCAGCGGCCCGCTACCTTCAGAGCTATTTATTAGCTAAATGATGTTGGCATCTTATGACAATAATCATTTGCTTAACATCTAGGAACTTGGGGCATTCAAACATATAAGTCAAATGACTTATTCATCTCTCTCTTGTTGCATGCTTCATCGAATTTTTACACTATCAAGCTGCTTGAACAAACTAGGTATTTCTATTTGTTATTTAACCGCATTAGAGATAATTGGTACAGATTGACAAGGCATATCCTCGCGATTTCATGCAAAGAGGGAGAGTGAGGGTCCAGTTGAAAAAGGAGGATGGGACTTTATCCAATCCATCCATTCCTACAAGTGTAGTTTTTAAAATAATTATACTGCCAGTTTGGAGCTTGAGAATAAATAATTGAACTCTTTGAAAAAGAAGAGCCACATTTTCCGTAGAAACATGTTGTGAGTTATTTGATAGTAAAGCACTTTTAATTTTTGGTTTTGTGAAATTAGATCCTGAAGGAGAAGTGTTACCTTTGTCTCATTATTTTTTTAAATTAAATGAAAAGTAGATAAAGAATAGTGGCGGAATGAATTATACGGAGAACCTAAAAGACAGAATTCCTCTATCAAAGATCCATAGTTACATATTTTTGTCTGGTTGCAGGGAAACAGCTGATGCTCCAAGTTGCGGAGTTGGTACCTAGACATCCAGGGAGGACTAAGAAGCAGGAAGCACCTTCGACATCAACTACTGCCGGATCTTCCAAGTCTGGGAAGGGTGGAAGAAAAAAGCGATAGCTCTGTTACTCCCCAAGCAACAGAAGGTTATATTGGTTATCTTGGAACATTTTTAATTTTGCCTTTGAGCTAAACATTTTCACATGGTTTGCTTATTTTTAGTTCTGTTTATCTGAGTGAGATTCGGAATATATGTTTACAAACGAATTCCTTTGATTCTTGATAGGTTTCAATCATTGAATTCTTGAATTTTACTGAACTTCATAGGTTTTGGTTTATAAAAATCATCTCCCATGGTGTCTGCTTGTTTAACCAAAGAATTTGGTACCCAAATTTGCCACTTTTTTCTAATGTGGTACCTATGTTTTTTAGATACAATTTGTTCCTGAATTTGTCTGCCCCTCAATTTGATGTCTTTTTTGTGTGTCTAATTTGGTATTTGAATTTGACAATTTTAACAAATTGTATATAATTTACCCTTTTAAAATTCCTTTTTTCAAACATGTGTATGGAGAAATTATTTGTTTATTAATGACATAATTCTGGTATGAAGTACACCACTTAATATAAGTGGTAAATGGTTGTTCCTGACGGAAAAAGAAAGGAAACGACTTAGATTCGAATGACATATTTATGATGTATAAAAAGTTTAATTCAATTAAATAAATTTAATAATTAAAATAAAGTTAAAAATAATTTTTATATATTTTAAATTATAGTTAGTGTACAATTTAAAATAAAATAAAATATATATTCATGAATTTAGATTCACTAAAATCAAAATTTTAGAATTATATTAAATTTATTTAGTGAGTTTAAATCACTGGTATAATTCAATTTTACTCCATCTAGGATTAGTCCTTTAAGGCACATTTTTAGTTCGATTAGGATTTAAACTATTTTGTATTATTCTAATTAAGCCCTCAAATTTATAATAAAACTTTCAATTGATCCTCCAAATTTTATTTCCTTTCGATTAAGAATTTTAAAACTATATATATATATTTAAATTTTTTTTTTTTATCGTATAATTTTAAAAATTGTCGTTTTTTGTTCATATCTTTATACTCGTATTAGTACAACATAGTAATTTAAGATCCGGACAACTTAAATATGAATACGATGCTGAATTATAATATACTTATTTAAATGATAACATAATATTAATATAAGAGTTTATATCTAATTTCCTGTAAATCAGAGTCGTGCAAGATTTACGAGTTGTCGGAGATTGATGGGTGAAACATACTCAGGGCCGCCATCTAGTAAAAGTTTTGATGCGATTAGAAGTGCCGATTCCGTTGGATGGAAGGGATCCCAGAAAACATATTTTGTTCGATCTGGACAAACTCGAGACACCCTTATGCACGGAATCAGACCGCCATGTCTTCCAATCACTTGGCAACAAGCATGATCTGCATTATCAAATCCTGAACAAAAGAGGGGGTTGAAATCAAAATGTGAAGTCCTACAAGTTCCAATTCAAAGTTTGTGGTTGAGTCTCACCGTACGATCTATAGTTGTTAATGATATCTTCTGTCATCGCATAAATATCAACATAAACGAACGTCGATCCTGGAAGACTTATCGTAAGATCTTCGAGCAGGCTCTTCAACTTAGAGTTGTATAACTTGGCTAGATTATTCATATCTGCAACACAGTCCTCGGCACATAAATGTAGGTCCAAGTCGAGGGGAATGCAACCGATTTTCGGGACATTCGCCACGACAATCTTCCTGGCATCCAGATCGTAAAGCCTCTGCAATATACATAGATCGAATATGATTCTGAGTCGACAACGAGGGAAATGGAGTGAGGGTTTAAGGAATTCACCGTGAGTTTGGATTTGAATTTAGAAACCACGTCATCCACGAAAATGGATTTTACATCAAAAGGTTGAGTGTTATATTCGAATAGTACATCGTTGGACCCGATTGCAAGAAGATAGAGTGAGTTCCGGAGCAGTGCTTTTGCCGCCGGTGCACCAATTCTTGATCTGATGTCTTTCCTGGTCTTGGCAAAGTAATCCAGTTGTTTATCCATCCAAATTCGTTCCCCCTGCAAAACATCGGGTCTTTCAGCCTTCAGGTATAATCATTTCGAGTTACTTACACATGTTCTTTATGAGTTTGGATCATTTCGAGTTGAGACGAAGGAAGAAATTAATCGTACAAAGAGTGATCCAGTGACTTGTAAGATTCCAGCTCCGGAGGAGGCATAGTTAACACCCTTCAAAATCAGATCTCCACTTGTATTCGGTGCCAAGAAAGGAGGACTGTAATCTTGAAAACCCAATTCATCTTCTGGTAAAAAATAACTCAACAGGATTAGCATTAAATTAATTAATTAATCTAGATTACAGAAATTTATTACGGAGACAACCCATTAATATAGTTCACTTCTTTCAGAATATCGGGATTAAAACACTGACTTTATTTAAAAAATCTAGTATCAGTAATATTAGATCCCGAACATAAAAAATAATATGAATGACCTAAACAATAATATTAATTATCTATTTTTATAAACAAATTTAAACGAAATTAGACCATTCTATATGATTTTAGGCTGGTTCCGAATTTGAGCCCAATAACCCATCTAAACGAGACTTGTGACTGCTTTCCCAATATCATAACACGAAAATCACGAATATAAACCATAAAATAATGACGGTAACATCACAGAACTTGCCTATAATGTCGGCAATTGTTCGGGAACTGGTATACCGTCCGGACGGGGTTCCTTTCGGGAAGTCGATCCCATTTGGTGACACCGGTTGGGCCAATGTGTCGATGTAAAAGTTGTTTCCTACTTCAACCAGAGAATCTCCGAACACGAAAACAGCCGTGACATTATGACCAAAACATGTGACTGAAATCTGAATCAATATCCAACAGATGAAAATAAATTTGTTTGAAATGGAACCCATTTCTGCACTATATGTATGTATATATGTATTCAGTGCGTACATATAATAAGATTAAATCCTTACTATCATCATCTTTTATAGTGTTGTGGAGGGGTTGTTTACATTGATTGGTGGTTCCCTAATCGGGTGGAAACTTGAAACCCTACTTGTTTTTAGAGATGACAATGAGTGAGATATATGCTATTTTTATGTAAAATATGAATTGAATTTGAATTTATATTTAAAATATGAATTTATTTATTATCTGTATCTAATGATGAATCTAGATTAAATATTATGTATCGATATGTACTGTTAATTATATGTACTGATATGCACAATTAATTATTTTACAAACTTTTGAAACCACGAGGAATTAAAACATGGATATCTCTAAATTACTTTAGTGATACATATCATGACATTACTCTATAAATTTTCATGCATCTGATACTACTAGTTTGAGTTTGAGTACGAAATAAATAAATTGTTTGTCAGATATTTGAATTACTAAATATTCAAATTTAACAAATAAAAATATAAATTAATTAAAATCTTTAAAAAGTAAAGATGACAATTGGTCCGAATATTTAGATAAAGCAAAAGTCTGAAATTGGTAGAATATTTATTTACAAAAGTACAAGGAGTTTGAATAATGGACATCCGAACATTAATTTTCTTTATAATTATTTGGAATCTGAGTTATTCACCAAGTATTATGAGAGGATTCTAATAAATGAATAACGTTAGTTTTGTAATTCCTTTTTTTTTCTTTTATCTTTGATATTTTTTTAATAGATCGTTTGGTATTTTATTTAATTTTTTATTAGATTAAATTTAATATCGTCATGATGGATTAAAACTATATTTTTTTTATTATCTGATTAATTTTTATGTTTTAAACTTTAAACTAAATTCATATACGAGTTTTGCTTTTGTTCGTAATTGAGTTATGATAATGACTGTATTGTCAACGTGCTTTATTATTATAACATGTCTTTTCTTTATTGTTGTTTGTTGTTGATTTTTATCTTTCATTGTCAACTTTTGATGATGTTTGTATCTATTCTGTTTCGAGACTTTTAAGTTTGAATTTTTTTTTAATCTTTTCTTTATATGATCATATTTACGATCTAAAGGCGTTTCGTTTTGCTTCTTCTTTTTATGATCTCAGCATTCAAAAATACAATTAAGAGTTTGTAACTCATGTAAATAAAATTGATCTAGATATATTCTTAAAAAAATCAAAAATTAATTTATGTGAATCATAAATAGAACCGTATAAAGAAAATATAAAAACTCTAATTTAAAAGCTCAAAACAAAATAGATATAAATATCATTAAAGCTCGACGATAAATGATAAAAATCATCAATAAACAATATTAAAATAAATACATATTATAATAATAAGTTACATTGATAACGTGGTCATTACAATAACTCAATTGCAAATAAAAATGATGATTGTGACCTCGTATCCGAATTTAGTTCGAAGATTCAAAAGGCGAGCAAATGATCAAATGTATATTTCAAGCTTATATTATAAACTCGTTGAACAAAAACAATCATTACTATCTTGATTAATTGTGACGTCGTTAAATTCAATTCTAATAAAAAAAATAAAATAAACGATTAATTTAAAAAATATCAAAAAGGCGTATAATATTTCGTAAGCTATTAACTATTAAATGCGTGAGATGCAATTTACCAAGTGGTCCATATAAATATACATAGGATAGAGAGAGAGAGTTTAATGTATCACTTTAGCATTACGGCTCTTAGATCTGCGCCGTCGTTTTAGTACGACGGGAAAGCGTTGAGTATGAATTATTTCATCAGAAATAATGGATTCATTGTTTCAGCGGGTTCTATAATTAGAGGGGGATATTTTATAATTTATATTTATATATTTGGAATCAAATAGAATTAAATTAAATTATCTAAAATTTATTCAAATTTAAATATAATTTTTTTATAACATTATGATGTTAATTTTTTTAACAACGATGAATATGATATTTTCTTGAATAATATGTCAGCCAATAGTCAACAAATTTCAAAACACAGGTTTTAAAAAAACAATATGATATATATATATATATATTTATAATCATATATATGATATATATATATATATATAGATCTTTATATTTTTATATATGATGTATATAAATTTGACAAAATACAGTGGTTTGACTCGAACTTAAAAAACAATCCATTAATTACTAAAATTTTTGAGTTAATAAAAATTCTATTTTATAACTCAAACTTTATTTGAGTTTTTTAAAAGTTGAGTATGTAAAATTATAATTCGAGTTAAGTCGAGTCAAATCAAAAAATTTAATTTTTAATCAAGTTTTATTCACTCCTATCCATAAAAGATAATTACCCATATTTTTTACAATTTTTGTAATATCTAAATGTGATATATATAAGTAGGATAATCAATTAATCCATACTCGACGAGTTTCGACTCAACCCTATAAGGTCAGTTGTTTCAAAAATAAATGGGTTCATGTTGAGTTTATGATAAAAATACCCGACCCAAAATGGTACTTTAATTTTTTTTCTAAATATTTAGATATATTTTTTAATTAGTTCTTTATTTATGTAATAGAAATAGAATAAATATCATATAATATACTCTCTCAATCAGTAAATTTTAATTAACTCATTATTTATCAAATAAAAAATAATTTTATGGTTACGTGGAGTTCAAATTTAAATTGAGTTTAAGTTGAATAAAACATAATAAAATATCTAATTCAAATATAAATAAATCGATAAAAAAATCCGATCAATAATTATCTCTATACATAATTACTTTAAATTTTGAATCCGTTTATCTTATGCATTGAATTCGGCTACCATTATCTTAATCTCAATCCGAATTAAATAAATTGTTAGTGGGGTAGGAAAATATTTTGATATTCTTGTTGTGTCCGTCAATCATAGGGTGCAATAGTTTAGCGTTAGATTTAGTTTTTTGAGATTAAAATTTAAAATCTTATAATTTAAAGTTAAAGATATAAATTTTAAATTTTATAATTTAGATATGAAAGATTATATAATTTTTATACAATTTATATATCAAAAATATAATTATAATAACATATTTGAATTTAATTCTGACACTGATTTTTTGTTAATAGGCATATTCGACTTACAATAGTCTATGTTCGAAATGTAAGACAGTTATTCTTAATAATGTCATTCCAAAGTTTAAACTCGTATCATTTTCTTAAAAGTACAATATATCAACATTTATCAATAATTCTAATATGTCATTTTCTTAAAAGAACAATATACCTTATCAATACACTTGTCAATAATTCTAACATCAATTTTATGTTTCTCATTTGTTTATTAAGTAAAGAAACCTCGACAAGTATTGAGCAAAATAAATAAAAGATATTTTGATACACTAATACCTGTTTATTTATTAATATGAAATGGATTTCTCATTTGCTTAGTAAATATTTTAATCTTGTTTTCCAATTTATTCAAATCCTAATCTATCCTTAAACACTGTGGATTAATTGGACGATGACAAAATATTAAAATTAGCAAGTTGTCGGATATTGATGGGTGAAGCATATTCACGTCCACCATCCAAGAAACGCTTTGCTCCTAGTAAAACAACCGGTTCCGTCGGGTGGTATGGATCCCAGAAAACATACTTTGTTCGGTCGGGGCAAACACGAGACCTCGAAATGCATGGAACCAGACCTCCGTGCCTCCCAGACACTTGACAACAAGCGTGATCTGCGTTCTCGAACCCTGAAAAAAAGGAGAAAAATTGAAATTTAATGAACTTTTTTAAACCCTAATTTTAAACTCCATTACAGAATTTCACCATATGATCTATAGTTGTTAATGACATCTTCCGACAAGGCGTAAGCATCGATATAAACGAAGATCGATCCCGCAAGAATGTTCGTAAGCACTTCGGTCATGATCTTCAATTTCATGTTGTATAGCTTGGTTACTTCATTTAGTGATTCTACACAACCATGGTCATAATTATGCCTGTCTATCTCGTATGGCATGCATCCGATTTTCGGGGCATTCGACACCGCAATCTTCCTGGCATCCAAGCTATAAAGCCTCTGCAATTCACACGGATGGGAGATCGTTAGAAGTCAGACCATCAGGTCTGTTTTGGAGTGAAACTCGGTGAGGGTCTTGAAAGAAAAACCCTAACCGACTCTCACTCGATGGAACGAAATCAAATTTGGAGCACTTAGAGAGACGATTCAACCGCGAGATGGGATTTGAATTTAGAAATGACATCATCCAGGTATCTGTTCATATCTCCATTTGAATTTTCTCCGAATATAATATCATTGGACCCAATTTGAAAAAGGTAGAGTGCGTTTCTTAGCAATGCTTGAGCCGCTGGTGCACCAATTCTTGATATTATTTCTTGTCTGGTCTTTGCAAAGTAATCTATTTGATTACCTAGACAGATTCGTTCACCCTGCAAAGGAATCGCAAAAAGACGACAAACTTTTAACTTCTCTTCAACTTGTAATCTTGACGTACGAGTTGGTTCAAAATGACTGACATCGGGAACAATACTCGGTTTAGCAAGCTGGTTGGGAGTGTCGTGTAATGAACTTGTAATGATTAAAAAAAAAACATTTGAAACAATGAAATCGGCTTACATAGATTGATCCAGTTGTTTGTAAAATTCCAGCCCCAGAGGAGGCATAGTTAACCCCCTTCAAAATCACATCTCCACTTGTATTAGGTGCCAAGAAAGGAGGAATGTACTCTTTAAAACCCAACCCTTCTCCTGGTTCAAACACAAAATTCGATGATCAGTTCAGGTTTGGACAAGTATACTATGTCTATGATTGCAATACTAGACATGAACCTAATTCGAACTCTATCCAGTCTAATCTATAAATACTCTAATCAACATCATTGCATTCTCAATAGCATCACGAATACAAACAAGTATTGGCCGTAAAATAGCAATCGCTGTTACGATCGACTGATTAGGAAACTTGCCTATAACGTCCGCAGTAATTCGTGAATTGGTGAATCGTCCGGATGGAAAGCCTCTGGGGAAGTCGATGCCATTAGGAAACGCCGGTTTCGCAATTGTGTCGATGTAAAAGTTGTTTCCCACTTCGGCCAGCGAATCCCCAAAGACGAAAAATGCAGTCGTATTATGAGCAAAACAGATGGTGGTTGGCCATAGAAGGATGGCTAAACCCTGATAAAGTAAACAACGCATCATCAGCTTGTTTGAAATGATGCCCATCCGTACCCTAATGTGTTGTCTGTATTTATGTTGAAGATTTGCAGAGTTATGAAGCAAAGGGAATCCAAGAGAGTTATTTAAATTGGTTGCTGGTTCCCTGATTCAAAGGAAGCTTGAAATCCTACTTATAGGGATGGCAAATCTAAGTAAAATTCGAATATTTTTAACCCAAGTAATATTGTTTGATTCCAAATAAAATCTGTACTTATAGTTAATAATAGAAGAGTTGATTCTAATATTTTTCATTTTGTGAGTTTAGATTTTAATTTACTTCCTAGTATTTTATTTTGGATCATCCAGGTGCTTGACCTTACAGTAACTTATAACTCTTAGATTTGAACCTACACCCAGGTGACCGACGGTGACGGATCTGTAACTGCAACCCAACACTTGCATTCATCAAGATATACCTCGTCGTACTTGAACCTACCGGCTACCAGTAGCCTTGAAAGTACAGAGTGTAGCCGCAGGGCTAACATCCACGCTTAGATTTAATTTATCACATGTTTCAGTTACGTGCCAAACTCCTTCTAAACACTAAACAGTGCCTTCTTACGCCTGCAAGCTGCAACAATGGCAACAGTAATTCTTCTTTCTTCTTTCTCGGTAAAATTCTTACACACCAACCTATGCAATGTTGTTGTTTTAATTTCAAAAATCCATATGGGAAATGAAAATGCTTCCTTGTCTCTCTGTCAACGATGACACATGGAGAACAACAGCAAACACGATCAACACCTCACTGTTCTGCAATTTTTCTTTACAAATTTTTAACAACTGAGTCCCTTTAGATTGTCATCTAATTTTATCTTTCCATATTGATGAAGTAGCAATACTTATAGTATTTGAAGATATCGTTTCTTAATTAACTGGTCCCCAAGTAGGCACTAGATTCTTTAATTTATCTTTTTTGGATTTCGGCTCTTAGATCTGCGCCAAATTTTCAAGCATTGGTGGAGACTGGAGACTGGAGAGTGCCAAACTCAGGACAAAAGTCAAAACTCGGTAGGAAAATCAAAAGATTGGCTCTGGCTCTCACTTGGACTTTAGTTGTTTATCAAGACATTTCACAAATAGATTGGTTTATATAAATTTTACAAATTAAATTCTTTTAGTAGCTAAAAGAAAAATAAATAAATAATATTTGATTCACCTGCATTGTCTGTGAATAAATAAATAATATTTGTTTTAATTTGTCATGATGTCGATTGTACCTTATCCGGTCATTAAATGAATATTACCGCAAGGAATTAGGAAATATGCCTGTAGCCTGTAGCCTGTAGCCTGTAGGATCTTTCTGAATAAAAGGAACTACTGTAATATTGAAAGAGCTGAGGCATCGTTAACAAATACACTTTTTTCAACAGATTGAACCATTATACTACCAGACAAGGAACAGTTCTGTATGCCTTTGGATTCACTCTGCACAAATTTTGTGAAGGTAGAAATGGCATTCTGAGTCTGAACACTAATAGAGACAGTTTCCTCCTTGCTCTTGTCTGTTAACACCAAGCAATGCCAATGGCTGAAATGGTCAATCTTTGTAGCAGCATAATTCTCCTCGATAACATGGCTGAAAATGTTTATTTCCAGTTCCTCAATTTTCTTCCTTTATGTTACGATTTACAAATTCACATGGTTATAGCTCCAATTAAACTAAAAAACAGAGCTTAATATTCAAATAAGTGCTCAAACTATACTTATAGATTACTTTGTGGTGTCTAAACTATTTTTAACTCTAAATAAGTGCTTAAAGTTTTATTTTGGTCATTTTAGGTACTAACCATTAATAAAAAAATTATTAGTCAATTAAAATGTGATAAATAATATATTTTAATTTTTTAAATAAAATATAAGTTTTTTAAAATAAACGACAATCTTAAAACCTTATAAAACAATCTCAAATTTTTAACCCAAAATTCCAAAATGCTAAATTATTATCGTTATCTCATTTATTGTCTCACCGAAGATCACCACTATCATCGTCGCACCATCACAAACGTTTTTCCCAACGACCCATTATTAATAACTGGTAGTAAACGTGTTAATCGGCTTTCTAACATCAAAAGAAACTAAAATTTTAAAAGAAAATCGTCGGTACACCTAAAGTCGATTACATACGATGGTTGGTGGAAAAAACGATCGTAGTAGTCCGACAACGGTAATGATGATCTTTGATGAGATAATAAACGACGACAATGATGATAATTTAAAGATTTTGGGTTAGGAATTTAGGACTATTTTATAAAAACTTAAAGTTGTCATTTTAAAAAATAAGTTAAAAAATAAATTAAATTAAATTAAAAATAAAATAAAAAATTTAATTTTTTAATAAAAATACACTTAAAAAGAACTAAAATTGAAGTTTTAGACACTTATTTAGAGCTAAAAATAATTTAAGCTTCGAAAGTACTTATTTAGCTATTAAATCATTTTAAAATATCTTTTCTTGGGCAATTTCAAAACAAGCAATCGTATAATAAATTTACGAATCACAATCTTCAATAATTTCATTAATCCTGATTCTAAAACAACAATAATAAAATAATTTATTTCATGAAAATTAAGCAATAAATGATCCTGAACATTAAATGAGTTTCATATTTCATTTCTCTCACATTCGCGACAATCTCTACAGCTCAGATCAAATTTTAGAAAGGAAAAACGAAAATCAAGAGGTTTACCTGATGTGACAGGAGATTTAACAATGAGAGGAGCGTTAGGGTTTTAATTTTTCTTTTATTTGATAACTGAATCGAAAATGAAAGATTTTTTTTAATTGAGGTAATTAGAATCTTCGGAATTTATCCTCTCTTTTCAATTTTTTTCAAGAGAGGAAGGAAAGGGGGAGATCAAGAAGTCAAGCAACGGGAAATTAAATAAAATAAATTTTCATTTTACTTGATTTATTTTTTGTAACTTTTGTTATTTATGATTTTGAGAATTTCATTTTATAATTGTTGAGGATTTTTTTTATAATGAATCGTAAATATTTTTTAGAATAAAAAATTGATCTAATTGGTACATTATTATCTTCTTTTAATATTTATAATATTTTTTTATGTTCTAAGAGTGTTTTTTTAATTAAAAATATCTATTTTCAATTTAAAATATTAATTTTCTTGTATTGTATAAAATTTTTACTGAAAAAGTTTTAAATCTAAATTTTTTCTCTTATCAATACTTTTTTCGTAATTTTATCTACAAATATAATATAATAAATTTCTATTACAATACGAAATTAAAAGTATAGCATACAAAATAAATATAAAAATTATTTATTTATTAATAAAACTGCTCGATTAATGTGTAAAAAATAAAAATTATTCAAAAAAATGTTCTTAATTAAAAGAATTTGTCCTTGATAATTGCTTAGAGAAAACATGTCATTTAGTGAAACCCTAGAGTGATGCCTAATCCTTGTGTTCTTTTTCCACCAAAATTCTTCGGCCGTTCAAACGTGACACGTAGAACTTCAGTAACTGGGGTAATGTACGTTAACGGCGTAGTGACTGTTTTGTTATTTTTTTTACTATGTTAGTGGTTTTTGCAATTTTTCAAACTTCAGTGGTAAAGAAAGAGATTTACCAAAACGTTATCTACCGTTTATGTAGTTTACCCAAAGATTTAACTTAATGTTCATAATGAAGGGACTAAACAAGAAATATACCAAAATAAATTAATCAAAGAATCCTCAAAATCTCCGCCGTTTCCTTCCCTTTGCTCGTATAAAATCTCACTGATTCACTTGCAATTCCATTTCTTTGAAATTTAATTAATTTTCCTTGTTCATTCTTTTTGTGGCGGGTGCAAGTCGAAATCCGATGGCTACGAGCTTCCATGGAGTTGGAGCAGCTGTTGCAGCTTTATCATCATCACCGTCCAATTGTTTCGATTCCAAGAAACTGCTTTGCTCTCCTCGTAGATCCTTCCCCGGTTCGAGATACTGAGTTTTTCTTCTGTTCTCTCGTCTTTTTCGTTTCTTTTAATGAAATTCGATATGATGCAGTGAGGAAAGGAGCGAGCTTTGTAGTGGCCAGATCTGATGGAAGCGTGAAATTGGATCTTAATCCGAAAGGTCGAAGAGCTCAACAATTGATTGTCAATGCAGTTGCAGTAATGATTTTTTCCTCTCTTTTCCCCCTGATTTTTAATAGTTAGTTTTTTTGTTACTAAATTTTATTGTATTTTGTGTAATTCTTTTAGACCAAATCTGATAGCTCTCCAGCTTCGTCATCTTCGAAACCAGGGTATGATTTTATTTTTGATTCAAAGTTAATTTTACGAATTAGTTTTAGACTGTTGTACTCAATTTCTCAATCCTTGTTATATAAGCCTTTTAAGAAAATTATAAGCTAGTAGTTAAGTGTACTATATATTGTTGGCATTGATTTGCTCAGTTGCTCTCCCTTTAGAGGAATTCCAATTCATGCCTTCGTTTTGACGAGCGCTGTTCCTTTTTGTTGCGACTCTGCAATTTATAGTGCAGCGAGTCATCTCGATCCTTATATTGCCATCAACTGGATGCCATGGACACCTCGTCAAAAGTCGAATAGAAAGGGTGTCATTTGTGTGTCTGTTGTATGCGCGCATGGTTGTATACATGTATACGTTTTTGTGCATTGGAACTTTGAATGGCGTTATGTTGCATGGTTGAAATTGTGCATTCATACCTGTTATTACTATCTTTTCTTTTGTTTTTATGGATCAGTGGTATATCTAACTAGATCGATGTTGTATCTCCAGGCATGAGCTTTTACTTTTCGAAGCTCTGCGAGAGGGTTTGGAAGAAGAAATGGATAGGGATCCCCGTGTATGTGTCATGGGTGAAGATGTCGGTCACTATGGAGGATCATACAAAGTTACCAAAGGATTGGCTGAAAAGTTTGGGGACCTCAGGGTTCTTGACACCCCTATTGCAGAGAACTCCTTCACTGGCATGGGAATCGGAGCTGCCATGACTGGTCTAAGACCGGTTGTTGAGGGTATGAACATGGGATTCCTCCTCCTTGCTTTTAATCAGATCTCCAACAACTGTGGTATGCTTCATTATACTTCTGGTGGCCAGTTCACCATACCGATAGTCATTCGTGACCTGGTGGTGTTGGACGTCAACTAGGGGCTGAGCACTCTCAACGTCTCGAATCATATTTTCAGTCAATCCCTGGCATCCAAATGGTTGCATGTTCAACCCCTTTCAACGCCAAGGGCTTAATGAAGGCTGCAATCAGAAGCGAGAACCCTGTTATACTTTTTGAGCATGTTTTGTTGTACAACCTCAAGGAGAGAATCCCAGACGAGGATTATATTTGCAATCTCGAGGAAGCCGAGATGGTTAGACCCGGAGAACATGTCACTATTCTCACCTATTCAAGGATGAGGTATCATGTGATGCAGGCAGCTAAAACATTGGTGAACAAGGGTTATGATCCAGAAGTAATCGATATTAGGTCCTTGAAACCATTCGATCTTCACACCATCGGGAACTCGGTGAAGAAAACTCATCGTGTTCTTATTGTGGAAGAGTGCATGCGGACTGGTGGTATTGGTGCTAGCCTGACAGCTGCCATTACCGAGAATTTCCATGATTATTTGGATGCTCCTATCATGTGCTTATCTTCACAAGACGTCCCTACACCATACGCCGGCACATTGGAGGAATGGACTGTCGTTCAGCCTGCCCAGATCGTGACAGCTGTTGAGCAACTCTGCAAGTAGTATCTGAACCAGTGGTTGCATAGGTAAAGTTATGTTACTATTGGCCTATTTATTTTAAAACCAGTGGTCATGCAACTTATTTTCGATATCAACTTCTAGTATGTTGTGGGTTAAAAGTTAATCCAGCAAGGCTCGTTGTTCTTGTTCTTTCTCGACTGAAATGTCAAGTAGGATGTTACAGGTATAAAAACTGTTAAAGCAAAATTTTGCTTTTCCAGCTCATCAAACACCCAAGACCAAATAGTCCAAAAAATAGATCCCCCTGGTCTCAAACACACGAAGCCCATAACATACTGGTGATGTGTAAGAATCACAAGAAGAGTTTTTCCAAGAATATCTGAAGGAATCAGACCGATCAAATAAAAGTCAATTAGATTGACAACATCGCTAGACGTCCTTGGCAATGTAGGAAGAAAAGATTGTAACATCACACTTATTTTTAGAATTAAATCAAAGTAATGATTTTTTATTGAAATATTAATCCTCTGTTGTTATTACAATGTGGCTGAAATATTGGTGAAGTTTCGAAAGCATAGGAGATGTAATTGTCACATTGGCAACAAGACTTTGTGAAATCAGTAAACAGAAACGTGTCAAAAATAATCTGAGTTGAAGAACTCAAACAAATTTAAACTTAAAACAATCAGCCAGAGAGACGATTACCTTTTATATCACAAGGGAAAAACTCGATGACCTTCTCATGAATGAAGAAACAAATCTGGGAAGAGTTTTCCCTTGGTTTCAACTATAATCCACCTCAGTATCGGATACCAAAAGTATAATCATTCACACGTAAAATAATGCCACATCGATGATTTACAATCAATATAACCATAGAAAAAAGAGGCTAAATATATGCTTTTTATAATTTCAATATTGAGTACTACAAGTTACTGTACATGGATCTAACAAGGGATTTCAGAGAAAATCAAAGTTTGCAGTGCCATTTGGCATTTACAAGAAGATTTCTAGCATCAACAAGGGGGGGGGGGGGGAGAGAAAGCTAACAATTATGCCAAGTAATTGTATATTTGTGGATTGTTCTTGTCTCGCTCCAGGTACTCCCTGTAGATGAGAGACTCGATTCTTCTCTTCAAATCGGACGGTTTTATCGGAAACTTAAGCTGTTCAACGACCAAAGACATATTCTCAATATATGTTGAATTGCAACTTACAAAACATGTTATCAGTTTGATCTCCCACAGAGAGATCATCAATGGAAGTGATCTAATCATCATACACGGGGCTGACTTTGGACAGGTTCATACACAATGTAAACAATAACAGTACCTTACCTGTTGGAAGAGTTCGGGTATCAAGAGAGAGTGGCTCAACACTTTCCTTGTCTTCAGTATCCGAACAATAGCAGCATCGATCTGTGATGAATCCGGTAATAGAGCGTACTTTTAGTTAAGCTCTTTCATGTGAGATATATTTCTGTTCGTTTGTTTTGTTTTACATTTTTTAGTGGATAGATAGAAAGAGAGGAAATGCGGGTGCAAAGCAAAGCCAAACCGAACCTGATATTGACGATCTTGAAATACTCTTTCAGTAGTGCTTATTTTCTCCTCCAGTGTCTCTTTCATCTGGATTGCATTTACCTGCATTCCAAAAAAGAAAGTTCGGTAATAAACCACTCTATATGGGAATTAAGTCAAATAGCAAAGAGAGAACAGAATGCAAACAGCAAACAGATGTACCTTAATACGATAGAGAGGAGCAGAAAATTCGTCATTGAAAACGAATGAATCACCATCTCTCACGTCCCTCCCTTTTGGAGACTGCAGTGAACGAATTCAAACCGAGAAGAAAAGAAATTGAAAACGTGATATGGAACAAAGAAAAAAAAGATAATGACAAACACGAAATTAAAATGGTAACTGCAATAATGTAATGGCGTACCTTTTGCAGTACTCGTACTTTCCCGCACGCAAGAGATTGCAAGGTCCTTCTCAATTCCTTATCCTCTATTGCAGTAGACTCCTTAATGTCTTGAAAGCTAAGCTTTTCGGCATCATTGAACAACATCAGAACTACAGTCTAGAGGGTACACGATAACAAAATGAGAAAATTGTCAGAATATATCAGCTTGTACACAACATTAAAACTGGAAAACAAGGGTTGACGAAACACCGAGGCACCAACCTGAAATAGGGAAACTGTGAGTTCCTTTTTACCTTTGGGAAAATCGGCTTTCAACACACAATGACCTAACGAGTTTTGCCACATTAGGCGCCTCCCACTGTACTTACTTAAGTAGAACTCCTTAAAGATGTCCTGTTACACCAACTAGAACATTGTGTTAGATAATTTCATGATAAAAGGAAACTTCCTAGTGTCTATAACAGTGAACATTTCATCCTAAAACCAGCACCAAACCTGATAGACATTCAACTCGTGAGGAAGCCGAAGAACCGTATGTAGATATGTTGGCCAGTAACTGTGAAGCTCAGCGGCCAAAAGAGAATTAAATACCTAAACAATAACTAAGTGATTATGCAGATACGATTTAATTGAGATAATGATAAAATATGATTTACCCAGTTGTTAAAACATGGACACTCATCTCAATTCCCGATGGAAGCTTAGTCCTGGCCTGGGATGACTGCCTGAATGATTCATTTATCTCCTTTGATAGTTCAATATCCTGCACCAAATTCACCAGGCAAGATCAATAATTGAACATGAGGTGTTTTAATTACTAACATAAGCTAAAGCTCTAATTTACAAAACAATTGCATCAAAATTGCATTCAAATTAATCTCATTATTACTTTCTACCCGAACTGGAAGGAAAATCAATTCAAGCAAGCTTTCAATATGCTATTTCTTTCTTTCTTTCTTTCTTTCCAGGTACCCCACTACCAAAGTTTAAGAGTACAATATGGTTTGCACTGTAAACAAATTCAAAGCATAAGAATCCAATCACATAGAAATAAGTTCCATCATTACACACTCCATAAAGTTTGTAGATCGTCAGACCCTACATTGACCAATACATTAGGAGGTAATCCAAGAAATGAAAGACGAATCTAGAATCCTTTTCTCTTCTCTTCTTACACAATTCTGTTACTTCAATAGTTATCTATATAATCCATCCTCACGGCACAATAAATTAGTTACATAATTATTGGTTCATTGCATACACTTAATGGTTTTATTATAAAGTGATAAAGAGGCGGACCTTGAACATTACTTCAAGCTTGTTCGTAAACTGGCTGCCACACTCGGTCTTCAGCTGAAGCATCAATAACAACATGACAATTTAAAACGATCTAGAATATGTGACATTTGATACAAAATAAGAACACACCGACCTTAGAAATCATGGATTTCTCTGCATCAATAGAAGCACTCTTTCCTAACAGAAGCCTTTTTGCAAGATCCTTCTTATAGAATGCTTCAAAGACGTCCTTCCCCTTAATTACCAACAAAAAGATTCATTCATATCTCTAGCATCAATTTGTCGTACAAGAAAAACAAAAAATACACATGAAGGGAACTGTTATTCAAGGTAAAAGGTAGAATTAATGATTTTTATTGTGAAAACGTGAACTTTACCTGAATGAACCTGAATAAAACTAAAACTTTATCAAGTATACCCTCTAATTCTTCTTCAGAAGTACCCTTATTACCGGCACGAAGTTTTTCATCTAGAAACTTAGCGATCAGCTCAGCGGGTCGGTTCTATTAAACAAAAGACATTTAACCATCAGTCAAGTGTGAAAAATATGGTAATCTAAATTAGGAACTGATTAAAACTTAACAACCAAAATGCAGTTTAAAAATAGAATAATCTCCAAATGCAAATGACAGTGAAATGCTAACCTGACGAAGGTTAATTAGATGCTCAAATGCATCCCTAATGTGGTGGAAAAATGCCTCATTCTTGGAAAAGCTTTCTTCCCAAATTGAGTCAAGCGAAGCCTTGAATTCTAACAAGGAAGACACCATGTCCTTGTCTTTCTCTTCATCCATGACAATGACCTGCCCGGTTTTCCGAGTATATGAACTTATGGCCTGCCTGAGTGGTTCAAGAGATTTGACCCTTAAAAATAGTGAGTACATCCTCTGAAGGTCCTCAATACGGTGTCCATCCATAAGCATCGTAAATCCCTACAGAAATCAGAGAAATTGTAACTACTGAAAGATACAAAACCAAGCAGGCACACAAAGTGAGCAAACAACCGAAGATTCATATTCATATGGCCATACCTTATCAAGAATGGCATGAATATGGCGTCCAAGAAGTTGCCTTTCCACTGTTGCTATTAGTGGCTTTCTTGTAACAGCATCCAGGTAGAGTAAGCATCTTTCATGTTCTTCATGTAGCCTGGTCTGCAAGAATACAAAGAAAATCTTAACAAAGATAATCCACCCAAAATTCTTAAGGGGATAACCATGTACATTCCAAATAAAAATGGAATAATATGGTAGATTAATTTTCTTATGAGGATGAAACATGTACACTTCAAAATACAGAGCCCTAGTCATTGCTAATTGAGAACATAAAATATGAAAAGCACCTCAACATGCTTCAGGTAACCTGGAACATCATATTGCTGCATGTATTTTGTTCCTTCAGCTGCATAAAACTCAGATGTGCATTCCAGGAATGGCTTCTCAAAACTTCCTGAGTAAATGCCTAAAGCAGTAAACATCTTCAGAAGATGGTTAAGGAGTGTCCTGTCAACAGCTTCACCTAATCTGCATGATCAAAAACAGAATACATGATGCAAATTATAATGTCACATCATTCATGAACCAAGACAAGTCACATCATTCAAGAACCAAGGTGGTGAATATGTGGATGGAAACATGTAGAAGTTTAGTAATTAAAATGACCTAGAAAATAAAAGTAAACAAGTAAGCTATAGTTCAATTGATCAGACATCTTATCCATCCCTTCAAGAAACTTTTTTATGCTATAGAAACCATGTTACTATCTCTTGCTCTCTAGCCTTTTGCCAGGTGGCAAAAATGCGACAACAAGTGAAAAATAACATTAGACAACAGTGTACAAGTCAATTTAAGTTTACCAATACGCAACATGTTGCAGATTGACTTCTTCAATTTTTACCTCTCCACTTGTACTTGCACAGAAAATTCAATGTGTTATCAAGTTGGTTGGTCTGAAGGCATCAAAACAAGTTAACCATAGTAAAAATTTGTCTACTTTCATCCAACAGCACAGCTTTTTCAAATTATTATACCTTTTCATCAACAGAAGGAGAATTTCATCCATAAGTTTCACAATAGTCAATGACACGCAATCCATCGAAACATTCATCTTATGCAGCTTTGCAAAAGTTAATACTTTTGTATATTCCAAATTAAAATTCATTAGCATTACCTCTCACTCTCAATCATTCTTAAAAGACCAATAACAGTTTTGTGCTCAACTTCAGAAGCCAGAGAAAGATGTTTCCGGAAGAGATGCAATCCCATGTCCCACAACGAACATACAGTTGAGGTTTGTTTAACATATGTTCTGTCTAGATACAAGGCTATACTACGAATCATCAACATTTGATCGCAAAGATCTTGCCAACATTTCTCAACAAGTGATAAGAAAACAACCAGATCGGGGCTTTGCCCAACCAAAGATCTTAGTGCAACAGATATATGTTCTTCACATTCTTTTTCAATCCGTTGATAAAGGCTTCCTCCCAGCTTGTGCAGGCAAAGATTATTAACAGCCTAAAAGTGAAGCACGTACAATTGTCAAGAGATAAAATCAGTCAAAACGCAAATGGATGATCAAAATAGAGAAAATGAAGAAATATGTGAAGTTTACCTGATAAAGCTTCTCCATGTCACAAGAATCAGGCTGCTTCAAAAATATAGCATTAATAGCTGACTTCAGCTTTGCCCATGTCTCGACCTCAAAATTTGTAGGCAACGTTGGTTTTGCTACACAGGAATATCACAAGATATTAAAGCTATCGGAAACCTTTTACCTTTCTGACTATAAATTCAAATCGCAATTTCCATTTTAGAGCTGTTCTTCTAGTTCTCTACATTAGTATACAGAAATAACATAGTTTTGGAGATAAAATCTTATTTGCAATCAGGAAAAGCATATAAAAGTAAACCTTAGTTCAACACACATTACTACTCTGAGAAAATAACCTTACAAATAACAGGTTCAATCACCAGCTAACTAAAGATGAAGTAATTGATTATACTTATGCAAGCAAGCATCACAGATGCCAACAAAACAATATTCAAATAATTTTTCGAAAAGACACAGAACAATATTCAAATTACATTTCATTAGATAAATTAACAAAAAAGGCCAAACCGAAAAAACCATGCAAAGGGAAAGAATTTTGGTTCGGAGCTTTTCAAGTGAAGTTGCATTAATTAATATTCTACATCACACTGGCAAAAAAACAAAAGGTGGAATGTCCTTAAGCAATTCGTTCTGAAGTCATGTAAACAAACGAGAAACTAAGAACCCTCAATTTGTTTAGCATGAAAGAGTGTCTGCCTCCTAAAATACCAGTTTCGAATTATCATAAAATAAAAACTCCCTGCTCTAGAAAGTGATTGAAGTGACAAAGGTAACACTTTGTAAGATCAGTTAACTGATCTTCATAAAATCTTAATTTAAAGCTATTAGGAAGTAATGGAAAGTACTTGACTTCATTTACCAGTTTCTACAATCAATATCCTCTAATCTCTAATTTGTCATTCCAAAAACGACCCAACAACCAAAACCACTCAATTTTTAAGATCAAACACTCGAAAAACTATAACAACCTAAAAATGCCCAGAAAATTAAATTTCACAGACAAAAAAATAAGATCGAGAGAGAAACAAAAAAAAACACCTTTAACGAGTTTGATGACTAGCTTTTTGGCGGGTTGAGACGGGTTTGCCTTTTTTCGAGACAGATAAGCGGAGGCGGGAGAACGAGCATCGGCGGACTTGGGATAATCATTGAATGGCAGAGATGAAGGGTAGAAAACGACGGCGTTAGCGTCTTGGTTGACAGAGTGAAGGTGGTGAAGGTCAGTTTTGTTTGGGTCAAGAGAACAAGCCATAGCTTGAGACTTGGCTTTCGTCATTGATGAAATGGAGATGAAAGCAATAGCGTTGGGATTGGTGGCGTTTTGAACCAGAAATGTTAAGAGAGCATCATGGAGAGGATGACGACGAGAGACATGAAAGCGATCGAAAGACACCATCCTAAAAATTCCAGCTCATTTATTTACTTATTTATTTGTGGGTAAATTACAATATGATTCACTCAATTATTGTTATATTTTCAATTGAGTCGCCATATTTTAAAAATCACTATTAAATCATTCAATTAATTGATTGTAACAATTAAATCAGTATATTCTAAATCTCAAGTAATTATTTTTTATAAAAATTTATAATTTGTCATCCAATTATAAATATGTTTAGATTTATTGCCCCAAAAGTGAAGGAGTTTGGGATTAAAGAACTTAAAGGTGTGGAATAAGGTTTGTTTATATCTCCTGTTAAGGAAGTTGCTAGCATCTGAAGGCTCTTTATGGGTTACTTGAGTAAAGAAGTATGTATTTAGGGGTGTTGATGTTTGGAGGGTAGAGAGTAAACAAGGGTTCAGTTGGGGTATAAGGAAATTATTGAAATTGAGAAGGAAGGTGTAGCCTCTCTTAGCTCAAGGAGTTTCTTGACTGTGTATTTGCTTTGGGATGATGCTCGTGAGATTCGGTTTAAAGTCCCATGGCATAGATTAGTATGGTTTTTCTTACATGTTCCTAAGCATTCTATTATATTTTGGATGACAATCATGAATCGATTACCCACAATGGATAGGCTTTTGAGAATGAGATTGGTGGTGGAGGGTTGTTGTGTTCTATGTGAGAGTTTGCAGGAATCTCAAGACCATTTGTTCTTGAGTTGTAGGTTTTCCAAAACTATTTGGATGAGGGTAACGAGGTTGTGTGGCTTCAGTAGGTATCCTTTAGATTGGGATGCTGAGTTATGTTGGTTATACTCCACTTTGAAAAGGAGGTCTTTGATAGTGCACATCCTTAAGATTGTTTGGGGAGCTTTGGTATATTTTATTTGGGAGAAGCGAAATCATAGGATATTTCGGTATTTAAATATATCCGAGAATAACTTATTGGGTTGTATAAAGGAGTTAGTGCGTATTCGTGTTAGGGGTAAATGTATATATTTTAATGATGTAAATAGAGCTTTTGCGCATCTTGAAGAATTCCCTAATTGGATAGCTGCCCATATGTACTCTCAAATTTGTATTTCCTTGTCGGATAAATGGAATATACTAATAAAAAAAAATCTTGTATTTTGGCTCTTAGGTCATTGTATTATTATTAAGTTTTCAATTGGATTACTGTGTTTTAAAATTCTAATTGAATCACTATTATTGATCCGAATATTTTTCTATAGAAAAAGATAACTGATCTTGAGAGTCCGTCTTTAGCTAACAAGTCAGCCATGGAGTTCCTTTCTCTAGGTGCTTGAATTGTACACTTCCAATGTGTTTCATCCCTTTGTCGACTCTCTCAAATGTACTCCACCAAATTCAGGACCGAAGGGTGATGGTAGACAGCTGATTTAGAACCACTAAAAGAAGATTCGATGATTAAGTCAACAATGAAGATTTTTATCGTTGTTTTAATGGCTGATCATTCCTACCGTTTCTATCAAAACAATTTTTAAATTTATTTTTTGATAAATTAAGTACTAAATCCTCCACTCAAGTATAACACAATGACTAATGATAGAATTTGACCAAACAAAAGCATCTATGCCTAGATTTGCCTTTGCCCATCAACCAAGAAAGAAATCAAGACACTTCTTCTTCCTTACATAAATATTGCCCCAGGTGTAAGAATTCTCTTCAAATTCAATCTGGTTGGACATTCGATCTCTACCTACAAAGCAATCCAAAAAAAGTAAAAGGTCTGGTTCTGGCAAGTGGCAATGGCAAACGCAGCCAAGAAGATGAACACAGAGACTAAATATAGAACAGTAGCAGTCGTAACCACACCGTTTATCATCATTGGAGGAATCTGCATTGCTTTTGGGTGGAAATACTTGAGTGGCGCTTGGAACAAAAGAGCTGATCCTCGGCGGAATCTGCCGAGATCAATGTCCTTGGCCGCCATGCATGGCGGAAAACTGGCTTTAGATAGATTGGTTGGTTATCAGAATTTCCGAGCCGGGCAGTCGGAACAAGATGTTGATATAAATCAGCTGAAGACTCTGCTTCAGAACGAACAACCCAATTTCAAGGAAATTCAGGTGTCCTTTTGTTTTTCATAGTATTATTTTGTGATATATATTTAGGGAAAGAGGTAGACTCGAATATAGAAATGCTTCCATTTAAAAATATCAGAGTTTATAAAGTATATTTGAGATTACGAGATTACTTTGTTTTTGATCATACCTATATGATTTTGAATGTACTTTTATGTTTTTGGTCTTAAAGCAAGTTGTTGTACGTCTGGAGATGAGTCGAAGAGAATCTGAATCCATTAAATTGTTAAAGAAAGCATCTAAAAAGGCACAAAAGACTGGCAAAACAAGTGAAGCTTATGAGATTGGACTGTTGCTTGCAGAAATGTACATCTACAAGGTGACTTGCTATCTAGAATTCCTATTTCCTATGAATCCATCGGATGTTTCTTAAAGCAAAACTGAATGTTTCTTGTAGGGAGATGTTGAAAAGGCTTTGAAATGCAAATGCCTTGCAGCAGCAGGTGTTTCTGATGCAAGACCTTCTCTTTATAAGGTCACAGTCCTGACTCCAGATCATATGAAGTATTCATTTTTATTTTGTCTTCAAATTGAGTATTTAGCCTTATCCGTACCCGTACATGAATGAGGCCTGTGAATCATTATGAAAAGTAAAAACAATCCTTCATCCAAAGTGTTATTGAATCCAAAAGTCATATGATTTGTCAGGCTATTCTTTCCTTGATGGATGAGAAGGAAGCAGCAGCTCTTCAACATTGGAAACACTTCAAACAAACTCAGAACCAGACCACCCCACCAGGTTTCAATGAAGAAGAGTTCACTGAGTTCAAAACTGCTGTCAATCGACTCAAACAAGACATTGATGCTGCAACACAACCTAAATCTACCAAAGCTTCATAGACATTCAAAGTCTAGGGTTAGTACTTAGTACATGTATTGTGCATAAGTTGTGTGTTGTGTTCTTGTATTTTAATTGCATAAATACTTTATTGTATAATTACCGTTTCACAGGAGCGGAATCACATATAATTTAAAGAGTCATTTAATTTATTGTAGTACGAAATTTTTAAAGAATTATTGAGACCCAAATCATGCTATACCTAAAACACCCTGGGCCCAAAAGAAAACCAACTAAAAGTCCAGAAACAAAATATAACCGACACTTGTTAAATCCGCTAAACAACGTAACTATCTGCCATCAATTAATATTTCCATCCTTTTTGATTTGTATTTGTCAGCCGCTTCGGATTCCCACCGCGGCGCAGCCAAAAGCCGAAAACGCGAAAATCCATCGCCGCAAAAAAAAGCAAGAACAAAATGAGCCACGATGAGAAAACTAGAGGCGGCGCCTACAATTTCAACCCTCAAAACCAATATCAATACGGAACGTTTCAAGGCGGCGCCAATTACTACCCTCCTTTCCCTCAACAACCGTCGCATCAGCAGCCCTTTGTTGGCGTAACTCCTCCGCCGTGCTCCGCGTCCAACCCCTATGTCCATGGCTACCAGAACGTCACAGGTACATAAATTGTTTATTTTTGTTGTTGATTTTTTGCGGGGAATTCATAATCTAGTTTCGTGTCTATGCTGTATGTATGAGTTAATTGGTGATTTGATTGGGTTTATTGATTGTTAAACTGGATTTGGGTTCTGAGTCTTTGGTCGATTTTTTTATTTTTATTGAAGGCTTTCCTGTTGAAGAAGCGGCACTCGTGAGGCTACCTCGCCTTCCTGTTTGTGTCTTGGATTCGGCTGGTTATTGTAAGTTTTCTGGGTTTGATATTTTGGTGTTATTTTGCATTAATTTGGGTTTAGCAATAATGTGAGAGTAGATTTTTAAATAGATTCTTATGGCCATTTTGATGTGTTACGGGACCTGGTAGGTAAGATTTGTTTGTTCTGTAATGTCAAGTCCGTATCGTCTTCTGTAAGCTGAGAAGCTGTCAAGATTCAATTCGGGTTTCCTTATAGGAGATTTGGTTCAGAAATGATAATACGTGTAATTGACAGACTTGGTGAAATTCTGAATCCGGTTAATACGTGTAATTGACAGACTTGGTGAAATTCTGAATCCGGTTGAGTTGTCTGGGTTATGAAATGTAAATAATGACATTCGGTATTGGACCCTACCAAGTCTTTGGTGTCAATGTTGAGGTAGCTATATATTTATTTAAGGTGCACTATGTTGCTACAATAATTTTCATGGAACAGAGCTTTTAAGAAAGAAAGAAGCTAGATTCAACCTTTTTTGCTTGCCTAAATTTAATCTGTCTTTCGGTGATTAACTTCATAGGTTTCACTTGCTATTAACTATTTTTGGGTAGGTTTTTCCTTGGCTTCTTCTTTGGTGGTATTCCATGGTACGCCGGAACTTTGATTCTACTATGTGTCCGAGTGGATTATAGAGAAAAAGCAGGATACCTCGCATGTGCTGTTGCTGTAAGTTTGCATGGTAGAATTAGTGCTGAAGTAGTTTTCCTTGTATTGGATTTGCATGTGTATAGTCCAAATTTTCCAGTTTTTACACAGATTGGCGGTGGATCATAACCCATACCTATATATAAATGTCAGACAAATATTTCAAAGAGAATGAGGAACATAGACCAAATGCATCGGATCATGTTCTCAAAACTCTTTGAAACTAATTACTCTATTAAAACTTCACACGTATTTCCACTGGTTTTGTGCTGCATGTATCACAAATCTGGACTGGTCCTTCCTGTTTTCCCTCTGAATATGATAGCATGTTCTTCTTTATTTTTGCAGTCTGTTATCGCCATGATTGTGATTACCTTTGGTTTGACAAAGGGGAGGCATGCCTGGTGAAGTTATGAAGCTGTCTGTACATCATTGTTTTAAGTACCCATAAGAAGTATTTGTGCTTGTAATTTGTTCAAAAAGACCTGTTCATAACTCTTGTTCTACCCCTAGAATTACTTGGGTCTGCTGTTATAGTTTATACCGGAAGTGTTATCCCTCCTGTTTTGGTTTTGAGTCCTTCCGAGAATTCTCCGGATACATGATGTCCGGATCTTGAGTTTATTTCACACCAGTAGAACACTTGATATGTATAAAGTGATTTAATAGCTACTAGATTAGGAATTATTTAGATATATACACTAAAAGTATAAACTCTTATTAATATATTTTTATAGTAGTTAGTATTATTATAAATATTTAAATTATAAGAAGAATTTATAATCTTAGACATAAATTAACATATATATTTTGATCTATAAGGACTGTATAATGAAAAAGTGAAAAATTAAAATATAATATAAATACAAACATATTTAACTATATTAATTAGCTAAAGAATAGTAATAAAAAATATGCAACAAAAACAAAGAAAAAATGACAGCCAAATAAGAAAGAAAGCAAAACTATTGTTAAAGTGATTTTTTTAATAAAACACTAACAACCAAACTCTTATTAATATTGAATGTTATTTAAATAAATAATTTTAAATTATATTATATTCTTAAATAATTCATGAGTGTTATTCATATAAAAAAAAGTCAAATTATATACATTAAGCAAAATGCAAACATAAAATGTAAAATCAATTAAAATGCAAGAATATATGTAAGAATTTTAAGAAATAAGGCAAATGGATCATACAAAGCCTAAAATA
This sequence comes from Abelmoschus esculentus, assembly GCA_035048815.1. NCBI lineage: Eukaryota > Viridiplantae > Streptophyta > Magnoliopsida > Malvales > Malvaceae > Abelmoschus > Abelmoschus esculentus. The sequence continues at coordinate 6,651,021 of JAUCBN010000066.1, forward strand.
TCATCTTCACCAACAAGTAATAAAAAAAGGGAAGTCAAATTGTTTAACACTGATGGTTGACCTCTTATCTTTTGAGTTTAACTCTATCTATATTTGTGTTTAAAATTATAAATATTTGGGTTAGTTTTTAATATATAATTTGATATAATATTTATATTATTTAAATTGTATCTTACTCATAAATAATGAGATATTAAATATTTAAACATATTTTATTTTACTTTCTCGTGTATATTATACCGAGAATAATATTTACTTAAATTAGATTCAGTTGAGAGTGTCAAACTTACTTTTGTAACTTTTTTTTTAAATGATAATTTCCATTAAAAAATAAAAAAAAATCCCATCAACGGTACTATTTCTATATATGTGAAAACTATTAATTAATTGTTAAAATTATGTTCAAGTTCTGAGTATAATGTATAAACAAATAAATGGGTTGTTGGGTATAAATCTCCCCCCCAAAGTTTTAAATCCCTCCCTATATATAATATATAAAGAAGCCAACCAAGGAATCAAAATTAAACCACAGAGTGGAACGTCCTTATTGAATGGATAGCCTTACAAATTTTACACTGCCTTGTTAGTCTTCTTTTCTTCCGTTCTTTCCTTTGACTTTGCCCCAGCCCCCAGCCCCCAGCCCCATTTTCCTTCCTCCCAATTGACACCCACAACGGCAGAGACAATCGAGCGTAGCGAGGCGGAACAACCGAAACAAATGGATGGGTATGAGGAATGTGTCGTTTTGAATATTACTACCACTAATGGAATCTACATAGGTGAAAACCCTTTCAACGAAACTCTACCTATATTCGTTACCCAACTTGCTGCCATCTTGATCGTCACTCGATTTCTTCACCACCTTTTTAAACCCCTGCATCAACCTAGAATAGTCTCCGATGTCCTCGTAAGCACTGGTGTCCTGACTCTCCCTGTATGTATAGAAAATGATTTCCGACGATATAATTTGATATTTTGCAGGGTGGCCTATTGTTAGGTCCTTCGGCATTGGGGAAGAAAAGTTGCATTGCGGATTTATTCTCCACCAAAAATATTACTACACTAGAAATCTTGGCATACTTGTCGCTTGTCCTTCATATGTTCTTGGTCGGCCTAGAGATAGACATAAGTGCCATCGGTCGGACGAGTAAAAAAGCAGTAATCATCATCTTAACGGGGCTTCTTCTTCCCTTTTCCGTCGGGATGGTCTTCGTTTATTTACTCCATGGATTTTTTGTACAAGATGCAGAACAAGGTTACAATAATGAATGTGGTTTTCTATGGGCTGCAATACTAGCGGTCACGGGTTTTCAGGCCGTGAATCGGATTCTAACTGATCTCAAACTACTGAATTCCGAAATTGGGAGATTGGCGAGACCAATCGCCCTCATCAGCGACTTGGGTTCTTGGATTCTTATAGTTATGTTGATCCCATTTTGTGCCAACCCCATGAAGGCTCCATTTGTTATCATTGCAACAATGGTTTGCATAGTAGTCTCTTTTTACACTATTCGTCCAGTCCTTGCATGGATCATTCGGTACACTTCCGACGACGCCAAAATCCACAGTGATATCTATTTGTGTTTCCCCCTAGTTGGTGCTATTGCGTTCGCATTTGTATCGGATGTGACCGGCACTCACCCCATCGTTGGAGCTTTCGTATTCGGGCTCATCATGCCCGATGAACTTACAGTCACGTTGATGAATCGGTTTGATTACTTCATTTCCGGGCTCATGTTGCCGGTCTTCTTCGCGGTTTCTGGTCTCCGAGTTAACATCTTCAAAATAACAAAATGGAGCCTTGTATTTATACTTGTAATCTTGCTCTGCGCCGTTAAGATCATCAGTTTCGTTCCGGTTTTAATCATCTCCAACATTAACACGAGAGATAGCTTTGCTCTTGGATTGCTTATGAGCACCAAAGGGACATGGGCCATTCTTGTTGTTTCCACTGGCTTAGAGAACAGGGTACATCCTTCTCCTCTGTTTTTGTACACTCGTATCATTTTTTAGTGATATTAATGTTCGTATTCCGCCCGTAATTCGTTTGAATTTATTTAGGTTTTGCATGATGGTGACTATGCGGTGACAATGGTTGCTATTTTATTAATGAACAGCATTGTTCCACCCACCATTGCCACCATTTACAATTACAAGAGAAGCAATCTCTTCGCCAAGTATAGCAGTAGAACCATACAGGACACGAAAACAGAAGACGAGCTCCGATTCCTCGTATGCGCATATTCTTATTCCGATGCACCTGGACTGTTAAAGCTCCTTGACGTCTCCCATGATTTCCAGCGTAACCACATGACGGTTTTCACTCTCCACCTAGTGGCACTCCCTAACCAACCATCGACCATGCTCATAGTGCACAACTCGCATGGTTCTCGGTTACAAGACTCCGCCAACACCCTTCGTGACTACGATAGCTCCGAAGCAGATCAAGTCGTGACCGCATTCACCAACTTTGAGAACGTGACACCCAACATTCGAATCCAATCTCTTACCATAGTGTCACCTTTCCGGGCAGTGGATGGGGACATTTGTAGTTTGGCTAAGGACAAGACCGTTGCATTCATAATATTACCATTCCATAAGCGATCCGCCTCTTCCTTTCGTAACATAAACCCAAAGGTACTTCTCAATGCTCCATGTTCGGTCGGAATCTTCGTCTACCGAGGGCTCGAATCGGCCAAGATCCGTGAAATAGCGATGTTATTCTTCGGCGGAGCCGATGATTGCGAAGCTTTGTCCTACGCTTGGAGGATGACGGGGAAACCGGGAGTAAGCTTAACCGTTATAAGATTAATAGAACCGGACTACGTTGATTATTCCTCTAAGCAAAAAGAGCAAGACTCCGATTACAAACCGCCGACGAAGATCTCATCGGATACGAGGAGAAGGTTTTACATTGCGGCGAAGAATTGGTCACGGCGTTGAAAGAGATGGAAAATCAGTTTGACTTGTTCGTTGTGGGGAAACGAGAAGGGTTAGAGTCCCCGATAACGATGGAGTTGTTCCATATGGTTGATTGCCCAGAGCTCGGTGTCGTCGGGAACTTATTGGCTGCGTCGGAATCCACCACGAGCTCCGTCTTGGTGGTGCAACAGTACATTCATTCGACTACACGCCGGACACTGGTGTTTCAGCAAGGACTTAGTAGATTAGAGAGAAGAAAGGTGAATGTTGAGAGTATTCCTTTTTTATGAGACTCAAAACATGGTGGAAAAGTAAAATAGGCTTAACAGATCTTTTCTACGTATACTTGACTCTAAAATTGTAAAATTATAATTTTATTTATATTTTTTAAAATTGTAATTATGTTTTAAATTTTTTTCTAAAATTGTATTTATACCTTATTTATTTTTAAAATTTAATCTTTGAAAATATATAAAAAAAATCAATTTTCAATTTTAAAAAATTAAGAATTTGCAGAATTTTTTAGGGTATAATACACCCATGGTCAGTAAAATTTCAATAAGATTTTATTTTAACCATTAAATTTTAAAATTTATATTATAATAAATTAAAATTATAGATAAATCATAAAATAAGATCACTTTATTGTTATATCTATTAGATTAATGATGTGATACATAAATAAAATATATATATCTAATTCAACCCTAAATTATAACTAAAACTTAAATTTTTAAATATTTAATTTATAAATTTTATTTTATTTTAGCAAAAAAATTCGCATTTGGCATCCAAGTCCCAAGATGAATTGCTGATTAACCTTATATTTTCGCACCTTAACCTATACTACTATTTAAAAAGAAACTCTTCTGATCTTCCGTTTTTTTCTTTCTTTCTCTTTGAACCTTTTCCTACACCTATTTCTCTCCTTTCTCCCCACCCCAATCAGCCACCGGTTGACGCACACACCGGCCGGGAAGGATAGATGGTAGCACAACAATGGACGAGGGCCTAGAGAAAAACTGTTTAATTCTCAACATCACCTCCTACAATGGAATATGGCAAGGTGACAACCCTTTCATCACCGAAACCCTCCCTCTATTCATCAAACAACTCGCCGCTATGTTGATCATCACTCGCTCCCTTTACCACCTTTTCAAGCCTTTACATCAGCCTCAAATTATCAGACATACTCGTAAGTGTCGTTGTTACGAACGTTCGAATTCAATGTTTCCTATGTGTAATGTATTTTTTTTTTTGAAAGACAATAACCTTGATGTTCTTATGCAGGGTGGTGTACTGTTGGGTCCATCTTCCCTTGGGAAAATAACCTACTTTGCAGATTTGTGTCCGACAAGGAGTATTGTTACAGTTGAAACATTGGGGTACATGACGCTTGTTCTTCACATGTTCTTAGATGGCTTGGAAATCGACTTAACTGCCATTGGAAGGATAAGCGAAAAGGCAGTGGTCGTTAGTGTAACAGGCCTTTTCCTTCCCTTCATTACAGGGTCTAGTTTTTTCTATCTGTTGCTTACGTCAGATTTTAGACCACGCGGGAAACCAATATTACCATCATGAATGTAGTTTTCTCTGGGCTGCATCTATTTTATCCGATCTCAAGCTACTAAACTCTGAGATCGGACGGATGGTGATGTCGGTCGCCCTCATCAACGATTTTGATACCAATTTGTAGTAACCCCATGCATGCACCGTATGCTGTCACTACAACAGCAGCCAACATATTGGCCTCTTGCTACTCTTTCCGACCATTCCTAGCATGGATCGTTGATTACACTTCCAAGAACAAAAACTACAGCGATTATTACTTGTGTTTCACTCTCGTTGGCGTCATTTTAAACGCGTTTGTAACCGACGTCCACGGCACTCAGCCCCATCGTGGGAGCTTTCATATTCGGCCTCGTCATGCCCGACCATCTAGCCCTTGTGTTGATGGACAGGTTTGCTTACTTCATTTTGGGATTAATGATGCCGGTTTTCTTCGTCATTACCTGCCTCCCCGAGTCGACATCTTCAAAATAACAAAGTGGAGCCTCGTATTCATGGTCGTAATCTTACTCTTCGCTGTTAAGGTTATCAGCTTCCTACCCATTTCAGATGTCACCAACATCAACACTAAGGATAGTTTTGCTCTAGGATTACTTATGAGCACCAAGGGAGTATGGTCCGTTCTTATTATTCTCATGGCTTGGACAACAAGGTACTTTCCCCTCTTCGATTTCATACGAAGAAAAGACTTTAAACGACGGGGAACAACTTATTGTCACATTGAAAGAAATGGAGAACAAATTCGAGTTATTAATCGTGGGAAGACGAGACGGGGTAGATTACCGATAACAACGGATTTATTCGACAGGGTCAATTGTCCGGAGCTCGGGGTCATCGGTGACTTGTTGGCAATATCAGATTCGGCCACGAGCTCCGTCCTATTGGTGAAACAATACGTGGACGCCATCGACAACCAAGTGATTGGAGATTTGGTCGGGACACAAGGGTCGTCGATGGACCGAATGGCGATGTACTTTGGGAGTCGGCGGATAGTGACCGCGACCACCAGTAGGTTATGGTTGTATTCGGATTCAAAAGAGAACCACGGCTACGACGATCCAAGATGTTGATTGGCATGATGATCATGATCCATAGTTTTTTTTTCTTTCAAAAAGAAGATCATGACCCATAGGATAATAGAAAATCCGGATAGTTTTAGCCATTTAAACAGCGAGATTATGTTGTAAATTCTCTGTAATCTTTTAGTTTAGTTCAAACATGGTGAAATATATGTCTATAAATTGTTTTCTTGAACATGAACAAGCTAACCGTTTATTGGAAAAGAAAAACACTGATACCCATGAAAACACGTACATGAACAGAAAAATAGAGGGAACAAGACAACTGGACAATAACGGAACTCAGGAGAAGAAAAACAAACAGAAAACAGCAAAAATGAGAGGGAAAGCTTCATTAATTTTCTAAAAAGAAATAGAAAACTTTTTACAATAAGTCCAAAATAAAAGAATTTATCTTTAGACAAGTCTGAACACTGGACACTGGACAGAGCGTCATCAACCTCCAGAATCAGGAACCTGGGAAAAAGGAAAGAAAACACATCATGGATGGATTTGTGTGTCAGATTTGGCATCCGCAACAAAGGTAGAAGAAGCAAAGGGTGGAAACCAAGTAAACAGCTTCGAAAAGGGAAGCCACCCTGAACACCAAATCGTCGACCAAGGAGAGGGGGTTGTTCAGCCTCCTCCACTTGAAAAACTTCCACCGCCACGTTTCCTTCTTCATCAACCTCTTTAACACCGCCCATCTCATGCTTCTAATTCCCATTTACTGTCTCTCTTTGTTTTCCTGGGGATTTGTTAGATGATTTTGGTTGAAGAAGATGATGGTTTTATATATTGGGAGAAGATGGGAGCTCTACTGTAAAGTTTATAGGGACGTGTTATCCCATGGGAATAAAGGTTTCCATCTTAGTTTTCAAGATTCTCCAATTTTTTTCTTACAATGATTCACACTTGAAAGATTTTGGAATCATCTTTTTGGTTTCCTTTTTCATATTTTACCGCAAATATTTCAAGCACCATTGTATATATTTTTCGATTTATTTTATATAATTATCTATATCTATTTATTATAAGAATGAGTCTTTTAATCTATTTCGTTTTATTTATATCATTAAATTTTAAATATATTATTTAAAGATTTTATATATATCATCCCTTGTTAATTTCCCCTCCTTTATTCTCTCTCTCTCTCTTTTTTTTCTGTGTGTTTCCAAAGAGTTTCCTACAAAGTGTTTGCTTTCTAAACCCAGCTACTGGAGGAATAATGTCAGCTGTTTTGTCCCGACTTTGTTCTTTCTAGTAAAAGAAACTCAGATCAGATTTTGAAAGTGTTCACCTTAGATGAATGACTACGTTTACAGAAACACTTACCCCAGAAATTGCATTTAAGTGGATAAAATTGAATGATTACTTTTTAGTAATATAAATATATGATTTTATCATTAAAATGGTCATATATTTTAAAAGGATTAAACAAAATATATAACATTTATAGGTGTAAATTATTTTTTTTTTGCAATGATTATAGGTGTAAATTACAAGCTGAACAAGGGGGTAAATTGGTAAAAACGCGGAGAAAAAAAAGAGGACAGTAGTGAAAAAAATAGTGGGTAAATGGTATGAATGAGGAAATATTGGATATTATTTTTCTTAATTTTATACCGGGATTATATTGATATTTTTACCTAGAATTTATGATTAAATTAGTATCTATCTAAAATTTAAGGGTCAAATTAGAAATTATTATTTTACTTACAGATTACCTTTTATCATCAAACTAATAATTTTAAAATTTTAGTAATTAAAATTTTATAAATCGATAAAATAAATGACAAAAATAATATTTTTTAAAATTTGATAAGTAAAATGAATATTATAATATTATATTACAAGTAAACCCAAATATAAATTTAAACTTCAAACTATGTTGTCTTCATTTACGGTAATATTATACTACAAGTTAAAAAAAATTGATTGATAAATCATATATTAAATTTTATTAAAACTTTTTAGATTTAGAGTGAAAGTAAATTTAAAGCGAGTTTAATTGATACAGATGATGTAAATATATAATAAAAAATAAAAATTCATTAAAATTATCATAATTATGAAAATATTATAAAATTGTATGAAACTTTTTTATTATAAAAACTATCTGATCAAAAATCGTACGTGTCATGTATTAAAAAAAATTAATATCGTTATAAATTAATCTTATTTACTCATTTTTAAAATTATATTAAATAAATTATTATATATTTTCAAGGAGAATTAATTTATTTATTTTGAAAACTAACAAAAAACTTAAAAAATTATTTTAAAATGTATAACTTTAATTTTTAAAATAATTATAACTTTAAAATTTTAAACAAGAATATTTAATTTTTTATGTATATAAAGAGATCTTTTACACATAATACAGAAATTAAAGTGTTATTTTTAATAAATAGATTAAAATACCAATAGGGGTTAGTTCAAATGATAAGTAATTTGGTTCCGTTTAAATAAGTTTTAGGTTTGAGATATTGTGTACGTAGAAAATCTCTGTTAGGAGACTCACCCCTAAAATTAAGTGTACGACCCAAATCGGTCCGAATTAATTAGACTAAAGTCTTAAAAACCGGAAGAGCAATAAAATAAATAAATAAATAAATTAAAATATAATAAAAAATGTTAGATGTTATTTTCATAAATATTTAGTTATATAAAATATTTTCAATCGATCCTAACATTAAATTGAATAAATACTTATATACCAATTCCAATCTTCCCTCGTCCATCTATTTCTCGTCGCAATCAGTTCAGAAAGAGAGCATTTGTCAAACGAAAATCTCAATATTTTTCGAGAAAATCTTGCCAACAAAGGGGGGGGGAATGGTTAGCCTTCTTTCTCTCTTTCAATTACAGTTTCAAATTTACATTACATGAACGTACAAGATTTGTTTTCGTTTCTTTCTAATCTGTATTTTTAAGATCTGATTTAGCTATATTTAGTTATCTGTAAGGCAGATCTAAATTCAGATACTCTGCATTTGAATTTAACTTACAGTTAGACTCAGATCCAATCTAAATAAAGGCTCTAAACGTAAACTTCAGCTCTGTAAAAGAATAGTTTAATTTGAATTATTAGATTTGAAGGATTCATTGATTTTCTCCCCCTTCTTTTGTAGGAGTTATGCCCTTTGATTAAGAACATCCTTCTTTTGGATTCCGAAGGGAAACGTGTAGCTGTCAAGTATTATTCAGATGACTGGCCAACCAATTCTGCTAAGGAAGCCTTTGAGAAAGCTGTGTTTTCCAAAACACAGAAGACTAATGCTCGAACCGAAGGTAGATTTGTTAGTGCTTTCATTACTTAAGGTTTAATTTGATTGTGGATATGTAGATCATATAGATTTAGAATGAAGGTGAATCAATTCATTAGATTTTGAGATTTTAAAAAGGTTATTTTCTTGTACATAAAGGGTTTACCTTGGATATATTATTTTGGTCATTGTTTTCATTTTCTTGTGTCAATGAAAACTATGTTACTCTACATTTTTCTTTAAGAGCCCATGTCCAACATCAGTATTCGATACATATTCGAATGTGGTTATGGGAATACCATCCTTCAGAAATATGATATTTCAAAAAAAAAAAGGAAAAAACAAATTAAACATACTCAGATGCATAGCTATATTCGATATTACTCCCTAAATCGAGTGATATAGAAAGGGAAGACATGATTGGTTGGCCTTGGTTTTGGTTTCGTTCCATATTTTGGCTGTTTTAACACGATGCTTTTATTTTTCTTTACAGCTGAGATAACAATGTTCGACAACTATATTGTTGTGTACAAGTTCGTTCAAGACCTTCACTTTTTTGTTACTGGAGGTGAAAATGAAAATGAGGTCATCTTGGCCACAGTACTCCAGGGATTTTTTGACGCTGTTGGACTTCTCCTGAGGTTCCTTTGTCTTACTTTCTACTTTTACAATCTTTTGATTGATTTGTGTTTGATATTATTAACTTTAGCATTTTCCCCTTGTTTTCTGTATTCCCTGTTCCAGAGGCAATGAAGACAAGAAGGAGGCATTGGAGAACTTGGATCTTATCCTGTTGTGTCTTGACGAGATTGTTGATGGCGGGTATGAATTCTATCATTCATTGTATGAATTATAGATCGTTCATGGATCTTTCAGTAGACGTTTTCCTAGTTTAATTCTTTAAAGCAGTTATCGTGTTTTACCCTGTAATTATGAGGTAAGAATGCATGCAGAAAAAAGAATTAAAGAGACTAGTATTTAGGGTTTCTATTCACTTATGTTCGGGTTTATTTGATGGGGAAAGAAATGGATAGAAATTAGGATATTGAACCAAGAGAAAAGGAAGATTAGTGGAATCAATACAAGCAACCATCCCTTACGATCCTTCTCCTATCACCATGTTTGACTTTTTCTTTGATCTATGGGCAGTGTCATTCTTGAAACTGATGCAAATGTTATTGCCGGAAAGGTAGATAGCCATAGTATGGATTCTGGAGCTCCTTTGTCTGAGCAGGTATTGTGAGTTGTGTTCTTGAAACTAGCAAAACTTACTCCACTTTTCTTTCTTCGTATCAACTCAGCATAAAGCTGAACTGAGTTTAACTAGTGAAATATGAATCACTTTTGTCACCATGTTAACAAATGTGGTATTCTACAGACGATAACTCAAGCATTGGCTACCGCACGTGAACATCTTGCTAGATCTCTGCTCCAGTAATGTGTTTATGTCAGACCAGACTAAACAAGTGAAGCTCGGCAGCATATCTTTCTGTAATGATACCGTAGTTGTGTTTAGGATAATGTCTGTTTCAAGTGCAATAGAACTGAATATACTTTGGATATTACATGGATGTTATTGCAAGGTTGCTTTTGTTGTACTATTTGTGTTGCTAACCCTACACGATGGCAAAAGCAATGTCTCATTTTGTCTCCTCGTTGCATACAAAGAAATAAAGCATCTGGAATGAGGGATAGAAATGATTGTGATTGTGATTACTTTGTACATGTTAACCATCTGATTTAACTCTATCATCATTTATAGGCTCTTTTAATCCGAGATAAACATTGGCTATGGTGATGAAACCAACCAAATGCATCGGGTGTATTATTCGATCCAGGGATTGATTCCAAACTGTTCCTGTGAAATGCGTTTAAATTTGGCTCAACCACGTCCACTTAACATGCGCACATTAGAGTAATAGTCGGTGCACTTCATAATCCATCCAAAGGATTTGGAAAAACAAAGAGTAGGAATCAAAACTTTAAATATGACGGAAGAATAAAGTAGAATCTGTTGTTGGTTTAAATTTAAATAAATTTATACCTAATTATTAAATTTTTAGATCAATCAATTACCGAAGATTTTTCTCTGTGCTTATATGCTATGTACTACTGTTAGCAGTGGCAGTGCTATAGATGATAGAGTCTTATGTAATAAATGTGCCATGCCCTTCGCAATATTTATCTATAAATTTCACATTTATCTTCTCTTTGGAGGAAGCTCAACAAATACAATCCTCGACTCGTTAATGGTTCGTATCATGGCTCAACATCCTCGCACTTTCTCTCTTTTCACATATAATCCGACGAAAAACTAAACATGGAAATGAAACTTGAAGCCATCAAACCTGAAAATTCTAACCCTCGACCCTAAAACAACTCCAACCATAGCTATCATCATTCCATTAACCATGTGATAATAGTTATAGTGGAGTAAAAGAATTCATTAAGCTTTTGTATATTAGTAAAAATAGATGAAAAGAATTTGAGGGCCCTACCACTACCCCCGGACTTATAAAAGAACCATACTCATCATCATCAAATTTGGGCCAACACAACCTAAACGACTTGAGTCAACAACCCAGTGTTAACTCAAAAATTCTGATAAAAACATTTTAAATAGTTGAAGAACGTAACTATGAAATAATTGTAGATGAGTGTTAACTCAAAAATTCCGATTGAAGGAATGAAGGTTGGGTTCTTTGCACTCAGTACAACGGACTCTACACCACTCAGTCTAAAGAAACCGTAACTATGAAATAATTGTAGATGAGGGGAGGGTTAAAAAAATAGATATTCTACATCAGAACCCGCAGATTCATTTTTTATTTTTATCTTTTTAAATATAGCTTCAAATTCAGGTAGTCAAGAGGAAACCAAATCAATCCACATAGATACGGTTCAAGGTCATTTGAAAAACAAAACCCTGGGCTTGGGATACCTTTAAAGAAAACAGTGTAACAAATTTAAGACACTACAAATAGTCACTTATATAGCTAACAATCACTTAAGAAACACAGCCATAGCTCAAACAAATAAGAAATTTTAGGAGACAAAAAAAGTAAAGCTTACAGAGAATACTGACAGAAACCTTGCTCGTGCATGGCATCTACTACTAGAGAAGAACTCTATAAAAACTCATACAGTGTAGCGGTTCTTGGCACCTCTGTCGAGCTTCTTAGCATCTTCCTGAAAGAGCAAATAGAACGTGTTTGTTTATAGAGCCCACGACTTGATACATAAACAGAAAGATCTATACAAACTAAAACAAGCCATTACATGAAATATGAACCCGATACTTTCGTTGTAATCAAGCAAATCTTTCCACTGTTTACCGATGCTCATCTGCATCAATACAAAAACCAACAGATAAAAAGGTTTCAGAACTTCAGATGCTATTAAAAACGAAAACCATAGAGAGGTGTTTTGGAATTGCAAGTCATTTTTTTCCGTAAAAAAGCAACTCACACACCTGCGCAGTTTCATCGGAAGCGTTCTTGGTCCAAAGCGCTATTCTTTCCTGCTTGCCTCTCACACTGACAACTGCTCCACAGATCTCACCACCATATCCAAACTGTTCCCCTATCAAAGCTAGCAACTTGTACAGCAAAAATATATAAGATATCAAGCCACATTCTTCCCTTAAGCATCCAATTTTCAAGAACAAATACACATTATATCATCCGAAACAATACCGTGTACAGCCAAGAATTATCTGATTTCCCCTTTTGGAAAGTCACGGTCCACTTGCCTCCGTTAGCACAGACAGGGTCTTCCCACTTAGGCTCAATCTTATGTTTGAAACAATGAAAGTCTGCTCCCACAGCCAACTTGCTCGGGTGGTGTATGTTATTGTAAAGACTGATCAGAGAAGTTTGCAAGTTAAATCCACAAGTGTCATTAACAAACAAATAGAAACAATAAAAAAAAGTGAAACATGAAAAACAGTCATAAAACCCATATATCCCACAAATTCGCCTTCCACAAGATTGATTATAACAAATTTAAAGAACAGTTTAAAAACATCCGACTAAGATGAAACAAGAGGCTAGGAAGCAACATTCTGTAGTAGGCACCTCCAAGATTATTGTAGTACATGTCATTCCACAATAACAGTTAAAAGCAAATCCAATTTACAGCCATCATCACCATCATATGTGCAAGTATAATCACAATATTATAAACGGAAACTATGTTACCGGGACCCGAGTGCTAGTATCAGACAAGGGTATGTATAAATACGGTTATGATTAGACTTTTTTATGTTTCTTGGAATTTGAATGATAATTGGAGATCATTTACCATATATGTCGAATGTTGACATGAGTACTTGGAGAAAAATAGAGTCCAAACAACATTGTTGAATGATCAGCTGTAGAAGTAAAATAAAACCCTAAATACAAAATTCCAGATTCCAAGAAACTCAAAGCATCTCCAACTCCAAACCATGGTCCAACAAAGAAAGATAAACCCAAAAACATGTAATCCAAAATCCAAAATCCAACATATAATCGAATTCACAACCCACAAATCAAAAACCAAAGTGGGGAAAGGGGAAAAAGAAGAGAAAATAACCTCCAGAATTGTTCGATGGTGGAGAAAGTGTAAATAGGGCGCATGGAACTACCCCAAGTAGCTTGCTTCGATTTCGCTTGTGGGTTATCGAACCAGAAGGTCCATGAATGCTCAAGCGGGTGAGATTGTTCGATGACTCCTTTCCCCAACGACAACGTATCGCCTTCTTCTTCCCCGGTGATCTCCCCTTCCTCAAGCTCCTCATCTTCTTCGTCTTTCTCGTTAGGGTTCTTGTTTTCTTCTTCGCTTATGTTCATCGATTTCAAGTTTTCTTCGAGCCCCATTTTCGATCCGTCTCTCGATTTCTTCCGTTCCCTCTTTCTTTGTAGCAGAGCAGCTAAAGACTTCTTTTCTTTGATTTTTTTTTCTAAACTGCCCCAAAGCTAAAAGCCCATGGGGTTTTATTTAAATGACCCACAAACCGACTTTATTTAACTTGGAATTCATTTATAATTTTATATTAATTTATAAGGGTTGGATTAACCGACATAAATAAGTGAGATTGAAGACTTTAAAACTGGACATAATTCACATTTTTTCTCGTAAAAATCTCTTTAGCTTTTACTTACTCATATTCATATTAAAACTCAATTAATTTTAAATAATTTTTGACGTTTAAGTAAATAAAATAGATAAATAATATTAAAAGTTAAAATAAAATTATTTTAAAAAATAAGAGTGTTATATATACACATTATATTTTGATACACAAATTGTATAATAAAATTTACGCAATTTTTCATATTTAAGCTATAAAATCTAAACTTTTAACCCAAACAACCTTAAATCTTAAATTATAAACTTTAAAGTTTTAAATTTTATACCTTACACACTAAACCGTTAAACCCTTAACCCTAAAATAAAAAAATATATATATATCAAAGTATATATATATATTTATATCGTTGGATAAAGATAAATAAATAATTAAAATTATTTTCTACAATAATAAAAATTTTATATTTTTTAAATAGTTAGATGAAGGTCGATAAATTGTTGAGATTAATAATAAGAAACAAGAATATAATTCTTTTCTTTACGTAAAACTCAATTACTTTTATATCTTATTTTAAGATATTAGATAATGATACTTTTTTAATTTCCTATTGATAACCTCAATCATTCAATCTAAAAATATCATAAAATTTTTAAAACTAATTATATTTTATAAACGCTAAGGCATCCTATTATATTTTGAAGGCATCTAGAATGCATGAAAAACTTAAAGGATACATCAAATATGTTGTAAGAAGCAAATTGTTGAGAAATTGGAGCCGTATTAGTACAAAATATAATAATTGTCGTTTTTGTCCTTGACAATCAATTTAGTATAATTTGATCTTCTACTTTTATAATTTTAACGAAATAGTTTACACAATTATCTATCATGATTAAAATGTTAACATGGATTTTTCTTTCATAACTGTATCTAACCATATGATATACAATAAATAATATTATAAGTTTTTTAACAACAATTACGTGAAGTTTTGAGGAAAGAAGAACTCTTGATGATCTCCAGGCTCCAGCAATGGCTTCTGAGTGTATCTAAGCATGTTATAAACCCAAGCTCCCGACACTGCTCCGGCGATCGGTGATGTAAGATAGATCCAGATTCCTTTGTAATGGTTTGACACAATCGCCGGTCCCAAGCTCCTGGCTGGGTTCATCGATGCTCCTGTTATCGGCCTGTTGAAACAGTATCATAATATTATCATCGTAAGGAATAAATCAACCAAGCCAAGGAAAAAAGAACATGCTTGATAAACTTAACGAGGTGGAGTGGTGCTCGTATAGGATCAGTGGAGTTACAACTCAATGGGTACGGATTATTCTGTCAGTCATAACAGGTTGATTTCATTTAAATTCATCATTTTCTCTAAATTCATACACTAAATATATATATATATATTTTAAAAAAATATACTCGAATCCGATAATCTCAAACACGTAGAATACCAAAGTAGGCTAGGTGAAAAGCTCATACCCTGCAATCAACACATTAAGCAACACGGTAGAGCCAATGGCAAGTCCTGCAAGTTCTCCAATCTTCATAAACAAACGAAAATAAAACAAAATTAGAATATTTTTTAGTTTACGAAGATATTCATTAAAACGAGTTTAATGATTAATTATTTGTGTTTAGTAAGTCCTTATATTACATTAAGACGTTTAATATTTTTTCAATACATTTGATCTGAAAAACATATTAAAATTCTACGTAAGAACTCCATGGAAGAAGAGAACGGAAATTTTAACGGATGAATCATTTTGCGTCTATTTATATACAGGGATAAATTTGTTCATTTTTTTAAATAAAGGGACCAAAATGCAATCTGAAATATAATACAGGAAAGGTAGAACTTACTGCCCTGTTATCCGTGGCAGCACCAGATATAATGAACATAAGGTAGAAAGTGATGATGAACTCGATCACGAATGCCTGCAAATCCGACCCTTGCGGCGATGTTCCAGAGAAGACATCGTTCGGTCCACTAAACAATAACCGAAGGGTCCCGGCCGCCAGTGTTGATCCAATAACTTGAGCCAATATATAAACTGGCACCTAAACAACGAATCAAAGGAAACCAACTATTGGAAACTCATTTTTAAACCCTCGCAAGTTCTTAAAATAGGATCGTATTTCAGGTTAGAACACTCACCTGTTTGAGAGGGAATCTTTTGCAGGTAGCAAAAGCAATGGTGATTGCAGGGTTAAAATGTGCCCCCGAGACGTGACCCGATGAATAAAACAAGACGATCACAGCTAATCCCCACACCGCGGCGATCCCGGGATGTGAAACCACACCGTCATTGTTGGCATTCACAACCACTGCAGCACAACCGGTAAATATCAGAAAATATGTGCCCAACACCTCAGTTAACAGCTGCAATTTATAAAACAAAATCACACCATTCACTCTCTTGAAAACATAACAAAATCAACTAGTTGCGTCACTAGACGTAAACCGAAATTATCTTCTTTGTGTACTCACATGCCCCATAGGTGCGCTTGCAGATATTCGAACCAGATTAAGCACACCTGAAGATAAATCCTCGAGGAACTTGTGAGTGCACAAAGTAGACAACTCGAGCTGGTCCGTGACATTAATACAGACATATATATATAGTGACCTTTTGCATAAATGGTACTGAGAAACACATGTGAGATTCTTTGGTTTCGGGGGACCATGAAGGATGACTATGATCATTGGCTTCACCATTAACATTCAAAATACCATGATTTCCATTACTCCGAGACTTGGAGATTTCGGCCATGATCAGCTACTTTTATCGGATATTCGGATAGAAAACGACAGCAAAACTTAGCAGAAAAAAGACAGAAATATTGCTTTTTGCTCATAAAGAACCTACGAAGAATTGTGAACATGAAACTGACAAGAGCAAGCCAATTTAAGGGGCAGCCTAAGATACCAAAAAGAAGGGTAGGAGTGAAAATCTCGAACAAGACTTCGAGTTTGAACGGATAGTCCGACTCGTGTGCTAGTTTTACCAATCTTCAAACTGGAAAAGCGAAATGAAAAACATGTCACGGCCGGCAGTCACAGGAATCATGTGTGATGTGCCTTTCTCTGAATAGGATGAATCATTTGATATGAATAAGCAATCTTTGCGGGCGGCATTCTATCAAACACTTGGGAAACATAAAATTAATCATGTGATATCTCAACTAATTGTTCAAAGGAAAAACATGTTTAATCTTATCTAATTTATAGAGGTTGAAAAGTGGTTTCTAGATTTGTTTATTCACGTGATAATGAATGTTTACTTTTCTGTTTAACAGTAATAAAAGACTAGTCTAGTACGATGGTTAGACTTGTATTTAGATCAAGTTAGGATTAAATATTTATTTAATAATTTATTTTTAAAGATAATTGAATTTAGTTTAACTGACAAGCAGCCAGAAATGTAAATCAAATACATTTAAATATAAGATAAAAAATCGAACATGTTTAAGCGTTTAATATCTTATGATTAATGATATAAAAAAGTCTAGATAATATAAATATTATATCAAATTATATATTAAAAATATTATTGGTTTAATTATGATTTTAGCCCCCTCTGTTAAAATTAGTTATTTAATCCCTTCAATTTAACATAATTTTGTTTTTCTTTATTGTTATAATATTATTAGTAGCTCCAAATGATAACACCATTAATTATCGTAGCTAAAGTAATGATATGTTTTTATACTGTAATCCAGTCGTCCAGTAAAGATCACAAAAAGTTCCAATTAACAATATTATGCCGGCCGAATATTTAACAACAAATGAAAAATCAATACTTCGATATTTATGATGTTATTTTTTAGTTTAAACTAAAATATTTACCGTTGATAATAATAATTAATTTTTTATTAAGATATTAACGATATTATTACTATTAGTTTGAACTTTATTAATAACCCAATACACGTCAAGTAATCAAATATATCCTATTACAGTTGAGAACTAAAATCATACTTCAACATAAATTGTTTTGTTACTATTACTAATACTAATACTAATACTGATGGCTTGACGCCACATAAAACTAATGATGATTTGTATAAGAAGATAAAAGATTATTTAATTTGCAAAAAACCGGAAAATAATTTATACTTTTAAATTAGATAAGAACACAAATCAAATGGAGATTCATATACCATATTTAAAGGTATTCTTTCCAAACTTAAAAAATTGGAAGGAAAAGCAAATAATCACCAGAGATTTTGCAGATTTTTATACCTGTTCATGATATTTACATTTATATACAAATATGGAATATAACAAATGACTCCAACGCTAATGACAGAGACAGATAACGTAGTTTTACATTAATATATTAGATCGTTGTTTGTACCAGTCTAATTTAATTATTGAAGAATAACTAAATTTAATTTTAAATTAAATATATTATATAAACTTGAATCATTTAAAATAAAAGTTGTACTTTTCTACGATCTAGACATTCGGTAACAATTACATAAAGTTGTGACCTTGGCAATGACTCAATGTATTATAAACCCAAGCACCCGACACTGCCCCGACAATCGGTGATGTAAGATAGATCCATAGTCCCTTGTAACGGTTCCACACAATTGCAGGTCCTAAACTCCGTGCTGAGTTCATGGAGGCACCAGTTATCGGTCTGTCAAAGTTAATTCCATAAAAAAAATCTTTTAACAGCTCAAAATAGAAAAACATTTTCTAATCAAGATAACTTAAAATATTTAAACTCGAATTCTGATGACTGTATTACAAAGATAATATGATCAAATTTGAATCTGATCCGAACCGGATAAAGAATTTTGAGGAAGGTTAAGGGAAGAAAAGTAATACCCGGCAAACAAGACGTTAAGCACCACGATGGAGCCAACAACGAGTCCTGCGAATTCTCCGATCTGTATACACACAAATATGGAAAGGCAGAAAAATCAAAACTTAATTTGCTGTAACTTTGAATATTGAAGATAAAATTACAAAATGTTTCGGATTAATATATATGCTGAAAATAAGGGAAATCCTGACTAGATGAAAACGGTGGGAAACGTACAGCCCTGTCGTCGGTGGCAACACCGGACACAGCGAACATGAGGTAGAAAGTGATGATGAACTCGATCACGAACGCTTGTAAATCAGACCCCTGAGGCGACGTCCCGGCGAACACGTCGTGCGGTCCGCTAAACAGTAGCCGAAGTGTCCCGGCCGCCATCGTCGATCCCATAACTTGAGCCACTATATAAAATGGCACCTAAATCAACAGAGCAAAGCAAATCAAGCAAAGTATCGGTTATGAATTATGATCAAAATATGGGTTAAAAAACCACTGGCCTGCTTGAGAGGAAATCTATTGCAGGTGGCAAAAGCAATGGTGACCGCCGGGTTAAAATGGGCGCCGGAAATGTGTCCCAATGAGTAAACCAACACTGTCACGGCTAAGCCCCACACTAGTGATATCCCCGGAAGCGACACCACCTTGTCGTTGTTTACGTTGACAACTACGGATGCGCAACCGGCGAATATCAGAAAATATGTGCCCCAAACCTCAGCTAACAGCTGCAGATTATAAAACCAAAATCACCATTTCAGTTTCTTGAAAACAAAAACAAAGCTTTGGGAAGAAAGTTATATGCCACATGTTCAC
Organism: Abelmoschus esculentus; assembly: GCA_035048815.1. Lineage (NCBI taxonomy): Eukaryota > Viridiplantae > Streptophyta > Magnoliopsida > Malvales > Malvaceae > Abelmoschus > Abelmoschus esculentus. The sequence goes on from JAUCBN010000066.1 coordinate 6,670,564, forward strand.
CTTTTGTATGAAAGTTATTGAGAAAAATACGTGAGGATTTTTCTCATTGGGTTCGTCACTAACATTCAGAACCGAATCTGTGATGTTTTTATTGCTATCGGTGTCGGTGATCTCAGTCATGGCCGCTGACCGTGTTAAGAAACTTGGGGAAGAAACCATGAAGTAAATTTAAATAGGCTTAAGGTTTAAAAAGCGCCTAAATTTTTACAAAAATTTAATTGTCTTTAATTTTTTTTAAATAAATTAAACACTTAAACTTAATAAAAAATAAACCAACTCTTTAATTATAAAATATATATTAGAAAAATAAAATAAAAATATAAAAATTATTTTAAAAATATAATTTTTTGAAATTTATTTAAAAATAATAAATAATAAGTTTTCAAAAGACTAAAATATATTTTCAAAAATATTAAATATTATTATTATAAACATTAATTTTTAAAATAACTTTTACTGTTTTATATTAAAAAACGTTTTTAAATATATTTTAACAAAACAAAATAACTTTTATTATTATATATATTTTTAGTATTTTTCTCGCCATTTACAATCCCGATTTGATCCTAAAGTCGTCGTAACTGTTCGGAATGAGAAAAAATGTAAGCAGGAAAGTACTAGATATTGCAGTCATAGTTTTACATGGCTTAGAATGCAAGATGCAGGCAAAAAAAAACTAAACGATCACTATATTGAAGCCGAAAAAGGAGAAAGCAAGTGAATGTCTGTATAGTACCTAAAACTATGACCAGAGTATATATCTTCACATTAATCTATAACACCTATATTATACATCTGAAATCCGGGCAAAACATTACCCGGTCAGACGCGTGGCGTGTGAGTAACGTAATCGAAAACATAAGGCATCAAAAGCTATAAAATAGGATCAACCAATATCAAGTTCTCTGTGCAGGAGTAAGATGTCCCATCTGTTCCGTAAGGTTATTTACGTTCTTGTTCCACCAAAATCTGCCATGATACGAATCTTCTCTTTCGAACGGAACATCCCGAGTATCAGTTGAACCTGGATTTTCTGTCAAAAATTGCTCCCAGAATACATCGTTAACCCCTGCTGGTGCTGGTGCTGGTGCAGGCGCAGGTTGTTCCTTTACTGTAGCAGGTTCAGAGGCAACCGCAATGGCAGGCTCGGCATTCATGTCGATCCGAGGGGATTTAGCTCGAGCATGGACGTTAAGTTGTATGCAAGATCTAGATAAGCTGTCCAGACAACTTGTTGATTCATCCTGGTTTGAAGTAAGTTGAATGTTAGTTCGACCAAAATCGCCTAGGGCATTCTCCCAAAACACCATGGATGACTCTAATTGTTCAAGTGGCTCCATGTCGAACAATGATTTGCTATCCGGATTTTCTCTTGCAGTAACGGAATTGCCTGTCTTGTCATCTTCAATCTCGAATTCATCGTATAAGTAAGCAATGCTCGACAACCTTCTCTTTCTGTCATTACCCTCGAGTTGTGGAGTCGTATCACTGGTAGACTCTGTTTTCTGTAAAGCTTGAGCCACTGAAGACACCATTATATGCTGCCGCCGCTCCATAGTTCGCAAATGCTCCCTCAAAACCTTCATTTCCTTCTCGAATTCTTTCCGCTCCTGCTCCTGCCTCTTCAACTCTAAAACAAGGGACTGATTTTCGTTCTGAAGTCTCTCAATCTCGTCCCTTAAACTCTGTCTCTCTGAATCTGTTAACGGAGATACTTGCCCTAGAAGATTCTGCATCGAATGACTATGAACCGGTTTCCGTCTATGTATGTTCTTCAAAAGCTGAGGCTGCCCTCTTACAAAATCCTCATTCGCAAACTCCCACTGGTGGGGATCTATTTTCCTGAAACCCTGTTAAAATTGGGGAAACAAGTCAGTCCAATAAACAGCAACAGCCAACAAGCAACCAAAAAAGTAGCAGTAGCAGTAGCAGTGGCTCACATATGTATTAAGCTGTCTGATAAAGCTCGAGAAGTTGTTGTGTTTAAAGAATCTGGGAAGAAAATCCCTTGCGAATTTCAGCGGATTCCATACGACGAAACTTTTATTGGTTGCGCTCCAAGACACGATGGTATCTGTGGAAGGATCGTCCACCATCTCATACGTCTTTGTAAGGAACGGAGGGAGTGAACTCGAAGCATCATCCATATCCAAAAATTCTCCCTAGCCTAGATGTAAATCTCAAACCCCATAAACTGAATTCCCAGGCCCAGCAATCTCAATCATAACAACAAACTAGAAGCTTAAACAAAAGGAAAACGGAAAGGTTTTTGAAGCAACAAAAGTTGATTTACCAGAGATCGGCAGAGAACACAATATATAAGAAAAAATAGTATGAATTTGCAGAGAATAAGATGATGACTCACAACTCGAACCGCAAAATTAAATAAATTCTGGGAAATTTGATGCTTCGAGAACGTTTAGGAACCACGTAGAGTAGAAAAGGTTGGAGAGGTACGATCTTAAGGACTATTTTCATCATTTTATAGTTGAGTTATATTTTTATATAAATATTTTCTTTCAAGATCTACTTTATATAAATAATTATTTATTTAATATCAGTAATAACAAAATTAGTTTGCGAAAACTAATTAGACCCTAGCACTTAGATAACATATAAAATATAACTGAAAATATGTAAATTATATAGTTAAAAATAATAATGACATATTCGTTGACTTCAAGAGTAATTTGTTTCAGTTTGAGAAGGAGATTGGGTTTTAAAGTTGAGACAATGACATGTAAATGTAAGTGTTTTGTCTTAATGTTTGGGTGATGACATGAGTGCTTAGGTGAGAAAACATCTAGAAAAGGTTTAAAAAATTAAATAGATTTTAGTTTTATAAAATTCTATTTATTTTGAAGTATTTGTGTATTAACAAATACATGGGCCATTTATGACTTTGTGTTTAGTTTAGAAATTAATATTTTATTATAAATATATATCGTTTAGTGATTAATATTAATTTCATTCTCTTAAAAAAACGTATAAACATTAGGGAAGTTAATTTGTATGAAAAGTAAATATAATTAGTTTAATCCGTTCACATTGAACTCTAACGAGATCTATTATTTACAATAATTATCAAAAGTATTTACAAGTAAATATATATCTTTCAAATAGTTTAAAAGTAATTATAATATAATATATTTTTATATGTTTTAATAATAAATATATATTTTATAAATAAAATATTTATATTTATATTTTTAAAATAAATATCATTTAACTTTTATTAAAAATTATTGAATTAAAACATTGAACTTATCGTCTTGTATCATTGATTCTATTCAATTGCCATTAATATTAAAAGTGTTCTTTCCAGTTGAGCTTTTATTCTTCGTTACCAACATAAATTAGTCTCCCATCGAATCATCCTATACGTCATATCCATATCCATCTAGTTACAGGAACCAAAGAACAAAGGCGGTCGTCGGTTACATACTACAGGAAAGATTACAGGAGGCATAGAATGATCGGTTCAAGAATAATTAAATTAAAAATAATTAATATCTTATTTGTTTGGTAATTTCATAACATTTTTAATTAATTTATTTAATCCACTTTAATTCAACCAGATAATCTGAATAGATGATCACTATGCCTCTCATTTTTCTATAATTTTTGGTATTAAAGATAAAGACATTCAAGGAAAGAATCGTATCGTTTTAATTTTTTGTTGAACTATAAGTTTAGTCAGAACAATTGAATACTAATTATATTACATTTTATTATTTTTAGATGAATATTATTAATTATCTTACTTAACTAGTTATAATGTTTAACTTTACCTTTTGTAAAATCTCTTTAAATTCGACCATTATTAATTAATATCACAATTAAAAGTATTAATTACATAAATTTTTGGTGTTATTTTTTTTGAAAATCAGATCAAACCAATAGAATCGTTTAATGTCTTAATCAAAATAATATTTTATGAATACATTTAAGTTTCATTAACAGTCATGTCATCATGTATATATGCTACTAGACTTATCAATCGGTCAGATTTGGTTAATTCTGACTGGAGCTACATCTGATTTGTGTTTTATCATTTCAAGTTTAAATTCTTTTATATTTGAAGTATTCAAATTTACTTTATAATCAAATTATTATAACTTTTGGGATCCCTTTAAAACAACCGTGGATATATATAGTGTAAGTGAAGCCAAGCCCATATAAACTTTTGTTGGGTTCATTATTTTGTTCCCAAATTTTGTGTCAACCCTAATACTAACCCGAATCACCAGTCCAAACCAAGCCTCAACTTATACTAAGGCTTATCTTTATACGAAGTCTTATATTTACCCCATTCCCCCGGCACTCGGCAGTTAGACCCCCCATCCTAACCTATACGGCTATACCTATACCTGTTGGCTGTTACCCACTTACCAAACCCTAGACTACATCAGCCCCTCAACTTCCACATGTCCTCTTGTCTTGCCAACAATGCTCCATCGTCACGTCATTGCAACAGTCACCAATCTCACATACAAGTACAACCAAAGCTGTGGCTTGAGCCTTACGCACTAGAGATCTGCTCCAACAACCAAAAAGCTGTGGTCCACCCTGGTTTGAGGGATCTGGTTCATCATGTATCCAGGACACCTCAGTTTTGTTCTTTAATTTCAATATAGCAGTCAGCTTTTTTTTTTTTTATCTTAGAATAACTTGGCTAGTTTTTCATCGTTGTAAGAAAAATCAGAAACTTGTTCTTTTTCAAGATGCATCTGAGTTTTCCAAGGTTCACATTTTTTGGGTGGATACTGGAGACAATCTCATCTCCTACTTGCCTACTTGTAGTTGTTTATTCTCCTTGCATTCTTGTTTCCAAATGTCTGTATATTTTGCAGACTAGAGCTAGACTACTGGACCTGGTAACAGGAACAGCTGCTATCATCTCGAAGTCAACCAAGTCAGTTCATACCCTGGCCTGAAACTGAAACACATCACACATGCTTAACCTGTCATATCATCAGAGTTTGGTTATCTAAACCCTGAAAATAAGGGTGTATTCATCAAACATGATATTTCTCAAACTTATTCTTGATCAGTTGAAGAGCATTTTTAGCCTTTGAATCTTATTTTTAAAAGACTTTCATGTCATCTTATGAGTACATTTGTAGTATTAAAAAGTCAATAACCCCTTCAATAATATATATCCGAGAAAACTAGTATGATGATTGACAAATATGATATTTTTCAAACTTAGTTTTAGTCTTATCCTTTAAAAATTTAGTCTCTAATGACTTAGAAGTACTTGTAGTAGCAGTATCATATAATACCTGAATCCTTTTTCGATTTCCTTTAATTAAAGATTTATCATCCATGATATTTAGCCACAATATATAAACGGTGAACAAATAGACCTCTATAACTTGACTACTCATACTTATATTAATAAAAAATAACTCAATGTAAGACTTAGTCTTCTAAAATATCACCATTTAAAAGAATTTTAATTTTTTACATTTGTTTATATCTTTAACTCTTTATCGTATAATTTGATTTTTTTTTTCTCCATTTAAAAGTATGTTCTATCAATATTGTATCCAAGATTAAGGGTAAATTAGCTTAACTTTAAAATTTTCTCCAATCAAAACTATAAATAAACAATTCTCGGGGATAAATGAAATTAACACAAGAAATATTTTGATTCGTGGAAAGTATGTTTTGTTGCCAGATCTGGATTTGCATGTATAATTTTTGTTTTAGAATGTTCAGTTTTGGAATTTTGATTTACCAGATTTTCTTTATGGAGTTATAGATCTGCTGGTAATTTTGCTTAATCTCTTCATATGTTCGTGTTTCTTTCGATTTTCTCCCTCCTTTTAGCTTAGCTGATTTTTGAACCGGTCATTCTTAAAAGTATCATATGATCAGGTTTTCAATAGAATTTGAAATTACGTTTTAGATCGGTTTGATTTGAATTGATTTGTAGCCATTTCTGGTAATTCATTTCAGACGCCGACTTTAATTTTTAGATCGGATTGATTGATAGTTCTGCTATATATATAAACTTTCTGTACAATTGGATCGACTTTAAAGTTTAAATTTTTTATTTCATTTTTTCGAAACATCGGCTCTTTGTCTTCAATTCGTGTTTATTGCATGTTTCTTCTTGTTTCTACTATACAAATGTGGTTGGATATACGAACGGTTTTGTATGATTTATGCATGCGTTTTCTAAGTAGCATTGTTCTTATTATAGGAACTGGATAATGATTTAGAGACTATATAAAGTCAGCTGCAGATTATGAAAGATTCATTTGTTTCATATTTGTGTTTTCTAATTATTTGCTGAATTTTAAGGAAAATGTTTCGTTTCTTATTGTAAATTCATAAGCATTTTTTTTCTCTTGATTTTGACTACCAATGATGTGTGTAGTTCATATCTAGCTCCTCATTATGCATTTTTGCATGTTCCTTAACTGACAAACCATTGCTGAATTTTTGGTGTAATTCAGTTCTGAATAGCCAACATGGGAGGAGGGTTCAGAGTACTTCATTTGGTTAGACCTTTCCTTTCATTTCTGCCCGAGGTTCAGAGTGCTGACAGGAAAATTCCTTTCAGAGAAAAGGTCATCTACACCGTCATCTCCCTCTTCATCTTTCTGGTATGCAGTCAGCTTCCACTTTATGGAATTCATTCTACGACGGGTGCTGATCCATTCTACTGGATGCGTGTTATCCTTGCATCCAACCGTGGAACTGTTATGGAACTTGGAATTACCCCCATTGTGACATCCGGATTGGTGATGCAACTCTTGGCTGGTTCAAAGATCATCGAGGTTGACAACAGTGTTCGGGAGGATCGTGCACTCCTGTAAGAATTCTTCCCATTATAATCTATTTTGCCTTTTACCTTAAAATGGCTCAGACTGCAAGTCTATGTATTCTTTATGATATCTATGGGCCTATTATAATCTTTCATGCTTATGTGTGCTTTGCAGAAATGGGGCTCAAAAGTTGTTGGGCATCCTGATTGCCGTAGGTGAGGCAGTGGCATATGTACTTTCTGGTATGTATGGCAGTGTTGGTCAGCTTGGTGTTGGAAATGCTATTCTTATTATCATTCAACTTTGCTTTGCTGGAATCATTGTTATCTGCCTGGATGAACTTCTCCAAAAGGGATATGGTTTGGGCTCTGGTATCTCGCTCTTCATAGCCACCAATATCTGGTACATTATCACATTGATTTATGTATTCAACTCAAATGTATTCCTGTAACTGGCTATCCTAAATACTATTTTGATTCTGCAGCGAAAACATTATCTGGAAAGCCTTTAGCCCTACAACAATTAACAGCGGACGTGGGGCTGAATTTGAGGGTGCTGTCATTGCTATGTTCCATCTATTGATAACTAGGACAGACAAAGTTCGAGCACTTCGCGAGGCTTTCTACCGGCAGAATCTTCCAAATGTTACAAATCTACTTGCTACAGTATTGATCTTCCTTATTGTCATCTACTTCCAAGGTTTCCGTGTTGTTTTGCCTGTAAGATCTAAGAATGCTCGTGGACAACAAGGATCATATCCCATTAAGCTATTCTACACCTCCAACATGCCTATTATCCTTCAATCTGCTCTTGTTTCAAATCTTTATTTCATTTCCCAGGTACTCTTTTACTTTATACGAATGAGGCTTCATTTTACTCTTGACGTAGCACTTCTTTAACAAACTTAATTTTTCCACAGTTGCTGTACAGGAAGTACAGTGGTAACTTCTTGGTCAATCTTTTGGTCAAGTGGAAAGAATCTGAATATTCAGGTGGTCAGTTTATTCCCGTTGGTGGTCTAGCTTACTATGTCACTGCCCCTGCAAGGTTAGATTTGATCTTAGTCCATATTTGGTCCACCAATGAAATGTTTGATTTTATTTCCTTTTTATCTATTCTCTTCATATATGTTATTGCCTTGTTTTATCTGATTATTACAACAGTTTGGCAGATATGGCAGCAAATCCCTTCCATGCTCTGTTTTATCTAGTGTTCATGCTTTCAGCTTGTGCCTTGTTTTCGAAAACTTGGATTGAAGTTTCCGGTTCTTCAGCCAAGGATGTTGCTAAGCAGCTCAAGGTAAGCCGGTTCATTTAATCATGTTTGTCTACCTCATGTAATCCCACGAGTTTACACTGAATTTGTTCCGAATATGCGTATTAATTGATTTGATTAACTTTACCTTGTTACCATTTTAAAGGTCATCCGTTTTGTTTCCTACTGCAGGAACAACAAATGGTAATGCCTGGACATAGAGACTCAAACTTGCAGAAGGAACTGAACCGCTACATCCCAACTGCAGCTGCCTTTGGCGGAATGTGCATCGGTGCATTAACAGTCTTAGCCGATTTTATGGGAGCAATCGGTTCAGGGACTGGAATTTTGCTTGCCGTAACAATCATATATCAGTATTTTGAGACTTTCGAGAAAGAGAGAGCCAGCGAACTAGGCTTCTTCGGCCTCTGAAGTCTGATATAGGTAGGTAGAGAAGCCTTGGGCAAAATTTTTAGTGATCAAATTCAAATGAATGGTAGGTAGGTTCCACCTTTTGTTAAAACACCCCCCCTGGATAGTAGAAGTTGAGGTCTTAACTGTAATGTGGTGCTGTTTTAGCTCTTTAAGTACGTTCCTTTTTTTTTTTTTTTTTGTTGTCTTTTTTAGCCTGAACTTGGTCGAATTTTCCATTTCAGAATACAAATTCTATGTGAAGCCTTGACTTCTTTTCTTCTATGGGTTTTCTATTTTCCTTTGTTTTTTATTGTTCGATTCTCGACTTTGATTAATAACCAAAGCTCAGTCCACTGTTCACTGTCATTTTGTTTATTTAGGTTTGTCAGTTTTAGTATTAAATTAGACAAGATTGTATATTAACTGAATTGGGTGGTTGACATTTATTAGAGAGGTGATTTTGAATCTGTTCCAACGAAATCATCTTTGACTTGATTTTAAGTTTTCTGAACTAGATGTACTTTAGATATATATTATATTCTGTTGTGGCTGATCCTGTGTTTCGGAGCTCTCTCCGATTCTTATCGGTGATTGATGGCTTGCTTTGGGTTCAAAGTCTTCGTCTATACCTGGAATCAACTCTGCGGAATGATAATCTACAGACTACATTCACATCAGATTATGCCTGGCTTTCTTCTCAACTGGGGATATTTCAAAGGAAAACGCTTCTGCTGTTCTGCAGCTTCCGCGAGAGCTTGAAGCATGCTTACGATATCAGCCAGCATCCAGATAATACTTGGCTTTGGCTGTGCTCGGTTTCTGACCAACCGTGGAGAGGATGCCACTGGAAATAATGATCTCGAACATATCCTCCTGGATGAATCTGCCTGCCTTCAGTTGTCTCTATCTTTTCTGCGATAACGCCCTTACTGACTCCCTAAAAGCAACACTAGGAAGCTGATTAACATCAATTCATGCATTCATCCAGGGTTATTGCTTTCATTAAGTTAGCGACTCTAAACCAAAGTGCACCTATTGAAGAACCCCTACAACAAGAAGAACCCCCCCCCCCCCTCAAAAAAGACTCATTCATTCTCTTTCACCTTTCATACTTTTTTTTTCTTTTTGGTCACTGCTATTAAAAATTACAAATTGTTTACAATTTAGCCACTCAAGTTTGAATTATTTTCATTTCTTTAAATTTTATTCTCTTTGTTTTCGTTTGTCACTCACTTTATGCTTCATTTTCATTGTAGTCACTCACATAATCACAATAGATTGGGGCTTACGTGTGCGCTCACAATAAATAATTGAAATACTTTCTCCACCCTATAATAAAAAGTACTTTCACAAGAAATGACTCTGCCTGGTATTGTTCATTTCTGAGTTTTTAGTCTATAGATTTTATTAATTAGTTTTCTATACTCAATTTTCTTATATTTTAGTTTGACATAATTCGATTCTCCTCCTACTAGTATTAACGTTATTCATTTTTTAAAATCACCAACACTGTTAAAATATTTGTTAGTAAAAAAGGGCAAAAAATCCCTTCATATCATTACGCCTTCCCATGTCAGTGTCTATATTCATAATCCAACAGTCCCAACCAATAATTCCGGACAATCATGTGATTTGTTAAAAGTGGCTGAAAATCATATCCCGACAACCTCAACTAGCAGAAAGGAATCTACCTTAGGCCGAGTTACAGTAGTAGAATCTGCCCAGCATGTCAACTTATGGGGATGAAATATTGCTTTACTGACTATTGAAACAGAATTAGGCTTAAACTTGAACGTCAAGATTACATGAAAGCAGCAATGGAAGGAGAGTAATAATATAATTTGGAACGAACAGCAATAATAATTCTCTGCCACGTGAAGTCAGCAACCAGAATACCTTGAAAACAAAGAACAAAGGAAAGTAACCAAACCAAAAAGCCCACCCCTCTTGGCTACGGGACGTTCTTCCTAGCCACAAATCAACTTTCCTCCACTCCTAGCTTTCCGATCCATCCATCTTACTCTAATCTTTTGGTATCTAACATGTTACATGTACATAACTAGAAAAGCATTTTTGACAAAACGTAATCTCGTAGAATACAGGAGGAGCAAGAGAGGCATGATTACCGTAAACGGATCAAAAGAAGGCAGCCATCACACGGCCAGAAGTCATCCAATGATGGTAATTCTTTTGTGTTACACAACTAGAGATGTCAAATCTGAAATCACTTTTAAAAGATTATGTCCCAGTTGGATGCAGGAACTGTTGTAGCCCTATTTGCCGTTTCACATGATCTGGAATCAACTTATTAATAAGCTCAGGTGAAGCCCCAGATAACTGTAACCAGAAGAATCAAAATGAATAAACCAAGTACCGACTAGAACAAGAAACATAATTCTGGCTAGAAATAATGCCATTCAATGAAGATGACACAGGGAAATGAAGTTTAGTTAAGAAACATACTTCCTGTTTAAAGTTGAAAAGTGGTGGTAAAGGTCGTTCATTTGGCAGGCGAGCATTAGGTTCTCGAAGCTCATCAAAGAAGGGATGTGCACATGCTTCCAGCTGTCATAGCACATGAGATTGGGGGAGGTTATCACTAAAAACACAAACATTTTGGGAAGCTAAATTGATAATTGAAGAATCTTGTATATTCCAAGATAACCAAACAAAATATGGAGACAAATAGCAACTCACAGCTGTGCAGCGAAGACTTGGCGAGTATTGCAGCAGTCGTGAAGCAAGATCAATTGCTTCAGGAGGCATCCTTTTATGGAAAACCTAAAACATATAAGGGTAATCAACCATTACAGTTATGCTGCAAAGATGCAGTGCATTGCTCAAAATCAATTAAATATTCCAACAAAGGGAAACCTTGTGCCATGGATGTGCTTTGATCTGTGGAAACCTAAAATCTGTGTAGTTGGGATTCATGCAGCGAATTTCTTCCCTAGTGGGTGTACCAAGGATCTGTAGGAAAAGATGTAAGAAGCAGATTCCTGATGATACAAAGTAATGGTGTAACTCCAAGCATCTTAAGCAAATCATACCTTGATAATCTCCACGAGCTGGTCCACTGCATTCTCCCCAGGAAACAATGGCTACACACGCAAAAGAACATGAGATATCAATGAGCAGAGTTGTGAGAAGATTTACAAAATAAATTCAGGAAATACAAAAATGCAAAACCAAACCTGGCCCAGCAGAAGTTCAGCAAGAACACAACCAGCTGACCAAATATCGATTGAGGTTGTGTATTCAGTGGCACCAAAGATAAGTTCTGGAGCTCGATAGAAACGTGAACATATGTATGAAATGTTAGCTTCACCTTTGACCTGGTCAAACAAAATAATAGTAAGTAAGATGTGGTTAATGAAAGAAAAAGACAAGCAAAAGATGATCTTAAACATATTAAATTGTTAATATACTCTTAGATCTAATTCAATAATTTTCTTCTTCAACCCTTCACCCCCAACAAAGAGGCAACACAAGATGGCTAAATAGAAAAGGCAACACTAACAAGGGAAAAGTGCCTAGATAGGAGGGACAAAGGTTAAACAATTTTCAGCAGTTTGTTTAATTCTGAAGGCTCATTAAATTGTGTTATCACATTATCATAAACGTGATTTTGCAAAGTACTATATTGCAACCCTGATAAATAGCAGAAGATAACAAACGGATTGAATGTCAATCCATTTAGAAGTTAAAATCAAAACCAAACATTCAAATATCAGAGGGCTACAATTTAGGTTTAGAAAATTATGGACCAAATAATGATGTTTCACTTGGAGAAATAAATATTTGTTGACTAAAATGTTTGTAAGAACTCTGAAAGGAAGCACTTGGAAATTTAATATAAGGAAATCAACTTACAAGCACTTTTGCGCTTCCAAAATCACAAATTTTAGCTTGGTGAGTCAGAGGATCAACCTGTACAAAGCCAACAATCACCCAAGGATCGTTGTCAATCGATTCTGTAAAAAGTCATCCGTAAGAAAAACATACCAATAGATTTTGAGGCTTCAAATCCCTATGGCAAACTCCAGCAACACTATGGAGGTAAGCAAGCCCCCTGAATATCTGTAAAATCTCATCCAATTAGCATAAAGAACATTGCACAAAAAATAGAGCATGAAAAATGGTACCACGTGGACCTGATACATGTAAAGTTTCACATAGATAAGTGGCATTCTTTGATTTGAACTGCTGTAATGTTTTAAAACCCTATACATGCTCTCTGGTACATATTCCATAACCAAGTTAAGGAAAAGCTCATTTTTAGTTGTTGTAGAAAAGAAACAATGCTTCAAGGAAATGACATTCGGGTGATCCAGCACACGCATCAATTGCAGTTCACGGTTCTTATATCTTCTGTCTTGCAAAACCTTCTTTATAGCCACAGTTTCTCCGGTTTCCAAGCATTTTGCCTGAAAGAACAGATCAAATCAGCGGGCAGAATATGAAGAAGGTAATATTGACTACAATCTGACCATGTCTTAGTACCTGAAAAACAATCCCGAAAGATCCCGTCCCCACAACACGCTCCGCCATGTAACTGATAGTCTACAATGATAAAACATCAAAAATAAGAAATCAACAGTAAAAAACTCGTTATCATTTCTAATCCTAATGTTGATCTTAGCCACATATTAATTGTAACTAAAGCAGAATTTGAATAGCTTAACCCTTGAAGAAGCATACCTGTTTAGGTTCTCCATTTTTGCCACTGATCGTTGTGGAAATTATATGACCTGTGACCGGATCTTTGCCGTCGACAACAGGAGCAGACATTTCCTGGTAAATTAAGAAATTCATGGTGTAAGAAACGAGACAAGTAAGTCTTCCACGGAACACAAGAAAATGAGATCATACAAACTAATAATAATAAAAGCTAAAAGTTGCAAAATCCAGAGAGAAATCATAGATCGAAACATATGCAAAGCAAAATTTCACCATCGAGGGTTCCCCGATCAGCTCAACCAACAAGATCGCAAAACAAAACAAAACACATAAATACAAAAAAAAAAGAGGCGTAAATCCGCAAATCTAGTAAAATCATAAAGCATGAACAAAGTTTTCAGCACAATCAAACCCAAAAAATAAACAGAAGACTAAATCCCAAGTTCCGATGTCAGAAAAATCAAAAAAAAATAAACGAGGTTTACCTTATTGTCAGCCATGCCTATGAAAAAAGACGAAAAAACACAGATCTAGCTAGAGATGATAGTTACGTTAGATCATGGTTCAGCCATATAAGGAAAATAAAATTTTAAAAAATACAGGTACAAATGAGGAACAAGAACAAAACAATTGAGTAGGGCAAGACAGGCAACTAAAAGCGCCTGTGATACTCTCTCTTTGCTTTTGTATCCAAATTCCGGAAACATCCTTTAAACTCTTACTAATTGCAATTTGCAAGAACATGGTTTTAATTTCTTTTATGAACTGTACTTCTTGGTACACTTTTTAAAATAAAATCGTTAAATATTCCTAAATAAAAGAGTGCCATTTTATTTAACTTCACATAAAGATTACACTACAAATTTGGGAATTTAAAGATTGTGTAGAGATATCAAAGAGACCATACAGATTTGTAAGTTGTAAGGGTATAATTCACGTACCGGCCGTATAAGTTGATATTAAGTTCAAATTTTAAAAAAATATTAATGTATTTGTATCATTCAGCAGACTCACACATGTATAATACAAGTTCTTAAACTATTTATATTGATACACATAATATATTGGCTATATGGATATTGAATTACATATGGGTAACATGAATTACAGATAAAGACTTGAGGTATATAGAAATTTATAATTTACTCTATGAAGTTAAAAAGATTACAAAATAACTTTATTATTGAATTATATCAAACCATTATTTTTATTATATTAAAAATAAGTAATATTAAATCACTATATTGTATAGAATCACCAAAAATATTATAAATATCATCATATTGATCATCAGTAATATTCTACGACCTAGTTTCTTCCCAAACTAGAAAGGGTGTTATAATTAACTTCAATATTTAGCATTTTAAACATATTAATAGCCCATAATTACTCAAAGTCAACAACTTTAAATACCCATAATACCTCAAAACTTGAATAGTACAAAGCAATAATAATTATGAAGCACATTGAAGTTAGATATACCAACTTTGTTCAAAATCCCAAAATCCTTCTCCCTAAAGCTCCTCGTCACTTATTCTCTTTGTCTTGAGTGTTGGATAACTTTTTAACTTCTTTAACTAATAAGTGTAAAAACGTATTTATTACACTCTTAAATGATTAAAAATATATTTTTAACATAAAATTTATCCTATAAAAAACTCATCACAAATAGTGAGATGGTGATTAACGTATCTAAAACTCAAATTTCGAATAATAAAATTTCATCGTCTTATTTTTTTTTCCATAGAGCTCTTGCAAGAAAGAGGGAGTTTTTGGGCGAAGAATATGAGTTAAGAGGATGATGTATAAAGAGCAGCTTTGAGAAAGAGAGGAGGCAAAATTTAAAAGTGTTCAGCCCAAATATGGGAGAATCACACTTCAAGTCCCTCACCTTCCAAAGTTTTCACATCATGGCTTATTACCTAAGCCTAAAGGCCAACATTCAAGGCCTAAAATATTTAAAATCCACTTGAACTAAGGCTCGAGTCAACATTAACTCGTTGACTCTAAAACTTGGATCGTTACAAGTTTAATCAAAATTTAATTAGCGATAAAATATCTAAAAACAAAATGATATTATATTTCATGAATTTTAGGTTACATCGAATTCAGTTTAATCAAAAATTAATATATTACGTTCATAATAAATCAATATTTTTTAAATTAAAGATTAATTTTAATAAATTATATAAATTTTTTAAATTATTAAACCACTCAATATAACGCTGTGTGATGTTATGAATTAAAGGAAGAATTTATCATCAACTTTTAAATCATTAAATCACTTTTAAATTAAAGATTTATTAATAAAAATTGTTTTAGCAAAGAAGAATTTATCGTCAACTTTACCACGGCATGGTTATGTGTTATTAATTATTTCAGTTAAAATATTAACGTTTTTTTTTAGTTTTTAATTTTCTGTTTTTGTAGTGCATGCTGCACTATACAATCAAAAAATGTTCGAAAATCATACAGACAGTAATATCATTACGGTATTTGCAGTACTGACAAACATAACATTCACGTTTTAATCATTATACTTAAATAAAGATGCACATTTAAAATATATAGAGAGAGGGGTAAATTCATCTTTGACAAATATTTAGTTGTATGCACGGCTCTTTCAGTAGGGTCTTTGCATTAGATAACAGTGAAACCATGCCTAAAAAGTATGAGTTTAGGATATATTAGCTGTATTTTTATAAAAAAAAATATTATCAGTATTTTAATAGGAATAATTATTTTTTTATTTTTAAAATTTTACTCTAATTAACCTGAATCGATTCGTCTAGTATCGATAGGTAAATCTATTTTTCAACTTACTAATAAAGGTTGATCCAAATGATAAACAATTTAATATTGCTTTAATAAGTTTAGACTAACTATTTGACCCTCTAATACGACAACATGATGAGCTGAAAGGGATTTTTTTTATAAGAAAAATCATATCAACGTTCTAATCGTAATAGCTAAGAGTGTAATGTATTTCTACTCATTAAGAACATTATAGAGGTGGAGGATTAAATATGTACTTTACAGTGGGTGTTAGAACAACCAAATATATTAACTGCAGAAGATACTAGCTTATATATATATATATATTGTACAATAAAACATCATATAAGTGATTATATAAAAATTTAAATCTGTTAAACCACTCATATTATGATCTTTTATATTCTAAGTTTTTTTATCATCTAATTTATATTTCTAGATGTTTTTTTTATATTATAATATTTTTATATATTATAGTAACGTGAGAGACATTTATATTTTTTTTCTTAAAAATATTTAGAATTATATTTGGTCAGCTTTCAATTCCTCTATATGATGTGAGTTTAAACAAATTTTACCCTCTTGTCACATTCAAGCGTTTTTTATATTTTGATATTTTCTCTCTATTACGGAGGTAAATTGTCTACCACTTAATTGTTACTTTATTGGTAACTCTACTTTAAATTAGTAGATTTAGGGTTTAGAGTTTAAGACTAGAAATTATGGTTACGGTTTAAGAAATTTAAAGTAGAGTATATTTTTAAGGTATATGATTTATGATATAAAAAAATAAGGTTAGGGTTTAGAATTTAATTTTTAATTTTTTTAACATGAGGTATAAAAAGGAGAAAGTATATCATGAACACTTTCTACCATGTTATTCGTGGTCCTAACCGATCAGATTTATCCATCTTATATTTTTTAAGGTAAATCATCACCCTTTTTCTACTTGTAATAGATGAGTGAGTAATTATCAGGCGATTACTTAAAGATGAACATATCTGATTACATGAACCACATATGACGTGATGAAAAGGGTCTATGATATAATCTCAAAAAGAGACATGATTAGGAGAATTTTACTCTTCGATTATCGTTACTCAACTTATTGCAGTAAATATATCGGCAAACAAAACAAGTGTTGAATTTATCTTTGCTGGGATGTAGCTGACTGATATGCAATAGCCATAGGTGGTTTTAAAGTTTTTTGTGTACCTGATTTTTGTTTGTGTGTGGATGAGTTTCTCTGACCCCTTGGAGACAGACAAATTCTTTTTGTTTCATCTATAAGTAATAATGACACTCGTTACTTAGCAAAAAGAAAGAAAAAAAACGAACACGTTTTTTTTTTATATCAATCCCTTTATTGAATATTTTTAATTAGTATTTTTTTGTGGTGAAGATTTATGAACATGTTTTAGATGAAAAAAAACTGATAGTTTTGATCATGTGATTTATATATGAAGTTTCTTCCGTTTAAAATATGTCGTATCTAACAAGAGAAAATGATTAGCGATGGTGTGAGTGTCTCAGCTTCCTTACCATGTCTATATAAAAATATTATTAATAACTTTGGTTGAGGGTAAGGAGTATATGTGTTTAATTTTAAATTTAAATAACTTAAGAGAATTGAAGTATTTAAATTTATATCATCTTTCTTAAATACTTTTAAGATTGGGATTAGCTTAACAATTAATGTATGGTGGAGGATAACACCTTATCGTATATTTGTGGTCCAATATTCACGTACAACACTTAGCCTAACCACGTACAATTAAACATGTGATAAGATTGTTTTCTATGATTGAATGAAATTGTACGCAACTTCCAGGTTCCAGGTTCCATCCCATTACAATGTACAATTAAATCTTGTCTATAGATTTAAAAAGCTATTAAGAAAAAGAATTGAGGGGAAGATGTTGAATTCATCCCATGTTTATACTTGTAGGACCTAAATCCAAAAAAAATAGGGGTCCGGTCATCATCCCTAACCCATCTAATGTTTTACGTGGAGCGGTTCATGTGATTTATAATGAAATAGATTCGTAATTAAGAGTGTTTAAATGGTAATAATTGAATCAAATCAATCCTCTTCCTAATAATTCCAAAAACTAGACAGCTCTTGTGTTTCTACTCGAACAAAATAAGACTTCAAAGTAAACCTTAAACAACCAAACGAACAAAAAACATGTGATTCACAACTCTCCAATCCAAACCCAGAAGAGAGTCCGAGTTCAGCTACTTTTGGCTATAAATATGCTGGTTAAATTATATGTTCCACAAGTCCAACTCTTTAGTAGCAAAACATAGATAGAGCTTTTCATCTGGATTTCAGTTCTTTTTAAAACTATAAATGGCGGGAATTAAGATTAAGGAACCGTTAGGTTCAAAATCATTCGCTTCTTCTAATAACTACTTTCTTTGCCATTCAAACCCGTCGTTGAAGTCATGGGAGAGAAGAGCAGTGCAAGTGAGGAGGGTAATGTCGGCGGTTCCCATGGTGACAAAACCCATTCACCTAGATTCCGTCAGGAGTATCCCGGACTCCAAAACTCCAACGCAATTCACTTTGTCAGGTCGTGTAACGGTCGGGTACGATGCGAAGGAGAAGATGAAGGAGTTGATGTTTCAGTGGTGGGATTCTTCTAATGCCGCCATTGATGCCAGCAGAGGCGTTACTCTTCAGCTTGTTAGCTCTGAAGTTGACCCAAGTAAGCATTGATTTGATTCTTTTAAAGTAAACATATACAGTACGTGTGTGTGTATATATATATATATATATATGTATGTATGTATGTATGTAATGGCTCATGTGTTTTGAAATGAATGAAGAAACGGGGAAGCCGAAGGTGAGCAAGGAAGCCATAATCGAGTGGTCCAGAGATTTGAACATAGCCGCCGGCAAATTCCTCACCCACGACGTTCGATTTCTCGTTGATACAAACTTTGGGGTCCCCGGAGCTATTCTCGTCACCAACAGAAACGAAAAGGAGTTGTTTTTGAAGAGCGTCACTGTTGAAGAATCTCTTCATTTCGATTGTGAATCCTGGGTTCAACCGGAGAAACTTGAGTCGGAGAAAAGAACATTCTTTTGTAATAAGGTTGGATTTTTTTTGCACATAATAATAGTAATGTGAAATGATGGAGAAATGGCATGAACTGACGAATGATGAAATGGCAGGCATTTTTACCCAGTGAAACGCCGGTAGGACTGAAGGAGTTGAGGAAGAAAGAATTAAGGACACTGCGGGGCAACGGAGATGGCGTTAGGGTTTCATCGGATAGGATATACGATTATGACGTTTACAATGACTTGGGACACCCAGATAAAGGAACCAAATCTGCAAGGCCTGTTTTAGGAGGAGAACGGAGGCCGTATCCTCGACGATGCCGTACCGGACGTCCTTCCACAAAGTCAGGTGAGCTTAAAATTCAATGTTGTTTCTATAAATGTTATATCATCCAATTTTATGCTGATTTCGATGAAAATGACACAGATCCCAAGTCCGAAGCTGAGACAGACGAGTCCATGCCGATGTATGTACCGAGAGACGAGGCATTCGGAGACGTGAAAAGACAGACAATGGACGCAGGAAGCCGGAAAGCAATGCTGAACAATCTTTTCCCTTTCCTTAAACATTCAACTGAAGGCGAGGCCGTTAAATCCTTCGCCGATATCAATAATCTGTACAAGCAATGCCGAAACGATTCGCATCTTAATAAGATGATCAAAGAATCGACGGCCGACGCTTTCAAGTTCGACCCTCCAAACATCGTATTCAGTAAGAGCTTTCTTCAATTCAGAAATATACTTTATATATACATTCAAAAAAGAGACATAAATAAATAAAAACTGGGAATTCCAGGGGATGCTTCGTGTTGTTTACGAGACGATGAATTCGGTCGACTAACGCTCGCCGGAATGAATCCCTTAAGCATTGAAAGACTCGAGATTTTTCCACCTGTAAGCAAATTGGATGCCTCCGTTTATGGTCCACAAGAGTCTGCGTTCAGAGAAGAACACATCACCCCTCATCTGGATGGCATGTCCGTGCAACAGGTGAAACCAAAAGGACAAACTTGTTTGATTTTGCAATATTTACTACGTGATGAAACATCTGTCATTTTTCTCAAAATCAATCAAATATTTACTCTTTCTTTGTGGATTTATTTGCAGGCCATTGAAAAGAAGAAACTGTTTGTACTGGACTATCACGATGCCTACCTTCCATTCCTCAACAGCATCAACGCTCACCCTGATCGAAAAGCCTATGCAACTCGGACGATTTTTTTCTTGACTCACTTGGGAACTTTGAAGCCGATTGCTATTGAGCTCAGCCTACCACCGATGAACCCTTTCACACCTACTAAACGAGTGATTACGCCTCCGGTTGATGCCACTAGCTGGTGGCAATGGCAATTAGCTAAATCCCATGTTTGCTCCAACGATTCCGGAGCTCATGAATTGATTCAACATTGGTATGCACTATGCATAGCAATGAAATTAATTGTAAAGATTTGGTTCAAAAGTGACTGATTGCATTTGCATTCTGAATCTGTACAGGTTGCGGACTCATGCATGCATGGAACCGTTCATCATAGCTGCACGACGAAATCTAAGTGCAATGCATCCGATTCACAAGCTTCTTCATCCTCACATGAGATACACATTGGACATAAATGCCAGAGCTCGTGAGCTTCTCATCAGCGCTGATGGAATCATCGAGTCACTCTTCTCCACTAAAGAATGTTCAATGGAGATTACTTCTTTTGCTTACAAAAACTGGCGATTCGACATGGAAGCCCTCCCTGCAGACCTCATTCGAAGGTGTGTCGGGTTTGCCTCCGATTTTATTCAAACATTCAAGACTCGAATTCAACTCTAATTTTCACTTCTGTACTGCAGGGGGATTGCAGAACCAGACCCGACCGAACAACACGGCATAAAACTACTCATCCAAGACTATCCATACGCCAACGATGGGTTGCTTATATGGTCAGCCATTGAGAGACTAGTGAAGGACTACGTGAACTATTACTACCCAGATTCGATCCGTATACGATCCGATCCAGAACTCAACGCCTGGTATTACGAGTCCATCAACGTAGGTCACGCCGATCTCCGCCACGAAACCTGGTGGCCCAAGCTTTCGACACCGGAGGATCTCGTCTTGATCCTAACCACCCTCATCTGGATTTCATCGGCAGAACATGCCGCTCTCAACTTCGGACAGTACCATCACGGCGCATACATCCCCGTACGTCCTCCGTACATGCGACAGCTAGTACCCGAAGAGGACGATCCGGATTACCCGAGTTTTGTTTCGGATCCCGAAGGGTATTTCTTATCATCGTTGCCAAGTTTAAAAGATATGACGGTTTTAATGTCGGTACTGGATATTTTATCCACACATTCATCCGATGAAGAGTACTTAGGGGATCGAAAAGAGCTTTCCACATGGAAAGGAAACCCAGAGATCATGAAAGCGTTTAACAGATTCTCTACGGAGATGAAGGAAATCGAGACAGAGATTGAGAAAAGAAACAGCGACCCAGAGCTTAGAAATCGATATGGTGCTGGGGTTTCACCCTATCAGCTGTTGGTGCCGTCATCGGAACCAGGAGTTTCTTGCAGAGGAGTTCCGAACAGCATTTCGATTTGAAATTTGAACAAGATTCAAGGATCAACATTCATCTTTGAATCTTCGTAGGAAGTAGAAAGATTAGAGGACCTGAATTTCTTGGAG
This sequence comes from Abelmoschus esculentus, assembly GCA_035048815.1. Taxonomy (NCBI): domain Eukaryota; kingdom Viridiplantae; phylum Streptophyta; class Magnoliopsida; order Malvales; family Malvaceae; genus Abelmoschus; species Abelmoschus esculentus. Next base: position 6,692,213 of record JAUCBN010000066.1, read on the forward strand.
GCTGGAGGCAACCAATACAAAAAGCTATGAAGTTGAAAAATAGCTACGTATTTGAGTTGTGTTTATCCCCGTAATTATATGAGATTTACTTGTTGTAAATTTCCGTAGGAGTTTAGGAATAAAATTACAAAATTTAACATCCACGTGAAAATCGTTTATTTTTACTTTCACGTAGTTATAATTATATAATTGAATCATTTTAGTTAAGTTTCATATCACTTTATCGATTTAGTCAAAGCCTGAGTAATCTAATAAATATCTATTGTTTAGCAGCCAAGAGATGCATGGAGGAAACAAAGCTACAGCCTACAGCCTACAGCCTACATGCAAGCTAAGTGGCTAAAATCTTGCCAATAGAAATTGCTGCCCATGGGAGAATCCGGCCGTTTGCCAAAGCCGAAGGCCTCCATGCTAAACAATACTACAATAGATTTACTTGATAAGTTATCCGATGTTTGTTGTACAACAGTTGAAGTTGTACGAGATAGATGTTAAAAAATAGCTTATCCTCTAACATAGTAAATATAAGAGAATCGAGGTCTTGTAATTTCCATCCTACAAATGTCTCCTCTGATAACAAAATTGAGATTATATGGAATATCAACAACTCTGGGTCATAGAAAAGGGGCGAGGCAGTGTTTCAGTGTATGTCTGAATCTATACAAGAAAGCAAGTGAGCCATGATGCGATACCTATCTAATACTTCAAACTAATTTCTTCGTTGGCAACTTTTACAGAGACTGAAAGCTTTCTACAAGCTATGACAAGGTCAAGATACGGAAATAAAGAAGCCTCTACAGGAGAAGTTATTCAGTTGCTCGAGCCTCGAGTACACACAGGCCACAGCAGTTATGGATAAAGTAATCAAGCTTAAAATTTTTTCAAACAAAAGTAATAGAATGAAATTTCAGGTTTCGTATTTCAACTTCAAAAACCCTAAGAAAGCAAAGCATCAATCATAAGCAACACATTGTAGAGACCTTTGAACATTGTAGTTGGTTGACTTACATTACCAAAGCCTCAGGGAACAGCATATATATTGGAAGTGAACGAGGGTAATGATGAAGTTGCTTCAATGACCATCACTTCCACAGCTCTTCCATTGGAATCCCTCGTTCTTGAGCAACCTCTCGGAACTGCTTCATTTTCTGCACAGCAACAACCGTAGCTCTGGCATTGTTAAGGGCATTTTTACTTCCAAGTTGCTTGCCCAACGCGTTCTCGACTCCTGCCATTTCAAGAACAATTCGAACAGCTCCTCCTGCAATCACTCCAGTACCAGGTGCAGCCGGTCTGAGCATCACTGTTGCTGCCCCATAATCACCCTCCGATCTGCCAGTCATTTCCCAGTGACATTAATAAAAAGCATATTAGCATGCCATCTTTCATGATAATCTTAGGCTAATCGAGCTAGAATGACAAAGTTTTCCCACATGAAATCTGTCTACATTTCAACACTATGAAGCCTCCGAATCTTTAACTTCTAGCAATCGCAAGTTACTTAGGCTACAAATGCTTCAACAAGTTGGATAGTGTTGTTGACAAAAATTACAGCACCATCATTCGGATATATTTGCTTCATTAAGCATATCAATCAGGGCTTTTCAAGTTCAGCAAATAACTTAAGACCAAATTGCATTGCATAAAATCCACAGATCACGACACACAATCACCATATAGGAAGAGATCGAAAGTTGAAAGACCACTTTTAATGGATTAAAACGCATAACATTTTGAAAAGGTCACATTCTTAAGTACAACTAAAAGATTATCTCATCACCTTCACAAAATAGATACACAATAATCAACCAAAAAACTAGGAATAACAGAGTATATGTTCAATATGAGTATGTTCATCTTTGAAATACGTGTCGATCATACCCGAGTACAATAAAGAAAAAACTGACCTTTTTTATAACCCAAGACAGGAAATTTACTCTTCCACCAAAACAAATTACAAAGAGAAAGAACAATTGCATCATTCAAACAGATTAAAAATACAACCTTTTCAACAAAAAACAAGAGTTAAACTCCTTACCGATGTGGGAAAGTCAAATACTTTGTCATGGGAATTGAAATGATATTCCTTCTAGCATTCGTAGCTGATTTCTGGACAGCAGTAATAACCTCCTTGGCTTTGCCGACCCCAACACCAACTCGTCCTTGCTTATCACCGACCACCACAACGGCTCTGAAATGCAGCTGTTTCCCGCCTTTAACCACTTTAGTAACCCTCCGAACTTGAACCACCCTTTCATCAAATCCATCCTTTACTTTCTCTTTCTTAACTTTCCCAAACGCACTCGTCCTTTTCACTTTGGAATCCATCACATGAACATCGTTTCCCAAAACGGAGACGCCGCTGTACGCAGGGCCATATAGTTCCTCATAAGCGGCGGCGATCTCGTCCTCCGTTTCCTCGGGACCGTCGTCGAAAGAAGGCGGCGGAATGAACCCTTACGGAGGCGTCGGTGGGTCGAAAACGGCATCTTCTTCGAGTTCTAGTTCATCGAAGAAGGAAGTGTCGATGTCAGAGGCTTTGGATTTGGGTGCGAGGGAGAGGGAGTGGACTGAGCGTCGGAGAGAGAAGGGTTTCGAGGGTTTGGGGAATAAGAAGGATAAAGAATGGATGGGAGAGTAAACTGTGAAGGAAGAGAGCGGTGAAGCTGTTGCTGGTGGTGTTGCCGCCATGGATAAGGCTAAACGATCGAAATGAAAGTGAAAGCTTATCTTTCCAAAAGAACAACAGTGTATAACTTGTTTTGGAGGGTGAAATTGCAGTTTGTCATCATATTAATTGACAACTTTACAATTTAGGAACTAAAAAGATACTACTAAACTAAGGGAGACCAAGGCCCTATTTTACTCGATTAGTTTGCGAGATTAATCGATTTTTATTTAAATTAATATTTAAAGTTTAAAATTAACTCGGTTATAATAATTCTGTATAAATTTTGAATTTGAACTTAACTATGAAAATCACACCCATTTTTTACTAATTCAATCAGGTAAGTTTGAACAATCCATGTTTATCTCAAGTATAACCAACTAAATTTGTTACTTTGTATAGAATTAAGATCATATTCACATAGCAAAACACTTGCTATTATGAAGATTATATAAACTTGAGGAAGATCAGTAACATTATGATGAATTATACTTTTAAAATGGAAGGACTGAATCACTCCTTTTAAGTATAGGGACCCACTTGATAATTTTAAAATTGAGATGGGTCTTTCTTACCATATTTTTATAATAAAACAGTAACCAATTAAAACCCCCAAAGAGATGGGTTAATCAATTATCATCTTCGAAGCGAAGCACGCGCGTGAATAAGGAAGCGGGAAAGGGTCTTCATCCGGGTGAACGATCGACGGACAGATGACAAAACACGAATAAGCACGCGAAACTCAAAAATTCGCAAGACCACTCCGCTCTATACGTTTCTAATACACGAGGAGCTCAGCAAACGATGTCTCTGTCAAACTCCGCCGCCGTCCCACGCGCCGGGAACGACGACGAAAGTCCCACCGTATCGACCGCCGAGCGAGAAATAAACAGCTCCGATATGGAAATTGATGAAGATGACAAAGAAGGGGAAGAGGATTTGCAAGGCTCCTTGGATCAAAACGGTTAGTCAATCTTAAAGCATCGGTCGATGGAATTTTGGGGTGATTGATTTTGAATTGTTTCAATTTTATGACAATTGAGTTTTCTAGTGGGAGATTAAATACCTTCATTTGTTCAATGCTTTGATTTTAAAAAAAATAATATTGGATGGCTTTAGAAGATTGTAGTGTTTTAGGAACAAGAAAATAAAAAGACATCAACTTTCAATGTGGAAAAAGATTTATGGAGTTTCTTTTCTGTGCATTTATTCAACAAATCGATTGGCATTTCATTTGAACCTAAGTACTTCCGTATGTTGAGAAATTTTGTAACCAATTTTTTTTATTTGCAGTTAGCTTTAACACACTGTTGTACAGTGCTCTGACCTCTTAGCATCAGCAGAATTGGCCTATCTTTTACTTTTTCCTCAAGTACTGCAACTGAAACAGCAGTGCAGGCACTTGAATTTACTTTTCTCTTTCCTTTGGCTGGTGATTAAATGTTTACGTAAAAGGAAATGTAAAGACTTCGCATTTTATTCAATATTATTTTGTAGTATGAGTATGGCTGCAATGTTGGGCGTTTCTGGCCATCTTGATTGGCTTTATCTTTCATGTAGATGCTACAAATGTTATGAAGTCCACGGGGCATGATGGACAGCTCGGGTCAGATTCCTTAAGTACTCCTGGAAATTGTGGAACAGGAATACCATTCAAAACCCTTGATTTTAGAGAGGGTAGTGCTAATTTTATGTTTTCTAGTCTTCCAAATGAACAGTTGACTGCTCAAAAGGAGGATCTATGCGCAAAATATGATGGTTCCAAGTGTTCAGTATCTGAAGAACAGCCTGCCAAGGACAAGGCAAATCAAAAATATACGTTTGATGGAAAAGATGCTCAAGTCATTTTAGAAAGAAAATCCCCTCAAGACTACCAAGCTCAGCATGCTAAAGAGGTTGCTCTCAATGAGATTAATTCAATTTCGGTTGGAAATCACTCAGGTGAAGGAGTTCATAGTAATATAGGTTTTGAGGAAAAAAGTAAGCATATGGACAAGCAAACAGAGGGTGATAAGAGGAGGATAAAATCAAGGTGTGGTGAGACATATATGCCTTTTATAACATAGAATGAATCCGAGCTTCTTATTATGAAATTTTTGCCTTCTAGACGCTATACATCCATTGATTTACTAATCAATGGTTTCACAGGTCTGCTGCTTCTCAGACTAGTGCTGGGAGTCTATCCCCTGACATTAACAGTAATAACAAACGCCCCACGCTTATATGTAACTTCTTTGCTAGAGGATGGTGTATCAAAGGAAGTTCATGTAGATTTCTTCACTTAAAAGATGGGGCAAATCCTGGACAACAGCCTGAGGAAGCTGTAGCTGTGGCAGATGGGAAAAGAGCTGTTGAGCTTGATGAAGGTAATAAATATTTTTCTGTATTAATGGATGATCTAGAATCTTCTCTACATGCTATTTTAATATGAACCTTATGCATCAGATTTTAGAACTGCAGCTGAAAGATCAAAATCTCCTGCTTCTACTAATACACGACCTTTCTCAGTTGTAAATAAGTCCGGGTTATCTTCTCAGTTCTTTTCAGAAAGAATCTTGCCACTGGAGCATCATGCAAACCAAAGATTGTATCTATTTCATGAAACTAATAAGTTGCCTTCGCTCCAGAGTAAGGACAAAACTATGGGCAAATCCCCTGCCTCTCAGCGTTTTTGTGCATCTATAGATGATTTGGGACCTCCTAAGGATGTAAGGCAAAATGGTATAGGACAGACTTTGCTTGATGATAATTATGCCAAGCTGGCTTCTATGGGTGATATAGGTACATCTACCTTAAGGAATAGTTTTATTCCTGATTATATATCTTCATTGACCGGCACAGTTACATCATTGGGTAATGCATATAATGAGAATCAATCTCATTGTGTTTTGACATGCCTAGCATCACTGCCTTTAAATCATTCTTCCAGGGATCCATTGCACCTCTCTGAATGTAGAATGAAAATTTCTTCAGATGATTGGGAACCTTCAGTACCCTTTCGACCTTCCTTTTTTGTCACTTGTGGCTTATCATCCTCGCAAAGCCAGTATGATCCTGTTCGTGATAGCATCGATTTGTCTAATTCAGGAGAGAGAGTTCTTAAATTTTCTTTCTCTAATCCTGGTCCATCTCTCTTGAATGTAGCATATCCACCGGCATATGGTGATTCTACATCAACGGGACCTCTAATCTCTGAACGTAATAATGACAAAAGAACTGCGTCTTGTCAGAATGGATACCATGAAAATTTGGTTAACAATAATTGCTGCCCTTCTGGAAAAGATTCGTTAGCAATCGATGCAAATGATGGAACTTCTGCAGTTGAGATGCAAAATGGAACTGTGGTGAAAGAGGAGATTTCCTCAGTTGCTTCTCATGTCAAAGACAGTTCAAAGGCAAATAAATTTGATACAGATCATGATGACAGACATCGAAGAGGTGAGGGTAGATGCAAAAAAGACTTAGAAGTAGATAGGGTTATAGAAAAGAATGAAATAGATATTGAAGTTGAGCGTAAGGCAGATGGAGATTTGAGAAAAGAATCAAACGCAATGAGGCATTTCCATGCAGCTTTAGTAGATTTAATTAAGGAACTGTTGAAACCAACTTGGCGTGAGGGTCATCTCAGTAAAGATGCTCATAATACAATAGTCAAAAAAGCAGTTGACAAAGTTCTTGGCAGCATACAGACTCATCAGGTTCCAGTTACCTTCGAGTCAGTCCAGCAATATCTTTCTTCATCCCAACCAAAAATAGCAAGGCTTGTTGAGGTGAGAGTCTTTGATTTCAGAGGCGCTATACAGTGCAAGTTCTAGATAATATATGCTCTGTTCATCTACCAATCCCCTTCTTCCAACTAAACTAGACACCCTCCATTGTGAATATCGTTTTTGTCTATCAATTAAGTGAACTATTATGTAGTATTGTATCTTTTAAATGTAATTCATTCATAAATTTGACATTTTTTTCCTGTTTTGCAGGGATATATCGATAAATACAGAAAATCTTGAGATGTTAGGCCGACGGCTTGGTATCTTTTCTGCGTTTTATTAATGGAAGGCTTAAACAATTTAAACTGAGTATCATGAAAGTCTGGTTTTCTTTTACGAAATGTTTTCGTAATTAGTTGTATGTAGAAAGAAATTCTACAATACATGTGTCTTCCTAACAGTTGGTAAGTCTAGGAGACTATTTTTTTTTCTTCTTAGCTTGCATGTTGGGAAATCTCCCAATGACTTTAAGCTAAACTTTTTATTAGTACAATGGAATGGTTAGTTGCAAGGTTACTATTATGGTAAGCAGCATTTTTCATGGATAGTCAGATAGGTAGGGGATGTTGGGAAGGATAGATTTATATCATAGTGCCTTGCAGTTTTGCAAGAAAATTTTAGGTGGGTTGCAATATGAAACTTAAGAAGCTTTATGGTTATGATATAATTATTGTTGTTTATTGTCATTGTACTCCAAGATTATGGATTAAGTATTCAAATTGGTGTAAAATATGTAGGAATTTGCGGAGTTTTACTCCGATTTGATCATATTTTTGGCCTGTCTTGTTTTTTTTTTCTTTCACTAATGACATATGCATATGGCTTTTCTACATTGTTGTCATACTTGTAGAAGTACGTGGTGCCATTCTCATTTCCTTTTGCTTAAAACGTTCCTTTTCTTTAGTGATTATATAGTGGAAATCCTTAAGCAGTTGCCTTTTTTTTTCTTCTCTTTTTATGTTGGCTTCTCCCAATATTTTTGCAACTATATATTTGTTTAGAATCATGTTGCAGCTTACATTATTTATTCACATTTTCACTAGCTTTATAACCTTAAGGTTTATGTGATTGAAAGAAAGAAAGAACCCTTTTATTTTGCTACTGCAAATTTTATTTTATTAAGGTTTGAAAAGAACTAGATCTTTCCACTGTCTGCTGCTGAATTTTGTCTCGATATCAGTTATGAAGATTTTTTTTAATGAGTCCCCTCTTATTATCAGAAAGAAAAGAACTAGATTTGGTCGATAGGCTATTTTATGAAGTAACATGTTGATGTCATGGTCTGCTATAAATCTTCATGTCAGTAAGCATGAATGGTAGCTTCTCATTGGTCTATATTCTAAATTTACAAAATAATCATGATCATTAGCATCTATAAATTTCTGTGAAATTTAGCTCCAAATCATTCATTGCAGTCCCTCTGGTTTTCTTTAGAACGTGCCATAATTTATATCTTTAAGTTGTTTATATTTGCATCTTTATGTGGTTGATGAGACTCGTTTGTGTTCTCCCCTGGCTTGTTACTGCGAACATGCAGTGGTCGTTGTGGTTTGATGTTTTGCCTGAGATTGTGCTAGAGTACCAATATCTTCTCTTGGATTTTATCATGTTGTGATCTTGGTTATCTTTATTGTCCTGGTATGCTCTGATGCTAGTAGACTTTGTTCTTTGAATATATTCGACAGTACCCCATGTTCTATTTTTTACCTGTAGGTTGCCATTTCATGGTATATGCAAATAGTACACTGGGGTCTCTCTTGCATAACATTACCTTTTGGGATCTGGCTGTTTATGTTTGTGTGAACCAAGTTAGAGTTGCAAGGAAAGTCTATGAGAGGGTTATTTGGTGTCCAAAAAAGAATGTCAAATTATGTCATTAGTCCTTGTCCTATATATATGTTGTGAATTTAGTCACTGTACCCTAATTTGGTTAGTTTGTCTTTGTATTTTTAATTTTGAAATTCTAGTATGATTCAATATGAATAAAATGCAGGAATTTGAAATTAATAAATAAAAATTACTATTTAATCAATCAATAAATAAATAAATTAACAATATAATTTTAAAATACCATTGAAGTTTAAGATGTATGTAAAAAATATCGTTGGTGATCTTATTATATCACTTCACTTCATTTTATTTTCATTCCAAGCATTTTACTGTTAACGTGTAACATCCCATAAAATGTAAAACGACGTTATGAAAAGCAAAACACATGTTTAATATCGTGATGGGGAAATGAAATATTTAAATTTCTAAAATTACTATCACAAATTTTCCTATCCTTTAAAGAATGAATTCAAATTTAAGTATTTGATTGTTAATTAATAACTAATGTTTCACGTTAACTTGGATTTTCGATAATTTTAACGATAACGTATTATATATCGAATGATTGTTTTGTATTTTTTTTATAATTGAAGACTAAAAATTACTCTATATTTAAAAGATTACTTTTATATGTTATGCAATTAAAAATTAGTGGTGCTCCTTGTAATAATAATCCTAATCAAATTTATATTTTAACATAATTATAATATAGAAAATAGAATTGAAAATAACATAAATGTTTTACTAAACTGTTTTTCAAGTTGCTAATAAAGAAGAAGAAACCGTCAAAAAATCATTAGAAAAAAGGTTGTTGTCTTGTTTTCTAGTGGATCACGTTTACTTGAAAGCGCCATCGGAAGGATCGTTCAAGTCGATGGGAGAAGTACACAAAATTTTGACTTTTCTTCTCAGTGTGTGTATAGAGTTGGATTTTAACATCCAATCAAGTAGGATTAATTAAAGTTTAAAAATATTGAAGATATTTGTATTAAATTTAAAATTTGCTTATTTTTTTTAAAATAAAAACAATATTACTACTATAAATTACTAGAATAAGATTTGAAAAGTAATTTTTTTTATTAATTTATCATAATTCTAAACTGAAAAAAAAAATCTCCAATAAGTTAAGATTAAGTTTTACGTGTTATTCTTTAGCAAATAGCAATTAAAAAACCGAAATTATTGGACACATTACCACGTGTCAGCAAGTAAGCGTTTTCGGACAATCACCAGCCGCCTTTTCGTTCCCTCGTTTATATTTTAGCTTTTGTCTGAAGTCAAACTTCACAGTTTTCAGACAAATATACTATATATATATTTTTTCAAAATAAAAAATAAAAAATAATTAATCGACCCGTGGACCACTTCAATGGGTCGTCGCCTCCTTCATCACCAATGGACTAGAAAACCCCAAAATCCAAACACAGTTCCATTAAACCTTAGAGCCAATCCAGCCACCATACTCAACTGCCAAATCCATGGCCGGAAATCTACATCAATTGGATCCTCAAACGGCGGCGGAAAAGGCGGTTTCGGTTATCGGGTTCGGGTACGACTTATCCAGTGATATAAGGCTGTCGGCTTGCAAGCCGGGTCCTTCCGGGTCGAGATTGATCGAACTTGACTCAGCGGTTAGTCGGGACCTGGTTTTTCCTGGTGGGGTTGTTGTTAAAAATGTTCCCAATTCGATTAAATGCGATAAAGGCGAGTGTACCCGGTTTCGCTCCAATGTTCTTTCTTTCAATCAGGTATTTTATTTATATATTCTACTTGTTTTATATTCGATTATTTGAGGATTATAGAGATGGGAAAATCTGCAAATTTGATTATTATTTAATATCTTTTATTGAAAATACACAATTTGCTATATCATATAATGCTGAGTGACGAAGAAAAACTTGTCAAGCTCCCAAGTTTCAATAATTTTTCCTTTTAATGTTATATAATGAATTTTAGAAATTTTTTATTAGTTCTTATGAAAATAGAGCCTTTATGTGTACGCACATACATATGTATATGTATGTGTATACACATGTTTGTTTATGTGCATGTGTATGCATGTATGTATATGTATATGTTTCCTGTTTCTGTTTTTGCTGTTTTTTCTGCATCATTGTTCTTTAGAAGTTATATATATCTTATCTTGTTTCTGTTTTTGCTTGTTTTAGTACATCTTTCTTTGGAAGTTGTTTTGCAGATTAACTTGTCCATAAACATTTGTATTATGAAGAAAATAACCTAAATCCAAAATAAATGAGCTTGACTGTTTTCTTTAATCTTTTCTTGATGGAATTTTTACTTTCTCTGAATTTAATATGTCAATGCTATTGTGTACTCAGATGTCGGAAAAGTTCAATCAGGATCTGTCATTATCTGGGAAGATTCCTTCCGGCTTATTCAACGCCATGTTTGAGTTCAAGGGCTGCTGGTCAATGGATGCCGGTGCCACAAAAAGTCTTGCGTACGATGGTTGGTTCATAACACTGTACAACGTCGAGCTTGAAAGAGCTCACATAACTTTGTCCGAGCGTGTGAAGCAAGAGGTTCCTAGTACATGGGACCCTGCCGCCATTGCCGAGTAAGTTATTTTTTACATATGTTGAGTACGTTTTAAAGTAAACGGCTTGCTTGGATTTTTTTCTAACGAATTCCAATCCTCTTTGTTCGGATTATAACACATGCACAACGATTGCACCTATAATTTTAGCGCCTCCATTCGGGTTAACTACGTATGTTAGTGTTGATTTTATTAACTGAATCTGTACTTTTTATGTTTTTCCTTCTCCAGGTTCATTGAAAAATATGGAACTCACGTTATCGTTGGGGTTAAAATGGGAGGTAAAGATGTTATACACATAAAGCAATCAAAGAATTCAAATTTAGACCCCAATGAAGTGCAAGAAACTTTAAAGCAATTAGCTGATGAGAGGTTCTCGAAAAATGAAGAAACACCGGAATTCTCAGGAAAACCGAAGGTACGAATGGTGCATACCTATTAGTCTGTTGTTATTTTTTTTTGCATTCTAGGGTACACAAACTATGTTTTTAGATGAATTTTAGGGGAATGCTCACTTTGTTTTGTGTTTAAGATGTCCTCCTGGCAAAGTAATGGAGGTTGTGATAATGCAATATAAGTGGCATACGGATTTCAATTCAAATTACTTAGTATTTAACCAAATCTGTATGAGTTTGTGCAAAAGCATTCATCCGCAAGGCCAGGAAATACGTCCATCCAACTTAGTTTCGATTTATTGCTTCAGGAAGAACCTTATATGCCCTGGGACCTTCAAGGCATGCTTGCTGCATCAATTAGACCACCTGTTGTTACTCGCTCGAAGAATAGTGTAAGTTTCTCGGCGTGTACTTTTGCTTCTATTTCGGAACTGCATCAATTAAGAAGCAACCTATATTCAGTAATGTGACTCTCTCATTTAACTTTGCAGGATATAGTGAATGTTTATATTCGAAGGGGAGGTGTCGATTTCAGTCAAAGCCATAGCCGGTGGCTTTCGACCATATCACAGTCGCCCAATGCTATATCGATGTCCTTGGTGCCTATTACTTCTCTACTGAGTGGTGCTCGGGGCAATGGATTTTTAAGCCATGCAATGAACTTATACCTACGATGTGAGTTCACGTAATTTATACATGATAAAATGCAATTATTTGATGTTGAATCACCAATTATCTGTACTTCGGCACACTTCCGATAAATGTTCCCTTTGAATGCATGTGCATTTGAAAGATTGTCATGAAGGCATACATGAGCACAGGCCTTTAATGGCAATGTACTGATATCTTGCAGATAAACCACCGATAGAGGAGCTCCATGTATTTCTCGAGTTTCAATTACCTCGACAATGGGCTCCCGTATACGGTGATCTGCCTCTCAGTCTCAAGCGAAGGAAACAAGCATCCCCATCACTTCAGTTCACACTAATGGGGCCTAAGCTTTATGTTAATACCACAAAGGTATTGCACCACTTGATAATACTTGCGCGATTCGTTTTCAACATTTTAATTATTTTTGTCTTATGATTGCTTGCTGATTATCGAAGTTTTACATTCACTGTTCTGGGACTTTTTCTACCAGAACCCATAATTGAGATTACCTTCCTCATTTGATAAAGTCTCAAAGTTCCAACCTGTTCTTGAATCTGCCGTTTGCAGGTTGATACTGGAAATCGACCCGTAACAGGAATACGCTTATACTTGGAAGGTAAGAAGAGCGATCATTTAGCAATCCATCTTCAGCATCTTTCAACTCTTCCTACAATCCTCCGACTCTCGGATGATCACAGTTACGAGCTTATTGACGAGCCCGAACGTGCTTACTTTGAACCTGTCAAATGGAGCATATTCTCACATGTATACACCGCCCCTATACAATACAATGGAAGTCACTTTGATGATACTGCTGCCATTGTGACCAAGGCTTGGTTTGAAGTAAAGGTTGTCGGGATGAGGAAAGTTCTCTTCCTGAGGCTTGGGTTCTCCATGGTTGCCTTTGCTAAGGTCCGTCGATCCGAATGGGATGGGCCTGCGACATTATCCCGTAAATCAGGGGTTTTCTCGACGCTGATCAGCACAAGGTTTAGTTCAGGTCTGACTCCACCAGAGAAGCCAACGAAAGTGGATTTAAATTCAGCTGTTTTCCCCGGAGGTCCTCCTTCACCACTGCAAGCTCCGAAAATGATGAACTTTGTAGACACGAACGAGACAGTTCGGGGACCGGAAGACTCACCGGGCTATTGGGTTGTCACGGGAGCCAAACTTTGCGTTGAATGTGGCAGAATCTCCATGAAAGCCAAGTATTCATTGTTAACCATACTGTCCGAAGAAAGTGTGATGTTAATGTGAGGAAAACTAAATGATGGGTTGATATACATTAATTTTATTTGTGCCACTGTAAATGTTTTCATTTATTCAAAATTATAAGGCCATTCTTGTAAAAATATAATATTTATTTTCTTCAGAATAAGTGTTATAATTTGAAGAAGAAATTGTATCATTTAAAATAAGGGTCATAATTTGAAGATTTGTAGTATAATTAATGATATCTTAAATTAGCTTTATGCTTTAATTGAGTTTTAACAACAGTCGTGAAAATCAACTTATGCCACCGAGTGTCTTAAATTTTAAAATACCAGAGGGACTACAACTACACTTGCACTAACACCATCTTAAAAACAAAACTCAATAGCGGGTAAGTAAATCCCGACGACTGCTGGTTGCAGAACCCTTCTTCCGATGTGGATGCAATGGCTTGGTGTTTGTATCGAGATAATATAGGACGAATACCATTATTACCGAAGAAACAAACATAGGGATTGGACCAAAAAACCAGAGGAGAAAATCAAGAGCAAAATAAAGTGATCGAAGCCCTAGGGACCAACAATCACCTCCTCTGATAACAGATAATTTAACGGCTTCCACAGATACCTCACAGTTTGGTGTGGTTATGAGATAATTTGCATGGACGAAGTTCCTTGCAGATTGAACGAAGCAGGAAAATGCAAGGAAGAAGCAGGTTAAGAGGCACAGGAATTTGATGGACATTGTGGATTGCCTCGTGTCGCCATAGATTAAACTGCTTCGGAAGACGTTATCGGAGGAATTTCCGAGCCAGGCTCCGATCAGGGAGCTCAGAGTTAAACAAACGGAGCATAAAAAAGTGGCAGCAGAGGTGTTCGAACCAATCACTGTTAAAGCATTGCTAACATCAGCTTTATCAGCCTGCACAATAGAAAGCCGAATTTTGTAAAAGCTCCCTAGCCTCTACTAGTCTCTGTCTACTACAGTATACTTTTCAAAGTTTCAATCTTGAACCTTGATGCAAACATTTTTTCTTCTGTTAGGAAAATAAATATATGATAATGTTACGTGTTTTATATATTAGCATTTCTTAATGCAAAAAAAATAGTTGTCCAACTATATAAAAAAACATGTCATGTCATCAAAATTTCAAAAAATTTGAAATATAACAAGTTTAATCAAAGTGACCCCTAATGTTTTTTGGATTAAGTTGATCCCTGTACTTTGGCAAACTCAATTCTTATTTTTAAATTTTTTAGGATTAAATTGATTTATGGCCTTTTTATAAATCGATCAAACACATGATAAATTGAATAAAAAATTATTAATGTTAACGAAATCAAATGATAAGGAATTCGATGTCATTCGAATAAAGTTTTGATTTTAAATTTTTAGATAAAAAAACTATTAAGATAAATTATCTCTATTTAAAGGTCCGAACCCATTCAATTCCGTATATAATCAAAGACGTAAGGTGATATTGGATCCCGAGTCTCTTATGAAAAAAACAGCTTGGTTGATATATTTCTTACAAGAGTGTCTTACCTCCAACACCCGTTCAACCCAAGCTTCTTTGTCATGGTTTTCGAAGCCGATGACGGTGGTGTGAGGACGATGCAGGTATCTGTACAAGAGGAACAGATGGTAAGCCAACATGATGATCAATCCTGCAGGGACCAAAATCAAATCCAGATCCTCCTTTTCGAAACTCTTTCCATTTCCCATTTTGCAATCTAATCGAGAATGGCCGGGGAGTTGAAGATATACTGAAACTCGGAAACTGTAGCCATCGTTGCTTGTTGTACAAGGAGCATTTGTTTATTCGATGAATATTGGTAAAGAAATGGTTGGTCATATGAATATTTGACTTCCGCAGTCTTGTACAACACGAAATACCAACTTGCCTTTTGGTTCTCTTTCTTGGTTATTTATTCCGCACGCTATCCATTCATCGATGTTATAGATATAGATATATAGTCAGGATGAAATTTGAGATCGATTAATCAATCAAACTAATTTGATTTTTTTTATTTGCAGAATTAAATAAAGGGTTGGGAAAAATAATTAAATAGAAAAAGAAGAAATATGTATGAAATACACACTCCATTTAAAACAATTATTGTATAGAATAATTTAGACAATTTGATTATCAGAAGTTAAAGGTTGCTTAGATTGAAATCTAATCTATACTTTAGTTTAATTATTGCAATCAAGTTCGGCCTTAAAAAATTGGGTCAAGTAGACTTATACCGTTCAAATCAGTTGTCTGTAAGCAAATCTAAAACTAGGTTTGGTGTCTGATAACAAGCGCTATGTCAAAGGAAGAGTTCAGATTAATGCAAAGTTTGGTGTTGGTGCTTATTATCTAACATAATTGGGGAACTTCAGATAAAGGCCGAAGTAGCTGAATTCATTCATCTACTCGGACACCTGCTCAAACATTTTAACTAATACAAGTGGGGGAGATTCTGAAATTTCACCAAGTCAAACTCTTATTTTTGATGAACATAAAAAATGTGTACACTTCATTGCTATTGCTATTGCTATCGAGTTACAATTCAGATTTGGATAGTATATCAGGTAAAGTAATCGATCCCAATATTTCAAAAAAATACAAATTGGGAAAAACCATCCGTTACCATCATAGTAGACCTTGCATTATATCAACATGCAGATAACAACTATTTTAGATGTTCATACCACCAAAAATAACAACTATTTGCCAAGGGAACCAATATCATTATTGGCTTAACCAGTTCCAAGACATACCTGGCTATAGCTAATCCCACTCAGACGTGGAAACCCGTTTTCTAGGCACGAAACCTTCGTCCTGATCTTCATCGTCATCATCGAGGTGGTTAACCCGTTCACATTCATCGATCCATTCACTGTATCTGAGAAAATACCAGAAAAATAAACGTAATAGAGAGATCAAATGAGGGGACAAAAAGAATAAACATCAGACTGATAGCGCTTACATGTCTATTGCTTCGGTCAAAGCTGCATATATAGAAACATATAAACATGGATGAGTTCAAGATAACATTAACAGATGAAACACCAATTAAGTTCGGCCAACTTTGATGAAACAAGTCAGCAGTAACATAAGTACCTGTTATACCAGTGCTGAAACTTTCCTGGCAAATCCTGCACGAGGCTTCTCCAATCAAGTTCTTCATATCACTGGAACATATGAAACACCAATTACTTAGTAAAACATAACATTAACATCTTTAAGTAATTTTTTGGGTTAGAAGTCCCAAAACTACTGCACCGATCCTATATTAGTCCAGAACGTTATAATTGAATCTTTAAAGTATCGATTTATGTTACATGGACTCGGACGTAGGTGTCAGACACAATAAGATCCAAGTGTCCAACCCTTCAAGTCCTGAATTTCGGATATGTGAACATTGTAAAATTTTAGAAACAGATACCTGGACATTTTCCAAATTTTGGACATAACATAAATACATGTCTATGTTGAGAATATTTGAAACACATAAATCGCATCTTGTAAATATTTACACATATCACATTGAAAGCTTAGATATGATATGTTAAAATTTGATCATATGTTTTAAATATAATCTTCGGCAGAACACATTTAACATCTAAATTAACAGTAAGATTTAACTCATATACAATTGATGCTTTTGATATTTGTTTAAGAAACATTTTGAAATTCATAGATCAATTTAAAATATGGATTATAGCCTAGGGATTCCCAGTTGAATTATCCCTAATATTTTCTATTTAATCTTCATCAAGGATAATCTACAAATTCCAATGATCATAGATGAACATCAATGCATTCCTTTTCTAATCATCAAATAGAAAGAATTTGTTTCAAAATCAAATAAGGATGAAAATTTTCATAAACAAATCTAACAAGTTTATACTCACATGCGGCATTCGACACTGGTGCCGTGATTACAAAACGGACAACTGAAAACAGTGTCGAGCTTATCCATTCGCTTCTTAGTTTCAGGCTTTGCTCTTGATTTCCTCTTCCCCATGCTTCAATTCCTTCAACATGTCAATTTACGATCAAATATTTTCCAGATTTTACAACAATTTTTTGAACAAGTTTTTACCCAAAACCAGATTCCTCGATTCAAAACCTATTATTTTATTGGAGGCTTTCTTTTTTTAAAGATGAAATAATTAGGTTAAGCCGCGAAAACAACTTCCCAACAAAAATATATGAAAATTAAAGCGAATTTCAAAGGCCAATCGATTTGTTCGACGAAAATATCCATCAAATTTATACAAGGAGAAAATACATTAACATTTTACTTGAAATAGTGAATGATAAAGATGAAGATTTGAATTTCATAAACAAGCAAAGCAAATTGAAATTACCAGAGGTTGAATCCGATTAGCATTAAGAGTAGAAGCCGAGAACTCCAAGTTTTTCAAAGAAAGATTTTATCAGTGGATATTTATAGCATTCAGGAGGAGTAATAGGATTATAATTGATGCCGACCTTTTACCTTGACATTCAAAATCTGAATCCGGTTGAAATTTAAGATTTATAATTAAAATTTTAGATATAATAAAAAACTTATTTTTAACTTTATATAAGTTTCCATGCATGGTTTTCCCTCGGCCATATTACTCCATTTCTTCACATGGCAAACAAACTGGCATAAAAAAGGCCATAGAATTTCCTTCTTCTTACCGGCCAGAACGTTGCGCAAGGCTGAGGCTTTCAATCTCCATCCGAATCTCATAACCTTCATTCCATCCAAGGCTTGGTTCCGAAACAACCAACGATGTTCCTTTCCCTTTACATCCACTCCGATGAATTATGGAAGTGGTATTTCATTAGTACAGCGCCACTAAGATCCTTGAGGGAATGCGATGCTATTGCCTATTGGTTTCAAGACATGCTAGGAGATGATGTTGGAAGAACGATGGGAGAAGTTATTAAACAACATTGAAGCTAAGAATATGATAATTTGTGCGTTTGGGAGTGAAATGTAACATGGTAATTACAGGGTTTAAACAGGACAGAGTTCCTTGTATTATTTCAAAGTTCAAAACTTAACATGTAGATAGAAATTCTGCGATAGTAAGTTCCATTATAAAAATAATATTTTGTACAAGGATACACATGTCTCAAAAACTAGTGTTAAATAACTTTTATTTTTATTTTAATTCTCATACTAGAAAAGAAAAAAGAAAAAAAATCAAACAAGTACGTTAAGTTTTTTTGCTACCGATTGTCTTCTCTAATTACTTTTATTTAGATTTTGTATAAGAATCAGTATTTTCAAACTAAAAAATATAAAAGAATGTGTTTTTAGCATAATCCAAACCACAATTTCAACCGGCTAATTACATGCTGATGTTCATTTGTTTGTGGGCATGAAAATTTTCAAAAGATGAACCATCGTCACCTCCATAATCAAGACGAGCAACATCCGCCGCCTCCTTTCACGGCTGATACATCGTCTTTCGCCCCAACATTGATCGTTCGACCTTTAGGTAAAGCTGCCGGATCATCTCCAATATCGAGAGCTTTTTTGCTTACGACGCGATAAATCTGAGCCAACACTTGGGTGAAAGCGCTCTCGACATTTAGAGCTTCAAGTGCAGACGTTTCCATGAAAAAAGTGCTTTCCGTTTCCGCGAAAGTTTTAGCATCTTCAGCAGCCACGGCTCGTAAATAACGCAGATCCGCCTTGTTCCCGACTAGCATAATCACAATGTTTGGATCCGTGTGGTCTCTGAGTTCCTTGAGCCACCTTTGTACATTTTCAAACGTCACTCGACGGGTAACATCATATACTAATAGAGCTCCGACGGCACCTCGATAATATGCGCTGGTAATTGCACGGTATCTTTGGCAAACACATGGATGTTAGTCTTAGAACAACATTTTGACAATTTCATGTTTTTGCAACAAATTCTGTAAAGGTAAAAGTCATTCGATTTAAAAAACTCAACTTATTTTATTTGAATATTTTATAAATACAGGATTAAACTTGTATAGGAGGCCATCATATAAACAATAAATAGAAGGAATTTTAGTTAAATATACAACAACATCATATATAGAATTCTGATTTGATTAAAGTCATTTATAATAATATTATTCTTTGAATGGAAATCAAAATTTTATATATCATTAAATAGGAAACAATTAATAGAATCCCACGTGTTGCATGCATAAACCAAATATCATCCATTTCTCAAGATCCCAACATTCAACAAAAACAAACACCAGAGAGTAAATCATAAAACAAAATTGTTTACCTTTCTTGTCCGGCAGTGTTCCAAATCTGAGCTTTAACGATCTTATCATCAACATGAATGCTACGAGTTGCGAACTCAACACCGATTGTTGATTTTGATTCGGAGCTAAACTCGTTTTTTGTAAATCTAGATAAAAGATTGGATTTTCCAACACCAGAATCTCCGATCAAGACAACCTTAAACAAGTAATCATAATCATCATCGGCCCTATAAGCTCCCATTTCTCTCCCTGTTTCCTTTATTTTTCTGTCCAACAATTTTTCAAGAAAGAAACCCAATGTTACTTGGGTATCTTAATTGCTATGGTTAACATATTTTCTTCTTTCCTTTGTTTGATTCGAAGGAAAAAAATAGAAATAGGTAAAAAGCTTAGCAAATGGCTATGATTAACCAAAACTAACCTCTTTTCACGAGATTTGGAAAACAACTTTGTGTGGGCAACAATTACTTGGATTTAACCCTCTAATATATTGAATGGTTTTTGTTTATCGAGATATAGAGAGGGTAAATTAACTATTTGGTATCTCAAATATTATCCTATTTATGTTTTGGCTACCCAAGATCATACTTTATGTTTTATTTTATTTTCGTTGACTTAATGGAAAAAAAAGATATAGTAACCATTTTAATCCTCAAAACTTACGCAGTCATTCAATTTAGTCTTGATTCGAGACTCTTCAATATTAAAACTTTGTTTCATCTTGTTTTTGTTTGAAATAAAACATTCACTTAAGATTTAGATCATACTTGATGTTTGCTTTTAATATGTTTACACATTTCTTGATAACTTGAGTTGAGAGAGTCCTTGTAACAAACTTTTAAACTATATGATTTAGATTCATTTTGCTGTTATCTTCGTGTACAAAAATCGTCTGACCTGCGTTCATCCATCCTATTCCAAAACAGGTTATGGGCCGGGGGATTTGTTTCTTCTCCCGCAAACAAATCATACGTGGCAATTCAGAAAAGTTTGAAGGGTTAATTAAGTTGTTTAAAAATAAAATATATTTGAACTTTGAAGTAGACAAGTGGAATAATATTTAAAATAAGTTCAATCAAACCAAGAGGAAGATACAAAGAAAAGGCTGAAAACATGATATTTTGGGCAGTTAGTAGATGAGATGGCAAACAAGTATTTTACCCTTTGTTAGGGATAACAAACATTGCATAACGGTGAAAAGATCCACTGCATCTGCACCCACAATAATTGGGGGGAGGGGAGCATCAACTGTCTGACAGTATCATTGGACCGTAAAAACTAAAAAGAACAGGACACTAAATTCCATTGGTCGGTGACCTAAAAATAGGCAATCCAATCAGCCACTCCAAAATTCCGGCACAATCAAAAACGGCTGTGCTGCAGATTTTTATTACATACTCTCACATTTAATAATTCCATATAAAAAATCCTATAATATTCCTCAATTTCCCACCATTCTTCTGAGAATTCATTGATGATGATAAGCTGATAACATATCATCATTACCATTACCATATTGTATGTCAGAGTGTTATGGTGCAGATGGTGACATAGCATCAGAGACCGCAAATCGAGGGAATTTTGTTTTTTTCCTTCTTGCTCGCGCTTGAACCGGAAGAGTGTTTTGAGAGTGAGAATTATAAATACAAAACACATGACAACGGCTTCTTTGATTCAAGCAGGATGTGGGTTCTCTCAGATTTTCGGTAATTATAGCAATAACTGTAGCTTCAGAATCGGATTGGCCGCTTCAATCTCGTCTTCCTGTTTTCCTTCTTCTTCCAATAATTTGAATTTCTCTTCCGGTAATGTTCTTACATTTGACCTTTCCCCCTGAATTCGTACTCCTAGAGATTTGAGATTTTGATTTCTTTTGGAACTTCAAGGTGGTAGGTTAAAGTTGCACTCACTGTAAATCTTTTCAGATTTAGATTAAGTTTTACTATTTCATGTTTATTTATTTGTTAGGTTGTATACTGTAATGGTTATAGTTATTTAAATGGTGTATTATTTGTAATTGAAATTCATTCATTCTTATTTTGAGGAATGGAGATTCAATTATGAATTTAGGGAATTGAAATATGTTAATTGGAGATGAATGTGCAAAAATTACATTAATGGTCATTTTGAATTCTTCATATTACCTTCCCTGTTAAGCTGACTCTTGATTTTGTTCATAAACTTTATAAAGGAACAAGTAGTTGCTGGCAACGTCAAGACCTTAGAGCTCAAGCAATGAGTACCACTACACAAGGGGACTTTGCCACATCCAATCGTGCCAGGAACGGAAAAATTGAGCCCGATCACCTTCTCGTTCTTGTTCATGGCATCTTAGCTAGGTATTTGATTGATTACCATGTGATTGAAATGTAATTGCATACGGGAACTTGTATTTATAATAGTGTTGAATCTGTAACTAATACTAAAAATGTGATTTGTTATGTTTTTTTGTTTTCGAATTTGATGTCAAATTGAGTTAAACATTTCCAAAATGCAGCCCTAGTGATTGGACATATGCAGAGACAGAGTTGAAAAAGAGGCTTGGAAGAAACTTTCTTATTTATGGTATTTGTTCATATTTTCATTCTCATATAATTTGCTTGTATAGATAAAATCAGTTGTTACTTATTTGTTTAGTAATTTTCTTGCAGCGAGTTCGGTTAACAGCCATACTAAAACCTTTGCTGGGGTTGATGGAGCTGGAAAGCGCTTAGCGGATGAAGTGAGTAATTAATTCCATCTCATATATACAGTTCAGTTTGCTGCGGTGTTGATAACTCCCTTCACCTTGTTTCGGTTTAATAGGTTCTGCAGGTTGTAAACAAGACAGAAAGCCTGAAAAGGATTTCGTTTTTAGCCCATTCTCTCGGGGGATTGTTTGCAAGATATGCACTCGCCATGCTTTACTCAGAAAAAGACTCGAGTGTTACTCAGTCTAATAATGTAATAGATTCTTCAGATGGACACTTACAAACATCAATCCCTTCAAGACGAGGAATGATTGCTGGACTGAAGCCGGTCAGTTTTATTACCTTGGCAACGCCTCATCTTGGTGTCCGAGGGAGAAAGCAGGTTCATTCTCAATGTTGTTGGCTATTTTGTTTCATAATGTTTTGCGGTACAAAATGATGTTTGTGTCCTATAATTCCAATGTGATTGTCATGCTTCTGGTATCTCAAATGCTGTTTTTGATGTTTAAAATGTTCATATAGCGATCGGTTGTACTACAATCATCTTTCATATGCATTTTGCAGTTTCTAATATTACCGTGTGCTGCCTCAGCTTCCATTTCTCTTAGGAGTTCCTTTCTTAGAGAAACTTGCCCCACCAATTGCTCCATTTGTTGTTGGTAGAACCGGTAAGCAACTATTTCTCACTGATGGCAAACCCAACAGACCACCACTGCTTTTGAAGATGGCATCTGATTGTGAAGACAGAAAATTTTTGTACGTATAATTATGCTTTCTCATTTTTGACTACTACTACTACCAGCACCACTACTAGTCTACTACTACCACCACTGAATCTATGATTATAATTTTTGTTTTGCAGATCTGCCCTCGGTGCATTTAGGTCTCGCACTTTGTATGCAAATGTATCTTATGATCGTATCCTTCCAAATCGTTTCTCTTTTACTATATTTAACTGTATATGTTGCTTTTCTATTCATTATTCCTCTCTGCCACCCGATTGTCACTTTCTTTTACATCGAATAGATATGGTTGGTTGGCGTACATCTTCTATTAGGAGGGAGAAAGAACTTGTCAAGGTAAACTTTCTTACAGAACAATCTGCACTTTAAGTTCGAATCAATAAGAGAATTAAAGTAATGAAATAGATTAAGTACTTTAAAAGAGTCATTCCG
This sequence comes from Abelmoschus esculentus, assembly GCA_035048815.1. Classification (NCBI taxonomy): domain Eukaryota; kingdom Viridiplantae; phylum Streptophyta; class Magnoliopsida; order Malvales; family Malvaceae; genus Abelmoschus; species Abelmoschus esculentus. The sequence goes on from JAUCBN010000066.1 coordinate 6,715,405, forward strand.
CCCCAGTTTCATGCATACTCCTGACATTTTTGTGGATTTGACAGCCCCCACAACGATCTCTGGATGGCTACAAACACGTTGTCGATGTGGATTACTATCCCCCGGTCTCTTCCGACGGTCCTCATTTTCCTCAGGAAGCTGCCAAAGCAAAGGCTGTGGCACAGAACGCACCCGACATAGAAAATACGGTGGATTACTATGAACTCATGGAAGGTAACCGTTTCGGCTAACATCTGTCGGTGTTGCATCTATATGATTATGATTCTCCCCAGACATTAACACACCCCATTCATAAACAGAGGAAATGATACAAGGTTTACAGAAAGTTGGATGGAAAAAAGTTGATGTCAGTTTTCATTCGGCGTTTTGGCCCTTCTTTGCGCACAACAACATCCACGTATAATTTCAATTTTAAAACTTTCGATTTGGAAATTTGTTTTTCCTTTCAGTTTCTTGTATGATCACACTCACACCCTGTCCTGTTTCAGGTGAAAAACAAATGGTTTCATAACGCCGGTGTCGGAGTTATTGCTCATGTTGCGGATAGTCTTAAGCAACAAGAATCGTCTCCCTCGTATATCTCTGCAAGCTTGTAGCCATGAATTAACATGCAAGTGCATGCTTCCATTACGCTTGAAGCAGACTGTAACAAATGAAGTGTAAGATAGGTTTAGGGTTTAGGGTGGAGTTGGAAATCCGGTGTCTTCTTAGCCTATTAAATTTATCCCACTCTTCTCTCATTTATTAATAAAATGTTATTTGAATCATCTAAATATTCTATCAAACCATTTGTTTAATTTTTCTTGTACATTTTAGGGTTTTCTTTTATTTTTGAAATGGAATGATAAGAAAAAGTTTGTATTTGATCTCAAAAACAGTCTCAGATCAATCCTTGTGTTTGTATCCTATGTCTTAAAATAATGATTAAATGTTGAGATTTTCCTTCCCCAAGACTACTAGTGTCTAGACAGAAGATTGGGAGTGATGGCAGGGTACAAACTTGTAAACCCTGTCTCATGTCTTAATACAGATTAGAATCCATGGCATCGGATACAAACATTGTCAGAAAGATTTAACCATCTTTTAAGATTCCTGTCCTGTCGCAACATCTTCTTCCGTCGCTTTCCTTACAACACAACAACTCCGTTTTCGTGGTTAGATTTAGCTAACTCGACAATTTCCAACTACAAAAAACTTTATTGATATCTCCATGCCTTACTCTTTTATATTCTATTTAGGATTTAGGGTTTACTCGATTATTCGTATATAAACCCCTTTAATAACCCGCATTCAATTAAACTTGTTTCCACGTCTATTTGCAGCGTTTACTCGATGGAAGAGACTGAGAATTGTGATGAAAATGGGAATCGAAAGGAGCATTTGAACTCGATTGAAATTGCTCCCATGATGTGTTCTTCACCAACAATTTCAAACCTTTCATTAATTCATGAATGGACTCTTTCTGTCCGACCTTATGTTAGCTTAGCTGCCCCCTCCGCTTTGAAGTGTGCTCTCGGCGAATATGGTATCTCAGGCTGAAGCCGATCAGACGATTTTGCCTTATCGTCTTGGACCTTCGAGAATTTTATATTGTCAAAGATGGAACTCGCTTTTTTACACCAATATAGACTCTTCTTTCCGGGGCTCCCTCTGGGTCCGGGCTTGCCTCGCCTCTTTGAAAAATGGGGCCTTTCAGACAACGACTTTAGAAAAGGGTGAACGGGTCATTCGTCGCGGGCCTTTCCTGTTCCTGTTGACAGTTGGCAGTCGGATGAGTTGATTGGCAAGCCAGCTAACGGGGCCACGAAGGGCCCAACGGATTGAGGGCTCGAAATTTTATGCTTTACACACGCGAGTCGATCAGTTCGCCCTTAAGAAAGAAGGAGGCTTAAGTTATCGGTTCGAATCCGAATAAGGGCTTTTTTTCCGGTATGCCGCTTCAAAGCAAGAAGCGAATGAATGTTAAGTTAAAAAAAAAATCATGCAGCCCCAAAACCAACTCATAGTTGTAAACGCCCTTACCTCATTATGTAATGAAATTTCAAACCAGCATAATATAATGGGGAACCTCCCGCGGGGCCAGGCCAAACGATATCCTTTATACCACAGCGGTTAATATAACAAGGGGAGCCATAACCGATACGGCCTTTTCCAACGTCATAATATCCCCCTGCCGCCTAATTGGACCTACGGGCAACTGGTCACTGACATCCTTGGGAATGATCTAACTCTGCAAAATCTTTTTTCTGTTTTGCAGAACATCACTCAGCTTGGTCTTGCTAGTGATGAATTCCACCAACTACTTCATTTTAAAAATGAGGCGGGAGGAGGCGGTTTTGGTTAGCGCCGTTGGTTAACAACCAAGTTCCCCAACAGCAGCTTAGCTTAGTAGCTTAACTCTTTCTACTGGCGTGGCGCTGCTGGATGCTTTTTTTTGATCAATAGAACAGGAAGAGGAGTCAGCCAAAAAGAAAGACCACCAAAAGTAACGACCACCAAGATACGCATAGTGATTCGATCTTTTGATCACCCATTTATGGAAAACCTTTTTTGGGGGCTTCCGCCTTACACACGGAAGATTGGATTGCCTGAATCACGAGTCTTATATACTGTGTTACGATCACCTCATATTGATAAAAAGTCCAGAGAACAATTTGAAATGGAAATCAAGAAACAATTTCTGGTCATAAAAACAGAAAGGCATGAATTGCGCAAGAAGTTCTTTCGGTTAAAACGCCGTGCGACTTGGGGGACATAAGACTTCTTGGTCAAGCCAAAAATCTTTCCGACAGGGTGCTCCTACCCCACCATGCCCGGCCCTTTACCTTACCTTAAGAAGAAAGAGGGGGTATGAAGCGTGGGAAACAATGCAAGAAGTGTTTGATACAGCAGGTAACCTTAAGGAGTGGCGGCAAAGCTCTTGATTGATCAACGCGAGTGAACTGTGCTTAGACGCTTCGTAAAACCACACCGGTCTACGAGAGGAGCTGATGGATGAGTAGGCTTCCCCTTTCGATTCACGGAATGTGATCTGGGACACGATGGGAGTTTGCGTGCCTCGGTAGGAAAGAGATCGCCGGAGTATAGCACAAGATCACCTTTTCTTGCTGCCATGGGGTCGACCTGTAAACAAGGTAAACCCAATGGGAACCAAAAAACGGGAGGGTACCGCATTGGGCAGAAGACGATCCAAAAAGCGAAGGCTCACCCAGCTGAAGGAAGGAGCTTTGGAAGCTCACCTTATTATTAGAGAAAGAGGAAAGGGGCAACCTATCTTACTAATAATAAGAAAGGGGGTGAGATAGGCGACAGGTAGCTTGCTTCCAAGCCGGCCCGGCCGCGAGGAATCAAGAGATCTTTGCCGGTGCTGACTTGGATCTCGGGTGACGGAATAAGGCGGCCAGAAGCGACGAGCAGTCGCGGTCGAAGCTTGGCTCTAGCCGATAGGCTAGCAGTAAGCTTGACTACAGCGAAGCGCTTACCAAGCGCGAAGGAAAGGGCCTTCGCCACTTGAGCCGCATGCGGGGGAACTCGCACGTGCGGTTCTTAGGGGGGGCTAGTAGGAGCCATCCTATCCCAATCCCAATAGCGTATATTTGGAGCTCAATATGAAATCCTATTTTCTTGCAAGACCCGTTCGGATAAGGAAAAACTCCAGAGATTGCTTCGAAGTAAGATCCTTGCGTTGACCTTTTCCTGAACCAGAACGGGGGGTTAGAGGAAAAGGGGATCAAGATGTCCCATCAATAAAGTGAGGGCTTTCCGGACCTTCCCCCCTCACTCCCCCTTTTTCAATAAAGAAGCCCCGCTCGGGGCCCCTCTCTGATAAGGAAGGAAAGGAAAGAATCAAAATTTTATGACAAATCCGGTCCGATGGCTGTTCTCCACTAACCACAAGGATATAGGGACTCTATATTTCATCTTCGGTGCCATTGCTGGAGTGATGGGCACATGCTTCTCAGTACTGATTCGTATGGAATTAGCACGACCCGGCGATCAAATTCTTGGTGGAAATCATCAACTTTATAATGTTTTAATAACGGCTCACGCTTTTTTAATGATCTTTTTTATGGTTATGCCGGCGATGATAGGTGGATCTGGTAATTGGTTTGTTCCGATTCTGATAGGTGCACCTGACATGGCATTTCCGCGATTAAATAATATTTCATTCTGGTTGTTGCCACCAAGTCTCTTGCTCCTATTAAGCTCAGCCTTAGTAGAAGTGGGTAGCGGCACTGGGTGGACGGTCTATCCGCCCTTAAGCGGTATTACCAGCCATTCTGGAGGAGCAGTTGATTCAGCAATTTCTAGTCTTCATCTATCTGGTGTTTCGTCCATTTTAGGTTCTATCAATTTTATAACAACTATCTCCAACATGCGTGGGCCTGGAATGACTATGCATAGATCACCCCTTTTTGTGTGGTCCGTTCTAGTGACAGCATTCCCACTTTTATTATCACTTCCGGTACTGGCAGGGGCAATTACCATGTTATTAACCGATCGAAACTTTAATACAACCTTTTCTGATCCCGCTGGAGGGGGAGACCCCATATTATACCAGCATCTCTTTCGGTTCTTCGGTCATCCAGAGGTGTATATTCCCATTTTGCCTGGATCCGGTATCATAAGTCATATCGTTTCGACTTTTTCGGGAAAACCGGTCTTCGGGTATCTAGGCATGGTTTATGCCATGATCAGTATAGGTGTTCTTGGATTTCTTGTTTGGGCTCATCATATGTTTACTGTGGGCTTAGACGTTGATACCCGTGCCTACTTCACCGCAGCTACCATGATCATAGCTGTCCCCACTGGAATCAAAATCTTTAGTTGGATCGCTACCATGTGGGGAGGTTCAATACAATACAAAACACCCATGTTATTTGCTGTAGGGTTCATCTTTTTGTTCACCATAGGGGGACTCACTGGAATAGTCCCGACAAATTCTGGGCTAGACATTGCTCTACATGATACTTATTATGTGGTTGCACATTTCCATTATGTACTTTCTATGGGAGCCGTTTTTGCTTTATTTGCAGGATTTCACTATTGGGTGGGTAAAATCTTTGGTCGGACATACCCTGAAACTTTAGGTCAAATCCATTTTTGGATCACTTTTTTCGGGGTTAATCTGACCTTCTTTCCCATGCATTTCTTAGGGCTTTCGGGTATGCCACGTCGCATTCCCGATTATCCAGATGCTTACGCTGGATGGAATGCCCTTAGCAGTTTTGGCTCTTATATATCCGTAGTTGGGATTTGTCGTTTCTTCGTGGTCGTAACAATCACTTCAAGCAGTGGAAATAACAAAAGATGTGCTCCAAGTCCTTGGGCTGTTGAACAGAATTCAACCACACCGGAATGGATGGTACAAAGTCCTCCTGCTTTTCATACTTTTGGAGAACTTCCAGCTATCAAGGAGACGAAGACTTTCGAGAACAAACAAAACGAAAGAAAATAAATATTAGGAATACCAATCGCCTACTAAAAAAAGTTTTCAAGCTGTTCAAAAGAATGCATTTGTTCCCTTCCCACATTTTTCCGTTTTACGCCCAAAACTCCCATGTCGTTCTTGGTATTATTTTATAGAAGAAGAAGATTAAAAACCTAGAATCCCTCGCCCAACAGCCCACTTGAGCAATTTGCCATTCTCCCATTGATTCCTATGAATATAGGAAACTTGTATTTCTCATTCACAAATCCATCTTTGTTTATGCTGCTAACTCTCAGTTTGTTCCTACTTCTGGTTCATTTTTTTCTCATTACCCGCAGGAGTCCCACTGCCGTTAGCACCCTTTTTAGTACTCCTTGAGCGTCTTTCTTATTGTTTGTTTTCGCGCATTAAACTCAGGAATGTAGCCTTCTTCATACAAGGCGAGGCCCCTCCCGCGAGGAGGGGAAAGAAGAGAGGGATGAGGGCTTCTTTCACTTTCTCAATTAGGAGAGAAATTAGGTATGCTGAACCAGATAACATTTTTTTCCCCTTGGTTTACTTTACTTCCAGAAGGCTCAAAAGTAGCAATTCCTGTCAGTGATGAATGAATAAGAAAGTCTTAGTAGACCACAAAGCAAGGGACCTCCATACTATTTTGTAACTGTGAAGTCTTCAGTTCAGAGTGACGAACAATTCACCAATGAGGCTAAGCGCGAAGAATTGAGGACAAAAAAGATTTCGACTAGCAGCACTTCCAGAGTAAAGTAGACTTCCCTGCGTTCTCAAGGGCATTCCCTTAGTATCCCCGGCCAGTAGCAAGACTATACGCTGCTCACGCTTATCTTATTTTGAATTCCATCTTTCGTTCATTCACCTAGAAAGACAAAGTCATTCAATAGCTATTGAATACAGGATTGGAAAAGCTTAAATAAAATAGACAGCCCTTTACTTTAGAGATAGGTGCGGCACCGGACTAGGGCATGGTCTCTTGCTTGCATCTTCTCTTCTCTTTCCTGTTAAATGGAAGATTTAGGCTCAAAAGAAGGAAAGGAGGCCCTTTTGATTGAAGCTACCGTTCTTCCGGGGTTCGACTCCCGGCCTGAGCTGCCATCTCTTTCTATTGGTCAAAAGGCATTTCATCAGCACTAGTTGCGCGAGAAAAGGCATTAGACAAGGAAAAAATCTTCTTCTAAAATCAATACGTGCCTGCGAATCGACGCACCTTCACATTCTAATACTCTTTCCTTTAGGAGCGGAAATGCCGACATCTACTATTCCATCAAAGAGCCTACTCGTCGTAAGCCCTTCGAGTTCATCTGCATCAGCTAATATCGAATCGCCTGTTGTGCCCCGGCTGTTGCGGGCTATCATTCATATTCATCTTAAGGCTTCAGTTACTTGCATCAACAGGAAAGTCATCAGTCCCCTATTCTTGAACAACCTATGATGATTCATTTCCTCTTAGATTACCCGTCTTTTTGGACAAAATGCCATTTCTATTAAAAAATAGACTGATTCAATAGCATTGGACTAAATCGGGATAGCTTTAGAAAGCAGATACGGGATTAGACAGAGGAGCCCTTGATCCTCTTTGATTAACCAAAGACCCTACCACTCACGAATACTTGTGATTGTTACGGGCGCAGAAAACAGTTCTTTGTTTATTTAAGGAAAGCGGAAAGAAAGTCATTTTCGCACTTTTTCTAAGCCTTTGAACTACTGGTTTAGGTTCCTATCCAAATATAGATGAGGATTCCGTTGGTAGAGTGAAAGCTGCAGTATAGATAGGAGCATGGACAGCATACCTTGCAGTTCCCTAGCCTAGCTTGTTTCAGATTCTTCAGATTCTCTAGTTGCATAGTCAGTGTCAACAAAGTCCATTCGATCTTGTCTCTTTTGAGTTGTCTTAGTTTGATATGCCGCTTTCTTTTATGTTACGTTGAAAGCCCTGCTCATGCCTATGCCATTGCATTTGTCTTCGCTCCTTCTCTTGCTACTGGATTGACTTCTCTCGGGTATGACACCTCAGATAGTTCCCAGAGAATAGGGCGAATAGCTGTATGGATCTAAGCAACTAAGGAATCAAAAGGAAATTCTACCGAGACTTAGGATTCATGAAGGCATTATATACTTTTCAAGGCGAGTCGATTAGGACCGATAAAGCTGAAGACCCGAAGCCTCCGTACCTTGAAACATGCCATACCCTTGCTTTCTTTGCTCCAGTGATAGTGAGAAGAAAAAGCTTTTGTATGCTCATACGCTACTACCTGTTAGCTTGTTTTATCCCTAAGGGAGATTGTTAAATGAGGGAAGGGATATCTTAGTTCCAGTAGCACCGTTAGAAACATCAGCTACTAAAGCATCCTTAGCTAAAGGAACGATTACCGGAAAGTAGCACGAAACCTCGGTATTCTCTGTGTAAGCCGATTCGTGAACAGACGTCGCTTTTTCTTTCTTTTCCTGGTAAGGGTTTGTTTGGCGATATTCTGCCTCTTCCATCCGTATTTCCAGTTCCTTAATCAACTCTGAGCGTACTTTTATCTTAGCATCCTCTTTCTGTTTTTGCTGATGCAAGCAAGGGCAGATAAAAGTACCAAGGAAAGAATGTTAACAACAACCGATTTCCTAAGACTTCTTAGAAAGAGAAAATGTGCCAAAGGGTAAAGATAGGCATTTTCCTGGGTCTATCTTCTAAAACACTAGCAAGGGCGAGTTTGATACCAAATGGCATAAGCCTTGTTGGTGGCAGGATTGGGAATTAAAATGGTGGATATCGGTACCGGTTACGTGCAGCTAGACCTGTGAATCAATCCTTCCCTCATTCGAATTATCTTTCATAAAGATGAACCGTCCTTTCACGCTATTCTTTACCATTGGCAGGTCTTTGCTAAGGACGTTTAGAGCTCCTCGTGGTTAAGATCTTCATACAAAGACTAACTTAATCCTCAATCTTCTGCCAAGACAGGCTACTACCATCAATCGATAGATGAATAAGAATGCTACCCAACCGCACGCACCAACAAGAGAATCTCTCTTTACGCTTTACTGATTCTCCTCAAATGGAGGCTAACATCTACTTTGAACTTCTTTTAATAAGGTCTTCCCTTAACTCAATTCCTTTAGGCTAGGGGTGGCGGGAAGCAAAGGCACCAATAAATAGCTACATGATATGATCGCATAGAAGCTTTAAGAGATAGATAGGGGGGCCGTCCACCGAAGATGGAAGCGGGAAAGACGAGAGCACAAACGGGGTAGCTTTTTTTATCCTTTGGTTTATAGTCGAATCTGGAGAATATGAACTCATCACATTCTTCTTTTCGGTACCTTGTTATGAGCAGCTCTGGTGCTCAATCTCGGGTCGGATCATGATAAAGAGGGTTCGGTCCTTATCTAATTCCCAAGCGGAAAGTAGCTGTGATAGAAGGATGGATTTCATTCGATTGAGGAAGGATTGGTTCTTAGTATTAGAAGCTAAGATATTGTTTTTTGATAATTGACTCTTAGATTGAATATCAACCCGGCCCTTCAATCATTTTGCCACGAGCCCCCCTCTCTCTGAAGAGTGACGATTTCTGACATCGAATTCCCGCAAGCACTTTCAGACGACTGACTGAAGCAAATAGGACAGGCGGGCGGGAACGACGGAAGTGGAGTTGCAAACTGCTACTAAGCACATGCTAATAGATGTCCAGGATACTACTAGACTTTCGCTGGGAGGAACAGAAGAGAGAGAGCTTATAATCATGCCGGAAGAAAGGTCTGCTAGAGCTATTGCAGTATGGGCAGCAGTGGAGTTGTCAAGAACAGGAAGAGGCAAATCTCCATCTTCGCTGCGAGAGTATGTCTGAGGAAGAGGAAGATGCAAAAATACTGCGTTCTAACGATACTTTGGGACACCTCTTGGCTGATTCCCTGAAGGGGGGTGATAAAAGAGCTTTCTCTATGCAAAAGGGTGCTTCGGAGTAGCTTTTCCACTAAGTAGAGCCCTTATTCATGTTGGGCTAACCCCTTTCCTTTAGCATCCTTGCACCATTGTGCTTACTTAAAGGTAAGGAGGAAGGATTCTTTCAAATGGCAAGTGATAGATCAATAAGTTCATCACGTTCGAGTGCTTCTGTCTTCATATATCAATAGTGAGTTATAAGGATAAGCTAGTTCAGTTCCATCACTTATCCCTTCCTTAACCAGAACAGTTAGAAAAGCAGTAAAAGGAGGATTCTTTAATCCTATAGCCCATGTGACAATCTTTCTAGTCCTATCTCTACGGGAAGGACAAACGGTTCATCCCCTTGAACCCTAGAAGCTTTGAGTTAATAACTTGCTTTCAGTACTACCAATAATGGGCACAATGGGCCTAACGGGACTTACAGGATGGACTATCGGGGATAGCTTGGATACGATCAACAGGTCTGAATGAGACTTTGTTGGATTGACCATGAAATACTAATTCAGATTTACAGAACTATTTTAGCAATAGCTTTGGACTATGTATTAGGGGAGGAAGGGTAAAAGATGAAGAAGAGCTAACCATGCGTTCACAGTCGACTCAAAAAGAGGGGTCAAGCCATGGCCTTCCGTTCACTGGTACCATGGTCTTCTCTTTCTTTCAATGGTGTTCTGTAGCTGTCTTCTCTCTCTATGGGTAAGTAGCTTTTTATTCCTTTATTCGCCGCAGGAAGAGATTCCAACTATGCTTCCCTCTAACGATAGAAGTGGAATCCGAGCTCCTAGACAAAAGCTTGAATACAGAAAGATGAATGCTTTATATTATAGAAGTTGCGCCTAATGCTTAACTAACTATTAGCTACTATATTAGATAAAGAGTGAATCTGTCCATTACTATACGCTAGTAAGCACTTTATTAGGGTTAGGGTATGAAGGGGAAGCACATAACTAATAGGGTTCAGGCTTATACGATGAATGTTATCCCCCCGAAGCCCCTATCGCTCCTTGAGAATGAAAAATAAGATCTCTCTTCTTTTTCATTTTACTTCACTAGAGGCCTAAAAGAAAGCCTTTTTTCGAAACTTGTGTTAGGCCTACCTATATCAGACAGCTTTCATTGGTGGGAAATAGAAATTGCCTTATATAAAGTGGATAACTGTATAAAGAAGACAGAAAATGCTGGCTAGATGACTAAGGAAAGTAATCGATATCCTTGTTTCTACCCTTCCCTGACTCGATGGATAGTTCTTATCCAACTTAGAAAACTGGCTGGCTAACGATGAAAGGAAAACAACTAAAAGAACTACCGACAACGACTACAACTAACTTGCTTCAAAAGTATTCTGCTCGTTCCTTCCTGAAGGACAAGGAACTATCAATACTAGCTGCAACCCCGATGGTTTGAAGGCAAAGCAGCTGGCTGGAAGGATAGATGAGAGAAGAAGAGAGGCTAGAAGAGTACTCGCTCGCATCAGAGTATTGATAGATATCCTATTTCCTCAACACAACTGGCCGGGGATTGTCGGCAAAGAGAGCGAGTGAGGGAGTCAGGTTTAGGCTTGAACACTAGGTTTTGTTCAATAGGTTAGGGATCCTGAAGTCCCAGAGCCTATTCGATAGGTATCCTTTTACGCTATTTGCTTCGATGCTTTACTACTCTACTACTCTTGAATGTCGGAAAGGAAATCGGATTCTATTTGATCTTCTTTCTTGTCTGAGACTGATGAAGGAAAGTGAGGCACTATTCGCTAATCAGGAAAGAGGCTTGACTCTTGCTTGTCGATCTCTATTCCTCCTCGTACATTAAGTAGAGCCTTTCCTTCAGTCGAGTTACTACGTTCCTCTCCTTTCATTCCACTCCTAGGGAATAGGAATAGTAAAAGAAAAGGCCTAGAGCAAGAGAATCTAGCTAGTTCGATTTTCACTAATCGCTGTTCGGGAGGGACTTTTTTTCGGCAGTATGGCTAGTTTCCTTCCCAGAGGGGTTGTTAGCAAGTTAATCAATAGTAGAAGATATCCCCACCCTCGCACAAAGAATAGGCAACTAGAAGGGCTTCTTTGCTACGTGAATCAGAAAAGGTTGGACTGATTGATTTCCCATTAGTAAGTAAGGGAAGGCAATGCCAAATAGAAAATCCTTCTCACTTTAGAGATGCGATTCCTAGTAAGTCAAGGAACTTCTTAACCATAAATCTGGGCTTATGGGATTGATGTAACAACACATGGTAATTGGTTTGAAAGGCTAGATACCATTCTGATTCTCGAGGGATTTCTGCAATGAAGAATATTCTCCCTAGGTGTAGACTTTTTAAGGAACTTTTTGGGTTTACTAAGTCCCATGCCGGAAGAAGGAAATCCGCCCATTACTACTGGAGTGAAAGAACATCTCCTTCAATATACGACGTATGAGGTGACTATGCCACAAGCATCAGCCGAGAAGGAGTTTCTTTTTGAGATCTACTTTTCTGGTATGCCGACCCGGGGTTCCTTTTTATGTTCAAGACTGTGTGGGCAATAGCAAGCTCAACTCAAGACGAGAAAGAACTCCTGTCGTTCCATGGGGAAGGAGCCCGATAGAAGATAAAGCAAGTTGAGGTTTATATATAGCTCTTTCTTACCATAATTGATGTCCGAGGAAGGAAGCAAGGATAAATAGGAGGGATGGCATAGAAGAAGCAGTATCAGCGTCTACAGGTACTGCTGTGAGGGAGGAAAGATCA